>OW386285.2:146280234-147740234 GCA_936432065.2 Rutpela maculata
CAAAAAAAGAAAAAAAAATACAATTTTGACACAGCAACAATTTACTAAAGTATATTTGGTTATATCCTCATATTTTGATCTAAAGAATCTACCCTTGAACTATGGCCTATTATTAATGGTCCACCCTGTATATGGAAGGTATATATAGTTATAATATAGATAAAAGAGCAGTGCAAGAGTTAATAGGTTTCTTCCGAAAATTTTAGATTCTTATCTAAACCAACTTACAAACTGACTAGAAAATTTACGCATGCGCGTTGTCAAAGGTATTTTGACTAATCGCCACCTTGAAATCAACTTCGCAAGTTACTAAAGTTTAGGATGAAATCTGGAGGACTTGGCGTATGTAAATGATGAGGTATTTGACTGAGCTAATCTAAGATAAAAAGATCAAATAGAACGCTTAGTGGAGTAAACGGAGATTTTCACTTCGGAAAAATTTGTAACCAGGTAGACTTTGGTGAACAATATTCTTCAAGTATGCTAGAATAACGTAGTGAAAAGTCTACCGCAAAAAAGTGTACACGTCCTATTTTTATTTAAAAATTTAAGTGCAAAAAATACGGTTTCTTGCGAATAACTTTTTAAATTTTATTTGTACGAAAAAACTGATAGCGACATTCGAAAGAACGGAAAATTTTACGAAATAAACATATATGACATGAATTTTGCGCATTAAATTGAAGCGAGTAGAAATTTGTTAACTAAGGTCCCAAGTGACGCTGTTCCGACCGCCGCACCCGCTGACGCTGGAATAGGCTTGCGATAGCGCGCGCGCTGTACGTAATTGGCTACTTTTGATTGCAAAAAACAAATGATATGAAACCAATTGGAGATGAAAAAGTATCATTTCCTCGAAGTATTACCTGTTTTTAAATAATTTTTTAAGTACTTTAATTATCACATATGTAGCTTGAAAACGGACCATTGCATGAATTAACGATTATTTAGTAAAAATCATTGTAAACTGAATCATTTATTAAAAAAAAATACTTGGATAGCACATTTAAAAAAATTTCTAAACTTAGTACTTTTCCGAAAAAAGACTTTTTCCGCTGTTAACACCAAATTTCAATCGTCAATATCAAAGCTTAATATCGTGCAGCACTTTTTAAGTGATCAATTTGAAGGTAAAGATATGTACTAAAAGCCCCAGTGATTTATTTTATGATATTCGCGTTTTTATATTATTTTTTTACGAATAAGTCGAACTATACGTTTTAGAAGAAAAAAATTGAATGCATAGAGGTGTTAGCTAAGATACTAATCTTGAAAAATATTTCTTGGTTTTATTTTTTTTTGAACGTAATAACAATTAAACAGTAAAAAAGACGAAAAATCGGTAAAACCACGATTATTGGACAATTGCGAAGGTTTTAAATAAAAAATTAAGATAACCACAACTAATAATTCTACTAAATATTACACATGCATAAATGGTGACTACTATGGCGTGTTTAAGTTGATAAACAATAGTGTGAAATTAATGTATTTGATTAAATCAATATTTTTAAAAAAAGTTCATAAATTATTGAAAAATTCGAGAATACAAGAAGATATAGTAACAACTACTAAATTCGAACCGAAATTTAATTTCTTTTTTAATTCATCAATGTGTACATAGAGGACGATAACATATTCCTGACTACTACTAGCAAGTTCACCATCGAGCTTTTAACTAGATTCGTGAAAGTGGCTCCTTCGCTATGTTTGCTTGGCTGTACTTTGCCGCGCATTTTGAAAATCAAGTAGATTTAATAAAAGCCGCCGAAAGTTTCCCTGAGGATCATCAAAGTCCAGAAATTCTTTTGCGGTCTGGCATTACGTGCGTATTGGCTTTGTATGGTGCAAGTAAAAATGTAGCTGACTTAAACTTTCATTTCGGTATTACTGTTTTGTGAAAGATACTTCCGGAAAAATAAACAGTGTGAAGCTGTCTTCATTACCACCCGCAGAAGAAGCCTTGGAGCAGCACTGTAAAAGAGCGTATTTACAGATGCAAACGTGGATGGGTAAGCATTTACATGCAGAGAGCTGGGGTTAGAAGAAAGTCAATGGTAATTTAGTAGCTATACCAATGAGTCAACGACCTGCATCGGACGACATAGTTAACATGATATTCTGTAGCTGCAAGAAAGGATGCGGATCAGCATGTGTGTGTAGAAAATCTGTTTTTTTTTGCACTATGGCATGCTCTACATGTAGTGGCAACATTAGTACTAATTGTTCTCCCTGTCAAGATATCGACGACTTACACGAAGAAAGCGACGAACTGGAGCAAGTACAATCAGAAGATTCAGAATGCTAAAAAGTTTTATCTGCCCTTTTCGTTCAACGTGTTTGTATTTAAAAATCAATTATCGGACAATCACTGTATGTTCATAAATAAAGTCTTCTTTTATTACATTCTTGATTGATAAACCGTATGTATCATATATTGTAGTTAAAATACTTCCTTTTATTGTAGTTTATAATAAAAGTATTTTTATAGTACATTGCATTTATTTATATTAAACATTTTACTTTTATCAACACAATTTTTATGAATTTGACATCAGATTCGTCATCAGCATACTCGAAAATACGTAAAAAATCATTAACGCTCATTTTTATGGCGAATTTCGCACCCTTAATACGTTTCGGTCGGCCATTTTGTATCCGCCATTTTGAATTTTGCAAAATTTGACATCAAATTCATTATCAGCATGCCCTAGTACCTCATTTTCATGACTTCTCCTCGTTTAATTTTTGGAGATATTTCATTTAACAACTAATTTTGCAGTATTTTGTTATTAGTAAACAAATAGAGATTTAGCGTACAATACCAACCGGTAAACTTTGAACTTAAGCTTATTTAGACACACATTTAAAAAGTTTTTATAAATTTGCATGCAGTTACAAATTATTCCGAAACAATGCCTCTTTTTTGACTACGTTTACGCCACTAGCTCAGCTAAATTAGATTTATTAAGTTTAGCTCAGTTTACTGGTGGAAAGAAAGGAATTCATGAATTCCTTTTTTAGCAGAAATAAATTAAGAAATAAAGTAATGGACCTGAATGTTTCATTTTTGCCTATATAAATTTTAATGTATAGTTCATAACATATTTATACTGCAAATTGAAATGGCTGCAGAAACTGCCCATAGAAATATCACAGCCGGCGGGGTTATATGCTAACAAAAGTTCTACCGAGCCGTACTTCCAATTTTTGCATGTTAGAATGAACAAAATAATACTAGGTATTTAAAAAATAGTGTTTTCTGTAAATAGAAACTTAATGTCGTTTCTGGTAAAATAAAAAATCTTACTCTTGCTTTGCTCGTGTCAAGATAGTAATATCTTATGCAGGTTATACCCCGACAATAAAGGCCGCACCGTTATAATTAGGGTGATTTGCGGTACTATAAAACAAAAGTTAGAAATCTTAATTAAAAGAGGTGTTTTCGTTTCTTTCTTATTTTAATCATACAAGAACATACTTTATGTAAGAGTAATTTTATGTTTTATCTATTAAGTAATACGTTTTATTTAATATTTAATACAGTATAGAAAAATAAAGTACGCCCTGGCTCCCTCTTATATTAGCTCGGTCGGCAGCTATGTTTTTTTATGTACAGTACTGTTGCAGCTTTATACTCCATCTATGGGAATTCCCTCTAAGTTCCATGTAAAAGAAAACTAGGTTGGTTAGTTTGACAATTATACCAGAGATGGAGCGCGGTGTCATAAAAGAGAGAATATTCTGGAGCTCTCATCTTTGGGTATATAAAGGTATGGAGAAGCCGATTTCTGTACAATTCAAAAGACAGTTCAGTTCAGTTAGTGAGAACAGATCAAAGAGTAAGCAAATCAATCAAGTGAATGAATTATTGAATTATGATAGTCAGTGGTCAGTGTAATATTAGTGAAGTAATTATTTGTTGTAATTAGTACGTAAGTTAATAAATTAGTGTTTAGTGTTACCCTGGTGTTATAATTTCCAGATCCAATACAGGGTGTTTACAAAAGGTGTGTAAACACGTAACAGTATATTATGAACTATACAGTGTGCTATCATTGTATATTTGATCGCGCTAAATTACATACAGATTCTGTTTTGAGTCGGTGGATAAAAACCTCGATGTATAACACTACCAGACGTTAGAAAAGTATTGGACCTTCACTTTAAGAGTTGTTAGCAGAAAAAGTAATTGGTAAAATTTGAGATAAATACGTGTTACAACCAGTTATCGCCCAATCAAATGGTCAAGTTTATTTCTTTACTTACAACCTTCAAACTTATTCAATATAATATATTGAAACACAGTTTTTGGCGTTTTGTTTAAAAACACTGATGTTTATATGTCCATAATATTTAATACATTGTGCAATTTAAGAAAAAAATAAATTTTCTGTCTTACTCTTGCTATTTTGTATTATTATAAATAATCGTATGCAAAAATGTCATATATGCTTTTACAGGTTTATACTCAAATGAATCGCAATCAAAATTTATGATAAGTTCGGACTGAAAGAAGTTCAGGATATTCCCTATTCGGTTTAACTTTCGCACATTTAGAAAATCTGAACAGGTTTCTTCACAAATTATCAAGATATGCTGCTAATTAGGACACTTGTTAACACATATTCTGAAAATTACTGCTGTTTCTGATAATAAATCCTAAGTTCCATGTGGAACTAAGACTTTGTAGGAATCTGTGCCAATATGTAAAAGGACTGTTAAATGATAACTTTTTATCAAAAATAACTCCCAAATCGCAGAAAGTATCAGGTCTCAAAAGTATGTAGGTATAATGAAAAGACATTATGGTGCATTACATTTCTTGATAATCACACAAATTATTTTTTAAATGCCAATCCTTAACAAAGGATCATCGATACTTGCAACCCTACAAAAAAGTAGGCATAGGCAAAGGAATGGTAGGTACTGTTAAGCTACAACATTATCAAAATTAAAATAAAAAAAATAAATAAAAATGAATCCGTACGGAATATCCAAAGTAGCAGATACTTCGAGAGAATTGTAGTCGCGATTTATTACATATTGAAAAGTAGGATTTTAAAAACTTCCAAAGGTCTTGAGAGAAACCAAAATTAATCAACCCACTTAATTATATGTCATGACAAAGTCTGCCAAAGGTATTCGAAAAATCAGTATAAATAATGTCTATACAAAATTCCTCATACCCAGATAAAAATAATTTCTTGAATCAAGAATCATTATTTCAACGAATTCATACAAAACAAACACTACTGTCACAAGATAAATTATTTTTGAAACAAATGTATTTGTTTTATATGAAGAATTTATTTATTTGCGTATATATGAAACAATGTATTCTTGAATGAAAACACTATTTCTATCTATGTAGATGGCACCAGTTAAGAATTATCATAAAAAATAAATTAATCACAATTGACCTGACTTTAACCAGATCATGTTGAGCTTTTGTGATCAGACGTTTGCAATGAGAAAAAGCATAATCAAATAATAGTTGGTAAAACCAAAAATGCACACCCCGAAATCTGTTTATTCAATAAATGTTATACGTATAACATTTGCTCGTTGGTCAAATTATTACTATACTATTCGCAAGTATGAAAACAAAGAGTATATTGCATTTGATCGTCACATTTCTAAAACCGCAATTCGCTCGTAGAGATTTTTTTTTGATCATTGTGTTAGTGAACGAATTATATATTAGATAGAATTAAGATATTTTAGATATTATTTAAAAGAAATTTGCGAAGAGTGTCTTATAGAGTACGTAGCAATTTATTTAAAAGTTCAATAAATCTGCCGAATGTAATGACTCTTACCCTAACTGTTATTCAAATTTTTGGTCAATTTGTTATTTTAATCAAGTTACTAATAGTGAACGAATTGCACTATTGAAGATAGAAGACTAAGTAAAACGGTGGAGGAAATATATGCAAAACTTAGTGAATGACGAAGAACGTGGAAATCTAATAGCAACTAATTGGGGTACCAGGCCAACAATCATCCATATGCAGTCTTCTTCTAAAATTATAATACTAGAGAAAAGGGTTCAAATACAAAAGTTACGCAAATCCTTCATCTTCATTTATTTTTCATATAGTTGATATCTATTTTGAAAGATAACAAAGTTTCCCGTATGCTATATTTGCTCCTGCATTTTATGGACACAATAAATCATATTTTCTGCTCTCATTAAAGTTTGGCCTTCAAAGTTTATACAAAATTATATTTATCACACAAAATGTACGTAATAAGAAAATTATTATAAAATATCTAACATACTTGTAACAAAATTAATAATTAGTAGTTGCATTATTTTACTTGAAAACAGGTGGCATATTAAACATATACAAATAAAATACTGAATAATACAAAAGGAAATACAAAAAGATCGAAATAAATTTATTTACAGTATAAAAAATTTCTCAGCTAGCAAGTGCTCTTCTTTTCATTTGATATGCCGCAAATTTTCTTACCTACACAATTGATACATTTCTTAGCCCCATCGCCCCATGAATCCAATGTTTCAACAGAAAATGGCAAAAAAAACGCGATTCTATATTTATATTTGCATCTCTTGTATCTTGATGAGGGCAGTTTCTTCAGGTTTTTGGGATATGTGTTTAATATAAGACGATGCCAGTGTACTACGACACGTAGCGTCCCATAGAAGGGCCTTTCCCCCTTCCCATGGTACAAGGAATATTCAGCAACACCCTACTGGATCAAATATTGAAGGAATTTCTGCCGAAACCAGAGCTCTCTTGATGATGTCGTTTATAATTCTATGATGAGACCACCTCCCTGTACTTTTGCGGAATGATAGGCTATGTTGACCTGGCAAAGGTGTTGGCCAGTTCGTAAGGTACTGGCGATACGAAAAGATGAGTGGTGTAAGAGAGTTCCTATTGAAGGCGATGGTAAAGTATTCAGCCAGGCGCCAGATTCTTTTTGTTGAACTGCGAGCAAACGTGCTTTTCCTTTCAGGTCTTGATTTTCAGTTAGTATGTTGCTGAGTGAACGTAAACATACTTGCTTATCCCAATCTCTCTGATAAATGCTGGTAATTGGATCCATGCAGACCAATTAGCTAGAGCTTCATCAAAGGCTTTGTCAGAACACTGAGAGATATAAAAGGGGAGAATCGAAAGTAATAATTGTGAAAGTCCATTTATGGACCCCAAAGAGTCGCATAATGTAGTTACGTCTCGGATTCCCAAACCACCCAAAGCTACAGGTAATGCAAATTGAGGTCATGAATTTTTCTTAAAAGTACAATTACTTTCTTCCATTTTTCTTTTGACCTTCATATTAACAAATAAATTCTGTTAACAAATACGTAGTAAAAACATAGCAAAAATTTAAGACCGATTCATTGTTCAGTATTTTAGGCTTAAACGAAAAAACAATTGTTTTATTTATTCAACAGACACTGAAAACTAGAGAAATGGCCTCGAGAACTGGCGACAGTGTTAAATAATTATTTACAATAATTAAACTAGTTATCGGATCATTATGGAAATCGACAGGACTCTATTCTGCTGATAGACGAAGCGATTAAAAAAAGTATACATGGACGTATGTACGTACAGACCAACTGACGGGGACCTATCTCAATTTTCAATAGCAGTTCTAGAACTTAAAGAAAATCAGTCCATTTTTTAGAATATCATCTTCCCTACATTAATGTTACAAAACTTTCCTTTTTGAGGTCTTATTCAACTTGAAATCTATAATACCAGTATGAATGTGCTGCAAAGTACCACGACGGTTTGTGATATGAGGGCACAAATTGACTGAACCTCAGAGAAGGTTAAATACACTTGAAGGAAATATTATGATTACTTTGTGACTAATGAAATACAATCATTTATATTTATATATTTACTATTATATATAATTATATTTAATAATATATAATTAAAATATATATGTGTAATTTATATTCGCCTTATTTATAAACAAGAACGACACGAGAAGAATTATAAAAATTCCAATAATTAAAACATAGATCTCAATTAGTGTCTTTACTGGAATGGAAATAAACACTTTATTATTAATTATGTAACATAGCGAATATAATTTTTAAATCGCAAGTACATGTCATTTAATTTATGATGATTATATTATGACCATCTTGCTGTTACGAATGGAAAACTTTACGTGCTATTAAACACAGCCATAAATTTTGAAGTAATTTATGGATATCAAAAATAATGCCATGCAAGAGCGTAATTGCTAGTTTCATAAAGCTTGTGAATGTTTTCACCAAAAGATAATTTATCATAGTATAAATTATATTGAAAGAACAAAACTGCTGTTGTTGGCATATTTAAACTTTTCTTACACAGTAATATTTTGAAGAAGTTCAGTAATATCTTAAAGTATCTATTCTAATAGATAGTTATTTTGTAAATAAATTCATTTTAGGACTTCCTAATTTCTAGTATAACCAGATGTAGGTTATCGAAGAATATTTTCACTTGTAATCTCCCAAGTGCTTGAATTATTGCTGGAAATTTTTTTAGTACATGAATTTTTCGAAAGTCATCCCGAGTCGCGCAGCGACGAGGATACTTTTCTTAAAAAATTCACGTACGAGAAAAATTTCCTGCAATTAATTCATGCGCGGGGAATTCTGTAAGAAAATTTCATACGTACATAAATTAAATAAATACTAATTTAATACCATAACACTAGATATCTATATAGTTGTAAGAAAGATATCTACATATATGCAAGGTTAAAAAAATATTTCCACCCATTTTAATTGCAAAAAACTACTACACGAGGGATTAATATGCATATTCACTGAAATGTTTGATATTACGTTTTCTTCGCTAAAATGGGTGGAATTCTGTTTTTCTTATATTTTCTAATGTTACAACGTTTGGGTGAACCGTAATACCTATATTCGTATAATAAATAAATAATATATTTTTCACCCATTTTACTTTAAAAAAATTATTGAAAATTGTTTAAGACGACTCTATTTGTGTGTTATGAAATACGTTTTGTTCACTAAAATAGGTGGAACATTGTTTATTTTCATGTTTTATGCACATGGTATAGCCACAGAAAAGAGAACTATCAGAAACGACACTTGTGCTTCCCGCCAAAATTCCATTGCCGCCATTTTGTTGTTAGTACATCCTTCAGTTCATTTATTGTTTTAGGTTAAAACAATAAATGACAGTCTTTGACATAATACCCAAATTATATTTCAGCGCCTCGTCCTCCAGATCACTGTGTAGTACAGCTATTCTGTGCCATCAGGCCACAAGGTATAATAAAGAAGAAGAAGAATGGCCAGTAACAACCATCCATCTGAACTCCGCTTACTTCATTATGCTTTTTGTGTTGACAAGCTACAAACGTATATGTGAGTAAAAACTACGATTTACTAATATTTTAGGAATATTTACTTTTTAGGATGGGAAAGAGTAAGAGGAAAAGAGATTCGAGATCTCCGTCAATGGAGAACATTAATAAAAGATTGAAAAAACTGGAAAGATTAGAACAATCACGAATGAGTAGGACCTTGAAGTCAAGAAACTCTGAATGCTCTGGTAGCAGCAGATCTCGTGACCGCAAGTCGAGATATTTCGATTCAGCTCGCAGAAGTTATTCTCCTAGTCACTCAAATTCTTCTCGTGTTCGCACCCTTGGCAGGTCGACATGCAGACAATCTCGTAACCGAAGCCCAGGCAGCTCGGTACGCAGAATATCTCGTGACCGTAGCCTAAACAGCTCGGCGCGCAGACAGTCTCTTGATCGTAGTCCAGTTACGACAGGCAGAAGTAATGATTTTAGTTCTAGTGATTCAGAACGATCTAGGGCATATACTCCTAGTATCCCGGGGCCTAGTAGAACATCTTTATCTGAAGGTGAGGACCTTGAAAATGGTCAATGTCCGATTCAGACAGATCCTCAAATTATTAATAATGAGGAGGTGCTTGATGAAGAAGCCTTGAAATGCCTCGGGGAGGACCCAAACGCTCAGAATGACAAGATTTTTGAACTGCACAAAGACTTAAAATCTAGATGGGAAAATACTATAAAGAACGGCCTAAACAAAGAATCTAAGTTAGAATTACTAAATAGGTATCCGTTTCCATCAAACTGCAGGGTTTTAAAAGCTCCGATTTTGAATCAGGAGGCTAAACACATTATCCCTCCCATAACCCTTAAGAGAGATAATTTTCGGGCCCAAATACAGGATCAACTTGGAATAGGGCTGACTGCCTTGGGAGCAGCAATGAATATTGTCCTTGGCAATAAGGAAATATCAAGATCCTTACTCCCAGTATTAAGTGATGCTGGAAAGTTGCTAACAGACCTGCACTTTAGCCTCTCGAAATCAAGGCGCTATCATATTACGCCCTGTCTAAGTAAAACTGCTCGAGAAATTGCTGAATCAAGCCCTATTGATGAGTACCTTTTAGGAACAGATTTTGCAGAGCGATGTAAAGCAGAAAAATTGTTAGAAAGTTCCTGCAGAGATATTCATCATCAACAAAAGTAACCACTAGTGCTTTTAAAAAGCCCTTCAGACCCTCAGTACAATATATATCGGGCCAAACTCATAGAGGCTATCAACAAACAAACAGTAATTCTTTAAACAGGAAGGGCCCGTCCCACTATTGGAGGGAATCAGTAGGACAGAAAGGGCCCTATCCTCAGAAGAGAGAGAGGAAGTTTCAACGCCGAAAACAATAGTTCAGGTAGGTGAAGCAGCCCCGCCTAAAGGGCTCAAATCTTATCTGCATAATTGGCAGGCTATAACCAATAATAAACAAATCTTAGAATGGGTCAATGGATATAAAATTTCCTTTATAAAAAGACCCCGGCAAGTATCGCTTCCATATCTCCCATCTTTTTCAAGAAAGATACGAGACCAGATGTCAAAAGCAATTAAAGAATTGTGTAAGGAGGGGGTAGTTCAGAAATGTAAATCAACGAAAAAGGGACAATTTTCATCCTCTTATTTTTTAGTTGAAAAGCCCGGGGGGGGGGAGTAGATTCACACTAAATTTAAAACCTCTTAATATATATGTTAGAACCAGACATTTTAAATTAGAAAATATAAGAACAGCGACCAAGCTAGCACATAACAGATGTTACATGGCCTCAATTGATCTGAAAAATGCTTATTATTCTGTTAATATTGACATTAAATACAGAAAATACTTAAGATTTAGTTTTGAAAACAAATTATTTGAATTTACTTCCCTTCCATTTGGGCTGTCAATAGCCCCTTTCCTGTTTACAAAAATCACAAAGCCAATTGTCACTTTTCTACGTGAAAGATGAGTATCATGTGTAATTTACCTTGATGATTTCCTTATTTTTGGAAAAGATAGAGAGGAATACTCTGAGAATGTTAGCTTAATCTTAAACTGTTGGAATCTCTAGGTTTTACAATTAATTATAAAAATAGTAAATTGACTCCCTCAACTAATTGTAGATTCCTGGGGTTCATTATCGATAGTGTCCGTCAGACTATCGAATTACCGGAAGAGAAACGTAAAAAGATCATAAATGCAATTGACAACATTAAAATGGGAAGACCTTGTAAAATAAGACAATTTGCGAGATTTGTAGGTCTGTTAGTGTCTGTCTGTCCAGCTGTTAAGTATGGCTGGCTATATACCAAACATTTTGAAAGAATAAAATATCTAGCTCTATGTAAAAATAATCAGAACTACAATTCACTAATGAATATACCTTTTACAGACGCTAGTTTGTCCGGTTGGGGTATTTATTGTAATGGGGAGAGCACATATGGGTTTTTGGTCGTTAGACGACAAAAAGAATCATATTAATTATTTAGAGCTTTTAAGCGTTTATTATGGGCTAATATGTTTTGCCAAGAACTGCAGGTCTTGCCACATTTTATTAAGAGTAGACAACACCACCGCGTTGCGTTGTCTTATATTAACAGAATGGGGAGTGTTCGCTTTCCACTTTTAAATAATTTAGCAAAACAGATCTGGCAGTGGTGTGAGATTAGACATATCTGGATTTTTGCTACATACATTAACAGCAAGGAAAATATTTTTGCCGATCGAGAGTCTCGCATTTTACCCACAGAAACAGAGTGGGAGCTCAATAAAAAATATTTCGTCGAAATTCAAAAGAAGTTTGGTATTCCCAACACAGATTTATTCGCATCCAACATAAACAACAAGTGCAAGAGGTATGTGTCTTGGAGACCGGACCCGTACTCATTTGCCGTTGATGCATTTAGTTTATGTTGGACCGATTTTAATTTTTATGCATTCCCTCCCTTTTCCTTGATTTTACGTTCACTAAATAAAATCATCGCAGATAAAGCAGAGGGTATTTTAGTAGTCCCAAACTGGACCAATAGTATAACAGTCAACTAATGATTTACTTTCTTCTCCTTCCAGCTAGAGCAATCCGCTCCCTCCCGAGACTTCCCTGGTGGTCGGGAGATTATCCGGAAGGCTTTTTTAAACAGAAATATTCCAGAAAGTGGAATACCTACTATGCTAGAGTCATTATCAAATAATACGCTTAAGCAATATGAGACTGCCTACAAGGCATGGTGGGAATTCTGTGAAACAAATGAAGTAAATTATTTGAGTGCTACTGTTTCAAATGTGATTGAATTTTTACAACACCAGTATACACAGAAGAAAATGAAATATGGCTCCTTCAACTCGTATAGATCAGCTCTTTCGCTTATTTTACCAGATATTGGAAAAAGCCCAGTTGTTTGCCGATTTCTAAAGGGGATATCAAGACTAAGGCCTCTAGGTAGAAAATATGAGGTAACATGGAACCCTCAGATAGTCATAGAACATTTAAGCAAATGGTACCCGAATGAAAACATTTCCTTAGAACAACTAACGAGGAAACTGGTGACGCTTCTTGCCTTAATAACTGCCCACCGTATACAGACCTTGACCTTGATCAGGGTACAAAATATTATAATCTCTGCTGAAAAGATCCAGATCTTAATCCCTGATCGCATCAAAACAACATCAATAACAGGTACCCAACCGTGTCTATACATACCTTTTTTCACTGATAGACCAGAGATATGTGCCGCTTCAACCTTGATGCAATATATTGAAACAACGGCATTATTCAGAAAAGAGGTGCAAGACTGTCTCTTTCCCTCTATTCGGGAACCTCATGTAACTGTTTCTACACAAACAGTTAGTCGTTGGATAAAAAAGACTCTAAGTGAGGCTGGAGTGAATACCAAAATTTTTGGCGGGTATTCTACCAGGCACGCTGCTACTTCTGCTGCTTTTAGAAATGCAGTGCTTCTGGAAAATATTAGGAAGACAGCAGGATGGAGCAAAAACTCTTCTGTTTTTGCTACTTTTTACAATACTCCGCTAGAGAGGAATTCGGAATTTACAGACGCAGTACTTCTGGGATGTAAGTTAAATACAGCACCTTAACTGCCTGGTTGTACACGGGATATATTTATGTACCTTGACTGACTTAGGATACGAATTTTTTATTTCATTTACATACATTTACATACATAGTTTTTATTTTGGTTCCAAGAAAACGTCTTTTTTTGGATATTTAATCTGTTTAGGCCAATCCTACTAAGTACTATATTATTGTATAGATATAGCCATTTATTACTCATTGGAAGCATATTTTCAGAATATAAGTTCATTTTAATTATCGATTGTTTTATTATGGTTGGTGCGGTTTTACGATTTACAATCCGATTTTATAACAAAAAAGCTCGGTTCTCTTTAAACATCTACACAGTGATCTGGAGGACGAGGCGCTGAAATATAATTAAGCGATCAAACGAACTTACCTGTGATGTTCGATTGTAATTATATGAAGCGCCTCGTCCGAACAGATCACTTCCCACCTCTCCCAATTCTTCCCAAATGAGAATGCCTCTCTTTTTTGTCTTTAAACATATTAAGTAAGCGGAGTTCAGATGGATGGTTGTTACTGGCCATTCTTCTTCCTCTTTATTATACGTTGTGGCCTGATAGCACAGAATAGCTGTACTACACAGTGATCTGTTCGGACGAGGCGCTTCATATAATTACGATCGAACATCACAGGTAAGTTCGTTTGATCGTTTAATAAATTCTTAAAAGGTTTTAGTGTTATTGTGCTGTGAATACGTAAAAGATCATATAGCGCCGGGAAAGTGTGTTGTTAATAGTAATTTTTGTTTGCTCTGTTAAGGAATGTCCAAGTAGTACGACAGGAAAAGACAGTTGTTTATTTAGGTTTCCTAAGGATCCCCAAAGGTATTTTATTATTGCCGTAAATTATAAAATATTTCCAAGTAATTGTAAACCTTTCTTCATTTAAGGTCTGTATTTTGGTTGGAAGCGTGGGGATTTGGCAAGTAAAAGTTCAGCCGAACTTTATAACAATTTTAAGTTGTGCGCATACCAGCGTTGCCACATTATTTCGTGACAATCTACTAGTTTTCTTGTTTAAATCTACTAAAATCTTCTAAAGAACGTGTTTTTAGTAGATTCTTAGTAGATTCAAATAAGAAAAAAAGTAAATTGTCTTTTTTTAAGAACGGGGGGGGGGGGAAGAAATCCGAAGAAAAAAATTTTTTTTTGATGAACAGGGGTTGAATCCCAAAACATTTTTCATCCAAAATAATGTATTTTGGTGAAAAAGTCCGAAAAAAATTAACCATAATAATGTATCAAAAATCTACCAGAAATCTATTAGCAAATTTTACCCACCAAACTTTGCAAAAAATCCTTAAAATTCTACTAAAAAGTAGAAATCTACCAAATGTGGCAACGCTGGCGCATACGACAAATATGTATCAAAATTGATTGCTACCAACAGCACTACCTACTATTTTCCCTCAACTTGATAGTTTAAAAAGAAAAGAAATTAATATTTCCCAAGAACAACCTCCCAGTAAGAAATTACAGATTTTCTCAGGCAAGAAATTGTATTGATTTCAATACATTTTGTGATTTTATATTAAGAATACAATTGTTCGTAGAGATAATTTTATCCAGTTTACTTTAATAGTTTTAATACCCATTATAAATAGAATTCTTCAAATGACGTAATTGTATTCAGCCTGTGTAAAGTTTGTTTATAAACACGCTGTTCAAATTTCCCGCCAAAATTACCAACAACAAAATGGTGAAGGTCACAAGAAAACATCAAAGGCGGTGTTGAGAGTGCCGCTTCTGGTAGTTCCTTATTCTGTGGTATAGCTAAGTTTCAGCACATTATAATTTAACAGAGATGGCTTGGAAATAGAACGTCATTAGCTATTTATCATTATTTCATTGACAGTTTAACCAGTGTATACTTCTATTGTTGAAGTTGTTTTCGAGGTTTTTAAAGAATGAGATATTAAAGAATGAAAAAAGAACAGAAATATACATTATGCACGTGTTGTGAAGAACTTTGTGAGGTTAAAAGAAGCCATCCAAAATTAAAATACTTGTCATACCTTATTGAAAAGTGTAAAGTGTAATACGAAAACCAAAATGAGAAGTTATTCAGCGTAGTACAGAGAAAGCTACTGGAAGTTTCAACTAAGTTTTCATGAACTATAAAAGATAAGTTAAATAAAATTGTTTCAAAATATTATATTTATGCAGTCAAGCATAGACATTTAATTGATATAGATTCTTCACCGATGTATTCACCATTGAAACGCAAGGAGTTTTTAAAGGATTTTCAAACACATTTGAAATATTCAGTACCATAATTAAACATGAAATAAAATATCGTTTCACGAGATCAATGATTTTTTTTATAATTATTTCGTTTAAAATGACAAATAAAATTCCATTTTTATGTAAAAGCAAATGTCAAATATGATTCTATGTCAATAATTTGACAGATATGACATAATTTCGTTCAGAATACCCTGGAGGATGAAATTTTCCGGATATTTTTTGGGTTGATATGATAACGAAACCAAGGACAAAATTCTGATTGATTAAAAAAGTGACGTGTGAAATTTTCTTAGATAGATTTTTTTTTGACTTTTTCATATATTATTCTCTCTGCTGTTTGCGAAATTTTGTAAAAATATTCTCTGCAATGAAAAAATTCCTTCAGTATAATTGCACCTAAATAAATTATTTTTGACTCTTGCCCGTTTTGACAAGCCAAAACTGTTCAATATTAGGACCGTCCCGATTGAGACTTCTATTCAGGATGTCGAAATCCACATGGAACATAAAATCTTCAGCCAATTCTACAGAAACCCAATTGCGGGGTTGCGTTGTGGGGTTGCTTGCAATTCACTAGGCATTGGTAGGTATAATTTGTTCTTTATTTCAATAAACAAACTCACATTTTCTTCTCACTGAATTCTGTCAAAATATTATCAACAGCGTCGCCAACCGATAATAACGATTTGCAATTTGGTATTATAAAGGAAATTTTTCAATTGATCATAATATAACCAAAACATGGATGAGTACAGAATAGGTTCCCGCTCATTGCATTTATTAATGGTACTTACTCTGAAATTTGACTTATTTGTAAATTGCCTAAAAATACTATAATTGTATATTCCTCAATAATACAAATTTACTTCTTTAATAATCATCGTGTTGAAATTATTATAAACTTGCCTCCTCCTCACGATCTCAAAGCATCAACTGAAGGAGGTGAATTGCTTCTCAGATTAAAGCCTTCTCAAAAACCTATACTTGTAAAAAATTCTTTTTTTAAATCTAAAGAACAATTCAATTCCTTCCACAGGTTTAAAAGGCACAAAGAAAGATATTTTAATAAGAATATTCATCAAACCAAAGGCTATAATCTAACCGATGCTGTAAATGGGCATTGTTTACAAAATTCATTATTAGACAAAAGATTGTGTTCTAACTCATCGTTGAAGTTACCAATGTATCCCTATTTAGAAGCTTCACTAAATATTTTTTTTCATGTAGAGATACTGCCAAATTTCTTTTTATTTGAATTCAACTTTCAATAATTAAATACATCAATTGCCAATTTTCTGTTTACATGAATTTACATTGTACATCAATACAGACCTAGGCTCCAAAAGGCTTGGGTAGTTCAATTGGCGCTGCAAATTATTTTGATCTTACCAGTCCTATATTTATTTTATCTTCAATTTTACACGTCAAAAATATACAGACTTGCTAATTATATTTATTTGTTCTGTCTAAGGTAACCGTGAAATCTTATGATTATTAAGCATATCTACAATATCTTAAAATGAACATTTTAAAAATTATAGTTCTTATTGTAATGTTATGTTACCTTCTTATTGAAACCATATTGTTAATTGTGATATTTTAGAGCTCAAATATATTATTAAGACTAATGTCGTTAAATTACGAAGGCGTACACGGGACATTTTTTTTAACTCTGAGTGTAATTTGGAAATTCCGACTTTAACCTCAGAACTCTGACTTTAATTCGCTACATGAACGTATTTTCAAAATGAAATAATAATTCGGACTTTGATCTAGGAAAATACTGAAGTCGAAATAATGAGAATTCAAAAAAAAAATCAGTGCCCTTCCACGCCTTCATACCGAGTAAGAAGCAATATTAAATATTTTTATTGACTTATAAATTCTCACTATGTTGTAAGGTTGAGTACAACATAGTTTTAATATTTTCAAAATCTTATTTCTTCATAATGTTTATAACCTCAGAGTGACATCAGGCTATTTGAAACCTTATGTCTTCTCTATATAATCACTGAAAATAACATTACATTACGCATATTTAAAAATATGCTTTTACCTATATGTTTTTAATAATAGTAAATACACGTGTGTCATTTTATTACACCACAAGTGTAATTATTTTATTATATTACCCATTTATACTAAAATAATTATGCAAACTATACTATGATATGATTATTAAATAAAAATTGTATTATTATGTTATCGAATATTATTTGTTCTGTTCTGTGTTCATATACCGTACCAAGTTTTATAGAGTTATGTGATTATAAAATGCGTATATCCTAAGCAAATGCTATATTTACAGCAAACGCTCTCTGTGTTGAATTTCATTACTAGTCTTTATTGTCTTGAATAATTTTGCTCTTATGGTGTGCCTGAGGAATTGATTAATAGTTCAATATGAATAAAACTAAAACATCTTCAGCAGATTATTTAATTTTCTCAATATAATTGTTGAAGATTTTATAGTGTGCAGGAAATTTTTTAAAATCAAATTTGTATGGTCATGGATATTTCTAAGTTTATTCTAAACTCTTGAATAAATCTTACTGACGAGACTTGGATGTCGAAACACATGCTTGTGAATATTTTAAAGTTTGATATAACTGTTATTTTAATAAGTGTTTTTGTTTTATTTCTTTTTGGTTTTATTGACCAGGATAGTTTAAATTAAAAAGTAACAATATTGTGGCAATCGTACTGTATGTAGTGGGTACATTGTCTTTCTTTTAATACAATCATCTTTTATTATGACACATTGCCGGCAAAGTATTTACTTAGGAAGCTGGATGTTTATAACATATGTGATAAGTGTAAGAGTTAAAATAATTAAATAACACAGGCCCACAAAAAAAGTGGTCTGTGCTTGGATATTAACCATACCTATTCCTTGTATTTGTAGCCGCTGAGCACGAATCTGACTTTAAAATTTCACCCTAATAATATTGTGGTGCTTCAGTATTGACCTCATAACTCAAAGAGACCGTAAAACCCCACAACTCCTTGAAACCATAACCTATTAACCCCATAACCCTGGGAATTCGATGAAAATAGTGGGGAATCTTGACTGGGGAGTTAATGAGATCCTGTGCTTGAGTGTCATACATTTACAACTCCATGATTCCATAACTCCGTAACCCCTCAACACTGAAGATCCAGTGGAAAAAATGGAAATTCTAAGTAGGAAAATTCGTGTCACTGTGATATTAGAATCTTGAAATCAAGCACCTTATGGTGCCATAGCTCTTCAACGGCAATCCTTCTATCCTCATAACATCATAACCCCGAGGATTCAATAAAAAAATAGGAGGCTTTCGATTGTGGAATCAATTAAATTGTGCCCTGAGAACCTTGTTATTCTGTTACCAAGTAAGCTTATAACGCTTCAGCAGCAAATTCTTCCACTACGTAACCCAGTAACCCAGTAACCCCATAAATATACAACTGTATATCTTTGGAAATATAATAGAAGAATCTGAACAGGGGAATTCATGAGATTGCGTTCTCGAAAACTTGAAATCAAGTAGCCCGTGATCCTTTAGCTCTCGAACCGCGCAACTTTTAGCCCGATAACCCCGTGATTCTGGGTATTCAATAAAAGCAAATTAGGGAATTTTAATTGAGGATTCAATGAGAATGTAACTTTGGAAGTGGAGTATCTTTTCAAGTGATTTCTGTTTAGGTGACTTCATTTGATCTCTTGCTTTTGCAATTCTTTTATCATACGATATCAAGGAAGGTGAGATGAGCATATGATGGCAGACTTTTGTTGGATGTTGAAGAGGGAACATGTGATGTAGAGCAAGAAGCGTAAAAGAAATTCGTTACATAGATCGCTCGAAGATAAAAGTTACATTCCCACTGCATCCCTAATTAAGATTCCCTAATTTGCTTTTATTAAATCCCCAAAATCGCAGAAATCTTTGTCGGTTACAAAGATGGCACTTAAGAACCCTTTCATGTAGATTCCTGCAAAAAGGTAAAAAACTGCCAAATCTGAAGTCAACCGGTCGCCGCTGTCATAAATATAATTTGCATAACTTAGCTGAATAGCACTTAGATTATAACAATCATTATAATAACATTTTAAAACCCAAAGAAAAGTTTCCATTGATTAAAAAGTAAAATAGTTGAAAAATTAAATAGTGAGTTAATTTTGAATATGTTGGAATAATGAAATAAAAACAATATGGTATGATTTCAAATAAATCATTAGTTAATCAATAAGGCACTACAGTAATTGTCGCAATCGCATTTTCAACCGAAGATATGGCCATTTTCTTTTGGTAATGTAATTAATATTTGCATTGCCGTATGTTTAAATAAATGTATATATTGAATATGCTCTTAACATTACTCTTCAATATTTAATTTAAACATGTGTTGGTCCTAAATTATATATAGACAATAATAAATAAGTGAAAAATAAAGAGTAATATTAAAAACGCATTCGATATATCATATGATTTAAATAAATCTACCCATTGTACATAGAAAACCTCGAATTATAATGCAACTATATATTTTTTTGGAGTAAAACATTTCTACCTCAGCCATATTATATTATGACTTCGTGCTTAAATAACAAAATAAACGTTTGTTCTACCAAAAAAATAGTGGATACTTTTTTATCTTACAAAATTCTTCATCTCAATTTGGTTCTCGCATTTTCTAAAAGTTTTGGCTAAAAGTTTTGCTGTTCAAGAGCTAAGGGGTCACATGCTACTCGATTTCAAGATTCCGAGAACACAATCTCATGAATTCTCCTGTTCAGATTCTTCGCATTCTTCTATTATATTCCCAGAATTATGCAGTTATGGGTTTACGGGATTACTGGGTTATGTAGTAGAAAGATTTGCTGCTGGAATAGGCTTACTTGGTAACAAGGTTCCGAGGGCACAATCTAATTGATTCCCCAATCGAGAGCCTCCTATTTTTTCATTAAATCCTCGGAATTATGGGATTATGAGGATAGAGAGGTTACCGTTGAAGAACTATGGCACCATAGGGTGCTTGTTTCCAAAATTCTAATGTCACAATGGCACGAATTAGAACCACCTTAGGGCACCTTAGAACCTCAATTTTTTTCGTTGGGTCTTCAGAGTTAAGGGATTACGGGGTTATGAGATGCTGAGGTTATGGGATCATGAGATTGTGGATGTGTGATACTAGCACAAGGATCCAAGGTCACAATCTCATTGACTCCCCAATCAAGATTCCCCACTGTTTTCATCGGATTCCAAGGGTTATGGGGTTTTACGGTTTCCTTTGAGTTATGTGATCAATGCTGAAGCACCACAATGTTATTAGGTTAAAGTTTTAAAGTAGAATCACTTTTGCAGTCTGGTTTAAATGAGCTGGATAACAGTGGCGGCTGGTGAAATTTCAATATTTTTTTTCTCGTCTATGGCGCATGGGACCCATACGAAATTTGGGAAATAACATCTAGAGAAGCACTTCTCTAATGACCCCTAAAAAATTTTGAAAAAGCAGTTTGCGAAAAAATTTTTGAAAATTCGTTAGCCTCCCCTGGGTCTAGGGACTCCTGTTTATTTTTATTTTTTTTTGTCATATGCATTTGACTTTTCATAAAAATACAACAATAGATTTTGAAGTTTGTGAAAATATTTTCATTACTAACTGAAATACAATGAACTGAAATTTTGTAATTTACAATTTAACAAATTACAATATTTCAATTCGTTGTATCTCAGTTAGTAATGAAAATATTTTCATAAACTCCAAAATCTGTTGTTGTATTTTTATGAAAAGTCAAATGCATATGACAAAAAAAAATAAAAATAAACAGGAGCTCCTATACCCAGGGGAGGCTAACGAATTTTCAAAATTTTTTTCGCAAATTGCTTTTTCAAAATTTTTTAGGGGTCATTAGAGAAGTGCTTCTCTAGATGTTATTTCCCAAATTTCGTACGGGTCCCATGCGCCACAGACGAGAAAAAAAATATTGAAATTTCACCAGCCGCCGCTGCTGGATAAGCAATATTACGGTCCAACAGACTTTTTTAGTGTTAAAAATAACCTGATGTGCTGGGGAAAAACTAAGATCAGATTGGTATTCAGCGGCTCAAAATACAAGGGATATGTATGGTCAGTACCCCAGCACGGGCCACTTGTTTTGTGGGCCTGTATAATTAACGTAAATAAATAATTACTAGTATTTTCTCGTAATATATTTATTTTATTTTACTTAATTAAACTATAATCATTTATTTACCTATTGTATATCATATTATAATATATTAATTAAACAGGTTGTAACATTTTTGTTTGCTACAACTCAGTGCATCATTTTAATTTTACAAACGACCTTATTAACCTTTTAAATGGTGTTACAAACAAACCTGACCTTACTTAACATATAAACTATTATACTTTTAGTTTTAATTTATGTAAATAATAATTTCATTATAGTTTAGTTTCATCTGGATGAGACATTTTAACATATTGAATAATTTATTAACAGATTAAATATGTAAATTTTAAATGCATTGATTTAGAATGATATATTCTCATGTTCACAATTTGCAGAATATTCGAATACCATATAATAATGATATGTATTTAATCTGATTAATTCTAGCAATAACTTTGACTTTAATACCGTTTTGTAACTCATTTACTATGATTTTATTTATTATATGAATATTTCATTATAATTTAGTATACCTAATAAATTATGCTGTAGTAGTATATCTGTAATGTTATATTCACAATTTTATTTTATTCAATAAAACTTATCTTATTTATCTCTATGAAAATCTAAAAGGTTTCAAGACGTATGGAAATCTAATGATCCCTAAGATTTCATTAACATTATGTTCATTAAACATACCACACACCCACTACTTGTCATAATTACACTCTTCGCAAATAGGGAAACGAAGAATAATTACATTTGATCGGCATATTTTTAAAACCATAAATATCGCTCTCAGATGAAAACTTTTCATATCATAGTGTAAGTCATAGTATTTTTAGCAATTTTGAAAATACCCGCCCGTCTGTCTGTCTGTCCACCCGTCACGTTTATTTTAACCAAATAACGGAATGTTTGATCATATTGAAATTTGGATGGTAAGTTAGTGTTAGCAGAAGGGGAATGCCATTGTTTTTGAAAAAAAAAGTTTATGGAATAGAAATGCTACAGGACATTTTATTTAGAAATGGATTTGCAGAGAGTTTCAACCTTTCATGTGTTACTAAGACTGACGTAGTTTCCACTATCATAAATTGTATTAACAAACGTTTAGATAATACAGTAAGCATCATCGGGAGATGACAAAATTAGAAATAAAAAATATAGCACACCTATAAATTAAAATAGGATACGCAAGTTCTAGCTTACGCAGATGATGTTGACATAATATTTCGAACAACCAAAAATATAATAAAGACTTTCACCAGATTCGCCAACGCAGCCAAAAATATTGGGTTAACAGTTAACGAGGGCAAAACCAAAACACCCCCCCCCCCCCCCAACCAGGTCTAATACCCCCGTTAGGAAACAACAACTTTGAAATAGTAAACAGCTTCACATACTTGGGAGCACTAGTGAACTGCAGTAACAACACTACAGACCACAGTAACAACACTACAGAAGAGATATAGAGAAGAATAGTTTTGGCCAACAGATGCTACTTCGGACTGGGCAAACATCTCCGCAGCCGAGGCATTTCTTGGAAAACTAAAACCCAACTTTACAAAACATTAATTGTTCCAGTGCTAACTTATAGATCAGGAACCTGGACATTAACGAAGATCAACGAACAACTATTGTACTCATTTGAAAGAAAGATCCTAAGAAGAATTTATGGAGCAGTATGCGACAACGGGGTACGGCGACGTAGATATAACTTTGAGTTGTATGCAAAATACATGGAATTATCCAGCGGATGAGACATTGTCACATTTATTAAAATTGGACGACTCCGATGACACACCGATTAAAATCCTGCTCTCAGACCATGGTGGAACCAGATGACGGGGAAGACCAAGATTAAAATGGAAGGACCATATAGATGAAGATGCAAGAAAAATTGGAGCAGCAAATTGGCAAACAGCAGCACTAGATCGTGACGGCTGGTGAAGTAAACTTGGAAAAGTCAAAGCCCCTCCAGGGCTGTAGTACTATTGATGATGATAGATTAAAACGTATTCGTATTTTTAATATCCTTGAATAATTTTAAAAAATTGTCTGCTAAAGCCTCGAGGGGAGAACCAGATCCTTCAATATAAATTGAAATAAATATAGTGAACGTAGAATTTCTGATAATGTAATATATAATTGAATAATTCATAATATCCCAAGAATACAGGAAAATATTGAGATTACAAGGAATACTAGTCATTAATGCGATAATTCCGTAATGCATATGAATTAGTGAAAATTAATAAATTAAATAAATAATATACTTAATACTTAATGACTTTTATTTCACATTTTTTAAAAATTTATTTTGCAATTAAGTCATAAGTACTTTTAATTGTGATCTGATTCGTGTACCTTATTCTTTTAAATTATTTTGTTGTTGTCAGTGTCAACATTTATTATAATTAAAACTTAACCGTCTCCAGATGATGTCAACATGGTTTGCAAAACGCGTATCGAGTAATAGTATTCAAGTGTTTTGATGTTTGTGGAAACTACTTCAGAGGCAGTATATATGAAGTATTTAAAAAAATGCACATAAGATTATTGGAACCTTTGATAAAATTCTACAAACACAAAAATATTGAGCAGGATACTGATGAATGTTTCATCAATCAAGATGGCGCTGTTATTAGATCAGTACAATTATGAGCATAGCAATTATAACTGAAAAATTAAAAAAAAAAAAACTGCGAATAGTATTCTTCAGAATGTTAAAAAATTATATAGAAAATTCAGTAATTCGACGAAGACTATCATGTGTATATATAATTTTATTTCATCGTATACAATTATGATTGAAATTTAAATTTTATGTTATATTTTATATGATTCCTATACTACTAAACAAAAATGATACTAAAACTGACAACGTATTTTCGTTTCCTTTAAAGGTGAATATGCCCTCATTATTATTTAAAATGATTCTTACATTATCGTTAGTAAAAAAAACAAAAATGTACAGAAAAGAGTTTTGTTAATAACAAATTATTTTGTTTGTGTTAGTTGTATTCACAATCCAAGTATTTTTCTAGACTTTTCTCGGTAAAACTAAACAAATATGTATTGTTGCATGAAACTAAATAGTAAATTGGTGTTTTTGAAAATGTGAAAAATGTCCTAGCTATTTGAGCAATGATTAATTAAAACCGAAAGTATAAAAACAATTTGTAAACTTTATCTTATTTGTCAGGCAGTCTCTATTAGGGTTATTTTATTTAGCAAGTGAATATTTACAAATTTATGAGCATAACGCATTACTCCATTTATGCGTGTAAATTGCCTTCTTTTCAGTACATACAGGGTGGACCATTAATAATAGGCCATAGTTCAAGGATAGATTCCTTGGACCAAAATATGAGGATATAACCAAACGTGTTTTAGTAAATTGTTGCTGAGGAAAAAGATACAGGGTGTCAAAATTTTAAGTGTGCTTTGGTTACGTCTTAGTTTTGTCAAAATGTTAAACTAATGAAATTGTACGTAAATGACGTCACCAAAGCACATTTTTCAATAAATACAATTTTTCCTCTTTAAATTGGATTTGGTTTCAAAGAATTTTTGAGATCTATGCGGCAGTTTTCTCGAAAACGGTTGGAATTATCAAGTTCTATCAAGTATACCTTTTTTACGTAGAAATGACTCCTGCATGAGATTTTCTAGTCAAAAGTGCCACTACGTTTCGTAATAAAAAAAAGAAAAAATATTCATCATCAGGTATAGCTCATGAGGCGCTCTCCACGGGCTGGCGTAATGTAATACACAAATTATTGTTTCTTAGCTTAAAAAATGTTCCCTTACCAAATTGGAAGAAGGTCGGTCAAGAGATAGTTGAGATATTGCAAAAAAATGATAAAAAAATTACAACTTTGACATCCTGTATCTTTTTCCACAGCAACAATTTAGTAAAGCATGTTCGGTTATATCCTCATATTTTGGTCCAAAGAATCCACCCTTGAATTATGGCCTATTATTAATGGTCCACCCTGTGTATAACTTATCAAATAAGTATAAAAGAAAGTAATACAGGATTCATTAATAGCACCTTTCCTTTCCCCTCTGATGTTGATCGTTAGTGATTGCGAAGCAATAGCAGTATTAAATAAAGTAATGATTTTTTATGTTGAAATTTTTGTTACGATGAATTTACTCGTAATATGTGGTATTTTCTTGAAAACTAGGGTGCAAGTATTACAGTAAAGAAGAAAAAAGTTTATTGCATAATTTTGTTCAATCAAATGTAACATGCAATAAAGAAGTCAATGTACAATTTATTATTTGTTATCAATGTTTATGCCATGAACTTTCCTGCAAGGCATACTTGTGCCCTTACTTTAGATTATTATCTTAGAATAATGTACTTTAACTTCTTGTTAAAGAAAGTTTTTATTATTATACCTGTTTTATTTATTCAAATATGTGCATTATAACAGAACAGATATTTTTAATAGTCATCGTTGAAAAAAAAAATGTACAGATGTGTTTCATAACAAGTTGAATTCAAATGGAATAAATAAAATTTCAGCATGTATTTACAGGCTGTCTGTTTTATTAAGGCCATCACAGATATCTCGTTTAATATTAATAGTACAAAAAATTCTTTTTACGAAAATTATGCCAAAATTATGCCAATTTTTATAAGCTACAGAGCTTAAACAATTACCAAAAAATCACGCTGGAAAAGAGTAATTAATTTGTCTTCATGGACATTTCTAGTAAATATTGGAACAACTCATTGGGTGTTTTTTTATGGTATTGGACATAATCCATTAGCCAGTTGCATATATTAAAATCAAACCTAAACAACGTACTGGAAAAATTACTTGATGACTAACAACAAGGACGTAAACAGGGACACCCTCTTCTCGCCCAGGGCATTTATAAAGACACGCAGGATTAAGACCATGGATAAGAGCTAAATTATACACGGGGACAGACACATAATTGAACAAATCTAAACCTATAATGCCTTATAATAGTTGGTTTAAATTACTCAGGAAACGTAATATTTCTTTATATGTATGTATATTCTTCAGGGATAGCAGATGCAGGAGATTAATTGGAAGAGATATTTTCAGTTTTAACAAGCTATCAATAAAATCATTTATAGCTCTACTATGACTTGAACAGCCAAAAAAATGTGGTCCAATCACAGATGATTCCGCATGACGCACTTATGTCTGTGTCAACAACTCGGATTAGTATTGTCTCGTATAAGTTGTATTTCATCTGCTCTCGGTAGAAAACCTAACAGTCACCCACGGCAGCTGCAGCATCAGCAGCCATCACTTACCAAACCATATAATGCCCTCATACATCCTATCTACATCCACCAAAGGTAAAGCCACAAAACTTGCATCCCCGTTCCGAAAAAAATCATCTCTGGGAAGACCCTGGTCTGTCTCTTCGCATTTACCTCCCAAAGTCCATGAGATCTAGTGGATAAGCGGATCTGCTTACATCACCATCTTTCGAAAGAAATAAAATTGTGGGATCGCGTTGAAGATCTCTAACCCACGGTTTGGCAAAATTTCCAACTAAGGAGTGCCAGTGTTTATGTAGATGAACTCCCCACCGTTCATCTCAAGGACGTGATACTATTATTTATTTAGTGCGCTCCCCCTTAATTTTTACTCTCAGTGGGGTTCGGTTAAGTTATAAGAGGCAACCTGGGACCGAGGTTCCGTAATAAACAACAAAGGTGTAAGTTTCGTAAATTACTTACTGCTCCTTCAAAAGTCACCGCCTTTTTATGATGCACTGGTTTTATTACTGCCATTGAAACTTATACACATACACTAATTAATTTTATATAGTTCCTGCCTCCAGCTTCTGTATCTAATCGCTGTCCTGAATACACAGACTTGAGGGCATTATGAAGGTTCCATATATTATGTTGTCGACTCAACACACAAAAGCTCCCGAGAGATTAAACTTCATTAATCACTCAATCAAGAAAATGCAAGAATTGAACTAAAATTATTTATTGGGGTAAATCAAGTTACAGTAAATATGTACAAGAACGTATCTAATAATGTGTAAGAATCTGCCTGCCAAACATGACAAAAGCGGACGCCTCCTTCAAAGGACGTGTATCTCATCCACCATGTAATGAGGAGTATGTAGTAGTAATAATAATTGATTTTGTATAAAAAGAGACACAACGTACTGGAAGAGTATTAGTGCAATTTGACTTGAACTAACGGTTAAACTTTCCTACTAAAATTTTTGTTCGCTCGTGACTATGCTATACAGTTCCAAATAGTGATTATATCATTCACAAGAATTTGTCAACTGAAAGGCGTTTACGGCAACATATAAGTTATATGTGGCTATCCCGCTACCTTGCGAGAACGTATTAACGGCACTTAACTTGATAAGGGTGGAGTAACCCGGCTTCGTTCACGAGCTACCCTTACGAAGTTATCCGCATAAGTACTTTTGTGGGCTAATCAGGACTTTCCATTGTTTCACTGAAATTCAAAGTTCGCTTTCCGGTATGAAATTATATTTTTCTGATGATTTTTCCGGTGCTCCTGTTCCGTGGTCAAGTCGTAGGATGGAAATATTTTACTTTTATGGTAAAAACCGCCCTTGACAATTTTAGCTTTTTTTGTCTAAAAATTCTATTTTGAAAGTACACGGTTTTTGCATTTTCTTTCTGATTCTGTGATTACGTCGTGAAACAACATGAAATTTCGGCATACTTCCGGAATTTGTACTTAGGTCATTGAACGCCATGCCATCATGCCACGGTGAAAAATTTGTTTAATTCACATCGCCGCAAAGTGCTATTTTTTGGACCTTTTTGGCGAAAAAATCTGCCTTCTCAACAAATCTTAACGAATCCGAGTATATTTTTTCTTAAAATACTAGCGAGGTATCATACTTTAACGGAGTACTGCCAAAATTTCGCTAAACCCATAAACCGTAAACCGGCAAACCCAAAACCCACAAACCCTAAAATCACAAACTCCAAACTCCTAAACCCGAAATACGCAAACCAACCCATACAACCACAACTCCTAAATCTATTATCTTTAATTTTTTTAATATCGTTTTTCGTTATTTTTTCTAATTTTTAAAAACTTTTTTTTAAATTTTTTCTTATCTTTATCTCATTGTTCTTCATGGAAGTTTACTCAAAAATTATAATGAAAATAATTGCTATTTAAACTAGAAACTCTCCTCCAACATGATGTAATATTGCGAGTTCAATGTATTTCGCCCATTTTTTGAGATTATGTTCGCAAAATTTTGGCGGTATTCCGTTACATCATAAACTCTTTTCGTGTCAAATGTAAGTGCTGAGCCAAAAATTTGCTTGCTTGTGCTCTGTGCTCCAATTTTCCGTCTCAAAAAACATTATCTTTTGAGACGAAAAATTCGATTTTTGCTACTTTTAGACTTCGATCAATTCTCGTCGGTTCTACAACATTTACAAAAGCAATGTTGGGCTTATCTTCTTGCGTCGGTATTTGACATTGGTAGGGGAAACGAATGATCATCCTATGCTTTATTTATTATTTTATTTGAAGAGTAAATGGATTACACATCCACGCAGGGAACTTGCCCAAAAAATAAAATTGAATTAAAATACTCAAAATCGTAAACTAAGATCATTAAAAACCCCATAGACAACAAAAAATAAAAAAAAAATTACTCCAGAAATATAAGCGATTAAAATCTGCCGGATTTTACCCACTCCTGAAACATGACGTCAGAGGGTGAAAGTCGGATGACGGCGTCAAGCGACACCGATTCTGCTTTCGCATGCTCATTTGTCAGAAACAACTAGCAGTGGACACAACCTAACCTAAAATTCGTTGGAAAAACATCTTCAATATTCTGAAATGTCACAAAATGCTACTTTTGATTCGTTCGTGCCGAGTCGAATTTTCGAATTTCGCCGTGCAATTTACGATCAGGTGTATCTGGAAGACTTCCTCTTTACGTCGCGACATCGTACGGCCGTCCCAATGGTGTCTTTCGAAAAATATGAACGTGTCAAGATTGCATGTTTTTGCAATTTTTTCGGCTCCGAAATGTAAGCTGTTTTTTGCTATTTTTCGCAGATATCTCCAAAACGGTGGGAGTGAGCTCGAAATAAAAAATAAGGTCAAACGAGTATTTTCCACTACGAATCTTTTGCTATCACCAGACTTTTGATTTTTTTTTTGTTTCGGAGATAACTACAGAAATGTCGGCCACGTACGGCAAAAAATCTCAAATTTTGAGCTTCTACAGTTGACAACTTTTTAATCTTTGCTCTTACGCCAAAACACTACTCTAGCTAAGTTAAATATAAATAAATTTGCTAAAACTCTTTTTTTATTTTTTGAATTCCGATAAAAATTAAGGAATTAGAGGGGGCGGAATTTGGGACTTTTTTTTTTTCGGTAAAATTTCTCCATTTTGTCACCGTAATTAATCGGTAATTAACTGAAGTCGATCTCATTTACGATGTTCACTAAATATCATGTACTATTTTGACGCTCCGTTAATCTCGGCCCTTCGAAACAAAAGTTTCTGAGAAAAATTATTTTTTTAAGATTTACATACACTCTATAGGAAAACGTGTAATTTCCTACATTTCCTCGAATATCTCGATAATTATTATTTTTTTCGAAAAATTTGTAGATAGCTTATGTAAAGAGAATTAATTGAGCTTTCCGACACTTTTTTTATTTTTTCTCTAACATAAAAAACAAAAGACTTATGACCAAATATGCGGACGTTTCAAAGCTAACCGCCGCCCAGTCTATTAATTAGGGTGAATGGCTAAAGTACGCCATCTGTTGGACCCCACGCGAGACCAGTTTCACCCGGTGACGTCACAGTGCTTTTCGTGAGGAGTGGCGAGGATTTCAACTTTAATTATTTATTGCAAAGTTAGTACTGCGATTTAAGAGCTGATATTCGGTGTGGCGTGTTTTTATACATAAATACACACTTTAATGAAATAAAAAAAAAATGGGCAAGTTCCCCATTATATTTAGTTATTTTATAATTTAAAAAACTAAAATCAAGTTGTAAAAATGTAACTTTTTGGAAATAAATCTTAAAACTTATTATTGCCACTTCGTACGGTTTTCTAGGGTTTCCGCCGTAGAACGTTTTTCATGGAAATATGGATTGGATGAGTAGTATCTCTTCTAGTCCTAATTGTTATTCCCATTAAAAGGTTAAAATTAAAAATATAATATTTTTAATGTACTACTTTTCTCCGTATTTTAATATACCATTAATAATATAATTGACCAGATCTTTTCAAAATAATCGAATACTCAAACATTGGTAAAAATAAATTTTCAAATGAATGGATTAAGCCAGTGATCGATTTACCGAATACTTAATTTTTAAATTACTGCTTAATTATTAAATTTTATAATCGCCCATTCATTGTTGTATGTTAAAAGAATAATTTTCTTAGTGAATTTCGCCGTCATAATAACCTCCTTACTACAGCTGTATGGATGCTTAATTATGTTTAATGTTATGGTCTAAGTCTACTATTACTACTATGCTTAACGAAGCGGAAGAATGCACAGTGGGATATTTTCAGTAATTACAATTAACTAACAGACCTGCACGATTTTTTTGGTGTTTTACTTTCAATGCAAATTGATGATTTGAACATCAAGGTGAAGTTCAATTTCAAATATTGATATTAATCTATCATAAATATGGCATTTTTTTCCATAACTTGTACAGTTAAGCAACAAATACTTTTGCTCCGAATATATGTAACAACTTTCTTCTAAGTTAAACTACATGGAATATTTCTGGTTAATATAAAAGAGTTCTGTCATTATTTGTGTTGTTTATTTTAAAATATTCATGGAGAAATTTACTATACATTCCTCTAAATGAGTTCAAATATTATATTACGTAAGTATCTTAAATGGATTATAAATTTTAATTAACAAATTACGAGGACCGCTTAATAGGCATACCTTTGTATACCTATTAGATTTAATCAAGCATATTATTATAACCGAAAAAACATTTTTAATAGTCATCTTAGAAAAAAGTGAATAAAGAAATCTATTTCATAACCCATAACACGCTGAAACCAAATATCTGAAAATGGATGTGTGTATGTGTATATGTGTAAACCGTTTCTAGTAAACATGATACGTTTTGTTAAACTGAATATTTTAATTTCTTCGAAAAATTGAATGGTAAAATACTTTCTGTTGAAATTGGCTCATATTTGTAACACAGGGTGATCGCAAGAGGCGTGTAGACTGCAATTCTTACAAAATATAAGATTTATTGTAGTTTTAAAGCAAAATGCTACTAAGGTTAATTAATGATTAAGCACACAAAAAATACGAAGATGTGCGTAGATATCAGAGGGCCCTAGTGTCAATCCGAGCAAAACAGTTACTGTTCCATTCACTAAAATATATAACTAAATTTGAAAAGTCCTATGTTAAATGGAACAGTACTGAATTTTTCCAGTGAAGTCAAGTATCTAGAAGTAATCATGGATAAAAAACTTATCTGGAACTCGCATTTGGAAAGGACCCTTACAAAGCAACCACGGCTATCTATCAGATTTGGGGTCTGAAGCCAAAAAAGATACATTAGTCCTGCCTTTCCGTTGTCAGACCCATGGTGTCCTACGCACCATGTGCATGGTGGACAAAAACAGAAGAGAAACTAGCAGCTGCAGAAACTGCAACGGCTTTTCTGTCTAGGGATTACAGGAGTAACGCGCTCCTGTCCTACAACAGCTATGAAGACAATGCTGGACTTACTTCCTCTGCATTTACATGTAAGGAAGGAGGCAGCACTTAGTGCCCCAAGGCTGCATCAGACACTTAAATTCAGACTAGGCGACCTGGTTGGCCATTTAAGAATTTGGAGCTAATCCAATTTAAATTCAAGACCAAACCTACTGATTCAATGCCAATAAAGCATGACTTTGACTGCCCGTTTGATGTGTTGATGAGAGCCGTCAGGTGAGCAGGGTCGAAGTAGGCTGAAGCCCCATTTTTTGGACTCGAACCGTTCTGTGGTTTATCTATGGGACACATAACGGAGGAGGTCTAAAAATGGAAAAAGGAACAAAAGAAGTCTTACTAGAGGAATACCCCAGGCCAAAGACAAGCGAAAAGGTTTATAACTTATTCGACAAAGAATGCGACAAGACTTTTCGAAACTCTCGACCAAATGCTGATCACAGGCCTTCTAACTGGCCATTGCCCCTTGAGATATCATCTCAAGAATATGGACATGGCGGAAGATGACAAATGAAGATACTGCGAAGCTGCAACTGAAACTGCGGAACATATACTTTGTGAATGCAGGGTACTAATCCGCATTAAGCTAAAAATTAACGCTTGAAGAAGTAGGGAAATTAGCTTCCAGGAAAATCACAAGCTTTTTAAAAAGTCTTTGAATCTTGGGCAACAACTAGTTGTAGGGTAATTCACAAAAGATCTTTTAGGTCGAAGTGAAAAAAGGCCAACTCAGGGCCAAGCAACCTCTTAGACAATTTACATCACAAATGAATACATTTTTTTAGAAAATTGCTTGATTATTTTTAAAATGTCCTTTCAAATTGCAAAAATGTATTTCAAAGTTTATGGATAAAAAGCGGTTTTCTGTCTAGACAAGGTAGACAGATATTATTAGTACACTATTTAATTTTTATTATAATCAATACAGTGATTCGAAAGTTATAAGCAAATATCTCCTTCCAGATTTAATTTTCAAGGGCGAATAGCGCCAAAGGAAAAAAGCTTTTTGTGTTATTTTGATCCAAACTCCATGCTTCTGAAATGTTTCCTTGTGTTCCTGTATATATTTAGTTTTTTAAACTTATCTGTAATAGTTACATAAAAATTATATTCAATTATAACTTTTGATATTTTTATTTTGCGTAAGAATATTCTTCGTTTAAAATATATGCTATTTCCTTATTTCGTGCTGGAATATTGCTCCTTCTAGATAATATAGGTACAATTTATATTATGTTTATATCTTACCTGTCATCTGCTGAATGTACTATAATTATATTCAAAATAAATACATATTTACTCTTCATTTAGTTGCGCTCTCACTATGATGAACTGTCGAAGATGCACCTTGAGTGGTGGTCAAGTAGTACAATAACTAAGTTTTTTTTCTCAAGAACTTCTATGAGAGAGGCAAGATTCTGCTACGCGTTTTTCTGAGTATCCATAAAAATATCTTAAATGGTTCCAGAGTAATCGTGCACACAAAAAGTTACAAACTTAAAATCTCGGTGTTTCATGACATGCCTATTTGAACAATAAAAATTTTAAAAAATTTTTGGCATTACTACCACTGGATATGGAAGTACAATTTTCTCTATACATAATGTTAAGTGGAATTTGAGTTTATAAAAATTTATTTAGCATTGTGCGTTTATAACTATTGATTATGGACAACCTAAACTAAGGTACTTTTACCGATACCTTCTGCAACTATTACAACATAGAATAAACATAAATCTAATTTGACAGCTACCATAAGAATATATATCATTATGATCCCATTCGTCATCATTAAAACGATATTTTCTGCGACATACTAAACAGTATTTTTTTTTTCATTATTTTTGTGCGTAAATATATGTTCATGTTATGGAGGAAATTTTAAATTTTGGTGGGATCCCTCGAGAACACTTTTTAATCGGTTCCAATCTAAAAATTAAGTCTCTGTGCAAAATTTGAACTCGATCAAACAGTTTTGTACAGTTTTGTAAAAAATACGAATAAATATAATTTGGAATAAAAACAATGTCTCTACAGTATTTTTGAAACAAAAGAATGTTTCTACAACATTTTGGTACAAAAAAAATTCCACATTTTTTAAATTAAAATCTGAACGTTCTATAATCATGAAGAATCAAAATTACGCATGGTAGTTTCCTTCGCTAATACCTCCTTAGTACCATTTCCATTTTTCCTACGCATGGCCTGAGCTACAAGCAGTAAAATTTGAAAATCAACATTTGACTTAAGTACTCCTCCCTTAAAGCTACACCTCTTTCAGCTACATCATTTATAATATTTAAACGAGAAAAGAACTGGTGCACTTTCTTATAGTCGTCTTGCAAATGCCAAACTGTAGGATGAAAATCGAAAAACCGTATTCAAGTTCAAACCTTTCAAAAAGCTTAATAGTGTCAGGGAATACAAAATCACTTAATGTTTTTTGGGGCCAACTACTCACGACCTCTAGTTTTAATGCTAACCTATGAAGACCAGAACCTTCACGTCCACTTGACGGGGGTACTGAATTATTTCTTTGTTCCTCTGAAAAAATCTTTTTAGCCATTTTCCTTTTTTCTGAAATTGGCACCTCGTTATCTAGAATTGAAAAACCAGCCGGTTCCTCCCACAAGTACCATAAATCACCTTTGAACTTCTTCGCGCCCACATCTGAAATAACTTTATCGTCTTCGTAACGGATTAAATCATTCAAAAATTGAGAATCATTTCTCGGAGCGCTAATTGATATAGATCATATCATTTGATATAAACCAATACTTTACATACAGATGAACAATGAAGATACTTAAAGATTTCAAGCCTGTTTTCTCTCTTTCTGATAACTTCACCTGATCTCTGAACATAAATATTTTGAGCGTATAGATAGCTCGCAACATAAAACGAGCTTCGTTGATAGCTCCCGGCTTGTAAAATTTGATCCCTTTTGGGGAAGTTCCTCATAAGAAGATGCAGTGAGCTCCAACAACTCTTTGTAATTGTCACGACATTGGTTTTCCTAAAACACATAAAGTAAGTATATGTCAGTTCGAATATATAAATATCAATTATGCTATAATAACAACTGAGTAGTGATTAAACAAAAATGTGAAACTTACCGTCAATTTGGGTCGTTTCTCAATATTATTTGCAGAGGATTTTTGTACTTGAAAGTGCATTACTACTGAAACAACGTTACTTTTTCTTTGAAAATTACCCAAATTCGTTGAAAAGCAGTAACTATAGCAAACCGAGATCAGAGAAATTACACCACAGAGACGCGACAGCAAGGCTTCTCGCGTTAACCATTTTCGTATGCGCATGTGTGAGGCAGGTTGTGTAGTTGTCATTATATTATATTATTATTATTATCAATTATATTTAATATGTGGTATAGTAACATATTATACTGCATTGCTTTCAGTGTACATCAAACTTTAAGGTTCTTTCAGTGTAAGAGATTGTGTTTCACTCATGTTCAGCGCCATTAGAACCGGGCCATAAAATATCAAAGGAACCGCTGATATTGCCGCTTCTCTCTGGTGTAAGTTCTCTGTCGAGATTTTCGACAAAAATTTTAAAATTTGAAAAAATTTCAAATCTTTGACAGTCTTGTGGCAAGGTCCAAAATGAAAATATCGCCTTCAAATTTTATACAGAGGCTTTTAGATAAAAAGGAACAAATTAAAAAGTGTTCGCATGGTCTCGCGAAAAGTCAAATTCTAAGGGGTAATATTGAGAAAAACTAAAAGGCGTGAAAAAAGTAACATTATTTCACTCTGGTGTATAACCAATCATAAAAGTACATTAATACTATTGAAAACAATAATTGAAGTTGTCTCGCGATCTTTGCTTTGAAAATGTTAAATTATAGATTTTGTGTTTTGACGTTTATGTTAAGAAAAATTTTATATGAAACTTATGCATAAAGTACGATTGTAAAAAACAATAATTTTTGGTACATATGTTTATGGTAATAGTGAAAAAAAGTAAAAAGCGTGAAAAAAGTAACATTATCTTACCCTTAATATAGCCGGATGAGTGCATTGAAAACAATTTAAGTTGTTAAGGACTGTCGTAAAAAAATATTGTATGAGACACATGCATAAAGTGCCTTTTGATCACTCATGGGATTGCCGCACTCACCTACGGCTCGTGCGTCAAACTCCCCATTTGGAAAAAGTACCAGTTTATGCACTTGTTGCATAAATTACTATTTCTTCACTCATGAGATTGTCTTCTCTTTCGGGAAAAAAGTTTTATTTTATACACTTATTGTATAAATGGGGAACTTGCCCATTCTTTAAATTTCATTAAAGTGTGTGTTTATGTATAAAAACACGCCACACCGAATATCAGCTCTTAAATCGCAGTACTTACTTTGCAATAAATAATTAAAGTTGAGATCCTCGCCACTCCTCACGAAAAGCACTGTTACGTCAAATCGAAAGGGCTAGTCTCACTTGGTGTCCCACAAATGACGAACTTTAGCCGAGCGGTCTTCACCCTAATTAATAGACTGGGCAGGGGTTGGCTTTGAGACGTCCGCACATTCGGTCATAAGTCTTTTGTTTTTTATGTTACAGAAAAAATAAAAAAAAGTGTCGGAAAGCTCTTTACATAAGCTATCTACAAATTTTTGGCACAGTAGCTAAGATTAAAAAGTTGCCAACTGTAGAAGCTCAAAATTTGCGATTTTTTGCCGTACATGGCCGATATTTCAGTAGTTCTCCGAAACGAAAAAAAAAAAAAAAATCAAAATTCTGATGGCAGCAAAAGATTCGCAGTGGAAAATATTCATTTGACCTTATTTTTTATTTCGAGCTAACTCCCACCGTTTCGTCGAAATTTGCGAAAAATAGCAAAAAACAGCTTACATTTCGGAGCCAAAAAAATTGCAGAAACATGCAATCTTGACACGTTCATATTTTTCGAAAAACACCATTGAGATGGCCATACGATGTCGAGACGAAGAGGAAGTCTTCCAGATAAACCTGATCGTAAATTGCACAGCGAAATTCTAAAATTCGGCTCGGCATGAACGAATCAAAAGTAGCATTTTGTGACATTTCAGAATGTTAAAGATGTTTTTCCAACGAATACGTTTAAATTTTAGGTTAGGTTGTGTTCACTGCTAGTTGTCTCTGACAAATGCGCATGCGCATGCGCATGCGGAATTATCAAAGCCAAAGCAGAGTTGGTGTCGCTTGACGCCGTCATCCGACATTCTCCATCTGACGTCACGTGGGTAAAATCGGACAGATTTTAATCACTTTTATTTCTGGAAGGGTTTTTTTTAATTTTTTTTTTGTTGTCTATGGGGTTTTTAATGATGTTAGTTTACGATTTTGAGTATTTTAAACTAATTTCATTTTTTGGGCAAGTTCCCAATTACTAATATTTCCTCGATTATTTTATTATAATTTTAGGCTTTTTTTTTCTTGTGGGTTGCGGTGCCGAAGCCCCGCTGTACTGAAGCTTAAGCTTATTGTACCTCATAGTCTCGTTATCCCATTAATCCCGTTCCTCTCCAAAAAGAGAGTATACGGTCAATGGGAGCTCTGGCTATTTCTTCCGGGGTTACGGTTAGTCCCCCGAAGTGTGAGAACCTCCCAGCCACTAAGGCTGGGCATTCACATAGTATGTGGTGAGGAATTTCTTCATCCTCACGACACATCTTGCATTCTGGATTATCTTTCACACCTATGTTAGTTAGGTATCTATTCAGTATGCAGTGTCCTGTTAGGATTCCCACTGCACATCTCAGCTGTTTTCTGCTCAGCTTTAGCAATTCGTTGGTCTTTGTCATGGATAGCCCGCCGGTGATGAACATACGTGACTGCCTCTTCCCCGGCGCGCCGGTCCAATACAAGATATGTTTCTGACTCAATAGTTCCTTTACCATTCCTCTTGCGCTGTTGTATGATATCCCGCAGGATGGCTCAGGTCCCATCAAGGCTGTTTTTGCACCTTCTTTGGCCAGCTTGTCTGCTTTTTCGTTGCCTTCATTGCCCTGGTGTCCTCGCGTCCACTCCAGTTGTATACTGTTGTGTTCCGCCAGTTTCGCTAGGGATTCAAGGCAGTCTTTTACCGTTTTGGAAAGTATCTCTACTGCATTCAGAGCTTTGATAGCTGCTTGACTGTCAGTGATGATGCGGATTCTTTTGTCAGTATATGACCTCCGTATCATTTCTTGTGCACAGATTTCTATGGCTGTGACTTCTGCTTGGAACACCGTTGCGGTACTGCCCAGGTTCAAACTAATGTCTGTCCCTGGTTGGTCCCCCGTAACACCTCACCTGCTCCAGTACTACTTGACGTTTTCGATCCGTCAGTATACCATATGGTATCATTTGGATGTCTTCGCAGTTGCCTTGTTCCTTCCTCTTCCCTATCGGGTATGTATACATTGAAGGTCTTTGTGAAGTTGTGGCTTATGTTGATTCTATCTGACTGCATATCTAGTAGTCGATTTTTTTCCTATTTGTTGGAATATTTCGGTGTGGTATCCTATTCTTGGAATGGTCCCATGTCCGTTTATTTTCAGCCTGTACTCCGTCAACAGTGCCTCACTCTCCACCACTAACTGTAGTGGGGGCAGGCAAAGTAGCGCTTCCATGGCTGTGGTAGGCGTTGTTGACATTGCTCCCGTTATACCTAGACATGCCAGTCTTTGTACTTTCTGTAGTTTTCTCATTGTCTCCCCTTTTCCGGCTTTATACCACCAGATCAGGGAGGAATAGGTTATTATTGGTACTACAACCCTTTGGTACAGCCAGTGCACCATTCTTGGTTGTAGTCCCCAGTTTTTATCTAACATTCTTGTGCTGGCCCATAAGGCCCGCGTAGCTTTGGTAGTCATTCTGTCTAGATGTGCAGTGAAGTTTAATTTGGTATCTAGAATCAGTCCCAAATATTTTACTTCATTGCTCACCTGCAATTCGTTTCCCCGGAGATATAGTCTTCCCAGGTTGAGTTTCCTCTTTCTTGTGAAGGCGACCACAGTGGTCTTCCTTGGATTTACGGAAAGACCTTCCTGGGTACACCATCTGTCTACCATAACGAGAGCTCGCTGCATCTTTTCTCATGCAGCGCCCTCGTGTTTTCCTGTTACCAGGATGGCGATGGATTAATTATTAATATGTGATATTTTATTACTTCCACAAGTTCCATGCAACTAACAATTAAAAAAAATTTTTTTTTTATTTAAATAAACTTAAAAGGTCATGAAATGCCGAGATTTTAAGTTTGACCAAAAACAAAAATTTTGTCCATCTGTAAGATTTTTTCTGCCCACGATATGGTTTATGATGTTAACTTTAAATTTGGAACACCATATTATGACGAGATCTGGAACTAGATTTTTATCTTTTTTCGTTGAAGAGTTGGGGGGTAAATGGGGGTAAATGCTATAGAAAACAAGTAGGCGTTCTTAAAATTGGGATTTAGTATACGTGCGAGGAGCCAAAGTCTCAAAATTATTTTAGCATCAGCCACTTCCTCTATCACCCCCATTACTATCCCCACCACTATCCTCACTATCGATGTGACATATAGTTTTATAGGTTTTTGGGGTAGACAATTTAAAATACTAACTATATGTACTAAGAAAATTCTATGAATAATTATTTCCACATAGTGGACTGCAAATATAGTATCAAAATTGTTGTGGAAGTAGTGATTCCTTAGGCAGTGGTTTTTCTCATACATTTCATTTACCATTGTTATTTCGAAATATAAACATTTCAGGAGTAAATGTCTCGCTATTATTTTGGTACGCGTACATTACCAATTACGTCAGAGTGTTGGCTTAGGACAATTACAACCACATCCACGTGGTGGAGTGGAAGTATAGTAACGGTAAAAACTAGATTTTTTTTGGAACGGCATGAAACGTCGAAATATTAAGTCTGATCAATAAAAAAATTCCGCCTGTCTGTCGGTCTCTTTTTCTGTAATTTTTTTGTGGGCACGATGACTTTGGAACGGTTTATGATATTGACTTGATACACCTATGCATTATAACGAGATCTGGAACCAGTTTATATTTTGATCTTATTCCGTTGAAGGGAGTAAATGGGGTGGTAAAACTAGCAAGTCCATAAAATTGGGACAGTGCGAGAAGCCAAGGTCTCAATTTCTTTTCCATCAGTCACCCGCCACTATCACCTCCATTACTACTCCTACCCCATTATTAGAGTGGGTAAAAAATAATATGATTTAGATATACAAGAACCAAAGGCTCCAAAATTTTTTTGGCATCAGCCACCCCCACTATCACTCCTTTAATAATAGGGTGGGGATGGTAGGGTAGGAAGAGACTTGGATAGGTGATCTGGATGTGAAAGTAGTGATTCATTAGGCAGCGGGTTTTTGAACCCAGAATATTATTGTTGATTGGAGTAATATCTTCGTGTCAACATATTCATCACCCGGAAATACTACTGATTCGTCTTTTAATAACACAGGCCCACAAAAACAAAAAAGTATCCTGGGCTAGTGATCAGACTCACATATTCCCATGTATTTTCACCCGCTGAACACGAATTTGGCATCGGAATAGAACTTTCCTGAACGAATTTATAAGTTATGATGGAAATAAGCTAGAAATGAATTCGTCGTATCAATCTTACATATTTCAAGATCATTGGCAGTAGCGTTGGCGTGATTTGAAGACAGCTCTAATGCACACTTGGACGTGATAATGATATCGCAGATAACAATAAGACCCATAACCCAGCAATAAGCCAACAGCCTAATAAGCCAATGACCCGCAATTTATATTACCAAAGATCGCAAATTTAAATGAAAAATTCCTCGTTCTGTGATGCTTTCTTTTATTTTTAAAAGATATACGTAATGACCTATAAACCAATAATAACCCAACGGCCCAATAAATCAATGAGCTAATAAGTCCGCAATTCATATTACCAAAATTCGTAAACTTAAAGCAAGAATTTCTTTTACAATCATCGATGCTTTCATACTCTTTTATCTTCAAATAACCCGCGCAATGGGCTTCATTTCCTCTTCTTTCTTTCTTCTTTCTTTTTTCTTCATTGTCCAGCAAAAGTCAGTCATTATATTGATGTTCCATCTACCTTGACACCGTCTTTCCATTTCATTAATATCTTGATGAAATCGTACGCCTTGTTCTTCACTGAAATCTCTGAAATCACTGAAAGTTTTCAGGGAAGTAGTCACTGTGTGAATGAACGCACTCTTTATCATCATCGTTCGATATGGTTTTATCATCATCATCTTCATCATCATTACTCGATTCTGTCATTGATTTTACGTTCCCAGATTTCATATCATTTTTTACTTTGTACTTTCAAAATGTGAATGTTTTAAGAGTCGTTTTTTATAATCCAAGTTCTTTTATTTTCATGATCTATTTTATTCTCAATGTTTTCGTAAATAGTAATATGAAAAACGCGATTTCGGTGGATTCATAGACAATTCCATTATTTCATTTGAATTGGTTTATTAACAAATGTTATGATTATTTAACACGTAAGTTCAATCGTATATCATAAGTTAAATTAAAGAAAGGAATATTTGATGGACCACAAATTCGTACTTTGTTAAAGGATGAAAATTTCACTACTCAAATGACTAATATCGAAAAAGCTGCACAGGTTAGTTTCAAAGAAGTTGTGGAACAATTTTTAGGTGACAGAAAAGCGAAAAGTATAAAAATGTAGTAGCCTACATGATCCAGAATTACCACAAAATGGGCTGTCTAATTTTGAAATTGCATTTCTTTCATTCACACATTGACTACTTTGCTGAAAACTGAGATTTCAGTGAAGTATATAAGGCGAATGATTTCAACAAGATATTAATGAAACGGAAATACGTTATCAAGGTAGAAGGAACATCAATATAATGGCAGACTTTTGCTGGACAATGAAGAGGAATTCGTTGTCAAAGAAAAAAAAGAGGAAAAGAGACCCCTAATTTGAAGATAAAAAAGTACGAAAGAATCACTGAACCGAAGGAATTCTTGTTTTAAGTTTACGAAATTTTTGTAACATTAATTGCAACATTTTTAAATTCCGGTACACGTTCTAATATATCTCCTTCCGAACAAATTTCGTTTGTGAGAAATGATCTAATCCCATCCTTGATATCTATTTTTATCCTTTAATCGTCGAATTTCCATACTATGTTTCGCATCCGGTACACGTTATTAATAGTAAATCTATAAATACCAATAAACTATGAAAATACGAAATATAGTACTAAAGTTATAGCTCACTTTGAAGAAAAAAAAAAATTCCATATTTCGTATATTCATATGTATAGCACGGATTTTACTCACTTGTAGTGGGGGTGATTTTACCTCATTTGAGAAGTAGTTTACACTTGGTTTGATATCAAAAATAAGTAGCAACTGTCATTCATTAGTACTAGTGTTTGGCATTGTTTTTTTCCTACCTATATTTTATTAAGCTGTCATTTTGTTCCATGTCTGGTCCATTTTTCGACTATAGATAGGCTATAGAAATGTTGTGACGTGTAAGCCCAATTTCGATGCCAGATTCGGATTTCGCGGCTCAAATAACATAAAGGTTTTCTTTTTTTGATAATATGAATTGTTGACTTATTGTGTCATTAGGTTGTTAGGCCGTTGAGTTATTGTTAGTTTATGGGTTATTACGTATATATTTTGAAGATAAAAGAGTACGAATGCATCACTGAACCAGGAATTTTTCTATTAAATTTACTTTGGTAATATGAATTGCTGATTTATTGAGTCATTGAGTTATTGTTGGGTTATGGGTCCTAGTGTTATCTGCTATATCATTGCCACCTCGAAAGTATGTATTGGAGCTGTCTTCAATTTACACCAACGCTACTGGTAATTATCTTGAAATATGTTAGATTAATACGACGAATTAATGAATTTCGAGATATTTTTCCATCATAGCTCAAAAATTCGTCCAGGAAGGTCATATTCTGATGCCAGACTCGTGTTCGTCAAGTGAAAATTCATGGAAATATGTGGCTCTGATCACTAACCCAGGATACTTTTTTATTTTTGTGGGCCTGTGTAATTAAACACTCTTAGTATAGTTGAAGTAAACGTAGACATGGAATTGTTCCGTAGGTAGATCAAAATTGTAAATTGGCTAGGACGTAATATAAAAATCTGAATCTATATTCGGAGTTAAATGATAGAGTGGAGCTCGGCGTAACTTGCTTATGCCGAAATTCTGAATTTCACTCCGGGAATTTTTCCAATACATTATTAAATGTCTCGTAAAATATGTTCATGTTATATACTTATTTTTTTATACCTTTATTATGTTTAATTAAAATTTGTACTTTCTTGTAACATGTTATTGGAAAAATAAAAAAAGACGTTTATTTTTACGTGGATGGTATCTGCCCAGTGTCTATAAGACACCACAACATTAAAAAAACTGTCTTGTCAAATGTTGTTATCGCGTGTATTTTCATACCTTGCGGATGCAGAATATTTATGTCTTAGATGTTAAATAACAGTCAAAAAGGTTTTTCAGACATTCCATTCACATTTTTAACACGCTTTTGGAGCATTATGGGCATTTATTGCTTCACTACTCATGTAGAGTTTCATTTTTATCATATAATTATTTTTGGTATATTACATGTGCCGGTAACATTAATGGTATTTTCGACATCTTTTTATGGAGGTATAATATGCACGTTCGGTAATATCACTTCTGCAATATCTGCATTGTTTATTATGCAACGTGATATAAAATTGACAAAATTATCTGTGTTAATATAAGAAGGTTTGACCTGAATCTGATCTTCGTTTCTGTAATTGCATAGTGGTCAACTACCAGTCTTTTCAGTTTAATAATAGCTAATTCACGGTAACTCTCCCCGTTATTATTATAAGCATTTTATAAAATGACGAGAGATAGTACAACAAAATGTTATTATGATATTATTGGAAATGTAGTTATGAAATTTTGTAGTGTTTTTGTTTTCATTTTTCATACGTGTTTCTTCTGTATCAAGAAAGCAAATTGAATTAAAAATATTTTCACGTATTACTTTTGAGAAAGTTGACAGTTTAAATTTTGAAAATAGTGAATAAATAAAGTAAAGGAACTTATTTATGAACAATAAATTTTTAGTGATTTTATGTAATATCCAAATTTATATAAGCACACGATTTTTCACAATTATTTCCTCCTTATAAATTCTGAGACTTATTAAGCTAATAAAATATTAGTGTAAGTATGCAGTAAGAACGACAATTTAAGAATACTATTATTACATACCTAACAAAAAACTGCGACAGATAGCATCATGATGTCAAATATATCACAGAGCAAAGAGAGGCCAACTAGAATAATTCATGCATCACAAAATGTTTGCCAAGACGTTGTGAATAAGAGTATTACTTCTTACAAAAATTGAAATAGTTGACCATTCAATCCTCATTATAAATGGTGGAAGTAACGAGTTGTAATAGTTTTTTCTTCTGTGGTACTTAAAAAGAAGTCAAATACTGGTAAAAGTGTAATTTGCGCTTAACCCATTCGAAATCGCCGATACCTGCGTAGCTGGCCTAGCATCTAGCGGGTGTACCAAACGTCATAACAAAATACCCGGCCATGGAGTGCAGTTAGGTAGGTAGCCAATAGAAGCGTCCTAATACCGATGTTTGATAGTTGTGCCAGTTTCAGTTTCATGAAAATCGAAGTTGAAGCCAGATGTGGCTATGTGGCATATACATATATAACTATATGTGGATATTTGCACGATGTGTACTGTTATCACTTAGTATCCTTATGTATTTTACGTTATGTATACCTATTGACTTTTCTCTTGTGCCAACCTCCCTTGGAATGCCGTACTTTGTGAGGATACTTTCTAACTACAATTTTTGGTCTTCGTCGGCCTACTTGAGCGATTCTTACTGTAAACTTCTTACTCCTATACTTCGCTCAACTCCTTTTAAATAAGACAAATAAAAAATAAGTATATTATTTCCTTCTTACACCGCTAGTCAACTGAGCTTTCCTGACCAGAATTTCACTCCATAGATTGTAATATTTAGACTTCTGCTATTCCATTTATTTATTTACTAAGCACTTATGTTATTATTTTTATATCCCCAATAGCACACGATGTCCGCCGGACATCCGTTTTATGTACATTTATTGTACTGACGTCCATGGACATGAATTTGACGTCCACTGGATTTACTTTAAAATTGTATGAAATGGACGTCCTCTGAATGTCCATTTTATGTACGGGAAGTACGTACATTTTAAGTCCATATAAGGACTGAATGTCTATTTCGTGTCCGTTGATTTGAATACTATATTTTTATAATCAATGATAATATCTCCATACCGCTTTCTCTGCAACACGTTCCTGAGATACAGGGTCGTGAAGAGAAAACAAAGGCACGGTGGAATTTTTATGGAAGAAGGGGCAGAAATCGAAAAATAATTTTAAATTATGTAAAGAAAAAATTATAATACAAATTTTCAATATTTCAAAACCGGGCCCTACAAACAAACCCGACGCCGAAAAACGAGCCCGGGCCCGGGGGGAATAGCCTCCGCAACCCCCTCTCAGCAGGCCTGCCGAGAAATGTATACATACCAGCGAATACCACTCTAAACGTCCATCATGTGTACCTCAACGGACGTCCTCTGGATGACCAATTTATGTATGGCAAGTACACACATTTTAGGTCCCTATAGGGACAGCAGCAGTACGTCTATTTATTATTCACTGATGTAAATATTCTATTTATGTTGTAGATGACGATATTATTCCTTTACCGTTTTTTCTCCAACACGTTTTCCAGGTTTGTATAATAGTGCGGCGGTCGCCTGGCATTTGCGTTCAAAAACCCAATATCGAGGTATAATTTATTGGGACCCTTACCATTCGATTGAGCATGTTTTTTTACATAAGAATCATAATGGACGACTGTCTCCGTTGGTCGACACCTACGTCATAGCCAGAAAACGTAAAAAAATTGGAAAGTTTAATTTTAACATTTAACTTCATACAGCTTCAAAAATATTTGAGACAGAAACCTGAATGTTTACAGGCTTATAGAAAAAATATTTCTATTTAATTTTATATATAATGTTTTGCACAGATAAAAAAGTTTACCTTTAAAAATTAACGTTATTTTAGGAATTGCATACATGTTTAAATATTTTATTATCTTTAACCTACCGTAATTCGCTTATAAAAAGAGGTACCTAAATAATTTTTTATTCAAAAACTGGCAAATTTTATAGGCTTTATTTTGTCTCTATTAATATTGAGTCTATTTTTAAAAATAAAGAAGATACTGCCGTTCAAACACAGCGAGGCACGGTACGCGGCAGAGCCACGAGGCTTCCCACCACAGTCCGATCGTACTACTCATCATCAAACTACACGCGTTCGCAGTGCACTAAATATAATAGATTTTTAACTTTATATTGGGATTGAATGATAATTTATTATAAATAAAACAAGCTTATTTTAGAAGGCAATCATAGACGTAATTTCAACATACTTTTGTAATTTTCGTTTAGTACCTACCTATTTATAATAATAAAGGAGGGTTGATTGGCGTTCTAAAAAAGGAGCTTTATGAATGTTTAAAATGATTTAATTATTTAATAAAGCTTATTCTGGTATATTATCTTCTTCCTGTTCTTCTGAAAAGTTGGTAATATTGTTACAATTCATATTACATTTTCATTCGATTGAACAAAGCATTCCCTCATTTTTACAGGCACATTTATTACTGTTGCAATTCTTTTCATTACAAAAAAGACTAATATTTTTTCTAATTTCCTGTGGAATTGAGGCCTTGGTATAGTCCAATCAATGAATGCCCAAAAGGGGATTGTAGAGAATATTTAGGAGGGGAGAAGTGTTGGGGGTAGTTAGGAGGTAAACATACTAAAAGTCCCCACCCCTAGCCCCGCCGCTTCAGGGGGGGTGGGGTAGGGGTTTAAAGGTTCCTTTTTTCGATTCTTCGCTTATAACTCGGAAACGATGCGTCGTATGGAAAAAGGTAATCTATGCAAAATTAAACGTAATTAAATTTTCCACAAGAATGTTTATATTCATTTTCTTCCTATGTGTTATAGTTTACGAGATACTCGCCAACGAAAATCGATTATTAATAAAAAAATCAATTATGTACCTCGAATATTTCTATCAAAGCAGTTTATCGTGGTCTGCTAATAAATCACAGTCACAAAACAATCTTTATTTTACAACACTCAACGTATTTACTAACGTAATATTTTGCCGAAATCTATACATTTCCTTAAATATACAGTGTGACTCACTTAAAATGAAGATACCCTTATAACTTTTTTATTTTGTTTCCGATTTGAATCAAATTTTACCCAACTTGTGGTGGCTAGGTGAATCAATGTGATTTTTATTCTTTATCATATTTTTGTACCGCAGGTGGCTTTGCCTTTATAGCAGGTGAATGATTTTCTGGTTATAAGTAGATCTTAATTTATTCTATAGTTGGGTAAAATTTGATTCAAATCGGAAACAAAATGAAAAAGTTATAAGGGTATCTTCATTTTAAGTGAGTCACACTGTATATTTAAGGAAATGTATAGATTTCGACAAATTATTACGTTAGTAAATACGTCGAGTGTTGTAAAATAAAGATTGTTTTGTGACTGTGATTTATTAGCAGACCACGGTAAACCGCTTTGGTAGAAATATTCAAGGTACATAAATTATTTTTTTCTATTAATCATCGATTTTCGCTGGCGAGTATCTCGTAAACTATAACACATAGGAAGAAAATGAATATAAACTGGTGGGAAAGTTAATTACGTTTAATTTTGCATAGATTACCTTTCTTCCATTCGACGCATCGTTTCCGAGTTATAAGCGAAGAATCGAAAATAGGAACGTTTCTACCTCCTTTTCTCCCTGAAACGGCGGGGCTAGGGGCGGGGACTTTTAGTATGTTTACCTCCTGACTACCCCCAACACATCCCTGAAGAGGAAAATTCTCCCCTCCTAAATGTTCTCTACAACTCTTTCATTGACTGGACTAGTAGCGAATTTGGGGATTAACATATCATTTTCGCAGACCCAGCCATAGTTCTTGGGATCTGGCTTTTCCACTATGCCAACATGACTCATTATCCAGAGGCGTACTTGGTAATAACATCTGAAAGGGTAAATAGGAATATGTACTAGTATGTGCTAGTGCTGCAACACGGATCTTTTGTAACATTTTGTATAAGACTGTCAACATACACAAAAGTAAAACTTATTTCTCTTCAAAATCGCATAAAACACCACACAGCAAATTATAAAACACGCATAAACATAAACTAAACGACACAAATCGTAAACAAATACTGTACTGTATGTAGCTCGTCGCGAGTTGAGCGGACAAGAGGGAGTCTTGCGGCTCTGCCGCCGCCCCACGTTTCGTCGTGAATCTCTGTATCTCCTTTATTTTTAAACATAGACCCATTATTAATCGAGACAAATTAAATCCCATAAAATTTGTCAGTTTTTGAACTAAATAAAATTTAATTTCCTCTGTTTATAACCGACTTATAGCAGGTTTAATATAACAAAAACATTAAATATTTGCGCAACTCCTAAAATAACATTTATTTTTGAAGGTTACTTTTTATATTTTTGCAGCAAATTATACATAAATTTAAAGGCCAATGTTCTGCCTTTTAAACTGAAAAAAAAACATTTCCTTATCTTCCTTGCTTTCAAAGTTGTATAGAGTTAAACTTTAAAATTCATATTTTCTGTTTTTTTAAGTTTTCGGCCAATAAAATAGGACACGACCACCATGCACAGTCGTCCAGTTAATTTTGCGTATAAACTGACCTAATAAACAAATCTGTAAAGGTCTCATAAAATTATACCGCAATATTGGGTTCGCCTTTAAAACGACGACTTTCGAGGACTCGGCCGCCGCTCTATAAGTACCTCAATCATAAAACTTTAATTCTCATCAAATTTGTGATGTGAGGAAATTTTTTTTTTGGATTTCTCCCCCACCCCCTTCTGCTCTTCAATTTTGAGATCTGATGAAAATAATTTTTTAAAAGGACTGCCCTCCCCACGCCTCAAAAAGCTGGGTCACAGAAGCTCTTCTTAATAATTAAAAATCGCTGCCTAAGGAATCACTACTTCCACATCAAGACTTCCTATCTAAGTCTCTTACAACGAAAATACTATATTTGTACTCCACTAAGTGGAAATAATTGTTTATGGAACTTTAATAGTATAATATTTGGAATCGTGTACCCCAAAAACCCATAAAATGAAATTCCCCATCAGTAGTAGGGGTGGTGATTCTTGATGACTGGTTCCTGTATACACACTAAATCACAATATTTTTTTCACCCCCTTCAATAATGGGGTGGGGGTTGTAATAGAGGTCGCTATTGTCAAAAATATTTTTGAGACCTTAGCTCCTCTTATATTTACTAAATACCAATTTCATGCACTCCTAATTGCTTGATTTACCTATTTGCCTATTTACCCCCATTTACCTTCAACTCTGCAACGGAATAAGATCGATATATAATCTAGTTCCAGATCTCGTTAAAATACATACGTGTGCCATATTTTTAAGCTAATATTTTAAACGGTTCCAGAGTAATCGTGAGCACCAAAAAGATACAAGACTAACAGACAGACCGACGCGATAGACAAACTTAAAATATTGAGGTTTCATAACATTCTAAGCCTATTCGTACAATGAAAGTTTTCAAAAATTTTTCTTGCGTTGGTGTACTTCAACTGGATGTAGAAGTAATACGCAGAAAATAGCATGACAAAGATATAAAAAATCATTCTGTGCCGTGGACTACAGGATAGAAGTAGAGCCTCTGTGTCAAGCGTTTTCCTCAATAAAACCTACTACGCATCCATGCTACCCGAGGTAACCCACTGTTTATCCAGTTTACTAGAGGAAAGCCACTACGCACTCATACTTCTTGAAGAAACACACTGCGCATCCATTTTACTCAAGAAAATCCACTACGCATCCATACCACTTGAGGTAACCTACTGCGCATCAATGGTATTCAAGGAAAGCCACTGCGCATCCAAAATACTCGGGGAAACCTACTGCGCATCCATACTACTTGAGGTAACCTACTGCGCATCTACAGTATTCTAGAAAAGCCTCTGCGCATCCTAAATACTCGAAGAAACGTACTGCGCATCCATACTACTAGAGGTAACCTACTGCGCATCGATGGTACTCGAGAAAAGCTACTGCGCATCCATAATACTCTGGGAAACCTACTGCGCATCCATATTACTCGAAGTAACTTTATAACATGATATTTGAAATTACCTACCCCAGAAACCTATAAAATGATATGTCACATCGATAGTGGGGGTTGGGTTGGTGGTAGAGGGTTGGGGGTGGGGGTGGATTAAGTAAAAAAAAAATTGAGGCCATAGGTTCTTGTATACACGTAAAATTACAATTTTATTTTTTTCACCCCCTTTAATAATGGGGTGGGGGTAGTAATGGGGGTGGCTAATGTCAACATTTTTTTTGAGACCTTAGCTTCTCTTATATATACTAAATACCAATTTTATGGACTCTTACCTGCTTGATTTACCTATTTACCCCAAATTTACCCCAATTTACCCCCAACCCTTCGACGGAACCAGATGAAAATATAATTTAGTTCTAGATCTCGTTAAAGTACATATGTGTACCAAATTTCAAGTCAATATCTCAAACGGTTCCTGAGTAAACGTGCGCACAAAAAAAAGTTACAGACAGACAGACCGACAGACAGAAATTTTTTTTTCGCTCAAACTTTAAATCTCGACGTTTCATGACATTCTAAGCCTATTTGAACAATAAAAATTTTTAAAAATTTTTTGTCGTTACTATACTTCCACTGGATGTGGAAGTAAAATAAATATGAATGCTAGTAATAGGAAAAACTCAGGTTTGGGAACACAAATAAAAAATTGAAGAAAAAGAGAACCTGAACGATTTTCATGTATTTAATATAAGGCTAGAAACTCAATTTCACTTGATAAAGACTTATTATTACTGATATTCTCATTAAATACATTTCCCACACTTAACTATACTACTTTTAGCATCCAAAATAACGGACACAGGATAGCCCAGTGGGTAAGTTAGTAGAACTGTTATAGAGATAACTCAGGCATGCAGGTTCGATCCCTACCGACGGCAATTGGTAAAAAGGTAATAGTCCCTTTTGAGGTAAACCAGAAAAAGCCGAAAAGCCCAAAAGTTCTGCGACCGGACGGCAAGACTCGTTTTCGAGAGCGGGGAACACGATGGTGACAATATTTTCCGACCTAGCGTCTAACTGCTAGAATCACCTCTTATCCGATTTTCTGGTGCTATGCTTGCGAGGGCTTGTTGGATCGGGCTTTTTTGGGTCAGTTTGAATAAAATAAGTAAATATTGACCACAGGTGACCTAACCCACCCCCGGGGGTTGAAACCCACCAGCAATAACGAAGTGACACGAAAACAACTAAAATCAGCTGGAAAGCGGTATACCCCGTTTTCGAGGGTGGGGAAATAAACCGAAAACCGCACCCCCTTTTCCGATTTTCCGTTGCTAGGCTTGCGAGAGCTCGTCGGGTCGGGTTTTTTTTTGTGAATTTGGTTCTTTTTTTGGTCCGTTAGAATAAAATAGGTAAATATTGACCACATGTGACTTAACCTACCATCGGGGGTTGAAACTACCCCCACTCCCAATAACGAAGAGCCACCAAAACAACGAAGAGCCACCAAAACAACGAAAATCAGCCGGAAAGCGGTACACCCGTTTTCGAGGGCGGGAAATGAGATACTGACAATATTTTCCGACCAATCCTTCACCCACTACCTCTAAACCTGAGAAACCACCCTCTTTTCCAATTTTCCGGTTCTAGACTTGAAAGGGCTTGCTGGATCGCTTTTTTTTATAAATTCGAATAAAGTAAGTAGTAACGATTGACCACAGGTCACCTAACCCATCCCCGGGGTTGAAACTACCCCACCCCCAATGACGAGATACCACGACAATAACGATAATCAGCTACCTTATTAAAAACCGCTGCTCAAGGAATCACTACCTCCACATCTAGATTTTTTATCCAAGTTTCTCACAACGAAAAAATTTTGGTACTATATTTGCTTTCCACTATGTGGAAATAATTGTTTATAAATAATCTAATACCTGACATCGTTGACCCCAACAACCCATAAAACGATAAGAAAATGTTGAGGTTCTTGGTTCTTGGTGTTGTACACACGCTAAATCACTTCTATTTTTTTCTCACCCCCTTTAAGAATGGGGTGGGGGTGGTAAAGGCGGTGGCTATTTGGAGACGTTAGTTTCTCTTATATATACTAAATACGAATATCAATTTTATGGACTCTTACTAGCTTGATTTACCTTCAAAAATCCAAATTATATTTTCGGTTTAGGTGTAGTGGGTGAAGGTCTGGAAATATTGTCACCATCGTATTCCCCACCTCCGAAAACGTGGTATACCGCTTTCCAGACGATTTTCGTTGTTTTCGTTGTCTTCTACCCCCGGGGGTGGATTAGGTCACCTGTGGTAAATATTTACCTATTTTAATCTAACTGATCAAAAAAAAAAAACCGATACGACAAGCCCTCACAAGTCTAGCACCGGAAAATTGGAAAAGGGAGTGGTTTTGATGTTTAGGGGTAGTGGGCGAAGGGTAGGTCGGAAAATATTATCACCATCGTATTTCTCGACCTCGAAAACGGCTGTATACCGCTTTCCAGCTGGTTTTCGTTATTTTCATGGCTCTTCGTTGTTGGGGTGGGAGTAGTTTCAACCCTCGGGGGTGGATTTTATTCAAATTGGCCAAGAAAAACTCGATCCGAAAAGCCCCCGCAAGCGTAGCACCGGAAAATCGGAAAGGGTGGTTATTTCGATTCAGAACGCTAGGTCGGAAAATATTGTCACCATAGTGTTCCCTGCCCTCGAAAACGGGAAAGTGCATGTCTTGCAGTCCAATCGCAGAACATTTGGGGTAAAAGCTTCAGCTCAAGGGACTATAAGTAAAATAAAATGAATTTAATAATTTAATAAACATTATAATTTGCAGGCATCCCTTGTGAGAATGAATTGGACTTTTCGGCATACCTCCCTCGAAAATATACTCTAATTCCATTATTTTGTCGATCTTATAACCCTGTCAAAATAGACATTCAAGGTTACAATAATTCGCATAGAGCTGAAAATTGGTACGAATATTGCGAACACCATTATAAATGAAATGTGAAAAGTCCCCATCGGTCCCACATTTGCAAAAAAATTTATTCAAGGTCAAAGTTCGCAGATATGGGTTTTTTGCATTTTTCAGCCAAACGGTAAGTTTTATCATGAAAATAGGCCAGACAAATTGTAGATCATGCAATTATCTATAAAAATTGTTCTTACATTTTTACTTCCACATCCAGTGGAAGTATAGTAACGACAAAAAAATTTTTAAAAATTTTTATTATTCAAATAGGCTTAGAATGTCATGAAACGTCGAGATTTCAAGTTTGAGGGAAAAAAAAATTTCTGTCGGTCTGTAACTTTTTTTGTGCGCACGTTTACTCTGCAACCGTTTGAGATATTGACTTAAAATTTGGTACACATATGTACTTTAATGAGACCTAGAACTGGATTATATTTTCATCTTGTTCCGTCGAAGGGTTGGGGGGTAAATTGGGGTAAATTTGGAGTAAATAGGTAAATCAAGCAGGTAAGAGTTCATAAAATTGATATTTAGTATAGACAAGAGAAGCTAAGGCCTCAAAAAAAATTTTGGCATTAGCCACCCCCATTACCACCCCCACCCCATTATTAAAGGGGATGAAAAAAAATGTGATTTAGTGTGTGTATAAGAACCAGAAACCTTAACATATTTTTTTACTTTACCCACCCCCCACTCCCACCCCCTGTCACCACCCCCACCCCATTACCGATGTGGGGTATCGTTTTATGGGTTTTTGGGGTAGAGGATTTCAAATATTATATTATTAAAGTTCCATAAACAATTATTTCTAGATACAAAATTTTTTCGTTGTGTGACTTGGATAGAAAATCCGGATGTGGAAGTAGTGATTCCTTGGGCAGCAGTTTTTTTCCTAAGAATCACCATTTCTGAGGTATGGCGATTCAAAAAGTTGAAAAAGTTATGTTCTCCATAATATGCACACGTTTCTACGCCACCTGTAAGGTAGTGTACTTTGCGCGTTTTTTTAAACGGGGTTTCTCCGGTAGGCCTATTCTACGATCTATTGTGGTCCTGTTTAACTAAATAATATTGTATTAAATAAAAAATGGTACTATTGGAAATGATGAAAGCGGTGTGAATTATGAGTAATTGGGGAAAACTATTCGTCTGATTGATAATTATCTAATGCTACTTCAAGTGTAATGTCTTCTTCTTCTTCTCTTCCTTCTTCTTCCCCTTCTTCCTGTTGGATACAAGTAAATTGTTCTAACAGTGATGCATCAGATGCCTTCTCGCTGATATCGTAAGAATGATCTTCTGATGGCGATTCAACATTTTATAGATAATTGCATGATCTACAATTTTTTACCTAGTTTCTACCTATTTTTTTATGATAAAATTTACCGTTTGGCTGAAAAATGCAAAAAACCCATATTTGCGAACTTGACATTGAATACATTTTTTTGCAGATGTAAGATCGATAGAGACTTTTCACATTTCATTTAAAATGGTGTTCCCAAAATTCGTACAAATTTTCAGCTCTATGCGAATTATTGTATTTTTTGAGCTATTTTGAACGGGTTATTAACCCTTTCACTGCGCACGGCCTAAATGCCGTGGCTGTTGCAGTGCGCAATTAATTTGCTGCTAGCGAGTATAGTCGTCTGCAGCAGTTTGGTTCGAAGGAGTATTTTTTTTTATTTTTTTTTTTCAGTTAAAAAAAAAATTGTCACAATAAAGCATGTAATTTTGAAAAAAATCATAAATCATAACGTATACAAACTAAAAAAAGAATAATTTTGATATGGTACTCTGGTAAAAAAAAACAAAAAAAAAAACAAAAAAAAAAAAATTTGCAGCGCGATTGCAATCAGCCGATTCTCACCCATAAACCTGAATACCGCGAGAAAATCCGGCTAGGGCAGTCAGATCCTATTTAATTTTGAACCGCGAGTTATCTCGTCTGGAGCAGTTAACCCGTTGGCGAGTATACTCGTCTTGAGCAGTGAAAGGGTTAAGTGACGTTTTATGTACCAAATGCTTGTTGCCATTGGCAACGGGTTGTCATTTTTCATAACGTCCCTAGGGAAATAAAGTAAATTAGGGAAAATTTTCTTTTTTATCTAACAAGTATTAAATTAATGGTTTTAACTTTTTTGGAAGTAAATCCAGACAAGCCTTACTTGCTATATCTTCTATATCCGACTTATTTTAAAAAATGTTCAGATCTATTACAATCATATGATTTAATTTATCTTGGCAGTAGCTGTCATTTGAAAGCCGCATCCTAAACTTATTTTATTGACGGTTGCCATTAATATTCCAAGCATCGCTACCTTTACTATTTGCTTATCAAATATGAAATCCTACTGAAATAATTATAATGTTCCACTAGTTTTTCTCAAGTTGTTTTCTTCTTTAATGATTCATGGGTATGATGAAAAATATAATATGCACTGCGGGTTGTACAGTGCGAATTTTTGGTCTCGAATACTTGCAAACCTCGGCTGTATTTGCTTCGGATTGCAAACTGTATTTTCGATCAAAGAAAGTGCACTTACTACCCTTGGTACATAGATAACTATACGGTAAACAATATTTATTCATTGTAAATAAAATATATGGATGCCAATTCATTGGACGCCCTCAGTCTCGATGTCCTTCGGATATTCATAGGACAATGTAAATGCATTACTTCATTTTACTTCCACATCCAGTGGAAGTATAGTAACGACAAAAAAATTTAAAAAATTTTTTATTGTTCAAATAGGCTTAGAATGTCATGAAACGTCGAGATTTCAAGTTTGAGCGAAAAAAAAATTTCTGTCTGTCGGTCTGTAACTTTTTTTGTGCGCACGTTTACTCTGAAACCGTTTGAGATATTGACTTGAAATTTGGTATACATATGTACTTTAACGAGATCTAGAACTAGATTATATTTTCATCTTGTTCCGTCAAAGGGTTGGGGGTAAATTGGGGTAAATTTGGAGTAAATAGGTAAATCAAGCAGGTAAGAGTTCATAAAATTGATATTTAGTATAGACAAGAGAAGCTAAGGTCTCAAAAAAAATTTTGGCATTAGCCACCCCCATTACCACCCCCAACCCATTATTAAAGGGGATGAAAAAAAATGTGATTTAGTGTGAGTGCAAGAACCAGAAACCTCAAAATATTTTTTTGCTTTATCCACCCCCACTCCCACCTCCTGTCACCACCCCCACTCCACTACCGATGTGGGGTATCGTTTTATGGGTTTTTGGGGGTAGAGGATTTCAAATATTATATTATTAAAGTTCCATAAACAATTATTTCCAGATACAAAATTTTTTCGTTGTGTGACTTGGATAGAAAATCCGGATGTGGAAGTAGTGATTCCTTGGGCAGCGGTTTTTATCAAGTACTTGCATGCCGAAGTTGTACTTTTTCAAAAAGCGCCCTAAATAATAAATATATCTGTATAAAAAAAAATAGGATGTCCGTATATCTTACTTTATGCACATCCATATGGTATCCCTCAGAGAGGTAAAAATATTGTTCAAAGTTGTGACATTTGGACGTCCCTCGGTTGTCCGTCGGATGCACTTTGAATTAAAGACGAACGTCCACCGGATGTCCTGTATTCATCGAGGACGTCGTTCAGATATCCATAGGACAATATTGTACTTATGTTAGTATCATATTTCATATAATAATATATGTTATATAAAATTATACGCTTATTACCAAGACTTAGTCATAACAAACCTCCACAATTACATCATATTACATGATAACGACTTCTCTTATTAATCGCTTATCTTAGAGATATCACCTTCGTTTCTCACATTTTATGCTGATTGTCGAATTGCATTTCCTTTGTTCTATATTTTGCTTACTCAGGTTCTGTATGTTATAAATATGACTAAACACAATTTGTAGAATCAGTTATTAAACTCAGTTAGAATGCAACACTTCAAGAGCCAACGTTGGCTCCACTTAAGTAAATAAAAGTTTTTAAAAAGTCATTCATGTGAATCGTGATCTAACATTGGCGCAGTCGGTAGGATCCGTAAACATCATCAGAACAAGAAGCCTAACTGGTAGTGAAGCGTAAGAGAACAAGGAGAGCATCTGCAGAAGGTGCCTAACTAGTGCGTGTACATCTACGAGAACAAGGAGACCTTCCTCACTGGTGGTGGCGGATCCCAATCCCTTGACGGACGAAGAACCTACCCATGGAGATGAAATTAATGTAAGTCATTTCAAGAATCATCTCGTACCATTTTACTATTTTATTATTTTTCGCAACTTATTTTATTAAAAGTGTATTATATTGCTAATACACTCGGCGCATAAAGCCAGTTCTTTTGTCAAAGTGAATCCATTCCTTTACAAACACAATGAAACAAGTTCATTTAATTTTAAGTTTATTTATTTTCGTATTATACTGCTGATACGAAACATTGTGTATTATACAGCTAATATATAATCCATTTACGCACGCAACGTAACAAGCTAATTTTAATTTAATTCTCGTATCATACTGCTGATACGCAGACAATTCTTTTAGTTCAAATAATCTCTAAACAAAAAGCAAAATGCCAGACAGAGCTCAACCAGAGACAGCTCAACCAATAGTACCAGCATCAGCCGAACAACAACAACAACAACAACAACAACACCGACGACGACGACGACGACGACGACGACGACGACGACAACAACAACAACAACCAGAGCAAATTGAGCCTTACAAGCTCTCTGAAATATTCTCTTTAATACCCGAATTCGATGGCAATGCCAAAAAAAATTCTATTGAGCATGCATATCAAGAATAAATTAAAAGGCAGAGCTGCCGAACTTATAAATTCACGAAACCCTGGTACATGGTCAGAAATAAAGGCACTTTTAGAAACTCATTTTGGACATTCTCGAGACTTAACGGCTCTTATCCAAGACCTACAACGAATTCATCAATTGCCTGGTGAATCCGCTTTAACATTTGTTTCGCGTTTACAAACGCACAATGCGAAAATGCACGCTGCAGTGCAAAAGCAAAATTTAACCTCGACACAAAGAACCGCACAATCCGACCTCATCGAAACGATGACTTTAAATAATTTACTAACGGGCTTAGAACCAAACTTAGGCCGCATCATACGTGCCAGCAACTCTCCAACTATATTGAAAGCTGTAAGTAGAATTCGGAGAGAACTACAACTCTCTTATTTTGAATAAGAAAAATTTCCGAAAAATAGTCCGGTCAAAAATCCCACTTTACAGCAAAAACGACCAACTTCAAATTTTCAGCAGAAATTCTGCTCATTCTGTAAAAGAAATGGACACGTCATAAGCGAATGCCGCACAAGGCAACAGCCTCAGAACTTTCAGAGACCAAGTTTCCAAGGAAATTCAAACTCCCAAAATTTTTCATATCAAAACTTCGCGCAACCAAGTAATCAATTTGGTCAGAGGACATTCCCTCAAAACCAACCTAATCAACCTCAAAATAGGCCCTCAGCTATAAGGCCAAATCCAAACTTTAACCAACAAAGACCGTCAGCTATTCAACCTAACCCGAATTTTAACAGCTTTAACCAGCAATAAGCTCATCAATTAAATTACGAACCTTACGATAATTATGCCGATCAATTTAATCAATACAATGACTATTCACCCGATTATCAAAATGTAAGTGACAGTTATGAAAATTACGATTTAGAAAACGCTCAAAGCTTTTCAGAGAATTATACAGCTAATTCCCAATATGAACAGTACGAGAATTATACTGCTAATTCTCAAACGCCACAGGAGGATTATACTGTTAATCCTCAGGATTTTCGCTTAGATCGGGAGTACCCCACGGATACTCCAACACAGCAAACAGACCAATTCGACCAAATAACAAGTCAAATACGAACGATGAATCTCAACGACAGTTTCGACCCGTCGTTGAACTTCCCGGAACAAGGGTTCATGTAGAAACGCTATCACACTCATTGTTGACCGTAAATTCAAAAAATCTATACTACATTAAAGACATCACAAACAAATTCAAAATTCTAATCGATACTGGTGCAGCTATCTCTATCTTTAAACCAAAAACAGCGGAAAATTACAAACGGAGATTTTCAGAAAATGTAATTATACAAGGTATAACCGATCAGAAAATTACTATTAGTGAATCTGTTCTTATACCCTTTACGGATAACGACCCACATAAGGTTTACACCTACGACCTAGATATCAATTTTGATGGACTGATAGGAGCTGATTTCCTAGAGCACTATCATTGTATCGTCGACATAAGAAATAAACGATTAATAACCAATTTTAAAACGGTCCCACTTTTCAAAGTAACCGACGATTCGTCGAAACCCAAATGTGACAAAACCCAATCAAACCACAATCCTAACCAAAATAAGATCCAAATTGACGGCCGTACCGAAAAAATATATAAACTAAAATGTAACCTTAGAAACACTGACGCTATTTTGCAAGCGCAAGAGAATGAAAAAGTCCGTTTTTTTAATGCTCTTGTTAAAGTAAACGAAAACGGAGAATTTCTAACAACAATAATCAATGCTAATGTCATCCCGAAGAGGCCGAAATAGTAACGCAGCTTTGTTTAGACTTTCAAGATATATTCTATTTAGAAGGAGACAATTTGACCTTTACCAACGAAATCAAACACCCTATTGACACCGACAATTCCCGACCGATATTTACGAAATCGTATCGCTATCCTCAGGTCCATAAAGAAGAAGTTAAGTCCCAAGTATCGAAAATGTTAAGTCAAGGTATTATTCAACCCTCAATCTCACCTTGGTCCTCTCCTGTCTGGGTAGTTCCCAAAAAACTGGACGCTTCTGGTAAACAGAAATGGCGCGTTGTAGTCGACTACCGCAAACTCAACGAGGTTACAATCGGTGACAAATATCCTCTGCCCAACATTTCCGATCTTTTAGACCAACTTGGCAAATGCCAATATTTTACAACCTTAGATTTGGCTTCTGGTTTTCACCAAATCGAAATTAATCCCGCAGATATTCAAAAGACTGCTTTCACAGTTGAGAACGGTCATTATGAATTCGTGCGAATGCCATTTGGACTCAAAAACGCTCCATCAACTTTTCAAAGAGTTATGGATAACATCCTGTTAGGTATTCAAAATGAACGATGTCTCGTCTACATGGACGATATTATTATTTACTTTCCTACAATTCACGAACACATTTCCCGTCTAACTAAAGTCTTTAAACGCCTTCAAAAAGCCAACCTCAAAATTCAACCAGACAAATGCGAGTTTCTCCGCAAGGAAGTCGCTTATTTAGGACACCTAATTACAAAAGACGGCGTAAAACCAAACCCTTCGAAAGTTGACACTATTTTAAATTTTCCTCAACCGAAAAATCCAAAAGAAATTAAATCAATTCTAGGCTTAGCCGGATATTATAGGCGCTTTATCCCTAATTTCTCCAAGATAACCAAGCCCCTAACAAAACTACTACAAAAAGACATACCATTTCTCTTCGACAATGATTGTGTAAATTCTTTTCAATATTTGAAACAAACATTAACAACAACTCCGATATTAATTTACCCTAATTTTGATGAACCTTTCGTTCTAACCACTGATGCGAGCGCATTTGCCGTCGGCTCAGTGCTGAGCCAGGGGCCTATTGGCAAAGATTTACCCATTTCCTATGCTTCTAGAACCTTGTGCAGTGCAGAAACTAAATATTCAACGATTGAACGCGAGCTTTTATCGATAGTATGGAGTGTAAAGCACTTTAGACCATATCTGTATGGTAGAAAGTTCAAGCTTGTCACCGACCACAGACCACTCACCTGGCTATTCTCTATAAAAGATCCAGGAAGTAGACTTACCCGTTGGCGACTCAAATTAGAAGAGTACGACTACGAAATAATTTATAAACCAGGCAAAATCAATAAGAACGCGTACGCACTTTCCAGAATCAAAATTAATCATTTTTCCGAATGTTCCAAATTCTATTCAAAGGTTCTAGCCGCGAATGACGAAGAGTCAGACGACGACGAAAACCCAGACGATAACAACGAAATCACTAACGAACAAATTTCCTGAGAATTTGAAACTTTCACCAACCTATATAAAACAACATCCTTAATTGACTATTCGAAAATCAAAGCCTCGAACAAACAACTTTTGTATCGGGAACATAAAGATATTATAACCTTTTTCCAACAAAACAACTTACAAGATCTACATTACAAAATTATCGAGGACATATTCGAAGAAAACCCCGAATTTCATAACGATAAAATCAATATTGTATCGAGCAAAACAGTCAGACATAGGAGATATTTCATCATCCTTCTACCTTTTGATATCGAATCTGTAATTGAACATCTATTTTTGGTACTATTTAAAAATCAAGATGTTTTGGATCTTTCTAAGACATACTTTGTCGAAAATAATTTAGACCTCCCCATACTCGAAATTCTGTCATTCATTTTTGCGGAAAAAGACTTAAAAGTAGTAATTTGTCAAGATATCGTCAGAACTGCCGACGAAGATGAAATTCCAATTATATTGGAGCAAAATCATTTTGGTAAAAATAATCTACACCGCGGAATAAATGAAACGATTCGAAGAATTAGATAAAAATACACTTGTCTAACTAGAGACGTTGAAAATTTTATAAAAAATTGCGAAACTTGCCAAAAGACTAAAGTATGCCGGAAAAACCTTAATAACCCTCTAGTAGTCACAGAAACGCCAAGAACACCATTCGAAAGAATCAATAACGATTTATTTGAATTCCCAACTCGAAATTACGCGTTAACTATTCGCGATGAGTTAACTAAATTCACACAAGCCTATGCAGTCCCGGATAAATCCGCAAAATCCGTCGTAAATACCTTGTTGTTATACTTTCAACATTACGGTACCCCCTTAAGAATCCATTGCGATTACGGTGGCGAATTTGACAACCGTTTGCTCAAAGATCTCTGCACTCTCTACGACATAAAATTAACTTATTTAAGCGTAGGACATCCCCAATCGAACGGATCAATAGAAAGATTCCATGCTACCTTAGCTGAAATGATAAGAATTCATAAAACTGAAAACCCGAACGAACATCCGTTCACGATTTTACCATATGCAGTAATATGTTAGAATAATTCGGTAAATAAAACACACGGTTTCACCCCGTATGAACTTATCTTTGGTCATACGTCTAACAGACCACCTGCAAATTTATATAACCAAAAAGAGTTAATAACCAAATACGTTAGAGATTTAAACAACAGAATATCCCACTACTATAAAATAGCCCGTAGTCGAACACAATCTCAAAAAGAGAAAGCAAAAGTTCGCTTCGAGAGAAATGTTCCCCAAAAACGACCTGAATACAAAATAGGTGACTTAGTTTATGTAAAAGAATCACAAATTAAGAACAAACTACAAAACAAATTTAACGGTCCCTTTAAAATAAAAGAAATTTTTCAAAATTCTGCTACCTTATTAAATCTCGAAACAAAACAAGAAACTAAAGTCAATTTTGATAGAATGAAACCATATACTGAAAATTAAATTTATTTTCAGGTTTCTCCTGCTGTTCGGATCAGCACTCTGTCGATACAAAATTACCCCGATCAATAACACTGTTGGTGTATACTACCACCAAGACACGGACATCGTGGTGACAAATGACAAATGGACTTTACTAGTGCATAAAAACATTTCAAACAAACTAGCGTTTGACAAAAATCAAAATATCTTAGACAAAATCTTGTACACTCTCAATAATGGTGATCATAAGTCAATTATTTTTACGAGTGAAATTAAAACAGACTTTAACCTTTTAACACAAATATCCAACTCTATAAAAATGAAATTTGACGAAATCTTTTCAGATACAAAAAGATATAAACGAGGAATACTTAACGGTATCGGTACAATATTCAAATCCATAACTGGTAACTTAGATGCTGAAGATGACCATTAGTAGAGTAAAAATTGTATAAATGAACTAAATAATGACGAACATCAGTTGGAAAACTTAATCAAAAATCAAATTTCAGTTACAACTTCTGTTATTAAAAACTTCAACTCGACTATACAAAAATTACAAATTGACGAGGAAACGTTTAACAAAGATCTCGAAGAAATCGAACACAGAATTCAAACTATGACTCAAGCTATTGAGGCTGCTCACATAAAACTAAAATTTTTATACATTTCCGAACAATTAATGGCAAGCTATTTGTATATCGAAGATAATTTAAACGACATTCTAAATTCAATAACATTTGCCAGACTAGGAATTATTCACACGTCAATCATAACCCCTAATCACTTAGTGACAGCACCACAAGAAGTTTTACAGAGCTTACGAAGGAAAAATTTGCCTCTCCCCATTAAATTATCGGCAGTTGCTAAGTATTTGGATATTATTGAATTACAAGCGTTTCAAATGGATTCTAACTTAGTATTTGTTTTAACAATACCACTTGTTGAACCCCAAAATTATAACACCTATCGCCTATACCCTATCCCGATACTTGATAACAGAACTGGTCTGCATCACATTTTATCTATTTCACAAAAGTATATCGCGAGAGACGATGATTCTTTAATGTACATACCTATACAAAATTTGAAAGAATGCAAACCTCTTTATTTTGGAACCAAACTATGTTCGAACCTGTTTGCATATCCTATCAACCAAAATGCCATATGTGAAGCCAGAATACTAAAACCATTGCCAAAACTTCCAGAGAACTGTCAAACTTCCTTCATTATTAGTCAGGGATACAACGTCCAAGAACTTGAAGACAACACAGGCTAGTAATTAATTCCGAACCACTTCACATTACCATCAACTGTCCAAAGAGAGAATCCACAACAGAGTTAATCAACAAAAATTCCATCATCAAACTACAACCAGGATGTTACGCCTATGCAGGCATTACTAGAATACAAGCCAGTGCCAAAGACTTTTCCAAAATTAAGGACAATTCACATCCTATCCAAATTCCTTTTGAATGCTGTAATCACACGCCCAACAAAATCGAAATTCCAAAGTTAAAACCACTCAAATTAAACAGTCTCGACGTAGAAGATCTAGATATTGCAAAAACCAAATTGGACCAATATTCCAAAGACCTGGATGACCTCATAAACGAGCCTTTCGTGACCAAACACATATCTTGGTTCACATATGTCATAATCACTCTCATCATTCTATTAGTTCTACTTTACATAACCTGTAAATGCAGAAGAAGAAGATGTGGAGCATTGCGAATCCAACCCTCCTTCACCTCCTTCAGAGCGAAGCAGAGTTTTTACCAAATTTCCTAGACTGATCCCTCCAAGAAAGCGACCCGGTATTAAACCTCAAGAAGAAGAGGACATCGAGTTAACATAGACTTTCGTATGTGGAGTTTTACCTGTTACGGTCGATTTTCACATTTAATAATGGCCAGAAATTTATGTACTAATTTTCGTTATTTTCCCAAATTTTATTGTACATTTGAGCCTATTGATACCGTCTCTCGCTAATTAATAGAGTATAACTGGTTGCATAATAGCAGTACCTAATGGCTTACTCTGGTCATTTAATATACTTTGGTACAGGTAGTATGGGTGAGTGCGTTCAGATATTCATTAAGAGAGTGCATTGCAAAAACACCCTTGTAAAGCTTCTACAATGGCCAGTATTGTTGATTAAACCTTCTTTGGTGGGTAGATTTATGAGGGGACGGCTTTCAGAGTATATTATGATAATATTTGTGGATATAAACGAAGTTAGGAAAATCTATTCTAGTTGTGGGGTGCGCCGTGGAGTAGAAATTCTGAACGTACCGAGACGGAAGACAAGAACTTGACATTTTGACAGAGGACATTTTCTTCTTGGTCATTTTTCCTTTTGCTGCTTGAAGATTGAGTCGTCTGAATACGAGTTTTAGCAATATTGTAAGTTTTGCTCCATTTATGGGATTAAGTATTCATCACGACAAGATTAGTTGTATTTTCATTTGGTTTGGAGTATCGTTTTGGGAAATGCAGCTACGGATTTTTCGGATAAAGTCAATTTTCAAAGCACGTGGCATCATCTGAATGCAAGATTTTGGAGTGCCATTTTGACGGCAAAGGACCTCTTTCAGCCCACATCACATCTCAGGTACGTCTCTGAAAACCCACTTAAGGTTGAAATAGATTTGTAATTTAGGTTATTTATTTTATTGCAGGGCTGTTTGTTTGTCTGTTGATTTGTTCGTTCGTTAGTTGTTCATTGTTGAGTATATTACAAGTATTGGGATCTATTTGTTGGTTTATGGCTATTTGGATGGATACCTTATGATTTTACTTGGACCTGTTACTGGTATTCCACTTGAGCTTTTATGTCACATCCTACACTTTACGAGGGACTTCCAGCCTGACCTTAGTTTCAACTTCTAGTCCAGATTTTGGTGTCTAGATGGTGGTACCAGTACCATACATGTTGTGTATGTATGGTACTGGGGATCTCGGCACGTTACCTTAGACTCTACGTAGATGGTCTACCACCTGCGGCTCTTATCACCCTAAATTACGCTACCCTGGTAGGACGGGAAAAGGTATTCAGACACTACCAAAGGTAAGCGGAATCATATTCTCTATAACGAGGGATCCGGTACATCTACTCAACGTCCACGTCCATTTTCAAGGAATATTGATAATATTTTGCTTATAACGTAAATCTCAGTAACACATTAGATTTCAGTAATATTTGGTACATTTTGTATATCGTTACTTCACTCACTTAATAGCATTGCCTTATTTCACAAATAGATGTCAATAATTTTAAGTAATTTTATATTTTAACGTACCTTGGGTCAATTGTAGTTTTTGTCACGCTTCTGGCATATGACCTTTTGTACATTTTTAAAGGATTTATTATTTTGTAAGATATTTTGTGTATAATAGGTTAAGCGTATGGGCCCCACTTATTAGAATATATTGTGACACTTGTACTGCGTACCGAGTTATCGGTGATAATTGTGAAAGATTTTGTACTACTTACCCTGATATTGAATTAAATGTTAAATTAGAACGACATTGCCTTTTATATCTGACCACCTACACCACCCCAATTATCGAAGCCACCCCCAAGGACCTGAGTAGTCGGCCGTGTGAGACTTCCTCCTCACTAGCTTATTGCAGAGGGGGTACTGCACGTAAAATATTAAAATTTTGTTCAGGGCACAGGGTGACCACCCTACCCTGCGTTCGAGGTTTAGCAGCCTTTGGGGCCCCCTTTTAAAGTGGGCCCAGGCCCCTGCAACATAGCCTTTTCTATTAATTTAGACCATTGTATTTTATTCTTATCACATTTATGTAATGTACTACTCGCTTATTATTATTATCATTTACCAATTTTAACTTTTATGTATTTTATTATTTTGCTTTGTATTCATTCAACATTGTTTCAATTTATTTTGCATTATATTCATTTAACGTTTCTAACAACTTTCAAAAGTTGCTGCATAACATCAACTTTTTTATTAAGGGGGAAGTTGATATATAAAATTGTACGCTTATTACCAAGACTTAGTCATAACAAACCTTCACAGGTATATCATATTACATGATAACGACTTCTCTTATTAATCGCTTATCTTAAAGATATTATGTTTCACCTTTGTTTCTCACATTTTATGCTGATTGTCGAATTGCATTTCCTTTGTTCTATATTTTGCTTACTCAGGTTCTGTATGTTATAAATATGACTAAACACACTTTGTAGAATCAGTTATTAAACTCAGTTAGAATGCAACACTTCTAATTTATTATTATATTCCTTCTCCAAGAGCCAACGTTGGCTCCACTTAAGTAAATAAAAGTTTTTAAAAAGTCATTCATGTGAACCGTGATCTTGTAGAAGAACGCACTACCGGGCGTCAAAATGACGCGACACCAATTTATTTCTCAGGGGGCGCCAGTCGCGTATTACCCCGTTCTTCTACCTCCCAGGCGGGTTCGAGATAAGATGCACTTCGGTAGCCGAGTAATGGACCAAGGCTGCACTACCACAGATCGAAAACTACGCTCTCTCTGGACCCGAATTCTCTCGTTAGGGGTTTAGGCACCTCTTAATTTCCTGAATTTTTGCATAAAAAAATCCCAACCGAAGAATTTCTCTGCGGAGGGATTAGTTTTGGTACGCGAAAATCACGTTTTGGTCCATTCATAACGGAATATATTTCTCAAAAAACGCATAAAAAAATCCCTATCAAACCTCCGTAAAGCAACCAGAAGGTCGAACGTTAATGCGAATTAACTCGACACATCCGGTTTTCTATACGAAAGTTCCAGGGATTATAGACCGTCAACAGGCCTCAAGATCAATTAAGAAATATTAGTTCAAAGAATCCGTTTATTTAACAGAATTGGTTATACAAAATTCTCAAGATAAGAATCGTGCCTTCCCCAATCAAGGTAGTGACTTTCAGACCATACAAGCGAGAGCGCTCACGCTAACGATCGATTAGGTAGAAAAGATTCATACATACCTTCTCAGAATCAAAATGTGAGCTTTTAGAATCATTTCAGACTCTGGGTAAATGAATAATTAAGGCTGACTGAAATTAACTTAAAAAAGTTTTACTAAATGAATTTAGTTTCGCTAGAGACTACTTAGCTTTAAAGTTCTTGTATCGTGGAGATTCACGTACTCAAACACATTTAGAGGACTTATTACTGCATAAGTTGAGTGGCGTTCGATCAGTCCACGACTTACTAACCCTTATCACAGTCGATTAATATTATCGATTTGGCAGCGTCTCACCTTCGAGCGACTTTTAGGCAAAATTGAATTTTTGGATTTTTATGCACAAGGCGTTTTCCTCTATAACTTTGTCATTTGAAAAGCCCTGTTATTGGCTTTTCTACCAGGTCAATGTCTTTGGTTGAGGAATAAAAAATAAAAAATAATTTAAATTATATTTTCGTGGTACTTTTTAAACTGACTTTGTGGTACTTTTGAAAAATCCATTTTAAGACCAATTTTAGCGTACTTTTGAAAAATCGATTTTCGAGCCAAATTTCAAGGTACTTTTGAAAAACTAATCTGCGGGTGAAATTTTGGCGTACTTTTGAAAAATCGATTTTCAAGCCAAATTTCAAGGTACTTTTGAAAAGTTAATCCGCGGGTGAAATTTTGGCGTACTTTTGAAAAATCGATTTTCAAGCCAAATTTCAAGGTACTTTTGAAAAGTTAATCTGCGGGTGAAATTTTGGCGTACTTTTGAAAAATCGATCTTCAAGCCAAATTTCAACGCAGTTTTGAAAAATTAGTCTGCAAGTGAAACTTTGGCGTACTTTCGATAAATCGATTCCTGGGCCAAATTTTGACGCCCTTCCAAAAATATTATTTTTCAAAGTCCAATTTATGGTACCTTTGAAAAAGTATATTATTCATAAATCTTTGTCATTATATACTTCTACTCTCATATTCTGAACCAAAAACATTTTTCCTAAGTGAAAATTCGGTGTTTCTTCGAATTTTCACCTGGTCATTTCCAACGCCTTATAGAACCCAAAACGGTCCTTATGGACTTATCTGCGCCTCTGCAGACTCCCAAAAATGTCTTTAAATGAAATTTTTGCCTAAGTCGAATTTTGATTATGTCTTCAACTTAGGACGATTTTGGAGAGTTCTACAACAATCTAACATATATACATGGATTCACTACATCCCCTATAGGTTTTTCGGATCTCATTTTTTATTACGAAATTCGATTATACTATCTTTTTAAGCTAATGAGATGTACGTATGGCATTATATTCCTACGTATTGATCTGTATCATTTTATTTTTATCTTTTACTCAATCTTTCTCACGGCCAAAAAGTAGGTTCAAATGTATTTAAAATCTAATATAATTAATAGTTATTTATGTACCAAGGGTCGTAAGTGCCTCTAGTGCTTTATTTTTTGTAAATTCAATTAAGTTGTCGTACTTTCCTTTTTCTAATTTTTCCAGCTAAGAATCAGTCTTAGGTTTAGTCATTTTTTTATAATAAGGCGAAAATCTAATACACTGGCTTTCAAGAAATAAGCTCTGAGTAAGTTTTAAATGTAAATTACTACAAAACAAGAACTAGTATTGTAGACAGAGTATATAAATCCATTCAAACACGTTATAGATTGGTGAGTTTGTAAACAAGTTATTTAGTTGTGCGAATTTAAAATTAAAAAAAAGTATGATGACATTGATGACGGACAGAAGGCATACGGTTCGGCTGGTGATTCCACAACCGCGGTACCTTGGCAATTGGGGAACCTGGAGCTCTTGTTGACAATACAGCTAACTGTGAATATGAGGATCTACAGAGGAAACAAGTTAACAAAATCGACAACTTGTCAGTTAATAATAGAAAAATTTGAAATGCATAAAGATCCAGCTTGTCAATACTACGGTTTTCTTCACTTTTATTTATGCTTCTATTAGGAAGGCGAATAGGAGGAATATTGATGCTTTCGAGTTGCGAGATGTAGGTCTGGCGATGTTTATATCTTGGATGTCCAACACAATTCTCCAAGGAATACGCCCTCCAAAACGATTTCCGCATCTTACCGTGTGAATAAGAAGAATAAAGGTAACTGCCATTCAGATAGAAGACACAGAAGTTTACAATAAATTATTGAAAAATGTATATAGAACCATCACCTATGTAACACCTTTATATTATCATGGGTGACGAAAATTTCCTAAAAATTAATTCAACAAAAAATTAATTACGTCACTACATTTATATTATCAAATGGTTCATTTGAAAACTTACAACACTATGTGTGATTGCACATAAGTTAAAAATGAATATAGTAACAACGGTCTTAAAGTTAAACACCATTATTAATTATTATCCTTGGATGTTTTAACATATTGCGAATGTATTAAAGAACTTGTTAACGAGATTAGCCGCGTTTAACTACCCTTTTAACTTTGTAACACTAGTCACGCTAGCATGATAATAATAATGTATATGTCCTAGAATACCAAATATTAAGGCAATATTAAATGGATTCTTTCTTAACTTAATTGCATTTATTACTGAAAATTCAAATTAACATTTAATTGCTAACTGGTAACTTGTTGATATTAAAAGTTTAAAATTAAATATTTAACGTTCTTCTTTCCCATACAATGGACTTCATTCATAAGGCTTCGTTCGCATTCTCCACATAGTTTTACGTAACGTTTAAAATACTAATAGGAGAGCTGTAGGTCACTTTCACGATTTTGGTTCTGCACGATAAATATTATATAAAGTTTCGTACTTTTACGTTTTCATAATTGGGTATATTTTTATGTATTTTCAATTATTGTTTATGGTATAATAACGAGGACGAATTTCTTAATTGGTCATAAAATAAGTAGATACATTTCTAATGAAAATTGAAAGAAAGGAGTATAAAAGGAATAAAATAAGTCCTATATAAAAAGGTCCGATTCTCTATCGTTAAAGAAATAATTCATTTTAATATTAAACATCTGTTCATCATGAATAATAATTAATTAAGACGACTTTTATTCTCTAGTGAACGACAAAGCATCAAAACTTTTTTTTCGTTTTCCTCCTTTTGGTGAACGATGATTGTTTCTTATTAAAGTTGTAGAATGATAATGCGTCCTTCATTTCATGTAGTAAAATTTTACCCACACATCCTCAAACACAATATTCCAAGATGTGTAAGGCCTGGTAAACTTGATGGTTAAATCTCAGACATTCCAACGATTATGGAAGGAGTTAATTAGTTCCTTACATTTGGCGTAAAATGATGGGAGGCTATATCATTATTCTACATCCTATCGTATACTGCCGTCCTAACTTAAAAGGCAGTATCTCCCAAATTGTTAGTTTCGAGAAAACTGACATTTTAATTCTTATAGTTGGGCCACCACGAAAAATTATATTAATTTTGAAATGAATTATGCATATCAAATCATTTTTCTTTTACTCCAATAATCTTATATTATGATGAATTTTTTTTGTAAAAAAAGTAGTAAATTGGTTGTTACTGCTTTTTAGTGGAGTATGTTATTTCAACTCATCGTGGACTAAGTACGTAAAAGAGCAGTAAACTCAATCAGTTGGCGAATGCTGCTGTTTAGTGTGGCATATTGCTAAACGAAAACCCACAGAACCAAATATATAATAATTCTGAAAGGACTAATACCGTCATTAGAAATCACACATAATGAGTTGAAAAGATTTAATAAGGCTTTATTTAGTATAACGTGTACATACATAGTTTTGAACAAAATTCTCAACACAAAATACAGAAAAATGAAACTGGATTCTGAATAGTAATTATATAATTTGAAAAATAAATATTGAGCACTAATTTAATCGTCATCGTACTCTGTTCTTAAATCGGCGGCTTCGTTGTTAACACGAAGATTCTCCCAAAATTTTCGTGGATTTTCAGGCATCAACTCAGCCAAATTTTACAAGATCTTCTGTTTTCTCTCCTCGTTAATTCCTCTAATTTGAGAAATAATTGACGGCCTCTCAATGCCTCTTTGGAATGCTTTCACCTTTCAAGAAATTTAATTCTGCAGAAAAACTTGTTTTATAAAATAATACGTAGTTGCCTCGCTTAGCAACAACTTCAACAATGTCCTTCATATACGGCCTAGGTTTCAAATTTTTTATTTTGTAAGTTGACGAATTATCAGGCCAAAGAAAGAAATCTTCTTGCTTCATTTCTTTTACACAAACTTTCCCTGAATTGGATGACCGGACACATGAAATAAAATCGGTGAAGTCGTACACCTTCTTCATTCGTTGTAGAGATTGTTCCACTTGGTGGTGGAAACTGTCAGCTGACATAAACGTATGCCCAGGTTCAAAATATCTGAAGGTTATTGTCTGGGCAGAAATGTCAACTGAATTAATTATATACACCATGTAAGAAAATAGTGCCCAGTTTTTGTTTTGGCCTGAACAGTTATCAAGCCAAATGATTGTATTTTCCTTATCACGCATCTCCAATATGAAGGCATGGAAAATGCTCATAAGGTCCTCCTTTTTTCTTCCAGATATGCATTCATGCCATAGGCATGCAAAGGGCTTATGTTTCTGTTTTTTACCAACTGAAACAAAACTTTCATTGAAAACTACGATCCTTTGGCAGAACACAACTCTCTTAAACATGTCAATTCTGGGCAACATAATTATTTTCTCCAAGTCTGCGGAAAAACATACTGTGCTTGGTAGAAAATTATATTCTACGTCACTTCTATATTTTTCACGAGATTCCTTTGATTTCTTGATATGCACCTTCCATAATTGACAGTAATTGCAATCTTCCGACAAAGACTCTTCCGTATGTTCGGAATTGTGAAGCTTAAATGCTTGACATGTTTCGCACTCTTCATGCCCTAAACTTGCAAAGGAGCTATTAAAATCTTTTGTTACACATTTTCTATATAACTCGTATGAGCATTTGATTGTGGGATGCAGATTCATAAAATCGGTATGCATGTTCCTAATGGTAAGGTCGCTGGGAAGGTATCTTTTGTTGGGGGCATGTTCCCTTCGATAGTGAGACACAGTAGGTTCAAAACTTTCAACATGATTTTTGATTAAGTCCCTATCTATTTTTGGCATCATTGCGTGTTTTCCTCGCATATCGTTTGAAGGCCGGATAACAGCAGGGTTTTTTTTTAGCCAAAACGTTTGTAATTATTTTGTCATTTTTTGTATCATATCCCAGAGTGGCTAAATAGAACGATTTGCATACCTCAAGCTTTTCTCCACGTTCATTTTTTAAAAAATATTTGAAGGTTCTATTGCGAGTCCGTTGTTCAGTTCCTCGTCTTCTCTTCACATTATTAACGGAAACATTAGAAGATATAAAAATCCTTCTTTCCTGCCAATTCATCGACCAATACTGGGAATTCAGTGAGACGCGGTGGTCGTTACTAAACTCTTTGCACTTTCGAGAACAGTTTTTGCAACCAGGCCGAATAAAATGTTTGTTCCGTTCCTTCTTCAGATTATCTTCTTTTCTTTCTTGCAAGCATTTTTCAAATCTTTTTCTTTTCCTGACTTCTCCTTTCTTAGTATACTCTGTTTCAGAAATTGCAGCAGCACTGGTTGAAGAAGCTGACACATCACCACTATCTGATATATCTGATTCGGATAATTCAAAAAGTTTTGCATCCTTTGAATTTGGGCAGCTTGAAATCGGGGTCCGAATCAAATAGATAATCTGCAAACGTAGATGCTGAAGCAGAAAAAGATGCGATACCTCGTTCTCGACAGTCATTGGCTCTAAATTTGTCTGTTCTCTAAGGTCTTCCCATTCTACCTCGTTTTCGAGATTGTAAACTTTTACTTTTACCGGCAGTAAGTTTGTATATATCATAGTACCTTCCCCATCAGCTTGCTCAACAGGAGTTAAATTAGAAGCTTCAACTTTCTGTAGCATTTGTAATATTTTTTTACCCCGAAAAGACATTTTCTTATATTCTGTTCAAAATCTGAAAATAATACATTCCGATAAGTATCTAAACTAGGAAGAAGTAGCAAAGAATAGAAAAATGTGTGTCTAATTTATTGAAAAACATTAAAATTCAATTCATATCAACACACCCCCAATGCCCTCCCTAAATGCGCGCCACATTATTAATACTGTAAAATACTTTAGAGACAACCATTGCATTGATAAAATATTTAAGAAGATATACAATACATACCAGTTTGTATTTAATATATTCTTCCGAATTTTGTATGCACCTAAACTAATCACAAGTAGGTAACAACCAAATTGATTAATTCTCATAAAGGAAAAACAACAGGACATCAGGACATCACCATCAACTGACAGAATAATAATGATCAGACGATGATGATTGAGGTTAGGTTATCGCACGACGTTGACTTCTCGTTGCTTCTTACCAGACTAGAAAGCAGTAACTCCAATATTAGTGGGAGTTGCTGCTTTTAAGGCTAGTAAAGGATACTTACTGCGTTTTAGCTTAGGAATTAATGGTGTCAGGTGGATATACTGCAAACGGTATATGTTATTTTTTGTTATCCTAGTGCTCTTTCTGCTTTCTAGCTTTATAGGATAACAGATATTACCATCATAAACCTAGAACGTGAATTAACTACAAATGTGTAAAAATTGGAGATACTGTTTTTTAAGTTAGGACGGCAGTATATATAAAAGTATATATTTCAAAATGCCTTGCAGTCGACTCTATAACAACTGTAAATATCGTTGCCGCATGAAACGACCCTTCTACACAAATGAAACGATAATAGATTTGCAATAATATCGCATCACGTTACTATTAAATTGACGCTTTCAACCGTGGCATGAGAATTATTAACTGGCTAAATATTCTTTGCACGCCTTCGAACTAGCACGCAATTGCTTTATCGGTCCTCTAAGAACGTTGATGGAGCAAAATATTTTAAGAGAAATAGCTTGTTCCTTTGTCCCTTTGACATTCACTATAAGAGAGGGCTAAACCGCGAAGGAAATCTGGTGTACACCCAGAAGGAAATCCGAAGAAATCTTCGTCATAGAGGAAATCTGGTGTACAAAATTTTGGGCGCGGTTAACCCCTCGACAATAAGTGTAAAATAGCATGCTATAAAACAATTTATGCTATTAATTGCCTTATAGTGAGAATATAAAACTTATGTGTAACAATAAATATATATTGAATAGATTGGTCCGTTGCTTGATGAAAATCCATAATAACAAATTGTACAAAAACTACGTTAGTCTTGATTTTCAGTTTACTTTGTCAACATGACAATTGTTTCGCCACACAGTGGCCTCTTTGAATGTTGAGTACTACTATACCAATTTTACAATGCGTAGGATAACAGGTTTTATACAATTTTAATATGATCGGGATTATTACATCAAAATTGTATAAAACTAGGTATTTTACGCATTGTAAAATTAGTATAGTAGTACTCAACATTCGAAGAAGCCACTGTGTGGCGAAACAGTTGCCATGTTGACAAAATAAAGTGAACATCAAGACTAACGCAGTTTTTGTTTAATTTGTCAATAAATATATTTTATTTCTGCTTACATAATTATTGAAAAATATTATTTGGGTAAAAATTCAGCCGAAAACTTTCAAAGAAACAATTCGTTTTTTCTTCTCTATGCTATTGATCCAAGTCTGATCACGCTTGTATATCAACAAGAAATCACCCTTACGAGACATCTTATCAACTTCTTAATACACTTAACATTAAAAAAATAATTTAATATTTCTATATACCGATGATCTAAGTCTGACCATGCTAGTATAGTAAAAAGAAGTTTCCTTACGAGATATCTCATTAAGAAGACGTATCATTTTCAACCATTTTAAGTCAACAAAATTTAAGTAAATATATTTCCAATGAAGCCACATGTCGAATATCGAAAGTTGTTCTAAACTGTTCTAAACATAACTAAATATGTTTCTCTAGTTACAGAATTACATATTATGTTCCATAAGCAGAGATAGAAAGATGGCTAAGTCCGACCACGTCTAGCTGTCAAGTGCGACTGCCGCCAGAGCTGTTCCATGGATGCATGTCTATTCTGAACCTGAAAGGAAATCGGAAGACGGTAGTCAGATCGCAAAGATCAGACGAAACAAAAACCAAGACGAAGAACGAAGACGAAAGCAAGTCCAGGAAATGAATGTAAGAGACACTGACAAGAATGGTACGCCCTGTCCAAAAGTTCTCGCAAATATTTTGTTCACAAACTTTTTATTTTTTATATGTAGTTCGAGTTAATAAATATAATATTCTGATAAAATGTTAAACAAATATTATCCTAAGATAGATAGTTAGGCGGATCTGACCATCATACCAAACATGCCAAGAATCCAACTGTCACAAATGGTTTAAGCCATGTATTAAAATACAAAGGCGCAATCAATTACACATAAAAAGGTTTAATTCAAGTTGCTTAAAGTTCATGAGACATGGTAAAAAGTTCGATTTATTTATGTTTTGTTATTTATGTCTTATACGCTATATATGTTATATAAAATTATACGCTTATTACCAAGACTTAGTCATAACAAACCTTCACAGGTATATCATATTACATGATAACGACTTCTCTTATTAATCGCTTATCTTAGAGATATTATGTTTCACCTTTGTTTCTCACATTTTATGCTGATTGTCGAATTGCATTTCCTTTGTTCTATATTTTGCTTACTCAGGTTCTGTATGTTATAAATAGGACTAAACACACTTTGTAGAGTCAGTTATTAAACTCAGTTAGAATGCAACACTTCTAATTTATTATTATATTCCTTCTCCCAGAGCCAACGTTGGCTCCATTTAAGTAAATAAAAGTTTTTAAAAAGTCATTCATGTGAACCGTGATCTAACATATATGCCAGAAATTCTATATTACTGACAATGACGATATTAATCACGACCACTGGATAAGTGATGACATCATAGCGCTGAAACGTCAATTATCAATATACACTGAGCTCTCCAAGAAGTATCAGTTCATTGAACTGCGGAATGGAGCCCATCAAACGTATAGCAACAAACTCAAAAATGCAAGGAGACTATACTAGGACAGACAAATCAGTCAAGCAGAAAACAAACAAAAACAGATGTGGCAAATAATATCTAATTTACAGAATAAAGCACATCTTGATCATAACATAGAAATTACTGAAAATGACACTATATTAACTGACACAGATCTAGCAAACAGATTCAATCAATATTTTACTGCTGTTCCACTCTCAAATACTAGTAATGATCTAGCGTTTCTTGAATCCAACGTGCCAATGAAATACAACTCCCTGTTCCTAGCACCACTGGTAGACTCTGACATAATTCAGATAATTAATAAATTAAAATGCTCTAACTCTAGTGGTTTTGACCATGCATCCAATAATCTTTTAAAAAACTGTAAGTATCTTATTTGCAAACCCCTAGCATTCATAACTAATTTAATGTTCCAGGAGGGCGTTTTCCCATCGAAACTTAAGCTTGCGATTGTAAATCCTTTATACAAAAAGGGGGACGTAAACATTATCACCAATTATAGACCTATTAGCCTTATCTCTTCAAAAGTCTTAGAAATTTCAATAAATGATCAGTTAATCATATACCTGTACACATACGAAATAATCTCTCAAAATCAGCATGGTTATACCAAAAATAAAAACACTGATACGGCCGTCACTAATTTTGTTATTGAAATTTTTAGAGCAATAGACAATAAGATTCCAATTAATGTAAACCATGAGCTATTACTTACAAAACTCTCTACGTATGGCATTGGGGGTGTAAATCTACAATTGTTTGAATCATATCTTCAGGGACGCACTCAGATAGTTCGTTTGCCGAATGGAAAAGCAAGCTCCAGTCTAAACATAGCAGCTGGTGTCCCTCAGGGATCAATCTTAGGCCCTTCACTTTTTCTACTTTTTGTAAATGACCTGAATTTTTATTTGAGGAATATAAAATCGGTACCAATTATACAATATGCTGACGATACCAATGCATTGATATCAGCTGAAAATATAGACAGTCTCATGACACTTGCGTGCACAGTATATGATATGATTGTGAAGTGGGCTCGGCAAAATCATTTATGCCTAAATGAAAATAAAACGCAGTGTGTGCTATTTAGATCGCAGAGATCCACATACTCTCTGAACAATAATTTTCCTATAAAAACTACAAACTGTATCAAAATGCTAGGAAACATCGTAGACAGTCATCTGCAATGGAACTCTCACATTGAAACTCTCTGTGGAAAGCTGAGCAAATCCTGCTATGCATTAAGATTTCTAAAAAATTTCTGCAGCAGCAACATCCTTAAAACACTGTATTATTCATTCTTTCACTCCCATCTGAGAAATGGTATTGTAAACTGGGGGAACAGTGCGCAGAACCAACGGGTTTTTATTTTACAGAAGGTTGCAATAAGAATTTTAGCAAATCTAGGTTATCGGGAATCCTGCAGAAATGCTTTTCGCCAACTAGGTATATTAACGGTTATTGGTACCTACATCTATGAAGTTTGCTGCTTCATTTTCAAAAACAGAGCTATATTCACCCAAAATATAACTTACCACGACCATAACACTCGTCATAAGTTTGAACTTCAACTCGACCTCTTTATACCAAAGAAGCGTTATATACATTGGTTGTAAATTATTTAATATTTTACCTCTGGAAAGGACCCCGCACGTTTTATATGGAAATCGGTCTTCCGGTGAAATTGACTGAAAATTTGGGAAATGGTTCATTTTGTATTCCTGATCAAAAGTCTCAATGGGGTCAAAGCTTGAAATGCCCATCTTTAGGCAGTACGGCCGTTTTTAAGGGGCAAAAACGGCAAAAATTCAATTTTTTTATGTAGTGTTTAATTCTTGAATAGTCTCCTGAGTTGCTATATTATTGAGATACTTTGCATGTGTATGTGTTTTTTTGAGTCTATGTGTGAGTTTGTATTTTTGTATGTGTGCGTGTGCGTGGGAATACATGTATGCACGAATGAATGTTTGTTGCATTTATTAACTACAATATACATAGATACGATAGTTGCGATTCATGCATTGCCCATGTGTGAATCACAAATACAACCTGGGACTAATCTAACCTAAAAGTGTGACATTTCAACCCCCCCCCCCCCCCCCCCTTAAATGTGCCACTAATACATGTATTAAAAAAAGTAAAGCTATATTAACATAAACCAGTAGATCATGGTATTACCCAATGTGCACCACGAGGAGGTTGTCAAGTCGGATTTTGCACATTATTTGGCCCTGAAAAGGGACGATTGTTCATTGTAATTAAAAATGTTTAAGTTTTTTTTTTTGCAAAATGTAATATAAGTGTTTTTATGTTCTAATTTTTGACAAAGTGTAGTCATATATAAATATAGATTTGCGTTTAGTAATCAAACCATTATTATTTTTGTTATTTAGAAATGTTTGTGGGCACGATCTTATTGTGTTTATTATTTGTGTGTTTGTGTATAATCTTTGACAGAGATAAGGAACCCTCTAATTTCATTAGTCGTCAGCTTCGCGGTATTTAATGACTCCAAACCCTCTCTGTTTCAACATTTGTGTTATATTCAATATTCTTTTAGAAAAAAAAACTGTAGATTTTTTTTTAGCCTTCAATTATTCGAGGATCGTTAAGGTTTAATTGTGGAGGTCGATGTCCTGCATCTATAACATTGTTTAATGAATCTGTTGAAGGATATGCACATTGGATGACTCTAATGTCAGCGGTAATACCATGATCTACTGGTTTATGTTAATATAGCTTTACTTTTTTTAATACATGTATTAATGGCACATTTAAGGGGGGGGGGTGAAATGTCACACTTTTTAGGTTAGGTTAATCCCAGGTTGTATTTGTGATTCACACATGGGCAATTCATGAATCGCAACTATCGTATCTATGTATATTGTAGTTAATAAATGCAACAAACATTCATTCGTGAATACATGTATTCCCACGCACACGCACACATACAAAAATACAAACACACACATAGACTCAAAAAAACACATACACATGCAAAGTATCTCAATAATATAGCAACTCAGGAGACTATTCAAGAATTAAACACAGTACATAAAAAAATTGAATTTTTGCCGTTTTTTGCCCCTTAAAAACGGCCGTACTGTCTAAAGATGGGCATTTCAAGCTTTGACCCCATTGAGACTTTTGATCAGGGATACAAAATGAACCATTTCCCAAATTTTCAATCAATTTCACCGAAAGATCGATTTCCATATAAAACGTGCGGGGTCCTTAAGGAGTCTGGAAATCAATACATTTTCAAAAAATCACTCAAAAAGTACTTAATAGACAAAAATTGTTACACACTGAATGAGTTTTTTTTACATACTGTTTAAATACATGGTTGTTTAAAAATTCTTCTGCATAGTTCTTTTTTTACATTGTATTTATATTTATCTGTTTGTATTTATATTTTACTTTGTACTTTTATTTTACTTGTTAGTTACTAGTTTTATTACTTTATTAAGTGCACTTATAAAACTTGTTGTGACGTGGCTCATCAAATATGTTGTATTATCTTTTTGATGTATATATGTATCTGATGAAAATAAATCTATCTATTTATCTATATATCTATCTATCTATAAAAAAAATTAAATGGGCAGAAAATACATGTATAATATCAAAATCATTTCTTATTGGGAGAAGATGATTCCATAACCTCCACTCAAAACCGTCTTATTTTTTGTCAACATTCTCAACGTTTTGTTGTATTGTTTTTCTTCTAAATATTAAAATTTATAAAAATATCAGAGATGGGTCGAGGAAACTTTCCACATTTGATAAAAATCTGTAAAAGTCATGTAAATAATATAATTGTACGCACTTATTTGGTATCGCAATGAAGCTTGCATTATCACGAATCAGATTTCACCGTAAAATAGCCTATTAATATACCCAATTGAAAGTTGGAAGGAAAACTTCCTTGATACTTTCCGTTTTGAATACTGTGATAAAATATGATATTAAATTAGCTACCTGTCTAGCTTGCGTCTTCAAACGTTTTCCAGGCATAATGAATTAAATGAATGAATTGTGTTACGAAAAGTAAACAACATGTGTGCCACTGACGATTAATACACAAGACTGATGTAGTATAGACGTACGCCGCGTACGCATTACCATTACTCTCAAATTTAACACGCAGAACAAGTATACGTAGGTCGTAAACTGTGGAAGACACACAACGATACATCTCTTCCAGGTGGTTCAATTGTGAGAAGTGAGGCACCAACATACAAACGACAGTCTTTACTTGCACCTGAATTAGTGACGTCAGTTCAAAAATTCATTGTTCAGACTAGATATATTCTGTGATAAACGAAAGCAAGAAAAAACAGAGAAATTAGGAAAAGTAAGATGAATGTACTGCTCCCAGCACTTTACACACTTCGTGAAATCTTATTTTTATCTCCTTGTGGTGTGTCAACGTTGGATGTCGCTACCTACCGTTTCTAACCGCTTATGCATTGCAGTGGGAATAGATAAGTCTCTCTTTTCCTAATTTATCTGTTTTCTTTCTTACGCTCGTTTATCTGAGGGCCCACATATAAAACTACATTTGCCGAATCTGAATAATTACAGCAATACAGTAGTTGGGAAAGTGTGAGAAAAGATTTCTTGAAAACTTGTATGTTAAATGCGACTAGGCTCCGAACGGTGGTGTACCATAAAAAAATATAGACACTATTAATGTTATTTTGTCTCAAACTATACGGTCCCAAAGTAGTGCTCTTTACTTCTGGGACACCCTGTATATTATTATAACTAGAACTAAAGTTTTCTATATTAGTCGGTCGATATCATATTAAGGAATAAAAGTATGTTTAGTAACTAAAGAATTTCTCTTGAATTAAGTTAAGTGTAATCGGATATACTCCAGATCTCTTTTTAGATTTGATTGAGATGAGTTACATTTGTTGATATGGATTATCACGATATAATTTTATTACCATTTACTATTGTATTTGTTTAAAGAAAGTATTAGGTGAAAGCATATCTTTGGTTATGCCTTTATTAGAACGTCGCGTGCAAAGAGACATTTCAAAATGGTATATCTCATAATCTAGATTAACATAATCTAGATTTTTTACATTTTCACAAAAAATAAAGATAAAATCAGTAAACGCCCAGGTGAAGAGATGTTACTATAAGTAAGGTAACATAACTTTTCTTTTTTATCTGTTACCAGTGATTTAATACAGTTCATTTTCTCATACGTATAACAAAAAAGTGGTGAGATTATTAATTCACAGGTCAAAAAAAGTTAATTACTTCCACATCCAGTGGACAAAACGACGAAAAAATTTTGGAAAATTTTTATTGTTCAAATAGGCTTAGAATGTCATGAAACGTCGAGTTTTTAAGTTTGGGCAAAAAATATATTTCTGTCTGTCTGTCGGTTTGTCTGTAATTTTTTTTGTGTGGGCGATTACTCTGGAACCGTTTAAGATATTTCCTTGAAATTTGGTACACGTATGTACTTTAACGGGATCTGGAACGAGATTATATTTTCATCTTATTCGGTCGAAGGGGGGTAAATTGGGGTAAATGGGAGGTAAATAGGTAAATCAAGTGACCATAAAATTGACATTTAGTATATACAAGAGAAGCTAAGGTTTCAAAAAATTTTTGGCATTAGCCACCCCCATTACCACCCCTTATTAAAGGGAATGGAAAAAAATGTGATTTAGTGTGTGTAAGTAAAAGAACCAAAAACCTCAAAATATTTTTTTACTTCATCCACCCCCTCTACAACCCCCTATCACCACCCCCACCCCACTACCTATGTGGGATATAATTTTATGGGTTTCTGAGGCAGACGATTTCAAATATTATTTATTAAAGTTCCATAAACAATTTTTTCCACATACAAAATTTTGTCGTTGTGAGAGACTTGGATAGAAAATCTGGATGTGGAAGTAGTGATTCTTTCGGCAGCGGTTTTTTTAATTTATATTGATTAGAGTATAGAGGACTTTATGTTTCGTAATCTAAAGTTCTTTTTACTTTAACAATCTTTTGTAGCTCCACTTCCCAAAATTATAAAAACAATATGTAATTAAATGCAATTGGCACAACAGTAAATTTATATCCAAAGAGTCAGTTTGTACGTCAACACTGGGCTTCAAAGTCAACTAAAAGATATTGCGTATATCAGCATTAACATAAACTACCCTGTCACTCCACTCAGACCCACTCAAGGAGTGAGAAAATCGTTTCTTACTATACAACAGGACATGTTGGCGAAAAAAATGTATATAGCCAATAGTCTGAGCCCACATGTGAAGAAAAAGATACGCTATGCATCACACTTACCACAAAATAACCCGTTATATTCTTCAATTTCATTCAGTGGGTGAGAAACTTACAATTTACGTGACCAATTTATAGTAGTCGATGGGCGTCGTGTCGGGGTAATCAATCTATGTGGCCAATTCACAGTAATCGTCGGGGTCACCAATTTATGTGGGGTTCCACATAATCAAAAGCCAAAAGTCTAGGCAGCAAAATAATGAGGTCTGTTAGAGGAAAACGAATTTCAGGCTATGACTCAGCGTAGGTACCAGAAAACATACAATCCACATATTCTAAACAATGTAAATTTTAAAAAAATCTGTGTTGTGAATCTAATATGCTTAATGCCGATTCGGAGGTATTTCATACCTATGTTATTTATAAATAATATCGTCCGCTTATTTGAGAATTATGAAATACTACTACTGGCTGATGAAACAAAAATGTTTAAAACAATTAAAAATCCTATGAATTGTCCATTAAATGACATTAACAAATTATTCGAATTGTCAATTAATAACTGTTTGCCATTTAATATACAAAATGTAAGATATGATTTATACACGAACTAAACGGACCATTTAAGTTCAATGCTTAATGAATAATTCAGAGAATGTTGAACAAAAAATTGTTCTGGATATTCGGTACGTGTTATCGTTAAAAATCATCTAATGCATACTACTCATCAAGGCTTTATATTGCGATTGGGTAATTCAAGATATTTTAAAAATATAAAAATATTATTATTATACACAACTTTTTTATGTTCAACCCTTGAGTATTGTTTTGTAGTATGGAACCTTTTCAGATTCAATACATACCGGGTGGCTCAGCCTACAGGGACTCTCTTGTAACTTTTGAATGGGCGAATTAATTGTTTTCAAATTTGGTGTAGTGATATGGGATGAAATTTCCAATTATATGATGTAAAGAACCAAAATTGCCGACTTCCGGTTTCAATGCAATTGACAAGAAAATCAAATCTTAAATTTTTATATAGAACAAAATGTGTATTCTTGCATATGTGTATCCTGCTGGCCAAAATACATATGATCTGACCGTCAAATATTATTTTAATTTTCAAAAATTATAGATTTTTTAATTTTTAGTTTTAATCATAAAAGGCCGCGATTTTGCCAAAATTGTTTAAAATCTGACTGCAACCACTTAAATATTATCTCTTCAGATACTAACATTAAACACCATTTATTCTTCATTAAGTTCAACGATATTGGTTTTTCAACGAAAACTATATTTTTTTAAATGGAATTTCTGTTATTTAATTAGATCTTTATATTACGAAGAAAATGATATGCATAATGTCTACCTTCTCTTTGTACTAAATTTATAATTAAAAAAAAAAACGTTTTGATATTTTTTTAAAATCAAAATAATATGGTTTGACTATAAAAAGTTACAGTGTCTTCTATAAAAATTCGAAACACCTGCGTTGTGTGGAAGAGAGAAGAAACTAGACTATGTTCGACGCTGTGCTTGAAAACCACCCCCACGGGGTTGAGAGACGCCCCCCTATATAAAAAAAACTATGGATATGAAACGAATAAGCAACAGCATAGCTTTTTCGTTACATCTTGAATTACGGTAGTTTACATCCTTTCTGGGGGTGTTACTTAATAATATTTATAGGACATGAGTTTCAAACTCTAAGTGTGCAACACGATTTTTGCCAATCATAGCATCCATAAAAATGTAAATCCGTTTAGTTTCTCTCTGTTTTTCCAGCATCCTACAGATACTAATACTACAGATACTACCTCGTAACCCCGTGGGGGTGGTTTTCAAGCACATCGTCTAGTTTCTTATCTCTTCCACACAATGCAGGTGTTTCGAATTTTTATAGAAGCCACTGAAATTTTTTATAGTTAAATCTTACATGGGGGGTAGTTTTCACACCCTCTGAGGGTTGACAGTGTAGGATGTTGATGATACGTAAGTTCCTGGTTCTATTTTAGAATACTACGCAATTTCAGCCAATCATAGCATCCATGAAAATAGAAATCCTGTTGGATTTTACGCTTTTTCTTGTTTTTCTCGTGTCCTTTGAACTTAAGGGTGGTTGGTCTCAACATAGGGGCAGTTTATGAAGATTATGTCGGACCTGATGTAGTTTATTAACACAACAAAATTTAGATATTTCGAGCTTTTTCCGCAGTCATTGCTGTTTTAGATCGATTTTTTTATATATGGGGGCTAGTTTTCGCCCCTCCCTGGTGGTGTGTTTCATACCTATTTTACGTACGCTGCTACCTTAATTTCTATAATTCGATTGATTAAGAAGTAACTATTCTCTTAGCTTAATCTTCTTTTTATCCCATTTCAGGGGTGTTTTTTGGCTCTAGCTAATGATTTTGGGGGTGTACGATTTTTTTTGACCCCGGATTCGAATTCAGTGACCAAAAATACATAGGGATACATGGATCTGGTTCGCTGCTTTGAACATTTTTTTTTGTGGGGCTGTGTAATTTACCATATGATTCAATTACCTTGAGTAAAATTTGTATTGACGTCCCCAATTTAAAACCGCTGCCTAAGGAATCACTACTTCCACATCCAGATTTTTCATCCAAGTTTTTCACAACGAAAAAATTTTGTATGTGGAAATAATTGTTTATGGAACTTTAATAATATAATATTTGAAATCGTCTACCCAAAAACCCATAAAACGATATCCCACATCGGTAGTGGGTGGATGAGGTAAAAAAATATTTTGAAATTTTTGGTTTTTGTACGCACACTAAATTACAATTTTTTTTTCACCTCCTTTAATAATAGGGTAGGGGTTGTCATGGGGATGGCTAATGCCAAAATTTTTTTTGAGATCTTACAGCTTCTCTTGTATATACTAAATACCAATTTTATGGACTCTTACCTGCTTGATTTATTTATTTACCCCCATTTACCCCAATTTGCTCCACAACCCTTCAACTGAATAAGATGAGAATATAATCTAGTTCCAGATCACGTTAAAATACAGACGTGTACCAAATTTCAAGTCAATATCTTAAACAGTTCCAGAGTAATCGTGCGCCCAAAAAAAATTACAGACCGACCGACAGACAAACATTTTTCTTCGCTCAAACATAAAATCTCGACGTTTCATGATATTCTAAGCCTATTTGAATAATAAAAATTTTCATTTCTTTGTTGTCGTTACTATACTTCCACTGTATGTGGAAGTAAAATAATGTCAATAAAACGCTTTATCTTCTCTGAAGAAAAAATTAAGATGAGATCTCATACCTTTATAATGATAAATAATATAACAAACGGTTCTGAAAGGGGCTGGAACCTTCCACGGTTGGCATGTTTAAAACAAAATATTTTAAAAACATTTTTTAAAACATTGTATCATGTTTCAAACAAATGCTTAAAACATACTTAATACATAATGTGGTGTTTTAAGCAACTGTTTATATATACCATTTAAAACACTGGTTTAAACAAACAGAAACCTGTTTAAAACAAAAAAAAAACAGTATTTTTTCCAACCCTGGAACCTTCAGTGTGAAGCTGTCTCTGAAGTAGTTTCCACAGACACCAAAATATTTGAATACTTATTACGCGCGTTTCACCACTCATGTTGGGATCATCTGGAGATGATTAAAACGAGCTTTTATCATCTCCAGATGGTATGAGCAGGCATCGAGTAATATTACTTAAGTGTTTCGGTGTTTGTGGAAATTACTTCGAAGTAACTATAACAGCTTTCAGGTATTTGATACTCTTTCTGGTCATTTCTAAATAACTTGAGAGGCAGACTATATGCTGCCTCTAATATTAATAATTAATATTAACTTAATTGCCTCGTATTCTTAATGCATTACTTGTCCTCTAATTTAAACATCTATATATGAACTATCATGACTGTTTTGTTATAATTAGCCAGGACCCAAGGAGGTGGGCCGAAATCATCTGCACCGCTCACATTTGTGAGTGGGGCCGATGTAAAGTAAGCTCTCCCACCCTGCACGAGGCTGGAGACATCCGAGACCGACATCTTCAGCCAAGAATATTGGCGTTAGTTATAATTATGGCTATGGTTATATCGCAGTAGTGACCATAGTGGTAGTTGTTCTTACAGCAAAATTACACAGCCCCACAAAAAAAAAAAAAGTTCAGACCAGCGAACCAGACCCATGTATCCCCATGTATTTTCGGTCGCTGAATCCGAATACGAGGTCAAAAAAATTCGTACACCCCCAAAATCTTGAGCTAGAGCCAAAAAACACCCCTGGACTGGGGTAAAAAGAATATTAAGCTACGAGAATAGTTGTTACATCCTAATCTATCGAATTATACAAATTAAGGTTAAACAGCAGCGTACATACAATAGATATGAAACACACCCCCAGTGAGGGGTGAAAACTAGCCCCCATTTATAAAAAAAATCGATCCAAAACAGCAGTGACTGTTGAAAAAGCTCGAAAGGTCTAAGTTTTGTTAAAGTGCATCAGATCCGACGTAATCTTCATAAACTGCCCGTATAGGGTTGAGAACAACCACCCTTAAGTTTAAAGGACACAAAACAAGAGAAAATGTAAAATCCGACAGGATTTCTATTTTGCGTAGTACTCTAAAATAGAACTAGAAACTTACGTACCATCAACGCCCTACAGTGTCAACCCTCAGATTTCAGCCAATCATAGCATCCATGAAAATATAAATCATGTTGGATTTAACGTCTTATTGTTTTTATCGTGTCCTTTAAACTTAAGGGTGGTTGTTCTCAACCCTATAGGGGTAGTTTATGAAGATTACGTCGTTCCTTTTTACCCCCTATGTAAGATTTATCCATAAAAATTTACAGTGACTTCTATAAAAATTCGAAACACCTGCGTTGTGTAGAAGTGAGACTATGTTCGACGCTGTGCTTGAAAACCACCCCCACGGGGTTGCGAAATGCCATCCCTATATCCGTAGGATGCTAGAAAAACAGAGAAAAATTAACCGGATTTACATTTTTATGCTATGATTAGCAAAAATCGTGATGCACACTTTCAGCGTCCTACGGATATAGAGGTAGCATCTCGCAACCCCATGGGGGTGGTTTTCAAGCACAGCGCCGAACATAGTCTAGTTTCTTCTCACTTCCACACAACGTAGGTGTTTCGAATTTTTATAGAAGTCACTGTAACTTTTTATAGATAAATCTTACATAGGGGGTAGTTTTCACACCATCTGAGGGTTGACACTGTAGGGCGTTGGTGGTACGTAAGTTTCTAGTTCTATTTTAGAGTACTACGCAAAATAGAAATCCTGTCGGATTTTACATTTTCTCTTGTTTTGTGTCCTTTAAACTTAAGTGTGGTTGTTCTCAACACTATACGGGCAGTTTATGAAGATTACGTCGGATCTGATGCACTTTAACAAAACTTAGACCTTTCGAGCTTTTTCAACAGTCACTGCTGTTTTGGATCGATTTTTTTATAAATGGGGGCTAGTTTTCACCCCTCACTGGGGGTGTGTTTCATATCTATTGTATGTACGCTGCTGTTTAACCTTAATTTGTATAATTCGATAGATTAGGATGTAACAACTATTCTCGTAGCTTAATATTCTTTTTACCCCAGTCCAGGGGTGTTTTTTGGCTCTAGCTCAAGATTTTGGGGGTGTACGAATTTTTTTGACCTCGTATTCGGATTCAGCGACCGAAAATATATGGGGATACATGGGTCTGGTTCGCTGGTCTGAACTTTTTTTTTTTTTTTTTGTGGGGCTGTGTTATCCTCAGGATGCTCTGTTGTTCACTGCCGATTCACATGTTCATTTATTTAAATGTTGCCTCAGAAGAAACAAAAAAATTTTCTACTCATATAACAATTTTTCCACTGTCTACTCTATATGAAAGTGACATCTTCATTTCTAGAGATGAAAATATTTTTATCTTTTCAGCTTCAGACAAATAAATTGTACCAATAAGTTAATAAAATTTAAAGTGGCTGCTTGAGTTCGATAGAGAACAATTGAGAAGCATGGTAGGCTTGCTAACAGGACACTATCTTCTGAACAAGCATCTGCATACAATGAGGTTGAAAGATAATCCTGTCGGATGTGTGGAGTGGACGATGAAACCATCACTCATAGATATCTCGGAAGGCAGTTTCTACAGTAGGAGGATATACGGGATCTACTTTGGATAGGACTGCTCTTCTTCATGGAGAAAATTGATCTTTCTAGGGAGTCCTAAATGTCGCGAATGTACAACATCAATATGTTGGTTTATTTTTGTTTAAGTTGAAATATTTTCAATTTAGATTTATTTAAATCTTGATATGGAAATGCACACCTTTTATTATGTTCCCTAGATTCTCTTGATGGTGTGTATTTGGTTAAGAAAATACTACACCTTATATCTAGTGTTATTGAATTGTTATAAAATTATTATATGGGTCACCCGTAACAATAATTTTCAATAAATGATAAAACATTATTTCATTCATGCATAGTAATTAGTTCACGACTTATATCTCACTTAATTTTAGCTTGTAGTATTTTGACATTAATTTAACGTTGATAAGTTTATTTAGTATTATTTTATTGCCTACCATGTCCATAATAACAAAGTATAAACAGCGTACTTACTGTTATTATATTTTATGTATTTGCCACTGGTATTACGTTCATTAATTTGTTTAATGTGATAGAGAGAAATTTAGTGGTAGGAAATAGTTAAAATGAGAACTTATTTGTTTGCGTGACTGAGAACTTTCTGAGATTTAATAAGATGCGGTATATAGTCGGGGGGCGTAACACATATCGTGGAAAATTTGATGATGAAATTGTGGGACCAATGTTAATACATTCCTTATGCCCTCCATAATCATGCCTTACCAGGTGCTTTCCTTGATTTTGTGACAGACGGCCTACATGACGTCATATATCCAAGATGGCTTCCACCCCAGACATTAGCGGAAGTTCTCGATTAAAACTCTTGATAGAGCCATCCTATCAATATTTTGTACTGAACCTTTTTTATTTACAAGGAAATTCTCTATAAAGAAGATCCTTAGGAATGTATCGATATCTTTTATCATTTAGGTGTTTTGTATAAAAACATTTTTAATTTTGTTATCACTCGTATCATTTCAAATTAACATAACACAAAAGAAAAATACTTTGACACAATTCTTTTTCTCCTGAGCTGGCAAGACTTTCTACAGAAACCAAAGCAATGATTGGAATTGCAGAAGAAGTAAAAACAAAACACCACCATATGACGCGTTCTAGAGGAAAGCGGCAACATGAAGATATGCAATGTATTTATAACACTATCAGAACATCGACCAACCCTATAACATATGAAGGCAGTGAATTGATCAACACAACAACAAAGTGTGTATTTCATGAAACCATACACACGGATACATTAAGAATTTTAGAAAAGGGTTGTGAAATGTACACCGCTTTAAAAAAAAATCGAATTGAAACTGATAGTACGAATTTCTGGGACCCAATGTAGAAAGGAAAACTTAATTTATGTAAAGCTACACTCAAAACAACAAGCTGACACTGTAGTACAATTCGACCAATCATTATTCACACGCTTGCTAGTTATATCGAGAAGGCGTACAGATATTGAATTAAAAACATCATTAAGTAATTATGAATTCCCCTGCAGTTCCGTTCTCCATGTTTAATCTTGATATATCAATGAAGTTGTCTACAAATAAATCTATACTATTGAAGATCTTAGAAGAGCAACACCCTGCAAAAATTGATATTACTGTACAAACTTCTTTGTCTATTCATACCTTTGGTGGACTCAAATATAACAGAGCATCTAAATGCAAAATTCCACTGTGTCGTTGTTCTTGATGTAATGCTAAAGCTGCAATTGTTGAAAAAATACAATACAAAACTGCCAAAATAGTAATTCCAAATCCAAAATATAAGATGTGTGTGGGTTACCATACATTCTTTTCAGTCATGTTAAGACTTACGAGTTTTAGATATAATTGTTTTTGTAGTTTATAATCCATTAGGCCACGAAACAGATTGTAAATTTATCATTTATAATAACACAGGCACATAAAATAAAATAAAAAGTAGTCTCTCTGTGGTACTCCATTGGGAACCCATATATTTCGACGTGCCGAATCAGGTGTCCGTTTAGTTCCATTGGCCGCCATTTTTTTGTAAATCGCAAAAATAACCTAAAAAAACTCATAATTTAAGTTTGCACCGCATTAGGACCAGAAAAGATAAAAGGGTTACTAGGTTTGCATACACTGTCAGGATATGATGTTACAGGTTCACTTGTAAAGAAGGGAAAATCATCGTTTTGGAAGATTTATAAGACCGCAGATAATGACATTTTTGGAAAACTTCGACCCATTGAAGAATCCGGGGATGAAGCTGAACCGTTGGTTGATGTTCTCCAAGCACAAGACGCAGTGAAGTGAAAATCTGCCTCCTACAAAAGCGTCACTATCTTCCTTTATTCGTAGAGCTCATTACCAGGAATGGCATCTTGCTGACCTAATCTACCAATACTTTCTTGTGCACCTGAAACAATTTTAAAATTAATTCGATGTTCATATGTAAAAGGGAAATGTGGTCTATCATGTAAATGTGTTCAGTAGAAAATATTGCTAGGGTGGGCCTATCAACAGTTATAATCGAGAACTTCCGATGATGTCTGGGGTGACCGCCATCTTGAATATATGACGCCATAAAGGCCGTCTGCCACAAATTAAAGCAAAGCACCTGGTAATGTATGATTATGGAAGGCATAAGGAATGTGTTAAACTTACTGCCACAATTTCATCATGAAATTTCCTACGGAGTGCATATTTCATCATGAAATTTCCTACGGAGTGCATATTTCATCAAGTATGCCCCCGACTAATAATTAAAATTTCTAATTATTGTAATAATAGTTAAAAATTATTTTAAGCCAAAAATTTTGTTAGTGTTGTGTAAGCGTTTAAAAAAAACACAATTTCACTTTAGCCATATAATTAATGTTTAAAAGTTTTTAAAGTTCATGATTCGCAAGACGTAAGAAGAAATATATTAACATAAGCAAATGATACAGTCAGCAACAATAGTAATTAACGGATTTTGACATATTTAATTTGGAAAGTTAAAGAACTTAAACATGTATGCAGTGTACATTCCTGCCGATTTTGGTGAAAAACGTGATGTTGTAATTATACTTTAGGCAAGGCCGAGTAAGTTTTATGTAACAAAATGTATTCCAGGTATGTTAATGATATTTCAGGTAAATAAAACCTGTATTGAAAGTTTATTATGAAGTTCGAAAGAAAGCGAATTCAATTTAGAATGAAATAATTACCAGCCAAAATATTTTCCATACTAAAATGATATTGGCGCTTAATAACTGTAAATACCACTTTTAAATCGGAATGTCTAGGTCTCAATTAATTTTAATAATTACGTAATTGGTATATATCTTTTAGATTGAGTAGTTACCCATCACATATATGATGAAATATAGGATTTATGTGTATATAATACAATATATTATGTGAAATATAATTGCCCATATCTTCTTAATTATATATTATTGGTGTATTATGCAATTTATTTTTAATAAAAAGAAATCACAAAACGGATTATTATGTGTATTTGATTTAATCAAATAAGTAAATTATAAATGGATACACATTTTTTTAATTAATCCTTAAAAAAGTCTGCTTTTGCCTCATTAATTGTTAAATAAATTATTGTTATTAAAATTAGAAGAATGCTAAAAATGAGAAAAAAATACTTTTAAAATATCAAAACTACAAATATCTTGAAAACTACGAATTTCATCAAAAAGTATTAAAACATATAACGTAAAGACTACGAAATTACTCTGAATTTGGGAGAAGTGCTGTTCAATTTCGTCAAAAATTGATCGAGATATTCTATTAATAAAACTATAAAGTTTTGGTGTACGAGGTATTGCTTATTAAATTTTAAAAAACTATCTTAAAACCGAATTCAGAGAGTCAGAATTCATAATTCTTTAAGTGAAGCACAGACTATTACCATGGGCGTACCACAAGGAACAGTACTGGGTCCAGTCCTGTTCCTTGTATATATTAATAACATAGCTTATTTAAAAAACGTTCAGGGTTACATAACATCTTACGCAGATGATACTGCTATGGTTTTTATGGAAAAATCTTGGGAAAACTTTTATTGTATTTCCGAAAGTAGTCTAAATATAGTCTATCAATATTTGAATATTAATAAGATAAGTTTAAATGTAGATAAAAGTAAATTTGTAACTTTTACTCTCTCAGCTGATGATCAACCAGAAAAGAAATTTATTGTCATTCATAAAAGAAATTGAGAAAATAGAAACGAATGCGAATGCCTTTAAATAGAAAAAACTAACAAAATAAAATACCTCGGAGTAATGGTTGATCATGATCTGAGATGGAAGAAACACATCGAATATATTACAAAAAATAATAGATTAGAATACTTGTTCACAAATTTTATGAATTAAAAGGCATATTAAACAGAAAAAAATTATTTATTGTTTATGACTAGTTAGTTGCATCAATTATTAGCTATTGTATTGTAGCATAGGGGCATTATTTAAAAACTGTTTAAACAGTTCACAAGTCACAGAAAATAGCATATTAAAAATAATACTAAATAAAAGTAAATTGTATAATACCAATTAACCGCATACAATTGACGTATATCCGTATATAAGAGAGTGGTATTATATAATCTACTTTTATTTAGTATTAGATCCACGTCAATTGGACGCGCGACAATTGGACGCGGTAAAATAGGACGTGTAAAATTGGACGCGTTTTTTAAAAAATCATGTATACATACCCTAACCTAACCCAACCTAAATAATAATAATAATAATTACAAATACAACATAGAAACAGACGCACCATGAAAAATAGGAAAGAAAATAAGAAAATAATCATTGAAAAAAATTATCAAAATATAATAATATAGAAATTATAAAATATAATTTATTTACACTTGCAGTTGGGTGATTCCTCGCAACTAGTTCAAAACGCTTTTGTTCGCATATTCAGCAACCACTGTTTGTAATCATGACAAGGCTATGCAATATGATTATTTTTAATAAACGCGTCCAATATAACACGTCCTATTTTACCGCGTCCAATTGTCACACGCGTCTAATTGTCGCACGTGTCCAATTGTCGCGCTTCCTATTACTTGCGTTCATTTGACGGGACGCCTTTATATAAGGAGGCAAAAGTTTTTAATATAAGAAGTACTTTACTGTGGAATTATAAAATACGGAATTCCGTATATATATCTCATGAATATTAAGCAAATAAACACCTTATAATACCATTATACAAAAAAGCGCATACACAGCTATTTATTTTCTACTAAGGTCCAAAGTTATATAACATTCTATCCCTTAATATAAATAATATACAAAACTTAAACAAACATAAAAAGAAATAAAAAAAAGATGGACGTATCCGAGTTGGGTCCCAAACCATATCCACTTAGCTGCCTTTAAAAAGGTGTGGGCTGAATTGGGTCCCGAAGAAGATATGTTGAAAATTAAAAAAAATTGGCCTTGTTGCCGCACTTTCAAATTGCTAACATAATATAGGGACGTATGTAGGAGACGTATGTAGGAATACAAAAAAATTACCTACATACAAATTAAAAACTTTATTGAATTCTTTATAACCTATAAAAACAGTACTAACTAATTTAAAAGGACAGGGTTAGCCACACGCCGCGGCGTGTATGGAAATCCAAATTAAAAACCCGTACATACACGCCGAATCTTACAGGGCCGTGGAGCGAATAGGGGTGCTGGGTGGGTAAAACAACGCAAAAAGAGAATATTGGAGTAGTAAAATCGTTTGTCATTAGTTTGACGTGGTTTTGTGTCTTGCTTGCAAGAAGGGCAAGGAACATTTTCTTTCATTTTCCATTGTGTTCAACCCAACGTAAAAAGAGAATAGGGGAGGCATAAAATCGTTTGTCATTAGTTTGACGTGGTTTTGCGTCTTGCTTGCAAGGAGGGCAAGGAAGATTTTATTTCATTTTCCAACAACTGACAAATTTGAGACAATAGCAAATAAACTAAACCCCCTAATTTATTGCCTGAGTACCATAAAATTTAGAAAAAAATGTCTATCCTACAGCGGCAACAATGTTGTAATAAAATTCAGTTTTAACCAATTATTTTAATATTTACGGGGACCCAATTAAGTCCTAGGTCGGACCCAATTGAACCATAAATAAATATACCTGCTACAATCGGGACCCAACTCGAACTCTCCCACCAAGATATGATCTATGTTATTTTAAATTAATAATGTAATAAAATTAATTATGTTTTTTTTTAATAATAATTTTGCACTGTTTATTAGTTAGGTCAGAACATTTATGTTTAATTCTAATGTTTTTGTTTTATGGTTTCAATGTGTACTGTCGTGAGCAAAAAAAAATGGGACAAGTCTTATAACGTATTTTCGCTTAAATTTAGTTGTGTATACCAACTTTAATGTTTCTGACATTGTCATTTATTTGTCAAAATATATTTCAAGTGTGCAAATAGAGATAGATTTACACTAGAAAAAAAGAGTTGACCCATTTTTTATTGCGCACGATAGTACTACTACGTACTTAAGTTAAGTAAAACAAAAAATGAATGTTTTTTAGCTGTCCCATTTCATAAAAGAAACTCCTGTATGTAGCTGAATTGAAATTAAATTTTTTAATAAAAAAAAAGAAAGAGGCGTAACACTTACAGTATTATAATAATTTAATATGTATGTAAGACGCCAAATCATGTGTTGATACTTTGTAAATGAAGCCACAGCATGCTTAGGCGATTGTATCATCACTTTGGTGTCAGAATATGTTGTTTTTTCTTCTTTGTAATAAATATATTAATTCAATTTTGTATGCTTGGGTACCAGTAAATTTGAATTAGAATTTGATATAATTTTTAAGATTGAGTGTTTTTTCCTCGGTTTTTTTCATTCCTCTCCAAAAGTAAAATTTCAACTCGCGTTTCTGGTGATTAATTTAAAACTAAGGCTTTACAAAAAAAAAAAAATGGTAATCGCATTGCTAAAAGATAAATTTAATTTCTTGCAATTTGGTTTTTCGTATAACGTTCCGCGATAAAATTTGGCCAAGTTGTGGCTATTTGTTGATGTTGTTAAAAAATGTTTTTTTATGAAAATCAAAATTGCGAATTTATTCCTTTAAATTGCATTCTAATAAAAATGTTAATTTAAACTTATTTGTAGTGTTTAAACAATTAATCTAATGACATATTATTTTCCATAAAATTAATTTATCTAAAAAATATTATATTTTTTCTTGTAAAAAACGTATTTTTATCCTAATTTGTTATAAACAACCATCTTTAATCAAAGAAAATATTACAAATTTGTTTATTTAACGTTCTTTGAAATGGGACTAACCGCGTTCATTATTACAACGTCTTCTACAGTCACTTGAATCTGATAGAAATTATAAAAAAAATTAACGAAATTTTATAATTATTCACAAAAAAAATTAAGGCGTACAAAAAAAAAGTGAATGTAGCTTCTTAACCTATACTGTTTTAGGTAATCGATTACGAAGGAATTTTCTTTTTCACTTTTTGGTTTGAAAACCAGTTTTTTTTTTAAATTTGGGTGAATTTGCATAAATCTGAATTCTTCTCAAATATCTTGATAAATACATATTTTAAGAATATAGGTTATTTTTTGTGAATTAAAGCTGACAAAATTATCTTGAATTTGCTTCTTGGTACGTATCGATCACATAATATTAGGCAATATTGCAGCTATTTAAAGCTGAACCAAAAAATGTAATATTTCCCATCCAAAAATAGACCATTTTTAACCTCTAATATATATAATTTTCAGTTTAGATATCGAGAAGAAAATTACGGAGATATTAGGTCCAACATTTATCTCAAGCTACAAAAAAGTTAATATGAACTTTTTTATTAGAAGGCAATTTAAAGGAATAAATTCGCAATTTCGATTTTTATAAAAACGCATTTTAATAGCAGCAACAAGTAGCTATAACTTGACCAGTTTTTAACGCAGGGTTTTATACTAAAAGAAAAATTGTAGGGAATTAAATTACGTTTCAGCATTGTGATTAGCATTTTTTTTGTAAATCATTGGTTTTTGAGTTAAAATTGACTTTTGGAGAGGAGTGAAAAAGACTAAACCTTAAAATCTCGATCAATTTTTTACCAAATTGGACAGAAGTTCTCTCAAATTCAAAATAATATCATAGTCTTCAAGTTATATTCCAATACTTTTTGATCAAATTTGCAGTTCTCAAAATATGCAAAACACCGTTTTTTCAAATAATATTTTTTCCCATTTTTAACATTTTTCTAATTTCATTAACAAAAATTTGTTTAAGCAATCAATGAAGCAAAAGCACACTTTTCATCAAAATCGTTGGTTTACCGTTTTCCAAAGCATAACCTAACGCGACTTCACTAGTGTAAAATACTACCTATTGAAATTGTGCTATATCCGTCATACGAAATGTGTTAACTGTCTCGTCTTGCATAAAGTGTGTTTTATAACAATTTTGTAGTTAAATGCTGTTGACTGAGTACACAAATATACGAAGATCGACAAGGCATTGAAACTGCAATATACAGTGTGTCTGTTAGGTTCGAATCAACTTTATGTAGGCTAGGTGAAATGTTATTAAAGTATTGTAAATAAGACTAATATAAATGAAACTGCAGTCGTGCGTTGGTGCGTTGCCTACTGCCAATACCTGTTAACTGCGATAACTCATGTTAGACTAAAATAAATGTATTTGCAACTTATGTAAAGTAGCATGTTAGAATATTCTCTATTGAAATTACACTATATCTGTCATACAGGGTGATTTCAGAGGCACGTAACTGTCACGTGTTATATCAACTATGTCTTATTACAATTTTAAAGCAAAGCGTTATTAGGATTATGTACACAAAAATAAAATGTACAAAACATCATAAATGCAATATATAGTGCTAATCCAGTCAATATATACATCCCAATAAATAAATTTGTTTTATAATTATCATTTCTACAACAATTTTGTTTTGTTGCTATTTTGTTACATTTATAAAATTGCAATAAAACAAAATAGTTGTGTAAAGTTTAAATTTTGCTTGTTGGGATACAAAAAAGCGATATGATTAGAAAATATTATTTAGGTATTATGCAAATCACAACTTACACACTTTTTTTATTCATTATAAAAATACCTACTTTCTGTATATTGTTGTCCTAATCTGGGCACGCTAATATACTAGTTAGGTAAATACTTTAAAACACTCATCATTGGAGAACCAATCAAAACAACTACTCTTCTAGCTAATACTGACGAAGTATTGAATTACATGATAGAATTCATGTAATTCAATACTGTAAAGGGGCTGTAACTTGACAACGAAGGGATATTTTGAAAAATGTTACATGAAGAACCCCAATTAATTTGGGCTAAGGAATCACAGTTATTTTTTTCTACTTTGTTTCCGGACACCCTGTATATATGTTTTGTGGCACTTTCTGTTCATACTCCATGCGAACTCAATATTCATGCCGTCGACAGAGGACATCTGCTGCATATAGTCCGATAGCATCCTTTTCATGCAACGGTACCAAATACATTCAATATGTTAACAGGCACTACGGTTCAAACACAATCATTGTTTTCGACGACTCTCCAGACGATGGGATAGGGAATAGCATCAAAACCGTAGAGCGATTACGCCGTTCACGCGTTCGTCGGTCCGTTACGGTAAACTTCGATGAAACCATGTTTGTGACTTTAATCTCAGGAGCTATTTTTGTCGAATCAAATAAAAGTCGTTTAATCACTATGCTAAAGAGGAGATTCGAGGCTCCAATTTTGTGGTAAAGCAAGCTGCAGAAGATGTATATACGCTTATCAACACTACCGCCTTGGAGCTGTCCTCTTTGAGGGGCATTTCGTTTATTTTGTAGAAGAAGATATCGTCTAGGGCAGTCATCACAACGTTTATTTCATCAAACCAGGGAAAGGCAAAATCGTTGAGAAAATATACACCTCGCACAATTTGAAGTTCGCTGAAATAGTGGTAGGCAACATTCTGTTTCTGCATACGTTCAACGGTTGCAATATAACATCGTCCGCGTTCAGCCAGCGTAAAGTAAAATTCCTCAATGCACTCCAAAACTCTCCTTCTCTTGTTGACATTATTAGGGCGTTCAAGCATCGTGATGCAGATCCCGAATCACCAAACTAGCGAGAAAAATTACTATAACAATTCCACTCCCAACTCGAGCGCTATAAGCTTTTCTCAAAGTAAGCTACCAAAACCTCATTCCATCTCGCTTCTCTACCACCAACAGTCGAGGGCTCACGGCAACATTTTTTTTCAGGTTCCACAGTGGCTTGATGGAGAGAAAAAAAATATGCTCGATTAGGGAAGGAAAACATCCAAAGTTGACCTGATCGAGGTAACTTCGGCGAAGGGACCTGCTCCGGCCAACCTCCTGAAAGGTATTTTCTACAACTGCTGCAAGGGATGTGGTCCATCATGCAGTTGCCGAAAAGCTGCATTAAAGTGTTCTACTTTGTAATTTTTGCAATGGAGGTTCGTGCAGCAACGTGGTAGACGTAATGGCTCAAGATAATGACAACAACGTTGACAACGAAATTAAACATATTATAGGCGGTTGTCATTTACTACAGGAAACCGCAGAAAGGGCAGAGATTAATGAAAAATTTTCTGAAGCAATAACAACTGAAGAAGTTCCTGAAGATGTAACACTAGATCACGGCAATCGCGCCGGTTCCTCGCATGCTTAGCTCTAGAATTAGGCTACATTGCAGATTAGGCCTTCGGGATAAAAAAAACGCACAGATTACTCTACCTCATAGGTGGTGTGAAATCGAGTGAAATAGCACTTACTATATAATTTGTCATTCTCCATTACTCGCAAATTAGACTTTTATGAAGAATGTTTTTGTTTAAAGATGCCATTCCGATATAATGTACTGTTACCATTTTTTAATGATGGCGTCGCGGGCTTTGTGGTCACAAATTTAGGGGCTTATTCAGAACATCAAAATCTAAGTCTTTGACAAATTTCCTGACCTTTTGCGAGCTCGAATGTATATGTATATACTGACTGGACTAAAGCTGGATCTCCAAAATTGTCGACCGCATAAGAAAATTCGAAAGAGCCAAATTGTAGAGAATTTTATGTAGAATGATTTTGATTTCAGATGTCATTTCAATAAAATGTACCGTTACAAAGCTATTCTACTTGTTTTCGGTGCCATTTTTTTCAAGATGGCGCCGGCGTCGTTACATCCTGTTCGCAAATTCAGGGGCTTATTCAGAACATCAAAATGTAGATCCCTGCCAAATTTCAAAACTTCCCAATCTCTTTTAATTTATACTGACTGGATTATAAAGCTGTATCTCCGAGATTATCAATCATATAAAAAAATGTAAAAGAGCAAAGTTCTAAAGAACTTTATGGAGAATGTTTTTGATTTGAAGTGTCATTTCGATAAAATGTACCGTTGTGAAGATATAGCCATTTTTCTTGTTCTCGGCGAAATTTTTTCAAGATGGCCTCACGAGCGTTGCGACGTCATGTCGTCAAATTCAGGAACTTATTCAGAACATCAAAATCTACATCACTGCCAAATTTCAAAACTTCCCAGCTTTTTGGGAGCTCGAATGTATATACCGACTGAACTTGAACTTTACGTAGACTGGTATCAATTTTGTTTTAAAATGGTATTGTAGCATTTAAAAATGCCACGTTATTTATTACATCTAAAATAATACCGAATTTCTATTGTGATCAGATTTATCAAGGAATTATTTGTAAAACATGTTAAGTTTGGAGTCCATACGGTATAACACGCAGTGTTTTCGACGTTCCCAATGTCTCTGCATTGTGCTGCTCTCTGCCATAATCCTGAAGGACCAAGAATTTGAAATTGAGCAAAACGAACATAGGTGAAAGAACTGATATGTGATAAGGTGCTATTCTGTGAATGTTAATGTGAGAGCACACAAAAATAGTTTGTACTTGTGGTTAAATATTATGATATCTTATCAGCTTTGCAAATAAGACCACAGGGCATTTTTGCTAGTGCAATTCTCAGATTTCAAATAGCAAATGAGCAACCTTTTTTTATAAGGCCCACACAACATCTTGGGTGAGTTTTTTTTTTCACTTTCGTAAGTGTTTGTTAATTTTAATTTCGATTTCTCTCCTTCTCTTTTAGGCCTTTTTTTTGTTCCCCTTTATTTATTTAATTTTACGTCTCTAGTAAAATATATGTAAGGATTTGTTATATGGTGTTTGTCCCGTTACGACAATTTTTTGTTCTTGTGCCTGTTCCTGTTTAAGAAAAAACTGTAGTATATATATTTTTTGGATGTTTCCCTTTTCCCAAAGGATATCTCAGTTAAGCAATTATTATCATTACACTTTTTATTTGATTAAAATTACATGCTAAATTTACCATTACATATTTATATAAAAACAATTTTGAAAAATATTCATATGATATTACATTTCCTTTACATAATTTTTTTTAGACAGCAAAATTTCTGTAAAGCAAAAACATACGTATGCCATTGCTAATCATATACTTTATAATAATTAATTAATATATCATTAATCAAAATAATATTTTCTACACATTTTTATACTATTTTTAAAGTTTAATTAGACATATAATCCTGCTTATTAGATTTCCCTAAGGAATTAATGCTATCAAGGTATATCATGAAAATACCCTTTTTTGCCTATATGTGTGTGTTCGTCTATTTAGTAATATAAGTCTCAAACAAAAATATTTTTTTGTCTATCTCATTTTAACAAATATAACCATCTATTAACCTTACAGTTAAATTTATTGGTTGGTTAGCTGTAAATTAATTTTTTTAAACACTGTTGGTTGCAACTAATTGGCGCCCTTTATAAGTAAGTATAGATAGTTAAAAAATAACATCAGCATAACAACATAAAAAAAATATTACAAACAAAAATAAAACTATATTAAGTAATCCACGACCTAAAGGCTCCCGTAAAAACTGAGTAACCGTTAGCGTTTACGGTGTTACCTAATTTTTCCAAAAATTACGGTACAGTATTAAGATATTTTTAATAAGATTATAACGAAACAAATAAAAATTTCAGTCGGGCGTTGCCGACTGCGAATTTCGATTAAACACAACTATTGTTAGACTTAACGTTTTTATTTAAAATTTGGAACGTTCGTAAAATGACATGGTAGAATACTTTTTGTTGAAACTGTCATGTGTTATACATGTTTTATTATAATTTTAGGGCAAAGTGTTACTAAGGATTTTGATTATGAATATGCACAAGATACAAAAACTGTGACATTGTGCGAGTAGTCACGCTACTCTATCAATTTTTTGATTTTAGATAGATACCGAAACTGTAATATTCATTGTGTCTCTGAGATCCGTACGAATTTGACGTAGTTTATGTAATATTTCAATTTTTCTTTAAAATGTTATTAAGGTACTTTTAATGAGGTTAATAAAGGGAAAGTTGCAGTCGAGCGTTGTCGACTGCGAATACCTATATGAATGAGCAATAAAAATAGAAAGATATTGCCGCATACTTAATTTTAATAGCAGCACGGAACTCTTTTTTTTTAATTTATAGTAATGTACTGCTCACTTGCTTACCCTGACAAGCTCCTACTGAATCACCATAGTCGACGATTAATTAAATGGCAAAAGTTTTTTTTAGTCAAGTCAAATCAATTATAGATATTACCAGTACGCATACCTCTTTAACTACAGTAGTATTTTGCAGATTATTACTATTTCTACGATAATTATCCAGAAGAAGCCTAGTCTCTCATATCACACATTTCATAGATTTCTATGGCATTATTAAATTTTTTGTATGGGCCTAGATTAATTTTCCATGGTTCTTTGACAATAAGTGTTTATTGCCTTCATAATTTCAGAGATTTATGATACTTAATTTAAAAATAAAATTTACAACACATTCCTAGAGCTTAATAACTACCCGACGATAGTGTATTTATAGTAATTAACATATTTTCACAATTTTATTTGTATTTATTGACCCCGGTATTTTTTAAAATAATAAATGCTTAAGAAAATATTCTTGATAGCGAATCTATCTACTTGGTTATAAATTAATTGTGGATAGTTATACTTGAATGTTAAATGAATAAAAACATTATTCCTTATAGGCATTTACAAAAAGATTTGTCGCCTTCGATATCCTCTATAAAATATAAGGTATTGAGTAACGCAGCAATTTTATTATATAATTTTAATTTACATTAATTTATTTGTGATTGCCATCATAAAATTAGTGAAACATTGAAGTGTAGCTTCTAGCTATGTATATTTAAATATTTTTATTTTCAAGAGATGATTATCAAGCAAAGAAATAACAATCACTTGAAATTTTAAGAGAACAAGACTAATTTAACATTTTTATACTGAATTGTTGGAATATAAAAATCATCTGAAGAGTAAAGTGATTTTGATACATTTATTTTTTATCTTTCCTCTAAAAGTAAGAAGATACTGTGGCTGCTTGGATCGAGTCATGGATGAGTCAGAGCTGATGAGAGGGTCTGTGTGTCTTCTCACAATAGTAGGTCACTAGCATCAGGTAAGGTGAATGGTAAAAAGTAAAATAAAATAGGTCTCCATATATCGTCTTGTCGTTATTCAGTATCATGCTACATTCGTTTATTTGTTTAAAATCTGAATCTATATACATATTGTTTGCATTACTTAATAATTTATTCTCAATGGAGTCTAAAGCAAATAAAATTAGTATTATAAAAGCGACGTATTAATTCCGCAGGCATTTAAAGTTGGTAATAGGAATTGACTAATACTTCGGAGTTTTAGAAAAATATTAGATTTAACCTCGGATTTAAATGAAAAATAACACATCCCCACAAAAATGTGGTCTGTCCGGCGGCGGCGGACCAGACCAATGTATCCTTATATATTTTGACTCGCTGAATCCCAATTTGAAGTCGAAATTTTTAGATTGGCTCGATTTTCATGTCTAGCCTCAAAAAACACTCCGGCCGGTTTTCACTTTTCACACTTAAGTGAATAGCTAGAATTTTTTAAATATGTTTATTTGATAACCTCATAACTCTATTACCTCATATCACTGTAACCCCATAACCCTACAACTCCAACTCCAACTCCACTCTGTGAAAGGCAAAAAACGGTTTTTACGGGTGTTTCTTGAGATTAGAGATGAAAACTGAGCCAATCTGACAATTCTGACTTTGGATTCGAATTGGTCAGGTCAAAAGACATGCTGGACGGACCACTTTTTTTGGTGGGCCTGTGTTAAGGTGAGCATACGTCCGGAATTTCGCTGGGCAGTCCAGCATTTTGGAGTACTATCTGTGATCAAAAAAAATTTCCTCTCGGTCATCAAAAAATGTTGGGATCAAGAAATGATTTTTCGGATTTCTGCTCTCCCCCGCTCGTCAATTTTTTTCCCAGCAGAAGTGTCCAGCACAAAAATCTGGTCACCCTAGCCTGTGTAGTTGTGATGTTTGGTCTATAAAATATTATCAGCAACTTAACGTTTATTTACACGTATGTGTGAGTACGGTTTATTTCTGTCCATTTGTCACTTACAAAGTCTGTTTGTAATAACTACACCTTCAAAATTAATTCCATGTTTACTTCGCATAGGTATTTGAACAATTTCATCCTCTCCGTCTATAATAATTATCATAACTCAAAAACACTTTAAAATAGTTCAGCTAGATATAGTGCAAGAGGCAGTTAACATTAAGTATGCATAAACTGAATGACTCAGTTTTTCTTCGGTATTGCGTTCAGGAAGTAATAGACAATAGGAACATACAGGGTGCCAGAAGCGGAAAGTGTATGTTTATCTCCGGGGTGAGTATGTATGGGATAAATGTATGGAACCGTAGTGGCTCCTGCGAATTATGCGTTTAATTTAACGTAATGTTGAAATAAAAAATATTAATTACAAATAGAAAAATGATAACCATTCATAGTAGATTTCGTTCATTTTTGACAACTTAATGGTAAATGCATCAAAGAAAAGTTTTCATTTTATGCGGGGTGTGCTAAATTATTGGGGGTGGGTCCTTATTCGGACGTGGAAACAAAAAAAAGAACAAAAACATTGGCGCTGAAAGAAAATCAAATTTTGAGAAGGAAATGTTCTATGCAACTTTTCGTATAACTTGGTAGTCTTTACGTTATAACGACTAGAAAATTGGAATTTTAGCTTCAAAAAGATGTATTTCAGGTGGGTTTTCGTCAAATAAACGAAAGGTATTACATTGAGCGAAAACATGCTAGAGGTAAATAAAGAAGCTACTAAATTGAAGATGAATTACATTTTCTACTAATTTCTGTAGAGTTGATGGTTTCGGAGATCTGGAAGCATAAATGTGGCGTCCGAACGTCTGTAAGACGAAGTATTTTGTTTAAATGTTAAATATCTTAGAAATTATGGCACTTACATTAAAAATGAAATTATGGCTTTGATATTATTTTTTGTTTGTTTCTACAACGTAAAGAACAAAAAAGTTATGATAGAAACTCACATATACTGTTTTTCGCTAATATATAGTATGACCTAGATGCTCAATGTTTTCCTCCGCTTATAGCGCTTGTTGGTAAAGGGATTTTAGAAAAAACGTAACATTTTCGATTTTTTGCAAATATCTTAAATATTGGTTTTAGTGAAAAGACGGACCCAAAAATTAAGGCTTATAAACTGAAAATGAATTTATTTTTTTTATATGTATTTGTGTAAAATTTATATTAGGATGAAGTATTTAATTTAAATGTTGAATATCTTAGAAACTATGACACTTTCATCAAAAATTGTAAGGAACAAAATTAAAGATAACACAGCCACTCAAAAAAAAGTGTATCTTTATGTATTTTATTGTATTTGGAAAGTTGTTAGATTGGTTCTTTTTTCACCCCTAATCCCAAAAAAAGTGGTCTGGCCTGCGGATCATGCCAGTATATCCTTATGTATTTTGAAACTCTGAAACCAAATCCGAAGTAAGTATTGTTAGATTTGCTACTTTTTCAACTCTAACCCCAAAAAACACCCGAAAACAAAAAAAATGGTCTGGCCTGCGGACCGGATCAGTGTATTCTTATGAAACAGAATCCGAAGTCAGAATTTTTCAATTGACTTGTTTTTCAGTCCTAAGCTCCCCCCCCCCCCACCTCGCCACCAAAAAGTGGTCTGGTCTGCGGACCATACCAGTGCATCCTGATGTATTTTGACCCTCTGAAACCGAATCCGAAGTCAGAATTGTCAGATTCGCTCGTTTTTCACCCCCAATCCCAAAAAACACCCAAAACAAAAAAAAAGTGGTCTGGCCTGTGGACCAGATCAGTGTATCCTTAAGTATTAGGACCCGCTGAAACCGAACCCGAAATCAGAATTGTCAGATTCGCTCGCTTTTCACCTCCAAAAACACCCCACAAAAAAAAGTGGATCAGACCAGTGTATCCTTACCAAATACATAAGGATAAACTGCCACTGGTATGGTTCGAACAGACCATTTTTGGGGTGGGTGTTTTTTGAGGGTTGGGGGTAAAAAACGAACCAATTTGACAATTCTGACTTCGGATTCGGTTTCAGGGGGTCAAAATACATGAGGATGCACTGATGTGGTCTGCAGGCCAGACCACTTTTTTGAGGGGGTGTTTCTTTTTGAGTTGAGGGTGAAAAAAGAACCAATCTAACAATTCTGACTTCGGATTCGGTTTCAGCCAGTCCAAATACATAAGGATGCACTGGTCTAATCCGCAGGCCAGACCACTTTTTTTTGTATGTGTCTTTGTAATTAATCAATTTTTAAAATGATTTTTGCTTGTCTCTACATCACAAAAACTAAAGAAGTTATGGAAGATACAATGTGCGTTTTCATATTTTTGTTAACAAAATGTCGCCACTGTGCTCAGTAATTAATTTAAAAAAAAATGCTTATTTCTCGGTAATATATAATCAATTTTTTGTAACCGTTTAAAACACTTGTCTTAAAAATAATGACTTCAGATTCGTAATCAGCGATCTCAAAAACACAGCTATCCGTTTCAAAAGTAAATTAGTAAAATAGTTTTTCAAATATTGAATATTTAAATTTATGGGTGGTTTTCACACCTTGAAGGTAAGAGCAAGTATCCAGACCATATAGAAACTACAATAATAACCCAAAAAGGAAAATTGTCATTAATATTAAATTATTCATTACCTCTAGGCACTGTATTATCAGACACTTGAAGGATATGTGACTGTAAGGTAGTAAACAAGATGGTACACCTATTTAGAAGAATACAGATGACAAGATCGACAATGTTCCATTTGAACAAAATTTGGCGTGACGGAAATATCACAAAAGGTGCAAAGATCAAACTTACTGCCCCCCTAATTTTTTTCCCATGTCTTTATATCTCTGAAACATGGATCATGAAGTAGGCAGACCGATGGCGTACTAACGCTTTTGAAATATAGGTCTGGAGACATTGCATTTTTATGAATCCTTTCATTTTTTGGCACAACAATCGGAGAGAGGACAATATAGAACAATTGATATTTCATAAAGGTATAGAGAAAACCAAATGACAAGTGGCCTAGAGGACACCCTAAAAAACGTTGGGCTGATATTACAAAAGATATGTTGGGAAAGTGCTTTAGTGAAGCTGTGCGCCTAATAGGAAACCATGACGTGGTACCGTCAGATATGCTATAGGGCAAACGGAGACCAACTAGAAGAATGCATGGATCACAAAATGTCTAGAAAGACGTGAATAAGAAAAGGAAGACACTTAACACATTTTGAAATTGAGCAATCACAAAGATGATTATAAAACGCCCAATTTATTTTGCAGTAGCAATTTCTCGATTAAAGTTTCTTAAAAATACATTTTTAAAAAACTGATTCAACTTTGCTTTGATGCTTTCGAGATGTAGGTCTAGAAGCGTTTGTTACGTCAACCGACAACCCTGTACAACTTATCCCACCAATAGCTTGATTCTCTAAGACACACGCCTCCCAAAGCAACACCTCAGCATCGTATTCTTCCGAATCCTCTCATTTTTTGCCCACATTAATCAAAGGGAGGACAGTATGGAATGGTTCAGAGAAAATCAGATGACAATAGGTGAAAAGGACGGCCTCCTAAACGTTGGATTGATGTCGCAAAGGAGCTGATGGGAAACAGCTTTGCTGAAGTTGTGCATCGAAAAGGCAAGCGCGAGAGAAGCCATGGTGTCAGTCGTATCATACAGTAAGTGTCAATTTGAATAAAGCGTGGATTATGAAACGTTTGTCAGGTTGTTGTGAAGAAGAATTTTTTTTAGGTAGGAAGAAACACTTAGGAATGTTTTCTTTATATCTTATTTCCATACTTATGTAACAACAAAACAATAAAATGTTTTAAAAATCTTGAAATAATATTACTGCCAATTTATATTTTTAAATTCAATATACCAATTACTGGTTACAAAATCAAGATAATAGTGAACACATAATAGCCATTCTAAAGCGATTGGGTTTACATATAAATTGAAATGACATAAGAATCTTTATTGCCTCTTTATGCATCAATTGACCCACTAACTAATTGACATATTTTAAATCTGACCTTAATATGCAAAACTATATTTCATGTATCTTTATATTTTTCTAGGTGTATGTGTATGAAGAATTTACATATATAATTATGGACTTAAATAGCTAGATTTGTAGAGTTCAATAAAACATTTAATGTATTTATACATACACCAATTTTGTAATGTAATATTTACATGTAAAGATGAACAAAAGCAACAGCATTTTGTTTCACTTAAAGACCTAATTAGGCACAAGGACATGCTTTTATAAAAATTTACTTTAAGAGTATGTAATAAATGTGACAAAAGAAATGCATAGGCAGTGGTGAAAGATTAAAATATCTTTTGAATTAAATATAAACACTGCCAGAGAAAGAGAAGAAGAAAAGAAATTTTAAAAATATTGCAGTATAGTGCTGTTATTCCATTGATATTGTCAAGAAACGAAGGTTTAATAGTATGTACTTACCCTTTACATAGTAGCAAATATTTCCAAAATGTCCGTTCAAGTCTATGTAGATTGCGAGAATTAAAGTCTTCCAATGCTCTCAGTCTGTCTGCCGGTCTGATGTTTTTCTCTTTGTGGTATATACAAATTACTTGATTGAGAAGAGTATTTGGTAAGTAGTTGATGCTATTGCCAAGGAAATTGGATATACTTCTATTGACAGGACGGACACTCTAAAAAAAATATTCATGGAAGAAATATGACAGTAATATTTGGCATTAAGTTAACGCAGTTATCAAGGGAACCTTCTATACTTTTTGTGAAAAATGTACAGGGTGGTCACCCAAAAACTAATTAACTTAGAAATCATGGTAGAAATAATATTTTGAACCTAGTCGACACTATCACCGAGGAGGAAACCTGACATACTTTTAGTGAAAATATATATGACACTCTTAAAAAGATCATTGACGAAAAAAATGTGACGAAGGACAATAACATTTCGCAACCGCCAAGGAAAAAACCTGACATAAGTGAAGAATATACACGGTGGTCACTCTAAGAAAATATAATAAAGAAATGACACAGGAAAATATTATTTGGAATGTAGATTTCATTAAGGGAAGAAATAAAAACACAGGGTGGTTATCTCGGTGGTTATTCAACAAAAAAAAAAAAATAATAGAGTGCCAAATAAAAAGGGAAATTTTGTGTAAATGCCTACGAAGGCTATGTCGATAAAATGTGAAAGTTTCAAGAGTAAGTATAGTAAGCGGAATATTTTATCTTTCGAAACACATGCCAAGTATATCCAGAGGAAATGAAGATAAAGAATAGAGGCAACTGTTATTTGAAACTTTTTTCTAAGATTAGTAATTTTCCAGAAAATCGCATGTAAATTTATGATTTCTTCTTTGATGATTGGCGGCCTGGTGCTCATAGCACTTATTGAATAAGACAACTATCGGTGCACTTTACCAAAAATATTATTTTCTATTATGCAAATTGTTTTAACACATTACACATTAGTTCATCGACCTTTGACACTCAACAAGAGTATTAAAGCTCCATTGAGACCACTGATGCATGAAAAATTATTGATTAATTGTTTCTGTTGATACGAGAAAAAGAGAGTTGGTATATTTGATATGCTGACGCTCTTTTTTTTAAATAGGAAAGAATATCTTTTTTGTCTACGTGTTAATTGTGGAATTTTCTTATTTCTTAGAAAAAAAAAACAGAAAATTTTATTTTTTTTCTTATTACAATACTTAATGGTTCGTTTTGTTTTTCATTTTATTGTTTATTTATGCCTTTTAAAAAATATGTTTAAAAAAAGAGATTTCTTAAATTTATTGTAAATAAACTTTATCAAGCTCAAAAAGAATGTAAATCACAAAGTTATGACAATAAACTATCATCAAGGGTAACACGTAACATTAATTTAAAACCGTTGCCTAAGGAATCACTAATTCCACATCCAGATTTTCTATCCAAGTTTCTCCGCAAACGAAAAAAATTTTGCACTTCACTATGAGGAAATAATTGTTTATGCAATTTTAATAATATAATAGGTATATCGTCAAAAAACGATATGCCACATCGGTAGTGGGGGTGGACGTGGTGGTAGGGGGTGGATGAAATAAAATAAAATAACATTTTTGAGGGCTTTGGGTCTTGTACACACACTAAATCACAAATTTGTTTATTTTTACCCCCTTTAATAATGAGGTGGTGATGGTAATGAGGGTGGTTAATGCTAAAAATTTTTTTAGACCTTAACTTCTCATACAATATTAAATACCAATTTTATGATCTTTTACTTGCTTGATTTGACTATTTCCCCCATTAACCTGTCAACCCTTCAACGGAATAAGATCAAAATATATTCTAGTTCCAGATCTCGTTAAAATACATATGTGTACCTTTCAAGTTAATGTCATAAACGGTTCCAGAACAATCGTGCGCGCAAAAAGTTACAGACCGACAGATAAACAGAAATTTTTCTTTCGCTCAAACTTAAAATCTGATCGTTTCATGACATTCTAAGCTTATTTCAACAATAAAAATTTCCAAAAATATTTCTTGTGTTACTATACCACTGGATATGGAAGTAAAATTACTATTGATCTTATTAAAATTACACAAATATTATTTTAGAATATTTTTACCTCGATGTAAAAAACAAAATGAAAATAATATAAAACAAAGACGTTTAAATAAGTGAACTGACGGTTGGTCAAAATATGAATCTATTGATAAATCTTCACCTTGAAAGAATCCAGCCAGTTCGCCCCTGCGAAGTTCAATCTGGTTTGGTCTAACGCCTCTTACTTAAAAAAACCGCTGCCCAAGGAATCACTACTTCCACATCATCAGATTTTCTATCCAAGTCACTCACAACGAAAAAATTTCTTATGTGGAAATAATGGTTTATGGAACTTTAATAATATAATATTTGAAATCCTCTACCCCAAAAACCCATAAGACGATACCCCACATCATCGGTAGTGGGCTGGGGGTGGTGATAGGAGGTGGTAGTGGGGGTGGATGAAGTAAAAGAATATTTTGAGGTTTCCGGTTCTTGTACACACACTAAATCACAATTTTTTTTCATCCCCTTTAATAATAGGGTGGGGGATGGTAATGGGGGTGCCTAATGCCAAAATTTTTTTGAGACCTTAGCTTCTCTTATATATACTAAATACCAATTTTATGGACTCTTACCTGCTTGATTTACCTATTTATCTCAAATTTACCCCCATTAACCCTCCAACCCTTCGACGGAACAAGATGAAAATATAATCTAGTTCTAGATCTTGTTAAAATACATATGTGTACCAAATTTCAAGTCAATGTCTCAAACGGTTCTAGAGTAAACGTGCGCATAAAAAAAAGTTTCAGATAGACCGACAGACAGACGTTTTTTTCGCTCAAACTTAAAATCTCGACATTTCATGACATTCTAAGCCAATTTGAATAATGAAAATTTTTAAAAAATTTTTTGTCGTTACTATACTTCCACTGGATGTGGAAGTAATAAAGAGAATTGGAAGCCCACCAAGCGTGAGGTAAGAATTGTAATGTCAAACGAATGGACGGAGAAATTTATGTCTTTTGTATGTTTTCCTCCGAGCGTGAGAAATAAGCTTTTCCCATCTTAATTTTACAACACGGCAACAAATAGCTTTAACATAATCTCAAAGGAGAACGATGGTACGTTTAGTGTGACACTGACACTGAAGGTATGATCTGGCTTAAATATCATAATTTGCCACGATATCTTTAAACTTCGACACTCACATGAAGAATGGGGATTTCTGTTAGTGTAGAAAAATGCTAGTAACCAACCAATTAATATACGCTTCAATAGTCACTTAGTTTATTTGATCCAATAGGAAAATCAAGCAGCGTAGTATGTAGGTACTCGAAACAGATCAACTTTTCTGTATTATGTTGAATGTGATCTGTCCGTAAATATGATACCCGCTTTTATGTGATTTTTTTTTAAACGACTCTTTCTACTAGGTATTCTGTCTGATCATACAGCGCATGTTCTATGTTGTGACATTCCAATTACTCGTCAAAGATCAAATAAAAGACGGTGAGATTATTGAAAGATTATAATTATCAAACTTTTATTCAGCATGTTAGTAGAGAACACTGGTTTAATATATACAGCGCGACAACTGTAAGTGATGGATTTAATGAGTTTAAGTTTTCCTTACACGACTCTCACAGAGAACTGCAACAAAGAAATTATGGATTACTAGAGCTATAAAAATTTCTTGCCACAAACTGAAATTACTTTATAAAATAATGATCCAAACAAAAAGACCCGAAGACATGAATTATTATAAATCTTATAAAAAAATATATAAAGTTATTAAAGCCGCAAAACGATTATAAAGGGTGTTTTTTTTTAGAGAAATAGAACTTTAAAATTAAATAAAACACAAAAATCTTGCTAACTCCCATGGTATTGAATTTATTGGAAATATAATTTTATGCCATTAGTGCTTAAATATGATTTCGGGCATGTGGGTGCCGCGGCTGGCTCGAATGTAGGGCAATCTGGAAGCCCAATTTTCGATCATTTTTTCGAGCAGCTGGGGCCGTATGTGGCAATAATTCGTCTAATGTTGGCTTCCAAATGGTCCAATATATCTGGATTATCGGCGTAGACTAGCGAATTCACATTCACAGAAAATTCACAGAATTCACACAGAATTCACAGAATTCACAGAAAATAATCCAAGGCGTAATATCACACGACCGTGGAGGCCAATTCACAGGTCCACGACACAAAATTTTTTGGTGAAAATGAAGATCAAGAACAATCTTGTTTTCGGCCCATTCACCGAACATCCGACGCAAATGATGGTCACGCGGCTTTACTTCGTGCACGAGCTGAATCTTGTAAGCTCGTAACCCAAGATCTTTCCTCAAAATCTTCCATAAGGTGGATGGACACAGCTCCAATTGCTGTGCACGACGGCGAATTGACTCATTCGGATCCTCCTCAACACTACGCTCCACAGCAGCAACAACTTCTTGGGTGCGCACTGTACGACGTCTCTGTGGATGTACATTATCAATCAGAGTATGCGTGGTGCGAAAACGATTCATGGTTGTTCGAATGAGTTGCTCGGATGGACGATTATGTCGACCGTAAAATGGACGTTGCGCATGGTAAGTTTCGCGAACTGAACCATGATTTTCGAAATAAATTTGCACAATTTGCAAGTCTTGTTCTACCATAAGTCTATTCATGGTGAAATGGCAAAACATACTGAGCACAAATCAGCTGTCAGTTGTTAAATTAACTGTCTCTAGAAACAGTGTCGCCCATTCAAAAAACAAACTTCTAAAAAAAACACCTTTATAATGACAATATATATAACAATGCTTCTAATAAATCTAAAGCAGTTTGGTCTATAAAACATAAAGATTTAGGAACACATAAAAATAGAACAAACGAAATAAATGAAATTAGAACAACTGAAGAAACAATAAATAATTTAGAACAAATTGTACAAATTTTTAATAACTATTATGTTGACCTACCTACATCATTCGCGAATAAATTTTCAGGTGTGAAATTGAATAATATTGGTACAAATAAATTATATCCCACGATATTTGTTGAACCTGTAGAAGAAAATGAAATATTTAATATTATTATGCAAATGAAAAAATCAAATTCTTCTGGTATTAACAAAATAAGCTCGAACATGTTAAAACCAGTTGTTAGTTATATAGTAAAACCCTTAACATTTTTGGTAAACTGCTCTCTGTCAGAAGGTGTATTTCCTGAAGAATTTAAAATCGCCAAAGTAATTCCACTATACAAAAATGGACAAAGAGAATCTATCGAAAATTACAGGCCTATTTCTTTATTATCATGTGTTTCAAAAATTTTAGAAAGAGTGGTATTCAATAGGATAATTAAATTTTGTACTATTAATAAAATATTAAGTGATGAGCAGCAGAGTTTTCGAAAAGGCAGGTCAACTCAATCGACAATACTGGACTTTCTTAGTGAATTATATGATGGCTTAAATAACAACAAGAAATATCTTAGTGTTTTTATGGATCTGAGTAAAGCATTCGATCTGGTAGATCACGCTTTACTTCTGCAAAAGTTAAATAAATATGGTTTACGTGGGAAGCTTGGTGATTAGTTGAGTTCATATCTGACAAATCGTAAACAACTTGTGGTAATAAATGATATCAAATATATACATTATTTCAGTGAATCGATGTTACAGGGATGTTATTACAGGGTGCCTTTAAAAAAAAGTTGAGGGTGATTTCTTAGAGATTGCAAGAGGCAATACGGTTCCAGGTATGTTATCAGTCTGAGTCCTTCATGCCTTTTAGGTTTTTTATTTATATTTTTATCTTTCCAAATAAAAGAGATATCGCCTGTTAACATAATTTTCGGACAACCGATATAGTGTCATTTTGAAATTTTTATCACTGTTATCTCAAAATACGTATGATTGTTATAGAACCTCCCAGAATCGAAGTTGAAGACAAAATAAAATTTCGACTTAGGTAAAATTCATTTAAAGGCATTTTTGAACATAACATACAAAAGTTTGGAAGGCATCAGAGCCGAAAACTAGCACAAAAGGACTTGTATACGTTCTTTAAAATTCGAAGAAACTCCGAATTTTCACTTAGAAAAATATGTTTTTGTCGAGGCCATAGGAATGGAAGTATATTATGGTCTTAGGAAAGTGTACTGAATATAAAAGTATAATTTTGGACAAAGACAAAAGGATAATACACTTTTTCTGAAGTGCGCCAAAGTTGAACTCTTGGACTATTTTTGTGGACAAGGAAAAACTTTTTGCGAAGTACGCGAGAAATGTACTTTGAAAATATTTATGAATATTTTCAACTTTGTAATTTACCCACAAAAAACAATGAAAGTGGGGGCACAATCATTATGGGTATCATTCAAAAGAATGAATATAAAATTTTAACGATGCGACGCACATTGGGGATTTTCGTAATTAGTAGTCCCAAAAACATCTTTTTATTTTTGTGAGAGGGGAAATCATCAGTCAAAGACTCTGAGCGACACCCGTCGCTTAGAGTCTATCGCGAACGGGTAGTGCTGGACTCCAACCAGCTAAAACCGCTCCCTCTCTTCAGTGTTTCCTGTTGGCCTGGAACTGCTTTCGCTTTTCATCGGACCTACAGGTTATTTAAGATTGTTGGTGTTAATTGGCGTTTCTTCATGAGTTCAAACCCATCTCTCTTTCCTCCTCTTCCTTCTTTTTGATAATGCGGGTTATTCCTTCCTCCGCCCTTCTCCAGTTCTCTTCAGTTTCTAGCATCCTCCCTACCATATCTTCCGGAGACAATAACGACGCCTCACCATCTCGTCTCTCTTCTCTCCATCTGTTGCATGCGAATACGGTGTGCTCCACGTCATCGACCTCTCCACAGTATGCACACTCTCTGCTCTCAGTCTTGCCAATATCATATAAGTACTCCATGAAGCACCCATGTCCGCTTGGGGCTTGGGTGAGTTAATAGCCTACCTCACCATGCCTACGTTCCATCCACGCTCTGATGTTCGGGATGAGGCGTCTCGTCCACCTTCCCTTGACTGCAGTGTCCGACCACCTCTGCTATCTTTCAATCAGCCTGTCCCTGGCCTCTGCCCTCCCGGCTCCTTCAAAGGTTTCCAGCCGTTCTTTGGCCATCAGATCCAAAGGGGGAATCCCCGCCACTACCAACCCCGCCTCGTACGAAATCGTTTTATATGCACTGCATACCTTTAGTGCGGCACACCAGGAGCCCAGTTTTCTCGGCAGCTAGCTCAAGCTGCATTCTTTCTAGCCATTTCTCAATATTTCTGATGGCCTCGTTGGCTGCTTCCATTATTTGGACAATCCACCTTCCAGTCACCGTTATGGCCAAGTCGTCGACTTACCCAATGACCCTTACACCCTCCTTCCAAAGTAATCGAAAGACATTGTCAAACATCACATTTCACAAGGTCGGACCGAGCACCGACCCTTGTGGAACCGCACACGTGATGCTTTTCCAGGTTATCTGTCCCGAATCCGATCATCCTGTCTTGGAAGTAACTCATCATCACCCTGACAAGGTACGGAGCTACCCCAATCTCTGCTTCTTCCTGACCATCATCTCCCATCCCGCTGTGTTAAACGCGTTTTTGACATCAATGGTCACGACTGCACATATCTGTTTCGTGGCTAAGGCTTCCTCTGCTGTCTCCTTTAGTAGTCTATTAGCTCCTACCGTTAATCGTCCTTTCCGAAAACCCAACTGGCTTTCAGATAAGCCGCCCTTCTCGGCTATTTCCTTCTCTAATTTTCCCAGTATCAGATACTCGAGGAGCTTGCTTGCCCATTGCGTCAATTAAACATAGCGGTCGGTGGGATGACGGGTCCTCCGGCGGCTTATTCCCTTTCCGGATCAGGACGACCCTGGCCTTCCTCCATCTGTTCGGGAAATTCCCACTCTCTAGGGCACGGTTCATTACTCTTAAGATGTCTCCCGGATATTCTTCCGCAATTAGCTTGAATATTTCAGGCAAAATCTCGCCTAAACCTGAAGCCCATCCACTATTAAGTCTGGCACATGCTGCCTTCAGCACCTCTTATGTGAGTGGGGGGACCACATCCACTTCTACCGTCCTCCATCTGACTGTATTTCTTTTTGGAAATAAGGCAGCCACGACTTCTGCCACTTTCTCTGCCGGCAAGGCAGGGGGTATTTCTGATCTATCGAGTCGCTACCTTGTAGCCATCTCCCCAGACATCTCCATCCACAGTGGCGCATAATTCCCTCCACCTCTCTCTCACTCTCTTTGATCTTTTAATTGCCTCTCTAAGGTATTTCCTGACATTCCGGTACTCCTGGAGAGACGGGTTCTCCCCAAGTCCTGCTCTCCTATTCTGCCTTATACCCTGCCGATGAATCGCGATACATTCCGTTCTAAGAGCTGCGATCTCCACCGTCCGCCAATAGATCTCCCTCCTGGTCTTTCTGATTCCCTTCCTGGGGATTGACTCGTTGCAAGCTCTAGTAACCGCATCGGTGAGGACCTACTCCATTTCAACCATGCCACCTCGGAAGGAGCCAGCCAGACTTCTTTTGACACCAAGCTTCCACCCTCTGCCTTTTACCACCTTGGTGGCGCGGTTCTGTCCAATCTCATAGGTAATAATATAGCGGTGGTCGCTTAATGTCTCCTCCTCTGTTAGGACTCTCCATCCGCTGGTGTTCCTGGTTGCCCCTTCCGAGCCTAGAGTAAGGTCCGGGATGGAGCCAGTAGTTCCTCTTACAAAAGCATTTTTCAGTATTTGCAGGTCTTCAGTGGCTATCCATTCGCTGATTACCCTTTCCCTCCCATTCATCCGGTCCATTCCCCATTCTGGGGCGCTGCCATTGAGGTCGCCGTCTACTATCACCTCTCTTCCTCTGTTCCTACTCGCTCTCACGGCCCTTCCGGGCTCCTCCAGGAAATTTTCTAGTTCCCCTATATCAGCGTTGGGTGAAAAGTAATAGCTGAAGAGAAGCACCTACTTCAACTCCACCCAGACGTACCCTTTTCCTCGTCCAGTTCCATAATATGCTAAGCCTACCGTATAGGATCCCCACTATAGCATCTATGTTTTCGTCGACGAACCACTCAGGCCTGTTTTTCACCATCTTCTTATTAGGTTCACTTATTTTTAAGATATCCTCCCTCTTCCGATTCCCTGTGGCCCAGACCAGATCCTGAGCGGACCGGCATTTAGTCAGGTTTGCTTGCCTTATTCTGGCGGATGCGCCGGGTTTTTCCTTCCGGGTTTTCCTCCCGTATTCGCCTCGACTTCCTTGGAGTTAATATCACTTACTAAAATTTTAAATATTAATTCGCTTCGCTAATTCGCTAAATCGCTTCTGCCAGTACAGAGCAGTCCAGCGAGTCAGCGCGATGCCCTCCTCTTTCGCAATTAGAGTAGAAACCAGGTGCCACACAGTCTTTCACCGTGTGGCCTTCTTTGGCACACTTCAGGCAGGCTTTTGACCTGTCCATTTCTCTGCAGTTAAATCTCATATGCCCCACCATCCAGCATCTGTGGCATATTTCGACCTCTGACCCAAAAACACCTAAAGCCTATCAAAGCTGACCAATACAAATAATTTTTTTTCTAATTTTCCTTAGAAAATTCCTAAACGATTTCTCACGAGCTTTTTTGATAAAAATTACTCTGCATTAATAGAAGTTTACACATAAAAAATAGAAATATACATAACACAAAAGGGAGTTGTTCGTTATAAACGTTCTTCCACAATCCCTACAGAAATACATATATAAATAGTAAACATAATATTAGTTGTAATAACTGTCACAAATTAAAACTTTAAATGTGGGTATTAGTAAAGGTACATAAAACTTATCATTAAATCACTAAAATATCAAAAATTATAAAAACAAAAGAAATTCACAAAATTACATAATGAATTGTAGTTTAAGACGTTGTCACTAATTTGGTGAGAAATTATGGCTTGCTTGTATTTAACTTTGAAAGTATTTGGTGTATAGCGAGTTAATAGATTTAAAAATGTAGGATTATTTAAATAATTGACTGAGACATAACTAAACGAACATTCAAATTTAGAGGTGTTATGTTGGTATATGCTAAATAAGTCGTTGTTTCTTAGGTTTAGTTGATGTATATTTCTCCTAGGAATTAATAGCTCATATAAATATTCAGGACTCTTAGATGTAAATATTTTCATAAGGAATACTCCAAATAAATATTGATGTCTATATGCAATTTTCATATGTTTGTGGTCATTATATAGGGGTGTTACGTGATCATATTTTTTTGTTAGGTATACAAAACGCATACATGCATTTTGAGTCACTTGCAATTTGTGTTTACAGTCGGCGTTTAGAAAGTTATAATACATTGGCAAACAATAATCGAACTTGGGAAAAATTAGAGACTCAATTTACCTGTATTTGATATTTTCAAGGAGTAAAAGTTTAAATGAATATAAAGTTTTTAACTTCATATAACATGTCTTTAATTTTTTGTAATATGCTGTTCAAAATTCAAATGGCTGTCAAATATTACTTCTAAATTTCTAACATGTTCTTTGATAGGTATTTCTATGTTGTTTATGTGAATAGTAGAGAAGTTATATTGAGTGACTTTAGTTAGAGTTCGTTGATTACCAGCCAACATCACACAACTTTTATTGGCATTGAGAATCATGGCTTGGTCTCGTGACTAATTTGATATGCTATCTAAGTCTTCATTTAGACGTCTTAGAGTGATATTAGTATCAGATGCAGCAAATGACATGGTCAATTGTACATCGTCGGCATAAAGATGAACCTTACAGTGCTGAAGTACGTTTGGCAGATCTGAGGTATATATAGAGAACAATATGGGTCCTAAAATGCTTCCTTGTGGGACACCTATGGCAGTCGCCATATTAGTCAACGACCTACTACCTTCTATATCTACAACTATTGATCTGTTCCTTAGGTAATCTTCGAACCAGTTGCAAAATATGATGTCTAGTCCAATATAGTGTAGTTTGGCCAATAGCATTTCGTCATTTATTAAATCAAATGCTTTACTATAGTCCAGTAGGACTAAGCATGCAGCTTTTGACTGGTCTATGGCTGTTGTTAGATCGTTCGCTACTTTAGTGAGTGCAGTGCATGTGCTATAATGTGACCTAAAACCAGACTGTGATTTTGGCACAATGGTATTATTCTCTATATGACACAACAGCATTTTGCATACTATTTAGCTATAAAAAATAAACAAAAATTTTATTGCTTATAATATTGATTTCACTGAGGTTTAAGAGAAAAAGCAATTTCTTACATCAAAAATCAAAATATAAACCAACTTCTATTAATGCAGAGTAATATTTATCAAAAAGGCTCGTGAGGGATCATTTAGGGATTTTCTAAGGAAAATTTAAAAATATATTTATTTGAATTGGTCAACTTTGATAGGCTCTAGCGTTTTTGGGACTACTAACTACGAAAAGCCCCAATGTGCGATCTACCAAAAGAGCGAAACCGACAAATGTGACAAAAGCGCGTAGCGTCTGTAGGCAATTGTTTAGCAAAAAATAGTAAAAATGGACAAGGACGGCTTCTCGAATAAAACAAATTTAAATTCATCCAGAGGTTCGTAAATTAGACGAGTACGTTGGATAATCAATAAAGAGCGATAGTAGGAAAACCAAATGATAGAGTTATAGAGAAAACCGCCTTGTGCATAAAAAAGACAAAAAAAATATTTTGCCAAAAAGTCGCTTGGTAGGCGAAGTCGTGTCACTTTCCCTTTATTGAACCTATATGAGGACCGGTACGTAGTGAGACTGATGGAAAGTTGTAAACTATATATTAGTTGAACGTACTTTTGAACTCCGTTCTTGTGAATGATATAATCACGAATAAGAACCTTAAAGCTAATCATAAGCGAACCAAAATTTTTCAAGTAAAACATTTTTATATTATTTCAAGTCAGCCACAATAAAAACCCAAATGCTTTCATTAATTTGCAGGGAAACTGTATGAATCTTTTCTACCAAATCGATTGTTAGCGCACGCTCTCATTTATATGGTAACATTTAGAAACTCTCTTAAAGAAGTGATCGACCTTGCCTTTGCCTTATTAGATAGGATATCGCATAATTATTTATACTTATTTTAAACCTAACTAATAAATGGTATTTTTGAACTGTTGCATTTTATTGATTATATGACTTGTTATAAGTCTCATCCCTCGTGGGTTTCCGTTTAAAAACCGGAATTCAGTAAATTGGGTGTCTCAGGACCTCACAAGTTTGAAATCTTAACACACCGGTCATATTACGATAGCTCTAGAGGGATTTTTTTATGAAAACATCTCAAAAATCCATTACCAATAGGTAAATAATTAAATTCCGTCAGAGAGAAAGACCAATTTTTATTAGAGAGTGAGAGAGCGTCGTTAATAATCTACGGTAGTGCAGCCTTGGCCTGTTACTTATTCTAGCAAGTTATATCTTATCTCGAACCCACCCGGGAGTGGAAGAACAGGGGAGAACCCGATTAGCGCCCTTAATAAATAAATCTGTGTCGCGTCACTCATATTAAGTTCTTCTACAGGATCAAGGTCACTTTGTTCTGTCAGTAGGGGTAGTTTTTGAAATTTTCTTAAAGGGAGTATTTTTCTGATTTTTAAAACTGAAGTATGGTGTTTTACACGCAAACGATTTTGACTCAAATAGCAACTGAAAATTAAATAAAATTACAGTGTCTTGAACAGACAATTTTTTCCATACCATTCTTACCAAAAGGGTTTATTATTATTAGAAAGCATCATATAAAATATATTAAAACTATTAATAAATCCGGAAATTATTTAACTTGACTGCTTGTAACTTTTTTGAGTTGTTTCTTAGATACCAGACGTAGTATCGAGCTGAACTTATAAGAGCTTTTGACCAGAAATCTACATGTTAATAATTCAGCCAATTTGATCGAAATTCAATTTCCATAAGAAAACATTGTAGGACAATTAACATTATTTTTACAGAGGAAATGTGCTCCTTGTGTGCGCCATGACCAACAGATAGACTAGACACTTACTAAAATATTTTAAGTTTAGGTGAAAGGAATACAAACATGTTTATTGTAAGTTTGCTAAGTGATCATGACATCAACACTTATATCCATTTTATAAGCTTTAGTTATATAACATTGTCTTTAAACGGTATTTTCTATTAATGGTTATTTTAAAAGCTTTCCACTTATTTTCAAATCACTTAATTCCATCTTATGTTAACACAAATTGTTTATTAGTATTCATTACCAAGGACGATAAGCTCTTGAAAGTAAAGGTGACGTTAATTTCTTATTATGATGAAATGAACTTAATATATTAAACTTAAACATTATATATTGCTAGTAAATATATCGAGATTGAAAACAGTTGAATGAAAGTGATGAAAGGTAGTTATGATATGTTACGATATATATGACATGCAGGAGAATATTACAGTGCGTGTTGAAGTTAACAAACTGACAGTTTCGTCTAATAATACAGATCAATGAAAATGGAAAATATAAAGGAACATTATAGTGCTGTCATTTTACGAAAATTGGGTAAAAAAAAAACACTTAAAGGCAAGGGATTGGTATATATAAAGTACGTGACCATTCAACTAACGTACTAAAAGTCCCCAAAATCAACGTTATGCTACAGACTAAGTCTTCCAAAATGGTGACTAAAACTTAGTGTTCTGCAATTTTTTTAAAAACTATGCAGTTTCAAGTAGAGTTTGTTCAGCATTTTTGTTTTTTGCATTTTTTTGATTTGACCAAACCTAAAGCAACAAAATGACGTTAAACTTACACTGTTTGTCACAAATTCGCCTATTTTTTTTGTTTTCAGTATAATTTTTTGTATAAAAATGCCACTAAGCCAAAAATCTTATATTTTAGTGTTGCTAAACAAGTAATAAACAATAAAAATTAAATAATCCAACATATGGGGGAGACAATTTCTGGTTTCAGTGTTATTGATATACTAGCTACAAGTTAGGAACTACCATATATTTTGTACTTATTTCCCGAATTAAGCACGCATGAGGTGATTATTAAAATTTAAAAAAGAAAAAACAAAATCATCCAAAAACCAGAGAAACTCATTGAAATAATTTTATTAAGAAATCATCAATTCAAAGAGCGTGACAATATCAACGCATATTATCACATTATTACAGGCACTTGTACGATAATTTAAATAATAATAATAATAATTCAATAATACCCTGTGAAACTAAAAATGAAATGGAATACAATCTTTGGCAGTTGATAAAAATTAGGTACTAGAAATAAATAGTTAAATTGTATATGCCCGAGAACAATCTCCAGAAACCTCATCTACGAAGAGCCATGGGATCCTATTGGATTCTAGTTATTTGACATTTTTAGACATCGGCAATGTCAGTTGGCATAGGAAAAATGAAGTATTCGGGATTTTTGTATTTGGTCTCATGAAATTTATTCTCATGAAGCTAATTCAGAAGGTTTCAGCTCCCTCCAGAAAAAAATGCATGAAAACTTGCGTCCTCCCCTATGCCGTACTATGTATAAAAATAGATTGCAGGGGAGTGCTATCTATCCAAAAGTTATGATTTTTAATTTTGATTTATTAGGCTGTTTAGGAGTAACAAGAAAAAATGTGACGTTAACATTATAGAGCCGCTCCTTATAATGATCAACATTCAATTTATGATTCGGATATAATATATATAACGAAAATATTTTAAAATATAGTCATGTTTCGATTAGATATTCTCATTAATAAGTGTCACTTTTCACTTAAGGAAACAGAGGTGTCGGCTAATTTCAATAGTAATGGCTATGTATTTCGTGCGATAAACGTAGAATAGTTAGGTACTCTTAATCAAAACTGAATTAGAAAATAACCCATTTAACTAAAAGCCGTTTTGTGTCAGTTAAAATATTTCCTACAGTTAGTTGTAATAAAGCAAGCTGGTAGTATCGCTACTTTCGACACAACATCTTGTCCATTCTTAATTTTTCTTTAATCCGTTTACTATACACATACCGTGCGATTTGATGCGTCTTAGCAAATAACTTCTTTGAAATTACTGTATTTTAAACGCTTAATAAGATGGTTCGTAAAGGGATAATCACTGAAAATTCTAGACCAAACGTACATGCTAATATGCTGTCCCAAAAATACCATGCGGATTTTTATTGCCCCAAAAATTATTATTATGATAACGCTGTAGTATAGCAAAATTCTTTGGTGAATAAAATGCTGAATAAGAATGTTTACATTATTGTTGTGGTCAAACACCAAATTTCCATCTTCGCTCAAAATCAACTTTATTAAGGCTCTGAAATATATTCCTTACTGTGGAATTTGTCACCGACAGTCTCCTACAACGCACCGTCTCAATGACTTTGGCTTCTTCACAATAGGCTATCTAGATAATATTACCATCTTACTAGACGGGAACTTCGAGGGCCCGTTATGTGAATTTATGCAAATAGTCCTTAAAGGTGCATAAAAAAACTTCCTCTCAGTTAACCCCAGAAATTGGAGCCACAAAAGCAAACGTAAAGCGGTAAACTAACAGAAGGGCGGCACTGCTAAGCAACTGCAGGGCAGACTTTGAGTTGGTTTTGCAAATGATAACTGTTTAAAAGATATGCAAATTTTAGAAAGGACCCCGCACAAAAGTATAGGAAAAGACCTTTCGGTCAATTTATTTTAAATTTTGGGAAATAGTTCTCCTGGTTATACTGAACGAAAGTTCTCATGGGCACGATGCTCAAAATTCAATAGTTCGGCCGCCAGTGGCCTTTGAAGTCTAAAAATAAAAAGTTCTTATATAGTCCCTTGAGATAAAGCCAAAAGTTCTGTGACTAGACCGCAAGACATCTACTTCTCCATTTTCGAGTGCGGGGAATACGATGGTGACAATAATTTCCGACGTACCCTTCACTCACAACCCCCAAACCGGAAAAATTACCCATTTTTCGATTTTCCGGTGCTAGGCTTACGAGGGCTTGTCGAATCGGTTTTTTTTTGTCAATTCGAATAAAATTAGTAACGATTGACCACAGGTGACCTAACCCACCATGGGGTTGAAACTACCGCAACTCCCAATAACGAAATGCAACGAAAACAACGAAAATCAGCTGGGAAACGGTATACCCCGTTTTCGTGGGCGGGGAATACGATGATGACAATATTTCCCGACCTACCCTTTAACCACTATCCCTTTTCCGATTTTCTGGTGCTGGGCTTGCTAGGACTTGTCGGATAGGATTTTTTCTTCTCAATTCATACTAAATAAGTAAAATCTCGATCAAACGAGACCAGCCTTTACACAAAGTAAACTTTCTTTCAGTGGCTTGTAGGGAACTGATTAAAACGGGTCATTGGTATATGTAGATATTTTTGTTTTTCATTGAGTATGTATATAAAAATATTCTCGTTTTTATTCATTCAATGATTATTCGTTACATCTGGTTCATTATATACAATTCTCATTCTATGCTAATAGATCTTTCGTCGCTTACAATTCTCTGTCAAAAAATCCTTATAAAAACTTATAAAAAAAAATGTGTTTTTATAATTTTTGATGTGTGTATTTGAAATGTATTTTAATTGTAAATTCTCATATGGTATCTACCAGTATTGATGAGTTTTTATAGTATATGTAATTAAAAGTTTTTATAGGTTTTTCTAGCGTTTTGAATGTACATTCCCACATGATTTCTATTAGTATTGAGGAGTTTTTATAGTACATGTAATTAAAAGTTTCTATAGGTTTTTATAGGTTTGTATAGTGTTCTGAATGTAAATTTCCCATAGAAATTCTATTAGTATTGATAGGTTTTTTTACAGATTTTGGTTGTGTATTTGAAATATATTTTTAATGCCAAATCCCATAAACTTACATAGGTAAGTAAATATTATTTACTTACTATTAATATTTCAAATATCAATAGTAATATAATGGTAAACACTAAATACTGCAAAAGTCCTTGTTTCCTCTAGCGTTCTAGCCTATTCGCTGTTAATAAGTTAGCAGTAAAAGAGACTGCTTGACTTTAAATTTAACAAGCCCACGCTAGTTTCTTAGGTCACATTAGATTAGATATGAATTAGCTACATGTAATGATAGCTCCCTCTACTGGAGGCTGGAGTATGTAACACTAAACTTTCATAAGTTTTAATTATGTGTGTGTGTGTGTGTTTTAAATGTACATTCCTCGTATGAAACCTATTAGTATACGTAAGTTTTTATAGTATTTGAAGTACAAAGTTTTTTTATAAGTACTAAATGTGGTCTGATGTGCGGCTATTTGAAATGTGTTTTTAATGTAAATTTCTTGCCTGAGGTCTACCAGCATTTGCATATATTAATAGGAAATGCGAAGTTTTTATAATATTTGCTGCGTACAATGGGTTTTTAATGTAAATTACCTATATGGAGTCTATCAGTAGTTATATGTATTAGTATATTTAAGTTTTTATAGTATTTGAAATACAAAGTTTTTCATAAGTTCTGAATGTGGTTTGATGTGGCTATTTATGAGATGTGTTTCTAATGTAAATTCCATGCCTGAGGTTTATCAGCATTTACATATAATCATAGGAACTACAAAGTTTTTATAAGATTTGCTGCGCACAATGGGTTTTTAAAGTAAATTCTATATGGAGTCTATCGGTAGTTATACGTTTTTAAATTATTAGGTGAAATTTTAATTTAAATAAAGATTAATTATTTATTAATGAAGTTAAGAAATTTATTTTTAGACTAGGATTGGAGTCTATCAGTAGTTATACGTTTTCACGGTAATTGAAATATGAAGTGTTATAGATATTTTATATTAATTTGAAAAGTATTTTTAATGAAAATTCTCCATACGAGGCCTATCAGTATTTGTAAGTTCTTATTTGGTGTTTGAAATACAAAGATTTTATAGGTTCAGATGTGTCTAAGTTTTTGAAGTATTCGAAATGTGTTTTGAATGTAAATTCCTTGCCTGAAGTCTATCAACACTTGTACGTTTTAATAATAAACACGAAGTTTTTATAAAATTCTATGAGGATATGCAATGGGGTTTTAAAATAAATTCCCTGAATGAAGTCTATCAGTATATTTATAAGTATTCATGGTAATTAAATTGCGAATTTTTATAGGTTTTTATATGAATTTGAAAGATATTAATGTAAATTCTCAGTACGAGGCCTGTAAGAATTTATAAGTTTTTATGGCGTTTGAAACACGAAAATTTTATAGATTCTGTGAGTTTTCAATGTATATTCCTTGCTTGAGGTCTATTGTAAGATTTTTAAGCTTTTATGGGAATAAGAGGGTTTTCTAAAATACAATGTGTATATACTTACAATGGATTTTAATGTAAATTATATGAAATCTATTGTATTTAGTAAGTTTAGTTTAGTAAGTATTGTAACTTTTTTAGGTTGACTACTATTGAAATCCCATGAAAACTTTTCAAATTAATAGTTGTAAATAATACTTTTCAATGGATGCACTGAGAAATCCTTATTAAATTCTTATATAAAACTAAACTAATAATAACCTTTCAAATCTTATAAAAACCATATACTAATTATTTCTTATAAAATTCATCTCTGGTTTCCTGATGAAACATTATCAGTTTCGCCACTATTGGAACCCCATGAACACTTATCAAATTAATAGTTGTAAATCATTATTACTTTTTAATAGATGTCCCTATAAATCCTTATTAAATTCTTATATAAACTAAACTGATATCTACCCATGAAGTCTTATAAAAATAAGTACAAATATATTCTTATAGAAATGTATAAAATGTCTACTAGGAACTCCTTAGTATATCTTTTCAATTTCATTACTCTTCAGATCCCAAAAAAAGTCACAAAATTATTCGATGTAATTCCTTATTAATACTTTTTAATACTTATCCTTATAAATCCTCATTAAATTTATATAAACTAAAACTGATAACCCCTCAGATCTTACAAAAACCATATACTAATTGTTTCTTATAAAAGATTACAGAACTCGTATTTGATTTTACTGATGAAACCTTTTCTGTTTCAACACTATTCAGATCCCATGAGAACTTATCAAATTAAAAGTTGTAATGCCATATAAAAACTGTTATTAGTATAAATACTTATGGAAACATCCCAGGTAGCAAGGGTACGTTATAATGACGTCAAAATCTGGTGAATCTGATCAAAAAGACGTCAGGGCACTAAAAATCGACGACAGAATGACGTCTTATAAATGACACTAAAATGACGTGCTACACATCACGTCATATTGTCGTCTTTTTTCGGTGTTAAATTTATTTATATTTTATCGGATTACAAACTTTAAAACTCGCTAATGGCATTTTGTTATCGTAAGCAGAGTGTAAAGTTTAAAAAAAAATAAACCATGTCGTGAGGGATAAGTATTGGCGGTTTTATTCGAGGATATAATGTTTTTTAACATTATCCAAAATAATTTATATTCGAAAGAGTTTGCAAAGATTCGGCAGTTTATTTGTTTAAATTATATTTCTATCTATTCTTTTAATAATAAAATTAGATTAAAATGCATTAAAAAGCAAAATCTATCCGTTAATTGCGTGTTCCAACTATAAAGTCTTTAGGTAAGTAGCCTCAGAAAGGTTGGTGGCCGAGTGCTTAAGGCGTCGTCTTCCAAGTCATGAGGTCGGCGGTTCGGCCCCTGCTCATTCCGTTTTTTTTTTATTGCGAAAAAAATTTTAGTTGTTTTTTTTTAAGGTTGTTTTTTTTCAATTTTAGGTCTGTTTTAGACCATTAAATATTCTATTTATGTTGTAGATGACGATATTACACCTTTACCGTTTTTTCTTCAACAAGCTTCCCAGGTTTGTATAAGTACCTCAACTTAAAACTTTAATTCTTAAAATAGTTGATTCCTGATTTCCCCTCCACCGGTCATCAAATTTGAGATAAGGAAATTTTTTTTTTCGGATTTCTCCCTCTGCTCTTCAATTTCGAGATCTGGGGAAAATACATTTTTTTTAACGAACCGCCACTAATACTAATTAATGTAATAATTACATTGTTCAAGAACTACTCGTACTTCTCAGGTGACACTGGTGACAGTTTAATTGAATTAAATAAGTTCTTCTTAATAATAATTATAAATAAATAAAAATACTAGTAACTCGAAGCGAGAACCTGAAAGATTTTCATATATTTTAAATAAGGCAAGAAATTCAATTTCACATAATAAAGACTTCATTCACCACCATAAATACTGCTTTTAGCATCCGAAATATCGGTAGCTAGCTCAGTTGGTTGAAGCGTCAGTACTGTAATACGGACAATGGGAGGCATGTAGGTTCGAATCCTACGGACCGCAATTGGTAAAGGTAAGTAAAAATGAATATAATAACTTAATAAACATTATAATTTGCAGGCAACCCTTGTGAGAAAAAGTTGGAGTGATGGTAAACAATATTAGATATGTTAATGTAAATAAAATTACGGATGGCTAACAAACAAATTCATTAGGACAAAACTTATTTATGCATTAATTATTTTATTTTTATCAAGTAGATTACTAACTAGTATGTAGTTTTATATGTTCCTATTACTAAAAACCTGTGGGGGGATTACCAAATATAACCTGAAAAAGATTCGTCTGATTCATTAGGAAGTCATTTTCACGTGAGACATTAGGAAGTCATTTTCACGTTTCATTTACGTCATCTAACTCGTCATTTCTCGTCACTTCTGACCATTTTTTCACGCCATTTTCACGTGCCTTTGCTACCTGGGATACCAATAACAACATGGATATTCCAACTCAATTAAGACTCCTTTAGATACTTATTCATCCCAATATAATTTCTATATGGCAAAATTAATGTACTGTATAAAACCTTATAAACCAGATAGGCTCTTATGATTACCCATAAAAAATTTATAATTACTTATAAGTTTGAAATAGGATTTTTTGTCAGGGTTATAATCACACTGTTAATCCCAGTCGAAATGTACGTCACAGTCACTGAAGGAAAAGTTCACTTCGTGTAAAGGCTGCTCGATTGTTTGGGTCTCGTCTGATCAAGGGTTATTTATTTTATTCGAATTGACGAGAAAAAAGCCTAGCAGCGGAAATTCGAAAGAGAGGACGGTTTTCATGTTCGGGGTAGTGAGTGAAGATAGGTCGAAGATATTGTCACCAATGTGTTCCCTCGCTCTTGAAAATGGAAGTATATCGTTTTCAAGCTGATTTTTATTGTTTTTGTGGTATTTCGTTATTTGGGGTGTGAGTAGTTTCAACCCCCGGAGGTGGGTTAGGTCACTCGCAAGCCTAGCATCAGAAAATCGTTAAAAGGAGTGGTTTTTTCGGTTTAAGGGTAGCGAGTGAGGGGTAGGTCAGGAAATATCGTCACCACTGTGATCCCCGCCTTCAAAGACGGGGATACAGGGGCGGCTCAAGGTAAATTTTCCACCCGGGCGGGAGCACTTTTTAACGCCCCTCCCTGAGATAAACACGGGAAATATCACAGACGTACTACGTACTAAACTCCAAGGATCTCCCTTAGAACCCCCCCCCCCCTATCGCTACTTGTTAAGTTAACATAAAATTATCTCTCGATATTTATGTCGCTGATAGTGCATCTAAAAATAAATAATAATAATAATAATAATAATAACGTTTATTCATAAATAAAGAGAACAATAGCCTATGACATTTTAATAATAATAATAATGATAAATAAACGTGTAGTCGACTCACGAAGCACTCACACGTCATGGACTGTGAGTACTTGTTTGTGAGCTAAAACCTACCAAAATCTATTTATAATATGGCATTGTTTAGTTAAATTTAAATATATTTACATATTTTTTTTTCATATTTTTTCTTTACATTTTTTTTTTAATATTATCTATAAGTATTTTTTTTTTATTTTAACATATCGATTATATAAGGTAAAATAAATTCATTTTTTCACTCATATAAATATACTTAGTTTCTTAACTACGCAAACAAATCAACGGTGGTTCAATCTGAAACATAAAATTATGTTTGACTTTCTCAGAATATATCACAGCAAGGGCTAACACCGTTACTGATTAAGACTAGGCACAATAATGTGTTTTGTCTATTATCGCATGTACTACATTTCTAGGTGCATCAAACATCCATTGTTTAATTTTTTTTTTTAATGAATGGAGACTGTTTAGCGTTTTAATATCCTGCGGTAATGCGGAGTACATTTTGGAGCAAAGGTATATATAACATCTTTGACCTACTGTTTTAGTGCATTTTATGTTTCTAGAAATAGACGCAGTTTTTGTCCTGGTGTTATATTGATGTTCGGAAAAATTTAGAAGTTTTTTGTTTTTAAATATTTCAGTACACATGGCTAAACCAAACAACTGACGCACATCCAGCACTTTTGCTTCTTTATACAATAAATCAGACGAGTACGTATATTTTCTTTTCAAAATTATTTTTAGGCACCATTTCTGCATTACATCTAATGAGTGTAAGTAGTTCTTATTAACTCCCCCCCAAGCTAAAATTGCGTAATTTATATGGCTTTGAATTAGGGAAAAATATATTGTTTTAAGGTCGCGAAATTCTAGAAAGTCGGTTAGATATTTTATTTTTGAGATAATGCCCCTGATTTTTCTTACAATGAAGTTTATTTGTTTATCCCATCTTAAATGACAATCTATAATGATACCTAGGTATTTGACGTTATCACTTTCTTTCAGACTTATAGCATCATGATTTATTTCTATCGATATGGATTTATATTGTGGTAAACCGACTTTGTATGAACTGAATGCTACGTATTTTGTTTTGTCCGAGTTTAGTGTTAAGGTGTTATTGTTAAACCATGTTATTATTGTGGAAAAGTCTTTTTGTACGTCAGCCCGTAAGGAATCCCATGTTTTACCTTTATATAATATAACCGTGTCATCAGCGAAACTTGTTATGTTCCCCAAACTGTTCAAGCTCAGTAGGTCATTGATGTATACCGTAAATAGTAATGGTCCCAGTACGGTTCCCTGTGGGACTCCATACATGACTGTTTTGGGATTACTATATACTTCTTGTATTGAAACATAATTAGTTCTGTTTTCAAGATAGCTTTTGAGAAGTTGGAGAGTTTTTCCCCTGATACCGACAGCATAAAGTTTTTGGAGCAGCTTATCATGGCAGACAGTGTCAAACGCCTTTGCAAGGTCAACAAAGACTGCCAAGGCTGGTTCGCTCTTATCTAAAGACTCATAGATTTTAGAGGTTAAATCACATATCGCATCTTGAGTAGACCTATTTTCCCTAAATCCATATTGTTTATCTGAAATTATTTTATACCTATTTAGGAAGCTCAATAATCTTTTTTTAATAATTTTTTCGAAAATTTTTGCAAAATTAGATATAGGTCTATAATTACTTATCTCATCTTTTGCTCCGTTTTTATAAAGTGGTTTAACAATTCCAACCTTAAACACAGATGGTACTATACCTTCATTAATTGCCTTATTAATTAGGTGAGTAAATGGTTTTATTATTAATGCACTAATTTTTTTTATTATTTCAGATTTTATGCCGTCGATGCCAGGGAGTTTATTATTTTTTAATTCTTTAATAGCCTGATTAACTTCCAAAACAGTTATCTCACTGAGATATATGGAGTTTTCATTATATGATAATTGTAGTGGTGTTGGTACGTGTGACTGTAAGATTTTTTCTGCAAGATTTTTTCCTAAATTTGTATAATGGTCATTAAAACCATTTGCAATGTCAGCAGGATTATTTATTATAATGTCGTCTTTTTTAATAGAGGTAATCACTTCATGGTTTTTGTTTTCATTGCAGATAGTTTTAATAGTTTTCCACATTTGACTGGAGTTTCCTTCACAGTTATAAATTTTATTCTTAAAGTATATTATCTTAGATTTTTTTATCAATTGTTGCAGTTTGTTTTTGTAAGTTCTGTAATTTTCTAAAAGATGAACATTGCTTTGATCGCTTTTAAGACTTTTGTACATGTTATTTTTTTTATTTATCGAAGTTAATAGACATTTTGTGATCCACGGCTTTTTTATGATGTTTTTATTGTTTTTTAGTTTGATGGTATTTGTGTTCTTTTTTATGTAGAATTTTATTTTATCAATAAAGCCTGTTGAGATGTTATCTAGTGTTTCTTTGTTGCCATAGATGAAATCCCATTTTTCCTTCAATAAGTCGGATTCTAAGTTTTTATAGTTAATGTATGATTTATAATAATTAAGTTGTTGATCATTGGTTTTGTTCTCCATATCTGTATTTATGCAAATTGCAATAGGAAAATGATCCGTTATTTGGTATTCATATACTAAAGCCTTATTTTTCTTGTGCAAATTTATTCTGTCTTTTAAAAATATATGATCTATACAGCTGCTGGTTGCACCGTCCATCCGAGTAGGTTTGTTTATGTACGATGTATATCCATATTCGTGAAGGATATTTAAGTAATCTGCCGTATATTTATTTTCATTAAGGATATCTATATTCACGTCGCCGACAAACACATAATAATCATTGTAATTTGTGTGTATTTTGTTTAAATATTCGCTAAGGTAATAGTTAAATGTTTGTATATTTATTGTTGGTGATCTGTATAATGCGGTAATCAAGAATTTTTTGTTATTTAAAGTAAAATCAATTTTCAAAATTTTATTATTTATTTCTGGTAGAACGTAGGTTTCATAGTTGATATTTATATCTTCTCTGATGTAAACTATAACCCTATCATTTTTATTAAGCTCACCTTCATTATAACATAATGTATATCCCTCCAGATTAAACAAAGTAACATTGTCTACCTTCCATGTTTCAGATAATATTATGATGTCATACCTTATGCATATGTTATTTAAGAACACTAATAGTTCGTCAATATTTTTTGTGATACTGCGAATGTTACTGTGAAATATTTTGAGATATTCATGATTGTTTGCTAAAATTTTATCATCAAAATTTTGTACCACCTTTGTTTCAATTTCTTGGTTTGCGTAGTCTCGAATAAAAGCATCCATTATATTTTTGTGGTTAAGAAACTAGATACTGGTTTATATTTACTTACTAATTTAATGGCACTAAATGTGTACCTATATAAAATCTAAAAAAAAAGAAAAATCTATAAACTATAAACTATAAAAGTATAAAATCAGAAACAATAGACTATAATTGATTATCAACCTAAACTAATAATTTTTACTTTCCTTTACTTCGTGGTCTTTCTTAAGGTGTAGTTAGAGGTATATGTGGACTTTCCTTTAGATGATAGGTTCTTGATAGTATTTGCTTTGGCGTTGTTTTCTCTTTGTATTGGAGTTATTTCGGAGTTCTTCGTGGGTGGTAGATTACTTTTGAATGACCTTACGTTTGGTGTACGTTTTCCTGTGTCTAATGCGATTTGGTTTGTAGCTGCAATTTGACTATCTGTGCTTGATGACTCTATGGCACTGTTTAGGTCTGGTTCTGTATTATCTTTTGTTTCGATTTTCCTCAAGTCTTCAATAGTATATTTATATTCTCCCACGCATAAGGTCCCTCTTTTTATTGTGCACACTTGGTTTGGTTCCTCTTGTTTTGCGAGTTTCAGGTGTTTTCGTAATATTGCTCCTTCTTGTCTCTCTTTGAACGTTTTATCATGGGCGATTGCTATGCCTGTATTTTTCAGTTTTGAACAATTCTTCATTAATATTGCCTTGCGAAGATATGATATGAACTCAACTTTGATTGGCTTATTTTTTATATTGTTTAGGCAGAAAATATTATTTATATCATTTAATGTTATGTTAATTTGTAATTTTGTGTTAATTGTATCCAATACGAATAAAGCTAAATCATCACATTCATCTGGAATAGCAAGTCCGAATATCAGAATGCTATTTTTTCTCTGGTTCTTGTCAATGAGTTCAACTCTTGTATTTAACCGGGCAACTTCGCTTTCCAGTTCTTCAATCCGTCTATTTGAATTTTCTAACTTAAGAAGCAATCTGGATTCTAAGGCTTCAATAAGTTTAGTTATCGAGTTATTTGATGAACGTATCTCTTCTAGTAGTGCTGCATTGGTTATTGTATCAGACATTCTAATTTAAAGTGCGGTACGTGTATGTCGAGCTTTAACTAGAGGTATAAAAAATATATCTTCTCGGACTACTACAATTGTAATATTTATTAGGTAGTTACCAGATGTTGAAACTGCAATTACTAGTTGGGCTCCTAGCGGCGCTGGTCCTTTTCTATTGCAAACACGTGTTGACCACTTGTTTACGGACGAAAGTTTCTATTGCACTCTTGCATTCATATATACGCACTACACTTACACTTTAATATTGATTATTAATTATGTGCTAACTTTAACTTTGATATTGGTTATATTGTTTTATTCAGATTTTTTTTACCCATAGATTGAGCTAACTTTCATTATGTTCACTAATAATTTAACCGCTTTGTTCGAGATTTACTTCGGAGCGTCACACACAACGTCTACCTCTTAAGTCTTCTTAATAATAAAACCTCAATGAATAATGACATTATACCCCTTTAATGGGGAACAATAAAGAACAATAAATGTCAGTTCTTCTGCAATATCATCCGACTGCCGCTTAAGGGGGTAGTTTTAGGGGGTGGCTGTCGCCCTAACTTTTTTATTTTTTACTTATTTCTAAAAGTACTTAAAAAAATAATTTTCAGATCTTTAGAAATAGAAAAAGATATTCTTATTGCATTTAAATAAATCATTCTCAAGTAATTTGTGTTGACACAACAATGTGTATTTACAATATTTTATTAATAATAACACAGGTGTATAAGAAAGTCTTTCCTAAGGTTCTCACTTTTCTGAAGAATTTTGACGCGCTGAAACCAATTTTGGACAAACAATTTTTCTATCATATCAGTTTCCCCTTTTATCCCCTAAAAGATGCCAAAAAAGGTCTTGTTTGTCCTAAGGTTCCGGTCCAACTTTTCAGAAGTATTTTGACACACTGAAACCAATTTTGAAGAAAAAAACATGTTTTTCTTTCATGTCAGTTTTTCTCTAGCAAAAAAATGGCTGTCCTAAAGGTTCTGACCTAACTTTACCGAAGAATTTTGACGTGTGGAAATCAGTTTTGCACAAAAACAAAGTGGGGCATAAAAGATGATGGTGACATAGGAAAACTAACGCGGCAGAAAAAAAAAGGGTCCAAAATTGGCCTCAGTGGGTCAAAATACTTAGAAAAGTTGGACGAGACCTTTTTTTTGCCATTTTTAGGGGATGAAAGAGATAGTACAGGAAAACTGACACAATAGAAAAAAATTTACTTCAGAAGAGTTAGATGAGAACCTTAGGACAAGGCCATTTTTTGTAGACCTGTGTAATCACTATGTAACATGAAATATTTTGTCTACACCATCTGTATTTTGAATTTTTTCTGAATGAAAGTGCATGTTGCCGGCCTTTGTTTATCCAAAATCTTTAATGATCGACTCCGTGTCAGTCAATAATAGGGCGGGAAGCTTAAGGTATGAGTAGTGAGTTATCTCATATCTAAACAAAAATGTTTGTTACATTTTTGAATTATTTAAGCGTTTTTAATGTTATTCAACTGTTCTGCATTTTTACCATTTCAACTGACATAGATACTGATATTATTTGCTATTATCTTACAAAGAGAACTAATAAAAAGGGTACAAAAAAAAATTAAGCAATTATTGCCCTCAATTTGGCGCCCCTCTGCGCCTGCGCCCCGGGCAGCCGCCCGGGTTGCCCGGCCCTTAAGCCGCCCCTGCGGGGATATATAGTTTTCTAGCTGGTTTTCGTATTTTCGTGGTATTTCGTTATTGGGGGTGTACGTAGTTTCAATCCCCCTGGGTGGGTTAGGTCACCCGTGGTCAATATTTGCTTATTTTATTCGAGTTAACAAAAAAACCCGATCCAACAAGCCTCGCCAGCCTAGAACCCAAAAGGGTGGTTTTTCTGGCTTAAAGGCAGTGAATGAAGGGTAGGTCGAAAATATTGTCATACGTGTTCCCCGCCCTCGAAAATGGGGAAGTCGATATCTTGTGGTCCAGTCACTTGGGGTAAATGGAGGTAAATTGGTAAATCCAGTAAGTAAGAGTCCATAAAATTGGTGTTTAGTATATATAAGAAAAGCTAAGGTCCCAAATAAAATTTTGGCATTAGCTACCCCCATTACCACTCCCACCCATTACTTAAGGGGGTGAAAAAATAAAATATATATACTAAACACCAATTTTATGTATTCTTACTTACTCGATTTACCAATATACCAATTTACCTCCATTTACCCCCATTTACCCCCCCCCCCCCCAACCCTTCAACAGAATAAGATCAAAATATAATCTAGTTCCAGATCTCGTTAAAATATATACGTGTACCAAATTTCAAAACAATATCATAAACGGTTAAACGGTTTCAGAGTAATCGCGCGCACAAAAAAAGTTACAGTCAGACAGACATTTTGTTTTGCTCAAACTTAAAATCTTGACTTTCATGACATTCTAAGCCTATTTGAACATTAAAAATGTTTTAAAAAATTTCTTGCCTTACTATACTTCCATTGGATGTGGAAGTAATAAGCTCCTCTATTTCTCTCGAGGTATTAGTCTTATTGAATAATTTTTCATTTGGGATATCAGAAGATCCATCCTGCTTCTTTCTGCAGAAGTTGTGGAAACTGCCTCAGATGAGAATGACATTGATGTTGCATGTTGTGTACAGATGCATAAATTTCCTCTTCGCCAAATTAACAACCTCGTAAGTACCCACCCCCGAGAATGAATTTTTTTCATAATCTTTCTCGTATCTTGTAAGTATTTTTAAAAAGACTGCATGTGATATATCACAAAATTGACACCTTTTTAAAGTAAAACATCCACCCCTGTGCTTCAATTTTTAAATTGTGTTCTCGTGTCTAATTTCTGAGCCATTAAAAGCATTATCAGATTTTTGGTAACTTTTGATTTCGGCCCTGTGCATTTTCTCACCATCGGAATAATTTTTTTATAACGAGGCCTAAATTCCAGTAGCGGTGCATTTCTGCAACCATTATATCAACTTGCAGATACTTAAAAAATATTACCCTTAAATCAAACACAGAAGTCTCACGTAGGATTGTCAAACTAATAATTTTCAGATTTGTAGTAGTTTTTCCACTAGTATCTAGAATTTATTTAAATAATAATTTGTTTTGTAATGTATAGTTATCATGTGTTGTATTTACAAGTTTTTATGTGTACGTGAATACAAGAGGAGTTAATTAGTATTGCGTAGATACAATTGAAGCCCGTGGCTAGCATTATCGATAAGTTACTATAATACAGTGACAATAGTTAGACCTAGACGAAGTATGCTGCAGATTATTTCACCACTATAAAAAATAGTGTCAACTTTATTTGTAAGTATTTCGTCGACGCTTGGCGATGGCGACGAATAATTAAATGAATTGTGTTACCATAAGTGGAATTTAAGCGATTTCAAAGAAGTCGAATACAATTAAAATACATTCACTGATAGTAATAAGTATGCTTACATTTGATTTCAAGATAAAATAAAAAATTACATAATTAAAGGATATAAAGACACTTATCACAAGTGTTGACTTTGTCAACTGAGTTCTTCAAAATTATAACAATAAAATGTTTACATGCCTTTCACCTGAACTTAAAATGTCTATTTTCGACCATTCTCTAAACATACGTGAACTTCTCTGAAGCAGAGGCTATGGATGCTGAAACAGTTTCCATAAACATCGAACCCTGAACACTGCACTTAAATCATGTTAGTGTTATTTGGAGGTGAGTAAAACTGAGAAGCAATAATTAATAAAGAGTTTAACATTTTAGTCTCCAAAATGTTTAATATTAGTTTTTGCTTTGACTAAATTTTAAGTTTTACACGTTTGGTCTCGAACACTGTCGTGGTACGAATTTGCATTATATTTTTTAAATCATAAATGGAAAATACTGCTATAATTCGTAATTTTATTAAAAATATCTTCTTATTTTTTTATTCCAGAGATCGAGAGGCTAATATAAAATTCCCAAAGCAAACACTAACAAATATAAAAAAGTACAAATATATTTATTGCGGTGTAAACATCAACCATATATTATGTATGTACAATATTTATTAGATAGGCACACAAAAAAAAATTGCACTACCCATTAGACTACCATATCTGTACGTATTTTGGAACGCTGAAACCGAGGTCAGAATTGACCCATCACGTCAGGATTTTCATGAAAAATCGTCAAAACCAGCCAAAACCGGGGTTAAAAAATAAAATGGAGAGAGCAGTATGGGTAAGTTTTAGAAACGCCATTGAAGAATTTCTTGGAAACTAAAATTGCACTTCTTGCTCTCCCATATACATTTTTTTCCTGAAAATCTAGGAGATTATAGTGAAGAGCAAGGTTAACGGTTTCATCAAGATATTCGCAAGATGGAGCATCGATATCAAAGAAAATGGGATGAGAATAGGCGGACAACTGCTGGATGTTGAAACGGGATATACCAGAAAATACAAAGAAAAGAAAAATAATGCCATTACACAGGACTTTCGAAAGTAAGATCGTAACGCAATTTATAACGAGTTTTTTGAGATTATGTGAAAGTTTAACGTGATTGGTCAATGCTGACCTCGGACTCCGTTTCAGCGCCCCAAAATATATACAAATAGCCCAGACGGCAGAGAACATTTTATAGTGAAACCCACAAAAAGTACCCCGGAACAAAACCCATGAAAATGTTGATTCGGTGGAATCGGCTAAAATTTTGATATTTTGTAGATCAAGTAATGCTGATCAAAAGTTCTTATCACATCGAGCCACTCCTATGGACAGTTCTTGAGATACAGCTTGTCAAAGTTAGGTAATTTGCATCATTTTATGCATTCAAGAACTTTTTACTCTTAAACAACTTTAGCAAAAAGTTGCAAGGGTCGAAATATTTTTGTTCAACTCCAATGGAGCTCAAGAATTTTTTTCAGAATTTTTTAATCAATTGTTAGGTTAGGTAAAATATATATATGTCATATTCCGGCATGCTTCGGTGGGATTGGCTGAAGCTTTGCTATTTTGTAGTTAAAGTCATTCTGATCAAAAATTCCCATTGCACTGAGTCTATCCTATGAGTGGTTTTCGCTCCAGGAGTGCCTGAAGGTCTTAACAACAAGGTAACGGGTAATCTATATGTACGTGTTTATGAATGGCTTCCAGCGTGTTTGTGTACTGTGTGTATGCGTTTGTGTGTATGTATGTGCCAGTGTATACAGAGTTCTCCGGAAATATCGATAAACTTCTGGTGCAGATTTTACATGCAAAAATATGTTCGCAAATACCTTGAGCTACGGCCCTTTGAAAATGACACCTAAAAATTGATTATTATACTCTTCGCAAAAACGAAGGGTATATTGTATTTGATCGGCACATTTCTAAAATCTTAAATATCGCTCGTAGAGAAAAACTTTTCATATCATTGTGTTAGTGAACGAATTCTGAACAACTTTCAAAATGTCCGTCTGTCCGTCCGTCACGCTTCTTGTAAGCACGATAACTTAAGAAAGAAAAATACGATTGTACTGAAATTTGGACAATAAGTTAGTGTTAGCTAGGGGAAGAAGCCTATTGTTTTTGAACAAAATCGATCAGTAAATAAAAATGTTATTAATGGTTTAAATTTGAGAATTTTTTTTGATTTTTATGTTTTTATAAAAATTTAGGTTTTTTACATTTTTTTACGTGTTTGGTGGTTCTTACGTTTTTGACTCGGAATCCAAGGGTCCTAGGTTCGAAACCCACATGGGGTATGCCATGTTTTTTTTGTGTTTTTACTTTATTTTGACTGAGTCTTTCACCAAATAAGTTTGTTCTATAAAATTAATAATGTTTAAAACTAACATTATTTACAACAAACTGCGAAGAGTATCCTATAGAATGTGTAACAATTATATAAAAAGTTTAGTAAACCGGCGAAGAGTACGTTTTTAGCCTGTTATATTTATTATTAGTATTATATTTCAGAAACCTTTTGATTTACAGGGACGCGACTTTATACGCATATTGAACAATAATACAAGCTTATTTTTGTAGTATTTTTTAAAAATATTTTTTACCGTAAGTGGGTGATATTGAGGGGGGGCTGTCGATATTTTGCATTAATTTCTTGTCTTTTATTTTTTTTTTCACTTTGGTACAAGAATTTCATTCACTAATTAAAAATACACAAAAAATGTTCTTTTTCATTTCAGTCGTAGGACTAGTGTGAGAAAAATGACTTTGATGCGGACCCGCTGAAAACACAATATATATTATATATATTTTATATCACTTAGAACTTGATTTGCTTTTTAAAAACTTTTATTTTAACTTTTACAAATTATTTATATGATTTTATATGGTTGAAAATATGTAGATATAATTAGTACAGAGATTAAATGAATACTGAACTCAAATGCGTCTGTTGGTCATATTTATAAGGTTTGATATCAACGTAGGCACAGCATTCTGGGAATTGTTGCCGTGCCAGCGTTTCACATGAGAAGTCTAGGAAGTTGTTATCGCTTAGGTGATAAATGTATCAAATTATATCACGTACCATGATAAAAATATAAAGTTACTTATTTAGATAAGATACCTAGATATTTGAATACATTGATGTGGTTTATTTAGCATATAACAACTCCCTTTCTTTTTGAAAAGTCGGTGTTATTCACCGACTTTTTGGGAAAAATCGGTCATTTCTTCCGCTTCTGTAGGTAGATGAGGTCTTCTTCTCAGGAGGGTGCCAATTCTTTTCAGCATCTCATTAGGGGTGGCGTCCTTGGATTCCTTACAACCACAGCATCTTTTCCTGCATTTCCAGGCGATGAAGGCGGCTAGGAGACAGATGGACAGACCAATAACTGTATACATGCTTAAAGAAAAATGTTTAGTTATAAATGGCTCGTTTATTAGTTTGTCTAAGTCTCTAGAGTATTGCTCGAGTTTGTGGTTGGCTATGTCTAGATTTTCGACATTTAGATGATCGAACTGGAGAGGTTCCAACTTGGGTAGCTGGAGTTTTTCGGGAATGTCACTACAACAGTCATAGGATATAACCACTGGATGTGAATTGTCCGTAATGTTGATGGTATTGCGGCTTTCTGCTTGCACTTTTGTTATACCGACAAACGCGTAACAGTCCGGGTGGAGTTTTAATATAGAGTTCTTATTAACACTGGTGATTTTTGTGTCCATTTTATTACAGTTTATGGTGATGTGAATGGGTTCAGAGACAATTATTAACCACACATTGCCTTGTAGTTTCTGAACGTTATAACCTTGTCCATAGACGAGGGAACTTACACAGTTTTCTGGGATTTTTCTGAAGTTTTTCAGTAGCTGGGCTTCGCATGCTGCACTGCTGTCGATCGGGTAGGCGTAGAGGTCTGAGCATAGTTTCTTATGGGAATCTAGTTGTTTGCATGTACTCAGGTCCTTGACGGGGATGTACATTAGTGAATCATCGTTACGCGCAATGAATTTTTGTGAGAATGACAAGACATGGTGAAGGCCAGTTCTGTTGTCTAGTATAGGGATAGGATACAAATGATACAGGGTATAGAGTTGTTGTTCTACTAGTGGTATTCTTAGAATGAAAACAAGATCTGATTTTGATTGAAAGGCTTCTAGTTCGATAATTTCTAGGTATTGAGGAATTTCTGAATATTTTACCGGTAGGGGTAGATTATTTTTTACTAAGTTTTGAGAGATTTCCTGAAGTGCAGTAATCAAACTTTCTGGTGAAATAATTGAAGAGTGTATTATTTTCAGACGAGCAAATGTGATCGCGTTCAAAATGTCATCAAGGCTGCTCTGGAGGTACAAGTAACTTTCAGTCAATTTTTCACATGTTTCGATAAATTTTAGTTCGGCTTGAACCAGTGCAACTCTATCATTTACTTTATGCAGTCCGATTTGAATCTTTTTCATATCCTCGTTAAACGTTACTATATTAATTTGCATATTTTGGATCGTTTCGTTAAAGGTTTTTACGACGGTAGAGGTAACGGATATTTGATTTTTCAGGAGGTTTTCTATTTGATGTTGATCTTTGTTTAATTTGTTAATACTGTCTGTGAAGAATTGTCCATCTTCCGCATCTAGATTGCCGGTAATTGCTTTAAATATACTACCTGCTCCATTTAATATACCGCGCTTGAATCGTTTGGTGTTAACAAAGATTTCTTCAAATTTTACCTTAAGGGAATTTGATACTTGGTTTAGGAGTGTTATGTGTGTTTTGACTTTGACTAGGAATTCTTTCGTTTCGCGTGTATCGGGGGTGAATATATTTACAATTGATTCTAAAATTTTGTTGTTGTTGATAAAGGCTTCTTCGAAGCTTGATAGATTTTTATGGACTAGCAGAGTCCATTTATTATTGGAAATTATTATCCTCGTTTCGTCGTGGTAATAGACTCCGACGGTGTTATTGATGGGTGTTATTTGGTACTGGGACATGGCTGCTCCGATCAGCAAGGGATTTAGGCGTCTCCGTAATTACCTGTAAGGCAATTTAGGCTTCAATATATGGTTTTAACCTGTCAAAGTTAGCTTTAGTTTTTTGTTTTGTTTTTTTGTTAAGGAGGGTGGCTGAGTTTTTGTGAAGTTCCAAAATCTCAAATGGCCCGTTATATTTATTACGTAACTTATCGGTGATTTGGGATTCTTTTAAATACACCTTTTGACCAATCTGATATTCGGGGGTTTCCTTTGAAACGTGGGCGTCGAACCGAACTTTCGCTTTTTGTTTTTGTGTTTCAGTTCTGGCGCGCGCGACTTTATAATAATAAGAGAGGCGATTATTTAAGTCTCTGACGTATTTCGTGACTAGTTCTTCCTGATTATATAGCGTTTCAGGTGGTCTACTGGACGTGTGTCCGAAAACTAACTCGTAGGGTGTAAATCCGTGAGTTTTATTAGTAGAGGTATTATAGCATATTATCGCGTAAGGTAATATGTTGAAGGGGTGTTCGTCAGGGTGTTCTGCCACGTGTGCTCGGATCATTTCCAACAAGGTAGCGTGGAACCTTTCTAAGGAACCATTAGATTGGGGGTGTCCGACACTAGACTGCGTTACTTTGATGTCATAGAGGAGACATAAATCTTTTAGGATGGCGTTATCGAATTCTCGGCCATAATCGCAATGGATTCGAAGGCTGGAAGTAAACGAGTAGGGTGTTTGCGATTGATTTTGCCGATTTATCTTTGATAGGATACGCTTGAGTGAATTTTGTAAGTTCGTCGCGTATAGTAAGTGCGTAATTTTTCGTTGGGACTTCTAGGGCGTCTATGTTTATACGTTCAAACGGGGATTTAGGCGTCTCCGTAATTACGAGAGGGTTATCTAAATTTTTGCGACAGATTTTTGTTTCTTGGCAGATTTTGCAGGCTTTTATGAAATTTTCGACGTCTTTTGTCAATCCTTTCCAATTGTATTTCTCTCGAATACGACGAATAGTCTCATTTATTCCACGGTGGAGATGAGCTTTGCCAGTATGATGCTGGTCGATAATAATTGGGATTTCGTCGTCACTAGGTGTTCTAGTAACGTTTTGACATATTTTGAGTTTCACGTCTTTTTCCGATAAAAGAAATGACAAAATTTCAAGAATAGGGAGTTCGACATTGTTTTCGATACAATACGTTTTGGAGTCGTCGAACTCTTCACGACCTTTGTATAGGGAGATAAATAGATTTTGGATTACGGTTTCGGGGTCGTATGGTAGAGCCACGATAAAGTAATTTCTATGTCGCACCGATTTACTCGATAATTTATTTAATTCTAAATCTCGGAAGTCTGCGTTTTCTTCGAACAAATCTTCAAGGATTTTATAATGAAAATCTTTGAGATTATTTTGTTGGAAAAAGGTCACTATATTTTTATTGGTTTTGTCCAGGAGTTGCCCGTTCGAAAATTCAATTTTAGAATAATCGATAAGTGACTTTGTTTTATACAATTTTACGAAAGTTTCGAATTCGTTCAGGACATCTTCTTGTTCGTTGGTTTCCGTCGTGTCGCTTGTCGTGTCCTGACTATCAGGATCGGGTTCTATTGGAGTTGAGGGACTTTGAACGGGGTACGTTACTAGTTTTGATTCTGCTTGAAAGTTAGAGGAATCTTGGATGTGATTTATCTTTATGCGGGAAAGAGCGTCTGCATTTTTATTAATGCGGCTGGGTTTATATTCGATTTCGTATTCGTATTCTTCAAGCTTCAGTCGCCAACGTGCTAGGCGGCTACCGGGATCTTTTATCGAAAAGAGCCACGTTAAAGGTCTATGGTCAGTTATTAGTTTGAACTTTCGACCAAATATGTACGGACGGAAGTGTTTCACGGCCCATACTATAGCTAAAAGTTCACGCTCTATGGTTGAGTATTTGGTTTCGGCTTTACAGAGGGTCCTTGAGGCGAAAGCTATTGGTAAGTCTTTGCCAATGGGGCCTTGTGAGAGCACGGCGCCGATGGCGAATGCGCTTGCATCAGTGGTGAGTAGAAACGTTTCGTCGAAGTTTGGGTAGATAAGTACTGGCGTCGAAGTAAGGGCTTGTTTCAATTCCTCGAAGGATTTGTGACATTCTGAGTCGAAAGCAAAAGGGACATCCTTTTGTAACAATTTGGTGAGGGGCTTGGATAGTTTCGCGAAATTACTTATAAATCTGCGATAATAACCTGCCAACCCGAGGAAGGATTTGATCTCCTTCTGGTTAGTAGGCTGGGGAAAGTTTTCGATGCACTGTATCTTATCGGGGTTTGGTTTTACTCCTTCCTTGGTTATGAGATGGCCTAGGTATGCGACTTCTTTACGAAGGAACTCGCATTTATCAGGTTGGATTTTTAAGTTGGCATTTCGAAGTCGTTTGAACACTTCTGTGAGGCGAGAAATGTGTTCGTGAACTGTCGGGGAATATATGATAATATCATCCATATATACCAGACATCTCTCGTTTTGAATGCCCATGAGGATGTTGTCCATAACCCTTTGGAAGGTGGAAGGGGCATTTTTAAGGCCGAAGGGCATACGAACAAATTCATAGTGCCCGTTGTCTACGCTAAATGCACTTTTCGGGATGTCTTTCGGGTCTATCTCGATCTGGTGGAACCCAGAGGCTAAGTCCAATGTTGTGAAGTACTGGCACTTGCCTAATTGATCCAGGAGATCTGAGATGTTGGGTAGAGGGTATTTATCTCCTACAGTTAACTCGTTGAGTTTTCTGTAGTCTACAACCACACGCCATTTCGGCTTACCCGAAGCATCAAGTTTCTTAGGGACAACCCACACTGGAGATGATCAGGGGGAGTTAGAGGGACGAATAATATTTTGTTCTAACATTTTGGATACCTGCGTTTTGACTTCTTCTTTGTGTATCTGAGGGTATCGGTACGATTTCGTGAATACCGGTTTCGCGTCATTGGTATCTATCGCGCGTTTAATTTCATTGGTGAAAGTTAGTTGGTCACCTTCAAGATAAAAAATGTCCGCGTATTCTAGGCAAAGTTGTGTTATTAGTTCATTTTCTTCCATGTTTAGGTGGTCTAGACGGAGTTGGTTTTTTATTTCATAATGTCTGTCTACGCAAGTTTGGGAGGTTTCTTCGTCCATATAATTCAGTGAGAAATTTTGGATCGGTTCTAGTTTTAAATTTGAAAAATTAACGGTTTTGGGTACCGCGTTTACGTTTAATATAGAGGTAATAAATTCACCTTTATCGTCTATCTGAACTATCGCGTTAGGGAGTCTTACCTTGTCTACTTCGGTAGCTAGCAGTATAGCTTCCGTACTGGTCAAGTGACATTTAAGTTTGGTAATTTGTTCTATACGTGGTTCAACTGAAATTATATTTGATATATTACGAGTGGTATCACGATTATCTGGGTTTGGGTAATTTTGTACGTTTGGCAGACCCTGGTCTGTGACTTTGTGGATCGGGATTGTTTTGAAATTTGTTACAAGTTTTTTGTTTTTTATATCCACTATACAATTGTAGTGTTCTAAGAAATCAGACCCTAGGAGTCCATCGAATTCTATGTCAAGATCACATAACATAAATTTTGAATGGTTCATTGTTGTCAAACGGGATAAAGACGGCTTCGTTAATATTTATTTTTTGGTCAGTTATGCCTTGGATCGTAATGTTTTCCGGACATCTCCTACTATAATTTTCACAAATTTTGGGTTTGAATATGGATAGTCCTGCGCCCGTGTCGATTAATAATCTATGCGTGTTAGTAATATCATAGATATAATACAAATTTTTGGATTTGACAGACAATAAGGGGCTTATAGGAACTGTTGTTCCGGGAAGTTGAGATTTGGGTTGAAATTGTCCAAGTTCATTTTGCCAAATTGGGTTTGCAATACTGTCATCTCGGGGTCTCCTGTTTTGTGATAAGGCGGGTCCGACTGGGCATGTGGGCCTGATCGAGAATCCCGATTATATACAGGTGTTGTATCGAAAGTGGATTCGTCCGTGTAATAATTTTCGGAGGGACTATTAGCAGTATAATAGTCTTCGTTGCTGTTGTCGTATTCCGAAGTATTAGCTGTATAATAGTTCGGACTTGTGTAGGGGTTATTATCAGTATAATATCCCTCGTTAATATTTTCGTAAGGGTTATCGTGAACGTAATAACTTTGATTTTGTTGCTCTAGATTTTCGGGTTCAGTATTTTGATTGAGGTGAAGAGTTTTTCTATTTGAATTTGGTCTATAATAATTAGGGTTAGGTTGAATCGCAGGTGGTCTTGCATTATTGAAATTTGGGTTTGGTGCAATGACGGGTGGTCTTTGTTGCTGGAAGTTTTGTGAGCTTCCAGGATTTTGGTTATAGTAGTTAGGTCTTTGTTGTTGGAAATTTTGCGAATTTCCAGGATTTTGATTATAGTAATTAGGCCTAGGATAGATTTGGGGAGTACCAAAATTTGGTGGTCGAGAACTTTGTTGTCTCTGACGACATTCATTAGCGACGTGTCCCGTACGTTTGCAAAATGAACAATGTCTTGCAGGTAAGGGGAAGTTTTGGTTGCGCGTGGGAGTGATTGCACTATTGTTGCGATTGGTTTTTTGCGTTTCAAAGTAATTTAATTGGAGTTCTTTTCGAACTCTCGTTATTGCTTTTAGCATATTCTCAGGGTCGCTTGCCCTAACAACATGCGCAAGTTTGGGTTCTAGTCCCGTGAGTAAGGTGTTCAAAACCATGCCCTCAGTTAATTGCGTTTGGGCTTGTTTTTGTGCCGCTGTTAACCGCTGTTTATGAACAGAAGCATGCATTTTTGCTTCGTGGGTTTGTAAGCGCGCAATAAACGTGAGCGGAGATTCACCGGGAAGTTGTCGCATTCTTTGCAAGTCTTGTATTAAGGAGGTTAGGTCTCTACTATCACCGAAATGATTCTCTAAGAGTTTTAATTTCTTCCCAATGAGTGGGATTTCTAGAGTTCACTAGTTCAGCCGCACGGCCTTTTAATTTGTTTTTTATGTGAACAGTTAAAAGTACCACCTGGTTACCAATTGACATGCCAAAAGCAGTTCTGCATGAATTTAAAAACGTATTTAAATTTATTTGATTACCGTCATATTCAGGGATAATTGAAAATATTTCGCTCAATTTATACGGTTCAACAACGTCTGGTTGAGGTTGTGGCTCGTGCTGTTGTTGGTTTTGTTGTTGTTGGTGAGCCATATTTCGAGTAGTTACTGGCATAAACTAATTTGAATTTGAAAACTTAGATTTATTTTACTTATAATAGCAATGGACAACAGAACTGTTCTTTTCCACGGACAATACGCAAGAAATGATGCGATTATTATTTTAATTAAATTTGCACTAAAAACGAGATGATTCAATAAGTACTTACACGTAATAAATCCTCATTTGTAGGTTCTTTCTTGATTTAGGGATTGGAATCCGCCGCCCGTCGTCAAAGGTCTCCTTGTTCCGGCGATCCTTTCCTGAAGTTAGGCCCTTTTTGGGGTGTTCCTTGTTCTTCTGGGAGGTTTTCGTTGGTTAGGCTCTTCTTCCAGGCGTTATTACCAATCCTACCGACTGCGCCACTTTTATATCACTTAGAACTTGATTTGCTTTTTAAAAACTTTTATTTTAACTTTTACAAATTATTTATATGATTTTATATGGTTGAAAATATGTAGATATAATTAGTACAGAGATTAAATGAATACTGAACTCAAATGCGTCTGTTGGTCATATTTATAAGGTTTGATATCAACGTAGGCACAGCATTCTGGGAATTGTTGCCGTGCCAGCGTTTCACATGAGAAGTCTAGGAAGTTGTTATCGCTTAGGTGATAAATGTATCAAATTATATCACGTACCATGATAAGAATATAAAGTTACTTATTTAGATAAGATACCTAGATATTTGAATACATTGATGTGGTTTATTTAGCATATAACATATATTATGGTTTTTGGGGTACGCACGGCATGAAAATCACATAAAATATCCATCAATGATTCTTCTTCGAACGATATATGATGCTGGAAACAGAGCACTAGTTCCTGAAAATCCTATGGATGTTCTCAATATTTAAAAACTAAAAAGAGAATATTAAAAAACAACAAAAAGTAAAAATAAACAGATAGAAAGTGAAACCAAAAAAAATGGGATCACCCTGGTTGGCAATGAGAACGCTCTCATAAGAAACATAGTGCCGGTAAGAGCAGGTTCTTTGATAAAAATAATCACACACACATGCACGCACGTACACAAACACACTGGAAGCCATTCATAAACACGTACATATAGATTACATTACCTCATTGTTAGACCTTCAGGCACTCCTGGAGCGAAAACCACTCATAGGATAGATTCAGTGCAATAGGAATTTTTGATGAGTATGACTTTAACTACAAAATAGCAAAGTTTCAGCCAATCCTAAAAATTGATAAAAAAATTCTGAAAAAAATTCTTCAGCTTTATTGGACTAGAACAAAAATATTTCGACCCTTGCAATTTTTTGCTAAAGTTAATAGTTTAGGAGTAAGATGTTCTTGAATGTCTAAAATGAAGCAAATTACCTAACTTTGACAAGCTGTATCTCAAAAACTGTCCATAGGATTGGCTTGATGTGATAAGAAGTTTTGCTCAGCAGGATTTGAACTACAAAATACCAACATTTCAGCCGATTCCGCCGAATCAACATTTTCATGGGTTTTGTTTCGGGGTCCTTTACAAACCGATTAATTTTTTTTAATGAGTCCGTGAAAGTGTATAGAATAATATCCTGAAAAGTTTACATTTCGCTCGGAGGCAGAACATAAAAAAAAAGCGAAAAAAAAAATTTTTTATCCATTTTTTCAAAATTTTGAAATTAAGTCAATAAAAAATACAGACGATAGACCACGTGTTTCTGAACAAAAAATGTCATAATAAAATTTATCGCTAAAGCCATGGTATTCCTGGAAAATAATAGTGAAGTAACTTTGTCACCCTACGCGGACAGCGCACGGTTAAATGCGTACTATGGAACCTCTAAAAATTCTTAGCTGTTCTATCGAGAAAAATAAAGCTTTTTTTTCTGATTATACGTTTTAAACATTTTTCTTAGTGAATAGGAGGAAAAATAGAGAGTATGGACGGAAAATGTATAATTATTAATGCATACACAGACACCACACATAGCCGCTGAATCGCTCGCATGAATTTTTACGTGCCTTTACTGTATTGTATGTATTACAGGTACACCTATCCACATTTCAGCTATATGCAATGGATTCCTTATATATTTTGTTAATGTATTGGAAAAGTTCAAGAGTTTATATTCAAAACAATCAAAGATATTTTCATAGTTATAATGATAAGTTCGTGAAAATCGCAATTTATTATCATGAAAATGCATACAAATAAACGATTTTGTTCGAAAAATATACATTTTTTCCGAAATAGTGATATTTAATTTTTTCCAATGCGTCAATTTGTCGACAAGTTACAGCCTCCAATATATATATATATATATTTATCAAAAAAAATCATCAAGCAAGGAAATTAAAATGATTTGAGATGTACTTTTTTTAATCCTCGTTACTACAACTTAATAAACCATAATAATCATGAAGTGTATATACTTTTCAACAGTTCTCAATGAAGAAAGAATTTTTTTGAAGGGCTTTTATTTTTTTCTATATTGTTTATTGCGACGATTGAGTTTGGGTGTGATAATATATATAAGTATATTTTTCCCATCCATCCTTTGCTTGTATTGTTTAAAACAAAAAAAAAGCATCAGAAAGTTAAAATTTCCATCTTGATGAATCAACACCCATATAGATTGAACAAATTCTGATTTAGTGACATGTAATTCAGTGCGTGCGCGGTTAGTATTTGAATGGGCTCCCGTCTTGGGAAATACAGCGTTCTCGTCCCACCTTCTAGAGGCTTGTATATCAGTGTATACTCGGAAGTTACGTAATTTCAGACGAGGATTACGTAGTGGACATACCATCCTTCGGAGGGGATGTAAAGCAGGCGGTCCCTTGTCTATTAAATGTTAGGCAAGTAAAAGATCCCTACTCTTCTTAAGGGAAGAGGTTCGGCAAAATTTCCAGGTTGGGGGTAGCTCGTCTCCTGGCGTCGGTGATAGGCCCTGGTAGCGGAAATAGGCCGACGTTAAATAGTTAAAAAAAAAAAAATTCAGTGCGTCGGTGTCACAGTCGTGCGTATTCAAGCACGTGCACCCATGGATCTCGCTCCGAGTTATAACGTTACACTTGACAATTTTTTTCCGGGAAATCCGTGGCTTTAACGATAAATTTTGTTAGTACATTTTTGTTCATAAATACGTGATTTAAACTGTATTTTTTATTTTTTTCTAGCTTGATTTAATTTCAAAATTTTGAAAAAATGGAATAATTTTTTTTTACATTTTTTTTATGTTCTGCATCCGAGCGAAATGTAAACTTTTCAGGATATTGTTCTATACACTTTCACGAACTCATTAAAAAAAAGTTTACTTAGTTTGCAAAATTTTATGGGTAAATACCTTCATCGACTGGACTATAAAGTGGTTAGCTCGTTTAGGCTTTTATTTTATTTTTAACCTCAATTTTGGTCGGATTTTATTTGCTTTTGGAGGTTATATAAAAATCATGAGGTGATAGGTCAATGCTTACCTCGGATTCGGTTTCAACGCCCCAAAATACGTATAGGTATAGTAGTCGGCAGTGCAAAACTTTTTTTGTATGTGCCTGTGTTATTAAACCTAAGATAATAGCAATGAGAGTTTGACTGAAATATTAAAATAGAAAAAAAAAAACAAATCCTGAAAATTGGCATAGAGGTAGTAATGTGGAGTAGTAAGTTGTGTTTACAGAAATTATGTTACTAGTTCATCCTTATTAGAAGTATTTGGTGTGTAATTATATTCTCCGCGCTAAAAACTTTTATTGAATGTTTTTTAAATGTTGCTGTTTAGTTTTCGACTTACACAGTGTTCAGTTGAAAAAAGTTATTTTTATTTATGGGACGTTTCATGCCAACCCGAACACACAAAAAAGATCAAAATTTTCATTAAGAATATTAGTTTAGAAAGTAATGACTGTATTTCGAAGTTCCATATGACGGTCTCAATATGGCAGCTAGAATCAACAAAATCACAAGTAATAATAAAAATAAATATCAATTATAAAGCGAATTCATTCATGAAAAGTCTGAAAATGGTTACAAAATTTTCTCTTGCATGGTATATTTTGAATATCATATTCAGCTTCAGGAAATTAATATGACGGTAACGATAACGATAACTAGAGATTTTAATTTAGATAGATTGCCGTATGGATTAAATAACTTTTTCTTTATAGTTTAATAGTAAGTGACGATAACGATAACTAGAGACTTTAATTTAGATAGATTGCGGTATGGATTAAATAACTTTTTCTTTATAGTTTAATAGTAAATGTAACAAAGAAGCGTTCCTATATCCTGCACTTCTTAACCATTTTATAGGGTGTTCAGTTCATGCCACCTCTTTTTAGGAGGAGTTTAAAAGTGGCGTTTAAGAAACGAAATAGCTCGTATCCATACACCTATATCTTCGAAAACAATAAACTTGGCATTTAAAAGATACTATACAAAATCAAATTATGTGACCGGTTTAAAATTTTTGTGAATAAATTCGCTTTGTAACTGTGTTTATTGTTTTTTATGATTGTCCTAATTCTAGACGCCATTCTGAGTCTGTTATATTAAATTCTCGAAATCGTCATATTGCTGTCTAAACTGATATTCTAAATGAAAATTAATAACCCGAAACATTTTTTCTGACGTTATTTTTTATTGCAGGGATGTTAAAGATGATCTGGAGTATCACATGTATCAAAAAGTTTTATTTAAATGAGGTAGTAATATTTCAAGAAATTTTGACAGCACCAAGAGCGTACGCAAGGGTGTCGATGTGAAATTTTTATCGGAGAAAACGTCACACTTCAGGTTATTTTTTTTTAAGTGAGTTATTTCCATTAGTTTCTTAGTGACATCAACACAACGTTTCGGAAAGTGTCATCTTTGTTGATTACCATTAAAATTTCCTTCGATTTCCATATTTTCCCTTTCCGTCATTTTAAAGAGCGTATTTCTTGAAGAATGGAACTGTTGGTACGTTGAGCTGTCCAAGAAATTCATAACAAGCGTCTCGAAACCCATATCATGGATGTACCAAAACTCCGCGTGTCCGTTTTCTAAATGGTCCATGTTTCAGAGGTGTAAAGAAAACTAGAAAGATCTTGGTGCGTTAGAAAAAGTAATCTATGTGAGTTTCGTGAGGATTTTGTCAGGTCAAGTTTTGCTCAATTGGTAAGTTTCTGGTCTTGCTATTTCCCTCCATCTTATTCAAAACATCTTGCCAGACGTTTTGCGATTCTAGTACTAGTTGGCCTCCGCTTGCTGTAAATACACGTCTAACGACATTATGCCATTTACCTATGTCGTCTTTTAGGTGCAAAACCTCACCAAACCCCTTTTCCATCAGCTCCCTGGTCACATTAGTCCATTTTGGAGGGGGGCGGGGCATTTGCCTCTTGCTATACAGTTTTCCCTGAACTGTCAACTGTTCTATGTCATTCTTTGGTTGATCTGGCCAAAAAAAGGAGAGGATTCGGGAGAATATAATGATGGCAAGTCACTTTTGGGAACGTTTTTCTCGAGCAATTAGTGCGATGGGCTCTCCAGAGTATTCGTAACAAGCCTTTTCGGAACCACATATCGAAAGCATCAATACGCCTTCTGTTTGCTTCCCTAAAACTTCGTGTCAGAGGAGTAAGGAAATATAGAGAAGACTGTATCTGTATTCTTCTCCAAATCTCCTATTCAAAGTCACCAGCATTATTCACAAGGTGTATCATCCTGTTTACTACGTCACAGTCACCTAATCTTAATGTGTCTGAGTGGTTATTATTTGCTAGGTCTTTAATCATAATTTTTATTTTGTTTTAATTCACACCTAAAACGTAATGAGAGTTTATTGCCTGAAGCTTGTCCAACAAATGTATGAGATCATCTTCACTTATTGCAACTAAGGTGGTATCATATGCAAATTTCAAGTTAGAAATCTTAGTTTGCGTTTGCCTAAAGCTACTCCACCCTGCCAGCCCCAGCACACGTGGCATCACGTGTTCACTACAGATGTTAAAGAGGATTGGTGAAAAATCACAGCCCTTCTGATGTATCTTTCACTTTTACATTCGTCGCAGTTAGTGTTGCCTATTTTCACCAAAGCAGAGTTTTCTTCATATAGTCGGCGAATAGTCAATAGCAGATGTTGAGTATTCCCGTCTCCAATGATACAGATGACAGTTTGTTCCATTCTACATTGTCAAAAGCTTTACGGTAGTCTACAAACAAGGGTATGTAGGAAGCATTCTGTTGCCTTCTCAAATAATTTGTCACAAATTCATTATTTGCTCCCTAGTGCTGCGTCTTCTAACAAAACCTGCTTGCTCAGGATGTATTTGCCAAGATAAATAGATATTAGATAAGTCTCGATTGAAGAATATACAGTATTATTTTACCGGGATGTGTTATTATTGTTAGCAATCCGTAGTTATCAGACATTTGTCGCTTCCTACCTATATAGGGATACAAATACTGAGCTTTTCCAATCATAGAACTAGATTCCTCTTTCCTATATTTTTTGCATATTCTGTGAATGATTCACATTTCACCTCGGCTGTGACATTGTTGACCTTAGCTGCTTTGGCAATTTTAGTTTCACCTTCACTTCTGTTTTCAGGTTGGCGTTCATAATCCTGTTGCCAGTCATCTTCTTCCTTAGAAGCCACTTTCAAAAAGCTTTTCGCACTATTGGCGTTAGACCTAAATAAGCTGATCTCTGTCAGTTCTTAGAGCCGGTGGAGTCCTTAATTGACCGTGTTTTAAGTTTAATAAATTTACGTGTAACGGAAAAATCCTTGCTGTTACTGTGGTGTCGCACGTGACTCTAATTCTTTACAGATGCCTTGCAGATAGGAATTCTTATCTCCTACAAAGATTCTAAACTATTCGCGTCAGTCTGGTGTACTCTTCCGATTCTAAGCCAGTGTTAACATTTTGATCCTTTAGATTTTTCCTGGCTTGCATTTCAGGTTGTTCCTTTTCGTTACTGCTCATGTTCTCTTTTAAAGAATTCTATGGGGCACTTGGTAGTTGCATTGTTAGCCAAATTCATAAACGCAATTACTGGTATAACCAACAAGGGTTCCAAAGTTCTCTTTGCTATCTTACACGTACCTAATCTTTTCATATTTCGATAGGCCTCACTTGTTCCCTCTCTCTTAACAACACAGGCACACAAAATTCGTATTCAGCATATCGAAATACGTAGGAGTTGCTTAATGGAGTCCGAGAAACAGATCAGTTTTTTTGCATGTCATTGTGTCTATGAAATATATGAATGTCACCGAATTCCCGCTATTTTCTATAAAACCGCACAGACACACACACACAAAAAATAAAAAGTAGTCTGTTTCTGGGACTCCTTTGGGTAATCCCTATGTACTTCGACATGCTGAATAGCTTGTTAGATTCACCAATTTTTAGTAAATCGTGAAAATAACTTAAATTATGAGTTTTTTTACTTTATTTTCGCGATTTACAAAAAAATGGTGGGTGATGGAGCTAAACGGATACTTGATTCATGTTCAGCACGTCTAAATGCATAGGAATCACCTAACGGAGTTCCAGGAACAGATCACTCTTTTATTTTGTGTGCCTGTGTAATTTTTGTTGTAGTTGACATTCAAACTGTATTTAGAATTTACTGGCTGAAGATTGTGGAAAAGATGCATGAGCTTAGCTTTACTCTTCGATTGATTAGAAATCTTAGTTTCGCCTATAATTACCCCACTCTGTCAGTCTCTCAGCACACATCGCATGACATATTATGTTTTCCATAAATGTTAATGGACTGTCTGGTCTAATATACAAAAATAATATTCTTATTTACCTTAGTTTGCTTTGAAGAAAGAAGGGGCCTTATTTGACGAATACAGAAAGTTAAAATACTGAAACATTGATAATTTAATGTTAAATAAAAAAGGAGGAGAGCCTATAAGGCCGGTCTTCGGCCCTTTTTATTTTTGGTGAAAAAATTTCGAAAATAGTATATTAAAGTATAAGTGGATAATAGGGTGTTTAAAACACGCGCGATTTTTCGAGCACGACGGCGCAGCCGAGTGCTCGAAATAGAGCAAGTGTTTTAAAGACCAGTTATCCACGAATACTTTACGCTATTTTTTTTTATTGGTACACTTTGAAATCATAAATACTGGTATTATTACTACAAAAAATGAAAACAAGAATTAAGAATGTAAATTGGTTGAATTCGTGATGTGACATCAAGATACCTGTCAGTGTCATGAAAATGAGAAAAACAAAAATTAATTTGCAATCTGTCACATATGATTAATTATTGTCAATACAGTTACTGATTGTATACTGCTTTAAAATGAGTTCTAACATTGATTACTTAAATAGAAAAGCAGAATCGCGGTTAATATCGCAAAAAAGGCTTTTGAAACATTCGTTAGTAATATTTTATTTGAGTTACAGTATGTTATATCAACAATTAAAAAGTTGACATTTTGACTTCACGTTTCTTGATGTTACCATGGTACCAATAAAAAAAAAATTATTTTATATATATTCAATATCTAATCAGACCCAAACGGAACTTCCTCCAACCCATCCCCCTCCATGTAACCCCATTAAATTATTATAGAACCAGTTTACATTAGCGCACATGCTTAGATGTTTTTAAATTTGAAAATCACTACACACTAAGCTCCCCCTATTACTATACAATACCCCAATACCTCTAACCTCCAATGACAAGCACCCTCTCCTCTCACAACATAAACCTTAAAAGGACTTTTTATTTACATTATGAATAAAATGTCAATTTCTCTTATACCTATCCCCACCAACACCCTCTCTCCCGAACCATTATGTTGTGTAGAGAGATTTAGGTGAGATTTTTTTTGTTTTTTTGCCTGTTGAGTTAGAGCTTAAGGAATAAGGTACGTACTTTTGTCTGATTTTTTCAGAACTCAGAGCTTAACTATCTTTCTTCGTATTTTTGTTGCTTTGGACATATGGAGACGGGCGCAAGGTTACATCTTTCTGCTGATAAAAAAAAGTATAAGAAAATTCTTCGTTATACCATTTTCATGTTTGTAGCAGTATGATGATGGCGGGATGGTTCGTGAGAGTGGATGTTGAGGGGACGGGGGATTATAAGAGGAACTGACATTTTATTAATAACGTAAATAAAAAATCCTTTTAAAACTATTTTATACTATGGTAGAAGCGTAAAGGTTTATGTTAGTGGGGGGTGATTTTCAAGTTGAAAAACCTCTAAGCGTGTGTACTAATGTAAACTGGTTCTTTAATAATTTAAGGGGATACATGGAGGAGGGAGGGTTGGGGGAAGTTCAATTTGGGGTGAAATAAATTAAATATTGAATATATATGATAAAAAAAAATGTTTTCACCAAAAATAAAAAAGGCTGAAAACCGGCATTATAGGCTCTCCCCCTTTGCAAAATAATTAAATAAGTACAATAACGATATTCTATTCCTTTACTATTGACATTATCTTCAAATTGTTTAATTTTAATTACTTTAAATGATTGATTGAACAATTAACATATGTTATACGATTTGCATATAGTTGATAATTAATTATTTAAGAGAAATTGTTTACCTCAATTTGCCTGCAAGTGGGTGTAATTTGTAACGATCCTTATACACCATAACTAGGTGCAAGGCTTTAAATTCTTTGGTTAATTAATTGATTTCACTTTCTTTATGTAACAGTATCTCTGTTATCAAAAACATGTTTGTACGTAATCATTTGCATTCAAGTGTCAATATTAATAAACTTAATTGGCGTGTTTTTAATTCTCAACAGAAATTTGGGCTGTATGAGTATACAAAATTAAATCTACGTTTCCGCTTTCATGTTACAGGGTAAAATTATTTGGACTTATTACACATATTTGAATTAAATGACGTATATAACGATGTATATTACTGGAGAGGCCTGATACTTCCAGTGTGACGTTATCTCTGAAGTAATTTCCACAAACACCAAAAGACAGTTTTAATCATCTGCAGATGTTGCCAATATGGCTGACGAAACGCACGTGGAGTAATAGTATTTAAGTGCAGTGCTCAAGTGTTTGGTGTTTGTGGAAAATACTTCAGAGACAGTATACACAATAACTAAAAAAAATGTTTTTCTTCACAAAAATCTTCTTCTTAACACCTCACCATTATATGATATATTGTACATTTATATATTTGTGCTTGTAGCCTGTTTCTTTTAGGCAAGAAAACCTTTGTTATACAGTTTTGAATTCAAATTGCCTTAAATATTTTATATTAATTTTGTTGCAAACTATTGCCAAATTTTACAGACATTCATCATCATCATCATCATTAGTTCTACAGCCACATGTGGGCCTCGGCTTTTCCAATTTTTTTTTCGCCATCCATCTCTATCCATCCCCATTCTCTGCCAGTTAGTTACTCCGATAATTCTAGCATCCCCATCCACCCCGTCTTTCCATCTCAGTCTTGGCCGACCCCCATGTCGTGATCCTACTGGCTGTGAATTTAAGATCTTTTTTGGTGGATAGTGTTCATCAGTTCGTGCTATGTGTCCCGCCCATCTAAGTCGTACAATCTTTGTTCGTGCTCTTGGCTACTTGTTCATACTTTTGATATAACTCAAAATTATACCTTATGCGCCATGCACCACTGTCACAGATTGCACCAAAAATTCTTCTTAAGATTTTGCGCTCGAAAATCAATAACAGGTTTTCATCTGCTTTGCTAATAGTCCAAGCCTCAGATCAGTGAGTCAGGACTGGGATTATAAGGTTTCTGTAAATTAGCGTTTTAGTTTTGCATGATAAAATATGACTTTTAAGATGTTTGGAGAGTCCGTAGTAGCATTTGTTGGCAATTAGTAATCTTCTTTTGATTCCTTGTGAGATTTCATTTTCATTGCTGACAGAGGATCCGAGGTATATAAAGTTTTGTTCTGTGTCGAACTCGTATTTGTCTATCTTTATTGTTTGATCGACCACTGGATGTCTGTTACTAGGCGTTGAGGCAATTATTATACTCTTCGCAAAAACGAAGAGTATATTGTATTTGATGGGCACAATATGCCAATATGCTGCTGAAGGCGCACGTGGCTCATGCCACGGCGTACTACGACAAGTGGAAGATTCGGATAAACGCCGAGAAGTCAGAATCGATCCTATTCACGCGCCGCTTCACTGAAAACCGTATTTTAACGCCACTCTCGATCGGGGGTAGAGAAATTCCAATTAAGCGGTGCGTGAAATATCTGGGGGTGAACCTATACAAACGTCTGACATTCAACATTCACATTAACGAGACGATTCGCAAGGTCTACTTCATGTCCAGGAGTCTGTATCCGCTCCTGGCGCGTGGTAGGCGGACTCAACAGGACCAATAAAAAGTTGTTGTATACGATGGTAATCAGGCCGGCTATCACATACGCGGCGCCGGTGTGGTGCAGCATCCCGGCCATGACAATGCGAAAATTTAAAGTACTAGAACACAAATTTATGCGCCTCATTTCAGCCTCTGATAGATACACCTCCCTCAGAGATCTCTATGCACGTTGCCACGACATAGCCCCACTAGCGGACTACGTCCAAGAAACGTCTTAAAAATTCTATCAGTTAAAACTAGACGGTAGCCCGCTTACCCGCAACATCACTCGAATCAGACAGCATAATGCCATACTATTCAATATAAAACATCCCCTACCATACCAGGCGTTGCCTATCTTCCGGCAACTCCCTTAGCTACACTCTCTCCTACGATAACCTACCTTTCCCCTATCTTTATCTTTCAACCCCTTTCTCTCTCCCTTTCATGTTTTTGCAATTTTGTTCTTTTATCCTTTTTGTTGTTTTTTGTAATTTTTTGTCCCTAAATCCCCTTCAGGCCGAAACTTATCCAAATCCTAATTTTTTAAATCACAGCTTTTATCTTTCCATCCTACCTTCTTTGTCGGCAATCAGACCGCAAGGCCGTCATTTGTTCAAACGGGTTTTTTTGTTCAGTTTTCCCGTGTCAATAACCAAAATTGTGTAGTGCGCGTTCGCCAATGTTTTTAGTGTTGTGTTTATCTTTAATTTACTTTTAGGTCCATGTGGACAATAAAATATTTTAACCTAGTTTTTAAGTCCACCTGCGGTGGACAGGAGCTCCTACCCCCCGAACTATCTCTAAGCTGAGTCGAGCCCACCCCGCCCAGCCCCACACCCACCTCGACGTCACCTGTCCTGGTCGTGTGGCTTGCTCCGGGTTGGACTCCGAGGAGGCACATATTGTACTATTAATACTGAATAAATACTATTGATTGATTGATTGCCTTTCAATCTAAAAGTCTCGTGTTCGATCCCTCACATAGCGATTTTTTTTTTCATATATTTTTTTTTCACAACAAAGTTGGTATCACAAAATTTAGAATGTCCAAAAACTAACATTATTTACAAGAGAAATGCGAAGAGTATCCTATAGAATATGTAACAATTATATAAAAAGCTCAGTAAATCGGCGTAGAGTATAATGCTTCCACTAGTTTTAATTTTCTCCTCATTTACTACTAATCCCATCTTTTCCGCCTCTGTTGAAAATACTAAGAATGTTTCCTTAGCTTTATGTATGTAGGGTCCGAGAGACATTCATAAAACTTAAATTTCGACATCACAGTATAAAAGTTAAAAAGTCAGAAGGTTGTAAATGATCAATTATGCTAAAGCGATAAAAATTTCAACCATAATATAGATAAAAATATTAACAACTTAATAAATGATCAAGAAAAAATAGCAAACGAATTTGGCGAATACTTCTCACCGGTAGTTAGATTCAAGACCAAAGCAGCATTTGGAAGATCAAGTTGCGACCCACATCCCCACGAAGTCATATTTTCAATTACTATTTACTGCTATGATACTGAAACACGCGAAATCAAATTCGTCAAAAAATAAAAACTCGACAGGATGTGATTGAATTCCTACCAAAATTGTAAGAGGTGTATGTGAGTCACTAATAGTGCCATTGTTATTTCTCTTTAATCTAGCTCTAAAAGGTGAATTTCCAGATGTCATCAATGTAACAAATATGATTCCAGTTTAAAACGTGATGATTAAGAAAATATTGCTACGCTAAGAAACTGCATGACAGTAAATATGTACTAGGCATGTAAATAGTAACCTCGGCATAAAAGGCAATATTCTAAAATTAATGACGGCTTTCTTTGGACAAAAAATATTATTTTGGGAATTCAGCAGATAATTTTCAAAGAAACCATTCATTCCTTTCATGTACCATTGATGGAGCTAATGGTATCTTTGAAAGTTATCTGTTGAATATTCAAAATAATATTTTTTAGCAATAATGTAAGCAGAAATACAAGATATTTGGATACCGCTTATCTAAAAAGAACCAAGCAGCATTTACACATTTTAGGGAAATTTCACTTTAATATTGCAAGTTGCACTACAAATCTAATTATAAAACTTTTTCAACGAACTTCTCTTTAAAAATTGTAAATTGTTTAAAATAATGCCCTATTTGAAAATAGATTGAATAAACTTGAATTTAAGGGTTGTAAAAGTCTTTTTTTGGCAGTTGGTTCCGTATTGAAAAACTAAAAAATAAGAACACCCTGTGATTGTGTCGCTTGGTTCGATATTAAAAATTTAAAAAAACGTGTTAAATAATCAAAAAATCTAAAATGAAAATAATATAATACTCAAATATTTTATTGCAACAAATACAGGATTACCCGAGGGATTACCAATAAATTTTTTGTAACGCCATATCCTAAAATGACTTTTATTTGACATTATCAATAAATCAAAACAATGACAAGTGTAAAATAAAGAAAAAAGAGTGAAATAAAGAAATTTCATTTCACAGTATGAAATAAAACTTATTGGTTTCTATGGAAACAGCAATAGAATTTAGTCTATTTTTACAAAATTATATTGTTTTCTAATTTTGAATGGCGATACAAAAAATTTTGTATATAACTCAAGACTAAAATGTGTTTTTTTACTCGTGTGGTTTATAGCACTCGCCGTCGGCTTGTACTATAAATGCCCCACTTGAAAAAAAAAAAACACCATTTTAACCACTTGTTATATAAAATAGTATTTCAAAACTTAATTTTCAACTTCCACTTCAAAATCTTGTGTGCCATTTTTACCATTTTTTGGGTTCTTGCTGTAAGATTACTTGGAAACATTTTTTATTATAAATAATATAACACAAAATCTCATTTTATTATAAATAATATAACACTAGGAACCTGTGACTTGGTTCCATATAGCTAAATAGGCAATCTGCATTTAAAGAATTGGTACTTGGTTCCCTGGCTCATACACGACATGGTGATTGTTGGTTCCTTTTCAGGATTTAACCCAACGTAGTAAGTACATATTACAGTCGCTTGGTTCTATTAACTCATTTTTAATATTTTGTCACTTGGTTCCTTTTAGATAAGCAGTATCCATTTATTTTTAAAAGCAATTTAAAAATCCAAATAAATTATTATAAATCCCAAAGTTACAACTTAGATATATGGGTGGTCCAGAGTTCCATCTTAGGTACGCTCTGTTGTAAATGATCCCCCTTAGTAGAGCGGCAATCCAGAAAGAAACGGGTACTAGTGAAACATTCTTACAATTTGACATACTGACTCCTGTCAATAAGACAACTATTTTTCCGAGCAGCACCAAATCAAAATGGCTTCCGGTTTCAAGATGGTGGCCCATTTAGAAAATTTAAAAGAACGGGTTTTCTATCTAAACTATCGATGTTACAAAAAAAAATTGTTAAGAGAAATAGTTCCAAATTACTTAAATTCTGAATAAAAGAGTTTAATACAGCTTTTTACCTAAAGCTAAGAATAAAGGCGGTATACAGAAAAATATAAAAAAGTTATTTTTTATTTATAATTTAAAAGTTTATAAGTTTGTCAACTAAATAATTACTATTACAGAAAAAAATTATTAAAAAAAATATTCCACAATAAAATTTGAATAAAAACACGTTATACAATATGTTTACCTAACACTAAAAATAAATCCGCTACACGGAGAAATACTAGAACATGATTTTATGCATATTTTACAATCTAAAGCAATAATTATAATGTAGTTATACTTACATACCTTTTTTAAGTTAGTTGTATTCTCCTTTATAATTTGTTCGAAGTAACGTGCATTACAAGCCGGCTTCTTCACAACCACATTTGGTCTCAATGCATCCTTTTTTGTAACGACATTGAATTAATTGTCTAAGGTTTACATACCTCCGGAAGTGTTGACCATTTTGGCACGCAAACATTTTCGGACACGCACCAATCCCATTTATCAAGATTAGGCAAAATCAAATTTGATGTCAGAGACTGTCCCCAAATGTGCCCACTTTGGAAGCTAGCCCCTAAAATGTGTTGCTCCAAAGCATCCATTGAAGAGAGGATGTTGCACGTTATCAAATCCTGTTAGGGAGTGGAAACCTCGTACTACATCACACTTGCTTTCTCCTAGTTTTTGTACCTCATGCACCTTTAATACTCTAAAATATTTATTAACATCAAACTGTATATTTAAACTATTCAGCCCTTCTTTATACAAACAGTAAACAAAAATGAATCAGCTAGTACTCCCACATCAGTGTCGACAGTTCTAACGCAAATATCCTTCGGACCTTGTTGAACACAATCATTAATATGCAATATTAGTCTTGTATCTGCTTCTTTTTGGTTGCAGGATTTTAGAGCAGTATTGCAATACCTAGTTTTAACCCCCGACCCCAAAAGAGGGGTGTTATAAGTTTGACGCGTATGTTTGTATGTCTGTCTGTCTGTGGCTTCATATCTCTTCAACGGATGGTCAGATTTTGATGTACTTTTTTTTATTTGAAAGAGTATTTTGTCGAGAAGGTTTTTGTCATATTAGATTTTGATGATTGGTCGCCATCTTGAATTCGCCATGTGGAACTTCTCTAGAAATTGTCCGATTGAAGTAAAATTGAAAATGTGTAGACAATTATGGTAGTCGAATATGATTTCGGCCTCATTTTGATAAGGGTCATATGAAACTGGTACGATTAGATACATTGATCGGGGGTTTTTAAAAATTTTCAATTTTTTAACCCCCGATCCAATAAGTTTGGTTCGTACGTTTGTATGTTTATTTTTCTGTCTGTCTGTCTGTCTGTGGCATTATATCTCTTCAACGGGAGATCCGATTTTGATGCAGTTTTTATTAAAATTAAATATAACACATAAATATATTTATAATAAAATCGGTCTTGTAGACCGTGTGCGACTAGTAGATACAAAATTGGACCGCGTCGGCTTAAAGGTTAAAAGTTCTGTGTGGGACTCGTGATATAATAATACGCTATGTTGTATGTATATGTTTAGTTTAAAAAGTATAAAATAAAATAAAATTATAAATTAAAAAAAAAAACCGACACAAAAATATCGACTAAATAACTAATATAAAAAAAATAAATTAACACAACTTTAAAAATTATGAAATAATTTTGATTTCATATACGAACTCTTATGATTTATTTAAATCCAGCTTACATTTTCTTTATGTATTCGATGTTTGCTTTCTTATACGCATGAATATGTCGGGGGCTGCTGTAAAGACGAACTACTAAATAGTTATATTCAAAACATCAGCTCCCGATATATTCATTCGTATAAGAAAGAAAATCTCGAGGACATAAAAAAAACGTAAGCTGGATTTAAATAAATCATAAGAGTTCGTATATGGAATCAAAATTATTTCATAATTTTTAAAGTTGTGTTAATTTATTTTTTTTGTACTAGTTATTTAGTCGATATTTTTGTGTCGGGTTTTTTTTTAAATTTATAATTTTATTTTTTTACAATTTCTTCGCCAACAGTTTCGATGAAATTCGATGTTGTATCATTTACCAAAAAACAAAATAATTCTGTTTTATTTTCAGCGTTTTTCAGTAATTCTTTGGCAGTATAATGTCACTACGGGCTTGCCTTCTTATTCCGACTCCTCTAGTTTCTCTCATATGACTTTTTAAACTGTCCTTTTGAACACATGCCATACTATGTCGACACGTTTAGTTTTTAATTTGACAATATTATGTTTAATATGTGCTTAAAAAACTTTTTCGGAATATTCTTTAAATTTGGAAACTCCTTTAGACAAAAGTAGATGGACTAAAGCGGGGCCGTCGCAAATTAGGCAGCTGTAGTTACTTTCCGATGTAATATTTGTCTCATTTTCAGTTAATAATGGTATATTTTGCCTACGCGATTCGCTTACAGGACCGAGATTTAAAATATTATGCCTCCTACAGCCTTTTAATTTATTCTATAATTCAACTCTTTATTACTTTATGGTCAAAGGATAATTATTATGACATGTATAGAATATTACTTTGCGTATTTTATAAAATATCAGAAGAAATTGACTTTGTAATATTTTACCCCGTAGAGTCTTAATTTTTAGTTTTAGGAAAAAAACTTATAAGAACTTTCTTATTCAAAATTTCATGTGGAATAATTTTTCTTAGTAAGTTTTTTTCTTAAAATCAATAGTTCGACGTTTCTAGCTAACGTCGATTGTCTAAAACAGCCGCCATGTTGAAATCGAAAGCCATTTGATTTGGCGCTGTTCGGAAAAATAGTCGTTTTAATGACAAGAATAATTAGTATACCAAATTAGAAAATTTTTTCACTAATAGCCGTTTTCTAAGGGTTTTTACTGTGTTTGCCGCCATACTACCTAGATCTATTCCACTAGGTAAAATTATGTTTTTTGGCGATACATATAATACATATCATTCAAAGATATATAGTCCACAAATCTCTGCTCAATTGATTCTTAATGAATTTAGTAAGCGAGGAACTATTAATAGTCCATTACTAAATACCCATAATATCAGTATTGTTTGTTAATAGGAAGCAAATATCTACGAATTTAGCATTACAATCGTTTTTAATATCTGTAGTTATTATGTTATGCGACTGTAATTTAAAGTAGCTATTAGAGGAATTAAAATTTATAAGCTTTAGTGAGGATACAAAAGCTTAAAGTTTTATTTTTTCTTTTTTTTTAATCGCCTTCTTTATATTAATGTCCTGACAGAGTATAGCCGTAGGCTATTCTACCACTCAACCAGGATGGACACACACATATAGATAACATCACAACATCCATTCCCTGCGACATTGCCATCCGCCGCAGCTGAGACTCGAACTCTGGTGAGGAGAGCGACTAGACCGTGCTACCTCGGCAACGCGTGAAAAACGCCACTACACATCCATACCCTAGCCAGGATTTGAACCCGGGACCCCTTGGTCGAACGCCTAACACCGTAAGCACTGCGCCACCGAGACGGTCATAAAGTTATAAACTGTAATAATCTTCAAACAATCAGCTGTGTTTTAAACATATGTTACAATGAAACTAAAATTATGAATGTAAATGAAAAAATATTCCATACAGATTAAGAATAGGTGTGGTTTAGTAAACGGATGAATGATACACCATGGAACCCTTGTTGACAATATCAAATATTAAATTCGACGATGAATACAGATCGGCTACATGAAAGTTGAAAAAAAATTGTCGTGATAGAGATGTTACCGAATTTACAAAAAAACAGACTTTCTGGTGCCCTAATTCTTTCCACACTTTTTAACCTCTAAGAGATGACAGAGAGCAGACTGATGTTTTAAATGTAAATATGGAGACATTTATTATAACCTTGCTTATGTCCGTGACTCGCTCGCGTAAATATCCCTCCTATTCCTACCATATACCCAACTTTACAGCATCTTTCATTACCTTCCCACCACCGTTCCCTTCCTTCGCACCATATTCTTCCACTGTTTGATACATTTACGCTATTCTTTTATCTTCTCAATATTTCCCCCACCCTTACCTCACCTTCCATATAAGTAGCCTATTATTTAAGCCAGAAAGGTGTCTACATAGTTGCAAAGTTTATTCAAAATATGTTGAACCCTTTTAGACTTGTGGTATAACAATCATTCAACCAACGAAGATTCTGAAAATGTGTTTTCTAGATTTGCTATCATTAAACAAACCCAAAAATATCAGAAAATACGAAGATAACTTTAAAGACTTGATATACAGCATATGCGATACAAGACCACAATACCTTCTTATGTTGTAGTCCATTGATCTTTTTTTTTTTTTTATTAGAGGTACATATTACTCGATAACCTCGATTTGACTATGTGTTGAAATATTTTTATTTTATTTTTCAGTGACTGCAAAAATCAGCTAGTTGGATCGATAATTTTGATTTCGAGATTAACTATTAGCCAATTTTGTATCGACAGTATCCCACATATCCACCATTTCCTGTTATCATCCCTTTATTTCCCCTATCTTTACCTTACCTTCCATATAAGTAGCCAATTCTTTAAGTTGGAAAGGTGTCTACACATGTACAATTTTTTTTCAAAATATGTTAAACCCTTTTCGACTTGTGGTATAACAATCATTCAAACAAACAGAAAACATGTTTCTAGCTTTGCTATTATTACACAAACCCGAAAAATCAGAAAATTTAAGAAATACAAAACTACAAAGATAACTAACTTTAATAACTTATTGATATACAGCATGTGAGATACAAGATTACAACCAGTGACGTAGCCAGGGGGGGTCCTGGGGGTCCGGACCCCCCCCCCCCGAAATTTATTGACATTTGTATAATTGATAGACATGATATTTATATAAAATTATTATATTGATTTTATTTTCGGTTTTAGTCAAAAATTTTTTTTGGCCGATTACAAATCTTCATTCCATGCAACCAGTCCCGTCGCAAATTGTAATTTCTTGCAATTTATTGCTGCAATATTGACAGGGCGGAGCCTTAATCCAGTCAAATGTATAAAACCTTGTGGAATCATGAGTAAATTCGATTTATTTTTATTACTAGCCAAACGAAATCCACGTTACATTGCGCATAGTCGCCATCAGTTACTTGGAATATAAGTTGTCGAATAGTTCAACTAAAGGACCCCGCACAATTCTTATGCAAATTGACGTACCTACAACAGTCAAATTGGCTGAATTTTTAATATGTTGTATATGTATGTGACTTATTTCCGATCAAAAACTCTCATGGACCCATCTCGATCTATATAGTCTAGTCTCGTCTAGTATTCGAGATACAACTATAAGTAAATTCTTGTAAAATTCTGTATATCCTGTCGAACTTTTAATTTATGGATGGGGTGTTTGTTGTTAGAGGTCAAAGAAGCAATTTCCGAAAGTTTTTCAATTAAAGTTTTTTGATCAGGAAGACACTTACTTACTTACTTACTTACTTACTTTATGTAAAAAATGTTTTAGCCAATATGACCAAATATTATTTTCCACTTGTTATTTTTCTACAGATTTCCCGGCGCCTTCGCCAACATTTTTCAAACTTTAATTTTTTCTACGCTATTTTTATTAAGTAAAACAACAAATGCTTTCAGTGCAAAATATTATAAAGGGCTATTAGAACGAATCACGCACCACAATATAGTAAAAGGCGAAAGATTTATTCGAAATGAAGAGAAACCAGAAACATGAAAATCATGAATTCGAAATTATTTAAATTGTACAAAAGGTCATTCTTGTACATTCCTTGAGCAGTAGTATCTCGGAAACTAGACATAGGATCGATTCTAGCTAATACTGACGAAGTATTGAATTACATGATTAGGGCAACAATATACAGAAAGTAGGTATTTTCATAATAAATAAAAAGTGTGTAAGTTGTGATTTGCATAATACCTAAATAATATTCTCTAATCTTAGTGTTTAGTGTTACCCTGGTGTTATAATCTACGATACAAGGTGTTTGAAACAGGGGTGTAAATGTTGTAGAATCTCCCAGAATCGACCTAAGTCGAAAGCAAAATGAAAATTCGACTTAGGTAGAAAAATTCATTTAAAGGCATTTTCGATCATAACGTACAAGTCTGAAAGGCTTCGAAGCCACAAACTAGCACAAAAGGATTGATATGAGTTCGTTAAGAAATAAGGCACAATCAGGTGAAAATTCGAAGAAACACCGAAGTCCAGAGTGAAAGTATATCGTGGTCATGAAAAGATGAACCAAAAATTAAAAGTATAATTTTTAGTCAAAGAAAAATAAACAATGTACTTTTACAACATACTTTGAAAATATTTTTTACTTTTAATTCCTCCATAAAAGACAATGAAAATAAAGACACAGTCATTTAGGGCTTTCATTTGTGCCACCGGAAACATTGAGTTAAACACCACAAGTCTGAAACTCAATGTTCTGGTCAACTTACGGGAGCTCGATAGGGATTCACTTATGCGAAATTTTCAGAAATCTTTAAGCGTAAAGTCCATTATTACTACGTAAATAAATAAAATCTCGTCAGAAGGAAAGACCAAATTTCAAATCTTAGAAGATCGTTAATGACCTAAGGTAGTGCAGCCTTGGCCTATTATTTGTTCTATCGAGTTATATCTTATTTCGAACCCGCTTGGGTGTCGTATCACTCAGACGCACGGTAGTGAGTTCTTCTTCATAAACGTTACAGTATAATGTTCAAAATATTCGCCATGTCTTTCTTTACAAAAGATCAAAAACTGATCCTTTTTTTTGGCGAGGAGGGGAAACCCACACGGGCTGCCACTCCCAACTAGGAATAGGTCTGAGTGTCAGCCTCCAACTGACTAAAACCCCCCCTCTTAGGGCTCGTCTGTATAGAATACTCCGAGGGCACTGCAGCCTCCTGGGCTTATTGTGCTCTAAAAACTGATCCCTTACATTTGGTAACATTTCCAGTGAGATTTGCCTGATTTTTTAAAAAAATTTCTTAGTGTCTTATTTACATTAACGTCCAGGTGGAGTTTAGCCATGGCTATTCCACTACTCAACCAAACACGTACTACATACATATAGAGAACAACGCATCAACCATTCTTTGTGACATTGCCATGTGCCGCCATGTGACTCGAACTCATTAGAGAGAGCGACTAACCGTGTTTTCTCTCACACAACCGCGGTCTAGCTCACTGCTATAGTCTCGGCAATACGTAAAAAACGCCACAACCCAACCATACCCTATCCAGGATTCGAATCCGGGACTCCGTGATCACAAGCCTAACACCATAAGCACTGCGCCACTGAGTCAATCCAGAGAGCCATTTCATAGCTGTAAAAAATTACAAAATTGATAAGCGGGGGGAAATCCAATTACCCCCAGTTCATTTTTGAGATTAGGAGAAATTATTTTTGTGATGTTGCCCCCCCCCCCCCACCCTCCCAGCTCATCATTTTTTGTGATTTTAGTATGTTTTATTAGGAGTAAAAGTGATACCTTTCTGACGAGTCTGTAGGTTTGCCGGAAGAACGAAGTAAGTCCGGCAATTACAAACGAGTCACAACAAGTGGCTTCTACTCCGAATAAAACATTATTTTTTCTTCAAACGTCGATTAGTTATAAAAAAATAAAGATAAAAAAACTTTGAATTTAACCACCAAAAACGCATTGTGTTAATATCGCATAGCCGGCGTGTTAAATAAAATACGCTTTCCTATGGATATTGCTTTTTCTGCCGCTCACAGCGTCTTTTACCTCCGTTGTTAATGGCAAGGCACATCAGTCTAAAAAGTTAAACTTTAATGTCATGAAATGAGTTACGAAAATGGTACATTGTTTTATTAGGAGTAAAAGTGATATTTTTGTGACGAGTCTGTAGGTCTCATTTCGTTCGTCCGGCAATTGCAGACGAGTCACAATAAGTGGCTTTTACTCCGAATAAAACATTCTATTTTTTCTTCAAACGTCGATTAGTTATAAAAAAAATAAAGATAGAAAATCTCTAATTTCACCACCAAAAACGCATTGTGTTAAATATCGCATGGCCGGCGTATTAAATAAAATACGCCTTTCTATGGATATTACTTTTTCACTTTTTCACAGTGTTAGAAAAAGTTCTTTTACCTCCGTTGTTAATGACAACCCATAGCCTCTAAAAAGACGAACTTTAATGTCGTGAAATGAGTTAAGAAATGTCATGTTTTTGTGACGTTTGAAGAAAAACTATTTTCTTGTAATTTCCCCCACTCCCCTCATCAATTATTAAACCTGGAAACAACATGCCCTTGCAAATCAGTCCACAGGTCGTCGAGTTAAAGTTATGAGAAACTTTTTTATGTTCGTTCTAAAATTCTCTATCAATCTGCCGAGTCGAATTTTTGATTCTTAGCTATAATTTTTTGTAATTTTGATTTAAAAGAATTTTTACTAAAAAATATAGTTTTTTTCAATTAAAATCAGTCTACAGGTCACACATATCCAGTGTCGTAAAGACACCCCTGTATCTTTTTTATTTGTCGCCGAATTAATTTCAAATTTTTATCAGCCATACAAGTCCATAAGACGACTTTATTCAACACATAAATGCCGTCTAAATCTAAAACGCCGGCCTACTGCGATAAACAGAAAATGTCAATTTTCGAGAAATCATAGTAGGCTTAGAGATAGACAAAAATTTTGGTAATGAAAGTTGTTCAGGATCACTTCATATGCCCCTTTGTAAAATTTTGTGAAAATCGGAATATTTTCAAAAAAAAATTTTTTGTTTCACTTCTCTGTATCTTTTTTATTTGTGGCCGAATTAATTTCAAATTTTTATCAGCCATACAACTCCATAAAGTGACTTCATTCAACACATAAATGCCGTCTAAATCTAAAACGCCTGCCTGCTGCGATAAAAAGAAAATGTTAATTTTCGAGAAATCATAGTAGGCTTAGAGATAGACAAAAATTTTGTTAATGAAAGTTGTTCAGGATCACTGCATATGCCCCAAGTCGTCTAAATCTAAAACGCCGGCCTTAGAATAATTAAAATTAAAATCTAATTACTTTAATGAGTTTTAACATCTGTCAAGAATATGTAGGTTGGTAGGATGCTGTCATATAACGAATTCTTTTTTAATTAAATTGGTGGCCCTGAAAAGGGCCGTTGTTTTTACAGGGAAGACTACTAATAATGTATGATAATATTGTCGGAAAAAAAAAATACAGATAAAGCAAAAGCCGCAGTGTTAGAAAAGTTCAAAAATAAAAGAAGTTAATGGTTTTTTTTACTTATTTATTATATTGGGTCCCTTTCCACTAACCCACCCTCAAGTGTAATACACTTCTCAATCCGTTTTCTGTTATTTATTACAACTCTTCGCAGTTCTTGAGCTGTAACTTCTAAACACGCTTACCTTATCCTCTCACAAAGCTGCTCTACATTTTGAGGTCTGGTCATATAAACTTTGTTTTTAATGTGACCCCAAAAATAAAAATCCATTGGAGTGAGATCAGGTGATCTGGGTGGCCAATGTATTAGAGGGCTATTTCGTCCTATCCATCTTGGGGGAAAATGTTCATTCATCCATGCTCTCACTACTACGGAATTGTGGATAGATGCTCCGTCGAGTTGAAAATACAATTGTTCCAAAGGAAAATCAACTATTGCATTTCAAGGATCATTCTTTAAAAATTCTAGCAAATTTAACGCATTTATATTTTGAAAAAAGAAAAACGGCCCTATTATTGTTTCGTTAAAAATTCCGCACCATACATTTACCTTCTGGGATTATTGCCTTTTACAATTTATTATCCAATCAGGATTTTCTACTGCCCAGAACCTAGAGTTTTGTGATTACACTACCCCGTTGGTGAAGAAAGTTGCCTCATCCATGAAAATTCCTTTCTTCAAGAAGTCTCTATTGTTAAAATAATTACCTTGTATCCATAAACGATATTTTAGTCTTCTCTCTACATCACCTTCCTCCAAGGTATGTAAAAATTTTGGTTTAAACGGTTGTAGCTTATGGCGTTTTAAACATCTCCAAATTTTTGATGCCGACAAATTAAGGTTACGAGCCATATTTCGAAGACTGGTAGTGGGATTGGCGTTAAACGCCGCTAATATAACATTGTCATCTCCGTGACTTCGATTAAGATGTATTCTCGGTTTAAGCACATTGCCCGTTGTATTGAACAAGTGACATAATTTTGCTACGGTACCATGGTGTATTGATTGTCTTAGAGGATGTCTTAAATTAAATTCTTCTGCTGCTTCTCTTGAAGACCGTACATTTTCACCGACTATCTTTATTATTTAAATTTTTTCATCAGTAGTTAAAAGTATTCTAACCATTATGAGCAAAGATATGAAATAAGGAAACTTTAGTATGAATTAAATTATTAAAACAAGAAAAACTAACAAACTCCACAGAAGATAACAACAATCACTTCTGTCATGAAAGCAATGACGAAATAAATAAAACAATACATATTGACAGTTAATTTCACGGCACTCTTAACATTTAAAACAATAAAACCGTCCATGTTCCTAAATTTCTGAGCCGATAAGGAGGAAGGATATGATGGAGAGTTACTCCTCCAGAACAGAGATAACAAAAAGAAAAAAAGAAAAGATATTACATTCAACTTGATATGTAAAAATAAAAAGCCCTTTTAGTGTTTTATTGAACGCTGATTTTTGTTCACAACTTTCATTTGTTGGAAAAAGTTCTCTTTGTGTTCTCTTTTTTTGAAAATATTCCGATTTTCACAAAATTTTACAGAGGAGCATATGAAGTGATCCTGAACAACTTTCATTAACAAAATTTTTCTAAGCCTACTATGATTTCTCGAAAATTGACATTTTCTTTTTATCACAGTATGCCGGCATTTTAGATTTAGATGGCATTTATGTGTTGAATAAAGTCACCTTATGGAGTTGTATGCCTGATAAAAATTTGAAATTAATTCGGCCACAAATAAAAAAGATACAGGGGTGTCTTCACGAGAAATGAAACACACTGTATAAAGATTCGCACGGAATATATGCCACAGCGGAATTTTGTCCCACTGTGCGCCGCGCACCTTTCTGACCAAGAGACCGTCAGGTATGGGTTTGTTGTTTATTTGCCGCTGTTTCCGAATACTTGAGAAAATTATTTGTTGATTTCACAAGATTTCTATTCAATTACAAGACATAAAAATTAAGAAATCAGTTCTTTAAAATTTAAGTGAATAATAACTTTTTTACTTACTGATCTATTTTGCTCAAAAACAATATGCTCTTGCTAACACTAATTTACTGTCGAAATTTCAATACAATTACACTTTTCTTTCAAGTTATCGTAGATACAAGAAGCGTGACGAACAGACAGACAAGCAGACGGGCAGACAGGCATTTCGACAGTTATTTAGGATTTGTTCATTAACCAAATGGTATGAAAATTCTTCTATACGAGCGACATTTACAGTTTTAGAAATATAAGAGTATAACAATAACAATACCAATGAACTAATTAATGTTCGCTGATTTTTGTTTTGCTTATACACATTTTTCTTCGGGGTTCTTGTGAGAAATATCGCTTTTCCTTCTTGCTACTTTTTTATAATTTCTTTTTCAGTTCAGTAACAAAATGTCATAAATTATTTTTGGGCTAGTAATTGTGACAAGCTTAATTCTAAGTTGAAGCAGATATATGTGGACTACTGGCTAAGACTGCTGCCATTCCTGAAATATTAGTTGTAATTTTGCGAAATGATTGAAAAAAATGAAATCAAATTGGTATAAAATATGAAATATTAATTAAGAATCTCTCTAAAAAAAATATACATAAACCAAAACATAATAACTAATTTTTTATACAAAATTATTATTTATTAAGCTTACTTGCAAGAACTAGGCTAAAACTGAATTATGTAATATGAATTTCATTATGTAACGCAATTGAAAAACTAGGCAAGGTATTCTTCAAAAAAGATAATCAAGTAACCTTATTAAGACATTCAAACGCCAAGTGAAAGCAAAACAGTGATAATAAAAAATTTCTTGTAAGTGCTTTTACTACGTATGTCAGTAAAGTTTCCGGTTTCCCTTTGAATACATATTCCGGTTTAATAGTCGGAACTAGGACCTGTCGAAGGAGATTTGACCACTCCCTGCTCTAGTGTCGGTTCCAATTATTTAATTATGACAAAAAATAAACATTTCCGTCTATGTTCCACTTTAAATTCCGTACCGGTAACAACAAAATATATAATATATAATAACTTACAAGTCGTGTTTCGAACAGCAGTGACGAGGTCAATGTTTCAGACAGGTGTATTTAATACTTCACAGACTGAAACAGTTTTTATCAAATTAGTTCAGTAGAAAGTTCCTTGTACTTTATACATTAACATGTAAATTATGACTTATTGATTATTCAAATTTATTTAATGACTTCTACACATGTCCTGAAAAAGAATAATTAATATGTCTACTAGTGGACAGGTTACATATTTTGTTATATTTTTTTTACTCCATGATTACTATAAGATTTTTGTGCCCTCAGCTCTAATAGTTCCTAGCTACCCAAGTAACAATTTAAGTTTTAACTCTTTGTGGACTGAAAACGACAAGAGATACTATTATAACCCGTATCAACCTTATGAGTATCATCAGTATACGTAAGGATGTCTACTCTTAGAGAGTTTGAGATTTATTCTTATCTAAGTTGGAAAAAATTTTCGTATTAAAGGTATTATCCACCAGTCCTACTAATATCGTTATGCGTTATAGTTTTTTTTTCAATGGATAATGCAATTCAAATATGTGTTACTAGTGAATTTTCAGTGATACACGTGGGACACTGAGGCATCATTGTTCTACCGAACATGTGAAATGAAACAACTCTTGACAAACAATTCTCAATATTATTTCAGATAATCAAAAATAAAAATAAAAATAAAAAGATGATACTTTTTTGTTAAAAATTTCACATAATGTCATTATTTCATTATTTGTCAAAGTTCATATTTGCGTACATAAGGTGGTTCTGTAGAAGAACTCTCTACCGTGCGTCTGGGTGACTCGACACCAATTTATTTATTAGAAGGGCACCAGCCGCGTTCTGCCCCGCTCTTCCACTCCCAAGCTGATTCGAGATAAGATATAGCTCGATAGACAAGTAATATAGACCAGGCAAATCTGTGTAAAATGGGTTTGGCGTGAACTATTTGGGGACAGTTATGTGTTTATCGCAATGGATAGCTCTATTAATGTAGGATAAGTACATAAAGTCGCAAAAAATCCCGACGTGAGCTAAAGCCGCCATTTAGAAAAAATGACCGCCAGAGACATTTTCTTTAAAATCATATATCTTAGTAACCGTTGCTCCGATTTTAGATTTCTTTTTTTTGTTCCATTCCTCACTTTACATTTTACAGAAAGTATAATTACATATTTTACGATAAATTAAACGATAAACGTAGGAAATTAAAAAATAATTTAAATATTACAGAAATTTAAACTTTTATAAACTCGAGACGTTTGTACTGAAATCTCTAGTCAATTTTTGAAAAAATAATTTTAATAAAAGTTCTAAAGCACACAATTAGCTTTCATTTGTTTTTTGGCCGATGTTACTAACTCAAATATTAACGGAGTAATAGTTATTTATATATAAAATTGTATTCATTTTTAATAATGTACATTAAGGTATAAAGGGTGTCCAGTCAGTGTTCTCTCGGAAGATTGTGCAAAACGTAACTTTATAAAAAAAGTTTCTTAACAAAACTTTTAATGTTTCGTCTCTACTACAACTTAAAATTATTTTCAATTATACAAGTTGTCATAAAAACGAGTCACACAAGAAAGTATAATTTTTTTAAATAGAACAGCCCATATTTTCTTAACGCCAGTTAAGCCTCCAAGGGCCCTGTATTACACCTTAAAATATTTCGCAATTTGTGTTTTTTTGGGCAGTTTACAAACATTTTTGACTGGCATATCTCCGCGATTTATTAATCGTTATTTTTAAAAATGTGGGATGTTGTTTGATAATGACGTATTTACTGAAAAACATTTTTGAAATAAATCTTCAGTATATCGGGTGTCCGAAATATTTGCGTACATTTCTTGATATTTAATTATTATTTTTCTCATTTTTTTAAAAGGAAAGCCTAGGTATACTTTTTTTACATGAATGAATAAAACATACATGTTATATGCTAAACAAACTGTATTAATTCATTCAAATGCATAAGTATCTTATCCAACAAGTAACTTTATATCCTTATCTCGGTACGTGATATAATTTGATATACCTTATCTAAAGCGATAACAACTTCCTTTTAAAACAAAGCTTTCTCATGTAAAACGCTGGCATAGCATAATTCCGAGAAATGCATGTGCCTACGTTGATAGCAGTATGTTATAAATATCACCCAGAGACGCATCTGCAGTCAGTATACATTTAATCTTTATACCAAGCATATTAACTATTGTAACATTTATATCTAAACCAAATATAATAATATAAAATATTGTGTAAAACCAAAATAAAAGTTTTTAAAAAGCAAATCAAGTTCTAAGTGATATAAAAGTGGCGCAGTCGGTAGGATTGGTAATAACGCCTGGAAGAAGAGCCTAACCAACGAAAACCTCCCAGAAGAACAAGGAACACCCCAAAAAGGGCCTAACTTCAGGAAAGGATCGCCGGAACAAGGAGACCTTTGACGACGGGCGGCGGATTCCAATCCCTCAATCAAAAAAGGACCTACTTCTATAAATGAAGATTTATTACTTGTAAGTACTTATTGAATCATCTCGTTTTAAGTGCAAATTAAATTAGAATTAATAATCGCACCATTTCTTGTGCGTATTGCCGTGGAAAGAACAGTTCTGTTGTCCTTTGTTATAAGTAAAATACGTCTAAGTATCCCAAAATTAAAATTAGTTTATGCCAGTAACTACCAGAAATATGGCTCATCAACAGCAACAAAACCAACAACAACAAGAGCCACAACCACTAATTCAACCTCAACCTCAACCTCACCATCAACCAGACGCTATTGAACCATATAAATTAAGCGAAATATTTTCAATTATTCCTGAATATGACGGTAATCAAATAAATTTAAATACATTTTTAAATACATGTAGAACTGCTTTTGGCATGGCAATTGGTAATCAGGTGGTACTTTTAACTGTTCACATAAAAAACAAATTAAAAGGCCGTGCAGCTGAACTAGTGAACTCTAGAAATCCCACTCATTGGGAAGAAATTAAAACTCTTTTAGAGAATCATTTCGGTGATAGTAGAGACCTAACCTCCTTAATACAAGACTTGCAAAGAATGCGACAACTTCCCGGTGAATCTCCACTCACGTTTATTGCGCGCTTGCAAACCCACGAAGCAAAAATGCATGCTTCTGTTCATAAATAGCGGTTAACAGCGGCACAAAAACAAGCCCAAACGCAATTAACTGAGGGCATGGTTTTGAACACCCTACTCACGGGACTAGAACCCAAACTTGCACATGTTGTTAGGGCAAGCAACCCTGAGAATATGCTAAAAGCAATAACGAGAGTTCGAAAAGAACTCCAATTAAATTACTTTGAAACGCAAAAAACCAATCGCAACAATAGTGCAATCACTCCCACGCGTAACCAAAACTTCCCCTTACCTGCAAGACATTGTTCATTTTGCAAACGTACGGGACACGTCGCTAATGAATGTCGTCAGAGACAACAAAGTTCTCGACCCCCAAATTTTGGTACTCCCCAAATCTATCCTAGGCCTAATTACTATAACCAAAATCCTGGAAATTCGCAAAATTTCCAACAACAAAGACCTAACTACTATAACCAAAATCCTGGAAGCTCACAAAACTTCCAGCAACAAAGACCACCCGTCATTGCACCAAACCCAAATTTCAATAATGCAAGACCACCTGCGATTCAACCTAACCCTAATTATTATAGACCAAATTCAAATAGAAAAACGCTTCATCTCAATCAAAATACTGAACCCGAAAATCTAGAGCAACAAAATCAAAGTTATTACGCTTACGATAACCCTTACGAAAATATTAACGAGGGATATTACACTGATAATAACCCCTACGCAAGTCCGAACTATTATACAGCTAATACTTCGGAATACGACAACAGCAACGAAGACTATTATACTGCTAATAGTCCCTCCGAAAATTATTACACGGACGAATCGACTTTCGATACAACACCTGTATATAATCGGGATTTTCGATCAGGCCCACATGCCCAGTCGGACCCGCCTTATCACAAAACCGGAGACCCCGAGATGACAGTACTGCAAACCCAATTCGGCAAAATGAACTTGGACAATTTCAACCCAAATCTCAACTTCCCGGAACAACAGTTCCTATAAGCCCCTTATTGTCTGTCAAATCCAAAAATTTGTATTATATCTATGACATTACTAACACGCATAGATTATTAATCGACACGGGCGCAGGACTATCCATATTCAAACCCAAAATTTGTGAAAATTATAGTAGGAGATGTCCGGAAAACATTACGATCCAAGGCATAACTGACCAAAAAATAAATATTAACGAAGCCGTCTTTATCCCGTTTGACAACAATGAACCATTTAAAATTTATGTATGCGATCTTGACATAGAATTCGATGGACTCCTAGGGTCTGATTTCTTAGAACATTACAACTGTATAGTGGATATAAAAAACAAAAAACTTGTAACAAATTTCAAAACAATCCCGATCCACAAAGTCACGGACCAGGGTCTGCCAAACATACAAAATTACCCAAATCCAGATAATCGTGAGACCACCCGTAATATATCAAATATAATTTCAGTTGAACCACGTATAGAACAAATTACCAAACTTAAATGTCACTTGTCCAATACGGAAGCTATACTGCTAGCTACCGAAGTAGACAAGGTAAGACTTCCTAACGCGATAGTTCAGATAGACGATAAAGGTGAATTTATTACCTCTATATTAAACGTAAACGCGGTAACCAAAACCGTTAATTTTTCAAATTTAAAACTAGAACCAATCCAAAATTTCTCACTGAATTATATAGACGAAGAAACCTCCCAAACTTTCGTAGACAGACATTATGAAATAAAAAACCAACTCCGTCTAGACCACCTAAACATGGAAGAAAATGAACTAATAACTCAACTTTGTCTAGAATATGCGGATATTTTTTATCTTGAAGGTGACCAACTAACCTTCACCAATGAAATTAAACACGCGATAGATACCAATGACGCGAAACCGGTATTTACAAAATCGTATCGATACCCCCAGATACACAAAGAAGAAGTCAAAACGCAGGTATCCAAAATGTTAGAACAAAATATTATTCGTCCCTCTAACTCCCCCTGGTCATCTCCAGTGTGGGTTGTCCCTAAGAAACTTGATGCTTCGGGTAAGCCAAAATGGCGTGTAGTTGTAGACTACAGAAAACTCAATGAGTTAACTGTAGGAGATAAATACCCTCTACCCAACATCTCAGATCTCCTGGATCAATTAGGCAAGTGCCAGTACTTCACAACATTGGACTTGGCCTCTGGGTTCCACCAGATCGAGATAGACCCGAAAGACATCCCGAAAAGTGCATTTAGCGTAGACAACGGGCACTATGAATTCGTTCGTATGCCCTTTGGCCTTAAAAACGCCCCTTCCACCTTCCAAAGGGTTATGGACAACATCCTCATGGGCATTCAGAACGAGAGATGTCTGGTATATATGGATGATATTATCATATATTCCCCGACAGTTCACGAACACATTTCTCGTCTCACAGAAGTGTTCAAACGCCTTCGAAATGCTAACTTAAAAATCCAACCTGATAAATGCGAGTTCCTTCGTAAAGAAGTCGCATACCTGGGTCACCTCATAACTAAAGAAGGAGTAAAACCAAACCCCGATAAGGTACAGTGCATCCAAAACTTTCCGCAACCCACTAACCAGAAGGAAATCAAATCCTTCCTCGGGTTGGCAGGTTATTATCGCAGATTTATAAGTAATTTCGCGAAACTATCCAAGCCCCTCACCAAATTGTTACAAAAGGATGTCCCTTTTGCTTTCGACTCAGAATGTCACAAATCCTTCGAGGAATTGAAACAAGCCCTCACTTCGACCCCAGTACTTATCTACCCAAACTTCGACGAAACGTTTCTACTCACCACTGATGCAAGCGCGTTCGCCATCGGCGCCGTGCTCTCACAAGGCCCAATTGGCAAAGACTTACCAATAGCTTTCGCCTCAAGGACCTTCTGTAAAGCCGAAACCAAATACTCAACCATAGAGCGTGAACTTTTAGCTATAGTATGGGCCGTGAAACACTTCCATCCGTACATATTTGGTCGAAAGTTCAAACTAATAACTGACCATAGGCCTTTAACGTGGCTCTTTTCGATAAAAGACCCCGGTAGCCGCCTAGCACGCTGGCGACTGAAGCTTGAAGAGTACGAATACGAAATCGAATATAAACCCGGCCGCATTAATAAAAATGCAGACGCTCTTTCCCGCATAAAGATAAATCACATTCAAGATTCCTCTAACTTTCAAGCAGAATCAAAATTAGTAACGTACCCCATTCAAAGTCCCTCGACTCCAATAGAACCCGATCCTGATAGTCAGGACACGACAAGCGACACGACGGAAACAAACGAGCAAGGTGTCCTGAACGAATTCGAAACTTTCGTAAAATTGTATAAAACAAAGTCACTTATCGACTATTCTAAAATTGAATTTTCGAACGGGCAACTCCTGGACAAAACCAACAAAAATATAGTGACCTTTTTCCAACAAAACAATCTCAAAGATTTTCATTATAAAATCCTTGAAGACTTGTTCGAAGAAAACGCAGACTTCCGAGATTTAGAATTAAATAAATTATCGAGTAAGTCGGTGCGACATAGAAACTATTTTATCGTGGCTCTACCATACGACCCCGAAACCGTAATCCAAAATCTATTCATCTCGCTATACAATGGTCGTGAAGAGTTCGACGACTCCAAAACGTATTGTATCGAAAACAATGTCGAACTTCCTATTCTCGAAATTTTGTCATTTCTTTTATCGGAAAAAGACGTGAAACTTAAAATATGTCAAAACGTTACTAGAACACCCAGTGACGACGAAATCCCAATTATTATCGACCAGCATCATACTGGCAAAGCTCATCTCCACCGCGGAATAAATGAGACTATTCGTCGTATTCGAGAGAAATACAATTGGAAAGGATTGACAAAGGACGTCGAAAATTTCATAAAAGCCTGCAAAATCTGCCAAGAAACAAAAATCTGTCGCAAAAATTTAGATAACCCTCTCGTAATTACGGAGACGCCTAAATCCCCTTTTGAACGTATAAACATAGACGTCCTAGAAGTCCCAACGAAAAATTACGCACTTACTATACGCGACGAACTTACAAAATTCACTCAAGCGTATCCTATCAAAGATAAATCAGCAAAATCAATTGCAAACACTCTACTCGTTTACTTCCAGCACTTCGGAACACCCCTTCGAATTCATTGCGATTATGGCCGAGAATTCGATAACGCCATCCTAAAAGATTTATGTCTCCTCTATGCCATCAAAGTAACGCAGTCTAATGGTTCCTTAGAAAGGTTCCACGCTACCTTGTTGGAAATGATCCGAGCACACGTGGTAGAACACCCTTCAACATATTACCCTACGCGATAATATGCTATAATACCTCTACTAATAAAACTCACGGATTTACACCCTACGAGTTAGTTTTCGGACACACGTCCAGTAGACCACCAGAAACGCTATATAATCAGGAAGAACTAGTCACGAAATACGTCAGAGACTTAAATAATCGCCTCTCTTATTATTATAAAGTCGCGCGCGCCAGAACTGAAACACAAAAACAAAAAGCGAAAGTTCGGTTCGACGCCCACGTTTCAAAGGAAACCCCCGAATATCAGATTGGTCAAAAGGTGTATTTAAAAGAATCCCAAATCACCGATAAGTTACGTAATAAATATAACGGGCCATTTGAGATTTTGGAACTTCACAAAAACTCAGCCACCCTCCTTAATAAAAAAACAAAACAAAAAACTAAAGCTAACTTTGACAGGTTAAAACCATATATTGAAGCCTAAATTGCCTTACAGGTTCACCTTGCTGATCGGAGCAGCCATGTCCCAGTACCAAATAACACCCATCAATAACACCGTCGGAGTCTATTACCACGACGAAACGAGGATAATTATTTCCAATAATAAATGGACTCTGCTAGTCCATAAAAATCTATCAAGCCTCGAAGAAGCCTCTATCAACAACAACAAAATTTTAGAATCAATTGTCAATATATTCACCCCCGATACACGCGAAACGAAAGAATTCCTAGTCAAAGTCAAAACACACATAACACTCCTAAACCAAGTATCAAATTCCCTTAAGGTAAAATTTGAAGAAATCTTTGTTAACACCAAACGATTCAAGCGCGGAATATTAAATGGAGCAGGTAGTATATTTAAAGCAATTACCGGCAATCTAGATGCTGAAGATGGACAATTCTTCACAGATAGTATTAACAAATTAAACAAAGATCAACATCAAATAGAAAACCTCCTGAAAAATCAAATATCCGTTACCTCTACCGTCGTAAAAACCTTTAACGAAACGATCCAAAATATGCAAATTAATATAGTAACGTTTAACGAGGATATGAAAAAGATTCAAATCGGACTGCATAAAGTAAATGATAGAGTTGCACTGGTTCAAGCCGAACTAAAATTTATCGAAACATGTGAAAAATTGACTGAAAGTTACTTGTACCTCCAGAGCAACCTTGATGACATTTTGAACGCGATTACATTCGCTCGCCTGAAAATAATACACTCTTCAATTATTTCACCCGAAAGTTTGATTACTGCACTTCAGGAAATCTCTCAAAACTTAGTAAAAAATAATCTACCCCTACCAGTAAAATATTCAGAAATTCCCCAATACCTAGAAATTATCGAACTAGAAGCCTTTCAATCAAAATCAGATCTTGTTTTCGTTCTAAGAATACCACTAGTAGAACAGCAACTCTATACCCTGTATCATTTGTATCCTATCCCTATACTAGACAACAGAACTGGCCTTCACCATGTCTTGTCATTCTCACAAAAATTCATTGCGCGTAACGATGATTCACTAATGTACATCCCCGTCAAGGACCTGAGTACATGCAAACAACTAGATTCCCATAAGAAACTATGCTCAGACCTCTACGCCTACCCGATCGACAGCAGTGCAGCATGCGAAGCCCAGCTACTGAAAAACTTCAGAAAAATCCCCGAAAACTGTGTAAGTTCCCTCGTCTATGGACAAGGTTATAACGTTCAGAAACTACAAGGCAATGTGTGGTTAATAATTGTCTCTGAACCCATTCATATCACCATAAACTGTAATAAAATGGACACGAAAATTTCCAGTGTTAATAAGAACTCCATATTAAAACTACATCCGGACTGTTACGCGTTTGTCGGTATAACAAAAGTGCAAGCAGAAAGCCGCAATACCATCAACATTACAGACAATTCCCATCCAGTGGTTATACCCTATGACTGTTGTAGTGATATTCCCGAAAAACTCCAGCTACCCAAGTTGGAACCTCTCCAGTTCGATCACCTAAATGTAGAAAATCTAGACATAGCCAACCACAAACTCGAGCAATACTCTAGAGATCTAGACAAACTAATAAACGAGCCGTTTATAACCAAACATTTTTCCTTAAGCATGTATATAGTTATTGGTCTGTCCATCTGTCTCCTAGCCGCCTTCATCACCTGGAAATGCAGGAAAAGATGCTGTGGTTGTAAGGAATCCAAGGACACCACCCCTAATGAAATGCTGAAAAGAATTGGCACCCTCCTGAGAAGAAGACCTCATCTACCTACAGAAGAGGAAGAAATGACCGATTTTCCCTCAAAAGTCGGTGAATAACACCGACTTTTCAAAAAGAAAGGGAGTTGTTATATGCTAAACAAACTGTATTAATTCATTCAAATGCATAAGTATCTTATCCAACAAGTAACTTTATATCCTTATCTCGGTACGTGATATAATTTGATATACCTTATCTAAAGCGATAACAACTTCCTTTTAAAACAAAGCTTTCTCATGTAAAACGCTGGCATAGCATAATTCCGAGAAATGCATGTGCCTACGTTGATAGCAGTATGTTATAAATATCACCCAGAGACGCATCTGCAGTCAGTATACATTTAATCTTTATACCAAGCATATTAACTATTGTAACATTTATATCTAAACCAAATATAATAATATAAAATATTGTGTAAAACCAAAATAAAAGTTTTTAAAAAGCAAATCAAGTTCTAAGTGATATAAAATACATTTCCTCACATTTTAATATCTCCTTATTTCTATTTCAAACGCAGGGGCGGCTGGTGAAATTTCAATAAATTTTTTCTCGTCTCTGGCGCATGGGACCCATACGAAATATGGGAACTAACATCTAGAGAAGCACTCCTCTAACGACCCGTAAAAAATTTTGAAAAAGCAATTTGCGAAAATTTTTTTCAAAATTCGATTGGTCTAGGGCTCCTGTTGAAAATTATTTCTTTTTGTCATATACATTTTACTTTTGATAAAAGTACAACAATAGGTTTTGGAGTTTATGAAAATATTTTCATTATTAACTGAAATACAATGAACTGAAATTTTGTAATTTACAATTTAACAAATTATAAAATTTCAATTCGTTGTATTTCAGTTAGTAATGAAAATATTTTCATAAACTCCAAAACCTATTGTTGTACTTTTATGAAAAGTAAAATGTATATGACAAAAAAAATAATTTTCAACAGGAGTCCCTAGACCTAGGGGGGTCAATCGAATTTTGAAAAAAATTTTCGCAAATTGCTTTTTCAAAATTTTTTACGGGTCGTTCTAGATGTCGTCTAGATGTTAGTTCCCATGTTTCGTATGGGTCCCATGCGCCAGAGACGAGAAAAAAATTATTGAAATTTCACCAGCCGCCCCTGTTCAAACGTTTTTGAGACATGATTATATCAAATAATTTTTGCGTAAATTAAGGTGCTCTTTACTTTAGCATTAATATCTATATTTTGCTTTACATTTTTTCCAATTTTTTTAAATGGAATGCCTATAATTTTTTTAAACGGATGAGTAACGCTTACAATTTCTCACATTTTGATATCGTACACTTTCTTTTATGAACGGTTCTTGAACAATATTTTTTTTTCACGATATTGAAACTAACCTAACAACTGCTCACCATTTTGATTCAGGTAACACTGAGGTCTCTTGATAAATGAGCGCCTTACACAGTGTAACATATCAACATTTATACGATACGAATCCTTTCCATCATATCTTCTCGAGTCGTTGGTTCTACTTTATAAACGTCTGACTTCACAAATCGCGAAAGAAAAAACCCACTGAAGTCAGCTCGGGTGACTTAGGCGGCCATGTAATGAGACCTAACATAATTTAATAGAATGATAAATTAGATATTATTTAACAGTTTATTAAAATATTGGACCTCCTCTTCCTATCCATCTTTCAGGAAACTAACTAGTGAGGTGAGGTACGGTACCGGTTTCAGTGAGTGGACCTCGATCGGCGAAGTTAAGCACGCCTGGCCGAGTTCATCACTTGGACTGGTGACCGTATCTCATCTCGCCGTCCTGGTTAAGTGGTAGAGTAGCATTAGCTAAACTTCGCCAGGACGCTAATATAAATAAAGGCATTAAAAAAAAATACTAATGGCCTGAAGAACATTTTCACTAAAATATGGTGGTACACCTTCAAGTTGTAATCACATATTATTTGTAATGTAATCAGAAATATGCTCGATTATTTGTGGAAACTTATTTTGCGTAAAATCTAAGAAGACTGCTCCATTCACATTTCCCTCAAAAAAGCGAGGATGAATAACATAATCATGTACAATTCCTCCCCTTACATTTAAACTCTGTTTCTGATTTTTCTGTGCAACATGGGGGGTTTTCTCTGGCATAATAATGGAAATTGGGCCTATTCACAAATCCGTTGCGATGAAACGTTGATTCATCCGTGAACAATACAAATTTGAAAAATACTTCATTTTCTCCAATTTGGTTTTGAGCCCACTGGCAAAAATTTAATCTACGATTTAAATCCACATCCCAAAAGTCTTGATGCAGCTGAGCTCGATAGGGGTGAAACTTATTTTTACGAAGACATAGGGAAACACTAGATTCACTGACCTCTACTTAACTCCCGAACACTTGCCGTAGGATTTTCAATTACCGCCAAAGTTATAGCCAGCTCATTTTCTTCATTGCAATACATTTCGTCGTCTCGCCTTCTTTTCATATGCAAAATTTCCAGTACGTTCAAAACGTTCTTTCAAATTTTCTAGAGACCTCACATTAGGATATCTTCTATAGGGATATTTTTGACCATACATTCTTGATGCCAATAAACAATTTCCATCATATTCACCAATAACATAACATTTACCATAGATATTAAATCCTATTGAAAATAATTATAATTTGTATTTTTAAATATTAACAATATTAATTCAACTTAATCACGATAATCTTAAAAACATAGAGAAATGTCATAGAGTGAAAAACAAACGCAAAACAAAAGGCCAAAGCCATACTAGATTTTCTTGCTAAAATAAAAATCACCTCAATTTACGCAAAACTTATTTGAAATAATCATATCTCAAAAACGGTTTGAAATAAAAATTAAGTGTATAATATTAGAATGTGGGGAATTTTATGCTTTATTCATCTATGTAAAAAAATATAGGCATTCCATTTAAAAATTTTGATAAAAATAATAATTAAATAATAAGAAATGTAAACAAATATTTTGGACACCCGGCATAATAATAATTTATTTCAAAAATGTTTTTCAGTAAATGCATCATTATCGAATAACACCTTTTACATTTTTAGAAAAAACAATTAATAAATCGCGGAGATATGGTAGTCAAAAAAATGTTTGTAATTTGCCAGAAAAACAGGAAAAAAATTATAACTTGGCAACGCTGCATCCGATTGGCAAAAAATTTTAGGGTGTAATTCAGGACCTTTAGAGGCTTAACTGACGCCAAAAAAATTATACATTCTTATGTAACTCCTTTTTGTGACACCTTGTATAATTGAAAATAATTTCACGTTGTAGTAGAGATGAAACATTGAAAGTTTTGTTAAAAAAGTTTTTTTATAAAGTTACCCGTTTTTGCACAATCTTCCGAGGAAGCACTAACTGGACACCTTGTATATTTCCAAGAACTCAAGTCTTATTTTCTTCAGTTATCTTCTATTTTATGTCCAAAGATGTAATAACACTTTCGATTGTACATGAAAAGGGGAAGAGAACAAAAAAAAGAAATCTAAAATCGGAGCAATGGTTACTGAGATATGTCCTTCTAAAAGAAACGGTTCTGGCGGCCATTTTTTATAAATGGTGGCTTTAGCTCACATTGGGATTTTTTGGGACATATATATCCTCATTCTACATGAATAGAGCTATCCATTTCGATAAAGAAATAGCTGTCCCCAGATAGTTCATACTCAAAACTGGATTTGCCTGCACTAATAGGTCAAAACTACACTATCTCAGATCATTCGACGCTCTCTTAGGACGTGATTTCATTTATTCACTGACAATAAGGATTTTTGCGATATCTCTCCGACGGGATTAAAATTTGACGTGATTGGTATCTGTTTACCTATTAATAATGTTTTCTGGAAAAATCGCATAAAAAATCCCTATCAAGCTCCCGTAAGGCGACCAGAACACTGAGTATCAAACTTAGGGAATCATGAAATCCCAATTAACTCAGTTGTTTAGGTCTTCCAAACGAAAACTCCAGGGATTAAGACTAGCAACAAGTCCTTGCATCAATCAAATGCAATTAGTTCAAAGAATACCATTTATTTAATAAATTTAAAACGATACAGTTATTTTCTGCAAAATGATATAATGTGAAAGAATCACGCCTCCCCAACTAAGGCAAATTACTTTTAACCATACAAATGAGAACGTGCGCTAATAATCGATTTGGTAGAAAAGATTATTTTCAACTTCCTCAGGATTTAATGCAAGCCTTTTGAAAAGAATTTAAAAATCTTGTAATTTTGGTAATTATGTCTGACTGAAAATAATATAAAAATATTTTACTAAAAAATTTTGGTTCGCTTATGATTAGTTTAAACGTGATTTTATCATTCACAGAACGGAGTTCGCTTAATACATGAGTTTGCTACCGTTGCGCCAGTCTTACGACGTACTAGTTCCCCATGCAGGTTCAATATATGAAAAATGACATCAACTCGCCCCCGAGTGACTTTTTGGCTAAATGGATTTTTGAGTCCTTTGTGCACAAGACGGTTTTCTCTTTATTATTTGGAAAGCCCTGCATTTGGCGTTCTTACCATCGCACAGTGTTTCATCTGAACAATCTAGGTGGACAAAAGTCATTTCCAATTTACCGATAATGGGTGATTAACTAACGTAAACAACACCTGCAAACATCCGATTCCAAGAATCGTTTATGTCTAGTATTCCACAGTGAAGAGTAATGAGGGTTAAAAGTTAAAGAATGGTTTAAATGCAATCGGAATAATTAGTCAGTTACATTTTAACGACACATTCGACAATATCTAACTGTGGCAGTTTGTAATTGAATGGAAATTTTTAATGATGGATCTTATTTCTGAGGGTAAGTACAACATTTTTTTAATTAATATAAATCTGTCTGTTACTCAAATAATATAAAAGAAAGTTTTGAAAATATATGAAAAATACATGTTATTTTTTCTTTGCTTAATAACTTTCAATGTCTGTAAATAACATGTGCACACATGTATCCAGGCTAAATTTTTTTATATATCATAGCTGGACCATTTCTATTTGTAATAATATAAATTTTGACCAGCAAACTCGAGCACAACTATTTTTTTTCAGAGCACTTTTACTCTATTTCAAAAACTGACTTTTTTGAAGAATGGCTCAAACACGGAAAAAATGAAAGAAACTTTCTAGTTTTCGAGTTCCTTTCGACTAAATTTCATTTTAGTGATGTTACTGAAGACTCTCAAAGAGAAATCAAAATGAAGTTGGCCAGCTATTAGTCGAAATTTGCTGCTAAATGGGTTGCTGCAGGAAAGTCAAAGGAGCGTTTCTTGACTATGACTAAAAGCTGGTTGGAAGATGAAGACGTCCAATTCCACGTGCATACTACCGTGCCGCGACCTTCTACTTCATCTCAAGATGCTACTCCTGCAGGAAGACCTTGAAAAGATTTCAAATACTTATCATTCAAAACAAAGAAACGTCGCCTCAGTGGGCCATTTACAACTTCTAGATGGACAAAATTCTACAAATTTCTAAATGAGCTTAAAATAGTTGTTACAAGACAGGAAAAATAGTGAAAAAATTCTACGCATTAACGGGGTGGTTTTTGAGGGGTTGAAAAATAAATTTGCTTCTGAATAACATCAGATCAAACTTGCGTTAAGAAATGGGTGGAATTTATTCGAAGTATGAATTTCATTAGAATGCCAATACTTTTGTACATTTTTGTATGTTATGTTTTTCATTTTGTTTTATTATTTAATTCTTATAGCTTTTAAGTTTGTAACATTTATATGCGGCCAGTTGCGCTTTAAAGAGATATTTGTGTTTTTACACTGATATTTCTTACTGTGTCAAGAAAAGAACTTTATGAAAAATTAAAAGATGAAGATAATAACCCTGGAACAGCCAGAGTAAAAAAATCATGTGTGATGTGATATGAAGTGATGTTAAAAAATTAAAACATTGACAAAAAAGTTTGAAAGATTCTTACAATTTTTAAATTTTTATTTTTCAATCCTCTCCAATCCAATCCCTTATTGTTTAGATTTTTTTCACTCTTTTTAGCGAATTCGCGGATATAATATTATCATGTCCACAAAGTTTCTGAATTTTGAAATAATATTTATTTTTCAACCCCCTCAAAAACAACCCCTCTACTATTTATAATGTTTTAACTATCTTTTGATATATTCACAGTTATCATATTATCATACTCACAGAGTTTTTTCGGTCTTCTAATAACTATTTTAAGCTACAAATTTCTAAAATTTGTAGAATTTTGTCCACCTAGAAGTTGCAAATGGCACACTGTTCATCGCTTTGTATTGACCATCCAACGCACTCGACCAAATTATGATTCGCTGGGTGAATTCAAGCTTGTTTTATGCTAGAAACCGGCCTTGTACATTTTCGCTGAGTTCTTCCCAATATTTGTCTATAGACGCTACGCGTCTTCTCCATATTTGTCGATATTACCCTTATTACTGACTGTACTTCCATGCAGTGCCGGTCCAGGGTTTTTTTTTGGCACATGCGAGGTCTGATTTTGACGCACCCTTACTCCCTCTACAACAAACACGAACGTTCTGAAATACTGACATATCCCCCTACCCTTTATTTTACTTTTTACTTGTAACATGTAATATGGTATGAAATAAAATTTTATCTAGGATTAACAATTTTCAATTTATTGAGGTAAATTTTATGTAGAAGGTTATATTAATTTTATTCAATAACTACGGGTTTACAATAAAATAAACACAATTTATTTTATACATTTTAACGAAACCAACATACGTTATAATGGTTTACGTAGTTGTACAGTTAAGTTAAAATATTACTAATAAACGGTAGGTAAGATGAAATGAGAAATAAAATCGTATTTTGTAGAGCGATTGCGCTCCTCCTGATGGTCGCCATACTTGCGCGAGGTTAAATTTCACATAAAAATTGGTATGAATATTGATCTTCTATTTATATAGTAGACTTTGGTGGAGAAAACAGAAAAGAGAAGCGTGGGCGAGCGGCGAGCGCGTCAGCGCGCCAGCGCCAGCGAGAAGCAATAGAATCGCCAGCGTCGCGGGCGATTGTATTTTTAGGGGTAAAGTGAAAAGTAAGATATGCTTTCGCCGGCGCCCCCTTGGCTCGGCACCCCATGTGGTCGCATGTGTCGCATGGGCCTCGAACCGACTGTCCATAGTCAATGTCTTTAGTGGAGGAATAAAAAAGTTAAAAAAAAATGAATTCGTAAAAATTTGGTGTTTCTTCAGATTTTTACTTAGTTGTGCCTCATGTCTTCACGAACTCATATTGTTTCTTTTGTGTTAGTTTATGGCTCTGAAGTCTTTCAGACTTTTTAAAATGTCCTTAAATGAATTTTTTACCTAAGTAAAATTTTTATTTTGGCTTCGACCTAGGTCAATTCTGGGAGGTTCTGCAACAGTTCCACAGGATATCTACTATAATAGTCCACAAAGAGTTAAAATACTCTATAAGCTATTCTAAAAACTAATTTCTAAGTCTACCTATAAACATAAATGATCTGAAAGGGCTCTATAAAACTGATTTAAAACCTTTATAAGAGTACATGGGCCCACCAAGAGAAAGGCGTAGATGCCTCTTAAAACTATCAAAACTTTCAAGTTTTAATGAATTACCTAAATCTTTACTCGTAGAATTTCTAAAGAGTATTATAAAACTATACTTGACTATATTAAAATTTGAAAGGCACACAAATGCTTTAAGCGGACGTTTAGAATTTAATGAAGAAAATATAAATCTATTGCTACACTCATTTAATCCACACAATATATAGTTATAAAATGAACATATGGCGAATACTGAGAACGATTAGGCTTATAGATGAACTACTTATAAATGAAGTAAAGAGACTACTCATAGTGGACTACAATTTTCAACGGGACTAAGATTTCTGTAAAACATAAGTTAGATAGTTCTTAAAATTTGTGCGCTCTCTACAAATTAAAAAAAATATGTAGATAGTTAATTCTTCTTTTCGGTGACTTAAAACAATTAAATCGGTAGTATCTGCCCATACAATGATTCACTGTTAGCAATTGTTTTAGAATTAGAATTTTTATTGACTGATTGATTGACCAGCATATGGTAGGCATTGCTGCCACTCCCGGGTATCATACCGCCGCACAGTGTTCCCAAATTGAGTTTTTTGGTTTAAAAATGGTTAGAGAGCACAAATATTGTCGGAAATGAACGATTTTTTTAAACTAAAGCTTAATAGAGCTGTCGTTTTTTTTATCAGCTTAGAACAAGATCAGACACAGTGGGTATTACCGACAACATCATTTTACACATAAAAACACGAAATACGACATTTTTTAGTGGTCACAGATATTCTTATTTAAAAAAAAGTGTAAAATTTAATTTTATTTAAATCATGTTTTTTTGTACATCTATTGCCATATCTCAAAAACGAATTGAGCTATCGATGTGAACTTTTTTTTGTTATAAAACACACACTTAAGCGCTTCTATACATAGGATTGCTAGAAAAAATGTGAACATGCCAAAAACGTAGATGACCCTGAAAGTTTAGAGAATACGCCATCAAATTTTCACTAAGCGAGGAACTTTTTTGTTTTTGAAAATTTTGTGTAACATCCTATGAAGAAAATGAAGTTAATAGACTAAAAAAGTTTTTAGAAAAAAAATATTTTCATTATTAGCAATAGTTTGCTAGTTACGAATTTTTTAGTATGGAGGAATTGTCGAAGCGTACGCGCGCGGCACTTAGAATAATAATGATTATGTATTGTGTGTAACGGAACTTTTCATTATTATTTTTTTTTTGTTTAGGACTGTTTTATCACGTTTTAGGATCTGAAAGGACAACTTATTTTTTCCAGTGGTTCAAGGCAAAAAGGAATTAAAAATCTTAAATAGAGTATCTGGGATAAAAATGCATTGCATTGGGATCTCGGAAACGATAAGAAACAATATTATAGTAAATGGAAAAAAAAGTTGCGTAATTAGGGGGCTAATAAAATTCCATAAACAGAAGTTTAGGAAAAGTAATAATTTTGGAGTGTTTTGATAAAAAGTAAACTATCGAGTTTTCCTTTTTTTTGCGTTACTATTGGAGCTAAATAGAAAATATAGTTTCTTAAAGCACTTTTTTTTGAACGTGGCAATCTTAATATTTGTATCCGACATTTCCTGTGTCACAGTCCCTATCCGAGACTCCCATGCATTGCATTTTTATCCTAGATCCACACAATAATTGAGTAAACGTGTTATTTTCGCCTAAATTAGGTAACAAAAAAGAAAAAAATATCCTAAATTAAGTCTCTTTTAATTTCCGCAGCCCTAATTATAGAAACCCTGTTTCCATGGCTTGTGCACAAGTTTATCGTTCTCCTCTATTACTACGCCACATAAAGTCCACTCCATTTTACAATGAAACTTAGATTGCTTTTTTATCTTAAATATTTTTTTAGCAGATAATCCACGCACAATTCGCACAATGGCCATACGTTCTACAATATAACACAAGTGGTAATAAGGGAAAGAATATCGTTACGCATTTTACTTCCACATCCAGTGTAAGTATAGTATCGACAAAAATATTTTTGAAAATTTTTATAGTCCAAGTAGGCTTAGAATGTCATGCAACGTCGAGATTTTAAGTTTGAGCAAAAAAAATTCTGTCTGTCGGTCTGTCTGTAACTTTTTTTGTGCGCACGATTACTCCGGAACCGTTTAAGATATTGACTTGAAATTTGGTACACGTACCTATGTATTTTAACGAGATCTGGAACTAGATTATTCCGTTAAAGGGTTGGGGAGTAAATGGGGGTAAATAGGCTAATCAAGCAAGTAAGAGTCCATAAAATTGGTATTTAGTATATATAAGAGAAGCTAAGGTCTCAAAAATTTTTTGGCATTAACCACCCCCATTACCAACTCCCATTATTCAAGGGGGCGAAAAAACTAAAATTGTCATTTAGTGTGTGTACAAGAACCAAAGGCCTCAACATTTTTTTTACTTTATCCGCCACTACTACTACCCCCCTTCCACCACCCTCAGCCCCACTACCGATGTGGCATATCGTTTTATAGGTTTTTTGGGTAGACGATTTCAAATATTTTATTATTAAAGTTCCATAAACAATTATTTCCACCTTCAAATTTTTTTCGTTGTGAAAGACTTGGATAGAAGATCTGGATGTGGAAGTAGTGATTCCTTGGGCAGCGGTTTTATAATTTGACCTTCGACGAAAACGAATAACGTTGATCGTACACCGCCCTGAGACTAGTTAGTTTTAGTGGACGCGGGCGTATTAATATTCAATTTCTGCAATTCGCGCGCTCCAAAAAAATCACTGTACCTAAACTATCAAAGACACAATAAGAATTATGCTAGCAAGAACTTTTTTGATCTTTTGGCTTTATTTTCTTCGCAGCATGTTATACAAAATTTCCAAAAACAAAAAAGTTTGTAGCTTAGTGAAAATTTGACTGCGTATTTTCTGAACTTTCAAGGTTATCTAAGTGTTTAACAAGCTTAACAATATTTTAATTAACAATACTATACACAGATAGAAGCGCTTAAGTGTGTGTTTTATAAAAAAAAAGTTCATGTGGATATCTCCATTCGTTTTTGAGATATGGCATTAGATGTTCAAAAAAACATGTTTAAAAAAAAACAAAATTTCACACCTTTTTAAAAATAACAATGCCCGTGGCCACTAAAAAATGTCGTATTTCATGACTTCTAATGAACATCGACCTACTTAACGAAATGGTATATGTCTCAGTTTGTTCTAAGATTAAAAAAAAACTCGAGAAGGAAGCGACTTTTCCCCTGTTTTTTACTCCACTATAAAGAAATTGCAACAAATCCTCGGAGCCCGAATTTTGAAAAAAGAAAATTCCTTTTTTATTATATTAAGTTGAAGGTCAAAAAAATGTTTTGGCCTTTAACTTAATGTAATAAAAAAAAAAAAAAATTTCTCGGGCTCCGAGGATTTGTCGGAATTTCGGTAAGCTTTAATTTAAAAAAAAATTATTCATTTTCGACAAGATTTGCGCTCTCTAGCCACTTTCTTTTTTTGGCATTTAACTAATATAATAAAAAAGGAATTTTTATTTTTCAAAATTCGGGCTCCGAGGATTTGTTGCAATTTCTTTAAGCTTTGATTTAAAAAAAATCATTCATTTCCGACAAGATTTGCGCTCTCTAGCCATTTTTGAACCAAAAAACTTAATTTGGGACCACTGTGCGCCGAGCCAGCTATGTCTATGCTGGATTGGATTTGGATCATGCTGCTTGTCAGCAGCGAGAGCCACATGACGCATGGTAGAGGAAAGTGGGATGGGAAGTGTAGGTGTTTGTGAAATGCGTTACCGCATTGTGTCGTAATCTGAGTGTTTATACTCCTCCTTTGGGTGTTTGTTTCTAAAGTTCATCTTCTTTTGAGTCCTCTGTTTCCCCTGTTTTTGATTTCGGGAGAGCCATATATCCCAGTACTTCATTGCGTATGTTCCTGTATTTTTTGTAGTTATTTTCCCGTTTATTTATGTTACGTTTTATATAGTTGCTTCATTCTTGTTGTTTTTCCTAGTAGCTCTTTTCAGAGTTCTTCTGTTGGCTTTGTTGCCTCATATTTAACTCCAATGTCATCGCTGGTAGTATGATGTATATGTATTCGAATGGGAATTGTGCATAATATTTGTATCCTACGCTGCAGAGAGTTATTCTTCTGTAATCATCTATTTTTTGTAGCGAGTTGATTTTAAGAAAGGATATTTATATGGTTGTTCCACTCCTTAGTGCATTAACTCTTTTATTTTCTCTACTCCTCATGCAGTATTTCGTCTAGCTCTAACCATTGCTTCTAGCAGTCCACTCTTTGATGATGGCTTGTCCTAAGGCCAGCGGTTCATTTCTTGTATTAATTTTGTTCGTTTTTCCTTTGTGCTCCCTTTTTTCCCAGTTTCTTAGTCTAATATTGCGGTGGTATGTATCTTCTTGTGTGGGTATTATTGTTCTTTCTGTATTTTTTTAGATGCCTGGAGGTTTAGTTTAGCCAATGTCCTGGTGTGAGGGTTTCTATGTTTTAGAAAAATGCCTGTTTCTTTTGATTTTTTCGTTTATGTTCCACGTCCGGTGTTATTTGTATATTGTGCTCATTTTTTAAACTGTTCATACTTGCTGTTATTTCTTTCTTTCTTGTTGGGCTAATAGGTGACTTCTCCCCTTTTAATCATTTTTCTTGTTGCAATTTTTATTTTTGAACTTATTAATGTCCAGTCAAATTCTTCCCCTGTCAGTTGTTTTTCCACTTCTTCACGATACTGGTTCTCGAAGTCTTTGTGCTTTAATAGGAAGATATTTCATGTATTGAATGGTCTTTCCTTATTTCTTTTACTTCTTTTCTCTATTCGTACTTCCAGTTTCACATGTAATAGTTTGTGGTCCTTTTTATTTCAATTTTCTTGGTCCGTTCTCTTATCTCCTTACGTATGTACCAGGATATATATTCTGGTTTCTTAAATTGACTACCTGAATACTCAAATTACACAGCCACACTGGTCTGTCCGGCGGACTAGACCAGTATATTCTTATGTATCTGGACCCGCTGAAACCGAATCCGAAGTCAGAATTGTAAGATTTTCTCGTTTTTCACCAACCCCAAAAAACACCCCCAAAACAAAAAAGTGTTCTGTCCGGCGGACCATACTGGTGTATCCTTACCAAATACATAAGGATACACTGATATGGTTCGCCGGGCAGACCATTTGGGGGGGGGGAGGTTTTTGAGGGTTACAGGTGAAAAACGAGCCAATCTAACAATTCTGATTCGGATTCAGCAGATCAAAATACATAAAGTTACACTGATCTGATCCGCCGAACAGACAACTTTTTTTTGTTTTGGGGGTGTTTTTTTGCGGATAGGGGTAAAAAACGAGCCAATCTGACAATTCCGACTTCGGATTTGGTTTCAGCGGATCCAAGCATATAAAAATATGATATGGTCCGCCGGACAGACCATTTTGGGAGGGGAGGGGGCTTTTTTGGGGGTTAAGGGTGAAAAACGAGTCAACCTGTCAATTCTAACTTCGAATTCGGATTCAGCGGGTCAGAATACAAAAGAATACGCTGGTATAGTCCGCCAGACAGACCACTTTTTGTTTTTTGGGGTTGGGGGTGAAGAACGAGCCAATCTGACAATTCTGACTTCGGATTCGGTTTCAGCAGGTCCAAATACATAAACATACACTAGTCTGGCCCGCCGGATAGACCGTTTTTTTGGGGGTGCTTTTTAGGGTTAGGGGTGAAAAACGAGCCAATCTGACAATTTTGACTTCGGATTTGGTTTCAGCGGATCCAAGAACATAAACATACATTGATATGGTCCGCCAGACCGACCATTTTGGGGGGGGGGGGCTTTTTTTTTGGGGGGTTGGGAGTGAAAAACGAGCCAACCTGTCAATTCTATCTTCGAATTCGGATTCAGCGGGTCAGAATACAAAAGAGTACGCTAGTATAGTCCGCCGGACAGACTACTTTTTTGATTTGGGGGTGTTTTTTTGGGGTTAGGGTTGAAGAGCAAGCCAATCTGACAATTTTGACTTCGGATTCGGTTTCTGGAGGTCCAAATACATAAAGATACACTGGTCTGGTCCGCAGGATAGATCATTTTTTTGGGGGTTAGGGGTGAAAAACGAGCCAATCTGACAACTCTGACTTCGGACTCAGTTTCAGCGGGTCCAAGTACATAAAGATACACTGGTCTGGTCTGCCGGACAGACCACTTTTTTTGTGGGACTGTGTTATTTGAAAAAGTTTATTCCTAGTTTCTATTTCATCTTATTATTTTTTATCTGAAATGAATATGACATTTTATTTTTTATTTCGTGTTTCAAATAGTGATATTAGTTATTTCACTCAAGTGAATGAGAGGCCGGTGTTAACGGATTTATTTAGTCTGGTCAAGATTTATGCCCCCCACCTAGGAATGACCGACCCTAATTCTAAGGAATTTGGTATTTTTTACCCTCAATATTACAACCCAAAAAGTGATAACCTACTGCGCTACGTGGGCTTGTTAATTAAAAATCATACATTTGCTATTATTAATTAATAGAATGGTTAAAGGCACTCGTTTGTCGTTTTGTGTTTCTCTCTTCAGGTGTTACTAGACCATGTCGCTGCTCTATACTATAATTTACTGTGTAGACCAGAAATAATCCGGGCATTGATGGTGAATGATTACTGTAACCAAAAGAAAAAATTTCACTGGATTCCGCTTACGCATTAAAGATACACGGCGAAAAGAAAATTGTTCCAAAAAATATAAAACACCCTTGTATTTCGAAAACGGGGCCGCTTTAGTCATTACTGTATGGGGATTAAGATCACCTCAATGTTCTCTATTTTTTGGTAAAGTACGACCCTCTCCTCACGAATCACCTGTATAACACTGAAAACTTAAATAAATCTAATAGGCATTTAAATTGTTACTTGGTTAGTGTTATGCCTACGTATGTCTGGATCTGGGGTCAGACATACGTTTCTTATGTATTTTTCGACGCCGAATTCGAATCTATTTTTAGTTTGGCTCTATCACGTCAGGATTTTGAGATATCCTAACCTAAAAGTGCAAAAACACGGTTTTTTGACATATTTGACGTTATGTAGCTTTGCGATTTTTTTTTCTCGAAAAATCAGGTTATGGGATCTTAAAATACAAATCTTCCTCTTGAAAATGCCGTTGAGTTTGCTCAAATATCTTTTTTTTTCGCTGAGATATCGAATTTTTAAAATTGTCTGTTCATATCATATCTTTCCCAATACATTTAATTAGTAGGTACAGAAACCTTATAGCGCAGGAATTTTAGTCAAAATAGCGCTTCTACCCGGAATTAATTATTGTAAAGCTGAAAATTTCCAGAATTGTAGTTTTGGTCCAGGACAACATGTAGCAAAATGTTCCCTACTCTGCCCCGTCGGCTTCCCTGTTTTTTCGGAACAACAAGGGCCTAAGTCGCAAAAATTGCAGAGCTGGCTATAAAGTGCAACTGGAAGGTTGCTACTGGTCCGATTTGGGTCGAAATGATCATAAAAGATTAGGAGAAGCATATCCGTTCATATTTCAGATGTTCCATGCATATTTTTGTTCACAATTTTCCGTTCTAGTTATGTCAACATTTCAAAAATTTAAAAAAACTTAAACAAAATTTAAAAAATTCCGAAATGGCGCCATTGCGGATAAATGAAGACTCGACATTTCTCTTCATACTTTGTGCTTTCCATTGGTATGTCTACCTTCTCCGTAGCGTCACCCGTTACGGAGTTACGCCACTTTGAGTGTCACAGTGGCGACACTCGGACATTTGAGTGCGTGGATTGTTGCGTCTATCACGTCTAGTCTAAACAATCAAAAAGGCGCAAGACGAGCTATATAGTTACTATACAGTTTTTTAACTTTGACAGTTCTCTTAGTGTATGCATTGGTTCATTGGTGCGACAAAATTGAGTGATCTTAGTTAAGCCATGTAGCACAGGAATTTTAGTTTTTGACCCGGAATTAATTATTGTAAAGCTGAAAATTTGTAGGATTGTAGTTTTGGTCCAGGACAACACGTACCAAAAGTCCCCTACTCTCCCCTGTCGGCTTCCCTGTTTTTGCGGAGCAACGAGGGCCTAAGTCGCAGAAATTGCAGAGCTGGCTATAAAGTGCAGCAAAAAGGTTGTTACCGATTTGGGTCGAAATGATCATAAAAGCTTCGGGAGAAGCATATCCGTTCATATTTCACATGTTCCATGCATATTTCGTTCATAATTTTCCGTTCTAGTGCTGTCAAAACTTTAAAAATTGAAAAAAATTCGAAATGGCTCCATTGCGGATAAATGAAGACTCGGAGGGGAAAACGTACCCGAATAAACATTTCTCTTTATACTTTGGGCTTTCCATTGTCTATGTCTACTTTCTCTGTAGCGTCACTCGTTAAGGAGCTACGCAACTTTGAGAGCCTGCGCGCGACGGTCGCGCCCGTCATGTGCAAGGTGGAACTGCCCTGGCTGCGCTGATGAGACCAGTTGCGAATTCCTGTTTATATATTATTGGTGTTTTATAAGATTTATTGAATGAAATTTAACTTGTCAGACTCAGAAAATGACTTTTTATTCGGCTAGATAATTGACATTATTGATCTACTGGGAAGTAGGGTCGTCCGGATCATCATCCATATCCACGACTGGCTGTTTGTACAGCTGGATCCTCTACAGGTTCGGCACATGATGCTGCAGTTCAGACCAGAGTTCCTGCACTCGCACCGGGCACCGCAGTCCGCCTTGCAGCGCAAGAAATTAGCCATAGCAGGCTATCGGGAGCTGGCTACCTTGACGTCTAGCCATTGTTGGATCTGCAAAAGCACATGCACATTAGTTGAGTGCTGCAAGCTTTTCGGGAGATTAAATCCTCACAATATTCTCCCTGACTCCTCTCCTCTCCTCACCTGGAGGACTGGGGCTGGAAATCAGGACTCCAGGGCCTGGTTCCGATTCCTGTTTCTACCACAAGGCAGCCAGCTCCCGATAGCCTGCTACGGCAAATTTCTTGTGCCTACAAAAGGGACTGCGGTGCCCGGTGCGAGTGCAGGAACTCTGGTCTGAACTGCAACATCATGTGCTGAATCTGTAAAGAATCCAGCTGCACAAACAGCCAGTCGTAGATATGGATAAAGATCCGGACGACCCTAATTCCCAGTAGATCAATAATGTCAATTGTCTAGCCGAATAAAGTCATTTTCTGAGTCTGACAAGTTAAATTTCATTCAATAAATCTAAATAAATAAAACACCAATAATACATAAACAGGAATTCGCAACTGGTCTCATCAGCGCAGCCAGGGCAGTTCCACCGGGCACATGGCGGGAGCGGCCGCCGCGTGCTGACACTCAAAGTTGCGTAGCTCCGTAACGGGTGACGCTACAGAGAAGGTAGACATACCGATGGGAAGCCCAAAGTATGAAGAGAAATGTTTATTCGGGTACGTTTTCCCCTCCGAGTCTTCATTTATCCGCAATGGAGCCATTTCGATTTTTTTTCAATTTTTGAAGTTTTGACAGCACTAGAACAGAAAATTACGAACGAAATATGCATTGAACATGTGAAATATGAACGGATATGCTTCTCCGAAGCTTTTATGATTATTTCAACCCAAATCGGACCAGTAATAACCTTTTTGCTGCACTTTATAGCCAGCTCTGCAATTTCTGCGACTTAGGCCCTTGTTGCTCCGCAAAAACAGGGAAGCCGACAGAGGAGAGTAGGGGACTTTTTGGTACGTATTTTCCTGGACCAAAACTACAAGCCTGCAAATTTTCAGCTTTACAATAATTAATTCCGGGTCAAAAACTAAAATTCCTGTGCTATTATGGTCATTATTTAAATTGGAATATTTCGGCGAAAAAAAAATATTTGAGCAAACTCAACGGCATTTTAAAGAGGAAGATTTGTACTTTAAGATCCCATGCAACGTTTTTCGAGAAAAAAAAATCGCAAAGCTGCATAACGTCAAATATGTCAAAAGACCGTGTTTTTTGAACCCTGAATATTTCTATTTCATATTTTCTAAAATCCTGTTTCATTTATTTTACTTAAAGAATTAATAAATATATTTTCAGTAATATTCAATGTACCACTAATTTCATTTGAATCTAAGACACTTATTTGTAAACATAGAGCATACACATTTATTAAGTTTTGTGTTGAATATGGTTGTACCACACAAAATAATATGTCCTGCATTTAAAACATGTTCCCCTTCATACACACACTTAGAATTTTTACATTTTTAGTGATTCACATATGTTCTATACATTGCAATATGCTTAACCTAAATGTCACTCGTTTCCTTAAAAAAAAAAGGGATTTAAACTACAACTGTATATAAATTTAAAGAAATATTTACGTTTATTAATATTTAACTAGCCAGACACCGTTTATGTCGAAGAAACTGTACTTTTCAAGGGAAAAACTAGATAACCTAAAAAAATATGAATTTTGCTGAATAATGCCATTAACATTTTGCAAATCTCTTACAACAAAATCTTGCAAACTCCTAGGTCATATATTGTTAATGTTATTATTTTTAACGCCAAAAACAACAATAAACAGAAAAAAATCAATATAAGTATTCGCCATATAAACAAAAGCCTATAATTAGTTCACGAGTTCTCCACTTTGGCGCTGGCATCTTAAATTCAGACGCCTATTGTGTTAAGAAGTCAAGTGTATTTTATTGATATTGTGCGCATAACTCAAGCAGCTATTTTGTAAGCTTTGTATTTTCTTTTGAAAAACTTAGTCAAATGCCAATAATACACACGATTGCAATGATCCCAAATTGCTGAACTTAGAAGTTTCCATTTAACATTTGGCCATATAATATAGTTAAATTTATAGATAATTTTATATTCTACATAGGATTGTTGACACTTTACAGTATTTGTAGTAATAATTTTCGAAGCCAGATGATTGTTAAAGTTTACACCTAGGTTTTTAGCAGTTTGAAGGTGGACACATTGTGATTTAACAACATCTACAGTATCTAGAAGTAAAAAATATGCAAATTTTAGAAAAAATATTATCTTAAATGATAATTTTTTGTTATTGCTAATTTTTGTGGTGAAAGGTATCTTCAGTTTCTATATGGTTCCGACAGTTGCTCTTATCCCCAAGGGGTGAAAACCATTCCTAAATCGCAAAATTCAATATTTGAAAAAGTATTGAGGATCTATTTTTGAAACGTAGCATATTTATGTTTCTGGGGTAGCTGATTATGAACTTGAAGTCAAAATTTAAAAATTCAAAACGGCGGTCCCAGGATGGTGGACGGAAATTCTTTCTAAAGCAACTATTTTCAATGGGAAGATAATTTGAGCATCTATATTAACGTAACAGTATTTGAAGTTTTTTTTGTTAACTTCTGGGTAATTATATTAACAAAATAACTTTTTTTAAAAAAAGTTTGAAGACGCTCATTCTTTCGGTCATAACTTCATTGTTTTTTATACAGACACAAACAAAGAATCATTTGAGAGCTTAATTAATTACCTTTAATATTGCTATTTAAAGTTTTCATGCAACTGTCACAGTGAGATATTGAGCATTTAAACTAATAATCCACTGCATTTAGTGAAAAATGAGCCGCATCTTCAGACCAATTCATACAAAAGCAAATGTTGGTTTTCCAGGTAGGTTCTGGTGTCCTTAATAAGGTCTCAAAAGTCCCCGAAGTGGAAGTGTAAGGATAAAATTTGGCAACGCTGTAAAGGGCTAAAATTGTGCTCGGGAACGAATTTTTCGAGATATCTCGGTTTTCATTGCCTCTACGACAAAAATACATCAGGCCAAAAAGCTATGGAAAATCTCTATAAAAAAGATAGAGGGTCTTTTTTTCGTATACGCAATAGTTTTCTTGAAAAATTCCAGTAAGTCATAACTAAAATCAAAAAATTTATTTGTGGCAGTTTTTATTGCGTTAAAACATAAAAAAAAATCCGAAACGACTTTTTATCGGTTAAACGTTCAGATAAATATTTCTGTGGAACATCTACTGATATGAATGACAATTGAACAATCTCTTATGAAATCGTCGAAATCAAAAGAAGGTTTTACTCGTGGAAGAAGTACAGATGAAAGCTTCGTGAATAAATGGGTTTTTGGGCTATTGACTGCAAGTAACATCAGGGAAGGACTCGGCAACTTTTGTGGGCTTTCTTTTCACTCTGGTGAACAGCATGTTGACGTAAGGGAATCTCGCATAAAGAGAGATACCAAGGATGTTCATAAAGTGTCAAATTGGTTCAATTCTCATAATCCCTTCCCAATTGTGCCAAAAATTATGTCGATTGCAACAGGGGTTACTGGTGATGGAAAAATAACATAACATGATGCTCATATAATTGGAACTGATGCAATGGAGAAAAAAATTGGCAACAATTTCTGTGATATTAAATTCTCACGTGCAGATAGAGTGCTTCCACTGTCAATAGCAATGTTAAAGTCCATGATACCACAATGCCCATTGATCCATTATTGTTGTTTCAAAGGATTACTGCCATGAAGAGAACAAATGAAGAGCTTTGCACCTACTTGGAGTATGAATTAGCCCGGTATCCGGTGTCACCCTTTGACGAAGTTGGTATGCGCAAGACGAACAAGTCAGCTTTCTATGACAATTTCTAGCCATCTGAGTCTGAACCAGATCTCCAATATGCCACTTATATCGTTGATGGGGGATTTCTCTTGCACTGAGTTATATGGCATCAACATGAAACCTACGGTGCTATTTGCCAAGCATATGTTAATTATGTACAAAATCATTTTGGTTCGAACTCTATTATTGTTTTTGATGGTTATGAAAATATTAGCACTAGTGTGAAGGCTATGGAGCAGCTTCGCCAGTCCTCAAAAGCTTCATCTGTTGACATTTACTTTGATGAGCAGATGGTTACTACTGGAAGCCAAGAGAAGCTCCTTTCCAATAATAAAAATAAATTGATTGATTTCGATGTTGACAGAAAAGTTTGAGGCAAATAATTATATGTTAGACATTTTGATAGTCGAAACAGCGCTTGAGAAATCATGTAAAAATACTACGGTTGTGGTTGGGGAAGATGTGGATCTTCTTATAATTTTAACTGCTCGTACACCCATTAATAAAGAAATTTTTCTCCTCAAACCAGGCAGAGGGAAGGTCCAACGAAAAATTTATTCTTCACGAAGCTTTGATCACCTTAAAGATATTCGAGATCACATATTGTTTCTGCACACATTCTCTTGGTGTGACACTACATCTGCTCTGTTTAATAAAGACTGCAGCTTTGAAAGTGATGAAAAAACGGCAGGACTTAAAACTTGTAGCTGAAGTTTTCAGCAAGACTGGTACTTCTCCTGACTTAGTTACTTCGAATGGGATAAAACTTTTCCTCGCAATCTATAACGCTCCAGTTAAAGAAGTTTCCATCGATAACTATCGGTATTCTTGCTTTATTAAAGCTGTGAGCAAAAGCAAACCAGAGAAATTGAATTCATTACCACCCACTCATGACGCAGCTCAACAGCATCTATTTCGTGTTTATTTTCAAGTACAGAAATGGTTGCAGGGTAATGTATTGTATCCTAAAGAGTGGGGATAGATGTTGAAAGATACCATATTGTCGCCAAAAACATCCCAACTTCCTGCGCCTGATTGCCTTCTGAAGATGATTTTCTGCAACTGTACGAAAGGTTGTGGACCATTGTGTGGCTGTCGGAGGTTGGGACTTAATTGCTCACCAGTTTGCGGCAACTGCCATGTAAAATTTTGCTTGAATGCTGAACCGATTGAAAACTCGTCAGAAATAGAAGCCGTCACTGAAGCAGAGACTGAAAGTTCTCAGATTGACTCGGATTTCCTCGAACGAATCGATGAATTTATAGAAGGAGAAAACGGACAAGAAGGAAATTATTAATTTGATAACATTTTAATAACTATGACAGTCGTGGATTAGGCCTACCGGGGAAACCACATAAAAAACGCGCCTAGTACTCAACCTCAAGGGTGGTGTGGAATAGAGTACTTAAATTATCCATAATATCCCATAAGTTCAAATTCAATGCAAGATTTTCAAGAAAACTATTGCGTATACGAAAAAAAAGACCCTCTATCTTTTTTTATAGAGAATTTCCATAGCTTTCTTTTTGATCTAATGTATTTTTGTCGTAGAGGCAATGAAAACCGAGATATCTCGAAAAATTCGTTTCCGAGCACGATTTTAGCCCTTTATAGCGTTGCCAAATTTTATCCTTACACTCCCACTACGGAGACTTTTGAGACCTTATTAAGGCCACCTGAACCTACCTGGAAAACCTACATTTGCTTTTGTATGAATTGGTCTGAAGAGAAATCCTAAATGCAGTGGATTATAAATACTTCGTCCATCTTTAAACGTCCATATCTCCGAAACTGTTAATCCTAAATAAATAAAAAAATCTCCAATTCATCTTCAGTTACTATCATTTTTTCGAAAACTAATAGTTATTGAGATACTTAAAAGCAAAAATTTTACGTTTTTTCGAAAACGTTCTTATATACTTTAAAGTGCAATTTTATCTAAATCAAGTGCAGTGAAAGCACAATTAAATTTGAGCATCTAGATCATACTATATGGTAACGAAAAATAGTATTTAAGAATTCTATTTTTTTAATTACTTACAATAACAAAATTGAGACGTTTATTAAAAAAAAAATGGGAAATGCACATTGTTTCGATCATAACGTCTTCATACTACAGATATAAACAAAAAATCATCTGAAAGCTTCATTAATAACACAGGCCCACAAAAAAAGTTGTCTGCGCCGGGGTACTGATCATACCTATCCCTTGTATTTTGGGCCGCTGAACACGTATCTGACCTTAGTTTTTCCCCAGGACGTCAGGTTTTTTTTTTTAACAGCAAATAAATATATAAATATTACGATTCCACAGACTTTTTTTGCTGTTAAAAAAAAACCGGACGTGTTGGGGAAAAACTAAGGTCAGATTCGTATTCAGCGACTCAAAGTACAAGGGATAGATGTGGTCAGTACCCCCGCGCAGACCACTTTTTTTTGGTTGCCACTGTGCCACACTCAGTGTAGCACAATCCCACACAAAAAAAGTCATCTGCGCGGGGGTACTGACCACACCTATCCCTTGTATTTTGAGCCGCTGAACACGAATCTGATCTTAGTTTTTCTCCAGCACGTCAGGTTTTTCTTTTAACAGCAAATAAATATATAAATATTAGACTTTTTTGCTTTTAAAAAAAAACCTGACGTATAGGGGAAAAATTAAGGTCAGATTCGTGTTCAGCGGGTCAAAACACAAGGGATAGGTATGGTCAATACCCCGGCGTAGACAACTTTTCTTTTTTGTGGGCCTGTGTAATCTTTGATTTTGGTTTTAGTATTCTTGAGGTAAGTGCTATAGCTTCTGAAATATTTAACATTTAAAGTAAATACTTCATCTCATAAAGGTTCAGCCGCCTTCTTTATACTTCCAAATCTTCGAAACTGTTATTTCTACAGAAATTAAAAGAAAAAAACAAAATTCGTCCTCCATTTAGAGGCTTTCTTATCACACTTATCACGCTTACGTGAAATGTGATATTTTTCGAGTTATTCGACGAAACCCGTTTTGAGATATCTGCTTTTTCAAGCTAGAATCTCAATTTTCAAGTCGCTTATAACTTAAAGAATACCTATCAATTTATCAAGGTGTGACCGCCCTGAATAATCATTAAAAATTTGAATAATATCGATTCAATGCTTTGAGCTATATGCGATCAGAGATGATAGACGATATTTTTTAAAACCACTTTTTGGGTTCAGATCGGCTTGAAAACGTAAATCCATCAAAAACACTAAATTGAATTTTTGTCCTATCAAAAATAGAGAAATGAGAAAGTAAACAAACATTTTAATGAAGAAATATGCATTAAAACTTTTATAAAAACTTTTGTGAATAATATTAAAGAGTGATTAATGAATCATCAATAACGAAAGGAAGCAAAAAAGACTTTACATCATTATTTTCATTCTGTTAGCGTCAAACCCCCTACAGTTTCCTTATATGATTTCTCCACAAAATTTATATCCGTTTCTTAATTATATAGTATCTATGAATTTATCATTACCGATCACTTCCTTAATTAATGTAGTTAAGTAAAAAAAGATGATTACGTAAATTGTCTTCAAAATTCGAATTTTAATTTCCGATATAAAATTCAATCATAATATATTTGTTTAAATTGTAACATCTATCTCTCATATGTTCTAGTATTTACGTAAATTGGTATGCTATACAATGAAGCAACAAGTCATCTTATATCGGTAGCTAGCCGGTTAAGTTTCCTATTATATAATTTGCTGTGGCTGTACTCATAAAATTAGTAACAAATTATAAGTCATTGTTTTATGGCCATGTCAAATAATACTGATATTACAGCAAATGTGTGAAACATCCATTCCACATAAAACGAAATTATCACCTATTGTTACGAATGTAATTTGGTAGTAATGAGTTGGTAATGATGTTAGTGTAAATTGTATTAAACATTTTATGTTTTAAATGTTATGTGGTTTAAAATATTATTTATTTAAGACAGTAGTATACCTAAAAATAAAATATTTTCTGAAGAAGCTCTATTGGAAACAAAACAGATATTGTTTTATTAGTAAATTAAAAATCTTTTTTATCTTTCTTATTTTTTGAATTTTGAAGTAATGAAAAAGATTTAGCAAAATTTCTAAATCTTAGCCGGAAAAGGAAGATAGTAATGTATGCACCTGATTAGCAGGCGTTTTAATTTGGAGGAAGTGTAATTCAAAAAATTCAAAAAGTTTATAGAGGCTTATCAAATCATCATCGCTCAATCACGTGTCGCTTGATAGGCGTGCAGATCACCCCCGTTTTAACCAACTAACCGGTTAGGTTGAGGTAACCACTTCTAACCTGGTTTTTCTTCAAGTTGACATCGAAGAGTACTTACAATAAAAAATTAGCCAAAGTTAGTTGATCGGAACATACAGGGTGTCCCGAAACTCCCGCCTTTCCCTTTAGGTGCTAATTCTCCATGCAAAAATAGTAAGAAAAGTTCCTATAAACATGTGTCCGAAAATGCTTCCTAAGGGAGCTACGGCCCTCTAAGAATGGCACAAAAATAGGTGTACTAATTATCTCGGAAATGATTTGGGACAACTTTATGAAACTTGGTTAACTTTTTTCGATTAATAAAAGTTATTGTTTTACGCCTTCTTTAAAAAATAAATAATGCGCATTTAGCAAACGAATACGCAATATTTCGTTTAGACCGCTTTTACTCGAAAACGGCTTGCCATATGGCTAATTGTAAAGAGGCCTTTTTTATGCAGAATTAACCAGGGAATCATAATCAGGGATTAAAGTACTAAAAATGTCAAATGGAAAATTAATATGTAGAAACAAAGAACACCGACCTCTCGTTTCTCCGCCCCTGGATAAAATTAATTTTGGCTAATACTGTAAAACAATAACCTTTAATAATCAAAAAAACGTAACCAAGTTTCATAAAGTTGTCCCAAATCATTTCCGAGATAATTAGTAAAAACACCTATTTTTGCGCCATCCTTAGAGGGCCGTAGCTCCCTTAGGAAGCATTTCCGGACACATGTTTATAGGAACTTTTCTTACTATTTTTGCATGGAGAATTAGCACCTAAAGGGGAAGGCGGGAGTTTCGGGACACCCTGTATAAATAATTGCAAAAAACTATAATTTTTTTATATCATGAATTTTGCCGAATTTCATCTTCAACTCGTGATATCTCGGCAAATAATGAATATTTTTAGATGAAATTTCAGCACGATATTGTTTAAGTTATTCTTTAAGACATTGAATTGGTCGGAATCCTTATTTATTTCACAGATGAATATAGTGATTTTTCAAAAAATTTCTTTTGTCAAGCCTAATTTTTTTTTCAAACACAAAAGTTTTCTGACGAATTTTTAACACGATAATTTTTGACAAACTTATATTTAAGTATAATATTTAAAGAAGTTTTCTGTAAAGTTTCACGTATTCATATTGTATATACAAAAAGTTATCGCACTTTGAAGTAGCAAGATTTTGTTTGCAAACGATTAGAAAAAACTAATAAACCCGCAAATTTGTATGATACATTAAAACGCTCAAAATTGAAAACTTTTACAAATATAACAAAAAAAAGTTCCGTAAAAAGAGCAGATAATAGCACAAGTAAAGAATATGTCTCTCCAGAAAAAGTGTACCAAAGAGCTCTGATTCTATCCAAGCAAACAGCTGATGTAAGCCTTGAAAAAGTTCTTAGTGTCCCACTGAACGAAATACCTTCTGCTCTATTTAAGGAGGATAGTAATAGGCGAATATCATCAAAATCTGATTTGTTACGTGCGATCGAAAAAAATATTGTAACATCTGTGATTACAGAACCTTGCTGAACAGAACCACATGATAGAGTAATAGATATGATGGCAGATTTGCAGTGTTTAAATACGAAATATATGAAATGTTTCGAAGATGTTGGACAATATTTTTTGAAGTATTTTCGGAAACTATTTGAAACTTTTTCTGAGATTCACGTCATTTTCGATCGCTATGACGTTAGTATGAATCCTAAATCGCAAGAGAGGTCAAAAAGGTATAAACTAAATTCTCTTATTTACGATATTAATGCTAGTCGACCTATACCAGATTGGGATAAAGTTATGTCTACTGATGCAAATAAAAATGCTTTGAACCTATTTTTATGCGACTACATCGAAAAATATATTGAAATCCCTCAGACTTCTGATTAAATTATTAATAAAGAATTATATTTGGCTGGTGGATACAAAAATCTCTTGTAGCTAAAGATATCACTAATTCACTTAAATGTGAGGTTACAGATTTATTTTCGAATCATGCTGAAGCTGACTTTCGAATAATTTGTCATCTCATCTACATTTCTAAACAATACTTAGACACTCAGGATATGATAGTGATCGTTATGTCCCCAGATACAGATGTGTTTATTCTTTTAATCGCACATTATTTTAAAATAAATACAAAGATTCAAGTATGGTTTCAAACTGGAAAAAATAGCATCAAAACGGATTTGCGGCGCTTTATACCAATACATATTATATGCTAAGAACTAGGAAGTAGTATTGGTTTAGCATTACCAATAATTCATGCATTAACCGGATGCGATACTACTTCCGCTTTCTATAGAATTGGTAAGAAAAAAGCTCTCAACGTAGCATAAAAAATGAGCACAGAACATTTAGTCCAGATGTCTCAAATTGAGAATAAATTAACACCTGAAATTGTTAATGCTTGGACAAAATTTGTGATTGGAATTTATGACTTCAAAAGTAAACAAGACAACATTAACGACGTTAGAGTAATCTTAGCTCGAAAAAAAAAACTCCTCCGTTAAAAAATTACCTCCATCGTACCCAGCTCTTCTTCAACACATGAAACGCTGTTTTTGGCAAGTGCACGTATGGTATAATGCTCACATACCCATTTTTGAAGCACTCAATCTGACTGATTTTGGCTGGAAATCTGAAAATGAAGAACTTTTGCCAATATATTTTGAAGAACCAACAAGTTTGGAGCTGCTTCAAAAGTATATTTGTAATTGCAGATTAAAAAAAACATCTTGTGATAAAGAATTTTATTCGTGCTACGCTGCTGGTATAAAATGCTGTCTCATTTGTAACTCTACATCAAATTGCTCGTTGCAGCCCATAGATGTTGATTCAGATTGAAAATATTAAAAAAAACCCAATGTATTATGTATTTTTTAATTTATCAACAATTAATTTAGTATTACTTATTTCCACTTTACAGTAACCTGTAAAAAGGGAATATGTAACAAAACATTGCATTGCATTGATATGATTGCATTGATATGATAGTATACGCCTGAACTACGGCAAGCACCACAATGAAACATGCCGCGCGTAAACAGCATGTCTGCTGCGCGCGGAGACGCTATTTCAAAGTGCGATAACTTTTTATATATACAATACGAATGCGTGAAACTTAACAGAAAACTTCTTTAAATATTGTACTTTAATATAAGTTTGTCAAAAATTATCGTATTAAAAGTTCGTCACACAATTTTTGTATTTGAAAAAAAAAAATTAGGCTTGACAAAAGAAATTTTTTGAAAAATCACTATTTTCATCTGTGAAATAACTAAGGGTTCGGACCAATTCAATATCTTAACGAATAACTTGAACAATGTCGTTCTGAAATTTCATCTAAAAATATTCATTATTTTCCGAGATATCGCGAGTTGAAGATGAAATTCGGCAATATTCGTGATATAAAAAATTATAGTTTTTTGCAATTATTTATATGTTCCGATCAACTAACTTTGGCTAATTTTTTTACTGTAAGTACTCTTCGATGTCAACTTGAAGAAAAACAAAGTTAGAAGTGGTTACCTCGCACAAATCGGTTACTCAGTTTCTAGAGCACTTATTGGGGATGATCTGCACGCCTATGACACTATTGACGGTTTAATTCATCACTATCCTCCTTTTCCGGCTAAGGTATAGTTGGCAATTTGAAAAGACATTGAGGACTTACGCGATTTTTTCCATATACTAGATTCCATGGAACAATTCTATTGAAATTGTTCTATTGAAATTGTTCCAAATTGTTAAAATCAATTAAAATTAAATTTATTTCATATTCAAAAATACAATTTCTTCTCGACACTCGTTTTCGTATTTAACCGAACATCCCGCTAGCTAAGGCACCACGAAAGCTGAAGGGCTGGGCGACAACGAGGTCGAAGCAGAATAAAATAAATTGTTACAATTACACTACTTCTACCTACCTAGTAGGTTAGGGAAGTAAGGTAGTTATATGTCTTAAGACAACTGAAAAATCAAAGAAATACAACTCATTTCAGAAAAACCACATGAGCTATTTCAAATCTGTTGTTGGTCAGCGGACTATCATCTGGTTTAAATTGATCAAATTTTGTAATGTAGTTTTGATGTAGACCGCTAGTGGCCCAGTGTCATTACAATGAGAGCACAGTACTTTAAGGACGGTGTGTCTGCTTGAATTTGATATGAGGCGAAGGTATTTTCGTTATAAAACGAAGCGTTCTTTAATTGTCGTGGCCGACGCGCTGCACCACGCTGGTGCTGCGTATGTAAAGGTTGGCCTCACAATGATTGTATATATACATTTTTTATTATCTCTGTTTAGTCTACCATTCCTTGCCATCAGAGTGTAGAGACTTCTAGACAAGGAATAGACCTTGCTTATAGTTTATATATTATTTTTATATTTACATGTTTGTTGTCAGTCTGGTGTTTTTATGAACTTCAAAATACTTCACGAATTCTTTTGTTTGAATATTGACCCTCTTGATCGGGATTGGTGTAATTATTTTGTATTTTGTGAAATTTCCTTCGTTGATCTTCCGCTGGTCGTAATAAATCGTTGATCGCGACGTGTACCTACGCTTATAGTCGCCTGAGCGCTGTGGCTATTGTTTTAAAAAAATAGCGGAAATCAGAGACGTATGAATTTAGTGGAGTCAATAGAGGCTGAAAATATGCATTATTTCGGAATAATTTCGGGAAGCTTCGATTTTCCTAAAACCGTTTGATATCACTTTTACATAGCTTAAAGTAAAATGTTATAAACATATAATCGTAAAGAAATTGTTTATTAATTATTTAAACAAAAAGAAACTTTTTTTTAACAAAATTATTATAAGTTGAAAAATTTTAAAGCAATTTAATTCAAATTGACATATAAGGGGGTTTTCGAGGTCGCTGAAACAGATTATGACGTCAAAGATTCGTAATTCAAATTGGCTGATCCAATATGGCCGACTTCCATGAAGCAATAAAATAATTCAATACACTATTCAATTACAAACACAATTTAAAATTTCACATAAAAACTTAAAAAGAAGCTGAGAAAAGTGATATTGTACATAGCATTACAAGTTGATCTGTGAAAAAGTGCCCAAAATGCTTTTAAATTGCTCTGCGGGCACACACACAGCGCAGCGTGTGGGGCAGGTGATACGTACTGCTTACCGTGAAGATACTGTTTTACTTTCAATCTCTTTCTATTATTCAAGCATTATAATTTGACTCATAGCCCTGTATTACGTGAATATTTTTAATATGTTTTCGATATTTTAAACAGAATAAAAATTGTAGGAACGATCAACATTAAGTCGATTTACCGAAAAAAACTTGAGTTTTTCAATATTTTGTGAAAAGTATGGGTTTATATATATTCCAAAATTTTTTCATCATCAGATTTAATTATTTTGAGTTCCTACTATAAACATATGCTGCACAGGTAGGCTAAATAATTTTTTTTTTATAAAAGTTATTAACGTTTATTTTACCTGTTTAGGCCGTTTCAAATGTTTAAAAAATTTGTATTTTGTGTTGCCGCTTGCTGTAACGATAATCCAAAGAGCGATGAGCGATGAATTGTAAGAAAACCACGTGTTGAGCAGAACATTGTTTTTCGCGCTGTAGAGATAGTGAAGTTGCCGTAGATTAATACCGGTTTCCAATTAATCAAAATTTTAATAACTAACTAGTGTCGAATAGTATTTTAAATATTATAATAATTTTGAGATAGTGCAAATTTTGGGCTTGAGGTGCCCCTTTCCTAATCCTTGCATTCTTTCCTTTTCTTTCCTAGGGGTGGAGCAACAGAAGCGACAAAAAGGCAGCAAAAAGGTAGGACTCAATTATTATTAAATTAGCACCAAATTACAGTCTACTTAAAGCCACAACATTACCCATAATTTCACGAATTTCACAGCAAAAAAAAATTGTTTTTTATTTTCGTAAAAAAAGGGGGTTAATTTAATTTTTAGGGTAAATCCCCTTGAAGCATCTTAAATTACACATTTCAAGCTTTAAAAATCGCACCTACAAAAATTTAATAACGCGATTTAAACCAGAGAAATAGGTGGTTAAAGTTAGTTATATATACAAAATTCTATCATCTTCTCAAAATTTTGAAATTTTGGAGGTGTACATCTTCAAAAATAAATTTTTGAGATTTCTTTCACTCATCGGATCTTTTTATACATTACTTCATCATCGCGAATCTCTTTATATTCCTACTTCATATATGTACTATTCCTACATACATTCATCTTTATATTTGAAAATATAATAATCTAATAGCTGCATGTTTCTTCTTTCATTTAAGCTTTTGTGAGGTAAATTTCATTAATTAGTTCAAAAGTTACAACAAATTTAGTGTAGCGGGTCCGAGGCCGCGCGCGCTTCGCTTGCCGTACTTACGTGTCTCCGCGTTCCATTTTCGTGCGTTAAACAAAAAAATCTGGAGCCTACATTTTTGATCATACACAAAAACTTGTGTGAAATTTCCCGTACTTTCGAATGGCGCAATTACTTTTTGAAAGAAAAAAATATTTTAAGATATATTTGACAAATACTTTGTTTATTAAAAAATTACGCTTAAGGACTATTGTTGGTAACTTTTGGTATGTTTTTCCTGACATGTTCAGGGAGGTATTCTCATAAGTTACCGCTTCCCGGAATTTTTCCGCAGTGAAAATCTCTATTGACTCCCCTAATTAAACTGTTACCACAGTTGTCTCCTAGTGTGACATTAAAGTGACTGAAATTTCGAAAAGCGGAATAAAATAGATATACTGCGATTTCGAATGCAAAATAACATTCGGATTTACGTATTTTGCTGTCATATTAGAGTTCTAATTGCAACATTATTAATTTTTTGGAAGGTTTCTAGTATCGAACTAAACCATTATTAGAATCTGCGAATAATAATAACGTAAAAAATTTTGATGCTATATTTTCACTTCACTATGTTGAAAAATGTATAACTAATTACAGTATTTGAAATCATCTAACTCAAAAACTTATCAAACGATATGCCATACAATAGTGGAGATGGACACACACTAAATCACAATTTTATTTTTTTTTTGACTTCCTTTAATAATGATATGGGGGTGGTAGAGGGGATGGCTAATGACAAAGGTAATTTTTGAGGCTTCTGGTTCCTGTACACACTAAATCACATTTTTTTTTCTTCTTCCCTTTAATAATGGGGTGGGATGATAATGGGGGTGATAGTGGGAGTAGCTGATGCCAAAACATTTTTTAGACCTTGGCTTCTCATACATACACATTTGCCTGCTTTACTTATTTACCCCCATTTACCCTCAACTTTTCAGCGGAATAAGATCAAAATATAACCCAGTTAGGGGCCTCGTTATAATACATAGGTGTACCAAATTTCAGGTCAATATCACAAACTGTTCCTGAGTACTCGTGCGCACAAGACAGATACACATTTTTTTTGCCCAAACTTAAAACCTCGCCGTTTCATGATATTTTAACCCTATTTGAGCAAAAAGAAATCTATTTTTTACGTTACTATCTTCCATTCCACGTACGTAGATGTGGTAATAAATGAACCATATTGGATTCTAATATAATTTAGGTGAATAACAATTTAGCAATTTATGCAGTATACCGGATGTCAATGAGATCACTTTCCGGTCGCCATTTCTTTATTTTTTTTTAACGGATCGAGATGAAACTACGCGTGTTACGCATGTTACTAAAATGACATTTTGTTGTCCCATCTGTCAAGATTCTACAACTTCCACTTTCACTGGAAATGACCTCTACCTTTGATTTTTATGGGACAGACACACTCTACATTTTTGCATTTTTTTAATCTAGAGGTCATTATGCGTATGACTATGCCAATTTCACCACAATGATGGATGAAACCTTAGACGCGTCAGTTGATGGGGAATACCTCCAGGGAGGATGTACTGTCCCCTCTGCTATGGAACCTTGTAGTTGACGGCCTACTGAAGAAACTCACAAATGATTCGAGGCCTAAGGATATGCTGACGACATAGCCATCATAGTTAGGAGTAAGTTCAATAACATGATCAGGGACCGTCTACAAAAGGCCCTGAATATGGTGATGAAATGGACCGATGAGGAGGGGCTGATAATCAGTCCTCAAAAGACCAGCATCGTTCCATTCACCAGAAGGAGAAACCTGGAGGGATTGGGTCTTCTAGTTCTTCAAGACACACAACTACAGATGTCTGGCAAAGTAAAGTACCTTGGAGTCATTATAGACTCCAAACTTACCTGGACAGCGTAATAGAGGGTGCGGCAGAATGGATGGGTGTTTTTGGGAAGGTTAGTGTACGCGAACGGAGGGGAGTAAAGCATTGTGGATATGATCATTCAACTCGGGGAGATACGCCATTTGTTAGCCACAATGGTTATCTCGACGAGAACATCGTGCGTTCGCAGTCGAGGAGTATTTGAAATCGGGCGAGTCTATGATTGTTGTACAACGGCGTTTACGGAGGGGAGTAGAGCGTTGTATAAATGGTCGTTCAACTCGGGGAGATACGCCATTTGTTAGTCACAATGGTTATCTGGTTATAATAGGGAACGCGAGCTGGGTTTAGACAGGTTAGTTTTACCCTACTGATGACTCGTCGTTGCGATAGTAATCCTGCTCAGTATGAGAGGAACCACAGGTTGGGACATTTGGTTCACGTACTCGCCCGAGAGGACTAACAATGGTTATCTGGATGAGAGAACATCATGCGTTCGCAGTTGAGGACTATTTGAAATGAAGCGAGTCTGTGATTGTTGTGCAACGGAATTTGCGGATGGGAGTAGAGTGTTGTGGATAGGGTCGTTCAGTTCAGAGAGATATACCATTTGTCTGTGCGAGTCTGTGATTGTTGTGCAACGGCGTTTCCGTCGACATTTCAATATTTATCGTCATGGTCCGGTTCCGAAACGTGACACAATGGTCAGATGGATTCAGAATTTAATTTTTAATTATTTTTTTATTTTTTAGAATTTTTTAATTTTGAAAAAAATGATTAATTTTTCCTGATATTTATTTTTTCGTTGTTTAATGGCAACATGTAAGCTTTCATTTTTCGTAATAATTTTTTTGTTTACTTAAAAAATAGCCGAGTTATTCCCAGTTCAAAAACACCCATCCATTCTGCCGCACCCTGTACATAAGTCTGTTGCCATACTGGCAACATGTAAACGATTGTATGGCAAGACATGAGGGCTTAAGCCTGGTATGGTGCACTGGCTCTATACCAGCGTAATAAGACCCACCATCACATACGCAGCCTTGGTTTGGTGGCCTAAGGTCACTCAAACCAGAGCAGCGAACAGGCTGAGCCGGATGTAAAGACTGACCTGCCTGGGAATTACAATGCAATGAAATGCACCTCAACAGCAGCCATGGAGACCCTACTAGATCTCCCTCCATTGAGTCTCGTGATTCAGGGGGAGGCCAGAACGGGAGCTTACAGGCTACAAAATTCTCAGAACCCGACTCTTTTTGAAGGCAACTCAAGGCACATGAGGATAATAAACATTTTAGCGGATCCTCTATTGAGCATGAGGTCTGACTACATGACACCAAAAATCAAATTCAACAAGCCCTTCATTATCACCATTGGAGATAGGAAGTAATGGACGACAGGTGCTCTTGATGCTTTACGCAGACGCCTGGCCCGGTATACCGACGAGTCCAGGATGGAATCAGGAGCTGGAGCAGGAATACATGGTGAAAGGCCAAGAGCGAGTATAAGTCTCTCTCTTGAACAGCACTCCACTGTATTCCAGACAGAAATTCTGACCATACTCGAGTGTGTACGCGAGAATGTTAAACCACGATATGTGAACCAACAGATCTCAATTGCATCAGACAATCGGGCGGCACTTAAGGCACTAGCCTCTAACAAGGTGTCTTCCAGACTGGTTTGGGACTGCCACGAAGAGCTTAAAATTCTGGGTGGAACGGAACTGAACGGAACGGAACTGAGTAAGATTACTCTGGGTGTCGGGACATACCAACGAGAAAGCTGACGAACTTGCTAGACAATGAGCAGCTGATATATTCTATGGCGGAGAAATTTGCGATAATGTATCAGGCATCTCAACATGCTTGAGGAGAATGAAATCGATGACGGAGGCACTGCGATGATGGAAGTAACGTGGGACACTGGGCATATTCAAAATGAAGAAATGGCAATTAAGGATTGTGCCGAGTAAGAAATGGGCAAGAGTCAACCAGGATCATTAAAAAGGTACAGAATATAATAGCTTATTAAAAAAAGAGTTAATACCTTACAATGAGGACAGGTCTTTGATTAGGCCTCTTGGGGACACCACTTAAGAAATGCGCCTTGAACTATGGTGGTGTGAGTTTTATTGGAATCATTTTCAACACCACGTAACACCACGAGAAACAATTTTAAAGTTCCGCGTCTACCTGACGAAATATGCAGCGTTGTAAAAGTATAATTGTTGATATTGATTGATTGAAATAATTGTGTACGACTTTTGTACAATTTTTTCATGCTCTACACATTAATAATACCCATTTTTACCTTTCTCGAACTATAAATCATAAAATATTAATTCTATGAAAAAAAAAATCGCTGCCCAAGGAATCACTACTTCCACATCCAGATTCTCTATCCAAGTCACTCACAGCGAAAAAACTTTGTATGTGGAAATAATTGTTTATGGAACTTTAATAATATAGGGTCATTCCATATCAAATCAACCAAGCAAAAAAAAATTACCATTCGGATTTTAACGAATTTTGGTGCACATGTTTAACCCCTCCAAGGTATTAAAAATCCAGAATTTAAAATTTTTCTGACTAGTAGTTTTTTTTCTATAGGACTCGAAAGAATAAAAAATTAACACATTTTATTACAACAAGGGTATTTTTAATAATTATTATCTCAGGATGCTGAAGAAGAAATTTTTTGTGTAAGCACTCGTTTTGTAGCTTATGGGCTAAAGTTTATTTCTATTTCAAAAAATGGACATAATTTCTTTGTCTCAAGGGCACTCTCAAGATCATAAATACTCAAATGATATTATCTAAAAAAGTAATTTTTTTTTCAACTCAAAAAATTAAGTAATATTAACTGAACTTTCCTGTACCCTGTGCCAATATTGAAAGTGGGGCGGCGACAAATAAGTAAGTAAATAAATAATAAAAGTGTTGTTACATGCGCTGCATAAAATATCGCCTAACCGCGTCGCTCAGACCTGGCTCGCGACTAGCCTAGATCCGTCGTTTGCCGCGGATAGTGCATAATTAGGTGTATATTTATCAGGTTTTGAACATTTTAAATCAAATTAAATTATATTACTTAATGTTATCAATAGAGCAATGGATAAAAACCGACAAAACATGTTAAATATGTGTTTTCGCGAGTCTGATTATTATAACGTAAAAGCACAATGGCATTTTTTTGCTACCAGTCATGGCAAAAATGTATGTGATGGACTAGGTGGAACTGTAAAACGACTTGCGGCGAAAGCAAGTCTATAACGACCTTACTCTGATCAAATTTTAACACCTCGACACCTATACAACTTTGTGACTGAGAGCATAAAAAATTTTAATATTATTTATTGCACAGATGATGACCATCAGCAGAATACTTTATACTTTATCTCTTGAAAGCAGATTTGACAAAGTGAAACCTGTTCATGTAATTCAACAATACCATTTAGTCCAGTACGTGGGGGTTTTTTGAATGCAAAAGGTGGGGTAGTAGTGATTTTTTAGTATGTTGTTAAGCTTGGGGCCCTAATGAAAAATCCAAGTTTTCGACCTCGAGGCGCATGCGCTCGAGCCGCCATCTTGGATTTTTGGTACAAAAATTTGGTTCTTTGATAATAACTCAAAAACGGTGGCTTTCACGATAAAAGATGTTCTATACAAAGTTAAAGAGGACAAAATTTCCTATATTTTTTGTTAAAACAATTTTTTTGCAGCACACATATGTTAGGAGTTACAGCTCCGTGAAGTTGCACTATTTGAAAAAAAATCGGAAACTTCATTTTGGTTGAGTTTTATTTTATTATTCTTATTATATATCATTATATTTGTACATAATTAAAAAAAAAAACTAAAAGGCAGTTGAATATTATCATTTAACAGTATTATACTTATCGTAAACAAAGTTAAAGGCGAAAAGTATATCGCATTTTTTTTTTAAATTTAAGAATAGTAAATTATGATTTTAGAGCGTTACAAAAATTAATTTCTACTACATTTTGGTACGTTTCGATGGTCCGGATTGGTTATTGTCGGTGTCCTGGTCGTAGTTTTGGTCCGTAGCCTGAAAAATGTCGTCATCCTCGTCCTCGCTTTCAATGCGGATTTCCGGCATATTTCCGCAAGATTCTCCGTTGCAGAAGCCACATACAACCGAACATTTAAGTCCAGCCTTTCGGCAGCTGCATGCCCCACCACACCCCTTTTTGCAGTTACAAGGTACCGATTTTAATAAGGAATCGGGAGCTGGTTTTTCCGCCATTGTTATGGGAGTGAGCCCGTAAGCGCCATGCTTCCAACCCCAGTCTTCAGGATTTTTCTCTATGCCTCTCCATTTCTGTACTTGGTGGTACGCCCTAAAGGCGTGGAATTGCGCCGCTTCTTTTGTAAGTGGCAAAGAGGCAAGATTAAATTTGCTTTTCAGCGTAGATTTGGCGAAGCGTTGGAAACGAATCTCTTCCAAACTCTCTTTATCCATGTTGCCACCATATAAAGCGAGAAAGCGTACTCCGGCCTCGGCAATCTCCTCTGACGTGGCATCTTGTTGGTTGAAAATTTCAATTATTTCATGAACCGCTCTCTTTCTTTCTATCAGCGTACAAAATTTAGTTTTTCCCTGATTGAATAGGGATGACGTTGTGTCACAACCACTGAAGGCATGCAAGAACAGAATGTGCTTGGTTGCTTCTTCGTATTTGAGGCTACTTGCTGAATATATCCCCTCAGCAGTTTTTCCTCTTCCAGGTTTACGGAAGTAGATAGAACTTTCGGTTGGTGCTAAGGCTGTCACAAGTACTAAAAGGTCAACATCTTCCCCGACCACAAAAACAGCATCAAATATTGATTCACTGCATAAAGAAATTGCAGTGTTATTTTAGTTATTAACAGCCAAATAACAAAATATAATACTTTTTTTTTCAAATAGTGCAACTTCACGGAGCTGTAACTCCTAACATATGTGTGCTACAAAATAATTGTTTTAACAAAAAATGTAGGAAATTTTGTCCTCTTTAACTTTGTAAAGAACATCTTTTGTCGTGAAAGCCACCGTTTTTGAGTTATTATCAAAAAAACAAATTTTTGTACCTAAAATCCAAGATGGCGGCTCGAGCGCATGCGCCTCGAGGTCGAAAACTTGGATTTTTCATTAGGGCCCCAAGACTAACAAAATAATAAAAAATTGCTACTACCCCACCTTTTGCATTCAAACAGCCCTTTTTCATACCCACGTACTGGACTAATTGTTTCATACCTAAGAAAGATATGGTTTTGAGAGGAAAACTCTATTTAAACAGCAGTAAGAGTACTGAATTTAACCTTGGAGATATTGAATTTGAGGAAATTTCTGGCTTTGTCACTGCCATGTATGATGATTTCTAGTGGCTAGAATGTGTACTCAAGGCCGTACCCAGGGGGGGTTAGCGGGGTTCGAACCCCCCAGAAAATAGATACTTTTCATATCCAAAAGCTTTGGTGGAAATTGTTAAAAGAAAAGTGTATATTTACATTTACAAACATTTTTTGTTAGTCGAAACCACCCCCCCCCCCCGAAACAAAATCCTGGGTACGTCCCCTGGCTGCGCCCATGGGTACCACCAATAAATGTTTTTTTTTGCGTACAACATATTTCATTCTATATTACCCATTTGGTATTTAATTATGCTTATTATCGCAATCATGTTATCATGTATGACAAAAGTGGTTGTGGCAGGGAAACGTGGGGGTTACACAAATCTATTTCCAAGACTAATAATAACAACTCTTTTGATTATGTAAATTCAAAATTATAAATTGCAAAATAAAATACTAAACTTTGTGATTAGTGTCTTGAAAGTACACATTGTCCTAAAATAATATTTTTTGTACAATGTTCCCGTTGTTGCCCCACTTTGAAATTGTATGCAATGGTAGATATGACCACCAGGGACAAATGCAATTTTTTAAATAATTTTCAAAAATATGCTTTTTGAGAAAAATTACTTTTATATTTGTGACCTTGACCTCGACCTTTAAATTCCAGATTACAACATTTTTTAACTTCAAATAGAAAAATATTGCTTAAACACCATAAATTGACGTTTGTCCCACCCTTATATCTCTTACAGTTTTGGAGATATTGTGATTTAAAAATCCCTATTTTCCAAAATTACTGACTTTCTTTCAATTTTCAAAGACTTATTACTCAAGAACCAATAATCAAAAAAAATAAAAAAATTGAAATTTTCATGTTGTTGATAGGTACAACATTTTCACCAAAAATGATCAAAATCGTAGAAGTCAAGTTTCAAAATTTTATTTTTATTGGTTGATTTGGCATGGAATGACCCTATAATATCTGAAATCCTCTACCCCAAAAACCCATAAAACGATACCTCACATCGGTAGTGGGGTGGGGGTGGTGATAGGGGGTGGTAGTGGGAGTGGATGAAGTAAAACAATATTTTGAGGTTTCTGGTTCTTGTACATAGCTACACTAAATCACAATTTTTCTTTCATCCCCTTTAATAAGGGGGTGGGGGTGGTAATGGGGGTGGCTAATGCTAAAAAATTTTTTGAGACCCCAGCTTCTCTTGTATATGCTAAATACCAATTTTATCGACTCTTACCTGCTTGATTTACCCATTTACTCCAAATTTACCCCAATTTACCCCCCAACCCTTCGCCGGAACAACATGAAATATAATCTAGTTCCAGATCTCGTTAAAGTACATATGTGTACCAAATTTCAAGTCAATATCTTAAACGGTTCCAGAGTAAACGTGCGCACAAAGAAGTTACAGACAGACAGACAGAAATATTTTTTCGCTCAAACTTAAAATCTCGACGTTTCATGATATTTGAACAATAAAAATTTTTAAAAATTTTTTTGTCGTTACTGTACTTCCACTGTATGTGGAAGTAAAATTAAAAAAAATAAAATTATAGAGAATTTCAAGCTCCACAAAACTTTGACAGGAAGCGAAATATTTAAAAAATTGGAACTCAACCATTTTTTCTAGATGCCGGCTTTTCCACCGCGTCAAAAATTTGCACACATACTCGGGGTTGAGATCCTTACAAGCCCTCAAAACGGCATGGAGTTAAATTAATTCTCATTGAGAAATCTTCTACACAGTGGAGTATATTTACCAAATTTTAAATTCACAGTTGTCAGTATTGTACACAAAGGCTCCAAAGCATATACTATCTCATAGTCTAAGATCCGGCATAAGAAGTTAATACCCTCATCTGTCATTCAGATAAGAAATAGTTTATGTAAAATATAACATGTAAGTTAATAGATCGCGACTAGGTTATCTAGTCATATCTTGACCCCATGACATTTAATTTGAAAATCGCTCTCAGGCGAAATCGAAATTTTGTTTTTAAAAGTATATAGCAGCTAAACCATTAATCCTACAGGAATCTTTCAAAGAAGCAAATTCATCATCATTTTATAATCGTTCTAATAGATCCCTACCAGTTTTTTCCTAGAACCAACGTTTATCTAGATATTCGCAAGAGATGAGAAAAAAACACGTTTCCTTGGAAAGTGTAAATTTCCAGTTGTATCGTCCTAACGTCTTTATTTTTTATCGTGGGGCAAAAAAATAAAAGATAGCTCGACTGTTGTAACGGGTTTTTGAAGTAAAATTCTACTCTTTGCGAATTTGCATTACCAAAGGCTTTTTTAAACATATCTGACGGGATCGGGACAGGTGCAGGTCGATTTAGAATTAAATTCCACGTCTATTAGGTTATCTTTCGTTGTTGTATTATTTATGGTTGATTAGTTATTAACAGGGGAAGGTCGATTATCTCCTTTTTTGCTACGGAACGAGATGGGCGAAAGACACTCTTCTAACACAAAATCGCGATAGAGAAATGTCAAACGAAACATTCCAAAAAGTCAATTATGATTCGTTCGTGTCAGGCCGAATTTTCGAATTTTTTCCTTTCCCTTCTTTCCCTTCATCTCTAAAAACGGTTTTTCGCCCGTAACTCGGAATCCGTGAGAAGTACCTCAAAAATTAAAACCACCAAAGGAAAACTACATAATGTGAGGAACATTTTGCCGCATTCCAAATTTTACTGTGGCTCTTGGTTTGGGCCCGGCGGGCCTTTTAAGATGGCGGTGTCTTGCACTTTTTTGCTTAAAACGTTCATAACTTCTAAACGGTGGCTCCTACGGAAAAAACTATAACCTAACGAATTTGTAGAAAATTTAATAAGCCACAAGTATCTTTTTTATTTTTTGCCCTTCGACAAAAAACCGCTGCCCAAGGAATCACTACTTCCACATCCAAATTTTTTATCCAAGTCACTCACAACGAAAAAAATTTGTATGTGGAAATAACTGTTTATGGAACTTTAATAATATAATATTTGAAATCCTCTGCCCCAAAAACCCATAAAACGATACCCCACATCGGTAGCGGGGTGGGGGTGGTGATGGGGGGGTGGTAGTGGGGTGGATGAAGTAAAAAAATATTTTGAGGTTTCTGGTTCTTGTACACACACTAAATTACAATTTTTTTCATCCTCTTTAATAATGGGGTGGGGGTGGTAATGGGGGTGGCTAATGCTAAAACCTTTTTTGGGACCTTAGCTTCTCTTGTATATACTAAATACCAATTTTATGGACTCTTACCTGCTTGATTTACCTATTTTCCCCAAATTTACCCCAATTTACCCCCTAACCCTTAGATGGAACAAGATGAAAATATAATCTAGTTCTAGATCTCGTTAAAGTACATATGTGTACCAAATTTCAAGTCAATATCTCAAACGGTTCCAGAGTAAACGTGCGCACAAAAAAAGTTACAGACGGACCGACAGACCGACAGACATAATTTTTTTTTTTTGTTCAAACTTAAAATCTCGACGTTTCGTGACATTCTAAGCCTATTTGAACAATAAAAATTTTTAAAAATTTTTTGTCGTTACTATACTTCCACTGGATGTGGAAGTAAAATAAGGCCGCTAGGAGCGATGCAACTGGAAATTTACATTTTTCAAGGAAACGTGTTTTCTTCTCAACGCTTGCGAATATATAGAAAACGTTGGTTCTAGGAAAAAACTGGTAGGGATCTATTAGATTATAAAATGATGATGAATTTGCTTTGTTGAAAAATTCCTGTAGGATTAATGGTTTCACTACTATATACGTTTAAAGACAAAATTTCGATTTTGCCAGATAAAAAAAAGAAAAAATTAATTAATTTTTTTTTCAAATTAAATGTCATGGGGTCAAGATATGGCTAGGCAACCTAGTTGCGATCTATTAGCCTACATTATTATTTCATTCGCTGATGACACAGCAATTTTCTACTCATCTGAATCTTGGGAATTGCTAAAAGAAATAGTAGAATCAGACTTACAAAATATTAAAAATAGATTCGACAGCAAAAAACTCACTATTAACTACAAAAAAACGCATTATCACAATAATTTAATAATCACAATATCACTTAATATCACAAAACAGAAATAGGCCATTATACAGGGTGTCCCGAAACTCCCGCCTTCCCCTTTAGGTGCTAATTCTCCATGCAAAAATAGTAAGAAAAGTTCCTATAAACATGTGTCCGGAAATGCTTCCTAAGGGAGCTACTGCCCTCTAAGAATGGCGCAAAAATAGGTGTTTTTACTAATTATCTCAGAAATGATTTGGGACAACTTTATGAAAATTGGTTAACTTTTTTCAATTAGTAAAGGTTATTGTTTTACGCCTACTTTGAAATATAAATAATGCGCATTTAGCAAACGAATACGCAATATTTCGTTTAGACCGCTTTTACTCGAAAACGGCTGGCCATATGGCTAATTGTAAAGAGGCCCTTTTTTATGCAGAATTAACCAGGGAATGATAATCAGGGATTAAAATACTAAAAATATCAAATGGAAAAATTAATATGTAGAAATAAAGAACACCGACCCCTCGTTTCTCCGCCCCTGGATAAAATTAATTTTGGCTAATACTGTAAAACAATAACCTTTAATAATCGGAAAAAGTTAACCAAGTTTCATAAAGTTGTCCCAAATAATTTCCGAGATAATTAGTAAAAACACCTATTTTTGCGCCATCCTTAGAGGGACGTAGCTCCCTTAGGAAGCATTTCCGGACACATGTTTATAGGAACTTTTCTTATTATTTTTGCATGGAGAATTAGCACCTAAAGGGGAAGGCGGGAGTTTCGGGACACCCTGTATAAAAAAATTCAAATAAAGGACCAAGTAGGAAAAATAGAAATTAAATCCACAGAAAAAATAAAATATTTAGGTATCGTAATAGACGGAAACTTGAAATGGAATCATCTAGTGCAATCAGTAGTGAATAAATTAAGATTGCTCATATATAAATTTAAACAACTTAAAGAAATTTTAAAACTTGACCACTTAATAGTTCTTTATAAAGCACTCGTTGAGTCAATAATAAGATATGGCATAGTTGGCTGGGGTGGGGTAGGTGTGTCATATATAAAACCTTTGGAAAATATTCAAAAAAGGATAATTAAAATCATTTTTAAAAGATGTACATTATACCCCACTGATGCATTATATAATGAAAGCAAATTATTTGATGTTAGGCAAATGTTTTGTTATTGCATACTAATTCATCAAATTAATAAGAGACATGAAAGCAACGCTATCTCACATTCACACAACACTAGAAATAAGGAAAAAGGCAATCTAGAAATTAAGAAAATTACAAAAAGCATTGGAAAAAAATGTTTTAACTACCTCGCGCCAAAATTATATAATATGTTACCTGAATCGATAAGAAAAATAGAAAAAGATAAAAAAATCAAATTCGAGGTAAAGAGATGGATATATTCTGAAGGTAGGGATCTATACTTAAAGTTAGGTAATTAGTTAAATGTGGGTATATAAGTTAAATATAGATGATATTCTAAATTAATTATTTTGTATTAGCTATTGGTATTAACTCTAAATTAATTATGTTGTATTAAATGAAATTACTAGTTAAGGTATCTAATGATGTTATAAATGAAATGCATTTCATCACATTCAAGGGTATATCAATACCCTTAAGAGATTTTTGTTTTATTTATATTCAAAGGATACAGATGTATTAGCTAAAATCTTTTATTAACAGTACGCTATTTTCACACACAATTTAATTTTACTGTATACTAAAATGTAAGACTTTGTTATAAACAAATATTATTATTATTATTATTATTATTATAATATTATGTTATCTTTCATAAAAACTATTTCTTACATGAATAACAGATGAGGGTATTAACTTCTTATGCCAGATCTTGAACTATCATAGTGAGCTATCCTTGACGTGTCTAGGTAGTTAAAATTTGTTCGGACTAATAATAATTCTACCTACTACACTTCTTATTATTTTTAAACAAAACGTAGATAATTTCATATGTTTTTTGGGTATTTTGCCGCTGTAAAAATATTTAAAAATTTGGATGAAATAAACCTCTGCGCTAAAAGGATCAGACAGAGGTTGGTTTTAATGTCTCACGTGACTTTGGGAATACATAAACAACAAACTGTCATGTTTGACATGATTAAAAGTGAAATGACGGAAACGGAAATATTTTCCGAAACGTTAACTGCCTTCGATTTAATTTTTGTAATTATTATTTAACATTTTTGTTGCTGTTTATATATTTTTAGGTATGGGACATTTTGTAATAAAAGTGTCAAAACCAACCTCTGTCTGATCCTTTTGGTGCAGAGGTTTATTTCATCAAAATTTTTAAATATTTTTACAGTGGCAAAATACCCAAAAAACATAATAAATCATAAATGTGCCACAAATAATGAATTAGAAACAATATGTGGATTTAATTTCATAAATAATAGTTTATTCCTAATATAACGAATGCATCAAGTTCAACAAAATAACAACTTTAACAGCGGTCTCTATGCTAATGTCATTAATATTCTTTTAAATATCAACGAGGTAAAAGTTTAACAATTGCAGTTTTATATCCTCATGAAATTATATTATCTTGTGTTGCCTCTATTAACTTTTATAAACAAGTTATAATTATATTTAAAATAATCACATAGTAAATTCTCCGTAAAATTAGTACTGCACTATTGTAATTAATTTTTATACCCGTGACTAATAAAGTAATTTAAATCTGGTTAAATGCTACTTACTTACTTTAACTATAAATACAGGATAATTTAGATTTTATTCGAAAAACCTTAAGGAGATATGCTCTTAAAATGACAAAAAAATATAATAAAATTATAAGAGATCGTGCTTAAAAAATATTGAACTAATTATTTAACGTTACTTAGTTGAACGACTGTAGTTACGTCAGATTCTTACTGTTAACTTTGCTGCTATCGGTTTTATTTATGCGAACTTCTGAGCAGTTTTATTTCAATACAATCGACCATTGGCACGCTAGTATAATAATTTACGTTACAAGACCGAAAGAAGTGTTTTGCAGGGCAACCCAAGCAGATTCCAGGGCGAGCCGCAGGCGAGTTCTGGAAGCTTAGGGACACCTGCAAAACACTGTTTGCAAGCTTGTTTTAACAGTTTTTTTAACATCAATAACACTAAATTAACAGTGTCAGTAACTTTCCGTGGGTGTAGGCGTAGATATTTATTCATTATTAGAGAACGTTTATATCTGTACTTTTAATGCATAGATCAGTTAACAAATATCCAAGAATAGAAATTGTTCACGCCAAAAAAGTTTGGAGGGTAGGGAGAAAGTTTGAAGGGGGTTAAAATTATGAATTTGTCATAATAAAATAGTATTTAAATGATGACATTTAACAATTTTTTTTTAAATATCACTTTTGAATGCTTAGTGACCATAACGCATCCCCAGTGAGGTTATTAGGATAAATATTTGACGTTTTTAAAGCATTAACTTAGAAACTACTTAGAAACTTGGCAATTATATTAGTTGTTTATTCAGTGGTTTTATTATATTCGGAAATCTGTATGTATTATTATTAATATTATGAGTAAAATTAGTGATTTAAATTTCACCCACTTCCGTTAGCCAATCAAACTGAAATTTTGCACACAGCTTTGGTTCTAAGGACAATACAATATAGTATTCTACTATTGTTCTAAATCCAATATGACGGACGCCACAAATAAAAGGGTTTGACGAATAGAATAAGCTACGTGGCGTTATTCTAGAGTGAATATGGCGGACGCTCTAAGATGGCGGATTACCTTTTTAATTACAACCTCCTTGACAAGGGTATCAAATGAAAGGGCTTGATGAGTAGAATACGATAAGCTACGTGTCGTTATTTAAAATCTAAGATGGCGGCTTTTCTTCTTTTTCGTCATAACCCCCTTGATATGGGTATCACATGAAAGGAATTGACGAGTAGAATACGATAAGCTAAAAAGTTAAAATTTGAAATATAAAAAAAAATTTTAAAAACAATGGTTTTATTGCTTTTAAAACCTAATTGCACTAAAAAGTAGAATATAATTAAATTAAAAGTAAAGTAAATTGGAATGATTAGACGAAGTAATATCTTATTAGCGTCCACTGATTTTCTTTTTACAAAGTCAAAAATTATTTTTCACTTTTTAGTGCAATTTGGTTTTAAAAGAAATAAAACCATTGTTTTTAAAATGTTTTTTTAATTTATTTATTTATCTCGTAAGAAATACTAAAACCAATAATCGAGATTCTCTGGTCATCAGATACAAATTTCACATTTTTTACACACTTTAAACACTTTTACCCTAAAGCGTACTTTTGTATCACTTAATGTTTAAAGATTACATGGGACCACTGACAGAATCATGCTTAAAAGGAACTGAAAGAAGATCCAAAGTCGGAATGTTAGTTTAGTCAGAGGCTCTGCGTCTATAAACGAAGTTTGTCCTTCGGCTAATTATCTCATAAGAAAACCATTTTTATGTTAATGTTAGTCAGGGAATCACGATTAAATCCTAATCTACTGAAAATATAAACATTAAAAAAAATACGTAGAACTAGAAATTACCAACCCGCCGGTTCCCTGCGTTGGAATACATTTAATTTTAGTCATGCAGGCGTGGCCGACTTTAACTTGCAATTCGGTTTCATTAAACTACCCTATGACACATGGTTTACAGAGGTATGTGAACACTCATCGGGGGTTTATGTGTTTTCATATTAAAATGTGTTTTAACTTCCTTCCATGTCACCTCAATGACCGTCTTAAGTTTAGGAGATCTAGATTTATTTGAGGAAAGGAGGCGGGGCCCTACAGCTTATAGTGGAATCCAAACCACTTCTTGGGAAAAATTTACTATGAAAAAATTTTTCGCTGTGTGGGGCTCGAACCCACTTCGCTAGTTACGCTCAAGATGCAAGCTATTCAATTCAATTCAAACAAATTTATTAAATATTTAAATCACAAGTATGCGCCTGAATAGAATCCCGGTACAGAGCCGACCGTACAACCACGTCGCGCAGCGCCGTGGTAGATAAGCGGTCAGATGGAGCGGGTCTGATCTCGGCTGAAACGACAGGTCAAATGTGGAGTTAGAGCTCCTCTTTAAAAATAAAAACTGAAACCTAACAATTTATTAAAATACAACCGTGGAACAGTTTTAAAATACTTAGGAACTACTTAAAGCTAGAACTGAATTTTTGTTAGGGCGCGCACACGCGCACGCGCGCATTGACGCACACGCCCACTGGCACACACGCGCACTGTTTTTAAAAGGTCGGATTGCTGGTACGGGAAAAGCTCAACAAAAAAACCCGTTCGAACTAATGACAGCGTTCATCCAGTGATCTGCCTGCCTCTGGAAAGGTAAGGTGGAAGAGAAGTTATGATTTAAAAAGTTTTGATTTACAAGAAGTTATTGGTCGAGAGGGGAGTTTGAAAATAAACAAAAAAGGACAAAAGAACAAAAATTTACAAAATTAACAAAAAGGAGACTAATAAAGGGAACGGAAAGGAGTTTTGAGGGTAAAAGGTGTTGAAAAGTAAAAGGTGGTGAAAGGTAAATTTTGGTATAGGAAAGTTTTGGCTAAGGAGGTTGCCGAAAGATAGCCAACGTTTGGTACGGTAATAGGTGTTTCAGGTCGAAAAGTATGGTATTATGCTGTCTGATTCGTATGTAATGTCTCGGGTTAGCGGACTATCGCCCAGTTTGAATTGATAAAATTTCTGTGATGTTTCCTGGACGAAGTCCGCTAGTGGGGTTATGTCGTGACAACATGCATAGAGATCTCTGAGGGAGGTGTACCTACCGGAGTTCGAAATAAGGAGCATAAATTTGTGCTCTATGACTCGAAATTTGTTCATTGTCGTGGCCGGGATGCTGCACCACACCGGCGCCGCGTATGTGATGGCCGGCCTAATCACCATCGTATACAATAATTTCTTATTCGTCCTGTTTAGTCCGCTACCCAGCGCCAGGAGCGGATACAGACTCCTGGACATGGAGTAGACTTTACGTACCGTTTCATTCATTCATTCACGTGGGTATTAAACGTCTTTTGTCCAAGTTTACCCCCAGATACTTCACGCACCTTTTGATTGGAATTTGGCGGCCCACCGATCGAAATTGGTGTTAAGATGCGGTTCTCTGTGAACCGGTGCGTGAAGAGTATGGCCTCCGACTTTTCGGCGTTGATCCGGATCTTCCACTTGTCGTAATACGCCGTGGCCCGAGCCATGTGCGCCTTCAGCAGCATATTCGCCGCTTGTGCATTGTGCGAGTGCGCGTACATGGCCGTGTCGTCGGCGTACACTTGGCAAGGTTCGTATTTAGAAACTCCGAAAAGTCGGAGAAGTACAAATTGTATAACTTGGGTGATAGGCACGACCCCTTGGGGACGCCCGCACGAATGTCCCGTCGAGTTGAAAGTTTGTTATTCACCCTGACCTGCAGTGATCTGTCTGTCAGGAAAGAGTGAATTAGTTTTATGATGTGCGTAGGAAAGTTCAGCGAATTTAACTCGTGGAGTAAGCCCGGGATCCATACTGTATCGAAAACTTTCTCAATATCAAGCAGCACAATCACTGTGCTCTTTCCGCGTTGCACTTTGACGTCATTCACGATCCTGACGACTTGGGGGTGCAAGCTGGATGCGCTAACTACTGAGCTATTAACCGCCAATGTACCTATACCCAGGCAGCAAGGTGCCGTCATTATGACGTCATTTCTTCGGCATTAATTACGTTAATTTCACCTTCAGCATGACGTAAAAATGACGTGAAAAAGACGGCACAATGTCACAGCCCAATGACGTCATACATATGACGCCAATATGACGTATTGGTAATCAGTGAATTTTGCGATAAGGGATGCGAAATTATTAATAAAGTTTTTGACGAAAAAAAAAAACCGGAATGTGCAGGGATCGAACCGCGGACCTTTTGACTCGCAACCTAACACTTAACTCACTGAACCATTGAACATCTTTATTTAAATATGTTTAAAAGCTGTATACCTAGTTAGAAATAGTAAAACAAAATTATTATTACTATGTGGCGAAAATTGAACTAGTCACTAAATACTTCTATTTATTTTTATTTTATCATGATTTATTTCACGTCACTTTAATGACGTCAAAATAATGACCTAAAAGAAACGTGTATTTGACGTCTTCATGATGACGTCAGAAGTACGTTTTAAATATCACGTCTCTGGTACGTCATTTATTATTGACGTCAAAATAATGACCTAAAAGAAACGTGTATTTGACGTCTTCATGATGACGTCAGAAGTACGTTATAAATATCACGTCTCTGGTACGTTATTTATTGGGACAATGACGTCGGCGACGAAAAATCACCTTTAAAAGACGTCATAATGACGTCACCCTGCTACCTGGGTAGTTTTTACATCGTTTTCTGCACCGGCTTCATTTCATCCGTGAAGGTGTACCGTATTTTGAGTTGCCATTTTCTCGAAAACTGCTCGTCTTAAAATAACAGTTTCACATAAAAAAAATTGTTCCCGTTCTTTACCTTTATTATTTCTCGATATATTTGGTATATATCCCGAAAGATGAAAAAGTTTCCTCCTTGCTATACTTACTCATTTAGTTTTATTTTGCCTTATTATTAACGTCCTGGCGGAGTGTAGCCATTTAGCTATTTCACCACTCTACCAGGACACACATGTACACAAATCATTCACAGCGACTTATGCTGCGACATATAGTCAGGAATCAGGAGCCACTAATTCGATCATAGGGTGTGCACTCGAAGATATAGTTTTAAAAAAAATAATACATTATCCGAAATGACCTTGCAAAAATGCGTAAAAATTTTTTTTCCGAAAATTTTTGTGTCACTGAAAATTGATTAATTTTATGTTCCCACCGCATTTACAGGATTATTTTTTAACATTTCTTAATGATTCTCAAACCAACGGAAAGTTTATTCTTTCTATATTCAGGTGCTGCTAAATAATTCTCAAAATTGTTGGTAACAAATGCTACAGAAATTGTTTAAACAAAGCGAGCCCAAAGAATGCACGGTAAATTTCAGCATCGAGACATTTTTAAAACTATTATAGATAGGTGCATGCTTCTATGACATGAAATCTGTAGAATAGAATGGAGCAGTTTTTAGTGAAAGAATTATTTGCATTGCTTTATTGTTGTAAAAGATACGATTATTTTTGTACAGCACGCGTTGTGATCCGCGGCGTCTTTTGATAGATATACAGTGTACATGTATGTCTCGCATTGCCTCGCTCTCTTTAGGCTTGTTGACTACCTTTCAATTCAATTCAATTCAAAAATGTTTTATTACAGTTAATAATACAAAAGTGCGCCTGAGTCAAGTCCCGATTCAGAGCCGACCACACCACCACGGCGTGCAACGTCGTGGTAGATGGGTGGTCGGGTGAAACGGGTTTAACTCCGGCTTAAACAATAAATGAAGAATTATAAGGTTAGAACTCCTGTTCTTTGGAACAAAAAACTTAAATCTAACAATTTGGCGAACTATAACTAGAATGAGTTTTAAAAACACTTAAAAATTACACTAATGCTTTAGTTTGCACAGCACACGCGCACAGTTTTAAAAATTGGATTATTGATACGGGAAAAGACTTAATGAAAAAACCCGTTCGAGCCAATGACAGTATTCTTCCGATGGTCTGCCTGCCTTCGGAAAGATAGGGTGGAGAGGAAGTTGTGATTTAAATAAAAAGTTTGATTTACAAGAAGTTATTGGTCGAGAGGGGATTTTGAAAGAGAACAAAAAGGGACAAAAGAACAGAAATTAACAAAATTAACAAAAAGGTGACTAATAGAGGGAACAGAGAAAGGGTTTGAGAATAAAAGGTGGTGAAAGCTAAAAGTTGGTTAAATGAAAATTTTGGTATAGGAAAGATTTTGCTAGGGAGGTTGCCGAAAGATAGGCAACGCCTGGTATGGTAATGGGTGTTTCAGGTTGAAAAGTATGGCATTATGCTGTCTGATTCGTGTAATGTCTCGGATTAGCGGACTGTCGCCCAGTTTGAATTGATAGAATTTTTGCGATGTTTCTTGGACGAAATCCGCTAGTGGAGTTATGTCGTGGCAACGTGCATAGAGATCTCTGAGGGAGGTGTACCTATCAGAGGCTGAAATGAGGCGCATAAATTTGTGTTCTAGTACTTTTAGTTTTCGCATTGTCGTGGCCGGGATGCTGCACCACACCGGCGCCGCGTATGTGATAGCCGGCCTGATCACCATCGTATATAGCAATTTCTTATTGGTCCTGTTTAGTCCGCTACCCCGCGCCAGGAGCGGATACAGACTCCTGGACATGGAGTAGACTTTTCGTATCGTCTCGTTTACGTGCGTATTGAATGTCAGTCTCCTGTCCAAGTTCACCCCCAAATACTTCACGCACCGCTTTATTGGAATTTGGCGGCCCCCTATCGAAAGTGGTGTAATAATACGATTTTCGGTGAAGCGGCGCGTGAAGAGAATTGATTCCGACTTCTCGGCGTTGATCCGAATCTTCCACTTGTCGTAATACGCCGTGGCTCGGGCCATGTGCGCCTTCAGCAGCATGTTCGCTGCTTGTGCGTTGTGCGAATGCGCGTATATGGCCGTGTCGTCGGCGTACTTGGCAAGGTTCGTATTCGGAAACTCCGGGAAGTCGGAGACGTATAAGTTGTATAACTTTGGTGACAGGCACGACCCCTGGGGGACGCCCGCGCGAATGTCCCGCCGAGTTGAACGTTTGTTATTCACCCTAACCTGCAGTGATCTGCCCGTCAGGAAAGAGTGAATAAGTTTCGTGATATGCGTTGGGAAGTTAAGCGAATTCAGTTTGTAGAGTAAGCCCGGGATCCACACTGTATCGAAAGCCTTCTCGATATCAAGCAGCACCATGACGGTGCTTTTCCCGCGGTTGCACTGTACTTTGACGTCATTCACGATCCTGACGACCTGGCGTACAGTGCCCCTGCCTTTCCTGAAGCCGAACTGACATTCGTCGTCGATGTGGAGTTCATCCTGGGCAGCGTCTAGTCTGACCAGGATGACCTTCTCCACCAACTTGGAAATCGCCGACAGCAACGAGATCGGTCGATAGCTGCCGGCGAGTTTGGCGTCCTTGTTCGGTTTCAGGATCGGCACGACCACGGCACACTTCCACTGGCTGGGCCAGTGTTGTAGTCGCAGGATCGCGTTGACATTGTACGTCAATTGTACAATGCCTTTCCGCGGAAGATATTTGAGAAGCCTGTATTCGATACAGTCCGCTCCCGGGGCCTTGTCATTTGGTAATGTCCGAACAACGCCCGCAACTTCCGAGGGCTTGGCCATGACTTTTAGAAATTCGCGTCTCGTCAATTGGATGTCATGACCAATCAGTTCGTTAACGTCGTTTTCGATGCGGTCGTGTCCCGGATCGTTTGGTGTTTGTGCGTTGTGAATGTCTGCAAAATGGTTAGCTAGGTCTTCCGCTTTCTGGGCGTCTGTCATAGCCGTCCGTCCGTTGACGTTAGTCAGCGCTGGAATGGCCTCCCGCGTATTTCTCATGGCCCTTGAGAGCTTCCACAGCGAGTTGTCTTGAGGATTTAACGCCTCCAGCTTGTCCCGCCATTTCTGGTTTCTCCAGCTGTTGATGGCGGTCCTGATTTGCCGTTGCAGCCTGCCCATCTCGACCCTAGCGTCGACATCACGATTTCGCTGCCAAAGCCGTCGCAGTCTATTCTTTTCGTGGATGTCTTGTATGACCGCCGCGTCGAGTCGGTCTTTGTAGGGATTTATAGTTATCGTAGTTGCAATACTCTGCTTGGCGTCCTGCACTATCCTTGTGAACTCCCCCACTACATTTTCCAGCTCGGCGGGTGTGGTGATATCATTTACAAGTGTAAGGTGTGTGTTTATATGTGTCTTATAGAGACACCAATCGGCGCCTATGCAAGAGGTGACTTTTCGTGTAGTGTCTTCCCTCGACATGTTATCCAACTCCAACAGAATTGGATTGTGGTCGGATGCGAGTTCCCCCAGCGCCACTGGTGGTGTGGAGTTCCTCACACCCTTATTGACCACAATGTCGAGGGTAGTGGGCGTTGTACCGTTTTCCGGAAAATGCGTGGGATCGTCCAGATACTGCACTACGACATTACGATTACTCACGTAATCGTACAGAGTGTTGCCGTTGGCGTTGTTGCGATGGCAGTTCCATGCGTTATGTCGAGCGTTAAAGTCGCCTATAAGCAAGCAGCGCGGGCTCGCGTTCAGCAAATTCTCATGACAACCCGCCGTGAACCCGTTCGAAGGCCGGTTGTACGCGGCGACGATACTCATGCCGCCTTCCAGCGTCACACACACGTTCTCTACGGAAGTGTTCCGTAGACAACGGTGCGTGTGCGCAATGTCTGACTTTATGAGTATGGCCACACCGCCCCCTCTGTTAATGTCTGCCCTATCCTTTCTGATGGTGGTATACCCTCGGACGCGTAGCTTGTCCCGTCTGTCGAGTTTCGTCTCATTCAGAAGCATAATGTCAAATAATTTATAAGAAAGGGAATTTTGTTACCTATACCGTTGGCGTTCCACGAAGACACCTTCAGTCTAAAAGGCATCGGCAGGCAGCTCTCGGAAAAAGGCCGTCACCACCTGGAATTTGTCGAGCGCCGAGGTACAGCTCTCGAGTTGATCATTAAGTCTATCCATATGTACCAATAATTGGTCAATGTCGACCAACGACAACCATCCTCATTGTGGAATCCCGAAGTCGGCGGAGCTTGTCCATTCCGAATCCGGACGGGTTGGATGGTGCACTTCGCTGGTCCGGTTGTGGTGGGGGAGATGACCTAGTCGGCTGCTGTGGGCGCTGCTGTTGGGAAGGAGGAGGCGCCCTGATATGCTGGGGCTCAAGATGGGGCAGGGGGAGGGGTTGGGATTGTGTTCGCCTCTGTGTCCAGGCATTAATTTTCGGAAGGGGTGCCGCCACGTATTTCATCTCGGGTGGGGGAGGTACTCTCACCGATCTGGCATTCATCGCCTCCAGCTTCCTCCTATATATGGCGCAGGTGACGCTGTTGGCCGTGTGACCTAATGTGCCACAGTTGAAGCAAAGCGCCGGTTCGTCACGCGGCTTGGTACATACCTTCGTCATGTGGGGGCCTGCGCATTTCACGCAGTGGGGGCTCGCATGGCAGTTGGACGTTGCATGTCCCTACTGCTGGCATCTATGACATTGAATGATGCGCTTGTTGTTTGCCTGGCGTTCCCACTGGACGGAAGTATGGTCCAAGCGGCGGACCCGGGCTTGAATCTCCTTCAGCGTCACGTCGTTTGCTGTCACCACCATATATAGGGGGTTTCTGGTGCCCCTCATTGTATATATTTGCTTTACGGCTATATGGTGTGTCTGTTCTAGCTCTTCTTTCAGGTATTTTACGTCTACCTCGTGGTAGATCCCCCGAAGGACGAAGGCGTGGGACTTCTCATCCTTCGGGGTGTATGTATGGAAGTCTACCTTCCCCACCTCTAAATATTCGCTCATCACTTGCCAGTCGGATTTGTTGGCAAGCTGCAACATGGTTGAATTAGCGCAGTGCTTCCAAAGGTGCTCGCCCCGCAGTCTGTCAGCTATTTACCTTTTTATGATCATCTAATCGGCCGTGTATCACAATAGGAGGGGTTTTTTTAGGGGCAGACTGGCGGGGCGTTGTGGTGGTACCACATCCATATCCTCATCCACCTTAGCTGGCCCGGCATGGCGGTTCTCGACGACAATGTTTGGGATTTTAGGTTGCGACGATACTATTCTCCTGCTCGACCCAGGATGAGTAAATTGGGGATTCTGCTCATCCTGGAGAGCAATTTTCCTTTTCTTATTGGGGTTTGCTTCCCTCAACTTGAAAATGCTCGCCATCTCATTGGGGGGCTGGCTGGGGGTGGTGGCGATGGCGGCAGCCGCAGCGGTAGCAATATGGGATGATAGTACGGTCGGGAGTGTTTTTGCTTGGTCCTGTGGGTTGGAAGCTACGGCCTTAGGTGCCCTCGGCTTCAGCGTCCTGGGCGGCATCGTTCTCTTCACTGCACGTCTTAATATGGCGCGTCTATCTAGGGAGACGGCGGAGGAAATGGACACGTCACTCTCGTCGCCTGACATTTGGGTGGGGGGAAGAGGCGGCCAGCTCTTAGATAGACCGGACAACTCTCTACTGCTGGTCGTTAGTGCGTCCATGTTACCGGCGCTCGGTTTCAGCTTCAAGTAATAGTTCAATTCAACTGGCCCGGTCGGGGCGGTTATATCGAGCACTCTCGACTGATCGGTCACTACTGTTTTTATTTACCGGTCGAAGAATTACTTTCGAAGAAAAAAGTGACAAACGTCAAAATTTGACAGATGTCAAAAAAGTTCTTGTGTAAAGTCTTTTTGGTGATTGACAGCTGTCAAACGGTTTTTGTCTGGAAGCTAATAGATGACAGCTGTCAAAGTGACAGCTGTCAAAAAATTTCCCCCCTAAAACGGTCGGGGGAAAAACTGTCAAAGTGACAGCTGTCAGTGATTTTTCCCCAAAAAAACAGTTGGGGGAAATTTGAAAATCTGGAGATTTTTGGGTCAGAAAATTTAGGTTGGTAGCGAACACTAATTTTAAGGTTAGAATGTCTCAAACGAATTTTAGGTTAAACTTGACGGAAATATTACCTGCTTAGACACTGAGGTGTAGTGTAATAAAATAACAAAAATCTCATGAGTAGCGTATACAGTAACTGTGTTGTTTATAAATTCATGTAAAATATTCGACAAACACCGAGCAAAGAATGAAGTAAAAAAATATTCAGAGGTTTTTGATTTTTGTACACACACTAAATCACATTTTTCACATTTAATGAAGTGGGGGTGGTAATGGGGGTGGCTAATGCTAATTATGTTATAGCTTCTCTTGTAAATATTAAATAAAAATTTTATGAACTCTTACCTGCTTAATTTATCTATTTACCCCCATTTATCCAAATTTACCTCCCCAAACCTTCACCCCAAAAGAGGGTATTATAAGTTTGACGCGTATGTTTGTATGTTTGTCTGTCTGTCTGTGGCTTCATATCTCTTCAACGGGTGATCCGATTTTGATGTAGTTTTTTTATTTGAAAGAGTATTTAGTCGAAAAGGTTATAGGCCTACTAGATTTTGATGTTTGGTCGCCATCTTGAATTCGCACTGTTGAACTTCTCTAGAAAATTGTCCGATTGAAGTAAAATTGAAAATGTGCAGACAATTATGGTAGCCGAACATGATTTAGGCCTCATTTTGATTCGGTCATATGAAACTGGTACGATTAGATGCATTGATCGGGGGTTTTTAAAAATTTTCAATTTAACTTGTATTATTGCCAACATATTTTGAAAGCTGCGTATCAAATTATTCTGTGGAAAAGTTCAACTGCGATAAACTCAGAAATTCCCAATCCAATTGATTTCTAACCCCCGACCCCAAAAGAGAGGTGTTATAAGTTTGACGCGTATGTTTGTATGTTTGTTTGTCTGTCTGTCTGTCTGTGACTTCATATCTCTTCAACGGGTGATCCGATTTTGATGCAGTTTTTTTTATTTGAAAGAGTACTTTGTCGAGAAGATTATAGGAGATATTAAATTTTGATTTTGGTCGCCATCTTGAATTCGCCGTGTTGAACTTCTCTAGAAATTGTTCGATTTAAGTAAAATTGAAAATGTGCAGACAATTATGGTAGCCGAACATGATTTAGACCTCATTTTGATTCGGTCATTGGAAACTGGTACGATTAGATACATTGATCGGGGGTTTTTAAAAATTTTCAATTTTACTTATGGTTGGGATTTGAAAAATAATGTACTTATTCCTAAATTAATGACTATAAATCTTCGTCCTCAAAATGTATATTTTAAATGTAAATTTAAAAAATGTACCGGAAACTGCAGTTGTAGCAAAACTGAGTTAGAATACATAATAGATTGCTACTGTGAGGGTAAATGTATTAGCTATTAATTTAGTTTAAGTATAATGTATGTATATTTTATTATTATTATTTTTGTATTGTTATTTCTCAAGTACAAAAAGTAAATTTAAGTTCATTTAATTAGCTGTACGGTTTTTTGTCTCTAATCAATATTTTAAGTTAAAATATAATAATTTTTGGTTCTCTAGTAAACTAATCTTTAAATACCTTCGTTTTTTTCCATAATGACAAATGATAATATTTACGTATAAGTAATACGCATTGTAAATTTTTTGCAATCACAGTATATTGTCAGCAAGTTACCGATCGACCACAGCGCGCGGACGTGTAAGCCAAAACGATAGCGGAAATAACGGAGCGCTGTACAAAAATAGTCCTATCTTTTACAACGATAAAACAATGCAGATGATTCTTTCACTAAAAACTCCTCCATTCTATTCCGCAGATTTCATATCATAGAAATGTGCATCTATCTATAATAGTTTTTAAAATGTCTCGATGCTGAAATTTACCGTGTACTCTTCGAGCATCCTTTGTTTAAACAATTTCTGTAGCAGAAATTTCGAAAATTATTTGACAGCATCAGAATCTAGAAAGAATAAGCTTTCCATTAGTTGGATTAAGAAATATTAAAAAATAACCCTGTAAATGAGGTGGGAATATAAAATTAATCAATTTTTAGTGATACAAAAATTTTCGAAAAATATTTTTTTACGCTTTTTTGCAATCGCGGACAGAATGGCGCCCTCTGGATTTAGATGCGCAAGGTCATTCCAGATAATGTACATATTTTTTCAATACTATATCTTCGAGTGCCCACCCTGACATTTTAGGAGTGTCTTTTGAGAAGCTTTTGATTCCCGACTAATAGCCATCTGCCGCAGTTGAGAATCGAATCCAGGAGAAATATACTTAGATATCGCTTGCTATTCTACCTTTTCGACGATAACCACTTTTCAAGGAATGGGAAGATTTCAAAATTTTCTGTTTTAATAAAAATCGATACTATTCATAATGTAGAAACACATGGCACCCGTAAATAGATTTTTTTTTAAGTCGACTTAAAAGCAAACTAGTATAGTTCTTTCCACTTTTACAATGCACATAACAAAAGACGCAAGAAGTGTCCATAAAAATTCCATATCCGGCGCCATTACATACTGACAAAAGCACTACAGAACGGGACAAATTTTTGTGCATTACAATCAACACAAAAATACTACCGATTTAAAGAAACTATTTTCGGTAAATAGAAACTTGATGGCGTTTCTGGCAAATTAAAAAATCTTACTCTGTTTTGCTTGTGTCGATCTTATGCATTGGTAGAGGCATTGCTCGTCCTTCGCGACTTTGGCAGATAAATTCGAAGTTCGATTCTGTACCGAAGGTTTGACGCGGTAGAAGAGGAAATAACTCACGCTTTTCTAGTTTAGGGGTGAATCGCGTAACTATATCACAAGAGTTATAAATCTTAATTAACCCAATAGTGCCCGAGTAATTTTTTTTTGAAATCTTTTGAAATAAATATTGATTGACTTTCATTTAGGGCTTGTCAGTACCCCCTAACCACATTTTATTTATTCCTGTGCATTTTCACCAATTTTTTTGACGTATCATATAGCATACCATAGGAATATGCATGTAGGATGTTATTAAAAAATGTATTTATTATAATACAAAATATTCAATAAATTTAAGAGAGAGTAGCAGAATATATCACATAGAAGGGTATGATATCATCGAAAGCATATGTCTGGATGTAATCTCATGTTACATTTGACACAAGAAAATTTTGTACATTTGCCACAATACCCACAACGTCTTTGTGTAGCAATTTTGTCAATCAAGTGATCAGTTTTGTCATACCTGACCTCTTTCAATATATTCCTACTACATTTTGGTTTGGGGCCAGCCAAATGTTCAGGGGCAGTTAAACAATTCTCCTCAAAAACTGCAGAAGGGATCCTTTTGGATAGACAAAACGATAAAGAAGCCACATGTTGACTACCGATCCATTCAAGCAAAAGCGACTCATTGCCCAATACCATTTGCAAGAGCTGATTCGTATACGATAGAGTCCTCTCATTTTATCGAACATATCCACATTTCTTGGTATAGAGACTTATAAGTGTCGGTTGATCCACATCAACTTGCTTCCTTTGTTGTTTAGACCATCTTTTGCACGTGCCTTTTGTCAAGCAAATGTCTTTGTTTTTGATGTTGGTTGCAATATTCACTTGACTATTGTCATGCCATCTGGTGAGTTGAATACCACTATTAGAGTCAATCAGAGTATGAGAAGTCCCTCGTTTTTCTTTTTGCAGCTCTTTTAAAGGATCTTCCTCTATACGGTCAGAGCAGATGGTATCAATACATTGAATTTCATTAATTTGCAGAAGTTCAAGTAATGGTAAGGAGCTGAAAAAATTATCCAAATATATGGTCGAATGCGGGGGAATATATATCATACAAAGTTTCTCGGTGACATTGTATCCCAAAGTTTTAACCTTGATTTTATTCCCACTGCCCGTGTAGGGGTTGAATTTCAATAAGTACCCCTGGGGGGTTGTGAGGCACCAAAATTTAAAGCCATAGCGAATTGGCTTTCCCTTTGTAAATTGCTCCATATTGTTACGGCCAAAATAAGGCTCCATAGCCTCATCCAATAAAAAAGAAGTTCTGAAACAAAACTAACATTCATACCGCCATCTGCCTACCGTATGATTTATCATACGGAAAGTTTTTTCCGCTGCTGCAATTACAGAAAGAATTGATATGACTGTGAAATGGTACAGGTCCTATAATATGTATAAAGAATTATTACATGAATAAAAGTCAAATAAATTACATCCAAATGAAAATTGTGAAACACAACCTTACTGTGAGCTCATTTTCTACTGCGTAGAAATTTACTGGTTATAGAATGCTCGGTTATAACTTATTTAAGTATAAAGCAATCGAATTTTTGTCCCAAGCTTATTGTCTATATATGCAAATAACACTTTAGATGAGTAAAATCTCTGAATTTATCACACTCGATTTGTTTACACTTCATTAGAGACAACCTAACCTCTGTATGATAAATCATACAATAGGCACTATTGAGTTAAAACAGATGGGTTTTCGTTTGTTTCTTATTTTAATTATTATGTTTATTATTTAATATGGTGCAGAAAAATAAAGCATACCCCGGTCTTCCTTTATGTTAGCTCGGTCGGCAGTTTTGAGTTTTTCATGTACACTATAAATATGGAATAAACTATGCTTTCCGATAGAAATCAGCAGCAGTGACGTCAGGAGTGCGTCTTTGGTGTGCGGAGCACTGCGTTTCCACAACATCATCGGGCGTTTGTTTATTTTGCCATAGGGCAGATATCGTAAGCAACGCTTTGTTTTACTTTACCTACTTATTAAAATGCCTTCAAATCAAATCAAATCAAATAAACTTTATTTTAAATTAAATACTAAATAAAAGCACACGCATCGGAGCCAGCCAGACATCCACGGTGCGAGGCGCCGTGGAATTGAAAGGCTGGACGAGACCAGGCCAGTTCAGATTATAAACAATTAAAAGTTGAACACAAATTCCTTTCGCACTAAAGCGAATTAAAATATCGATAAAATTAATTAGGTATAAAGAAAAACAAGTTAAAATAATTAATGTATGCAAAATTCGCTATTGTAAAATATGTATAAAAGCATAACTGACGGCAATGGAAAAATCGCTAGTCAAAAAACCCTTTTTTGCAATGCGAAAAAGCGTGAGGTTAAATTATGCCACATAATTTTCTACTAAAAGTATTCTGTTTATTAAAAAATTGTTATTAGTCATTTAAAATTGTTGCAGTGAAAAGGAATTTAAAAAGACAAAAACAGTGAATAACAAAAAATAACAAAAATAAAAAAGGACAGGAAAGAATTAAAGTTGAAAGTTGTGTGAGTACGTAAGAGAGATTATTGGCTAGTTAAGTTGCCGGAAGATGGGCAACGCCTGATATGGCAATTTATGTTTTATTCTAAATAGTGTATTATGCTCTCTGATGAGCGTGATGTTGTTTGTTAACGGGCTATCGCCAAGTTTGAATTGATAGAATTTCTCAGATGTAATCTTGATGTAGTCTGTTAGTGGTGTTATATCACTGCAACGTTCATAGAGATCTCTGAGGTAGGTGTATCTAGAGATGAATTTGATATGAGGCGCATAAATTTCCAAGACTCTTGTCGTCATCGATGCGTTGCACCATACCGGTGCTGCATATGTAAGGGCCGGTCTCACTATAACGGTATAAATTAATTTTTTGTTCTGTCTGCTTAGTCTGCTATTCTTGGTCAGGAGCAGGTACAGACTCCTGGACATAAAATAGACTGTCCGTACAGTTTCGTTAATGTGTTTGAAGAATGTCAGTCTTTTGTCAAGGTGAACCTCTAAGTACTTCACGCACTCCCTTTTTGGAATTTGATTTCCCCTGATCGAAATGGGTGTAATAATTTTATTTTTAGTAAAGTTGTGCGTGAAGACCATTGCTTCCGACTTCTCGACATTCACTCGAATTTTCCATTTGCTATAATACGCCATGCCACGAGCCATATATGCCTTGAGAGGCACGTTGGCTGCTTGTGCACTATGGCTACGAGCGTACATGGCCGTGTCATCAGCGTACTTCGCAAATTTGGTATTTGGAAATGAGGGGAAGTCTGAAACATACAAATTATACAATTTGGGTGCAAGGTCCGACCCTTGCGGGACGCCCGCTCGAATGTCCCGCTGTGTAGATAGTTTGTTACTTACTCGAACCTGCAGCGTTCTGCCAGTCAGGTACGAGTGTATAAGTTTGACGATGTGCCGCGGGAAGACATATCCTATCATTTTTGATATTAAGCCCGGGATCCAGACGGTATCAAAGGCTTTTTTGACATCCAAAAGTACCATTATGGTACTCTTTCCCAGGTTGCATTTTATAGCCACATCATTAACGATTCTAACGATTTGTTGTACTGTACTCCTTCCCTTCCTGAAGCCGAATTGATGTTCATCATCAATGTGAAGTCCATCCTGCGCAGTGTTTAGTATGTTCAGGATGACCTTCTCCACTAACTTGGAGATAGCAGACAGCAACGAGATTGGCCGATAACTGCCCGCGATCTTTGGGTTCTTATTCGGCTTCAGAATTGGAACGACCACAACGCATTTCCACATGTCAGGCCAGTTTTGTAATCGTAGAATCACGTTAATGATGTACATGAGCTGTACAGCCTTTTTTCGGCAGATATTTTAGTAATTTATATTCGATACCGTCTTTCCCCGGCGCCTTATTACTTGGGAGTGCCTTTATTAGCTTCGCTAATGCAAAGGGTTTGACCATGACTTTTAGAAACTCAGGTTTCGTTAGTTGGATGTCATGGCCAATAACATTGTTTACGTCTCTTTCAATGCGGTCGTGTTCAGGATTGTTTGTGTGTTTTCGTTATGTACTCTTTCATAGTTGTCAGCTAGTTCGTTTACCTTGTGCAGGTCTGTCAAGGCTGTCTGTCCGTTAATTTTGGTCAGCGCAAGCATGACTTGCCGTGTGGTTTTTAGCCTTCAAGAATGTGGTGTATTGTGCCATGGTGAAAAAATACAACTTATACATAACTCGATGAAACATTCGTGTCGATTCTAAAAGACAAGAAAATGACGTTCATTGTAAGATTGTGGGATGCATCTGAAAATGCTATGTTCTTTTGTTGTGATGACCATTTTATGGAGAAACTCGAAAAGTCTCAACTTTTACAATTTTCGCAAAATAAATATATGAAATGAGTTGTTTGAAAAGCAATATAGTAGCTTGAGTTATAATATCTCAGCTTTAAGAGGCTGTAAGGACGCTTTTTACCATATCTTTACACTGCGAAATGTGCATCTATTTGAAATTAGCCTATTTTTTACAATTTCCAAGAAATAACGAATAATTTTTACTATATTACGAATATCCCGTAAAACACTAATTTTAGGGGTAAATATCAAGAAATTAAAATTAAAGCTGATTAGTTTATGTTTATTGAGTTCTTGTATTTTCGCGCGCTTTGGTCCAGAATAGATACCTCAACTTGTAAAGGTGCGTTATATTCTTTGTGCGAAAATTCGACGACAACAACTAAAAATTAGTTTATCGTAGTGTTTTCCCAGCTTTAAGATTTATGGTCACATTGATGTAAACATTAATTCTTTTGGAGCTGGGGAGAGCATAGAGTCGTCTTAAATGTACACATTTTTCGATACTTCTATTGGAGCAACGTTCATCGCGGTTAGAATTTGGTCTGGGGAAACACGGCGTTCTCGTCCCACCTTCTAGCGGATTGTATATGTATCAGTATATACGTAGAAGCCATTTAATTTGAGACGATTATTACATATTGGATATACCATCCTTTGGAGGGGATGTAAAGCAGTCGGTCCCTTGTCTATTAAATGTTAGGCAAGTAAAAGATCCCTACTCTTCGACAGAGAAGAGGTTCGATAAAATTTCCAGGTTGGGGGTAGCTCGTCTCCTAGCGTCGGTGGCGGAAATAGGACGGAAATAGGCCGAAGTTAAACAAATAAATAAAAAAAATCTTTTAGAGATTAAATTAGAAAAATGAATGTAAAATTTTAGTGCCATTTTGAAAGTTCCAATTTCAATTCCAGTTCAAAATTTCATCACAAAAATAAATAAGAAACGAATTAAGACTGATTTTAACAGCTTTAGTTGTCCTCTCTTGGATTTTTTCTCTAAAATCAGTATTTAACGAAACATTCCCAATAAAGTAATAAAATAGTACAACTATACCGCACTTACTTTCTTGCGTGATCCTTGAAATTTAGCAAAATCTTCATAAAGACGTTTTTGAAAGAATCGTTTTTTCATTGTTTTCTATATGAACTACCTTTAATTTTAAGGGTGTATGAAAAATTAAAAAAATGTACAGATGTTTGGGCATTCTAGATATCGAATTTAAACAAGGTCTATCAAAATTGTTGACTGTTTTATATGTTGTAGAATTTTAATTTTAAAGTGACGATGACAGATATCTTTCACAGTTTCAATAACCAAAATTGCGCCTACGTTATTTTAAAAATAATTCAAAATAATCTTACCGTACTGCCTTGACACAGGCGAAGTTCATACTTTTTGAAAGGAACTCACCTCGAAACTCATACACCATTTACGCATCTACAAGCGGTAGATTATGAGGAATAAATGGCTGTGAGCGGGACTGCGAACGCACTACTGACGTCGATCCAATCAAATCGCGTTTTGGCGATGGTGTTGAATATTTGAATTTTTACTGCATTTTTTCGCGAAACTGTAATTTTTTTTTTAATGAAATTTTTTCGTATTCATATTTTACGATTAGTATTCTATGATATTAGAAAAAAATTATGTTTTAAATTTTTTGAAACCTCTATTTTCAATGAAAATGTTAAAATAATATGCGGATTTAATAAGCAAAGTGTATTGTTCAGTATTTTATTTTTTTAATAATAAGTTTCCATTATATTATGTGCAAGACAAAGTAGGATTACAAATGTCATAAAATTTGACGTAAAACTCAAATTAAGTTATACTTAAGTATTTTCGACTTTAACAATGTAACGGTTCCTTTTTTGTGGACCCTTGCTACGTAATAGCAAACAATTTTGACACGAGTAGCATGTGATAGCGCGTGCAAGAACCAATCCCGGGGAACAGGAGATCAGAGCAGGCGGCAATAACAGGTGGTTGTGTCGAGAGAGTGAATAGGATTTTATGAAAGTCAAGGGTACCTTTTAGTAAGGAAATTTACTAGAATCACTAGATGTGATTCAACAAGTGAGTAGTATAGTATCCTCATTTGGTCCACCTTGAGTAGTTGAGACAACCATTTAAATTTATATAACAAATATTTTAGTTTTTTTGTGACGTATTTTATGTGTGTGTCCCATTTCAAATTACTATCTAAGTAGATTCCCAAGTACTTCACATGTTCGACAGATGACAACTCTGTATTTAGATTGTTTATTTTAAAAGTAAGTTTGACAAAATTCGGTAGATGAGTTTTATATGAAGCAAACGGTATGAAATTAGTTTTAGTATAGTTAATGGTTAATAGCCTATCATAGAACCAGTCAAATATTCTGGTTAAGTGAAGCTCTACGATTTTTTTAATGTTGGCCAGTCCTTATCCCTATAAAAAATGGCCGTGTCATTGGCAAAACTTAATACAGTTCCTCTTGTTTGCACTTTAAGTAGGTCATTTAGGTAAATATTAAACAATAAAGGTCCAAGTACCGTACCTTGAGGAACTCCATATTGTGCTATCTTTGTATCACTGAAGGTATCTGAGATGTTGGTGCACTGTCTTCTATTTGTTAAATAACCTTCCATTAGTTTATATGGAGTTCCCCTAAAACCAATGTTTTCCAATACATTGAGTAACTGGATGTGGCTTTAGTTAAGTCTAAAAATACACATAGAGCTGGACTCTTTTCGTCTATTGCACTGTTTATGTTAGAAATTAACTTTGCGATTGCGTCATCTGTTGATCGATGTGCTCTGAAACCAAATTGATTGTCAGACAGGATGTTATATTTTGCTAGGTAATTTTGAATTCTATGTTTAAGGATTTTTTCACATATTTTAGCTAAATTCGATATTAAGGAGATAGGCCTATAGTTAGCCACATCCAATTTATCCCCTTTTTTGTATAATGGTTTGATTACGGCTGTCTTAAAAGCGGTGGGGCGTTTGAAATGACCTATTTATTATGTATGCGAGAGGGGCTGCCCTCGTGATACTTATATATTTGAGTATTTCTAATTTAAGAGTGTCGATTCCTGGAGCTTTTTTATTTTTTAAAGATTTTATAATTTCAAGGACTTCAGTTTCATTTGTTTCAGAAAGGAATATTGAGTTTGATATTACCTGATTATTTGTCTGAAATCCATTTGTTCTTATTTTGTCGGCTAGTTTTTTCCCTATTTCCGTAAAATAATCACAAAAGGTATTAGCTATAGTGTATTTGTCGTTGGTTATATTACCATTTGCATTTATTGTATTTATTTCATCACTTATATTTTCCTCATTAGTTATATATTTGATAGATTTCCATAAATTAACAGAACTATCTTTACTTTCCTCTTCTATTTTTTTGTAATAATTTATTTTAATTTGTTTAATTAAATCATTTAATGTATTTCTAAATATTTTAAATTTATTTATATTTTCTAGAGAAGGTTCTTTTTTCATGTTTTTATAAAGCTTGTCTTTTTCATTTATGGAATTTACTAGCCCTTGTGTAATCCAACTTTTCCTCTTCTTGAATAGGTACTTTGTTTATTTAAATAAGTGTGTTATTATGGAAATAAGTTAAATATATGTCACAATTGTAGATAGCTAGTTCTCCTCACCGACATTGTCCTGACACTATTTATGTGTACAAGATAATATAACATTCTTGACAAGTACAATAGAAATCTTTTATTAATGTACTACAACCATTGCCTCTATTAATCTCTGTTACCTACCGAAATACCATTGCAAGAAACATTCATACTTGCCAAACACAATTAAATGTTTAAGAATTATGAATCAGCAATTTATAAAAAAATCCATAAAAATGCCATTGTGAACAGAAATCAAAGGTTACTACCATAATATTTTTTCGTACCTAGTGCCTATGAAATTTTACAAGACAATTTAATTAGAGAGTTGCCGAAATATCAACACGAAGAGTGATTAATATAAACATTACCACTATAATTTACGCATTAAATTTTTAGTTCTCAAAAAAGGAATAATTTTTTCCTTTCTTACTTAACAAAATCTCATAAAATGAACCGGAATTTCTGAAGGTGTTGGATGGAACCTTTGATGCGACATTGAAGATAAAGTAGTTTCCACAAATATTAAAATACTTGAACACTAGAGGCGAATACTACACTCAACGAATGTTTCGCCAATCATATTAGTTTCGCCAACCATAATAGCATGATTTTAACTTCACAGTCCAATGGTTTTAATCTGTTCATTAACTATTAGTATAATAGAAATAAGCGAAGAAACACCTAGAGGTGGAACTAATTGCAACAAATTGTAAATGATAGGTAACACGCCCCTAATCAACCTACTAAAAATATACATCCGTGCTGTTGCGCAAAATGTGTTTTTTTAGCCCCCATCTTGAAAAAACATGAAACAATTTTTAAAAAATCATAAAAAATCATGTGTGGTATCAAATTACAGGAAATTTCATGTTAAAAAAGAACATGGTATTGGTTTTTAAAAGTAAAAGGAAATAACAAAATGGTGGCCGAAAAACTGAAAGCTTTTGCAATGTTGAAAAACATCTAAATTTTTCGTCATCGAGTCTTTTTTGTTTGTAATAGTCCAAGATTATGTTTGATACAGTTTTTCCAAATGTCATCATGTTACATTTCCCATTTGTGCCTGGTACTATGATGTTGTCTCCAAACCAGTCTCGCCTTTTTCTTCTTCAAATGTCTAGAAGTGTAAGTCACTTCCCTAACCACGCATTTTTTCCACTACAGATATTGGCTCTTCACAGTTTTCTTGTAACCACTCACATGTCTTTACAAAAGCATCTGAACTATCATTGTCAACCGGGCGGCCTACTGATGTGTGGGCAATCCTTCCTCCACTATCTTCAGGAGTATACTTCACAAGAATGGATTTGCCGCACCTAAAATTGACACTGCACACTTGGTGATATCGAGCTTCTGCAGCAGGTAGATCTATGACTGAAAGCATTCTCGCGTGTACATTTGCTGCTCATAGATCACTTCTAATACTGCATAGTTTCAAAATTGTCTGGCGAAAGTGGAAAGTACGCACAGGAATGACTGCCATTTTTTACGCTTTTCATAATCTGTAATAATCTGGCTACAAAACAAACAATTCTCTTTGAAGTTGAACGATCCAACACTTCCTCATAGCGTTCTCGAGCTGGTCGAAGGAATATCTTCTTGCGATGTTTTCAGTTTTATAATACTTTTAATTTTACTAGGAGTGATGTATACACGTCGACATTCTGTATGTACTTTAACAGCACCAGTAGGCATAGGATTGAAAAGCTCATGAATTTTATCATCTCTTTGTTTGCTCGCGTTGATAATTCCCGTCAAGCCTTTAGCTGTTAATGTGACATAGGGGGTATCGACACAAAGCACGTTGGAACACAAAAGGCAGGTTTCTTCTTCCATTTCCCTTACGATGATTTCTTCACTCAAAACAAAGATTACCTACCTGAAACAGATTATAAAGGAAATCAAAATTCGTTTACCTAATTACTGATGATTTTCTTTACATTTTTTTATGTTTCTTCAAAATGAAGGGCAAATAAACGCATTTTCCGCGACAGTATGGATGTATATTTTTAGTATGTTGATTAGGAGCGTGTTATCTACCATTTACAACAAGATTTATTTTTGTTGCAGTTAGTTCCACCTCTAACACTACTTCTACTATACAATATGTTTACTAATTCAATCAATAAGTAAAAAAGTGGGGTCGTTATGCAAAAAGAGCGCAAATCAATTTTTCCTTTTTAAAGTATTCTTGGGTGCCTTCTGGGTATTTTGCCAAGTTGGTAGGGTCGGCGGTGGTTAGCATTATCCGCCATCTTTACGAAAAGTTCAAACGCAAATATCTCGAAAACCATTGATGCTACGACAAAAATGATAAAGACCATTTACTCATCACCTAATTCTCTACAAATTCCTTCACAGTCTCACTTTCATAGAACTATCCGCTTACGAGTTACAGCGAGCCAAAGTTTGTAAAATGTTTGTTTTAGCGAATTACTTCATAAGCTATTGATCGTACATTAAAGTGTCAAATAGCAATATTGTAGAGCACTAAATTCTCTACAATTTATATGACAGATACATTTTTGTAGTACAGCCCGTCAAAAGTTATAAAGAAATAGATTTTTTTATATATCTCGTTAACTATTAATCGGATATAAAAAGGTTCTCAGGTCCTATAACTTTGAGTATAAAATTCCCTGGGAATGCAAACAATCCCTGAAGCAACTGGTAAAAAACAACAAGGTTACCTTGATGTGGGTGCCAGATGTGGCGATCAGTTCACTTACTAGTAAATATAAGATTCAAGGACTTCAAGTAACCAAGGGGAATCAAGAAACAAAAAGAACAACAATTTTGATATAAAAAAATAATAACATGTGTTATACAAAATGTTAATCTAAAACTTTATTTATCTTCGAATATATACATTATTTAACAAAATGAATTCTAAATAATTATTATAGATATATTATTTTCCAAACCCCAATATCTATACCAGGGCATGAGAGTATTTTAGAAGGCAATGAATTAACTGACAGCCTTGCAACAAAAAGAGCTGAAGCCCCATTTTTCGGACCCAAACCATTCTGTGGTTTATCTGAGGTCCAAAAATGGGAAAAGGAACAAAAGAAGTCCTACTGGAGGAATACTTCAGGCCAAAGACAAGCGAAGAGATTTATGACCTATTCGACAAAGAATACCACAAGGTTTCTCGAACTCGAAAAGTCCGACCTAAGGCTGATTACAGGCCTTTTAACTGGCCATTGCCCTTGAGACATCGTCTCAAGAACATGGGGATGGCAGAAGGTAACAATGGAGATATTGCAAAGCTGAAACTGAGACTGCGGAAAACATTCACCTGCTACCAAGGCAAAGCCATCTGCGGTACCAAAATATGCGGAAAAAATAAAAACATTTTGAATGTTAAAAATTCTAAAAAATGCATTGGAACGGCGCCAAAAACGTACATACAACAAAATTTGATTTGGTTATTGATGGGGGATTTCTCATACATAAGCTCATCTGGCAAAGGGGATTCTCAGTTTCCGCAATTTGTGGTGGATAAGTGAAATTCGTCAAGACTCACTAATATGATTTTTAATTTTTTCCAGCATATTTTGGTACCGCAGGTGGCTTTGCTTTGTATCAGGCGAATGTTTTTCTGGTCATAAGTAGATCAAAATTTGGTCTATACTTGAGTAAAATTTAATTCAAAACAAAATAAAAGAGTTATAAGGGTGTCTTCATTTTAAGTGAGTCACACTGTATATTTAAGGAATTGTATAAATTTCGACAACATATTATATTCCTGAAGAGAAAAATTCTCTCCCCTCCATGTCCTCTACAATCCCTTTTGGGCATTTATTGATTGGATTACCAATAAAGCTCTCATCATATGAGAAATTTTTTATTAATCAATTTAAGTCAATTCGGGTTTTGTCAATAGTTTTTGCTTAAAATATAACTCGAAATATAATGACAAATGACGTAAACAAAAGTAATCCCGTTATTTTCTTTATCTGTCATATTACATATTAGGTACTATTTATAAAGAATATCGAAAAATAACATTGAATTTTATATACCAATTTTCAACTTTCTAGTAAAACTTTTATTTTTTTTGCAATTTCTTAACCTAATACATCTTTAACTTAACCAAATTTTAGAAAACCTGTATAACATTGTTTATTTTTACTAAAGTAATCGCCTAAATGCGTTTTCAGTGAAATCAAGTAGTAGTGGTATAGATGGAAGGAAGATTCCTCGTGTTTCTTGGAGTCTTAAAATACAAGAAACATTTTCCTGTGTCAGCAATCTCGTCAAGATCTGGATTTCTATTTTTGAATATCTGAACTACCTGATTCAAGTGTTTCTATTTTTGGAGTACCATCAGGGATATGCTTCAGTTCATTTGACTTCCGTGCCAAAACTATTCACAATACAAGAAAAATGTATAATTTGTTTCAAAGTGATAGGATTTTGGACCACACTGAAAATATCTGTACTTTTGGTATTACAGATTATGACCGTCTGATTAAAAGTCCCAATGAGTGCAAGACTGAAAAATTGACAGATTTTAAGATATGGGAAGTCAAAGGTCGATAATATGACCTCATGAAAATGTCTGTATTTTTTATGTGTTGTAACTTATGCCTCCTCAGGGCCGTCTCTAGAGATTTGGCCGCTGCTGCGGAAAATCTAAAATGCCGCCTCCTACTTCAAAAGCAGCGTTGTCCCCTTTTGATTTATCGAAATCGGGACAAGACTTCCTAGTTCGTAATATAAGGGTACGGACATGTCGAAGAAGTCACGACTCTATCCGTGCATCTCGGAGTTTTAGCCAATTAAGTGCTACGACGCTGGGTGGACATGCCGGAGAAGTTTATCAATCCGTTCCGTTTTTCGGGGGAATTGACCTGCTTTTATTGTATCGCATGTAAATCATTTCTATTTCTGCAGTGTGTCGCCGTTTGTTTGGAATCACCATCATAAAACATGTACTTTAGGTCCGATTTAGGACTTTTTTTTAACGTAGATCTCTGAAAAGTGCATTCTTGTGATACATCAAATTTTATAAAACGCAAAAGGTCGACCTATTGCGTTTGTTATTGTGGGTGGAAAATTATGAAATGTAACGAAAGTTGCATGGCGCATGGCAATAATTATTATTGCAATCAGAAATTAAAATAATTAAAACTTAATACAAATTGACAATTACAGTGGATTTTCATTGGCAATTTCAGAATTTTTATTTCCTTCGGAAAAAATCCAAAAATAGGTATTTTTTTCACGAAATTTGGAACAAACCCATTTAAGTGCGTATTGTTATGGCGGAAACCGGAACGAGAGGTTCGGGGTGAAACTTTCGAATTATACAGAAATATGCCCTTCTTATGGGACATTTCAAATACAAATTATTTAAATGAGGATATGCGCAATCAGTGAATAGGTGTACTATTAGATAAATATAAAATTTAATTAGTTGGCATGATTTAATATACGTGTACTATCCGATTAAAAAGTACTGGCACCCCACTATCTGTCTATTCTATTTTTTGTTGAATTTTTATTGTATCTTTTAAAATACATTAGGAGAACACTGTACATTACTGAACAAAATTAATTGATGAATTAGTTTGAAATAATAAGAAATAAAATATGATCTCATGTTTCTTTACAATAATTAGCAATTATATTAGCAATCGAGAAAATTGTTATCTTTCGAAATAGATACCAAGTATATCAAAAATAAATGAAAATACAGGATGGAAGAAACTTGCTATTTGAATTTTCTTTTTTACTATTAGTAGTTTTCGAGAAAAATACATGTGAAAATGTGGAGTGTGCATTTTTTTATCAACTATTATTATTATTCTTATTATTAAAATTAAACACAGATTTTAGTACTTATAAAATAGCTATAAGCTATTTTTATAGCAAAATAAGTTACATTGTGACCGGATTAATTTTCTGGTTGCTTACAAACAAAACTACTCCATAAATAGTTAATTCGAACATTCAAAACATGACTAAAAATTAAACCCATTATTGAAAATTACGGCTAGGGCCTAGCACCGTCGCGTGGCTCTTTCCTTCGCGTGGCTCTTTCCGTCGGATAATACGAGTCGTCTGCGTCTGTATATAATTCTTTCTGCGTACTCGTTAATGTAATTTGGTGTTTACTAAAAATCATTACACATAAAAAAAATTCAATATAAATATTGTATTGTCCCCAACTGTACCAGTATAGTAACCAGAAAAGTAATGCTTCGGTTTTTATACGTTTGCCGACGGATATAAAACTCAGGTTTATAGGTATCCGTCGGATACTGCTTAGTTATAAACTTTGGCAAATAACTATGAAATGAGTGGTTCAAAATTGACTTGCAAGAATCAGCCTAAACCTACTAACAAACACATTAACTAACTAATGAACTAATATAAAAATAAAAGCCTTGTAAAAAGAACATTCGTATTATTAAACACATTGATGCAACATTTTGTATCGCATCTAGGAACGGCCCTGCATACATATAATTTGTTACATTACTTCCACTTCACTACGTGGATGTGGAAGTAAAACGAATAATGAATTCAATTGTTATTTATTTCAGATATAATAACATGTTTCTGAAAATAGACAACTGTGGTGGTGAATCTTGTCGGGCCCTGACTGAAACTGACCTCGTCAATGTTGGCTCCAGCAAACTGTGCCGGGACCCAACGGTCCGCCTGACAAACTTCAAAGCGTACCGACAAAAGGTTAATTGGTTGGTTGGTTCGATCTTCTGTAGACCTCTTTTTCTTGGGCCTGAGTTAATAACAGACCACCAAACCAACCACAACCTTCTCGGTACACTTTGAAACTTGCTATGACAACTCGCAAAAGTAAGCTGGTTTGCTGGAGTTCCAGCGTCTTCAAGGCGTACCGACATTGTTGGCTCCAGCAGTTTTACGAGTTTGCATGGCAAACTTCAAAGTGTACCGAAAAGGTCGGTTGGTTGGTTGGTTGGTTGGTCGGTTAGTTGGTTGGATCGTCTGTATAAACCTTTAGGGGGGTTCTACAGACGACCCAACTATCGGGAGCCAACATTGTCGGCATGCTTTGAACTCATTTGTAAAAGTGAACTGGTCTGCTGGAATTCCAAAAAGCGTACAATATTGGCTCCCGATAATTGGGTCGTCTGTAGACCTCTTTTCCATTCAATATACATATGTATTCTATGTAACGTAACAATTTTGGTTACATTTTATAATTATACCTACTCATATTAAGAATTATAAATTTATTTTTTATTTAATTTACTTATATTTAATTTTCAGAAATATCAGGATCTGAAAGAGAAGTAAATAAATGTTGCATAAATGCGATATAATTTTATGTAGAGTCCTGTACGTCCGTTTAAAGTAATTATCAATATCTGAAGTTTTCATTGCCGTAATCCTTCCGGGTAAAGTTTTCGTAAAATATACTCGGCACTTTTCTAAATTGACCGGCAGACGCACCCGGTGGACAAAGCACGAAGCTGATTACCTATGTTTTTCAAAATAGCCAATCAAATAATGTTTAGGTATTGCTTACCGGTGCGATCCACCCGTGAATTTAGAAATCTGCCTACTTTGTTACAGTGCAGACCACGCCCACAACCGTGTTAAAGTAAATTATACGCGGCCACAGTGCCGTCTTGTAATCTATACCCGGCCGCTAGAATAAATATAATTTTTACAGTGTTAAGTTACACCTACTTCTATCAGTGAGTGAGTGTTGATAAATTCACAATAATGGACGACATCGAAAAGAAATTGTTAGCAATCAATAACATTTAATGCGAATTTTCGGATGAAATATTTGTTAATGACAGAGGTTTTAAGATGTTAGGGCGAACGAAATAAAATCTTGAACGGTTTGAAAGTGACTATAGTGCATTTTGCGATCATTGTAATTTTTATACACTTTATATTATGTCGCGTTATTGTGCTTTATTACAGGTAACCCACTAAACAAGATATTATTACTTTAATATAACATCAACGTTGTCAGAAAGTATTTTGTCATACTATTAAATGTTACGTAATGTAACCAACATTACGTAAATATTTGTTTAATATTTCGAAATGTAACATTTCTCTGTTACGTTGTTGTAATATAAATATCATATTGCAAGAGAACATTACAAATGTTACTTCCATTTAACATTGCATAACATTACGGATACATTCTTTGTTTGCTGGGAACTTATGTTCATAATAATCGTCACATACATGTGGCTGAAGCGTACAGCATCTTGAAAATGAATAATGAAACGAAACTAATTTTCTTAAATTACTTTGAAGAGAGCATAATACTAAGTGGTGCCAAAAATTTTCATGATATGAAGTTATTCAACGAAGCCTAAGAAAACGTCTTTCAAAAAATATTACCGCAAATATGCCCAATGCTAAAGTTAAAATAAATTTTGTTACTTTAGGTACTCATTTTGTCAACTTTTACCTTTAAATTTATGTTACCTGCATTTTGATTAAAGTAAAAACTTTATCTTAAACACGCACTTTCATTAATGAAATATTAAGTACATAAACAAAGCAGAATGTACAACTGATATCGTGAATCGAGATACACATAGGCAATAGACCCTTGTGTACGTTTTATTAAAATCTCTATACACAGATATATTTTCCAGTTAACCTATAGGGGCTAGCCATAGGCGTGGTGTACACTGACAAGGAATATTTTACAAAAACGCTTCCGTCGTAATATCTACGACGTCGGTATCTACTTACTACACTTTACTTGTTGATTCAGATTGTCTTCCTAGTTTTATTTCCACATCCAGTGGAAGTACAGTAACGACAAAAAACATTTTGAATATTTTTACTGTTCAAATAGGCTTAGAATGTCATGAAGCGTCGAAATTTTAAGTTTGACCGAAAAAAAAATTTCTGTCTGCCTGTCTGTAACTTTTTTGTGCGCACGATTACTCTGGAACGTTTAAGATATTGACTTGAAATTTGGTACACGTATGTATTTTAACGTGATCTGGAATTAGATTATATTTTCCTCTTATTCTGTTGAGGTTTTTGGTAAATAAGGGTAAATGGGTGTAAACAGATAAATCTAGCAGATATGAGTTCATAAAATTGGTATTGGTATTTAGTGGTGATATTTAGTATTAGTATTTATACAAGAGAAGCTATAAAAGGTCTCGAAAAATTTTTTGGCATTAGCCACCCCCATTACCACCCCCACACCGTTATTAAAGGGGGTGAAAAAAATTGTGATTTAGTGTGTGTGGGTGTGTACAAGAATCAAAAACCTCAAAATATTTTTTTTACTTCATCCACTCCCACACTACTACCGATGTGGGATACTGTTTTATGAGTTCTTGGGGTAAATGATTTCAAATATTACATTATTAAAGTTCCATAAGTAATTATTTCCACATACAAAATGTTTTCGTTGTGATAGACTTGGATGGAAAATCTGGATGTGGAAGTAATGATTCCTTGGGCAGCGGTTTTTCCACTCCCTACTCAAAATATGCCGGTTGTGGTGCTGTTTATGGCGTTTCTCCCACAACGCTGGAGCATTGATTCATTCGTCCTTTTTATTCATTTTCACTTTTTCACAAAATAAAAATAAAAAGATATTCAGTATATATCGTACACACATTCCTGCGTGATGGTTATACACTGTACGGCGAATCTAGACAAACGTAGTGTGTACTGGCTAAACCTCAACCCCTCACAGTTCTTCAAAATTAATCCGCATGTGTACCATCAATAGAAACACTGGTGGGAATTGTTGAAAGTAAAATACGGCACACGGCACGGATTCAATGCTGGAAAAGCCGTACTATATTTGTATTGCTACTTTTTCAATTTAATAGCTATTTTAATTATATACCAATAATTATAGTTGCTAAATACCCCACTGTCGGGGCCGTCGACAGCTTTACCGAGCCCCGGGGCTGCTTATTATTGAGGGCCCCTTCCCTCTTTCAAGGTTTTGTCGTTTCATTTTTCTGTTTTTAATTTATTAAAAAACTACCACAGTATTTAATTGTTACAGATTTTTATTGAATTGAAATATTTATATAATTTTTTTGAGAATTGCCAAATGTGCACAACTGAATGGCCTAGCCTATATGACGTAATATAGCCATAGTCTTGGGCGCCCTGCCCCCCCCCCCCCCCTGTCGGCGGTTCTGCCCACTGTCCCTACTTCTGGTGTAGATATATAGCCATAGGCAAAAAAATGATTCATAGAAATATTTACTAAAATCATGTAGGTAACATATAAAAATAATTTTAAGATACGAGCTTGTATATGTTAATTATAAAGCAATAATTAAGGTTGTTAGCTATAACTTAAAACAAATATCCATAGAAATATTTATTCAAAATATGATAAATATTCGCGACCCGCGTAGTCTACCTCTCTACCACCAAGTAAAAACAAACTATTTTGTTTCGACGTGGACATGCTAGTTGACTTCGGATATAAACAGCTCTGGTAACATCCTCGACATGTGCGGTCACATTTAAATGTACAGGTTTGTTTTACAAATTGATGAATTCGATGCACGGAATCAAATTGTGGCCTAAACTTCTAGATGCGAGGATGCGAGGATCTGCGTACCTCACACCAAATATATAAAATTATGAATGGCCAGTGAAGTGCAATGACCGCGGTGATTCCCGTGTGAACTGCTAGGATGAACTGCTGCAAGTATCTTCGGCATGCGCTATCCTATTTAAATGTACAGGTTTGTTTTACAAATTGACGGCGGCTGTAGTAGTGAACTACTCATTTAACTATTAAGATTCTTCGACATGTTCGTACCCTATAAGAGAGGAAGCCTAGTATAATAGATGTTTTTCTCCACAATTTGGGGAGAGCTCATCGCCACTCAGCCCATGCAATAACTGGAACTTTCCGATAATTCTTTTGGGGAGTTTATTGAATGTTTTCTATGTATCGCAATAAGCAATATGTACATAAAACACCTAAACACCTAACTTTTTTTTTTGACAAGTATAAACATTTTTATTTAAATTTTAGCGTTTGGCTGTGAACTAAAGACAAAATAATGTACTAACGCAATCTTAAACTTCCTATCTATCTGCTTATCGTTTGCGAACTGAGTATTTTTTAAGCAATTTTCACTGTGTGACATTCTATAGAGCTAGGAAAATATGTCTACTCAGGTCCGTAGCCGGAATTATTTTCGGGAGGTATTTTTGCTGATTTATATAAATGATACCTAATAATAATAAAAGTAATACTGAAAACGCGCCGTAGTCGAAAAATGTAAAATTTTCAAGTTACACGGTCTAAAATGAGAAGTTAAAATTTCGAAGTTTAAAAGATTTGTCGTAAAAAATGGGTTTCATAGTTTTTAAATAATTGTCGTCTTTGTTGATATCTCACAGGCGTGAACATAATACTGAAGCCGTCAAAGCAGGGAACAGTTATTCATTATAAAGAAAGAAAAAGAAACTATATAGTCTAGTTGCCCGTCGAAATAATTGCAATTTATACATATCCTCCTATAACTTCTTGTACATCATAATTGCGCCTAGTCTATCACTTTTTCCTTTGCGAAAATTTTCGAAAACGCGGCGTTCCTCCTCGGCATGAAAAAGACGGTTTCCACGCGTCGGACTGGAAAATCGGCAAATATATTTTGTCGGACAATTTGAGAATTGAATTCTACATATGTATTTCATATATTTCTACAAACTTTCCGACAAAAATTTTTGAACGTTAAGGGTGTCTACCACCCTAAACATAAACTAACATAATTTTAAAAGATTTATTGATAACCAGCTGATTTTTTCAAGATTTCTTAATGAAGATATGAAGAATCAATTTTCGGATTCGACGCGTGGGAATCGTCTTATTATTTCGCTTTGGGAATGATCTATTAAGATGTACTTAAAGATAAATAAAGATTTGTCATTTGTAGTGCTCAGCAAACTGAGCATAGATTATAACCATATATATGATTATTTGCAACTATTCCTTGATTAATATTTCACAAAGCATCTATTCCTTGCGTTTTTCCACTTCACGGACATATGAAAAATACTTGTTCTACGTTAAAATTAGAAGGACATCTTTCGTCTCCAAATAAACAATGGTAGACGAATGAAAATAAGTTAATTCTCGATCCTTCGAACCTCGATTCATGGTACCTCGGTACATCGATCCGTACTCTTCTACCTCACAAAATAATATCTGTGATAATATAGGCCAAAAATATGGATATAAGAGCATCCAGTCGGGACCCGACACAATGGTACAATTCACTAAAAATCGGCAAAATGGCAATCCTGTTCAAAAGTAACAATAACCAAAAATTTCGTAACGTAACGTAAAGACTCACACAACACACCAGACAGCATTCATTTGACTTAAATGTCATTTATTTAATAAAATAGTATTGTTTGATTTTGTCATATTCTATATAGTGGAGTGGGTGCCTGCCGTTAGACGTGAAAACTAAAAAACCTTACAACCCGGTTCCTATGAATCAACTTTAATGAAACTTTTTGCATTGTGTTGGTAAAACCTAATACTAAAATGTTTATGGAGTAGAAATTGACGTTTTTTTTTTTGTATTTAAGGTTCATCGAGATCTTCTACAAATTCTTTAAAAAATACTCAATTCACATAAGTTTTATAGTTTTTGTTCTGTAGACAAAAAAATCGTAGTATTTTAGGTTTGTGATTACAAGTTTAAGGTAAAAAATTACAAATTCAAAATGTGGGATCCAAAATGGATGATAAAAAGCTTTAAAATAAGACATCATTAATACAAAAAACATTAAAATTTCTGTAGAAATAAATTTATTGTTAAATCACATAATTCATAATAATTTTAACAAAATATACTACTTACTTATCTTCGTTTTCAACTTCGCTTATTTCTATAATAGGAAAAGGGCTCCATGTACAAAAAATAATTTTAAATAGATTTTCAGGGGCTGGTGGCTTATTCAACGAGACTAATTTTAGCAGCGAAACTAGCAGCGAAAACAAAAATTTTTTTGTTTGCATTTTTGAATACATATATTCGTAGGTAATGATAATATGATAATATCAACATTTTTACCTACAAATTACGACCCAGGAGCCAATAGGAAGGCTATTAGCCTCAAATTCCCAAAATAATTTTGACGGCCAACGCGTATTTTTCAGGATAAAAGTTGTATTAAAAAAAATAGTAACTTGGCCCTATTCGGACCGATTTTAATCGAAAAGAGAGCTCTTTAGCTTTAATTTAAAAAAATTAAGTCTCTAGTACATCTAGCCGGAAATAGACGTTCACACCGCGACGTTCGCATCTGTTAGATGTACTAGGGACTTAATTTTTTTTTAAAATTGAAGCTAAAGAGGCCACCTTTCGACTAAAATGGGTCCGAAAAGGACCAGGTTAATAGATCTTATTTTATTTTGAGTTTAACATAAAAAATGGGCTAGCAGCGGAAACGCCGTCAACGACTAATTCGCGATTAACTTCGATGTTAGATGTGCTGGGGACTTAATTTTATTTTTAAATTAAAGGTATAGAGCCCACCTTTCGACTAAAATGGGTCCGAAGAGGGCTAGGTTAATAGATCTTACTTTATTTTAGTTTAACATAAAAAATGCGCTAGCAGCGGTAACTCCGTCAACGACTATTTCGTGTTTAACTTCTATATTAGATGTGCTGAAGACTCAACTTTTTATGAATTAAAGGTAAAGAGCCCACCTTTCAACTAAAATGGGTCCGAAAAGGGCTAGATTAATAGGTCTTATTTTATTTTAGTTTAACATAAAAATGCGCTAGCAGCAGAAACGCCATCAACGACTATTTCCTGATTAACTTCTATATTAGACGTGCTGGGGACTTAATTTTTTTTTTTTAATTAAAGCTAAAGAGCTCTACTTTCGATTAAAATTGGTCAGAATAGGGCCAGGTTACTATTTTTTTTTAAATACGAGTTTTACCTGAAAAATATGCGTTGGTCGTCAAAATTATTTTGAGAATTTGAGGCTAATAGCCTTCTTATTAGCTCCTAGGCCATAATTTGTCCGTAAAAATGTTGATATTATCACTACCTTCGAATATATGTATTCAAAAATGCAAACAAAAAAATTTTTATTTTCGCTTCTAGTTTCGCTCCTAAAATCAGTCTCGTTGAAAACGCCACCAGTCCCTGAAAATCTACTTAAAATAAGCGAAGTTGAAAACGAAGATATCGAGATAAATAGTCTATTTTGTTAAAATTATGATGAATTATGTGATTTAACAATAAGTTTGTTTCTACAGATATTCTAATGTTTTTTGTATTAAGGATGTCTTATTTTAAAGTTCTTTGGCCGCTATTTTGGGTCCCACATTTTAAATTTGTAATTTTTTACCTTAAATTTATAATCATAAACCTACAATACTACTCAGGTACGATTGTTTTGTCTACAAAACAAAAACTATTAAAACTTATGTCAATTGAGTATTTTTTCAAAAAATTTGTAGAAGATCTCGCTGAACTTTTAAATAAAAAAAAAACGTCAATTTTTAATCCCTAAACATTTTAGTATTAGGTTTTAGTAACACAATGCAAAAAGTTTAATTAAAGTTGATTCATAGGAACCGGGTCCCTAGGTATAAATCTAACGACACTCCACTAATACTCACTAAATTTTTATTTCATTATAGTTACAAATGCAGATGCAAACCTCGCATATCCACTCTACACCGTCCTGTGCCTCCTGCTCAAAGAGCTCAAAGGGCGCAAAACTGGAAAATGGACAAATTTCTCTCAATAACCCGTCAAAAATATGTATTTGTATTTATGTGTGTGTTCGGATGCATAACTGTGTCGCCGATTCTTAGATTGTGGAATCAAATGCAACCACGTTCAAGTACGTATATTTAAAAACAAGTAATTGCACTTGGCATGTACAATAAAAATATCATTTGGGATGGACGGTTTATCTTCACTTTTATAGCACATTCTGTATCATTATTGATCACGATCACATTTAGCCTGGAAATATTTCATTTTACATGTAATATCACGCATGGGATCAAGTTGACCTAAGTTTACTTCTGTCAGAAAATGATCACATATTCTACGTAAAAATCGACGATTTTTCTAGGGACGTCATCAGGTTTAAATGATTCCATTAAAAAAAAGACCTTGCTATGACCCTGCCGAACTTACTATGGCCAACTTGATCCGATATGCGAGTGCATAGGCGCCTTCATACAGGCGATTTGCCACTTCCCGTATCCTAAAATCTGTCCATTTTTTAGTCTTGCACCCATTGGGGTCAGGAGGTCATAAGTTGCAACATATTAAAAATAAACACGTTATCAGTGAGGTCCAAAATCCAATCATTTTGTGTGGAGCCCTTTGGTCGTCGTTAAATTTTAGAATAGCTACTTTCGTCGTAGTTTTCATTGGAAACGGGATATAAAAACGATTTATTGAATTATTTGCACATCAACTACTTACAGAATTAATAGAACTAAGTAGAAGTGTAATTCAGTAATAGAAAAAATTAAAAAAGAAGTACTAGAATTAATATAACAATGTCCATTAATTTAATATTCCAAACAACAGATTTCCGGAAATAAACTTAACTGACTACTTCATTTGCATGGTCTGTGAAAGTTGGCTTACTGTCAAGAATCGCCCTTAAGTGCATAAACGAACACCTATTTACATTAGTACCGTTAATTAAACAAGTAAAGTAAATAGAATGTGTATATTTAGTTCTCTACTGTATGCAGAAACTTCCTGATAATTAGTGGAAACAAGTTGCATTAATCTTCGCAACATTAGCTAATTTCAATGTTAACATTCAAATCTTTTTGCAGTTTAATATGGCATCTTTTTGATAATTATGAAAATATCGATCATATAATAAATGAAACGACGCATAGTATTGGAACAGTTTTCTTAATGCAAAAGTTTATTCTATTATTCCAATTCGTGAAGAACTTCATGACCTACCAATTATACAATTTATATGACAAGACACTTAATGGTATGTGTCCAAAATAACTAATTTAAATATGTAATTTTTAAGCGACCATTATTGTATAGGTGCTCTAAATGCGGGAATATTAAATGCCGATTTATCAAGAAACCACTGAACCACATGAAGTTTCATATGTTGCATATAAAAATCATAGAATAAAAAAATATATAATCAGGAAATAACACATAATTATTTGAACATTGGGGTAAAATTAAATTTTTTAGTTCGAAATAATTAGAAACATTTTTAAAATGAATTATTTTTTATTTATTTGCTTTCATCTTGAGTTGAAAATATTATTTGGGTATTAGGCAAATCACAACTTTCTTTATTTATTATGAAATTACCTAGTTTCTGTATATTGTTGCCTTAATTTGGGCACGCCAATATACTAATTAGGAAAATACTTTGAACCACTTGTTATTGGAGAACCAATCAAAACAACTACTCTTCTAGCTAATACTGATGAATTATTGAATTACATGATAGGATTTCTGGCATTTTAAAGTAAAAAAAATATTGAAATTACTTAAATCATTTATTTAAATGCAATAATTCACACTTTTTTATATAATAAGAAATTATCTACTTTCTGTATATTGGTACCTTGATCTGGCCACGCCAATATACCACTTAGGAAAACACTTTAAAACTCTAATCCTAAGGTGGCAAGTAGCCGCGCAGATAGAGAAGAAATATCGTTACTGTTGGACAGAGACAAACAAGGTTCTTAAGCCAGCTAGCTAAATTAAGAAGCTTAGGAAGCTTAAAAATCTTGTTTTTCTCTGTCCAACAGTGACGATATTTCTTCTCCCTCTGCGCAGCTACTTGCCATCCTAGGATGGTTGACTAGTAATACTGACGAAGTACTGAATTACATGACAGGATTCCTAGCATTTTAAGGCAAAAAATATATATTGAAAATACTAAATCATTTATTGAAATTCAGTCATTCACAACAATTATTGAACCTTACATTCTAATTTAACCCTAGATAAGTTATACAAGTTTTTTCTGAACTCGTTAGTAGGGTATAGAAACATTCATGCATTGTTTACAAGCTTTACAAGTTTCTTGATTTATTCTTACAATTAATTACACAGCCACACAAAAAAAATAAAGTGTCTTGACCCCAGAGACTGACTAGGTAGACTTTATGTTTTTCGGGTCGCTGAATCCGAATCCGGGGTCCATTTGATCCTATGTCATCAGGTTTAAGGTCATATGAAGGTCAAATTGAGATATGACCGTAAAAAATTCCGTAAAAAAATTATGTTTATGTTTTTGAGGTTGCTTAATCTGAATCCGGGGTTTATTTGATACCATCATGTAAGAATCAAGGTCAAATGAAGGTTAAACATATGAAATTCAATAATGCAATATTTTTGACCCCGAATTCGGAAAAAGCAGAAAATTTTACGTCCAAATACATCCTGAACGGTTTATGGAACCGATTTCTTAGGTCATTTGTTGGTTATCAAGCGGTCAAATGCTTATTTTCCATTTCTTAGCTGATATATCGATTGTAAATCGAAAACTTGCGTCTATGACTAGTGACCGTTTTTGTGGTCGCTTATCACGATCCCGGTATCCATTTGATACCATGATGTATAAACTGAGGTCAAACGCTATAATTCGAATGATATAATTTTTTGGACCCTGAAAGATCATCTGCAGGTCAAATACAGATTTCTTTTGAATCTTTCAACTGAATTGTGCATTAGCGTTACCCGATGTATACCACGAAGAGGTTGCGTGAACGGATTTTGTACATCATTTAACCTTTTTAAGAGTTGTTTTCTCTTAAAAGGGTTAAATGATGGATAGGTGATCAATGAACTAAAAAACAAATTTTAAATTGAATAAATAAATAAATAAATAAATTGATTCCTAACCTAATAAAGGTGAACTATAGGGTTATGTCAGTCTATAAACAGGGAATTCTTTTCCCTCTGTAACTCAGTATCTCGGTTATGGGATTATTGAGCAATGTGGTCATTCGAGTAAACGGATTCATCAGCTTTCATCGTCTGTAATCCCCATTTTATAGCTACGGGATCAGGTTTTTGGAGCTATTAGGTTATTGGGTTATTGAATTTTGAGGCTATTGAATTCAGCAGATTTGGATTTAGGTCTTTGGACTTAAAAATGTAGTTTAAAACATCTCAAAATAGTTTAATACCTCCATATGAAATCCAAAGTTCGGTTCGACTCAGATCAAGATGTATTTGGACGTAAGATTTTTTGTTCTTTGAGAATACGGGGTTAAAAAAATTATATCATTCGAATTATGGCGTTTGACCTTCGATTGACCTTGGTTTATACATCATGGTATCAAATGGATACCGGGATCGTGATAAGCGACCACAAAAACTAGTCATAGACGCAAGGTTTCGATTTACAATCGATATATCAGCTATGAAATGGAAAATAAGCATTTGACCGCTTGATAACCAACAAATGACCTAAGAAATCGGTTCCATAAACCATTCAGGATGTATTTGGACGTAAAATTTTCTGCTTTTTCAGAATCCAGGGTCAAAAAAGATTGTATTATTGAATTTCATGTGTTTGACCTTCATTTGACCTTGATTCTGACATGATGGTATCAAATAAATCCCGGATTCGGATTCAGCAACCTCAAAAACATAAACATGAATTTTTTGCGGAATTTTTCACGGTCCTATCTCAATTTGACCTTCAACTAAACCTGATGACATGGGATCAAATGGACCCCGGATTCGGATTCAGCGACCCGAAAAACATAAAGTCTACCTAGTCAGTCTCTGAAAGAAAGAGAAAGAAAGAAAGAAAGTTTATTTAACCAAGTTACAAAAAGTTTTTGGCAAGTCAAAAATTATAACAAAAAACATGGAAATATAAACATACAATTACAATAACTAATAAAATCATCATATAACACTAACCAAATAACAATATACAAATACTTAACCACTAACAAAGAAAAAAAAACATTATACATTAAAAGAGCAACAGAGCATAAAAATAGGATAGCAGACATTTTATAAAGTGGGAAATTCAGTGTTAAAATACTCTTCCACAGAGTAAAAACAGAAATTCAAGAAATGCATTTTTAACTTGCGTTTGAATATATTATAATGAAGAATTTTTATGGAATTTGGCAAATGGTTATATAGTTGAAGGTTTAACGAGTTTCTTGAAGATTTAACAAGTCTATGTCGAGGTTGTCTAAGCTGTGGGGCGGATCTGGTTGGATAATTATGAAAATCAGAATTGGTAAAAAAATTGCCCTTATTTTTGTGAATTTCCAATAACGAAATATACATAAATAAAGAAGGTACAGGCAGTATGCCCAGTTTTTTAAAAATTGGCTGGCAGTGATCCCTCCACTCAGCATTGCTGATTAACCTGAGAGCCCTCTTTTGTAATTTAAAAATTTTTGTAGCATGGCTTGAGCCACCCCAGAGGAGCATTGCATAGGTAATGTGAGAGTGAAATAAGGAGAAATAGCAGGACTTTAAAGTGTTGGAACACAGAACATTTTTTAGTCTGCGTAGTAAAAAAATTATACTGGATAATTTGCTTGAAAGTACCTCCACGTGTTTACACCAGCTTAGTTTGTTGTCCACAAAAACTCCAAGTATCTTGACACTGTCACCGTTTACCAGTGCATTTTTAGTGGAAAATAAAAGTTTTTGAGTTTTGTCTTCATTTAGCATTAAATTGTTAGCAGAAAACCATACCTTAGCTTGCTGAATAGACGCAGCGGAGGTGATGTTTACATTGTTAATGTCATAATCAAAATTTAGCATGGAAGTGTCATCGGCATAGGCAATGCATTTAACAGGAGACAAATAGTGAAAAAGATCATTTACATATAAGATAAAAAGTAGAGGCCCCAGTACAGAACCCTGGGGCACCCCGTATTTAACTGGCAGAAACTCCGAATTAACATTGTTAATAGAGACACATTGTTGTCTGTTGTTCAGATAAGACGAAAACAGATTCAAAGGTAAACCTCTAACACCGTAAAAACTCAATTTTTCCACAAGTATATCATGCGAGACGCAGTCGAAAGCCTTGGATAAGTCACATAAGCTGATAACTACATGCTTACCGTCTTCAAGGCCTTCCACAATGTCAGATACTATTTTAAAAACAGCATCGGTGGTAGAGCATTTGTTACGAAAGCCAAATTGGCAACAATTTAAAATATTATTAGTGTCTAGATACTTGACTAACCTTCTTTTAAGAATAATTTCAATAATTTTACCAAATATGGGGATGATAGATATGGGACGATAGTTATCAATTACATTAATGTCTCCTTTCTTGAAGAGTGGTAAAACTTTAGCAACCTTAAGCACATCAGGGAAGTTACCTTCACTAAAACATTTATTAATAAGAAGTGTAAGCGGTTCTAAGATTATGTCAATGGTTTCTTTGATAATACGACTATTTATTCCATTAATATCGGCACAAGGGGTCAAGACACTTAATTTTTTTTTGTGTGGCTGTGTTATTTTTTATTTATTTACTTTCGGTATTAAGCAAATCACAGCTTACACGTTTTTCTTATTTATGTGCCCTAATGTGGGCACGCTAATATACTAGTTAGGTAAATACTTTAAAACACTCATTATTGGATGACGAATCAAAACTAATCTAGCTAATACTAACGAAGTATTGAATTACATGATAGGATTCCTAGTATTTTAAAGCAAAATAAATATATTGAAAATACTTAAATAATTGATTTAAATTCAGTCATTCACACTTTTTTACATAATATGAAATTCTACTTTCTGTATATTAGAAACATTGACAGCGTATTTATGATCCAGACATCTTTTATTGTGGTACTGGCGTCCGTCAGTAATCCTTGAGAGAAAGTGAGTCTTAAATATGTGCAAGGTTGGTTATGAATCATTTGTATGATTCTGTTGCCGGCTGCGGAGTCAAGTGTACATCAATAAATAATATATAGAAAAAAATATTTGTCAGACTCTAAAAAAACAGACACTTAATTATAGATAGAGAAATTTTTATTTTTACAATCGTTCTCTTCAAATTTTTTTCTTCATATTTTTCCGCCTACAAGATACAAGCTATCATTAAAAAGTTTTAAATAAATTTTCACACAGTTTTACATTTGCCTATTGCTTATCTGTTTACAAGTGGAAGGTAACAAGGAATGGAGCCCTTTACCCAATATCAGAAGTCGGTGCAAAATTTGTAATTTCAAAAACACGTTTGGTTCCTAACTGCTTCAAGTTGATATATTTCCCTAGTAAGTAGATAAGCATGTGAAAGTTGAAAAAATATTTGTTTCATAATAAGTAATTCTTACTGATTTTTTATTTTTTTCATTGGTGGTTCATTTTTTGAATTTCAACCTTTTTAATGCTCTCTTATTTACTGGAGTCTACATAGTAGAGGCGTATTATCGTATTCTTCGAATACGACACAATTTTTATTCCATTATAATACGGGAGCTAGCGACTTTGATTTAATTTTTTCATTACCTTTATATAACTGTTTTTCATAATGTATGCCCTCCTAAATGGTGAATAGGGAATCTACCATACGATTTGCAGGACAGGACTCAACAGATGCAAACATAGTATAATTAGCTGAAATCATTAAGGATAGGATTTTGCAGAGTGAGAGGTAAATATGGGTTTATTTTCGATTTATTATAAATATTTAAAAAATCACACATAGTATAATTTTTAAAACTGTTTAAGATGCTTGCTATTGTTCTAACGAATACAACTATATACATGGAGTAATTAGTTTCATCTCATTAAAAATCTGGTGATGGGGAACGACCAGACAACCAAAAAAACTCTTATGGAACATGGGGTCTAAAGCCCAGAGTTTTGGAGAAAAAAAATAAACAAATGTTTCGAAAGTGTTTAATAATATTGTTTGAGAACTGCTGAAATATTGGGGTAGGCTTTATATCGCCGCGTCTAGTGGCGCATGATACCCTGACATTTGTGTAGATAGGTATAAAATGTCGGCGTCTTTGGCGGTGCGGTAAAGATCAAAGACGCCGACATTTTTTGGGTGCTTAGTAGACCTGAAGACAACTATACTGTTCCTTGTAATATTCTCAAGCAACATTTTAATTTATGTCGTTACTTGGTTAACACACGACCTACTCGTTCGTTGTTTTGTATGTTGCTTTTGTTCTTTTTGAATTTTGGAACACTGTATATATAGTTAAGATTGATTTTATTGACTTACCGTTCAAGTCGTTAAGTACTTGGTTACGTACAGACACAACTTACTTGTTCGTTCGGCGTTTTCAAAAAAGGTCGCTAAAAATTATGACATAAAATTTTTCCTCGACATTGAAGGAGCATCTAACAATGCAATGCCCAACTCCCTATATACAGCGGCGGCTGCTAGAGGGGTTGAGCTAACCATAATTGGCTGGATCCAAGCTATGGTTGAAATAGAATGATAAAGACTTCTCTACAGGGAGGAACGGTCAGATTTAGGGCCGCAAGAGGGTGTCTACAAGGTGGAGTTCTTTCCCCCTTCTATGGTCACTGCTTTTGGATGATCTGCAGGTAATTCTCTCTCTGTGGGAAGCCGAGATTCAGGCATATGCGGACGATCTAGTCATTATGATCTGAGGAAAATCTGAAGAGGTACTCTCCAATACCCTTCAAGAAGTCCTAGGTACAGTTTACAACATTTGGTGTGAGAGGGAGCAGATATCCGTTAGCCCCCACAAAATTGTAATAGTACCATTCACTAAAAAAAGAAGGCTGGATAACTTAGAGCCGCCCTTAGCAGGTGAAACTATTCTATTTGCGGGGCAAGTGAAATATATAGGTGTTACACTAGATAAATCACTTAACTGAAACTCCCACCTGGAAAAGGAGATACACAAAGCAAGACGGTCCTTGTGGATATGTCGTATAATTTGTGGAAAATCCTGGGCATAGGTTCCCAACTAATATACCTATTGGATATACGTTACGGTCATAAGGTCAATGGTAGCGTATGCCTCTATAGTTTGGTGGTCGAAAGGGCTACAACAAACGACCAAAGCCAAATTCTCTAGCCTGGCAATAACTGGTGCAATAAGTACCGCGCCGTCAGCTGCTCTAGAAATCCTCGTGGATTTACACCCTCTACATATCTATTGAACACAAGAGGATGTCCATAAGGTGGGGTTCTTTCTCCCTTCTATGGTCACTGCTTTTGGATGAACTGCTGGCCATTCTCTTTTTGTGGGAAGTCGAGATTCAGGCATATGGGGACGATCTAGTCCAGTGGGCAACATACAGGCTTCAACAAGTGGTCATTAATATGCCGCAGACATGGAACGCAACAGGCTATCAGATGACATCCTGGGAATGCTTTCAGATGTGATGCCTACCGCGACGAACTATGAACTGCCTTTTACCGTCTTGTTTTCTGGAAGAGACGAATAGGATCGGAATAAAATCGACCTACAAAGAGCGGACATTTGTTGAAGGAGCTGGAGCCGGGGTATACAGTTGCAACCCAAAGGTGAGAATAATTTCAAGCCTGGATAACAATACGACTGTTTCAGGCGGAAATTCACGCCACTGAACTCTGTACAAGGAGGCTTGAACAGATGCATCCTAGACGCAGATCAATAAAAATCTCTTCAGACAGCCAAGGAAATTGCCAAAAGACAAGTTAACTCTGATCTGGATACTGAGCCACTCTGGTATGGAAGGCAATGAAATGGCCGATTCTTCAGCCAGGGAAGGTGCGGCCCATCTTGGCCTGGGCTGAGAGGAAAATCCTCCATTACTAGCAAGAACTACCAGGATTAGTTCATTCAAAGTAGTTTATTACATATCCTTTGAAATCAAGGACTAAAAAACTATTAGAGTTAAATAAGTTACACCTAAGAACTCTAATTGGCCTGTATGCGGCCTATAAACACTGCAAATTAAATCACGACCTACACATACTTGGAATAGCCGCAGAAAGGACCAGGTTCTTACTTTTTGGCAAAGGGCAGCTGCTGCCTGAGGACCTGGACTCTCTCACCCAATAAGATAGTCGACTTTATTAAATAGCTGAACTTATTGGGTCAAATATAATTAGGAGTGAGCCACAATAGACCAGATGGTCGCAGTGGAGGGTGTGTATAGTAGCCCACTCACACATCAACCTGACCTAACATTACCTAACTTTAGAATCCTTCTGAAAAGCTGACATGATGATTGACGCAACGTCAAGTCAAACCACGGCAACCACGGCAACACCTGGAGGAAACCATTTCATTAATCAAATGAGTCAGCTAAAACTTTCGCTAATTTTGCAGCTTAATAGCTTTATCTACCTGTGCCTAGTGCAAGATGAGCAAAAATTTTAATTTTCTCGCAAAATTGACGATAGAGTATATTGCTCGGTGATGTAGCCGTTGTAGTTCCTTCATCAAACTATGAACAGTGGGTAGCACTTAAAAACTAAGTTCAAATTTTGTTGGAATTGCATAAAAATTGGTAGTAGTCGGGCAGTTTCAGAATAGCTAATACCTGATCTGATATGAAAAGTTAAAAATTTAAAATGGCCAATTTCATGTGGCTGCTATAATTGCAAAATTGTATCAGATTTACATGGAATTTAGTATATCGAGATTTCAAGATTCTCTAATAATACGTCAGATGGTAAAGCTTAAATATTCACAACGAATGGTATTTTCTTTTACTATGTAGAAACTAAATGTAAGACCACAAGAAAGGCCAAAGAAAATTAAAAAAACTTAAATCGCTTCCAAAGAAATGCAAAGGGCGGATTTAGCTATCTGTCATAGGGGGGTAAACTCCCAGATGAGTAAGATTTTTGAATAAATACAGCACAAATACATTAATTAAATAACAAAATTCATTGTCTTTGTAATTCATTCGTTGTCTTTGTAATTACCCCCCCGTAAATCCTCCCTTGAAGAAAAACGTTATGGAATAAAATAGCACCGTCCTTCGCCCAGTTAATTGAACCTTATCAAATAATATCGATATTCAGGTTGGTGCAGTAATGAACGAAATAAACTAAGTAACCGAAATAGACGAAATTAAATGTATTTTTAACCGACCCCAATATCGATAGTAACTGACGGTGAACTTATTGGCCTTTGTTTGCGTTTCAATTTTTTTCAAAATTTTTCTAAAATGTTATCAACAGTATTCAAACATATTGTATTAATGTTCGGTTGTATATAAAAAAAAAAACACTAGAAAACAGAAGTCGAGCGTTTTGACGTAGTCAATATGTGTTTATTAAAGATAGTATGACTCTGCAATTCATTTCTAGGCAAAAGTTTATTGAGCGAATACTAGAAGATTGAAAGTGTTATTAATATTAAAATGACTATTGGGTTACAGTTTATTTCTTACCTTATAATCGAGTGTAGATTTACTAGCATATAAAACTATCAACCACACATTTTTTAGTTAAATTATTTACATGTCAATATAGCAATATTTTTCGTTATAATAGTATTCCAAGGTCTCTATATTATTTTCAAATAGTAGCTGCTGACTACTATTTTTTAAATGTAAGTTCGTTTTTAAAAATTCGTAATCAGAGCTAGCAACAAATAACATAGTGACTGTTTTATTGAAGTGTAATTTTAATTTATACTATTTGTAATATTGATTAATGTTTTCAAGATTTTTATTTACATAATCTGTAGCAATCATAATTCGTTATTAAATTTCAAATAAATTTGTGTTATCCGCGTGTGACTGGGTTTTACAGTTCTTCATTTTGCAATATTAATCGAACGTATACACTGGAAACAATAATGGTCCTAATATGGATCATTGTAGCACACCACAAGCAATTAATTCTAATTGGAAAGTACTCTAGATCTGTAAGAATTTAATAACGAGTTGTTAACACGTTGACTGCCGCACCAAATTCATTATTTGGGTCCTCCAGGCCACGAGTATTTTTTGTTCTATATGTGTAAACTAGATTGTCTATTCTAATACATACACGTGGCCCCTTGGACCTACCTCATGTGTATTCAATTGAATAGTCATGGCAGTCAACGTGTTAAATAACACTGATCATCAGTGCGTTATACTCGATGCTTTTTTGGCACATAGTAAATAATGATGGACGGTTTGAAAGGCCTTGGTAAATCCCGGAAAAATTGCAAGATCTTGGCTCAGTTCTCCAGTTATGTTGGTCATAACTAAAACAAAATAGTCACTGTAGAGCTATAATTTCACTTACACGTAATTAACATTAATTAGATATAAATCAACACACTACTTTATTGAATGTGAATAAAGTGCATAACACTCGTCAACAAATAAATATAAGCTTTCTATACAAAGCGCATCCTACTGCATATTTATCTTGTAACACGTTTTGCAAGGTATTTTATATGCTACTTAGGCCATTTCCGATATTATTCTATGGAGGTATCTGCGATGAAGGATTTAAAATTATGTGGACGTTGAGGGTCATCAGTTTCCTGATGAGACGGAAAGTGAAATTATGAAACTAAGCTTACCTAAGTATCTATATTGCGGCGCATTCATTCTTCACATTACAGATAATAATTGCCAGTACATTGCCCATCACATTGTTACAGCGTTTTACTTTCTAAATTGTGGGAAGATGGGCTTGAGACTTGGTTTCTCGGCCAATTATGATCAAAGAATCGTTATATTTACAGAACCCTGAACTTGCACTTTATTTCCTTCCGCTTGCATGATTTCTGTAAATTTTAAATTAAAATAGTTTAAGCATAAATTAATTTTACTTCCACGTCCAGTGGAAGTATAGTAACGTCAAAAAAATGTTTAAAAATTTTTATTGTCCAAATAGGCTTAAAATGTCATGAAACGTCGAGATTTTAAGTTTGAGCGAAAAAAAATTTTCTGTCTGTCTGTCGGTCTGTCTGTCTGTAACTTTTTTTTGTGCGCACATTTACTCTGGAACCGTTTAAGATATTGACTTGAAATTTGGAAAAAAATATGTACTTTAACGAGATCTAGAACTAGATTATATTTTCATCTTGTTCCGTCGAAGGGTTGGGGGGTAAATTGGGGTAAATTTGAGGTAAATGGGTAAATCAAGCAGGTAAGAGTCCACGAAATTGGTATTTAGTATATACAAGAGAAGCTAAGGTCTCAAAAAATTTTTTGGCATTAGCCACCCCCATTACCACCCCCACCTCCTTATTAAAGGGGATGAAAAAAAATTGTGATTTGGTGTATGTACAGGAACCAGAAACCTCAAAATATTTTTTTACTTCATCCACCCCCCACTACCACCCCCTATCACCACCCCCACCCCACTACCGATGTGGGGTATCGTTTTATGGATTTTTGGGGTAGAGGATTTCAAATATTATATTATTAAAGTTTCATAAACAATTATCTTCACATACAAAGTTTTTTTGTTGTGAGAGAATCTGGATGTGGAAGTAGTGATTCCTTGGGCAGCGGTTTTTTAGATTACCGATGACAATATAACATTATGGATTAGTACATACTTGAACTAACAGAGAGATAATTAAAACTGAATGATTTTTTAATGTGTATTATTTATTTGTATACAACTATAAATCGGTTAAAATTTTATAAGTAATAGCTTAAGATAACATTATGAGGCCTGTAGTGGAGGGTCTCTAGAGAAATTCTTTATTTTATACCAGAAACGGAAGTCCTTTTTTAGTTTTTTGAGAAGCGCTTTTATTTTTGTGTCTGCATTGAATATTTTTGAATATCTTAGATTATATTAGTTGGTTCGGAATATGTCAAAAACCAAATTGGACGGAACAAATTTTTATTTAAAACTGTATAGGTTTTAACTTTTTGAGTCAATGTCATAACCTCAAAGATATCAAATCAACAGTGTTCAATATTTTTTCGTTTTCTCTTAACTTCTAGGCTTTTAACGAGTATATTTTGGTTGAAATCTTCGGAGTAGATACTTCTTCAACAGAAATGAGTGTTTTTAAAAATAAATATTTTGTATTTCTGCTTACATCACTGTTATAAAATATTATTTTGGGTATTCAGCAGATAACTTTCAAAGAAACCATTCGTTCCTTTCATATACCATTGATCTAAATCTGACCTGGCCAAAATATATAGATAAGTCACATAAGCTGATAATTACAAAACGATAAGCATGTAGTTATCAGTTTATGTGACTTATCCTACGACTGCGTCTCGCATGTCATACTTGTGGAAAAATTGAGTTTTTACGGTGTTAGATGTTTACCTTTGAATCTGTTTTCGTCTTATTTGAATAACAGACAACAATGTGTTCTATTAACAACGTTAATTCGGAGTTCCTGCCAGACAAATACAGGGTCTGTCTGTAACTTTTTTTTGTGCGCACATTTACTCTGGAACCGTTTAAGATATTGACTTGAAATTTGGAAAAAAATATGTACTTTAACGAGATCTAGAACTAGATTATATTTTCATCTTGTTCCGTCGAAGGGTTGGGGGGTAAATTGGGGTAAATTTGAGGTAAATGGGTAAATCAAGCAGGTAAGAGTCCACGAAATTGGTATTTAGTATATACAAGAGAAGCTAAGGTCTCAAAAAATTTTTTGGCATTAGCCACCCCCATTACCACCCCCACCTCCTTATTAAAGGGGATGAAAAAAATTGTGATTTGGTGTATGTACAGGAACCAGAAACCTCAAATTTTTTTTTTACTTCATCCACCCCCCACTACCACCCCCTATCACCACCCCCACCCCACTACCGATGTGGGGTATGGTTTTATGGGTTTTTGAGGTAGAGGATTTCAAATATTATATTATTAAAGTTTCATAAACAATTATCTTCACATACAAAGTTTTTTTGTTGTGAGAGAATCTGGATGTGGAAGTAGTGATTCCTTGGGTAGCGGTTTTTTAGATTACCGATGACAATATAACATTATGGATTAGTACATACTTGAACTAACAGAGAGATAATTAAAACTGAATGATTTTTTAATGTGTATTATTTATTTGTATACAACTATAAATCGGTTAAAATTTTATAAGTAATAGCTTAAGATAACATTATGAGGCCTGTAGTGGAGGGTCTCTAGAGAAATTCTTTATTTTATACCAGAAACGGAAGTCCTTTTTTAGTTTTTTGAGAAGCGCTTTTATTTTTGTGTCTGCATTGAATATTTTTGAATATCTTAGATTATATTAGTTGGTTTGGAATATGTCAAAAACCAAATTGGTCGGAACAAATTTTTATTTAAAACTGTATAGGTTTTAACTTTTTGAGTCAATGTCATAACCTCGAAGATATCAAATCAACAGTGTTCAATATTTTTTCGTTTTCTCTTAACTGCTAGGCTTTTAACGAGTATATTTTGGTTGAAATCTTCGGAGTAGATACTTCTTCAACAGAAATGAGTGTTTTCAAAAATAAATATTTTGTATTTCTGCTTACATCATTGTTATAAAATATTATTTTGGGTATTCAGCAGATAACTTTCAAAGAAACCATTCGTTCCTTTCATATACCATTGATCTAAATCTGACCTGGCCAAAATATATAGATAAGTCACATAAGCTGATAATTACAAAACGATAAGCATGTAGTTATCAGTTTATGTGACTTATCCTACCACTGCGTCTCGCATGTCATACTTGTGGAAAAATTGAGTTTTTACGGTGTTAGATGTTTACCTTTGAATCTGTTTTCGTCTTATTTGAATAACAGACAACAATGTGTTCTATTAACAACGTTAATTCGGAGTTCCTGCCAGACAAATACAGGGTGCCCCAGGGTTCTGTACTGGGGCCTCTACTTTTTATCTTATATGTAAATGATCTTTTTCACTATTTGTCTCCTGTTAAATGCATTGCTTATGCCGATGACACTTCCATGCTAAATTTTGATTATGACATTAACAATGTAAACGTCACCTCCGCTGCGTCTATTCAGCAAGCTAAGGTATGGTTTTCTGCTAACAGTTTAATGCTAAATGAAAACAAAACTCAAAAACTTTTATTTTTCACTAGAAATACACTGGTAAACGGTGACAGTGTCAAGATATTTGGAGGTCTTGTAAACAACAAACTAAGCTGGTGTAAACACGTGGAGGTAATTTCAAACAAATTATCCAGTATAAATTTTTTACTACGCAGACTAAAAAATGTTCTGTGTTCCAACATTTTAAAATCTTGCTATTTCTTCTTATTTCACTCTCACATTACCTATGCAATATTCCTCTGGGGTGGCTCATGCCATGCTACAAAAATTTTTAAATTACAAAAGGGAGCTCTCAGGTTAATCAGTAATGCTGGGTAGAGGGATCACTGCCTTTTTAAAAAACTGGGCATATTGCCTGTACCTTCTTTATTTATGTATATTTCGTTATTGGAAATTCACAAAAATAAGGGCAATTTTTTCACCAATTCTGATTTTCATAATTATTCAACCAGATCCGCCCCTCGGTTTAGACAACCTCGACTTGTTCAATCTTCAAGAAACTCATTAAACCTACAGCTATATAATCATTTACCAAATTCCATATAGTCCAGTCAATGAAAGAGTTGTAGAGAACGTTTTGGAGGGGAGAATTTTTCTCTTCAGGAATGTGTTGGGGGTAGTCAGGAGGTAAACATACTAAAAGTCCCCGCCCCTAGCCCCGCCGCTTCAGTAGGAGAGGGGGGTGGAAAGGTTCCTTTTTTCGATTCTTCGCTTATAACTCGGAAACGATGCGTCGTACGAAAAAAGGTAATCTATGCAAAATTAAACGTAATTAAATTTCCCACAAGAATGTTTATATTCATTTTCTTCCTATGTGTTATATTTTACGAGATATTCGCCAGCGAAAATTGATAATTAATAAAAAAAAAATCAATTGTGTACCTTGAATATTTCTATCAAAGCGGTTTACCGTGGTGTGCTAATAAATCACAGTCACAAAACAATCTTTATTTTACAACACTCGACGTATTTACTAACGTAATATTTTGTCGAAGACTAGGCATTTCCTTAAATATACAGTGTGACTCACTTAAAATGAAGATACCTTTATAACTTTTTCATTTTGTTTCCGATTTGAATCAAATTTTACTCAAGTATAGAACAAATTAGGATCTACTTATGACCAGAAAATCATTCACCTACTATAAAGGCAAAGCTACCTACGGTACCAAAATATGAGGAAAAAGATTAAAAATCATATGGATTTGTAATCTTACGAACGATGAATTTTACGTAGCCACCACAAATTGCGGAAGCTGAAGACCCCCTTTGCCAGATGAGCTTATGTATGAAATATCCCCCATCAATAATCAAATCAAATTTTGGTGTATGTACGTTTGTGGCGCCGATTGGATGCATTTTTTAGAATTTCTAACATTCAAAATGTTTTATTTTTTTCAGCATATTTTGGTACCGCAGGTGGCTTTGCCTTTATAGCAGGTGAATGATTTTCTGGTCATAAGTAGATCCTAATTTATTCTATACTTAAGTAAAATTTGATTCAAATCGGAAGCAAAATGAAAAAGTTATAAGTGTATCTTCATTTTAAGTGAGTCACACTGTATATTTAAGGAAATGTCTAGACTTCGACAAAATATTACGTTAGTAAATACGTCGAGTGTTGTAAAATAAAGATTGTTTTTTGACTGTGATTTATTAGCAGACCACGGTAAACCGCTTTGATAGAAATATTCAAGGTACACAATTGATTTTTTTTTTATTAATTATCGATTTTCGCTGGCGAATATCTCGTAAAATATAACACTTAGGAAGAAAATGAATATAAACATTCTTATAGGAAATTTAATTACGTTTAATTTTGCACAGATTGCCTTTTCCCATACGACGCATCGTTTCCGAGTTATAAGCGAAGAATCGAAAAGAGGAACCTTTCCACCCCCCTCCCCCCTGAAGCGGCGGGGCTAGGGGCGGGGACTTTTAGTATGTTTACCTCCTGACTACTCCCAACACATCCCTGAAGAGAAAAATTCTCCCCTCCAAAATGTTCTCTACAATCCCTTTTTGGGCATTCATTGATTGGACTAATAAAAATCCTTCATTTTAATACATTCAAAGGCAAGTTAAAAATGCATTTCTTGAATTTCTGTTTTTACTCTGTGGAAGAGTATTTTAACACTGAATTTCCCATTTTATAAAATGTCTGCTCCATATTTTTATGTTCTTTTGCTCTTTTAATGTATAATGTTTTTTTTACTCTTTCTTTGTTAGTGGCTAAGTACTTGCTATTGTTGTTGGTTAGTTGTTTATTATATTGTATTATTTTATTAGTTATTGTATTTGTATGTTTATATCCATGTTTTTTGTTATAATTTTTGATTTGCCAAAAACTTTTTGTAACTTGGTTAAATAAACTTTCTTTCTTTCTTTTTTTCTATTAACAAGAAGTTCCCTTACGAACCCACTTGTCAACTTCTTTCATACACTTATATTACTATATCTAACATTCAATATGAAAAGACAAGAAAATAACCATTCTTTCTATATACTGATGATCTAAGTCTGACCACGACAGAGGAGGTATCCGCAGGGGAGGGGGGAGGGGTCTTATCTCCTCTCCTGTGGTGCCTGGTTGCGGACGAGCTCCTATCTCGACTGGAACAGCGGGGAATATATGCGCAAGGTTATGTAGATGATATCGCCATCCTGGTAACAGGAAAGCACGAGGGCGCTGCATCAGAAAAGATGCAGCGCGCCCTCGTCATAGCAGACAGACGGTGTACCCAGGAAGGTCTTTCCGTGAATCCAGGGAAGACCACTGTGGTCGCCTTTACAAGAAAGAGGAAACTCAACCTGGGAAGATTATATCTCCGGGGAAACGAATTATAGGTGAGCAATGAAGTGAAATATTTGAGACTAATTCTAGATAACTAAACTTCAATGCACATCTAGACAGAGTGACTACCAAAGCTACGCGGGCCTTATGGGCCAGCAGAAGAATGGTAGGCAAGAACTGGGGACTACAACCAAGAATAGTGCACTGGCTGTACCAAAGGTAGTACCAATAATAACCTATGCCTCCCTGATCTGGTGGCATAAAGCCGGAAAAGGGGAGGCAATGAGAAAACTACGGAAAGTACAAAGACTGGCTTGTCTAGGCATAACTGGAGCAATGTCAACAACGCCTACCGTAGCCATGGAAGCGCTACTTTGCCTGCCCCCACTACAATTAGTAGTGGAGAGTGAGGCACTGTTGGCGGCGTACAGGCTGAAAATAAACGGACATGGGACCATTCGAAGAATAGGATACCACACCGAAATATTCCAACAAATAAGAAAAAATCGACTACTAGATATGCAGTCAGAGAGGATCAGCACAAGCCACAACTTCACAAAGACCTTCAGGGCATACATACCCGATAGGGAAGAGGAAGGAACAAGGCAACTGCGAAGACATCCAAATGATACCATATGGTGTACTGACGGATCGAAAACGTCAAGAAGTACTGGAGCAGGTGTTACAGGGGACCAACTAGGGACAGACATCAGTTTGAACCTGGGCAGTACTGCAACGGTGTTCCAAGGAGAAGTCACAGCCATAGAAATCTGTGCACAAGAAATGATCCGGAGGTCATATACTGACAAAAGAATCCGCATCATCACTGACAGTCAAGCAGCTATCAAAGCTCTGAATGCAGTAGAGATACGTTCCAAAACGGTAATAGACTGCCTTGAATCCCTGGTGAAACTGGCAGAACACAACAGTATACAACTGGAGTGGACGCGAGGACACCAGGGCAATGAAGGCAACGAAAAAGCAGATAAGCTGGCCAAAGAAGGTGCAAAAACAGCCTTGATGGGACCGGACCTATCCTGCGGGATATCATACAATACCGCAAGAGGAATGGTAAAGGAACTATTGAGTCAGAAACATATCTTGTATTGGACCGGCGCGCCGGGGATGAGACAGTCACGTATGTTCATCACCGGCGGGCCATCCAAGACAAAGACTAACGAATTGCTAAAGCTGAGCAGAAAACAGCTAAGATGTGCAGTGGAAATTCTAACAGGACACTGCACACTAAACAGACACCTAACCAACATGGGTGTGAACGATAATCCAGAATGCAGAATGTGTGGTGAGGATGAAGAAACTCCTCACCACATACTATGTGAATGCCCAGCCTTGGTGGCTGGGAGGTTTTCATACTTCGGGGACTAACCGTGGCCCCGGAGGAAATAGCCAGAGCTCCCATTGACTGTATACTCTCCTTTTGGAGAGGAAATGGATTAATGGGATAACGAAACTATGGGGTACAATAAGCTCAAGCTTCAGTACAGCGGGGCATCGGCACCGCAGCCCATAAGGAAAAAAAAAAGCCTGACCACGCCAATATATTTTAAGAAACCTCCATTACGAGGTGTTGTTTCTAGTATCTATGGGGCTTTGATTGTTTATTTTTGATATGCGTCAAATAAATAAATATTCCTGTCAGTTTTTTACATGAAAATATTTTCTTATTATTTTTTAATAGTAATTTTGTTTGCGAAACATATAACTCTCCCGATGAATTCTAAAGACAGTGAAAAAAGTTGTACAATTTTTAGGGAAATTTGATCAACCGAACGTTGATAGAAGTGTTTTATTTATTAAGACGTGAGTGAAATTTTATACCTATTTTCTTTACACTTTTCGGTAGTTCTTGGCTTTGAAATATAACAAATGTTTGTCTGTGATAGAGTATCCTTTAGGTATGGCTAGAGATACTAGAGAGAAGACCTCGTATGAGAGGTTTCTTAAAATATATTGGCATGGTCAGACTTAGATCATTAGTTTATAGAAAGAATTGTTATTTTCTGGTCTTTTCACATTGAATGTTAGATATAGTAATATAAGTGTATGAAAGAAGTTCACAAGTTGATATTCCAGTTTAGTCAGATTTAGATCAATGGTATATGAAAGGAACGAATGGTTTCTTTGAAAGTTATCTGCTGAATACCCAAAATAATATTTTATAATAAATAAGTGTGTCAAAGGACCCCGCACGTTTTATATGGAAATCGGTCTTCCGGTGAAATTGACTGAAAATTTGGGAAATAGTTAATTTTGTATCCCTGATCAAAAGTCTCAATAGGGTCAAAGCTTGAAATGTCCATCTTTAGGCAGTACGGCCGTTTTTAAGGGGCAAAAACGGCAAAAATTCAATTTTTTTACGTACTGTGTTTAATTCTTGAATAGTCTTCTGAATTGCTATATTATTGAGATACTTTGCATGTGTATGTGGTTTTTTGTGTGTTTATGTGTTAGTTTGTATTTTTGTATGTGTGCGTGTGCTTGGGAATACATGTATGCACGAATGAATGTTTGTTGCATTTACACAATATACATAGATACGATAGTTGCGATTCATGCATTGCCCATGTGTGAATCACAAATACAACCTGGGACTAACCTAAAAGTGTGACATTTCAAACCCCCCCTTAAATGTGCCATTAATACATGTATTAAAAAAAGTAAAGCTATATTAACATAAACCAGTAGATCATGGTATTACCGCTGACCCACCCAATGTGCACCACGAGGAGGTTGTCAAGTCGGATTTTGCACATTATTTGACCCTGAAAAGGGCCGATTGTTCATTGTAATTAAAAATGTTTAAGTTTTTTTTTTGTAAAATGTAATATAAGTGTTTTTATGTTATGATTTTTGACAAAGTGTAGTCATATATAAATATAAATTTGCGATTTTTGTTATTTAGAAATGTTTGTGGGCACGATTTTATTGTGTTTATTATTTGTGTGTTTGTGTATAATGTTTAACGGAGATAAGGACCCCACGAGTCGTCAGCTTCGCGGTATTTAATGACTTCAAACCCTCTCTGTCTCAACATTAGTGTTATATTCAATATTCTTTTAGAAAAAAAACTGTAGATTTTTTTTAGCCTTCAATTAATGAGGATCGTTAAGATTTAATTGTGGAGGTCGATGTCTTGCATCTATAACATTGTTTAATAAATCTGTTGAAGGATATTTAATGTCATGTTTAATGTCATGTCTAGCATAACCTAAATACCAGAGAACACTGGCAATATTGGCACAGCAACCAAGAGTTTTTGCCCCTGATTTACAGGTGTAGTAATGCCCTAAAATTGGAACAAGTTTAGGTTAGTCCCAGGTTGTATTTGTGATTCACACATGGGCAATGCATGAATCGCAACTATCGTATCTATGTATATTGTAGTTAATAAATGCAACAAACATTCATTCGTGCATACATGTATTCCCACGCACACGCACACGCACACATACAAAAATATAAACTCACGCATAGACTCAAAAAAACACATACACATGCAAAGTATCTCAATAATATAGCAACTCAGGAGACTATTCAAGAATTAAACACAGTACATACTTAAAAAAATTGAATTTTTGCCATTTTTGCCCCTTAAAAACGGCCGTACTGCCTAAAGATGGGCATTTCAAGCTTTGACCCCATTGAGACTTTTGATCAGGGATACAAAATGAACCGTTTCCCAAATTTTCAGTCTATTTCACCGGAAGACCGATTTCTATATAAAACGTGCGGGGTCCTTTCAAATCAAAATATTTTTTAAATGGCTAAAAAATCGTAGAGTAACGAACTCTGCAGAATACAGATTTTTTAATGTATTAAGATGGTATGAAATAAGACATTTTTATTATTCAGAAAATCGTATTTCTGTTGTTCCTTTCTTTCTTCTCGATTTTTTTTGCTGTAAAGTATCTATTGTGCGAAATAATGGTAATAACTAAAATTTATAAATCCATACTAAAGGTACGTAAAAACACGTAATTTGAAAAGAAAATAATTTTTACTGCGAGGACCAAAAAACCGAGATATTCAACTTTTCCTGTTTTTGTTAACAAGCGTCAGGGGCAAGTAAAATTATTTCGATACGTACTTATCATGTTTTAATCTGGCAGCAAAGTTATTTCCGTGGGATTTTTATTGATACATGTATGAGCCTAGTATCAATCTCTTCTTCAAGAAACGTAAATTGTGAATCGACACGGTGATAAGCTGTAAACCGTGTGGGAAAAGAGTCATGGCTCAAAAACAAAATAGAGGCAAGGAGTTAACACGCAAGGTAAGTACTGGATATGTTTTAAGGCAGTTACAACATGTTTGTTAGATATCAATGTAGCTGACTACACTTCTAGAACCTTATGATTGCTCACCGGTGGCGTAGATACAGAGAAGGGGTGACAGGGCCGTCAAAAACTCCCTAATACTTTAAAAGAAATTTGGATTTATGCGGAGAGTTAAAATTTAAAAATATTATTATGTGTTTACACCCCTTTTGTGAATCCGGAAATTATAATACCAGGGTAACACTAAACACTAATTTATTAACTTATGTACTAATTACAACAATTAATTACTTTACTAATATTCCACTAAGCAGTATAACTCACTACTTTAGTCACTTAATCACTTTACTGTCTTTCTGATCTTACTGAACTTGCTCTCAGAACTAAAATTGTTCACTCTGAGCTTCTTCATGCTTTTATATATCCAAAGATGAGAGTTCCAGAATATTCTGTATGATGTCACCAGTTCTCTAGATATTTCTAGAGGGTTAGATTATGTCACTGCGCGCCATCTCTGGAGCGACAGCCGAACTAACCAACTAGCTTAATTGTTTCCTGTTACTTTTATAATTGGAATTTAGAGGGAATCGTCACAGATGTCTCTGGGGGTAGAAACATCTAACAATATTGTAATGCTTATGTTTCTTATGAAATGTCTAAATGGGTAAGACCACTAGAAATGGATATTTATTAACGCGCAGCTTGTCAAAACCAGACAATTTGCATATTCAAGAAGTTTTTACTTTTAAACTACCTACTAACTTTATAGGAAAATGCAAGAGTCAGGAAATGTTTATTTAAGTCCAACAAAGATCTGAAAATATTTTCAGACTTTTAATCAACTTTTATTAACGCATATGTCACATGTCATACATATTTTTTACCGAAATTTAGAAATGGATAAAAAATTCCGAAAAAATTATCTGACCTTTATTGGACTTAAAAAACGTTTTTTAACTATTGAACCTTTTCTTAAAATTAATAATTTAAGAGTAAAACTTCTTGAGCGTCTGAAATTACGCAAATTATCTAGTACTGACAAGCTGTATCTCAAAAACTGCCAATTTTCTTAGGGTTTGCCCTCTGAATTTTTTCTTGAGAAACATAAGCACTACAATATATAAAAATTTGAGAAAGACTCACTTCATTCAATTTAAATTGTGTAGTATATATTGTATTTAGTGTACACTTTCTATTTTAATACTCGATCCCCAATATTGCTTCCCATCTTCATTAAAAATACAAACGTCGCGCGTCGTCTTGAAGGTGAGCATAAACTTTAAGAAATTGCAATCAATTTTATTACTATTTACCTTAAACGTGAATTTTTGAATGTATAATTGATAAATGCATAAAATGAAGATTATATCAAACGGTGGTGTTATCCAATTGAAACAATACAAAAATGATTTTTAACAAACCTTAATCACTATTTTCTTGGTAGCTTAAGATTATATCATCTTCGTCACATGAAATAATTAGAGATGCAACGGATATCCGGTTACAATCCGGTATCCGGCCTATCCGGCCACTTTATTACTATTCGGCTGGGCACCGGATAGTGATCTAATATTCGACCAAAACCGGATAGTTAAAAAGTAAAAAGTGGTATAAAAAATGAAACAGTTTTATTATTTTTCACTTATCCTGCGTTACAATTATTACTACAAACTGGAAATGTCTATAGATTAGTTACTAAATTAATACTTAAAGTTTACCAATGGTAAATTATGGTGAATAAAGATGAGTTTTTCAACGTTTAGAGGTAGTAGACGATTGCGTTTCTTTTCGTATACGTTGCCAGCTTCTGAAACGCGCCTCTCACTGTATATGTTTACAAACTTTGACAAAACTGTATACTGATTGGAGTTAGTATACCACCATGCGTAAGGGTCACTATTTCTTTGAATCCGTGCTCCTTTCAAATAATAATCGATCTCCTCAGCCATTGAACTTTTCTCCGAAACGTTTTCATTAACGCTACTATTTTTTTCGCCACTTCCTCAAAACTGTCCGAGTGAATATCAGCAGTAACATTATCTAGTGGGTTTCTCTTACTTTGTCTATTGGAAGGAGAAGAACCAATTGCACTATCATGCTTGAATATGAATCATCACAACTATTTTTTTAAGCCTCCAGCAGAATAATTTGACGGAATTTTTCAGCCTGATTTTTTATCGAAAAAACTTGTTTCAAATCTATCTAGAAGAGTTGACAGTAAGTATTTTTGTCGTTGAGGTTGCCAAAACGTGTTTACAATCCAACTTTCAATGCAAGCCGGATATTTGGCCGGATATCGGGTATCCGGTACAAGAAATACGCCGGATATCCGGTATCCGGCCAAAACACTACCCGTTGCATCCCTAGAAATATATCTTGATTTTCTTCAAAATTATTTGAAAGTTCGGAATCACCACTACACTTGCATATTTTGGTATCTCATTTTATTTGCATTCGTGTGCATCACCATAGTTCTACAATTGCGCACAGGACAATGTGCAAAAAATCGTTCAAAATTGTCACTGATATTATCCAGCAAAGACATTTCAGAATACAGCTTTAAATCTCACTGCGACTGAACTGCCTGTAAATTGACCCATTGTATAACAGAGATATAATAGTGGCAATGACTCCTTTGACTTTTAATACTAATATGCTATTCAATTTAAATGTGCCTCTCGCGCTTCCTAAAATCAAGCCATTCCAATATCTACAACTGCACGTAAGTAAGCTTTCTGCAATGCACACTTGAGTTAATAATGAGCTTAAAAAGACCGACCAGAGGCAAGCCTCATACACGCATTTAATATCTAAGTAGCAACAGTTATAGACATACGTCGGTAATGCAGTATGTAATGTATAACATGACATGATAATCCGCTAGAAGGTACGCATGTGCCTTGGGTTTTTTTCGCACCAGTATTCAAAATCTCTTCAAAGTCTAGTTCATTTATTGCTTTGTCTAAAAATAGGATTTTTGTGTATAATATCGATTAGTGATAGTGACTAAGTGACAAATGTTTAGGAGAGCATAATTGTTGGAAATGGAAATTGGTAAATTAGAATGGAATGGAATTCGCGGTGGAGGTAAACGTAAATATAAAAAATATTGGAAACACACCCGATTTGTCGACTTTTTAATAAACAAACGTGTCTTTTCCAGTTTCACCTTGGATTACTCCAAAATTTTGCAGGGGCTTTCCCACATAGAAGACTAGTACACAATTTAATTTTCCGCATGTTGTGGTAAATCACCCTGTACAAGCTACTTAATGACTAAGAGCGATGACAGTTTTGAAAGAAAGTTTGTCCTGAACAATATGATTTTTGACTGATTCAGATCCGATTCAGAACAATAGAACCTGATATATTTAAAAAATTGCAAAGCAGAAACAAACAATAAACATTTTTTCAAAATCTCAAAAAATTTTCTTTCCGCGGACAAAAGTAAGAATTTATTTACAGACCCTCTCTTTTCACGAAAATGTTCGTTCATTTGGTGATTACTGGAATCTGAAAATTTCATATATTTTTTTAAGAAACTGTCAAGTTTATGAAAAACACGGAAGATACAGTTTTTCATTCCCAAGGAGTTAAATCATCTTATTTTTGCTCCTTGTATGCGGTCATCAAGTTACGCTACTTGTTTCGGTATAAGATTTTGTCTTTTGACTTCTAATTGATCAATAGGGACATAAATGCCAAATTTACTTTTTCTACAAGCGTTTATTAATAGTGTCGTTTTAGTTTAGAAATGATAAAATTTTACGAACTTGTATTTAAAAGTGACATTCTTTTAAGCATTTGCGAAAGAATAAAAGTAGATGATAAACATAATAGATCTTTTTTTATTTATTATAAACATTTACAAACCTTTTTTTCCTTAATGGTTATGGTGCTGAGATCCTGCAGTGCTGAAACTTAGCTTGTTGTAATCCATAGTTTCATTAACTCATTATTCTCGTTTCTCTCAAGGCGAGTATGATTGATGGGAGTTCTGGCCAGCTCTTCCTCTGTCAGTTTCGATATCTTGTACATGTTTGGATTTTTGTATGCTTAATCAAAAACTTTGAAATAAAACATAGATACACACAAACACATATACAGACAGACAACTTTTTAATTCGATATTTGTGTTCAGTACGTTATGAAACAGATTTCTGCTTATATACGTACAATCACTACTGGAATATACTTCTGACATATGGTGTTACTTATATTATAGTCAAACTCAATAAATCGAAATAGTACAAAACAAATTCTTAAGATCATATGCTTTTGAATTAAATCTTGCTTTTGGTCACGGTTAAATGAATCACCATGTATATTTCAAAGTATTTTAAAACTGTAAAGCGTTGTGCCCTCAACCATCCTATTTTTGAAAATTTTCGATATCTTCTATAAAAAAGCTGACACTCAGTATACAGTATTTCTTTTTAATTAATTATGCCTATATCGGCCTTAGAAAACCTAAAGTTAGTTTAAAAATTGTTTTTAGAGACTGCAAAATCTTTAGGCTTTAGATATAGCAGTAAACTCCAGATGAAATGCAAAAAAACACTATTTCGCAATTTACAAAAAAAAAATGACACGACAGAGGTTAATTTGGACCTCCGATTCGGATTCAGCGCGCCAAAATACGTGGGGGCACAATGATGTAGTTTCTCGTAAAATATACTTTTTTTTGTGGGGCTGTGTAATTACTAATAAAAATTGTGCGATTATAATATACCTGTTTGATTAAATCAAATTGGTATAGGATTGGAAATTTGTTGTGGGTATAATAAATCAATCGTTTTAAATTACCGCAACACATCTCGTTCCGGTGTTTCCACCCTATAAATTTTGTCTAGTTTCCTCGTCTTGCATCATTCACCAAAATATACAGCAGTTTACATTATACTTCATTGTCTTTATTCAAATTTTTTAATTTAACATATGAAAGCCTTTTGCAAATATATGTTATATGATTATATATTATATTATGATTATATATGTATTTGCTTAACATACAAATCATTTATACACTGTTAATAAAGATACAATAGAAGAAAAAGGCGAACATCATGTATGTAACAAACAAACAAAAATTTTCTAGGGGTCATTTACATATTTCACCTGTGCCTTTTCTATACGTGAATGAAAAATTTAAATTACAAGTTAGTTACATATAACATACAATACAGCAAAACTACTTATTATGTTGTTACTTCTGCTATCAATTGTTTTAAAATAATTTTTAATTTTATCCGTTTGTCCTGCGAGTAACTTGTTAAATACGTTATTGGTAACGACTACTAGTTGTATAGGTACGTAAACTGCTTTAACTGATTTTTGAGGCTGGTTCTATACTTATTGGAGGTTCTGTGTAAACAAATTTATTTTTTCTTCAAGCGTATTAAAATGTTCAAATTGTGTCACCAAAAACAGAAGTAGAAGTAGGACATTGTTTTACTAGTAACAAAATGTTAGTACCGAACGCCACCGTAGTGGACATTGTTTTACTAGTAACATAATGTTAGTTCCGAAAGCGCCGCCGTAGTGGGTATTGTTTTACTAGTAACATAATGTTAATACCGAAAGCCACCGGTGGCGCGCTATAGACTAGCCACTTGTCATATTGTGTCAACATGTAAGACTGTAGTTTGAATATTTGTACATTTATGATAAATAAATGAATTTTTGCATTTTAATACGCTTGAAGAAAAAATAGCATATATTACATGGAGTAGAACGCCTTTTTTTGTGTTTCGCCCAGTTTGCAAATCCTGGGCTCACCACAAAAAAAGAGTGCGTTCTACTCCTAGTAATATAATATACTATTATAAAAGAAAAAAATATTGAACTGCCTCCAAAATAACTCGTTGCATCACCTCCGTGTCATGCCAACTCATATGGTACGACACGAAAAAACTTTTGGTCTCCTTTTTCATTCACACACCATCTGTTGATGGCCCTTTACAAAATGTTACAAGCGACATCATTTGAAGTGTTTATTGTAAAGCACCACATCGCAATATTCTAAGAGTTATGATACGAGCTTTCACATCTGAATTAAGTGTCGAATATTAGGTTCTTACTACATCAACGCCATCCAATAGGAAATAGGATGACGGTAAAAATATATTTGCACCGTCAATACCAGTGAGCTCTATTACCTACTGGAGTGAGCTCAAACAATAGGAAGCGGTTGTTTTCTTTCGCAAAACTATAGAGCGAGAAGCATTATATAATGTCTTCCTCGCACTTCTAAAACTACGATTTTAGGCAAAGGAGATAAAGCGCCTTCCTTATTAAAGCTTCTCTCTCTCTCTCTGTATTATTTCCGTGAAGCCCCCCCCCCCCCCTATCAAAACACACTCCAGAATGTAATTCAGCTCAGTGGTGAATACGTCCCCCTTTTCGACAAACATTGATTTTACGCAACTGGGATTGACTTCTTCTTTATTCATAACATCCTGGCAGATGTTTTGTGATCCATAAATTATTCTAGCTAGCTTCTCTTTGCTGTATGGTACGTCTGACAGCATCACGCCATCTGTCGCGATTACCTGTTAGGCGCATGGCCTCACGAAAGCTCCTTTCCATCATATCTTTGGTGACATGAGCCCAACATTTGGGAAACCATCCTCTTCACCTTTGTCACTTGGTTTTCCCTGATTCGTCAACCATTCTCTATTTCTTTCCGGTTGAAGTGACCAAAAAATTAGAGAATTCGGGAGAATATGATGCTGGAGAGTCGCTTGCGCGGACTTATCTCTCGGATAATTGAGCAGGATTTTGGCCTTGCCAAAGCCAAATAATCGGCATGAATCGGCATGAAGGGAGCATTCTTGAAAGGATATGGCCAATCTATTGTCTGTAATCTAGAAGAGGTATAAACTTAATGGTCAAGGTAGACATCAGCGAAAAAGGCATCCAAACATTGTAGAACAACCACGAATGAGGAAGAACGTCGCCCAACGTAATAAATTTTCCGCTTTTTTGTAAATGGAGACTTCAGGATTTGTGATAAAAAGTTTGATGTTAAAGCTTAAAAATTCAAGACGACAAAATATTTTCTCTTACTATAGAAGGTATATATGAGATCACTAAATAGGGTGAATTAAATTTTTGGAAAAATCGAACCGTCATCAAAAAAGGTGACTATAAATTATGACCTACAATTTATTACTTAAAATCGATACCGAAGTCGGTGTAGAAATAAACAAACAATAAAAACGTCTTTTGAATGGAATTCAATATCGATATTTCATAAAAAGGTTCAATTAACCTGGTGACCGTGAGATTTTATTTAATAATTTTTAGGGACTTTTTGAAGGCGTTTTCTTTATTATTTAAAGCAGTACATACATTTTTCTCCAATTCCAATAAATTAATGTGAACTATCTAAAGGTGTGACTCTTTCTATAAGATTACCGAACTCATGTTATTTAAAAAAAAAATAATGTGTTTGCGTGCTCATCTTATACAGAGGGGGACAAAAACGCGTAAAACTAGCACAATATAATATCAAAGTAAAGACATGTATACTTTCAATGAGGATAATTATTTATTTTAAAATAATAGCCTCTGGTCAAATAAAATCTTTAAAATCGATACGTCAGTATCGTATTCTATTCTAGTATTTCTAAAACTAAGTAATTTTTGAAATTAAAAATATATATAAGTCATGACTGAAGTATGATTTGCAGCCATATTTTAGAATTTCTTGACGAAACGATTATAACACGAAATAATTATTCATATTTGTGATATTACTTTTAATCTGTAAAAATGTTTAGGTATGGAATATAAGAATCTTATCATAGATGCCAAGCATAGTATAAGATTTTTTTACTTTGGATTTATATTTAAATTTAGGTAAATGCCATTTTAAAGTTCAGGTATACAAAAAAGTAAAATAATATGAGAAAAGCAATTTTGAATTTTAAATGTGGGTTGAATGCAGATTGGCTAATTAGCATAATTATCTTTTGTGAACCATAATAATTTTGCATTTTTTCAAACCGCTTTCTCAATAAATTGCAATATACACCTTGCTTCATGATTGGGTGGCCTTTATTCTTATTCTCGCCATTAACCTGTTCTCGTTGAAGATGAAAGTGGAATCATTAGTTACAGATGAGACATATCGTAAACAAATAAATATGCATTTAACGCCTGTAATTTTAAGTATGCATGTTAATGTCCAGTTCACCAATTTTTCACGTATTTTACATCACACTAAAGTTAAGTTGGTTTTGTTCATATGAGTTAATTTAGCAATTATTCAGAAATCAGAAATTATATGCGTATAAAATAAAGAAAATAAAATTATTGTTAAATTGACTATTAAATTTAAAATAATATGAAATATTGCACACATTTTCCTGTAGCAGCAATGAGATTAAAATAGCACTAATAATAAAATGACGTGTGTTATAATAAAAATAATCTTATTTTGAAATTATAGGTACAATTAAATAAGAATCATACAACTAAGGAGTACGTCCAAGCTTCATAACCACAATACTCAATTCAGTTTATTGATATTTAGCATATTAAAATTTTACAATATTATATAACCAAGGGTCGGAGTCCTTCAGCGGTAACAGGATCGCACTCAGTAGCATTGAATAAAGTACAATGAATATATTAAATATACATTGAAAAATCATATTATATTCCTACATGAAATTTTATTTATCAATATGTAAATTTACCTGTTAAATATACAACTGTATGAAATGGATTCACGAATATTAGACAACACCGGCACCAGTTGCCTCGTTCTGTCCGCTGCTCTATCCACTGAGAACTGTAACTAGCTGTACGGAAAACGCGGGCGAAAAGTTAACCTTTTATTGTTGTAATTCATATAATAGTATAATATTTATTGATTAAAGTATGTAAGTATTGTAGATTATTTAAGGGGTCGCTTGGCCCTGAGCTGGCCTTTCTTCACCTCGACCTAAAAGGTCTTTTGTGAAGGCTTATGTGTATTTTTCAGATCATTCATCAAATGCAACTTTATACAAATTTACACTATTTACTTACAAAATACTTTTATTTCAGGCTAGTGCGTACAAATAGCAACATATAAAACACAAAGTAATTTTCGGTTGACAATAATGTAAATCGAAATTATTTGTTAACAAAATTACGAAACCAACAAATCCATAGAACTTGTAGGTAATAACTGAAATTAGCTGTCGCGTCGCATTATTTAGATATCTACTAGCTTATAAAATTAATTTAACTAAAACAGATACTATTACAACCCGTATTTATATTTGAAAAATAAATTACTAATTATTAAATGACAAAAACATGGTTAATATAAAAAACAAACGACTAAAAAACATATAACAAAATGCCAAAATAACATTGCTTATTGCGACCATGTGCTTATTGCTCAGTCATAGTTTCAATGTTTCAATGACGTCATCGAACTGCGCGTAAAGTTTATACGAGTCAACTGGTATTGTCTATTAATCGTGGGCTGAATTTTAGCAGTTTGCTGCGAGTAATTCTGCGTAGTTCTTTTTGCGTTTATATTACGCAAAATGCCAAAAATTAAAAGACGTGACGACGTATTAGCTCGTGAAAGAATAGAAAACTACCCCGAATTGCATTTTGATGGTGTCAACGTGCACCGTGATGTTTGTAAAACAATGGTTGACTTTAAGAGAAAGTGCAACTTTGATTACCACGTCAATTCGATAAAACATGTATCGAATATTAAAGCCTTAAGTGCGGATGAATTCAAGTTGGATTTAATGAATTTTATGATTTCGTCCGACAGTCCATGGCACCAGCTCAACAGTCTGCGTTTTAGTCAATTTTTAGAAAAATACACGAATTTCAAGCTTTCAAATGAATCATATCTTCGGAAATATCATCTTAAAGAAGACAAGATGTTGGAGAAAATTCAAGAAAATCTTCAAAATAAATATATAAATACAATTTTTAGAAAAGCACACGAATTTCAAGCTTCCAGATGAATTATATCTTCGGAAATGCTACCTTAAAGAAGAATGTGACAAGAGGCTGGAGAAAATTCGAGGTCTTCAAAATAAATATATGTCTGAGTATTGACGAAGCGAAAGATGCAACAGGCCGCCAAATAATTAATATCCTTTTATGGGGTCTAGATAAAGGAGACTCTATGAAACCACGTTTAGTGTCGTGCAAATTTGAAAAAAACCGATCACGTTACGATTGTTCCTCAGTAAAAGACATGCTTAAGTGGTTGTGGTGGGAATCGAAGGAAGTAATAAAAACATGTTTATTTTATTAGACACTGGCGGCGTGGGATATATGCATAAGGCAGGGAAGGTCTTCCAAGAGAAATATCCCGATTTAGTTTATTTTACATATGCAGCGCATGGGTTGCATCGAGTAGCAGAAAAAGTCAGAGATTTATTTTCCGATGTGAATGACTTAATTTCAGAATTGAAAAAAAAAGAAATATTTAAGGCACCGAGTAGAATCGCACAATTCTATGAACATTGTCCGGGGATACCGCTACCACCGAAACCTATTGCTACGAGGTGGGGCACTTGGCTGCAGGTGGAATTTTATTATAATGCTAAAAATTTCGAAAATATTAAAAGTTTAATCAACACGTTCGATTCCCGCGAATCTATTGCAATGTGTAAAGCGCAAAATATTTTTGGTAGTGGGGGTGGATGAAGTAAAAAAAAATTGAGGCCTTTGATTCTGATCACAATTTTATTTTTATTCACCCCCTTCAATAATGGGTAGGGGTGGTAATGGGGGTGGCTAATGCCTTGAGACCTTAGCTTCTCTTATATATACTAAATACCAATTTTATGGGCTCATACTTGCTCGATTTACCTATTTACCCCCAACATCTAGTTCCAGATCTTGTTAAAATACATACGTGTATCAAATTTCAAGTCAACACCTTAAACGGTTTCAGAGTAATCGTGCGCACAAAAAAGTTACAGACTGATTTTTTTTTGCTTAAACGTAATATCTCAATGTTTCATGACATTTTAAGCCTATATTAACATTTTTTTTTGCGTAACTATCCTTCCACCGGATGTGAAAGTAATTAAATATTAAGTCAAGTCCGACTCTGTTAACGCTGAAAAAATTCCGACCCTTGCATATAACGCTAGTTTACAACACTAATATTTCGCTTATGATCTGCTTAAACTAGAAAAGTTGGTTTATAGATGACAATGAAAATAAATTTGATACTATATTTAGACTCCACTATGTGGAAATAATTGTTCATTGAACTTTAATAACATATTTGAAATCGTCTATCTCAAAAACCCATAAAACGATATGCCACATCGGTAGTGAACGAGGTGGTGGGGGGTGGTAGTGGGTGTGCCTGGTGCCAAAAAAAATATAGAGACTTTTATTTCTTGTACACATATTTTAATAATGGGGTGAGGGTGGTAATGGGGATGATAGTGGCTGATGCCAAAAAGAATGTGAAGCCTTCACTTCTTGTACCTAAAGTAAATTCCAATTTTATAGACTCTTAACATCAAAATACAATCCAGTTCCAGATCTCGTTATAATACATAGGTGTACCAAATTTCAAGTCAATATCGTAAACGGTTCCAGAGTAATAGTGAGAAAAAAAATTACAGACCGACAGATACAGAATTTTTATTTTGTTCAAACTTAAAATCTCGTTTCATGACATTCTAAACCTATTTGAGGAGGGCCAGTACAAAATGAGTCTTATCCACTTTTAGTCACATTCTAGTCAGAGACATGAATTAATTCTTTACAATGAGTCATATTTTGCTCTGCTAAATCGATTCTCATCCTATATAAAAAGTCTAAAAATTAAGTGTTTTTCCGTAATGTGTCTTGTCCATCAACTATGCTATTTCAAACTGAATCTGATCCAATTGGACCAATCGTAGGGCCGTATTTTGATCATGCCATTCAGCATATGCAGGGAGTACAAACTAATTAATTTCAAATCTAAATACTTCGTCAGACTTATTTTGGATTAGATTGGAAAAGCAATCCCAAATGTGATTTCTTGTGATCATTTTGAAGCTATGAATTATTTGAATTAATGCAATTCTCTGGCAGAAGAAAACGAAGATTATCATGAGTCCGTTTTAGAGAATCCAAAGATTTAAAATTTAACGCCTTTTTACAAAGCTTGTGATTTTCCTGGGGGCTAATTTCTCTGTATCTCCAGGCGTTAGGTACTTGCCTAGTGCGGGCTAGTATCTTACATTCGCAAAGAATATGTTCCGCAGTTTCCATTGCAGTATCACAATATCTGCACATATTATTGTCTGCTTTGCCATAGTCTTGAGATAATATCTCAAGGTGCAATGGCCTGTTAAAAGGCCTGTCATCATCCTTAAGTCGGACTTTTAGAGTACGAGATGCTTTGTGGCATTCTTTGTCGAATAAGTGATGAACTTTTTGGTTTATCTTTGGCCTGGAGTATTCCTCCAGTAGGAGTCTTTCTGTTATTTTCCCATTTCTGGATATAATTCATTATGTGTCCCTTGGATAAGCCACAAAACGGTTCGGGCCCAAGAGATGGGGCTTCAGCACTTATTTTTACAAGGACGTCAGCTAATTCATTTCCTTCTATTCCCTCATGCTCTGGCACTCACGTCAAGATAACCTCGTTGTTTTTTGCCAGTTGCTTCAAGGACTGTCTACATTCCCAGATAATTTTAGACTGAAAGGTGTAGAACTTGAGAGCTTTTAACGCTGCCTGGCCATCTGAAAGTATCTTTGCCATTCAAATGCTTTATTTATTCATTTCTGAACGCATGAGTCTATAGCATGGATTTCTGCTTGGAAGATGGTTGGGGTCTTGTCTAGGCTCTGGATAGCCTGCAATTAGGCACTGATACACCCACGCCAACCCCTTCAGCCATCTTCTTCCCATCTGTGTACCAGATGAGTGACACCTTCGCCAACTGTAGGACTTGGCCTCTGCTCGTCTGACGGCTCTCGATTAGCACATCAAACGGACATTGGGTCAGTGGGTTTGGTCACGGAATCCAAATCAACTGACCCCGGATGAAAGAGAGCTGCAGCCTTAGGGTACTGAGTGCTGCCTCCTTCCCTGTATGCATATGTAGAGGTAGTAGGTCTAGCACTGCCTCCATGCTGCTGTGGAACAGGAGCACATTGCTCCTGTAATCCCTAAGCATTCAAGGCTTTCCAACGCACGCCTATATATCTGATGGTTTGTTTGGTTATTACAGGTCTTAGAGTGATTTTTTTTACGTTGTTTACTTCCGGTTAATCAGAAACTGTTGATGAAAAGCTTAGTTTTTTCAATGTTTAGACTCAGAAGACTGTCATCCAACTGCTGACTTTAACTATTCCCACTCCTTGTTCTGAGTTTCTATAAAAAATTTCTCAGAACTCACTTACAAAAATAACACCAATATTATCGGCGTATGGTATAATTCCCCCACTTACACTCTCTGTTTGTGAAACTGAGTTAATATACATTAAAAATAAAATGGGTCCCAGTACAGTAGGTACCTACTCTAGGAAATGTCCATTGTATCTTGGATGGGAGGAATATCACTGTATACATTGTCCACTCTTATTCACTTCGTGAGGTATTCCTGGTAAACCTTTCTTAGTTAATCTCTTACTGTTGAAGATTCCACTCGTTTCAATAACAATTCATCTTTTAAAAATTAATTACGTTATTGGAATATAACTCGGTAGAGAGACGACTGTAAATGCTGCAGCCATTATACGAGACACTTTTCTGATATAATACTGGTGACTATTGGTCTCCACTACAAATTTTACATAGTTCTTGTTTTAAAATTTTTGTTCTATTTTTTAATCGTCCTAATAATTTTTGAAAAAAATTGAATCGCCTTCAAAAAAGTTAGTTAATTGTTAGTTAATTGAACCTTATAACCTTATAACCTAATATCGATATCGAGTCGCTGTGAAAATGAACAATGAATTCAAACGTATGTTCAACCGACTTCAATATCGATATTATGTAACAAGGTTCAATTAACTGGGCGCGCACAGTGCAGTGGTTCAAAGTGATGTTTAGACAGTCAAAACTCTGAAAATATGAATATATCTTTAGTTTGCAGGGGTAATATAAATCGATATTACCGAGAAAATACTTAGAAAAAATCTACATGTGTTGGGGAGGGATCTAGGGTGAGGGGTGTATTACTCAGATGCAGATTTGAAACTTTAGATCTTTTAAATTAAGTTATATCGCTATGAAATATACTGGGTCGTTTGAAGGCACTCAATGCTCAAAAGTCATAATCTATTCGAGGAACTACCAAAATTTAGAGTTGCGCTAGGTTTACGAGACTTTAAATTATATTTGTTCAAGAGACTTAAAAGCCTACATTTCTTTATTCTGAGCTACGATTAGTGTTGTTTCATGAGCTTACAATTTTTTTTGCGATTTTCTTGATTTTTTTATAGAAACAAACAAAAATCTTTTAAAAGCTTAGTTAATTATCTTTAATTTAGTATTTTGACTCAAGTGTCATAGTTTTTGAGATATTTAACGTTGAAATCAAATACTTCGACTTACAAACGTTCTAACGTCATATTTAAACTTCCATATCTCTCAAACTGTTAATTCTACATATATAGAAAACAAACTAATTCATCCTGAGTTTATAAGCTTTATTTTTGGTCTCTGCCATGTTTTCTCTAAATATTTATTGTGATATTTGCAAAAAACTAAAATTTTATTTTTTTCTCGATATTTCACGAAAATACCTTTTTCTAAGATTGAGCTGAAAGTCAAATTTTCTAACTTCTAAATGACTGCAGAAAATATCGCTTTGCCGCACGACGTGCGGCAAAGAATTTGCTACAAAGGAATTTTATATTATTTACTGGTAATAACAATTAAATTCTATAAATGTACATTAATTACACATGAATTGCAATTACAAAGTTAAAATTTCTAACTTCAGAATTATTGCGGAAAATGTCACTTTAAATAAAATCTGACAGGAAGCAAATTTAAAATTTTGGAAAGAAAAAGAAAAAGGGAAATAACTTCACAACCATAGAAAAAATAGTATGTAACACACATGTGGCAAGCTTCATTGCAAAACTCGTATGCGCTCGTGTTCCTACTTTCATACATCGTTTTGCAATGAAGCCCTTGCCACAGTTGTATTACAATCTACTATTTTCTACGATTATGTTGAAAGTCAAACTTTCTAATTTGAAAACGACTGTGGAAAGTTTCACTTTTTGTACAATTTTGTTGAAATTCAAACTTTCTAACTTCAAAATGAGTGCAGAAAATGTTACTTTGCCACACGCCTCGATTAGGTACATCTTCACAAATTTAAAATTTTGGAAAGACTTTAAGGGAAATAACTTCACAACAGTAGAAAAAATAGTATGTAACACACATGTGGCAAGCTTCGTTGCAAAACCCGTATGATAGGAACACGAGCGCAGCGAGTGTTCCTACTTTCATACATCGTTTTGCAATGAAGCCCTTGCCACACTTGTATTACAATGTACTATTGTAGTTTAAAGTGTGTTATTTTCCAAACCAAGTGCTGTAAACGGTTAAAAATAATGAGCATCAGACCATGCTATAGCATGTTAACGGAAACAGTTTTTGATACTTTTTTAATTACTGACTAATTGAAGTAATAAAATGTTGTTTTTATTAAAAAAAATGTGAGGACGCCTATTTTCAGTCATAAACTTCTTGTACTTTATGCTACAGAAACAGAAAATAAATCATCTGAAAGCTTAATGTGCAATAGTTCCTGAGTATTTAACATTTGAACTAAATACCTCGTCTTATAAACGTTCGGAAGCTATCTTCCATATCTCCAAAACTCTTAATTCTACAGAAATTAGAAAAGAACAAAATTTACAGTTTATAAACTTTGTTATCAGTTTGTACCATATTTTCCACTAAATGTACCAGAAACAATACGTATTGTCTCTGGTAATGCCTTTGGAGTTATTCAACAAAAACCGTTTTGAGATACCTTCTTTCTGAAGCTAAAATCGCAAATCCGCAATGGGAGGCTGGTGCAAGAAAATTTTGAGGCCTCTGGTTCTTGTACGCACACCAAATCACAATTAATTTTTATCTCATTTTATAATAGGGTTGGCGGTGGTAATGAGTTGATAAAAAACTTTTGGGACCTTGGCTTCTTGCACATACACTGAATTCCAAATTTATGAACTCTTGCTTGCTTGCTTTATCTATTTACTCCATTGACCCGATTTATCGTTCAACCCTTCAACAGAATAAGATCAAAATATAGTCTAATTCCAGATCCCATTAATACATAGTTGTAGCAAATTTCATATCATAAACCGTTCTAGAGTGCGCACAAAAATAAAGCTAGAAACCGACAGACAGACAGATAGACAGGCAGACAGACTTAAACTTATAATCTTGACGTTTCATGATATTCTAAGCCTCGTTCTAAGATTTTAGCAATTTTTTACCTTTACTATACTTCGACTCCACTACGTGGATGTGTAAATAGAACTACAAAATACCAGAAAGATTTCTTTCTTCAACAAAATATCTCAATGAATTCTTGGCGTTGGGTTCTTTTTGAAACCAGGTTTATAGTGGAGTTACTTTGGGCCTATACCTCGGACAATGGTTTACGAGGACTGATTTTGAAGAAACTTTTTTGAATGGGTTCTTAATGACATTTATAAAAATGTTTACCCAAAAACATTTTTATAAATGTCATCTGAAAATACTGAAAAAAGTTTCATCAAAATCGATTTTGGTCAACCGTTTTCCGAGGTCTTAGCTGTTTTACGTCTAACATGTCATGCATGATTTCAAATAAATTCAAGATGCTTTCACTGACTGCCTGTTTTATTGTTGACAAAACTACTTTTCTTCCCATTCATAAATAACATCGCTACATCTATATGAGGATGTACAGGATATGGTATTTAAAAATCAAAAATTGAAATAATTCCTCTAAGACTTTTACAGTTGTTACAAAATATAGGAAATGTGTGGCATAACATGCTTCATTTCTTTCCCAAGCACTACGCCCTTTGATATCTTCAACCTAAACAGTATACCCATAATAAACAGATTGTAATTTAGACATTATAATTTATTACTGCAAAGATAATTACATTTTTAGAAAGGTGGGTAATAATTTAGATTCATATCAAGGATCATGTATTACCCAACAGTATCTATTAAATTTATAAATACATAGCGTACAACGATGGACTCAAAAGAGACGCTCCAACTCTTTTAAAAGAATGTAGTTGAACAAAACATACCACTGCGTGTATGCTGAATAGGTTAATACACTTCCTCATTATTTTGTAAGAATTTCGTCATTTTATTTTGTTTTAATGCAAAATCATGCTTGAGGCGCTAATGTATAATAATTGGTGTAAAGTATACTTTCATTTGTAAATGTTTTGACTCGACGCGCTCATCCTATTATGGAATCCATACGATACTTTTTGTGGGAATTGGACAACATTCCATAGTTAATTACTCAGGACGAGTATACAATTTCTAAAATATATAAGTAAAATTTCTTTTTTAGTACAATGTAATTACTATAAATTTTAGTTGTTCATTAAATAACGTGTGAAATTGATTATTATCTCTTTGATGCTTCTCCTAATTATTCTACAAACAATGATTTTGAATTTCTCAGCAGACTACAGATGGAATTAATATATCTATTCAATTTAACTCAGACATTTATTTCCGCCAAATTTACATTCTACAGTTACGTATTGTTCAAAATGTTGCGAACATAGTTTGTGTATTGTATTTTAGAGTAACGCTACACCTCGACAACGATAGTAATTTATACTTTAGGAAAGGAATGTAACACATACATTATTTGTTTTTAAAATGGAGTAAAATATTTTTTTTATGATCGGAGGAAAGAAAACACATTTCCGTCGTGTTGACAGTCCGCAAAATGCGTGATTCCAGATGTTATAGTCGTTGCTAGACAACAAGAAACTAGAGTAAACATTATACTCCTCGCCGGTTTATTGAGCTTTTTGTATAATTGTGGCCAGGGGCGGCTTAACGGCCGGGCAACCCGGGCGACCACCCGGGGCGCCAGCTCGGGGGGGGGGGGACGCCAAACTGAGGGCAAAAATTCATAATTTTTTTTAATATACTTTTTTTAATTTAATAATAGTTTTCGTTGGAAAATAATATCAAATAATAGAATCTATATCAGTTTAAATGGGCTTGTTACCGATAATGTTTTTTCGTTATTAATTTTAGGGTGTTCAATAGAATTTAATTAACTAGATAAGCTGTTAAAATTTTAGTTTCATTAGTATATCCAATCCTTAGATATTCAATGTTAAAGATTGGGTTTTAGTGCAAAGCGGTTCGCCGATTTGTGACGTCATTTTGCATAAACAAAAATTGAAAAAGTACATTGTTTCTGTCATAACTTCTTTGTTTTTTATGTTCTAGAAATAGAAAAAACCTTTTGAAAGCCTAATTAACAGTCTTTCATTTTTGTTCTGACCGCTTTTGACGTAAGTGCCATAGAGCCTGAGATATTTAACATTTAAACTAAATACTTCATCTTATAGACGTTCGGACGTCACCTTTATACTTCCAGAACTCCGAAACCATTAACTCTACAGAAATAAAAAAAAAAGCAAAATTCATCCCCAATTTAGTAGCTTTCTTGTTTGTCTCTAGCATGTTTTCGCTCAATATCATACTTTTCGAGTTATTTGACGAATATTGTTTTGAAATATCTTTTTTTTTTAAGTCATAATCCCAATTCGTTATAACTTAAAGACTATCAATTCTTATGAAAAGTTGCATTAAAGCTTTTCTTCTTAAAATTTTATTTTATTTCGCCTCAAATACCTTTAATTATTAAATCTGGACTGTCGCCTGATCAGCATCTATAACGTCACGCGAAGCTCCGCTCCGTTTTCGCGCGATCCAACTTTGTCAATTTATTTAAGGGCTTAAATGTCCGAAGAAAAACCTAAAAATTTGGAAATTGCCTTAAAAAGTGTTCTACTTTCGATTTCCAAAATTAACAAAAAAAAAAAATGGTGAATGGGGCCATTATAATAATGCAGAACAATCGAATAACATTAAAACCGTCTAAATAATTCAAAAATGTAATGCAAATACGTTTGTTTAGCTATGACCTTACTACTTATACCTCAAGCTTCTTGTCCTATTATTGACTGGCACGGAGTTGATCATTAAAGATTTTGCATAATTGAATACAGGCAATATGCACTTTTCATTCGGAAAAAATGCAGAATATTCAAAAAAATTTTATACCAACATTAGTTATATGTATTTCACATCTTACATAATTTACAGTTTATAAATAAATAAACGGTAATTTGTTTTATATAAAATATTGAAACAATAAAAAGCAACCTTCCTCTAAAGTCTAAATAAACTTGTGTCCCCTCATTATAAAAGCGTTCAGATGGTGTAGACAAAAAAAATTATACTTATTACAAAGTAATTATTATTAATATGTTGTAAATGCACATTGATGTGTAAACATAAATTACTTGAGAATGGTTTATCTAAATGTAACAAAAACATCTTATTTCCAGAGATATGAAAATATTTTTTTTACAAGAATTTTTATAAATATGTAAAAATTAAAAAGTTGGAGGTAAAATACTGATAGCCATCCCCCTAAAACTACCCCTAAAGCAGAGGAAAAGGTTTGACTGATACTATGTAAATTGATGCCCATATCTAAATTTAAAATATGACATATATTTTAAAGCGATCGGAAAATATTGCCGAAAAACTGATATTTATAATCCCCCTTTAAAGAGGCATAATTTTCTTATTATCTGTTTAGAGTACCTTTATTTGTATGTACTATCAGCCACATAAATATCCAGAGACAATTTTGGACCACCGTGTATACACGGTTATATGTTACTCCATGTGTTAAATTAAAAAGGAGAGCGTTCGCGGGGTCCGAAAGGATATCCTTGCACTTTAGTACGTAGTACGTCCGTGAAATTTTTATCTCAGGGAAGGGCGCCAAAAAGTGGTCCCGCCCAGGTGGAAAATTTACCTTAAGCCGCCCCTGATTGTGGCACATTCTATGGGACACAATTTTTTTGTAAATAATATTGGTTTCAGATATTTTTAATTTTATGATACCAAGTTAGTTGATGAAACAGTCGAAAGTATGAAATAAAAAGACAAAACACTTCAAATGAAAGAAAAACAAAGGAGAAGACTCCCTAAGGCCTGTTTTCGGCCCCCTACCATTTTTTTAGAAAAATTGTTGAAAGTGAGTTTTTTTGGACTTGTGAAACAGAAAATTTACACCCCCTACCAACACTTCTTTAATTAGAGCAGGTAAATAAACTATTAGTTGTTAAAAATGAATGGAGTGATATCTGAATAAATGGAGATAGTAAAATACGCAAGACGCATGGAAAAAGGTCAAGAAAAGAAAAAAATTGTTAGGTACTCCCTTCGGAGGGGGGGAGAAGCTACATCTCTCTATATAATAAAATTTGCTAGTGTACTTTATCAACCTAGATTTCTGAACACGATTTTAATTTTTTGTTATAATTCCGTTAACACCATTTTATTTCTTCTTTTCTTGACCTTTCTCCATGCTTTCTGTGTATTTACTACCTCCATTTATTTAGATATTACTCCATTCATTTTTAATAACTAATAGTTAATTACCTGCTCCAATGGGCTCATTTAGCATATTTTTTTATTACGTTTTATAAAAGATCTCTTAATTTCAGAGCGGAATGCAAAAAACCAAAATATTCTAGGATCCCTATAGGCTTTAAAATTAATTAATAACATCGGCGCTGCGTGACGTCATTCACTCCAAGTTGCATTTTCATTTCCCTCTTTTCGTCACTATTATACTGTATACTTTTGTGTTAAAATACTCCAATACTTTCCAAATCACCATAATCAAATATATCTCTGGCAGATTAGACAAATTGCCGGATTCCAACAAAGTAAACGCACCTTCGAGACGGACTTTCGGATACGTCAGCACTTTGAGCTCATTGGATATTTGTGAAACTACTTATCGAATCTACCTCATATTTTCAGTGTTATAATGGGGAACTTGCCCATTTTTTTTTATTTCATTAAAGTATGTATTTATGTATAAAAACACGCCACACCGAATATCAGCTCTTAAATCGCAGTACTTACTTTGCAATAAATAATTAAAGTTGAAATCCTGGCCACTCCTCACGAAAAGCAGTGTGACGTCACCGGGTGCAAACTAGTCTTGCGTGGTGTCCAACAGATGGCGTACTTTGATCAAACCATGTGCGAACGTAAAACATCCCGCTCTTTCAGAATCCGTGGTCAAAAACGCGTTTCAATTTGATAAACAAAAGTTGACCTTGGAATGACCTTGACCTGATGGGATTGAACAGACCTCGGATTCGGATTCAGCAGCCCCAAAAACGTATAAGAATCGTGGTTTTATAGCTTAAATGTTTTTCCCAATTTGACCTTGGAATGACCTTGATCATGACTTGATGGGTCAAACAGACCAGGAGTTGGGATTTAGTTACTTCAAAAACGTATAAAAATGGTCGTTTTCTGTGCTCAAAAGGTTTTTTCCCAATTTGACCTTGGATCGACAATCATCATAACCTGATGGGGTCAAGCAGATCCCGAATTCGGATTCAGTGACCACAAAAACGTACAGAAATCGTGGTTTCCTTCGCTTAATCGTTTTTTCCCAATTTAACCTTGGATTGACCTTGACTCTGACCTGATGGGATCAAACAGACCCCGGATTCGTATAGATATGTTGGTCTAGTCTGGTGAACAGAACACTTTTTTTTTGTGGGGCTGTGTAATTTTTCTTTCTTTCTTGCAACAAACATACGATTGTTCTTGTCCAACGAGGGTTTGTCGGTTTAAAAAATATTTTATTATAGGAAATATTTTATTGCACGAAAAAAAAAGCAAATTTGATGAAAAAAAATTCACCCACACCGAGGATCGAACCCGGCACCCCATTGTGCGTCAAATCTTACTATTTTCACGTTGCGGGAGAGATTTATTTAAGAGTTAAAAACGAGTATAACTCTTCAGGGATTGAATATTTTTTGTAGAATTTTTTGTGATTGATGGAAAAACTTGTTAGCTTTCATTTGCACCAAACCTCGTGTTAATAAACAAATTAGAGCCTCTTACGCAATATCACTTATATTTCCGGTTCCGGTTATCCGATCAAGTTCTTTCTGGTCTCAAAATTTTCCCTTTTCCAAGCACTTTCATATGCACAAAACCCCATTTCGATACGCTCTCGAGATATTCCATTTGTTAATTTGCAAAATTAATTTAAACTTTAAATAAACGAAAGCAAAAAGTTGCATTCATGCGGACTTCTATGGGGATTATGCACGACATCAATATTTATCTTTTAAAGTTGGTTTGAGATCGATCAAACTTTCGAAAAAAAAGTTATTTGCTAATTAACAAATTATGCCAATTGTTTAAACAATCAAAAAGTATTGAAGATATCGGGCCAAAAAAAATATAGTATATTCTTTGGTATAAAAGACATGTTTTTTGAAAAAAACAATATCCTGACCTCATTAGTTTCAGAGTAATCAATTTGTTAATTAAGAAATTTATTTTGGCTATAACAAATGAACGGGTTGACTTGTGCCCGGCGCCAAAAGACGCGTAATGAAAATATCTTTCTATTGAATCAAGATTTTTTCGGATCCGTCAAACCGTCTTCATTTTATTAAATAAAAACGAAAAAAACTTTGTTTAAACAATTATTTGACCATGAAGCTCGCGATTTAGGAAAATTTTTCATAATAAAATCTTGTTCAGCGGAATTTTTCCTATAAGAATCCGTGGCTGACTCAAATGGTATTGAAAATTTTTGGGAAAAATGCCAGACAGATTCGCCTATTACTGTATGTACAAAACCTTGAAATTCAATTCCATTTCCATTTAAATACATTATCTGAGAGCGTGTGCTTACAAACAGCCTTAATTTGCTTCTTTTTTTCTGTCGCGGCGGAAATCATTCTTCTCAAATGTGAACTGGGAAATATCAGTTCTTAATTTTTTCGTCTTCTTAATGATATTTGGAATAGCCTGAAGTGGAGAACTGCCTTGCCACGATGACTTGATCAGCCCTCAAAATAAAGCAACATGCGAATGTAACCACCCGTAACTGAACTACCAACAAGTTCAGTTCAAATTTTCTTGTGGTCAAGAGACATCGAAACTACTCGATAATGAGCAGAACTGCCTCGTCGCGATGATCAGAATTTCGACCGGCGGCTATTTGTCATTATTTCGGTTTTTGTAACTCGGCGTATCAGTCAATAGGGCAGTTCTCAATTTTTCCTCATCATATTTACTCTCCTCGACAAGAAGACAAAAGAAACTGCTTCGATGCGAAGACTGAGATGACCGGTTTTTCTTTACATGTTCAAAGCCCGATTTGAACCCTTCAGGACAGGTAAAAAGTTCCGTCACCCTGAACTTTTCTTCTCAGCTCTCACAGAACTGATGAGAAACGCTGGAATTATCTTCGCTAAAGTAACTCGAGAATCTTGGTAACGGGCTGCCGTCCTATTAATCCCTCACATCTCAAAAACCAAAAACATGCTCATCTTGATATTTTTTATTCAGGATGTTCCCATCTTTAACAATAATTTAGTGCTTAGTTTGAAACAAAATTCGAGGGCGAGAAAATGGGTGATTTTACTCTTTCCATAAGGTATTTGAATCCTCGTCATTTCGTTTAGCTCCGTTTGTATATTATATACTCCCTAATTTTGTAATTATGCAAGAACTTAAGTAACTTATTTATATTTTAATATTGTAAAATTCTAGTGTTTTAAATTGTAATATCTTACAAGTGATAGATGCAATACCCTTGCTCCTATCTACCTAGCAGGTTTATTAGGACAGTTTTAACATTACTGCACAATTGAAACAAATTTAACTTAAAATTATTGGAGAGCAAATACCCCATTTGAAATTTGGATTTTTGAAAATACCCGCTGCAGATAATGAAGTACAAAAAGAGATATATGATCATGAACACCAAACAACTTCATAGCAGAGTTAGCGTGCAGTTACAGGAAGACCAGGGTGTCACCCTGAGGAAGACCCTAGAGCTAAGTTCGTATCGTCTCACGATACGCGCCTGCTCCTATAACAGCATGGTCAAGAATAATTGATTTATTTGACTTAGCAGGCTGCTAATGTAAATATTTTCATTTCTTGGTGAAGAACATCAACTTCCTCTTCGGCAAATAGAGAGAAATATTCTATGTTAACAGAGTAGCAATATTAATACGAATTTTGAGAAACGGAAAATAAAACTTTACAAAATTTCAATTTACACGTTTTGAAAATAAAAAAAAAAGTACAATATATTTCACCAATTGATAACATTCGCGTATCTGGACGTGACTAGTTTATTACTGGAAGTTTATGTGAATAGAGGTGTTTAATTGTATAATAGCTATACACATATAATTACTATAGGCTTCTCGTTGGCTTTAAAGCGTTCGTTATTCCGAATATATACTTAGAGCATCATTTTATGTGATCAATTCACACATATTCGATAAAAGGTACCTATATAACAGATAATAATTAGGCCAACATGTATTTTGATAAATAAATAGAATTATGTAATATTCAGCTAATTTTTTCAGTCAATTTTACAATGCCAAACTTACTGCACATTGCTGACCCAACCTTTAACAAATAAAGATAATAAAAGATGAAAGTTACAAACGAGGCATGAAATATTACCAACTTCAACAGTAATGGTTATTATACTGCTAGTAAGAAGAACTTATGCGTTTTAGACAAATATATAATAGCTATTTTCTAAAAATATGTTATAAGAAGTTTTATTACAGACAGGTGTGTGTTTCAGTATTTAGGTGCCCTTAGACAATATATTCTTGCTACACCTAAACAGCTAAAAGTTTAAATAAAAAAAGTAGTTTTTTAATTGTTATATTAGAAAGTAACATAAGTACACCACCACATATAGTAGACAACACCCAGATCCAAAGCCAAGTTTGTCTGGAAGGGGGTTACGGAAAAATGTAGGCATACATCCATGCCCATGTCAATGCCGGGGCTGGAGCTCAAAACCAGTACACAATAGTCGATAGATAGTGCTTAGCATATTGTCAAACCTAGTTCCTCATTTACTTTATTAATATTATATCTTAAACATAGAAATAATTCATAACTAAGTCCCCTAGTAATATTTTAAATTATTATTTCGTTCATTACTATTTGAAATAATGAATACATGATTAGAGAATATTATTTAGGTATTATGCAAATCACAACTTACACACTTTTTTTATTTATTATGAAAATACCTACTTTCTGTATATTGTTGCCCTAATCTGGGCACGCTAATATACTAGTTAGGTAAATACTTTAAAACACTCATTTTTGGAGAACCAATCAAAACAACTACTCTTCTAGCTAATACTGACGAAGTATTGAATTACATGATGGGATTCTTAGCATTTTAAAGAAGAAAATATTGAAAATACTTAGATCATTTATTTACACTTAGTCATTCACACTTTTTTTATTTAACATGGAATTATCTACTTTCTTTAAAATGCTAAGAATCCCATCATGTAATTCAATACTTTGTCAGTATTAGCTAGAAGAGTAGTTGTTTTGATTGGTTCTCCAAAAATGAGTGTTTTAAAGTATTTACCTAACTAGTACATTAGCGTGCCCAGATTAGGGCAACAATATACAGAAAGTAGGTATTTTCATAATAAATAAAAAAAAGTGTGTAAGTTGTGATTTGCATAATACCTAAATAGTATTCTCTAATCATGATAAAAGCAAATAAATAAAAAATAATTAATTGTAAAAAATGAATACATGTGAAAACTTAAAAATATACTGAGAACTACTTTCTCGATAAGGTTATATTTGTAAACAAAATCAACATTGAACTGTAAATGCCGATGCGTCATTTATCCGAAGTATTTAAAGAAAAAAGTAAATAAGAATCGAGGGTGTCTACGTGGGCACCGAAAAGAGGCCGAAGGGTTGCCCGTTGGAAGCGTCCCGAAAAGCCCCGCTGCGTCGTGGGTTTGTGTTCTGGCTTGTCATATTTGTAAGTTGTTACACTTTTATTTTTATTGTCTTATTTGTTGCTTCAATAAATAAATATTGTTTTGTTAAAATTGATGCGATTTTATTTGTGTTTTCCTTCAGATATTCTTAATTTACACATTTTAAGCTGACAATATTCGCCATACAATACACTTTAGCCGACTACAAATACCGTGCCGGTAACAAATTAAACACTTAAGGGCAGTCTTTCAAAAAAATAAAAAAGTGCAATGTAAAAAATTAGGGTAAATTTACCATCGTTGCGTGTAAAATTTTAAAGTAACTTTACCCGCAAAGAGAGTATAAAATTCGATTTACCAGGGAGGATTACACAAAATATAAGTTAAATAGAAATTTTACACTCTTTTTGAGGGTAAAATTAGATTACGATTGGGTGTAATTTTACACGCAACGACGGTAAAACTATGAAAAGAAAATCCTGTCTGGATGAGGGGCAATTTTGGTTCAGGAAGACACCGATACCGAGATAGTAAACAGCGCTATTGGGCATGCTTCAAATTACGATTCCGTAGCAATCGCAGGCGAGGACATCGATCTTCTCATGTTACTAACAGGACTGGTCCGGGAAAAATTGAACGTATTTTTCAGAAAAACCACAAAAGGAGAAATTGCCGAGAAACTCAGTACCAAGCCTTCGATACGACAATGTCATAAGCGCCAACATCCTGTTTCTACACGCCTTCAGCGGGTGCGACACGACTTCTTCTGTTTTGGATTTGGCAAATCGAAACTCATCAGCATTTTGAAGAACAACGATCATTTTTTTAAAGAAAAAAAAATTTCTTCCGAACTTCACAAACGTTTTGTAAGAGCAACTACCAAATCAAACCTTACATTACTTCCACCGACACCGGATGCGATCCGGCAACACACTTTCAGAATATACCTTCAAGAGAAAATGAGTCTTGAGGATTCGGAGAAATGGGGATGGACCAGACAAATTGGGGGCTATAAACGAAAACCATCACAGGAAAAGATGCACCCGACTAACTTCTAAAATAAAAAGCCTGTAAATGCAAAGGAAATTGCGGAACAGCTTGTGGTTGCCACAGAGCTGGGATTAAATGCTCAATTATATATCAAAACTATAGTGGTATTTGCGACAACATTACAGAATTCCCGAAAATCTGTGCAGAACGGCATCACCAACGAATTCGATAAAGAGAATTAATAAACTTCCATCGATCGGCAATGACAATAGATTAAGCAGCAAAGTAATGTCAGAGCGGTTCCGCAGTGCCGCTGAGAAGAGGGGACGGGTTTTAATGAGTAAAAATCTCTGCCGCACAATATCTAGGCGGGTGTTTTTTGAAGATTTTCCCGCCTCTACGCAAACAAAAACTGACTTGCCGACTTTTGCGGCGTGCTGTAGTGCAAACTGTTGTTCGAAAATAAAAATTAAGAAAACGAAGCTGTAGGTTTTCTCCTGCTCTACAATTTTCATGTGGAACAATTTTCTCATCTCAAATGAGAAAAATCGCGAGCCGCGAACTGATTTCAGACTTTCCTTCGAAATTAACAAAAAGCTATCAGCCCTAGGAAAAAATATATGACACATAAAACATGGGAAATTTTACGTCCTTTAAAACACCATATTTATTTTTTATGTAGCCTCAACAGAAGCCGAGATATTTGAGGAAAATGGATATCAATCAACTCACCAATGACCTCCCCACCAAGCCCCAAAATCTCGCTGACGTCGGATGTACATAGTGATTTCATATATACTGACTGTACTATCGTGAGTTGCAGTCCTCGGAAGTTCTAAAAACCTGTAAGGAGGCAGTATTGTTTGTCCACACGTTCAGTGGATGCGATACCACTTCAGCTTTCTTTGGCAAAGGAAAAGTGGAATGCGTCAGTAAAGGAAAAGATCTCCAGGAGATTTGCGGAAAACGATGCAGCTGTGTTAAGTTTGGATTGCGCTGCTCAACAATTTGCTCTAATTGTCATGTGCAAGGATGTTTAAATTCCGAATTTGAAATTGAATAATTATTACTTCAAACATATTTCCTAGGATTCTTAATTTCAGAATTATTTGCAAATATTTTAGGGGTCCCAAAAAATACTTTTTCAAAAATATCTCGTTAAAGTTAAGAAAATGGATACATACAGTACAAAAAACCATCTATAGGTTCATGTATACGCACATACTAAATGGGAGGCTTTCCCGCTTCAGTCAATCTGTGAAGTTGTGTTATATTTTAATTATTTACCCCGCTTAAGATTTAAAATATCGCGGTCACTAAGAGTTTTCCACATATATTGTAATGAACAATTTATTTTCGTTTAAATTACAAAAATTTTGATGCCCGAAAGAATCTGACAGCTCAAAAGGGTTACCGAGTTACAGATAATTGAATATTTCACCCTTCGAGGGGGTTGGCCAAGACGTGACTTAATGTTGTATATTAAACCCTCCATCAGAGGTTTACTTTCTTCATCCCAAGCCCACGATCCTCGTATTTTAAACACAAACTCTTACGACTACTTATCCAAGAAAACAAGTCTTCTTTTTGGCTAATTGAAAAATTAATATTTTAAATGTAGTCTCCCGTCAACGCCAATAAATTCTTTGACAACTGGTAAATGACGCAATATATTTAAATAGAAAAGAAATTGTGACCGCAGTAATTTATAGGTAGGATTGTACGTAAGTTCTATTATCCATTCTACGCTCCAGATTTAACCGTATTCATCAATTTGAAGTTCTGCATTTTCTAACATATTACGTGAAAAGTTCAATGGGCTGGAGTCGGATTGAATTAATTATGTAAAAGTAAGAAATGTGGCGCTAAACTTAACCTAGATCGAATACGTAAAACTTTCATAGGATTCATGGTTGAGTAATGGAAATGATTTATATTATGCATTAAATAACACCAATCTCATGCTTAATAAATTCGATGCTAAACATTTAAGCAGCATACTTTTATTGTGATTAATTAATTTGTAATAGAACCGACAGTTGTCTGTGCTTACAGCCATAAAAAACTTTTAAATAATTATTTGACTATAAATTAAATGATAGATTCTCAGGAATATTAAATTAAACTAATGGCGAATAAAATGATTACACTTTGTAATTAGGAAGCCCTGCCCACAGACAAAAAGGAACAAGAGATCTGTTATTTGCTAATTAGAGTTTCGCCAAAACTTTCATTTCCATTACATTAACTTTCTTATTATACACTTGATTTCAGATTCAGGGATATGCTAAATCTAATAATTCTGCAATTGAAGATTTTCATAAAGCGGCCAAGAATAAATTCATGTTGTTTGCATTGATTTAATTGTATCTCTTCTTTAGAAAACTTAGTTAATTCTACTAGTGTGCATCTTCACGTTCAAGTATAATTAAACATATAATTAGTAGACATGTTTAATAATCGATAATGTAAGTTCGTTCGCGAATATTCGTGATAATTCAGACATATTCAGGCAAACAATCTGGCAAATAGTTTTTTAGAAGCTTTACTGCAATCTATTTTCAGCAGATAACACAGTCCCACAAAAAAATTGGTCTCTCCGGCAGTCCAAACCAGTGTATTCTTATGTATTTTGACCAGTTCAATCCGAAACCGAAGTCAGAATTGTCAGATTGACTCTTTTTTTGTCGCTAACCTCAAAATACACCCGTAAAAAGCCGGTTTTTCGCCTTTCACACTCGAATGATTTTTTTTTAATATGTTTACTTCATAACCTCGTAAAGCTCTAACCTCATACAACTGTAACTACGTAGCCTTACAACTCCATAACCCCATTTCCTTATTAATTGGGGCGTGCAAGTTTTTATGATCACAAAACTCTGAGTAAACAGAAATTTTACACACTGACTTCAAAAACCATATAACTCAGAGTGTTTGGGCTTTTATAACCCCATAACCTCTAAATCCTTCATAATTCCATAACACGGGGCATCATTTATCGTCTTGTTCTGAGGCAAGCGGGCTTTTGTCAGTGCATCACCAGGGAATATTTACTTTTCATATCTTGTACTCATCAGCTCAAATACGAGCTTCCGCGCGTGAATACGGAAGTAGGCTGCTTGAAAAATCTTAAATTTCATTTCTTGGATTCTCATCTTGACTACTTCTTGTTGATTTCAGTGAACGAAAGTGTGGAAAATTCCACCTAGACTTCAAGGATGAGGATTGTCGATATCAAGGCAGATGGGATAACCATATGATGACTGATTACTGCTGGATGCTGTCACGAGATATTCCTGAGAGAGGACTAAAACGTAAGAAACGGCCATTGTATAGATCTTTCAAGAATAAATGAACTCGATATCACAAAAAAAAGAAAGTAAATTGTATACGCTATTCACGTGCAGTAGCCCATATGTAAGCTGATGAGTACCAGATATGAAAAGTATATATTCCCTGTTGATGCATTGACAAATGCCTGCTTGCCTCGGAGGATGCCTCGGGTTATGGGGTTATGAAGTTAGAAGATTTAGAGGTTATGGAATTATGAAAGCCTGCATACTCCGAGTTATGTAGTTATTGAAGCCTGATGTGTAAAGTTTCTATTTAAAGTTATAGAAGCTTGCACGCCCCTATTAATAAGGTTATAAGGGTTAAGGAGTTACAGTGATAGAAGTTATGAAATAAACATATTTAAACCTATTCTAACTACTAATTTGAGTATGAAACGCGGCGGCTTTTTACGGGTATTTTTTGAAGATAAGGATGAAAAACGACCCAGTCTGACAATTCTGACTTCGAATTCGGATTCAGCGGGTCAAAATACATAAGGTCTGGTCCGCCGGACAGACCACTTTTTGTGGGCCTGTGTAATTAATTGTATTATTAATTATTTAGCTTATTTTCTACTTAAATTTCTCATCATATAGGAATGCCCCTAAAGGATTTATAAGTTCCACCTCTTGTCGCTTTAAGTCTATCGCATACATGGTCGATAATTAAAAATTAATCGACTTATCTGAAGATTAATTTAAATTATATGAACCATTTTCTCCGAAACAATTGTACCCCACCCTCCCTTTCCCAAAGATCTATTTTAGCACAATACAAGAGAAGTGAGGTCTGACAGCTTGACTGGTGATACAGGAGGAAAAAACTTACTTTAAACGTTGTGACTCAATCGCTCAAGAGAAGAAAACTACCTGTGTTATATAATTGTTGAAGGAGAAAATGGTGAAATATAATTCCTTGAAATACTCCATAAATGTCCAGTTCTTTACGGGCATTTATATATGATTAGAACTTTATCTATATATTACTGAAAGGTACAAATATCAATACATACCTTAATAAAAATACATTAAAAAAAAAGTTTTATCAAATAGAAAAATTACATTATTATCCCTTACATATTAGAATTTACAAATATAAAATTCAGAAAAAAGAAAATTGTGTGGCAATTATTATCGGCTTCATCTGATTCTGACAACGATATATCTTCATTATTCACATTCACCTGTATCAGAGTTTATATTTACATCAGAACTAGATATCTAAACAGATTTAAGAAATGTATCTGCAGATTGATTCGTAAATAAAAGCAATTATTCGTGAACGTAACAAACGAATTTTCATGAAAATTTCCATTCTTCGCTTCAAAGTATTCGCGGCTCACATCACTAATAAATTAGATGTAATAACTACCCTGGTCAATACGTTAAAGTCAATATCACATTTTAATTTTTTCAATGAAAATTGGTGAATAGGAAATTTTTGAGGCAATTAAATCTGCTTTCATTTTCGGTGTAGATCCAAAACATAAATATTTATGATAAAAATGTACGCTTAACTTTTTTACCCGTTTTATTTTGGTTATTTTATTAAAAAATCAATCTACCTCATTTTGGCGGAAAAAGTATACTTGTTGTTAGTCTTAGAAATAGACTGTTTTCGAGATAATCACATTTTAACAATCCGTTTTTCGATGGTGCATGGTGGGATAATTATGCGTGTATGAGAAGGAAATCTATGAAGTTTTTATGAAGGTTAATTGACAAGGGAAGGTTTGAGGGTCTGAGGTAGGCTGAAGGACGGTAGCAGCCCCAAGAAGTTGTTACAATCTTTCCAAAATTTACTGTTTTTCTATTTTAGTTGTAATACTTATCCCCCCATTTTCAAGGATATTCAATAAAAAAAAGTTAGAGAAGTTTTTAACACACCCACCCCTACAAACGGTCAAAAACCACCCCTTCTCGCCGTATTTCGATAGTCGGATGATTATGCGTGTTTGGGAAAGAAATCTATGAAGTTATTATGAAGGTTTATTGATCAGGGTAGGTCTGAAGGTCTGAGGCAGGGTGAAGGGCGGTAGCAGCCCCAGGGGGTTGTCACAACCGTTCGAAAAGGACAATTGACTTTTTCCCTTTTAGTTTTAATACTCTCCCCCCACTTTCGAGGGCGCTGAACTCGAAAAAAATAGTCGGTTACGTCTTCAACCCTTTCCAACCACACAATCTGGAAAAAACCACCCTTTTCTTGGTTTTTATCGTAGTAGCGTTGATCAATACGTGTTTTGAAGGAAATGATTAGGTTCTTACTTTTTACTAGGGTGTGGTGACAACAGAAGGGTCGTGTCAGGGGAGGGCGGTAACAATCCTTCTTGATCGGAATATCGGACAATATGTGCATAAAATCATGAATAATCTATTTTCCAAGTGGAGAAAATTTTCATTCTTTTTAATAGATAATGTAAATATAATATTTTAGTAACAATACAATGAAATATTTTTTTATACTACAACTAATTAATGTAACCTGGACTTACAAATAGAATTGCAATCTTGATACTCCTCAAAATTCATATCACATTCAAGCTCTCGTCTTCTCCTTCATCAAATTCATCACCCGTTTCCGTATCAGAATCGTACATATTAACTTGAGAGATGAAATCTAAGTTATTATCATAATTAGCATCATCAGGCGCGTTCGATTCTGTACGTAGGTTATCATCTTGATCCTCTGGGATACGATTTTCACAATCCCGACCTCGGAAATTCTTACAGAAAATACTATACGGTATACCCAATTTTACACAACCACACTGTTTTGAACACCCGTTCTTACAACTACAGTAAAATTATAATCCTTTAAAAGAAGTCTGGGATCAATTTATTTCCCGAAAGCTTTGATTCTAGACAATGGGTTCGCGCTATCCACTCGTTGAAATTTAGTTCATTTGAAAGCCAGGCTTGACTAATTGCAGATACACACGCAAGGTATGTTCTCCACTCGCCCCTTTAGTGGGGGTAACGTACAAACATTAATATTTTTGCTTTCGTCTGCATAAATTTATAAAGAATAGAGTTAAAATCTCTTACCTTACTTGCTAATTTTAATGCTAAATTACAGAGTTCATCCTGTGATGCACTAGGATTCAAGAACATCCTAGTGGAAGTGAGGAGTCGGAATAGTATGCAAAATTGTGCTAAAGTTATGAAGCTTATTCCCCCCATTTTCGGGGGTGCTGAACATGAATAACGGGTGAAGAAAGTTTTTAGTCATGCGCATCCCCTTTAATGGCCGCTTATTTCCAATATGACAGCTTGTTGATCCCCGTTTTCGAGGATGGTGATCTAGGACAATGATAAGAGCCAAGTGACAACTTCAGAGATTGGTCGCACCTACCCCCCCCCCCCCCCCAGAGTATTTTTTATTTTTTTTATTTTCTAATTTGTATATTGAGTGGGAATGATTTCAAAGTCACCATTTCTCCATTTTACGTCCTCACCAAAAATGAACCTCTCCTCACAAGGATTTGAAATTCATGTTCCTTAAAACGAGATGTAAGGAAGATATTGGTAAAAAAAAATTTCTGTTTTTAATTCATCATATATACAGGACCCGATTTTGAGTACAATATAATATTACCTAGGGCGCTTACAAAGAGAATTACATGGTTCATATTCCTCGAAATGAACCGGAATGAGTTCTCTTAAACTTAAAATTTTTATATCAAACTTGAAACGAAATGAAGCAAAATAACTTGTTAGAATACTGCTTATTGAAATTCAGACATATTCGTCATACAGTGAACGCCAGAGTCATGTAAACTACCTTGTTTCATATAAACAAAGTTTTACTATAATTTTAGAGCAAAATGTTATTACGGCTTTCAATTAGATACAGAAAAACCGCTACCTAAGGAATCACCACTTACACATCCAAGTCTCCTATCCAAGTCTCTTACAACGAAAATACTATAATTGGATTCTACTGAATTTCGAATTACTATGCAACCTGTAGGGTGTTTATAAATCTTAAAATCCCACATGTTGATACTATATTTGCACTTCACTATGTGGAAATTATTGTTTATGGAACTTTAATAACATAATAACATAATATTTGAAATCGTCTACCCAAAAACCTATAAAACGATATGCCACATCGTTAGTGGGGGTGGAGATGGTGGTAGAGGAGTGGAAGCGGGGGTGGATGAAGTAAAATAAAATTGAGGCCTTAGGTTCTTGTATACACGCTAAATTACAATTTTTTTTTCTCACTATCTTTAATAACGGGTGGGGGTAGCAATGGGGATGGTAAATGAAAAAAATGTTTTTGAGACATTAGCTTCTCTTGTATATACTAAATACCAATTTTATGGACTTTTACCTGCTTGATGTACCCATTTACCTCCATTTACCCCAATTTACCCCCCAACCCTTCAACGGAATAAGATGAAAATATAATCTAGTTCTATATCTCGTTAAAATACATACGTGTACCAAATTTCAAGTCAATATCTTAAACGGTTCCAGAGTAATCGTGCACACAAAAAAGTTACAGACAGACAGACCGACCGACCGACCGACAGACCGAATTTTTTTTGCTCAAACTTAATATCTCGACTTTTCATGACATTCTAAGCCTATTTGAACAATACAAATTTTTTTAAAGTTTTTTGTCGTTATTATACTTCCGCTGGATGTGGAAGTAAAATATGAAATTGTACAAGATATTGAAACTCCAATATACAATTTGTCTCACACATTCAAACGACGCACAGTGGGACCGAATTCATTTCTAGCCGGACAAAAGTGCAAAAAACAATTGACGCCAAACAAAACGAAACTTGTCTTAACGTACTCGTTAGAGGTAGCTAAGTTTATTGTATACACGACGCGTCGCTGGTAATTAGATTCAGAGTGTAAGGTGCAGTGTAAGTTGCACGTTATTTGCGTACGAAATTCTCGTAATAAGTAGCACCTCTGAACGTTTGATATTATCAACATAGCGTAGTTGACTATCGATTAGTGGGTTGTTTTTTTTTAACAGTAAGGTAAGTGTATGTAGCCTACATTCACATTTCCCAAATTAGGATTGTCTATTGAATAATAAAGTATAATCAATTGTCGACTGAAAAATTTAGTTATAGTTATGTTAAATAGGACCGCAAAAAAAAAGAGGGGGCGAGGGGATATTTCTCTATTTTATTTTTCTTTACTGCACAGTGGTTACTTATGATTGCTTAATAGCTGATGTTCTAAGTTGCGCCATAACTAATGTTTTTAAGCATGAAATTTGACACATACCCGCCCATGTGCTCTATCGATTAAAATAATTATTTTTTTCGTTTAACTCGCCCTAACACAGACAAATAGCGATGTGCAGTGAGTTTCCCCAAGTACTAAGGATGCGCAGTGGGTTCCTTCGAGTACTATGAATGCGCAATGGGTTTCCTCGAGCACCATGGATGCGCAGTGGGTTTCCTCGGGTACTATAGATGCGCAGTGGATTTCCTCCAGTACTATGGATGTGCCGTGGATTTCCTCGAGCACTATGAATGCGCAGTGGGTTTCCTCGAGTACTATGGATGCGCAGTGGATTTCCTCGAGTATAATGGATGCGCAGTGGGTTTCCTCGTGTGCAATGAATGGGAAATGGATTTCCTTAAATGCAATGGATGTGCAGTGGGTTATTATCTCAATGTTCTTAATTCCACGCAGACGAAGTTCCACGCGAAGGAAGTTCCACGCGGATGAAGTCGCAGGAATCAGCTAATATTGTAATATAATATTTTACATTTAATAAATTAAACTCTTTATAAAATGTGTTTTTATTTTCTAATACTTATCCTGACATGATGTTCATGAGTGAGACAGGTGAGACATCTTGAACAGCTGTAACAGGTGTAACAGGTCCGCGGACCTGTTCGGGCTGTTCAAGATGTCTAGCTCTTTATATATGCATATACAGGTACGTATATTATGTATGATCAGCTCGAACAAGTGTAACAGGTGTAACAGGTAAGCGGACCTGTTACTCCTGTTACACCTGTTTGAGCTATTCAAGATGTCTAGTATAGCGACTATAGCGACTCACTCACTTCCAAAAGCGAGAAGTTTCCATGGAGTCGCTAAGAAACAAAAAGGAAAACTCGATCCATAATGGAGAAGTTTCCATGGAGTCGCTAAGAAAAATAAAAAACATTCGATATAAAAATATAATATCAATATACATAAAAATACCAAAAATGACATAAAATATGAACCTGTATTAAAAACAAATATACATATATTAACTTCGATTTTAATTTTATTTATAGCGGTAACGCTATAAATTTGGTGACCCCGACGTGATAAATATATGCCCGACGTGATCATTTTATGTCCAACGAGATAAATATATGCCAGAAGTGAAAATTGTATGTCCAACGTCATAAATATATGCCAGAAGTGATCATTTTATGTCCAACGTGATAAATATATACAAGAAGAGATTCGATATATCAACTACCGTTATAAATTGACCATTTTATGAAGAGAAGAATTTTCCCGATGAATTTTGAATAGAGGTTCCAAAGTTGAATAGATGTTCCTATAATTTATGGTAATTTCCTAATTCAATCAACTGAAGTTGTATATTACAAGTACTGTCATCTGTTGGTGAGTGAGTTAAAGTACATTCCTTTTTTATCTGAGAGAGTAGTCAATCAATCAAACAATCACAATCGATTAGTTATGCAAAGACAACCTTCAGACAAGGATTTTCCTCAAACTCATTATGTCACCTCTGTCAAACTACCCCCATTCTGGAAATCAAAACCAGAAATTTGGTTTACCCAGATCGAATCACAGTTTTCTGTTGCAAAAATTGTCAATGACAAGAAAAAGTATGATCAGGTTATAGCTAATTTGCCATTAGATGTGATAGATAATATATACGATATAATATCTAATCCCCGGAAACGGATCTCTATATAAATTTAAAGAAAGTTTTAATTTCACGTTTATCATCGAGTGAGGAAAAACGTCTGAATGATCTGTTATCAGGTTCCCAAATGGGCGATCTGAAACCTTCAGATTTCTATAGATCCATGCTGAATATGGTTGGAGGATTCAGCATGGTTAGTCAAGATTTATTGATAAAGCTATGGAAAAGACGTTTGCCTCAAACAGTATATATTGCCATTACAGCTTCAGGGAAAACAGACACAAAAGAGATTCTAGATATTGCGGATCGGATCTGGGAGTCCTGTCAAAATTCAATGGTTGCATCGTACTCCAAAAATCCTCTTGACTCTGAGTCAACCCAGTTATCAGATTTAACTACCACTATCAAAAATTTTTCAATCACTTTCCATGATTCAATTAATCAAGTATTACAAAAACAAGAAATTTTTAATTCTCGATTAAACTCTTTAGAATCCAGACTTTCCAATCAATCCTTCGAGCCTCAACCTTCTACTTCATGCTGCAACAATTGCAAAAGTAGAAGCAATTCACAAACTCGTACCACTAATCGCAATCGTTCACCCAGCCGTAATAATGTTTCCAATAGATTTGATCGTACAGACAATACTATTTGTTACTACCATCAACTTTATGGTACCAATGCCTATCGTTGTGGAGGTGAATGGTGCAAATTCAGTAAGAATTGTAAAAAATCTGATAATTCTCAAAGATGACTGAAGTTTGATAATTCTATGACGTCTGATTTTGACATTTCTAACAGCAAACGTCGTCGACTTTTTATTTACGATAGATCTAACAACCTGAACTTCCTAATTGACACTGGTGCCGATTTATCTGTGGTGCCACGCAATGCTTTCACAGATTTAAAAAAGAATTTCGATACGATATTAACCGCGGCTAACGGTTCAACCATTTTTACATACGGTAAGAAATTGTTAAAAGTCAATCTAAACTTACGTAGATTATTTCCTTTCGTTTTCAATATAGCAGACGTTGACATACCGATAGTCGGAGCAGATTTCTTGTCTCATTTTGGTTTAGTTGTCGATCTTAAAGGAGCTCGAATAATTGATAACAAGACTAATTTGTCAGTTAATTGTTTTATTAAAAATAGTCCTTTAGACAATTGTAGATTAGATTCACTTAAATTATTTCCTTTGACAGATAAATATAACAAATTACTTTTACAATTTCCTAATTTAATTAGTTCCCCAGATTACAATTTACCTATTAAACATTCTATTGTACATCATATAGTTACTGAAGGTCATTTACTTTTTTCACGACCTCGTAGATTAGACAATCTTAAATTTAAAATAGCTCAAACAGAATTTAATAACATGGTAGAATTAGGTATCTGCAAACCATCATCTTCTCAAGTTTCCTCTCCACTCCATCTAGTGGCGAAAAAAGAGAATGACTGGAGACCTTGTGGAGATTATCGACAACTAAATACGATTACCATTCCAGACAGATATCCATTACCTCATATCCACGACTTCAGCTCTCAGTTGCACGACTGCACTATTTTCTCCAAGATTGATTTAGTGCGAGCGTACCATCAGATACCTGTCGCTGAAAATGACGTTTATAAGACAGCTATAACAACTCCATTCGGACTGTTTGAATTTTCCCGCATGCCTTTTGGTCTACGCAATGCTGGTCAAACTTTCCAACGTTTTATGAATGAAGTACTTGTCAATTTACCTTTCGTTTTCGTCTATTTGGATGATATATTAATCGCAAGTCAATCAGATGTACAACATTTGGAACATTTGGAAAAGGTTTTCAAGAGATTAGACACATACGGAATTAACATTAAACCATCTAAATGTATCTTGGGAGTTGACAATTTAACCTTTTTAGGTCATCACATCTCTTCATCAGGTATTTTACCATCAACTGAGAGAGTCGAAGTCATTAATAATTTCCCTTTACCGACAACTCTCAAACAACTACAACGTTTCATAGGTATGGTGAATTTTTATCATCGTTTCATACCTCATTTTGCTGAAATATTACTTCCCCTATATTCTCTTTGTAACAGTTTATCTCATGATAAAATTACAAAGATAAATAGTTGGCCTGATCAATGTTTAGACGGATTTTCGAAAGCCAAAGACGCAATAAGTAATGCAGTAGTTTTAGCTCATCCTTGCAATAATGATGATACTATCTTATCTCTCTCAGTCGATTGTTCTAACCTTGCCATGGGTGCAGTTTTAGAGCAAAAAGATAATAAGGGATTTCTTGCTCCTTTAGCATTCTTTTCCCGTAAATTAACCACAGCACAAACCAATTATTCGATTTTTGACAAAGAACTTTTAGCATTATATACTGCAATTAAACATTTTAAGTTTATACTTGAAGGTCGAAAGTTTAATTGTTTTACAGATCACAAACCTTTAATCAACGCTTTATTCACAAAAGCAGAAAGATCTCCTCGTCAAATACGTCATTTAGAATACATAGCTCAATTTTCTTGTAAAATACAACATGTTAAAGGAAAACATAATGTAATAGCTGACAGCTTGTCACGTATTTACGACACTTCTTCCTTAAAACAAGATATTTTACCACTTCAACTTAAAAATTCTCCCTTCCTTAATGTTAACTTTGACCTAAAGTTGCTTAGTGAAGCTCAGGAGAAAGATTCAGATCTCAACTATTTATTGTCAGATAAATCATCACTAACTAAAACCAATTTCATTTTAAAAAAGATACAAATTCCAGATTCAAATGATTTTATTTGGTGTGATGTTTCTCGTGCAAAAGTCAGACCTTTTGTTCCACTTGTTTACAGACGAACGATATTCGATATTTTTCACAACTTATCTCATCCTGGTATTAAAGCCACTAGACTGTTGATTTCAAATAACTATTTTTGGCCGAAAATGAACACAGATTGCCATTTATGGTCAAAATCGTGCATTAACTGTCAAGCTGTCAAAGTCAGTCGACATACGCGAAGTGCTCTCGGGAACTTTTCCATTCCGAAAATCAGATTCGACCACATCCACATAGATTTGGTAGGACCATTACCTCCATCCAAAGGTAACTCTTACATTCTTACGGTGATTGAACGATTCACTAGGTGGCCGGAAGCGTACCCTCTTCGCGACATCACAGCAGAAACAGTTGCGCGTACTTTATTTCAAAACTTTGTTTGTCGATTCGGTGTTCCCTTGTCAGTAACGACTGATCAAGGAGTACAATTCGAGTCAAGATTATTTAATGAATTTGCAAAGTTTTTAGGTTTTCATAGAATACGTACAACTCCATATCAGCCAGAAGGCAACTCTTTAATTGAAAGATTTCATCGCTCACTTAAAACTTCCTTGTTAGCTAGAGCCAATACATCACATTGGACAGATGAATTACCCATCATTTTATTAGCATTTAGGACAACTCCCAAGGAAGATCTGCAATGTTCACCTGCTGAACTCATATATGGTCAAACCCTTCGTTTACCTGGCGAATTTTTCGTTGAATCGTATAATTCCCCAGATATTCCTTATTTCATTGACAAATTACGCATTTATTTTAATAATTTAAAATTTGTTCCTCCAACTTCGCATGGCAATTACAAAACTTTTGTTAGTTCAGATCTTGCCTCTTGCGATTTTATTTTCGTTCGCATTGAACGTTTAAAACGTTCATTTACTCCTTTATATGAAGGACCGTTTAAAGTTTTATCTCGTTCAGATAAGTTATTTACCTTTAAGAAAGGAGACAAAGTCATAACTGTCAATATTGATAGGGTTAAACCGGCTTTTGTATTAGTTGACAGATGTGACACTTTGCCTACCCCGATTAAAAAAGTACGTTTTGCAATCGACACGTTGATTGATTGACTATTTTTTTTTTAACGAGGGGGTGTATATAGCGACTATAGCGACTCACTCACTTCCAAAAGCGAGAAGTTTCCATGGAGTCGCTAAGAAACAAAAAGGAAAACTCGATCCATAATGGAGAAGTTTCCATGGAGTCGCTAAGAAAAATAAAAAACATTCGATATAAAAATATAATATCAATATACATAAAAATACCAAAAATGACATAAAATATGAACCTGTATTAAAAACAAATATACATATATTAACTTCGATTTTAATTTTATTTATAGCGATAACGCTATATCTAGCTCTTTATATATACACTAGCTGATGCCCGCGAGTGTGTCCGCGTGGAACTTCGTCCGCGTGGAATTAAGAACATTGAGATACTAACCCACTGCACATCCATTGCATTTAAGGAAACCCACTTCCCATCCACAGTGCCCGAGGAAATCCACTGCACATCCATAGTACCCGAGGAAACCCACTGTGCATCCATTTTGCTCGAGGAAATCCACAGCGCATTCATAGTACTCGACGAAACCCACTGCGCATCCTTAGTACTCGGGGAAACTCACTGCGCATCGCAATTTGTCTATTTTTGTGTTAGAGCGAGTTAAACGAAATAAATAATTATTTTAATCGACAATAGAACACATGGGCGGGTAATGGTCAAATTTCATGCTTAAAAACATCCTCTCTGTCCTCCATTCGGGGTAGGGGGTGGAGAGGTCTCTTTTTGAACCGTCAAATACGTGTCTCCTTATTTCCTCAGAAGGGCCCGTCACTGGAATATCACGTTTCTGACTTACGCGATTTCAGAGATACGGATACCCTTTAGACCATCTACCACCCCCTGTCTTACCCCTTCAAAAAGTGAAAATCGAAATTTCGTCTCACTCGTGTCTAATAGATTCCAGTAAAGATTATTTCTGCCAAACTTCATGCTTCTAGGTCTAACCATTTCCGAAAAGTTTAAAAAACATCCCTTCCCCGTTTACCCTTTCGGGGGGATCTTTTTTGAAAATCCGTCGAATACGTGTCTTCTTATTTTCTCAGAAGAGTTCATCGCTCGAATAATCATGTTTATGACTTACGCGATTTCAAAAATACGGGTGCGCTTTAAACCATCTACTACCCCCGTTTTCACCCCTTCAAAAAGTGAAAATCGAAATTTTGTCTTACACGTATTTAAGAGATTTCAACAAAAAATATTTCTGCCAAATTTCACGCATTTTGATCTAACAGTTTCCGAAAAAGCCTAAAATTTCAACCCCCTTTTTTACCCCCTTGGAGGTCGAATTTCGAAAAATCCCTTCTTAGTAGATGTCTATGACATTCGAGGAACCTCTATGCAAAATTTTAAGTTTCTAGACTCACGGTTTGAGCTGTACGTTGATAGATGGGTCAGTCAGTCAGGGTATTCTTAACAATAAAAGCGACATTACTCAGTTTGGTTTTATTTATTTTTGGGGCATTTTACTACACTCAGTATGTGATATTATTTAATGTATTTGGCTCTACAGTCAACAACAACATTGATTTTATTTATTTCAATAATATGTATTCACTAGAGGTTATCATTACGTAAAAACTAACTTTGTCCAGATAAAAATTGAATTGGTCCCACTGTGCGACGTTTACATAGACTATATGACATGTTAATTCTACTGTAGAATGTTATCAAAGTATTTTTAATAAGGCAAATCACGAAACGACTGCAGGTTTCAGTCGGGCGTTGCCGACTGCGAATAACTTTTCACTCAACTCCTGTTAGATTTACTATTTTGGTTTCAAATTTTTTAACATCCCTAAAATAGTATAGCAGAAGCGTTCCCTCTGAAATTAAGCTATCTGGCCGCACAAAGTGATCGCCAGATTCGTGTAACTATCGTGGTTTATTTAAATTATATTTTATTATAATTTTAGAGCAAAAATTGCTAAGATCAATAGCCAACAAACTAAGCTCACAAAAATACGAAAATGTACAATTTAAACTATACAGTGTGTTTCTCAGATTTGAACAAACTTTATTTAGATTAGGTGATATATCAGTTTTACTTAAAATTGTTTTGTTTAAATAAGACTGCCAAGTATTTAAAACACTGATCTATCAGATCATTATGGACAAAAAATTGTTTTTGCTGTAGAGTTTACCCAAAAAGAAGAGTACTTCAATTTCAGATCTTTTTCTAAGAAAAACATTTGAAAATTCATTGAAGCATTAAACTCCGAATCTTGGCAAAATATTTATAATAAAGTTAGTGTCAATACTAAGTACCTGGCCTTTGATCAAATTATAAGTTATCACTATAATTCATCTTTCAAATTTGTTACAATAGCCCAGTCGATGAAGGTATTTACCCACAAAAAGTTGCAAACTGTGTAAACTTTTTTTTAATGAGTTCGTGAAAGTATGTAGAATAATATCCTGAAAAGTTTACATTTCGCTCGGATGCAGAACATAAAAAAAACTGAACAAAATTTTTTTTTCATCCATTTTTTCAAAATTTTGAAATTAAGTCAAGCTAGGAAAAAACAAGAAATACAGATGGATAGATCACGTATTTATGAACAAAAAAATGTGCTAACAAAATTTATCGCTAAAGCCACGGTTTTCCCGAAAAGAAAATAGTCAAGTGTAACGTTATAACTCGGAGCGAGATACATGCGTGCGCGCGGTTGAATACGTATGACTGTGTCACCGACGCATTGAATTACATGTCACTAAATCAGAATTTGTTCATTTAAAAGATGGAAATTGTAGCTTTCTGATGCTTTTTTGTTTTAAACAAAACAAGCAATGTATGGATGGGAAAAATATACTTATATATATTATCACCTCCGAACTCAATCGTCGCAATAAAAAATATAGAAAAAATAAAACCCCTTAAAAAAAATTCTTTCTTCATTGAGAACTGTTGAAAAGTATGTACACTTCATGATTATTATAGTTTATTAAGTTGTAGTAACGTGGATTCAAAAAAAAGTACATCTCAAATCATTTTAATTTAATTGCTTGATGATTTTCTTGATAAATATATGTATTGGAGGCTGTAACTTGCCGAGAAATTGACCCATTGGAAAAAGTGAAATATCACTATTTCGGAAAAAATGTATACTTTTCGAATGTTCAAACACAAATTCGTTTACTTTTATGCATTTTTTTGAAAATATGATTAATCATATCATGATACGAAATTGCGATTGTCACGATCTTATCCTCATAACTATGAAAATATCTTTGATTGTTTTGAATATAAATTCTGGAACTTTTTCAATACATTAACAAATGTATAGGGAATTCAATGGATATAGCTGAAATGTGGATATTTGTATCTGTAATAAATACAATACAGTAAAAGCACGTAAAAATTCATGCGAGCGATTTAGCGTCTATGTGTGGTGTCTGTGTATGCGTTCATAATTATATATTTTCCCTCCAGACTCACTATTTATCCTCTTAGTCACTAGGAAAAATGTTAAAAATGTGTAATCAGAAAGAGAAAAAAGCTTTATTTTACTTGTTAGAACTGCTAAGAATTTTTAGAGGTTCCGTAGTGTGCATTTAACCGTGCGCTTGGCCACGACCAGCTTTAATGTGAACAGGCCGGAGTGTACGATGTGGCAACGCTGCAATCTGAAACTCTGTCAGTCCTATTAATAATCTATGTAATGTTTCGTGCAAAGACGAGATTACCTTCGCCCCCCGTTTTCGAGGGTGCTGAACATGATGGAAGTGGTGGAAGAAGTTTTTGACCGCCGCAACCCCCTGAGCGGCCAAAAACCATCCCCTTTATGTTTTCATATATAAACTGGTATGGTAAGTAATTTATCGACGGGTTATACTTGAAATTAGATGGAAGAGGGTTATTCAAAGAATTACATGAAAATATTTTTATGACAAAGTAAATTATTTGCTTACAATTAATTTAAAAAACCTAGGTCGTTAACAAACAGCATAACAATCCTTATATTCCTCAAAATGCACATCGCACACGATCTCTTCTCCTTCATCATCGCCCCAGCGATAACTGGTTGATGAGGGTAAGTTTCCGTTACACGGGGCACTGCACCAGACACTAACAAACTTTTCCATTTCTCTCCTTATACACACCATAAGCATCTTTGTATCGTTCAGATTTGGATATTGCACTGTCATAAAAATGTTTTATGCACACCACTGAAAATTTTGTAGGCTGCCAATTTTTCCTAGAAATACTCTTTAGTTACTGTTTCCTCAGTTCCGTCTGGTTCTTTGGGAAATCTAAAGGCTCGGACATAACCTTCAGATGAAGAACTGTGATTGCTTGTACAGCCAGGTACACAACATTTATCCGGCATGTTATTGTTTTCAGACTCCAGACCTAGAATTAATTAAAATTATTTTATTGGCTTTGGTAGTAAAAGTGAATTGAATTAAAAATATAGCGTGCATAAAAAGTATGGTTATAACATAATTTGACGCACAAAAAGTGATTTCAGGTGCGAGCGGTGCAATAGATACTCATATAATTAATTAAAATGATAACTACTTTCTTTATAATACACAATTTGTGAAGTTACACCAACAGGGAGGCACTTTTTATGTATTATAATCCCAATTTATTTGTGGCAGATTACTGCACAACAATTTAGTTTTGCCATGGAGGTAACCTCCTTGAGTTTTGCCAAGAACGGGGACTGAAGCACACGTAGTCACATTTCTATATACTGGCCTGTTCACATTAAAGCCGGTCGTGGCTTGGCCGACCAGAGTGACAAAGTTACTTCACTATTTTTTTCCGGGAAAACCGTGGCTTTAGCGATAAATTTTATTAAAACATTTTTTGTTCAGAAACACGTGGTCTACCCACCTGTATTTTTTTGTTTTTTTCTAGCCTGACTTAATTTAAACATTTTGAAAAAATTGATAAAAAAATTTTTTTTTCACTTTTTTTTATGTTCTACATCCGAGCTGAATGTAAACTTTTCAGGATATTATTCTATACACTTTCACGAACTCATTAAAAAAAAATTATTCAGTTTGCAACTTTTTGTGGGTTTCACTATAAAATGATCTCTGTCGTCTGGGCTACAAGAAATATTCAAAATGGCAACAGTTGGATAACCACAAGAATTAAAGTTTCATCATCCAAGCTAGAAGAAATATTCTCATTGCAAAGAAAAGGCATGTTAAATATAAAATATTATAAAACATACAAGAAAATCTACAAAAAAGTTATAAGGTGAGCCAAACAAATGTATTTCGATGAACTCATAGCAACCTCAGCAAACAAATGTAAAACGGCATGGACAATAATTAATAACTCACTAAAAGATAACACCAGGACAAATAAATATGAAATTGAAATAAATGGCAATATAACATCGGATAATTCGATGATTTCAAACGAGTTTAACTCATATTTTGTTAACTTATCAAAATCACTACGCACTTCCTTAAATTGTCAAATTTCAGCCAATCAACCATCAGTAATTACCACCAACGAATCCATTTACTTAAATCCTGTAACAACTACTGAAATAATTAATATTATAAATAAGTTAAAACAATCTAACTCTGTAGGCCCCAATTAAAATTATCAAAAAATGTGCTCATCAACTAGCGGAACTCTTATGTCACATAATAATAAATGTTTTCAGGATGGTACATACCCTAATATGTTAAAAATATCCAAAATTCTACCACTTTATAAAAAAAGGTGACCATAAACTTCCTGGTAATTATCGACCAATAGCAATCCTATCTGTATTTTAAAAAACTATTTGAAAAATTCTTGGCAACACGTATAATTACTTTTTTAGAAACTAAGCAAATATTGTCGCCAAATCAACACGGTTTCAGGGAACACAAATCTACCACTATCGCGCTTTTAGCTATACTTGATCAAGTCTACAAAAATTTAGATCAAAACAAGAAAGTCCTTGCCAGTTTTGTTGATCTCTCTAAGGCTTTTGACTGTGCCGACCATCAAATTATTCTAGAAACTATAAAGTCTTATGGTATACGTAACCTTTGCAATGACTTACTTAGTCTTATTTAACCGGTAGGAAACAGTTCGTAGATTGTTTTGACAAAAGATCAAATGAACTTCTGGTTGACATGGGTGTACCACAAGGCAGTGTGTTAGGCTCGCTGTTGTTTATTTTGTATATCAATGATTTGGACAATTTCATTTCTTCCCATTATGGCTCAGTTGCAGATGACATAACTATTATTTCTTGTGGAGACAACTTAGAAGTTGTACTCGAACAGCTCAAAACTAACTTTAGATCAGTTACTGAATACTTTAACAACAAAAAGCTTGTGTTTAATCAAGATAAAACGTGTATTATGCAATTTTACTGAGTTCCATCAAGATATAATTCAAGTTTGCTATTACAACACAATGGACAATCAGTACAATAGCTTACGTCTCTCAAATTATTAGGAATTCATATTGACTTACCTCTCGATTGGAAAACTCATGTCACCTCAGTATGCACAAATTGTGCAAGTAAATGTTTTGCTTTAAAAAGACTACGCCAGATAACTAGTATCGAAACGGTAAAAACTTATTATTATTCCAATATGGAAGCGGATATAAGATATATAGTACTTTTTTGGGGCAAATGGGGTTTTTTTACTACAAAAAAGGGCAATACGCGGGCTATAGGGATTCTTGTAAATCTACTTTTATTCGGCAAAAAATATTTACTTCACCATGTTAGACATATTCGAAATATTAAAATTTGTTAAGCAAAATTTATCACATTTCAATTTTCAAAATGCCTACCATCATTATTCAACTAGTCATGGATATAATTTACAGCACGACATCTATAGACTTCAGCTATATGAATCAAACCCATATTACGTAGGAACCATCCTTTATAACAAACTTAGTAATGACATAAAAAACATAGCCAGCCAAAAGAAATTTTTCTCCACTGTAAAATCTATATTAATTGTGAATGCATTTTACTCTGTAAATGAATGTCTGAATTCGCAGCTAATATAGATAAATATTTTTGTACTTTTGTGTTTTTTGTATTTTGTAAATATTTGTAAACAATGGTGCCAAAATTAATTTGACGTCCTATATCATCAAAAAAAAATATCTATTTGAACAATAAAAATAAAAAATATATTGACTGTGTACTTAATATGAGTGGCACCATGTAAAAGTAAATTGTGCTTTAGCAAAAGTCAGTCAAATATTTGCTGTGAACTACACCAGAATGCATCTTCTACTCGTTTAATCAACACTTTACTGGGATATAGTCTTTTTACCCATAACTTAGTTTTCTGAGATTACATTTAACATCACATTGTTTTCAAATAATTCGAAAAAATATTCGAGGAACATGTTGCATATATGTTCTTCAATTATTCTGAAAATGTCGAAAAAATATATTCGAAACGGTATTCCCTTCATTTTAAAACAATTTTTCCTATTTGCTTTATTTTTAACATAAATAATAGTTTACTTTATTTTTCAATAAAATAATTTTCTGCATAAAAAAGTAGCACTCTTACCTATCCCATATACGGTATTTTACGGTAGATGTACTGAAATTTTGTATTTTATTTTAATAATATCAGAAATTCTTCTAAAATTAATCGGTATTTTAGAAATACTTTATTCTTTTCTCGATATTTAGGTTTAGAATTTTGGGAAATGAATTTATGTGATGACTATTAACAATTTGTTATAAAATGAATGCTAATTTTATTAATGAAATCTGTTGAAAAGAAGAAACTCCCAATATAAATTGGATCAGTAATAAATTGTGACAGATAATGCGACATGGCGGAATATTCCTGAATATTTTGCTGTCAATCACGTCTGTATTTATACATATGTAGCCCAGAAGACAGAGAACATTTTATAGTGAAACCCACAGAAACTTGCAAACTGAATAATTTTTTTTAACGAGTTCATGAAAGTGTATAAAATAATATCCTGAAAAGTTTACATTCCGCTCGGATGCAGAACAAAAAAAAAATGAAAAAAAAATTTTTTTTCATCCATTTTTTCAACATTTTTGAATTAAGTCAGGGTAGAAAAAAAAATACATGTGGACAGACCACGTGTTTCTGAACAAAAAATGTCCTGATAAAATTTATTGCTAAAGCCACGGTTTTCCCGGTAAAAAATAGTGAGGTAACTTTGTCACTCTGCGCGGCCCAGCGCACGGTTAAATGCATACTACGGAACCTCTAAGAATTATTAGCAGTTCTAACGAGTAAAAATAAAGCTTTTTTTCTTTCTGATTACTATGAAGGCGTAGATAGATCACGTTGCTTTTTATTTTATAATTTACACTTATAAACTGGGAATTATACCAATTTACACTTACAAACTGGGAATTAAGCTAATTTACACTTGGCAACTGGGAATTATGCTAATTTACGCTTACAAACTGGGAATTATGCTAATTTACAGTTGCCAACTGGGAATTATACTAATTTACAGTTATAAACTGGGAATTATATGAACGCAGTATGGCATTCTGTAAAAGGTTGTAGGTTGTTTCGCTTGAAACATTATGTATTTGCAGTTAAGTGATATAGTACTGAAATGTTCATGATGGATGATTCTTTGGATCATTTAATCACGTTTTACTTTAGGTTGGGCCGTCAGCATTTAGATATACTTTCCTGTCTGGCTCTAAATCATAACAAATAGTGACCGAACTTTAAGAAGAAAGTTGAGCAGACTTAATTTATACAGAAGAAAACTTTTTACCAATATTTTATCTGGCAAAATTTTTAGAAGAAAATATTCCACGGCCAATTTTGGATAAATATATTTAATACTTTAAACGATGATGGAGTATTTTCTCTAACTTTCCTAGATAAATCCTTGGTGCAACTTTGTTTTCTCAAAATAATACAGGATTATCACCGTTCACCGTCACTGTATTAGTTTCATCTTAATTATTAATTTTGTGTGACAAGGTTCAATTGTATATAGAATTCGTAGATTTTGCAGGAATTAAATCCTGTTATAAAACTTACGAAAATCTACCATTTAGACAATCTTCATCTATTATATATATATATATAATTGAATGTTGTGTAGTATAGCACCAAGAAGAGAACTTATTAGAACACACAATTCAAGAACTTAATAATCACCTAGAACTTAACATCACGAACAATGATGTAAATGATATCTTTAAAATTGGAAAACAAAAAGAAAAAAGGCCCATTATTGTCAAATTTGTTTCATTTTTAACGAAATAAGAAATATTAAAAAACTGTAAAAAATTAAAAAATACGAGCATAAAAATAGGAGAGGAATTAAATTTAGAAGAAAAAAAAGAAATAAAATACTTTATCAACATTTGAAGGAAACCAGAAGTAAAAATTACATTTCGTATGTCAAAGGAAACAAACTTCACGCCAATAATAAAGCTTATACAGCTGAGAAACTTGCAGATAATGAAGAAGACACTGACAAGGAAGCTACAAACGATTCAGAACTAGCTGCTGAAACAAATAATGCTAACAGTGCACCAGCCACCCCTAAATTGCAACTTCTAACAACAAAGAGGAGGAGTATGAAATAATACAAAGCGAGCCAAAGAAGAGAAAATCCACACCCACGCAAAATGCAAACAGAACATCAGCAAGAACAGCAAAAATTAATCAAAGAAAGATAGAAAAAGTGAAACACATGGATGAAAATTCAACAATAAGAAAGAAAAATTAAATTTGAACACATATACTAAGACAGTATAATAATTAGCATTTTATGTAAGTAACTTTAGTTTATGTAATATTTAATTGTTAGTATATAGTATAGTTGTGTGCGTGTGGGTATATGTGTATAATATGAATACGTACATCTGTGATTTTACATTTGAGGAAATTGAAATAGAAATTGTTGAAAATTTTAATCAGTGCAGTCAAGTTTATAAAATTAATGAGGTTTTTTAAATTTTAAAATGATGCATAATAATATCAGAAGTATAAATAAAAACTTGGATGAAATGAAAATTATACTAAGTCAACAAGAAATACAGTTTGATTGTATCGTGTTAACTGAAACACATCAAATTGAAAATATAGGTTTATATAATATAGAAGGGTATAATTTAATTTATAATGAGGCAAAATATAATAAAAATGATGGCATTGTAATATTTTTAAAAGATTCACTTCCTTACAATTTCAATATAATTAAATTATATGAAATGTCAATCATAACATTGGAAATATTTTTTAATAATAGGACAATATCAATAATGGCTATATATATAGATCACCATCACTAGACCCGAATCAGTTTAATCTAGACTTACAAAGTCTTCTAACAAACGAAACAAAAATATATGATTATGAGCTAATTGTGGGAGATTTAAATATTGACACATTAAAAAAATTTGAATATTCTACGGAATATCTCAATATCCTTTATGAATTTGGATATGTATCGTTGATAAATAAATATACGAGAGTTCAGGGGAATTCAGCGATTTGTATTGATCATATTTTTTTGAAAACCCAAACTGATCATGATTTATGTTTGCCGCTAATAATACTTTCAGATATTACGGACCACTACTCTATTGCTTTCCAGTGTGTTCTTTCACAAAAAATAAATGATAACGTAGAAAATAACAATAAATTTGTGAAATATATTAATTATAGTAAACTAAGGAACGAATTAAGTCAATCAAAATAGTTGTATCAATGTAGAATCGGCGACAAATAAATTTACAGAGAGCGTATTAAATAAAATATAAATGTGCACCTATTATAAGAAAATTTCTCACAAGAATATTAAAAGAAAACGGTGGATGACGACATCTTTGGTAAACTCTGTAAATCACAAAAATTCACTATATAAATAGTGAATTTTGACTATAAAGCCACTAAACGCAATCCCGAGAATCTAGGTTTGAGGGAGGAATATCAAATTTACAAAAAAAAAATCTTAAAAACTTAATTGAAAAAAGAAATGTTGATTATTACAAACATTTAATAGAAATAAACAAAAATAATAAAAGTTGTATACTAAAGAAAACACTAACAACAAAATAGGACTAATTAGGAACGAACAAAATGAAATAATTACAAATAATGCAAGTATGTCAAACACGTTCAATAAAACTTTTATAGAAACGGGAGAAAAGTTAGCTAGAAAAATTGTACCCAGATCATAACTATTTGCCAAAAAGAAAAATATTACAGAACTCAATTTATATAAGTCATAGAGATAAATATGAAATTATCGATATTATTAATTCGCTTAAAAATAAAAAGTCCCCTGGATTTGATAATATACAGAGGGAAACATTAAAGCATATAGTTCAATATATTTGTGACCCATTGGCTTATATTATAAAGACAATAATTGACACCGGAGTTGTTCATCTGCTTTTAAAACATCCGTAGTTATACTCATTTATAAAAAAGGGAGTAAAATAGACCCAAGTAATTACAGGCCCATTTCCTTAATAACGAACTTCGCCAAAATTTTCGAAAAGGTTATAAAAAAAAGACTTACCTCATACTTACAAAAATACAATATCATATCTCCAAAACAATATGGCTTCCAAGCAGGAATATCAACACAAGATGCTATTGTATTTCTCACAAAAAAAATTTATAACTCATTGGATCAACAAATGCCTTCGTTAGCTGTCTTTTTAGATCTAGCGAAGAAATTTGATACGGTAAGTTTCTCACTACTCTCCGTATCTTTAGATGATCTTGGTATTCGAGGAATCAATCTAAAATTATTTAATAATTACTTGGAAAATAGGGTTCAATATGTTAGACTGAATGGAGTACACAGTGACTCAAAAACTATTATATATGGCGTTCCTCAAGGCACTGTTTTGGGACCATTGCTATTTATTATTTACATTAACAATTTATTTCTTCTTAAAATCAATGGAGAGTTAATTACTTTTGCAGATGACACAGTTGTTTATTACAAAGGTACAGATTGAGTTAAATTAAAACAGAAAGTAGAAACGGATTTCACGCGTATTAAACAGTGGTTTAATAATAAAATACTTACCATAAATTTTGATAAAACTTTTTTTCTTCTACAAAAGATCTAAAAATATTGTACTATTCATTAGTGAATCCTCATATAAATTACGCAATATTAGGATGGGGAGGTGAACTGAACAATCACCTAAAATCTGTTGAAACATTGCAAAAGAGATTTTTTAAAGTAATACTACAAAAAAGCATTATGTCAGATCAATTACTAGATGAAATATAAATCTTTGACATAAGACAACACTATTTTTATACAGTTTGCATCCATACCTATAAGAATAAGCATCTATTACAACTACCACTTATTGATTATAATACAAGACAAAAGTCACATAATTTTGTTGTTGAATTTATGCAAAAAACAATAGGACAGCGAAGCTTAAGTTTTCTAGCACCTAAAATTTTTAGCTCACTACCTCATGAAATAACTACTCTCAGCACACTAAATAAATTCAAAGAATAATGTAAAAGATATATACTATTACAAAGCCGAGAAAATATATATTCTCTAATTGATTTAAAAAATAACTAAATCTTGCAATCGATTAAAATATTAATATGTATACACATATGTTTATGTATATGTGTGTGTGTATACTTTTGCTACATTACTGGTTTTCTCACATTATTATTATCAACACTGTTGTACAAACATTATATAACGCCTACAGTTTAGAATATTTTGCCCTCATTACTTAGGTTATTAAGGATATAACTCAATATTTTACTCATCATAACACAATTCGCATATATATTATGTAGTTTTTTTGTTATTTTGTTTTATATATGCATGTGTGTGTGTGTGTGTGTGTGTGTGTGTGTGTGTGTGTGTGTGTGTGTGCTTGTGAATATGTATGTATACCTGTATGTGCTTGTATATGTGTACATATACTATTTAATTGTATCCACGCTCAAATATCTTTGATATTTTGTGGAGTATTATGTTTATTTATTTATATAATGTACTTATTTTTCCCGTTGTTTTATGTAATTCTATTTACTATATTAAATAAACATTATTATTATTATTATTGTTATTATATAATTTTATACAGGCTGTGTAAAAAGTATAAAATAAATTCAGTGAAATTTTTGAACCAGCTACTTTTTTATTGAACAGATCAAACGTACTAATTATTTGCACATCTTTTCATATGAAAATTATTTTTTATTATTCACCCAGAGCCCCCATTTCTTTTTTCAAATAGCCCTTGTGATAGGTCAAAGGAGAGTTATTTTTATAGGATTTCGAATGAAAGGGTTTTTAAAAATAATTTTAAAATTGTTTTTTTTACTAATTTTTGAAAAGTTTACAATATAATATGATACAATTGGTATCTATTACCTTCTTAGATACACTAGCAATTATGTTTTTAATGAAAATCTAACTTTATAATTTTACAAGTACTTTATAGGTAGGTACTTTCCTCTCCGAGGAGCTGTGAGACCTTGCCGTGGTTGGAGGGGCTTAAGTAACCACGATGATCCGAGGAGCAATGCCGGCGGGAGTCTCGCAATTGACTCCCGGCAGGGACACCCATGCCGGCAAGGTCCTAGGTGAGCGGCGAAAAACTAAGGACAGCTCAACCTCAGGAACCATACCACACGTGGTATGGCTACGGGAACTGGCGCACCCGAGGGTAATCCGAGCCACGAGTGAGCCGTGCCACTTACTCGTTTAACACCGTAATCATGGTCCACACCTCAACGACCTCTGCGGAAAAGAAAAAAGGGCACCACAGGGGAATGTCGTGTGGGAACTGTGACCGGGAGGCTTGCCTTAACTGACCGGCCTACGAGGAGAAAGCCTCTATAAAAGACCCGACAGCGAAGTCGCTAAAACCTGCGGACACCGGGCGACCTCCGCAGTATATAGCCTTGCCTCCGGGATGGGCGTCACCCGGGGGTTGACCGAACATCGACCCGACTCGTGGGACGAATAATGAAGAAACTAAATAAAGCAGATGAAAACAGACCTTCTACGGTAACTCTGAAAGTGGTGAATACTAAACCAAAAGACGATACAGCATTCCTGGGAGAGAACCAGATTAAAGAGCAAAAAAAAGCTGCTGGCTCAGAAAATAAAGAGACCAATCCCTTCAGGAGACGTGACAGCATTGCCAGGTCCCCACCAAGGGAATCGGCAGACCGAAGCATGACCATGGCAACGGACAAGGTAAAAGCAATGGGAGGGAAAACCTCAGCGGAAGGAACTCAATCCAAACTTATGATAGGCAGGATACAGGTAATTAGTAAATTGCAGAGGAGCAACTCAGTAGGGGAGGAGAGCAGGAAGCGCAAGGTGCATGATACCTCCCTCGGGACTACGGACCTAGAGCCGTACAAAAGAAAGGAAAGCCCACTGGCCTTCGCTTTAACTGAGGTCCTAAACGCGATTACGCAGCATACAAAGAGGTTAGAGAAAATGTTGGAAGAAAACCCGAATACTAAAAGGGAAATAAAAGAACTGGCAAACAGGCTGAAAAGGTCAGTGGACGTCATTAATAGAGACTCCATAAGACAATGGCTGGAGGACAACAAGTGGGAGGGAGTCGAAAAACAAATGTTTGACGCAGACATGCAAACAGATACCTGCCCCAGAAGCATGGCAAACTCAGTGGATGCCACGACGCAAACCGTCCCTACAGGGAAGTGGCACAAGGAGGAGGAAACGAGAAAAAAGACAGAGGCAATAATTAAGGCAACCAAGGAAACCACAGATTATGAGGAGTGGCTGGAGACTGCTAATCAGGACTGGCCGGAGGAAGCTTTCCTACAAACCAAGCTAGAGGAAGGAACTCCCAATTGGGGTGGAGACGAGGAAGATATTCTACTAATAGTAGATGCCGATGACAAGGGAGAAAAGGGAATACTGAGAAGAGCGAGGGAATCCTGTCCAATCGCCAGGGAGATACTCAGTACTCAGCTAACTGCAGGGTAAATGGTATACGGAGCTTCTAGTACACGACTAGAGATTAGCAGGAATGGGACCCAGAAGGAAGGTAAACGGTATACCTTTTTGCTACCTCGCAGCCCTACGGGAGAGATGCAGGATACTCGAGAAATGTATCAAATGCTACAGGAGTGTGCACAAATCGTAATAGAGTTGGAAAGGAAGAAGCTGTGCATCATAGCACAAGAAGGAGTAGATAGAGTATTGTTAAGGAAGATAACTGAATTTGTCTTCAAAGGCCAGGAGAGGGAAATAAGAGTGCTATTCCCCTTAGGAAGGATGCCAAAAAAGAAGAATGATGTGGAGAAAGGGAAGACCTGGGCAAATATGGCAGCCACTTCAAATGAGGGAAGCTCTAGAACGGACACGACCCAACAACAGGCTCGTACCGGTGGAAGAAGGAGAGGAGGAGGAAGGGAAGTTCTCTTCCTCAAAGAAGAGGGAGTCTCGTATAAGGACCTTCTCACGAAGATTAAGAAGGTTGATATAAAGACTATAGGAGTAGAGGTAGCAAGTCTCAGAAAGACTAAAAAGGGGGAGATGCTTATAGAAGTCGTTGGGGGCAGAGGAGCATTGGACCCATTGAAGGAGGCTATTGGTAAACTCGGCAAAATTGATGTGAGGGCTAAAAAGGATGATATGGTCATTACAATTAGGGACCTGGACGCTGCGACCACCGAGGAGGAGGTCAGACATGTAATAGCGATGGAGGCAGGCGTCAAAGATGGAGAGATCGCAATAGAAAAGATGAGAGCAGCCTTCGGAGAGAGTCTGGTGGCCACGGTTAGGCTCCCGCGGAAGGCTGCAGAAGCTGTGCTGGGGAAGAAGCACCTCAGAGTGGGATGACTTCGATGCCGGGTCCGCGAAAGGTCAGAGGCGAAATATGCCACAGATGCTGGAAGGTGGGGCATATGAGATTTAACTGCAGAGGAGTGGACAGGTCAAAAGCCTGCCTGAAGTGTGCCAAAGAAGGCCACACGGTGAAAGACTGTGTGGCAGCTGCTTTTTGCCCTAATTGCGAAAGAGGAGGGCATCGCGCCGACTCGCTAGACTGCCCCATACTGGCAGAAGCGATAAGGAAGTCGAGGCGAACGCGGGAGGAAAACCCGGCGCATTCGCCAGAATAAGGCAAGCCAACCTGAATAGATGCCGGGCCGCTCAGGATCTGGTCTGGGCCACAGGGAAACGGAAGGGGGAGGATATCTTAATAATAAGTGAACCTAATAAGAAAATGGTGAAAAACAGGCGTGAGTGGTTCGTCGACGAAAACATAGATGCCGCGGTGGGGATCCTAAACCCTAGGCTTAGCATATATGGAACTGGACGAGGAAAAGGGTACGTCTGGGTGGAGTTGAAGGAGGTGGTTCTCTTCAGCTGTTACTTTTCACCCAATGCTGGTATCGCGGAACTGGAAAATTCCCTGGAGGAGCTCGGAAGGGCCGTTAGAGCAAGTAGGAACAGAGGAAGAGAGGTGATAGTAGCCGGCGACCTCAATGGCAGCGCCCCAGAATGGGGAATGGACCGGATGAATGGGAGGGGAAGGGTAATCAGCGAGTGGATAGCTACTGAAGACCTGCAAATTCTGAACGAGGGAGCAGCTTATACGTTCGTAAGAGGGACCACTGGCTCCATCCCGGACCTTACTCTAGGCTCGGAAGCGGCAACCAGGAACACCAGCGGATGGAGAGTCCTAACAGAGGAGGAGACATTAAGCGACCACCGCTATATTACATATGAGATTGGACAGAACCGCGCCACCCAGGTGGTAAAAGGCAGAGGGTGGAAGCTTGGTAGGCTGAACAAGGATACCTTCAGAAGAAGTCTGGCTGGCTCCTTCCGAGGAGGCATGGTTGAAACGGAGGAGGCCCTCACCAATGCGGTTACTAGAGCTTGCAATGAGTCAATGCCCAGGAAGGGAAGCAGAAAGACCAGGAGGGAGGTCTATTGGTGGACGGAGGAGATCGCAGCCCTCAGCACGGAATGTATCGCGATTCGTCGGCAGGGTATAAGGCAGAATAGGAGAGCAGGACTTGGGGAGAACCCATCTCTCCAGGAGTACCGGAACGCCAGAAAAAACCTTAGAGAGGCAATTAAAAGATCAAAGAGAGAGAGGTGGAGGGAATTATGAGACACTGTGGATGGAGATGTCTGGGGAGATGGCTACAAGATAGCGACTCGACAGATCAGAAATCCCCCCCTGCCTTGCCGGCAGAGAAAGTGGCGGAAGTCGTGGCTGCCCTATTTCCAGAAAGGGATATAGTCAGATGGAGAGCGGTAGAAGTGGATGTGGTCCCCCCACTCACGGAGGAGGAGCTGGAGGCAGCATGTGCCAGACTTAAAAGTGGAAAAGCTTCAGGTTTAGACGAGATTCCGCCTGAAATAGTCAAGCTAGTTGCAGAAGAATACCCGGGAGACATCTTAAGAGTAATGAATCGTGCCCTAGAGAGTGGGGATTTCCCGAGCAGATGGAGGAAGGCCAGAGTCGTCCTGATCCGGAAAGGGAACAAGCCGCCGGAGGACCCGTCATCCCACCGACCGCTATGTTTACTTGACGCGATGGGCAAGCTCCTCGAGTATCTGATACCGGGGAGATTAGAGAAGGAGATAGCCGAGAAGGGTGGCTTATCTGAAAGCCAGTTCGGTTTTCGGAAAGGACGATCAACGGTAGGAGCCATTAGGCTGTTAAAGGAAACGGCAGAGGAAGCCCTAGCCACGAAATGTGCTGTTGTGACCCTCGATGTCAAAAACGCGTTTAACACAGCGGGATGGGAGATGATTGTCGGGAAGATGCAGAGCTTAGGGGTAGCTCCGTACCTCGTCAGGGTGATGATGAGCTACTTCCAAGACAGGATGATCGGATTCGAATCAGAGGGAGAGATAACCTGGAAAAGTATCACGTGTGGGGTTCCACAAGGGTCGCTGCTCGGTCCGACCTTGTGGAATGTGATGTTTGACGATATATTTAGATTACCTTGGGAGGAGGGTGTAAAGGTCATCGGGTATGCCGACGACTTGGCCATAACGGTGACTGGAAGGTGGACTGTCCAAATAATGGAAGCAGCCAACGAGGCCATCAGGAATATTGAGAGGTGGCTAGGAAGAATGCAGCTCGAGCTAGCTGCCGGGAAAACGGAGCTCCTGGTTATCACGAGGAAAAGAAATCTTCCACCCATGAAAGTTAGGGTGGGCCAGGTGGAGATATCCTCAGGGAACCACCTGAAATACCTAGGGGTTTGGCTGGACTCCAAGCTGAACTTCGGTGTCCATGCCACAAAGATGGCCGAGAAGGCGGGAAAAGCAGCCACAGCCATTGGGAGGCTTATGGCCAATACAGAGCGAGCAAGAGGAGACTGCTGTGCAGTGTTGTGCACTCTATCCTCTTGTATGCAGCTCCGGTCTGGGAAAGTGCGATGAAGGTGGATAGGACGAGAGGGAGGATGGCTAGGATCCAGCGATGTGCCGCACTAAAGGTATGCAGTGCATACAAAACGATTTCGTACGAGGCGGCGTTGGTAGTGGCGGAGATCCCCCCTTTGGATCTGATGGCCAAAGAACGGCTGGAAATCTTTGAAGGAGCCGGGAAGGCAGAGGCCAGGGACAGGCTGTTTGAAAGATGGCAGAGGCGGTGGGACACTGTAGACAAGGGAAGGTGGACGAGACGCCTCATCCCGAACATCAGAGCGTGGATGGAACGGAGGCATGGTGAGGTAGGCTATTACCTCACCCAAGCCCTGAGTGGTCATGGGTGCTTCATGGAGTACTTATACGATATTGGCAAGACTGACAGCAGAGAGTGCGCATACTGTGGAGAGGTCGATGACGTGGAGCACACCGTGTTCGCATGCAACAGATGGAGAGAAGAGAGACGAGACGGTGGGGCATCGTTATTGTCTCCAGAAGATATGGTAGGGAGGATGTTAGAAATGGAAGAGAACTGGAGAAGGGTGGAGGAGGCAATAACCCGCATTATGAAAAAGAAGGAAGAGGAGGAAAGAGAGATGGGTTTAAACCCATGGAGAAACGCCAATTAACACCGACAATCTTAAATGACCTGTGGGTCCGATGAAAAGCGAAAGCAGTCCCAGGTCAACAGGAAACACTGAAGAGATGGAGGGGTTTTAGCTGGTTAGAGTCCAGCACTACCCGTTCGCGATAGACTCTAAGCGACGGGTGTCCATGAGGATTTCCTCTCTCACGAAAAAAAAAAAAGTACTTTATAGGTGTTTAGTAATAATAAATGAGTTTTTAAGACAATGGCATATATATATAGTAGATATGCTTTTAGAGAGCAGAATATTTACTAGCGTAATATTTTGTCGAATTCTTCTGTACATTTCCTTAAATAATATAAGGAATAAAAACCATACTGCAACCAATAGTTATTCTCCGGTCTAATGCCCCGCCGAGCGCAGGATTGAGAATTACAAGCCTGGCCGCGTTAAGTGAAATAATTATGTATTGCCACAAACCTCCAAATTTTTTCTTCGATTCCAATGGACATTAGCTGATAAATGGAGCCTAGCATAATTCCCAGTTACCAAGTGTAAATTAGCCTAATTCCCAGTTTCTAAGTGTAAACTAGCTTAATTCCCAGTTTGTAAGTGTAAATTAGCCTAATTCCCAGTTCTTAAGTGTAAATTGGCCTAATTCCCAGTTTGTAAGTGTAAATTATAAAAAAAAGCAACGTGACCTTTCTACGCCTTCGTAGATTACACATTTTTCACATGTTTCTTAGTGAATAGGAGGATAAATAGTGAGTATGGAGGGAAAATATATAATTAGGAACTCATACACAGACACCACACAGCCGCTGAATCGCTCGAATGAGTTTTTACGTGCCTTTACTGTATTGTATTTATTACAGGTACACCTATCCACATTTCAGCTATATCCTTATACATTTGTTAATGTATTGGAAAAGTTCCAGAATTTATATTCAAAACAGTCAAAGATATTTTCATAGTTATAAGGATAAGATCGTGAAAATCGCAATTTCTTGTCATGATCTGATTAATCATAATTTAAAAAAAAATGCATACAAGTAAACGACTTTGTGTTTGATCATTCGAAAAGTATACATTTTTTCAGAAATAGTGATATTTTATTTTTTCCAATGGATCAATTTTTCGGCAAGTTACAGCCTCCAATATATATATTTATCAAGAAAATCATCAAGCAAGGAAATTAAAATGATTTGAGATGTACTTTTTTTTTAATCCACGTTACTACATCTTAATAAACCATAATAATCATGAAGTGTACATACTTTTTAACAGTTCTCAATGAAGAAAGAATTTTTTTGAAGGGCTTTTATTTTTTTCTATATTTTTTATTGTGACGATTCAGTTCGGGGGTGATAATATACATAAGTATATTTTTCCCATCCATCCTTTCCTTGTATTGTTTAAAACAAAAAAGCACCAGAAAGCTACAATTTCCATCTTTTAAACGAACCAACACTCATATAGATTGAACAAATACTGATTTAGTTACATGTAATTCAGTGCGTCGGTGTCACAGTCATGCGTATTCAAGCGTGCACACGCATGGATCTCGCTCCGAGTTATAACGTTACACTTGACTATTTTTTTTCGGGAAAATCGTGGCTTTGGCGATAAATTTTGTTAGGACGTTTTTTGTTCATAAATACGTGATCTATACATTTGTATTTTTAATTTTTTCCTAGCTTGACTTAATTTCAAAATTTTGAAAAAATGGATGAAAAATTTTTTTTTTCACTTTTTTTTATGTTCTGCATCCGAGCGAAATGTAATCTTTTCAGGATAGTATTCCATATACTTTCACGAACTTATTAAAAAAAAATTATTTAGTTGGTAAATTTTTGTGGGTAAATACCTTCATCGACTGGGCTAATAGGCATATACTGTTTATTTATAAATATTTTAAATTCATACATCTCAAATGCAAATGGAGGCCTACTAGAATAATATATGGGTCACAAAACATCTGCCAAGACTTTATGAATAAGAAGAAATGCACATGATCGTAAACGGTAAATATTTAATGCGTGGAAATTAATATTTGTTTCTATAACATTAGAATGGATAAGTTAGTAGTAATTAGACATTCAAACTTAATTCATTACTAGTAATTAAACTTGCAATAAATTCCCTCCAGTATAACTATAAACTTTTGCTCATTATAATAACTTAAGTTATTAATCACGTGTCGTTCACAGGTATTTAGTACTGAACATAATGAAGACAAAAACAATAAAATTATTTTAATACTGGATATTGTTCATATTAAATAGCTATCTATTTTTCTTTAACTTGATAGAAATATGTTCAAATGAAAGTTATAAAGGATAGGATTTTGCAGAGTGAGAGGGAAATATGCGTTTATTTTCGGTTTAATACTATCTTTGGTTTTTAAATATTTATAATAAATAGAAAATAAATGCATATTTCCCTCTCACTCTGCAAAATCCTATCCTTAATTTAATTACATACAAATTAAACATCTCACATTTGTAACACAATTGTTCCTAGCTACAAAAATCAGTTATACAGTCATACAGATTCGGAAAATGTAGTTTTATATATCCTGAAATAAACAAATGCAAGAAAGAAAACAGAGAAATTAGGAATAGAGAGACGGATGTACTGCTCCCAGCACGGTCCACACTTCGTGAAATCTTATTTTTATCACCTTGTCGTCAGAGCTGGGCAAATATGTACTTACAAATACCTCATAAGTATTTAAATACTTCTTACAACAAGTATTTCTATTTATACTTGCAAATACTTTATTTGAAATATTTACTACTTAGTATTTGTGAAAATGATCCTAAAGTATTTATAAATACTTAAACTATTTAAATAACAGAAGTATTTAAATACTTCTAAAAAGTATTTAAATCCTTTTCTGACAGTATTTAAATACTTTCAGAAGTATTTGGATTTCAAAAGTATTTAAATAAATACAACAAATATAATCAAATACACAGGGAGACAGGCAGATACTCGTCAAGAATCAAGACATGTACTATACTATGTAGTTAATAAACACATTGCATCATTCAGTCTTCAGTCATTCACGCCTTAATTCGCAGAAAGTTGGTTGAGAGCAGACATAGGCAGTAAGTGTTAACTGTTAAGGTTAGGCTTTTGCAGAGTGAGAGGGAAATATACGTTTATTTTCGGTTTATTATAAATAATTAAATAACCAAATATACTATAAACTTTAAAACTGTTTTAAATAATTGCTATTGTTCTAACGAATACAACTATAGTTTTTTTATTGTAAATTTTTGTTGTACTTGAATATCGTAGTTTGTCAATGAAAATAGTTCCTAATTTCATTATTAAAGTATGGCATTTAACTATATACAAAGTTTATGACAAAAACTGTATATGGTTGTATTCCTTAGAGCAATGGGGGGGAGTATTTGAAACTATTTTAGGTATAATCCTTAAAATGATTTTTTAAATATTTATAATAAACCGAAACTAAACAGATGTTTCCCTCTGACTCTGCATTTATATGTTTTGTGATTGTGACAGAGAACAGTTGAACTAGTGCCATAGTCTCTGTGCTTTATTTGGGTATTTGCAGAAGACGCTAGCTCTACGGATAAGTAAAAGTCCAATACCCAACTAGAACTGATTAAGAATAGAGGTATTAAAATAGTGTTGTAGAAGTTCATGAAAGTCATGAAACCTAAAATTTTGACACCTCAAATAGTCAAATAGTATTTAATATAATAATAATAATGATAATGATAATATTAAGACTTTATTGATTTCTACAAAAATAGAAAATACAATAAGTTTAGCCATTAAAGGCTATTTTTACACTTAACTTTGCTTCAAAATATTTCAGTGTTACCAAAGTATTTAAATATTCAGAAAGTATTTAAATACTAAGTTTAAACTATTTAATTACTTTTGTTATTTATTATTTAAATACTTTTATCTTTTGAAAATACTTAATATTTAAATACTTTCAATTTTCTGAAAGTATTTAGTATTTAATATTTAAATACTTTTTCAAAGTATTTGCCCAGCTCTGCTTGTCATGCATCAAAGCAAGATATCGGTACCTATCACCTCTGACCGCCTGTGCATGGTAGTGGAATTAGATACGTCTTTCGTTTTATAATTTATCTCTTTTCTTTCTTACACTCGTTTATCTCAGAACCCATATACAGATTCGGCAAATTTAGTTTTACATATCCTGAGATTGTTACAGGGCCTGGGCCCACTTATAAAAGGGGGCCCCAAAAGCTGCTAAATCTCGAACGCAGGGTAGGGTAGTCACCCTGTGCCCTGAACAAAATTTTAATATTTTACGTGCAGTACCCCCTCTACAATACGCTAGTGAGGAGGGAGTCTCACACGGCCGACTAGTCAGGTCCTTGGGGGTGGCTTCGATAATTGAGGTGGTGTAGGTGGTCAGACATAAAAGACAACGTCGTTCTAATTAAACATTTAATAAAATATAAGGGTACGTAGTACAAAATATTTCACAATTGTCGCCGATAACTCAGTACGCAGTACAATATATCTCAATATACCCTAAAAAGTGCACTAGTAAGTGGGGCCCACACGCTTAACCTAATATACACAAAATATCTTACAAAATAATAAATCTTTGATAAATGTACAAAAGGTCACATGCCAGAAGCATGACAAAAAAACTACAAGTAACCCAAGGTACGGTAAAACATAAAATTACTTAAAATTATTGACATCTATTTGTAAAATAAGGCAAAACTATTCAGTTAGTGAAGTAACGATATACAAAATATACCAAATATTACTGAAATCTAAAATGTTACTGAGATTTACGTTACGAGCAAAATATTACCAATATTCCTTGAAAATTTATTTTACTGTCCCGTGGATGTTGAGTTGATGTACCTCGTTAAGAGAATATGATTCCGCTTACCTTTGGTAGTGTCTGAATACCTTTTCCCGTCCTACCAGGGTAGCGTAATTCAGGTGATAACAGCCGCAGATGGTAGACCATCTACGTGGAGTCTAAGGTAACGTGCCGAGATCCCCAGTACCATACATACACAAGATGTCAGTCAATAATCCACCATCTAGACACCAAAATCTGGACTAGAGGTTGAAAACAGAGTCAGGCTGGAAGTCCCTCGTAAAGTGTAGAATGTGACATAAAAGCTCAAGTAGAATACGAGTAACAGATCCAAGTAAAATCATAAGGTATCAATCCAAATAGCCATAAACTAACAAATAGATCCCAATACTTGTAACATACTCAACAAGGAAACAACTAAGGAACAACCAAACAAACAAGCAGCCCTCCAATAAAATAAATAACCTAAATTACAAATCTGTTTCAACTTTAAGTGGGTTGTCAGAGACGTACCTGAGATGTGATGTGGGCTGAAAGAGGTCCTTTGCCGTCAAAATGGCACTCCAAAATCTTGCATTCAGACGACGCCACGTGCTTTGAAAATTGACTTTATCCGGAAATCCGTAGCTGCATTTCCCCAAAACGATACTCAAAACCAAATGAAAATACAACTAATCTTGTCGTAATGAATACTAAAAATGGAGCAAAACTTACAATTTTCAAGCAGCAAAAGGAAAAATGACCAAGAAAATGTCCTCTATCAAAATGTCAAGTTCTTGTCTTCCGTCTCAGTACGTTCAGAATTTCGACTTCACGGCGTACCCCACAACTAGAATAGATTTTCCTAACTTCGTTTATATTCACAAATTTTATCATAATATACTCTGAAAGCCGTCCCTTCATAAATCTACCCACCAAAAGAAGGTTTAATCAACAATACTAGCCATTGTAGAAGCTTTAAAAGGGCGTTTTGCAATGCACTCTCTCAATGAATATCTGAACGCACTCACCTGTAACAAAACGCATTCAATGGCCAACATGAACCAGTTAGTGCTATTATGCAACCAGTTATACTCTATTAATATCTATTGGCAAGAGACGGTATCAATAGGCTCAAATGCACAATAAAATTTGGGAAAATAACGAAAATTAGTACATAGATTTCTGGCAATTATTAAATGTGAAAATCGACCGTAACAAGATAAATGAGTCAAGAGAGAAAACAGAGAACTTAGGAAAAGAATGACGGATATACTGCCCCCAGCGCACTCCACATTTCGTGAAATCTTATTTGTATAACCTTGTCGTGTGTCAACGCAGGGCATCGGTGCCTATCGCTTCTAACCGCGAGCGCATTGTACTGGGATAGTATTCGTCTTTCTTTTTCCAATTTCTCTGTTTTCTTTCTTGCACTCGTTGAATTTAGGATGCATATGTAAAACTAGATTTGCCGGATCTGTATAAAACTACATTTTCCGAATCTGGATATAGCGCTAATTCAGATAAGGTGTCACAAAATAAAATTCGTTTTTTTAAAAATCATGAAATACACATGTATAATTAAAAACTTATGTATTTTATGATACAACATTAGTATAAATGTATGAATTTTATTATTTTTTTAGATACATCGTTCAGGTGGATCCTATCTAGTTGGTAGTATTCTTCTTATAGAGTCTTCATATTCTAGCACTAAAGCTGCTGGCACATCTCTACAGGAAAGATGTTCATCTCGACATATATAAGCTCTAAATTCACTGTTAAATATAAGAAAATGTCTGAGGTAAGATCCGGTGACCTCAGAGGCCAAGAAAAACAGCAGATCTAGAAATGGTCCTACCCGGAAACAGCTCTCTGACGGAGGCCATAGACCATTTTTTGTTTACGCCCTATTTAGATTAACATTCCAGCGGAGTTTAGGCAAAGCAATTTCACTATTCAACCAGGACACGCACACAAAGACAATACCCAATCCCTGCGGAATTGCTATCTGCCGCAACTGACACTCGAATCTGTGAATGACTGAATATGTTTGTTTTGGTTCTTTCTCGTTACAGTCCTAGACCCGTTCGGACATACGCAATGAACAAATAGTGTTTTGGTTATTTCCTAACCGATTCGGAACTTAACGTTCTGTGTTTTGGTTCTTTTTAGAACTAGTTTATAGAACTCTAAAACAGTTTTCAGGAGTTCGAGCTTTTAGCTGGTATAGTTCAGAACCGGTCAAAACTAATTATTTCGCACATGCGTAGTTCATTTCTCTGGATAATAGCCCGCATAAAAGGAGCCACCATTTACCGTTTCCACTTGTTGCTTTCAACTGCTTTAATTTTCTTTTTACTAGTATCGTTCATTATATTGATCAAGAATTGCTATATAACAAATCGGAATGCTTAAAGTGAATCTACCCTAGGAACCTCATATATACAATGAAACTGATTTAAAATTTATAAAGAAGTTATCTTCTTAACTAGTGCACACGCCAGAGAGACAAATTAAAAGAATATAGGTATATTCGATAATAACCGCAATTTCGATTTGAAACCTCTATCCAGTCAGTAGGGACAAAAAATGGCCTTTGCCTTACAAAAGGTGGAGTAGAAATGATTTTGATATATGTTGTTTAAATCGTGGCCTTGATGAAAAATACAAGTTTTCGACCTTGGAGGAGAAGCGAGAGCCGTCGTCTTGAATAAAAGCCCAAAAAATTGTATTTTTCAAAATAATTCCCCAACGCTCGATACTACGAGAAAAATGTTTGAGACAAAGTTGAATAGGACAACATTTACTATACTTTTGTATATTTTGTATATATAGAAACCAATTTTTTGCACCTTTCAGTCAAGATGGCGGCTCGCGCCTCCCCAAATAGAAAAACAACTAACAGGAGTAGGATTAAACTGGACATTGATAAGTCCAAGAAGAAAAACTGCATTTACGAGCCCAACAAGAAGGGAAAAAAACAACAAATATTAACAGGTAAAATGATGAACACAACATACAAATAACGCCGGATATGAAACATTAACGAGAAAATTAAAACCAGCAAACATTCTTCGAAAACATCGAAATCCTTCAACCAGGACAATGACTAAAAAAAGTACAGAAGAAAGAACAAGACGCACACAAGATAAGTATATACTACGGAAACATTGGTCCAAGAAACCGGAGGAAAAAGAAAATGCAAAGAAAAAACGAACAAAATTAATGTAAGGAGCGAACCACTTTGTCTGTTAGACAAGCCACTATCAAAGGGTCAATTGCTAGAAATAATGATTAGAGCCAAAAGAAATATTGCATTTGCAGTAGAGGAAATACGAGTTAATGCGCCATGGAATGGAAAGACCAAAAGCAAGCCTTGGAAATTATCACAGCGTACGTGGAAATCACGCCTCTCTCTACAAAATCACACAAATCTCTCCCAAACTCAAGTTGCCACAGAATAAAGATGATTACAGAAGAATAATACTCATAGGATATGCAGAATAGGATACAAATACCATGCACAATTCCTGCACGAACCCATTGAAAGTTTACCGGACTACCAAACAGCATTCATCAAAGATACGTCAACGGATGACCAGAAGTATTCTGAAAGAAAAATTGAGAGAAAGGAACAAAACTGCACATAGTCCCAATAGATCTCTTAAACTATCAGTCACAAGGCCATATTCAACACCTTACGCAGCAAAGTGGTATCGCACTACCTAATAAACAGGAAAATAAAAGTCTGTCTTCACGAAAGTACTGCAATTCAATGGATCGGTCAGATGACTGAAACCAACAGAACAACATAGAGGTCAACCAAGAATGCTCACTATCCCCGCCACTATTCACCACGGTCCTAAATCAACTGACATAAAAGAAATACCAAATTATTACAAAGACACAGAAACATTGATAGGCTCGATCGTACTAGCATATGCAGATATTCTTATAATTATAAGGAAACAGAGCATGATATTCGCAACTTTCTAGAAAATATGAAATCGCATTTGGACTAAAAGTAGACTTCAAGAAGAGTTTAAAAATTTATCAAGAGATCGGTCAATAAAGCAGAGTCTGGTCAGGTTGCTCCTTAAAAACGACAGATAAATTGAAATACCTGAACTTATCTGACGAACAAGTTACAAGAACCATTCTACCTTTCATGGAGAAAATTAAACCTAGGTGAATCCTGATTAAGAGGACATACATAGCCATTATGCTGAAAATGATGACACATGGAATTAAAATGAGGTAAGAAAAGCCAACAGAAAAAAATCTGAAAAGAGCTCTTAGCAAAAACAACAAGAATAAAGCTACTAGCTACTAGCTACATTGAAGTACTGGGATATATAATAATAATAATAATAATAATAATATACTCCGCCGGAATCAGAAACAGGGAAAATGGACTCAGAAGCAAAAACACAAAGAGAGGAGTCTAAATCACAACACAATGTGATAACGCATTTTACAAACACATACACTTCCCGTCCGACATTCCTGTACCATTCGTAATATGGCTCTCACTGGTGACAACAGGGATGATCCAAATCCAAGCCAGCGTAGACGTAACTTGCACGGCGGTATATTTCCCGGTAGCAATGCCTGCCTACCTCTTATCAATCAAATAAAATCAAATTAGTACCTGAATTAAGAGATTTTTTTACTTTCCAAGTACCATCTTAGGCCATAAGAAATCAACATTATATTGATTACCACAACACAACGTAAGTCCACATTCAATGACACATCGTTTACGACAACTGTATATCTCATGTTATAGATATTTTGAACAATACCTCCCTTTGGCCTAACAGCCAAAGAGATTGAATTAATTCCTCTAAATCGCCATTTTCCTTTAGTGATTGCTTTGTTAATTTTTTTCTCTTTTAATTTATGCACTACTAGTTTATATCTATATACCTGTTTTAAAATTTGTTGGGATCAAAAAAAAATTTTTTTAAAATTTCTCCCGCCCATTAAAAAAATGTTGGGATGAAAAAAAAATTATGTTAGGATCAAAAAAATTTTTTTTGGATTTCTCTCCCTCGCTCATCACAAAATGTTGGGATCAAAAAAAATTTTTTTTTGGATTAGGATTAGGTATTAAGAAAATAATATAATAGGGGGCCCCCAACAATTTTTTGCGCTGGGGCCCCATGACGTCTAGTTAAGTCAGTGCTGTTATTGTCAGTTTAGGTTCAGATGTTAAAATATTATTATTTAATTTGTTCGCCTCGTGCTGGTTATTTTAGTATAGTATTTGAACATTATATTTATTTACTTATAGAATGTACATATTTCTCATTGCCTCATGTAATTCTATTTACTATATTAAATAAACATTATTATTATTATTATTATTATTATTATTATTATTATTATTATTATTATTATTATTATTATTATTATTATTATAACTTGAAAAACAATAAATGAATAAATAAACAAATAAATAAACGATAGTTTTCCTGAAATTACGAAATTAATATCCGTACTTTTTATTTGAAAAAGTTTAATCAAAATCATGTTTCTACTACATCTGATATTTAAAAACATCTCCATAAATGAGGCGCCGTAATATATTCTGATTATACTGACAATGATGAAATATATCTGATGCATGATAACTTTTTACCATTCTTGTATCTCAAATTCGCTACGAATACCACACCTGATTAACATTTACATGATAATAAATCTCGACTTGTCTCCGAGGTTGAAAATGATGCATGGGCATTGTTGAACAAATAAGCAGCTATTTGTACAGTCAAGCGACATTAAATAATTGAAAACAGTTAAGTTACATAAAACAATTTTTCTCACCAAATGAAATGCTTTGTATAACCTGAATAAATTTAAATGTAAGGTTAATTAAAAATAAATTATCGTTACCGGCTTTTAATTTTTAATTATATAATAATCTGCTTAACAACTTTGTTTTAGTTTATATATTTTTAGGTGTCAGACACTTTGTAGTAATCAGAACTACTCAAAATATAACATCTATATAATTCATTTGGCACAGAGGTTTCTTTAATTATTTTTCAGGGGTAACAAAATACCCAATAAAGAGTAAGAAATAATTAAATAACATTGTGTGTTTATAATATTAAAGCAGGAGGGTTGAAATGCTTGTGGCATGTGCTTTCCAATTACTCTTATTTTTGAAGTAAGAGGTTTAATGTGTCTGTTCATTGAGCCTCACATTTAAGTGACATTATTGAAGTTGTATACTGCATTACCTTCCTAACACCATAAATGGAGTCTACGGAAACTCAAGATTAGAGAAACGAAATAGATTATTATTAACCAAGTGGTTGACATGGGAATTCAAGTATGACATACAACTGCTTTTATATTCTAGTATGTACGAGTAATGATGAGTGATATACATAGATGAAATACATATCAAAATTTTTATATTTTAATTGCTCGATTGTTTGTATCATTAAAGCATTCACCTACGTAATAAATAATATACTCGAATTGGGAACATCCATGCTCCCTTAAAAACCTGCCGACATACCAATATTTAAAAAACGGGCCCCGATTGTGATTTTCCAAATTATCTATTGTATTAATCTCCTGCTTCTCTAAATTGCTGGAAAACTGTATATTAACAAGACTATTTTCATTTTTAAATACTAATAATAAATAACATTTTAAGTAGTAGAAGGGGGCGAGCGTAGAGGCGACTTCAATGTGAATATCAGTCGATATTCCGTTGAAGCAACGTCGAGCGCGGTTAGTACTTGGATGGGCTCCCATCTTGGGAAATACAGCGTTCTCGTTCCACCTTCTAGAGGCTTGTATATCAGTGTATACTCGGAAGTTACGTAATTTCAGACGAGGATTGCGTAGTGGATATACCACCCTTCGGAGGGGATGTAAAGCAGGCGGTCTATTAAATGTTAGGCAAGTAAAAGATCCCTACTCTTCTTAAGGGAAGAGGTTCGGCAAAATTTCTAGGTTGGAGGTAGCTCGTCTCCTGGTGTCGATGATAAGCCCTAGCAGCGGAAATAGGCCGACGTTAAACAGTTAAAAAAAAAAAGTAGTAGGAGCATGAATTCACGTCAGGTAAATTGAACTTTTCTGCTATCAATGCCTTTTTCGTTAAGGGATACAGGTGGTTTGATCACAACAAGTAGCACCTGAACCTTATCAAAACAAACTACATTCTAGACAATAACATGCTAAGTCCATTAAGTAAACCCAAGTTTCTTACTACATTCTCATGTTTTAATATTTCTTCCGCAACATGATATTGATTGATGAGACTATTTTTTTTACCTCAATGAGGCATGATCAATAAGCAGTCACCATTACTGGTCACAAGATAATCTATATGGAATATTAGAGATATACACTCAGTATCCTCAGAACATGAATGCATTGTGTGGTATAATTGGCGAGGGCCACTAGTATCCTATTATTTTGACAACACGATATATCGAATTTTTTTATTGATTTTATTGTGGTTCCATTGTCCTCATTTAAAGTTTGAGATTACTTGCCCGGGTTTCATTACTCAGGCCGGCATACTAAAGCGGTCATTGAATTTTCTAATTTTCATAATTTTTTGGGGATTTAAGGAAAGAATTTTGCAGAGTGAGAGGGAAGTATGCGTTTATTTCCGATTTATTTATAATTTAATAATAATTTAATATGTTTAAAAAACCAAACATAGTATAATCTTTGAAACTGTTTTAGATAATTGCTATTGTTCCAGTGAATACTAGATATATGTTTTATTGTAATGTTGAACTTGAATATCTTAGTTTGTCAATGAAAATAATTCCAAATTTTATTATTAGAGCATGGTATTTAATTATATGCAAAATGTATAATAAAAACTGTATATGGTTGTATTCCTTAGAGAATGGAAAGTACCTGAAATTTAAAGAACATACAATTTATAATTTTACTTCCACGTCCAGTATAGTATAGTAACGACAAAAAAATTTTTAAAAATTTTTATTGTCCAAATAGGCTTAAAATGTCATGAAACGTCGAGATTTTAAGTTTGAGCGAAAAAAAAATTTCTGTCTGTCTGTCGGTCTGTCTGTAACTTTTTTTTGTGCGCACGTTTACTCTGGAACCGTTTAAGATATTGACTTGAAATTTGGTACACATATGTACTTTAACGAAATCTAGAACTAGATTATATTTTCATCTTGTTCCATCGAAGGGTTGGGGGGTAAATTGGGGTAAATTTGGGGTAAATAGGTCAATCAAGCAGGTAAGAGTCCATAAAATTGGTATTTAGTATAAGCTAAGGTCTCAAAAAAAATTTTTGACATTAGCCACCCCCATTACCACCCCCCCACCCCCTTATTAAAGGGGATGAAAAAATTGTGATTTAGTGTACCTATCTATGTACAGGAACCAAAAACCTCAAAATATTTTTTTACTTCAACCACCCCCACTACCACCCCCCTATCACCACCCCCCCCCCCCACCCCACTACCGATGTGGGGTATCGTTTTATGGGTTTTTCGGGTAGAGGATTTCAAATATTATATTATTATAGTTCCATAAACAATTATTTTCACATACAAAGTTTTTTTCGTTGTGAGTGACTTGGATAGAGAATCTGGATGTGGAAGTAGTGATTCCTTGGGCAGCGGTTTTATACAATGATACAAGGTTGTAGTACGTGAAGTAAAAAAATCAGACCCGAAGTGACTGGAAATATTATTTTATGTCAAAAAACTATAATTACCAAGTATATTCATTGTACCAAATTTCAAAGTTTTAATAACGAAAGACAAGGGGGTGTATCGCGTCCTTGTCTTACCCGGTATAACTCTCATACAAAGAAATAACATCTAATAACTTTCAATTTCTTACCACCAAATATAAAGTGCATTTATATTAACAGATTTCACGAAACTTTAGTTTTAGTTTTTGCCAAAAAAATTGGTCTCAGAAACCACTGTTCCCCTTTTAGAAGGTGTAATAATTGTATCGCACTTAACTTTGTATGTTAAGGAATTTGCTAAAAAAGAACTACAGGGTAATATATTGGGTCATATATCTATGAAAATTTTCTTTCATATCCAGTGGAAGTATAGTAACGACAAAAAAATTTTGATAATTTTTATTGTTCAAATAAGCTTAGAATGTCATGAAACGTCGAGATTTTAAGTTTGAGCGAAAAAAAAAATTCTGTCTGTCTCTGGGGACTGTCTGTCTGTAACTTTTCTTTGTGCGCACGATTACTCTGGAAACGCTTAAGATATTGACTTGAAATTTGGTACACGTATGTACTTTAACGGGATCTGGAACTAGATTATATTTTCATCTTATTCCGTTGAAGGGTTGGGGGATAAATTGGGGCAAATGAGGGGTAAATAGGTAAATCAAGCAGGTAAGAGTCCATAAAATTGGCATTTGGTATATACAAGAGAAGCTCAGGTCTCAAAAAAAATTTTGGCATCAGCCACCTCCATTACCACTTCCACCCCATTACTACCCCCACCCCATTATTAAAGGGGATGAAAAAAAATTGTGATAGACTTGGATAGAAAATCTGGATGTGCAAGTAGTGATTCCTTGGGCAGCGGTTTTTTTAATATTTGTATTAATCCGAAAATAAACGCATATTTCCTTCCCACTCTGCAAAAGGTTAGTCCATATCTACTTGCAAAATTTCAAGTTCCTAGCATGTCCGGAAGCGCCCAAACAATCCATGACGATAAACGTTTCATTGCTATTAATAGTATAGAGAAAATAATTTGACAGGGTAAGATTTTATGATGTGTTTGTTACATTACATATGAAAAATTTGTTTATTCCTCTATCCTCATGCCTCATAGTTAGGACAGGTACCTGTTTTAATAAATATATAAGGGCCGTTAATTTCGATCCCGATTAAACGTTAACGGTGGGTCAAACCAATTCAGTTACCATGGAAACAATTGTACTTTCAATGATTGGACCGACGGTTAAAGTTTAATCGGGACCGAAAGTAACGGCCCTAAATGACTTTAAACTCTGATTTAGTAGCAAATTACAACAAATGTAAATATCGGTAATATATTCATTCTACTTTGTCTTTTATTAAATAACATTATATAAATGTCCTCAAAACCATTAGATATAAATATAAAAAAATATATAATTGACTTATTATTATAGGACATCACTCACGAATGTGCACAGTCAATAAGTGTCACGTTTTAAATGTATTGATATTAATCTTACTGGTCATATATACTTAACTTATACATTGTTTTTATTATTAACATAACTTTTATCTTGATCATTATATTGATCATTCCAATGACAATGACTTTTTTTCATAATTATTATCATTAATCACACAATAAAATATTTAGCTATTGAGATAGAAGTCTATAGTTGATAATAAATAAATGTTTAACTTAATAAACATAACTAAAAGAAAGTAATGGTAACTTGTACATAATAGTTTCCTTTGAGAGCTCTGTAACCATTTAGATTCTAACTTAAAAACATGTTTTTAAAATATGTACGACTCTTACGTACTTATGAATCCAAAGGGCATAGCCGGGTAAGCATGGTGTGACTGCCCCCAAGCGTCTGGCGCTTATATTTGTGCAGTAGGAAGCAATCTTGGAAAGTAGCAATTTCACAAAATATTAGCCCGAAAAAGGGACCGGTTTGGGGTGAGTAAGGGAGGGTTGATTTCAGCAAAACTATTTTTTTTCTAAGAAACGGCGCATTCAATCGTTTTGTAAAAAATATATGTTAAAGACCTACTGAGAAAGTACTAAATAAAAAATCATGCTCAAATTCCGAAAACAGATACAGTAAAAAAAACATATATATTATTTTCAAATTTTTTTTAGGGTAACTTATCCCTGAGGTACCAGCCTGAATTTTTTTCTGTAGCATGTCTGGGGACTCACTTATGTTATGTTTTTTTCCCAGTCTTGTGCGAAGATTACGCCATACTTAAAAAAAATGCCGAAATGTGCAGTGTCGTATGCATATTTTGTCAACAATTAACCCCTTGCACGTAAAGAAGGCCAAAATGCAAAGTAAATATGGATACCTGAGTAGTGTATACATACTAGTGATTAGTGATTATGAAAATGGTGAACGTTGTAAGAGAAACCAATATAACGCTGCAACGCTGACAGTTAATTAGGTGATCAATAGAGTTTAACTCTCTTGCGCCGCAAAAATCAGTTTATGGCCGGAATGTTAAATATCATTAAGGGTAAAAACTAAAGTCAGCGGTACTATCGATATTACCGTCGGCGGGGATAAGAGCTTGGTCTTAACAGTCAGGTGTTGTTAATAATTTGCAGCACTAAATCGTAGCATTACTAACCTGTGATGGATATGGATGTTAATCTTCCTCACTGTCATCTGCAATCACTGCACTCATGCTATCCTTCTGAAACAATAGAGAAAGAACTTCCGTCGGTTTAGGTATGCTTGATAGATATCGTCCTTGCGAAAGATAATGCACGACAGCAGCTACATGGGAACAACATCCAACAGTTCGATTCCCACTGGCACATTCAAAGAAATTGCAAAACTGCCTTTTGTAGATATTTCCAGCAAAGATGTACTGGACTTCCCAGAAATGACGGATTTAAAACTGTTTTTTACCGGATCGTATCAATATAAACAAACGATTTCGTACCTCGAAGTCATAAATGAAAACGGAACACTTAATCTTCAGTACGCTAAGGACCAGTCCAATGTACTCAAAATACAAGTTTGTTCACGTCACATCAAAACGAAGGTTTACCGATGTTTCCTCGACTATATTCCCCACAGTGTCGGCGTTAGAAGACATTTCTGTGACTGTGCCAATGAGTATCAAACTGTTGGATGTTGTTCCCATGTAGCTGCTGTCGTGTATTACCTTTCGTATGGATGATATCTAGCAAGCATACCTAAACCGGCAGAAGTTCTCTCCCTATTGTTCCAGAAGGATAGCATGAGTACAGTGATTGCAGATGACAGTGAGAAAGATTAACATCTATATCCTTCTCAGGTTAGTAATGCTACGATTTAGTGCTGCAAATTGTTAACAACCAAGCTCTTATCCCCGCCGACGGTAATATGTGAATAATGATAGTCTTTGACAAGGTACTCCATAGTACCGCTGACTTTAGGTTTTACCCTTAATGATATTTAACATTACGGCTATAAACTGATTTTTGCGGCGCAAGAGTCAACTCTATTGAGCACCTAATTAACTGTCAGCGTTGCAGCTTTATGTTGGTTTCTCTTACAACGTTCACCATCTCCATAATCACTAGTCACTAATATGTATACACTACTCAGATATCCATATTTACTTTGCAGTTTGGCCTTTTTTACTTGCAAGGAGTTAATTGTCCACAAAATATGCATACGGCACTGCACACTTCGGCATTTTTTTTAAGTATGGCGTAATCTTCGGACAAGACTGGGAAAAAAATATAACATAAGTGAGTCCATAGACATGCTACAGAAAAAAATTCAGGCTGGTACCCCAGGGATAAGTTACCCTAAAAAAAATTTGAAAATAATATATATGTTTTTTTTACTGTATCTGTTTTCGGAATTTGAGCATGATTTTTTATTTAGTACTTTCTCAGTAGGTCTTTAACATATATTTTTTATAAAACGATTGAATGCGCCGTTTCTTAGAAAAAAAATGGTTTTGCTAAAATCAACCCTCCCTTACTCACCCCAAACCGGTCTCTTTTTCGGGCTAATATTTTGTGAAATTGCTACTTTCCAAGATTGCGTCCTACTGCACAAATATAAGCGCCAGACGCTTGGGGGCAGTCACACCATGCTTACCCGGCTATGCCCTTTTATCATGGCTTTGGGTGTGCCTTTCATCATCAAAACACCGATACGCTATTTAGATATCGGTCAATAAAAATTATATTGCCAGTTATTAATAATGCTCCATGATACTATGACCATGATCACGACAATGGTCTGGATTTAGTAGTCAAAAATCAATAACTTTCCAAACAATATCAGTATAACTGATACTCAATGTATCGTAACTCCAATAACATTAGAAGTCATGAAGAGTAAAATATGAAATATATATTCTAGTGGAAATGTTGCCACTGTTTAAAGTAGTATTTCTATTCTATTTAGTTAAAATTGGGTTGTTGCACGTAGAGATGTTAAAATTTTAGGAGAATCTGTGTTACATAATAACATTTTTTCATGAAAAATCGTTAGAAACTTGTAGAAATTGAAAATAAAGTCTTATAATATTACAATATCAATTATAAAAATACATACATTTAAAATGGAGATTAAATCATAACGACAGTCTGCAGATAAGTTAGTTATAAAACAGCGAATTTAGAAACTTTTTGATAGCGACGAAGAAAGAAGAGAATAACGTTAGTTGAATCTGACTTATTTAATTTAATCATAAATTCAATTGACGTTATAATTCGGTATAGTTTAACAGCATTCAGTTATAGATAAATATAAGTACAAGTGGTGTTTCCTGCCGTACTGTGTTAATAATACCACTGTTCCTAAGTATTTCAATCATGAATGCTGAACGTAAAAATGAATGATTCAAAGCCATCAGATGGGGATCAAGTTTTTTTATTGTGGATATCATTTCAATGTCGAGGAAAAGAAAATAATTTGAAATGGGTACTAATCACAAAAAGAAACAACAAATTACAGAGATATTCTAAGCATTTTATTTGTGTAAGTTTTTGTATCTTACTGTAAGAATTTGACTTTTAACATGGATTTATGTTGTAGAAAAAACGGCCATATTACTAGGTATTAAAAATTTAAATGACCCGCCAAACTAGTGTATAGAGCAGAGAGTATTCTTACCGGCTCTAAATTAGAATGTCATTCGGGTTTTGACTTCCTAAAAGGAGGGAAATGGCTTTAATGTCCTACAAGTCTGTTATTTTACAACAACCACCCTATTTTGAGATTCATTAAATGAAAAATAACGCCCTAGGGCGTTATGAATATCTATAACGCCCTAGGGCATTCTAAAATTATAACACAACTCAAAACAAGGAAATTATGATAGCGTTACAAACTAAATGCGTTGCTATGCAACGGCGGCGTTTACAAACAATATTGATTTTTACTCTCTTTTAAATCAAATTGTTCTGAACATAATAGATGTCAAATTAATAAATCGTAAATGTCAAAAAAAAAAAATCGAATTAAATAACAGACTTGTAGGACATTAAACGTTGAAGACACCACGGGTGTTATAGGATAATGACGCCCTCGGTCGACGTACATAGTACACTGCCGACCTCGGTACGTTATTATCCTTATAACACCCTTGATACCTTAATAACTATAATGTGCTTTTATGTATTTTATCTAGTTTATGTTGGAATAAACTGCAGTTGTCATTGTTAGCTATTGATTATTTATGAAGCTAGGATAACACCGGCACACAAAAAATAAATAATTCTGAGCTAATGACCAGACATATCATTTTATATGTATTTTGGTGCGTTGAATCCAAATCTGAAGATAAAAAACTCTAATTCATCAAGATTTTTGCTACTGTCAATTTATTCCAAATATACCATTATTTGAGGATCAAATTGACAGTAGGAAAAAAATCTTGATGTAAGTCATCAAGATTTTTTCCTACTGTAAATTTTGACCTTTATTATCGTCAGATTAGTCCAATCAATGAATGCCCAAAAGGGGATTGTAGAGAACATTTTGGAGGGGAGAATTTTTCCCTTCAGGGATGCGTTCGGGGTAGTCAGGAGGTAAACATACTAAAAGTCCCCACCCCTAGCCCCGCCGCTTCAGGGGGGAGGGGGGTGGAAAGGTTCCTTTTTTCGATTCTTCGCTTATAACTCGAAAACGATGCGTCGTATGGGAAAAGGTAATCTATGCTAAATTAAACGAAATTAAATTTCCCACAAGAATGTTTATATTCATTTTCTTCCTATGTGTTATATTTTACGAGATATTTGCCAGCGAAAATCGATAATTAATAAAAAAAAAATCAATTGTGTACCTTGAATATTTCTATCAAAGCGGTTCACCGTGGTCTGCTAATAAATCACAGTCACAAAACAATCTTTATTTTACAACACTAGACGTATTTACTAACGTAATATTTTGTCGAAGTCTAGACATTTCCTTAAATATACAGTGTGACTCACTTAAAATGAAGATACCCTTATAACTTTTTCATTTTGTTTCCGATTTGAAGCAAATTTTACTCAAGTATAGAAAAAAATAGGATCTACTTATGACCAGAAAATCATTCACCTGCTATAAAAGCAAAGCCACCTGCGGTACCAAAATGTGCTGAAAAAAATAAAACATTTTGAATGTTAGAAATTCTTAAAAATGCATTCAATCGGTGCCACAAACGTACATACACCAAAATTTGATTTGATTATTGATGGGGGATATCTCATACATAAGCTCATCTGGCAAAGGGGATCCTCAGTTTCCGCAATTTGTGGTGGATACGTAAAATTCATCGTTCGTAAGATTAAAAATCAATATGATTTTTAATCTTTTTCATCATATTTTGGTACCGCAGGTGGCTTTGCCTTTATAGCAGGTGAATTATTTTCTGGTCATAGGTAGATCCTAATTTGTTCTATACTTGAGTAAAATTTGATTCAAATCGGAAACAAAATGAAAAAGTTATAAGGGTATCTTCATTTTAAGTGAGTCACACTGTATATTTATGGAAATGTCTAGAGTTCGACAAAATATTATGTTAGTAAATACGTCGAGTGTTGTAAAATAAAGATTGTTTTGTCACTGTGATTTATTAGCAGACCACGGCAAACCGCTTTGATAGAAATATTCAAGGTACACAATTGATTTTTTTTTTATTAATTATCGATTTTCGCTGACGAATATCTCGTAAAATATAACACATAGGAAGAAAATGAATATAAACATTCTCGTGGGAAATTTAATTACGTTTAATTTTGCATAGATTACCTTTTCCCATGCGACGCATCGTTTCCGAGTTATAAGCGAAGAATCGAAAAAAGGAACTTTTCCACCCCCTCCCCCCTGAAGCGGCGGGGCTAGGGGCGGGGACTTTCAGTATGTTTACCTCCTGACTACCTCCAACACATCCCTGAAGAGAAAAATTCTCCCCTCCAAAATGTTCTCTACAACTCTTTCATTGACTGGACTAGATGTGGATCAGCGCACCAAAATACATATAAAATGATATGTCTGGTGATCAGTTCAGTTTTTGTTTTGTGTACCACTGTAATCGGTAAATTAAGAAAGGAAATTTAAAAACTCATTGTAGAACAACTACGAAATTAAAACTGTAAAAGTGGTATAAAGTCGGTAAGCACATAAATAGTCCGAAATGGCTACGAAAGCGTTGAATTGTAGCTATAAATGTCATTTGAATTGTATATATTTTAACAGAGGCCTGCAAAAAAAAATTATGAGAACTTTTTTTATTATTTAGGGTGATCTAACAGTTTTGAATCCGAAAATGACATCAGTTTTTCTCCATCACCCACCGTTTTCCGCAACTCGACCCAATATTTTCTACCTAATAGGTATGAATATGGCTATTTTGGAATGTAGAGATGTTTTAAAAAATTTTAAAAAAGTTTTATTATTCCAAATTAAGTTTATTTACAACGAAAGACACTGTTAATGTATTTTCAATTAATTTAATCCACATTGATGGCCCTGTACTTCCTTTCCCTCTTCATGGAAAAGCTCCGATTGTTATTTTTCCTCTTGTGAGAATCACCTGGATTCTCTCGATGAAGTGACCGGCAGTAGCCTCAATACAAATACTCAAATACAAATATGTATGTACTTATATAGTTCTCGGTGATAGTTCTTATGTTATTTTATATAAAGAACGTCGGCGTCTTTGAATGGCGGTGCAAATTGTACCGCCACTCAAAGACGCTGACGTTTTTTATGTATATAGTATCACCAAGGACTAAGGAGAACGATACACTTCTTAAAACTTATTATTTATTATTGTCAAATCCTAAAAATTATGTTAGGGAAAAAATTGCGTCCATTCATAACAAGTTACAAAGTTATAAGTGCAAGATGTGTAGTCGAGCGAATTTTTAATATTCTGATTTTGCCTGCCGCCCCTAAAAATCTGCCATGCTCCCATTTCAATGAAACCATATTCCAATAAGAAAAAGAAATAGGGAAATGTGTCATGCTGCTTTTCAACTAAAAATTTCATACCGACACCCAGAAAAAATAAAATTTGCAAAAAAAACTGAGTGTGATAGAATTTTGGATTCAGCACCCAAATATCTATAAAGATCAACTATTAGTTTCAAATAAGTTTTTTGATCACAGGCCTGTGTAATTATTGCCTAGATGGATACTCGCATAAAATACCTATATATTATAATTATTTATTTCTTGTTACAATGCAGACTTTTCTTTATGTCTCTTGTAAGTTTCATGTTGATTCTACTTAGGAATGTCAATGTTTAGTTTAATAATTATTTCGAAAATATCTAGCCCAGTCCCCGGGATTTCGAACTGGGATTTAATAATTAATCCGTACGTGAATTTTTGCACAAAAGTAGGCTTTTGGTAGTAGAAAAGTTTAAAATCAGTTCTCAAGGCTATCATGGTCGCAACATAAAACAAAATGGCGTCAAAATAGCACAAATTGTTTTCTTGAAAATAACTTTTAAAACACGCAAAATGCAAGATGTGGAGACAAAAATAGAATACCATAAAATTCTACACAAAAAATCTTTACCAAAAACTTTCTACATGCAACCGTTTTCACGTAAAACAAGAATTAATAATACCGGGTCAGCATTCTTCCGTGAATATCGACAAAGGTTTTAATAACTTTTGAAAAATTTTATTTTATTTTTTTAATTTAACTTGTTTTGTGAGTTATCTCCTCCAAAAACACAATGCTTGCGGGACTGACGCCATCTTGTTTTATTTTGCAACTACGATAGCTTTGAGAACTTTTTTACACTTTTCTAGTATCAAAATAGTCCAGAAGTCCTATGCAGAGGTCGATAGTGTAATACTTTATTTTCAACTTGGGAATTATTTAATAACTCTATAGTGGTTGAGTTCTGGATCCTGAGGTTTTACTATAATATTTAATTAGGATGAGCCCAAAATGACATCATCACTTACAATTTGACTTGTAGTATTTATTAGGCCAGTTGACATTCCCTCTATGACACAAAACTAATTTGTTTGGGGACTTTATAAAAATACAGTACACAAGGATTATAACTCGTTACCAACACAAATTAGGCTCGGCTAGCCAGTTTTTTTAGGAGGCCAAGGGCCATGGGTAAGCGTAAGCAACGCTCCTAGTAAGGCCAAGAGTGATTTACGTGATAAAAATTTAAAAGATGGAATATTATTATTTTATCATTTTTTGTCAAAAAAATTTAAAAAAAAAAATTTTTTTTTTTTGTTTAAATTTTTGAATTTAAGTAGGCTAAAATTCAAGAGTACCTTGGGCGCAAGATCCCATAGAAAGATCAGAAAGGAAAGGTACTATACAACACATACATCAGAGAAACACGAATTTAAAATGACAACAGTTTAATACGAAATTAATTCGTCACTAGCAAAATTTTTAACAAGGTTAGTGAATAACAACTACGTTAGTCTGGCCAATTTTATGGCTTGAAATGCTTAAAATATCTAATCTGTGACGATAACTTGGGTTAGTATTCGATATTCCTAATTTAGTATTCTGGATGAAGTTAGCAATAAACAATTTCGTAAACTACAGAAAAGAAATAATGACCTAGCTTAATCGGTCAATGATCAAAACTCCAGTACAAGTTAGGCCAATTTAAAACGAGAATAATTAAAGGTGTCCAGGTTAAGTTACAAATTTGAAGTTGAAAGTTACAATTTGCAATGATTTGATTCCCGAAAGATGGACAAAATTTGATTTTTGGCTATAAGCCCACGATATAGTTCTCCAAGGAAAACTAGTAATAAAAATATTTTTTTTTAATTTATTTATGGGCATAAGGCCAACCCTAACAATTAAATTTCTGAAGAAAGTTTATGCAAAACAAGGTCAAACATTTACAGTGAGCTATTCACGACGGTTGAGGAAATATATAGGCAGATTCCCAACCAAATACACAAACGGAAGCAAACTTCCTACCACTATTTCACTATAAATATTGAAATTATTTCATAAAATTTGACTATTAAATACCTTGAGGCACTGACAAACAAAATTGCAATAAAAGATTCTAACCTCACCTTGTGGTAAAACTCTTACTGGAGTAACAGGAATTACGTTATGAAATCTACCGTACTTGAGTAAAAACTCTACAAAAAAATCACAACCTTGTAGATTGTTAATGAAACTTGTTTATCACTAAAACACCATAAATTCACACACAATCCCACGATCCCAGAAAAATTTTATCACTAAATATAACGTAGAAACTAACCTAAGTAAGCCAATGATAATTATAGTGTTACTATAACGGGTAATTTAAATAATTTAAAACTATAAAATTGGTATGACTATATACAACAAAAACATAACCCACAAGGGATAAAACATAGCTTAAAGCACAGCTGTACCTTAATATACGACCACACGGTCAAATCTTATATCTATTAAAATTGGCACGAACCAAAGGTTACACTGATATCGGGGCTAGTGGCTGAAGGTCCACTCCAACCCCGTGGTTTTATGGCAGTACCAAACATAAACCTTTAAACACAATAAATTAGTGGGACTCACTAACGGTACTGTTATCACAGGCCTGTAGCCCCCCCCCCCCCCCCCCCCCTGAGTTGAGGACTATACCGACCAAAACATTAGAAATATACGACTAAATCGTAAAGTGGCTCTCTCGTTCAATAGCAATCAATAGTATGTTTCAAATTTATATCCTGCTTATAGCAGCTGTTACTATGAACCACGCTAAAACTTTGTTAGAAGGGTATTCTAAACGGTTAATAAAATGATAGACTTATCTTAGCTTTAAGACGCTATTGTTGTCTTAATTCGAGGGATCTTCAAATGAAAAAATGTGATGTTCACTGGATGTCGATACGAAGTTGACACTTTTCTACAGGTTAGAAAGACAGCTCCTCACATGGGTTGCCCACTTTCGGCACGAAATAAAATTCCCCAGCTAAATGTCACTCGAATCTACTATCCTTGTCGTTTACGTCACTGCTCTACCAGATAATGGCTTCCAGACAAAAGAATTCTAAAATTTATTTCTTCAACGAGATCCCGATACGTCCCTGCTGTGGCATAAGAAACGTCCAGTTCGATTTAATAATAAGGTAAGCCTTCCATAAGCGTCTACCAAGGCATTACACTGTACATCAAGATTTACTTATCAAAGAACGAGGTTTTAAAAATGGCGATATCCAGTCGCGTCCACGTTTGAAAATTACATGTGAAATTGCATTTGAGATTTAACTCTGAAATTTCAGATCAATCTGCATCTAAAATAAAATAACCTAGATTAATATTTACTAATACAATAATTAACAAACAATTAACTTACTTAGTTAATCCATTTAAGAGATTGAAAATTTAATTGGCGGAGTATGGCCAAAAACGCCTATATCTTGTGGCTGTTGAACTAGAGAGAGCGAACTCAGCTAATTTCTAGCCCATGCTACCCGAATCGCCGATCGTACCGCCCTCACGAGACTGGACGTACTTTATTCACGCACGCTTAAATGAAGTTAACTTGATTAACGCTTTAACATTTCAGATTCCTGTAACTTTATTCGTACTAATTTAATTTATTAATTCAATTCGATGTAATGGCAACTACAGGCCGTTACAATAGTCACCTGACGTCAGCGAGCTTCTTCGACTTAGTGGGGGAATCAATGACGAGCATATTGGTGAGTTATCGGCGCATTGCGTAACCGGGGTTTGCCGTCATCTTGAAAAAAGTGTGTTAGGAACAGAGACCGTAACCGAACCGAAACCGTAACCGAAAACCGCACCGTAATTATGATTTTTTTCTAACCGGAACCGTAACCGAAAACCGAATTGGCGCTGCTTTTAAAACCGAAACCGTAACCGAAAACCGAAAATGGTGTACGTTAGGTAACCGTAACCGAAATCGAGCCGAAATAAATTTAGTTTTTAGTCCCTGCAAGCATTAATTTAATTTTAACCGAGACCCTAATCGAAAACCACACCGTAATTACGAATTTTTTCTAACTGTAACCAAACCAAAAACCGGAATGTGAGATTCTGGAAAACCGAAACCGAAAACCAAATTAACGCTGCTATGAAAACTGTAACCGAAACCGAAATGTGAGATTCTGGAAAACCGAAACCGTAACCGAAAACCGAATTGTCGCTGTTTTGAAAACCGAAACAGAAACCGAAACCGAAAATCAAATTAACGCTGCTCTGAAAACCGAACCCGTAACCAAAAACCGAAATTGGTTAACCGTAACCGAACCGAAATAAATTTCGGTTTCGGTCCCTGGTTAGGAACCGTTTCCTTCAAATATCTCGGCTTCTGTTGAGGCTACGTAAAAAGTAAACACGCAATATTAAAGGGCGTAACATTTCCTTTCTTTTATGTACTATTCATTTCTTTAGTAAGACTGATAGTTTTTTATTTATTGCGAGAGAAAGTTTGGGTAATTCCTATGAGAACATTTTGCCACATGAAAATTGTAGAGCAGTAAGAATTTTAAAATTTCGTTTTTTTAATTTTAATTTTCAGACAATAGTTTGCACTACAGTACGCCGCAAACTCGACATATCAGCGCTTGGCTGCGGAACTCTTTTCCACACTACTCTGGAGGTAGAGTTCTAGGCGCGTTTTTTTTTTTTAACGTGGTTTCCCTGATAGGCCCAGTCCACTGTCATTGCCGATCGTTCTCTTCATCGGATTCGTTTCTGCCGTTCTGCATACAGATATTCTGGAATTCTGTAACGTTGTTGCAAGTTTGACCGCTGCAGTTTTGACATAAAACGGAGCATTTCGTTTCAACTATGTGGCAACCACAATATCTTTCGCAGTTTCCTTTGCATTTACAAGCTATTAATTTTAAGTTCCTCTAGTGCAGCTTTTCCTGTGAAAGTTTTCGGTTCTAGTCCACAATTTTTTTTGGCCCATCCCTCATTTCTCCAGACGGATCGTAAAAGTTTCCAAGACACGTTTGCACTAAAAGGTACGTCCTGAAAGTATGTTACCGGGTCACATCCGAAGTTTGTGGTGATGCAAGGTTCATTTTTGATGTTGTTATTGCTTTTACAAAACTTTGTGACCTGGTGAATTTGTACTTCTCCAAAGTGGTGACGAATTTCGATTTGCCAAATAAAAAATCAGAGGTGTAGAAAATGGATGTGATTGCTAATGCTTATGACATCGTCGTATCGAAGATTTGATGTTGAATACTGTTTCTAGGCAATTTTCCTATTGCGTTTTTTTTTGAAAACACGTTCGATTTGTCACGGACTAGTCCTGTTAGTGATACGAGATGATTGTTGTACCTTTTTACCTAACAATGTCGCATTTCATGCCAATTGTATTGTACAGTGGCCGCACCATTCATGCAATTAATGCATTTCTGCTTTACTATAAAGTCACTGACGTGGCGCGGTGTTGTGCAAACTATTGTCCTAAAATAAACATTAAACAAGCGAAATTGTAAAAACCGCGTGCCGCACCATATTTCAAATTTTCTCTAGTAATAAACGAAACACTGTGTCAGTCCTACGAAAACAATTAACACTACATAAAACGAAATTTTACGCCCCTTGAAAAGCGGTATTTGTTTTTTACGTTGCCTCAACAGAAGCTGGAGTAATTGAAAAAAAAACCGTTCTTAACACTCTTTTCAATATGACGACAAATCCCGGTTACGCAACGCGCCGACAATTCACCAATACACTCACCAATGATTATTGATTATTCCACTAAGACCCTAAAGCTAGCTGATGTCAGGTGATTGTCGACCTCTTCGGACATACTTGTTAGAGTAAAAATCTACTTCTATGTTAATTATTTAATCTCAACTTTTTCCGTTATTTTCTCTGGGAACTGCATTAGTCACTTTTGTCGTCGATAAAAGAATAAACTCTCCGGATTTATTAAGAAGCTGAAACACAAAAAAAAACAAATACATTGTATTTTATTCAAGTGACCGAACAGATTGATTCCATCAAGTTACTAAAATGCCAAACCTCTTGTTTGAAAAACTGAAAGTAGCTTCATTGGCCTTTTACGTAAAAGTGGTTTAAGTAAAGCACTAATTAAATATAGGCTTGCATATTTGTAAAAGTGATTATGGTAATAGCTCTCTGTAGGCTGAGTGCCACTTGAGTTCGTTTTCACTACAGACAGCAAATAAGAGTTTTTCAATTGGTTTTATCTTCTGATATTCGAAAAATGAATGCAGTCATAGGTGTTTTATTAAGTTTAAGACATTTATATTTAATATTGGCAAAATTGAAAAATTCATTTTGAAATTCCAGTTTACATATCTAGATGGCATTTTACTGCATTTCTGTTTGCGTGTTAAAGTTGTTTAAATAGTTTCTTTAAATGCAAATAACCTCATTTACCTCTATCGTACTAATTTAACCACATTTATTCCGTTCGCCATACAGGCAAGGACAGAAACAGAAATGTATTTTGGTTTGGTATCAGTTACGGTCACGATTACCTAAAGCACACCGTTTTCGGTTTTTGGTTACGCTTTTGGAAATGAAGATAAAAACTTTACATTTCTACAATCTACATAAGCCATTTAGCCCATGCGAAAGTTGTAAAAACCCCAAAAGTGCAAGAGTAGCGACAAAATATGTCTACTCTCCCGTTTTCCAGGAGGACCAACACGATGGTGATACTCGCGCGGTCCCTACCCATCTCGAACTACCTCTAAGCCCACCTCTTTTCTTCCATTTTTCGTTGTTAGGCATGCACTTGTTGGATCGGATGTTTTTTGAGGAAACTCAATTTCGCAACCAGACATCCTAACGACAACCGGGTGTTGAAGCCACCCCCTCCCTCAATACGGGAATATGCAAAAAACATCCAAACGTGCCGAAAATATTTTTTTACACATTTTTAAGGGCGGGGAACACGATGCTGACATTATTTACCTTCCCACCCCCAACCAACTACCTCTAAATGCATGAAACCACCCCTTTTCTTCCATTTTTCGTTGTTAGGCATGCGAGGACTTACTGGATCGGCTATTTTTTGAGGAAACTCAGTATGTCCTGTAAAATTTCGCAAGCAGACATCCTAACGAACTCCCGGGGGTTGAAACCATTCCCTTCCTCAATACCGGAACATGCAAAAAACATCCAAACGTGCCGAAAATTATTTTTTACACGTTTTTAAGGGAGGAGAACACGATGCTGATATCATTTAGCCTCCCACCACTAACCAACTGCCCCTATTTAGACTTTTTTTGCAAGTTTCGTATGGACTAATTTAGAATGAGGAACAACTGAAGTAATTATTTATCATTAATTTATTTCATTCGAGTAATATCAGATAAAAATATGTAAAAAAAACTTTTAAAAAACAAGCTTTTATGGAAAAGGAGTAATATACCGGGTGTAACAAGAACATGGTCACCCCCAACTTTTTCATTGCTTTTACAGATAAATTATTGAAAATTGGTGCATCGCCTGTACTTGATAAATGTCACTTTTTGACACATGGCTTATTTCTTTTTCTACTTCCAGTTTTTAGCGGAAGTAGTACCAACTTATGATTTTCAAAATTAAACATCCTGTATATTTTTATATTTTTGGATTCTACTTTATTTTCTGCATTCAATTATATTATACACATAAGTGACATTCCAAATATCAAACTTTCTTCTAATTTACGTTGTATTCTTTAGCTTAAGTATTCCATGACTGCTCTTATTTATTCCAACCAACCCATCATCTGATGCTAGAAAAATCTAAATCACGTCGAAAATACTACATTATGTGATTTATGAGTAAACAAAAATATTCAAATGGGTTTTTTTGGATGAAACTCAATTTTTACAAATGAAACAATATTAATATGAAGGTACCGTTCAATACTACCGTTAATAAGGATGCCTTATTTATTTTTTTTAATTTTATTTCAACCTCTTATTTATATTTACGCCCTGACGGAGTTTAGTCGCAGACTAAACACAACAACACAACATCCATTCCCTGCGATATTACCATCTGCCGCAGCTGAGATTCGAACTCGGAAGAGGAGAGCGACTAGCCGTGTTGTTTCTCTCACAACCGCGATCTAGCCCACTGCTACCGTCTCGGCAACACGTGAAAAACGCCACATCCATATCCTAGCCAGAATTCAAATCTGAAACCCCGTGGTCGCAATCCATTTTTTACCATTGCCATTTAAAGCTCTTTATTTATTTTATGTATACATTTCAAGTTGTGTATTTCATTTATCTCATTTTTAGTAATTCAATATAAAATATGTCAGGGGCGCAGCCAGGGGGGGGGAGCCATGGGGCCCGCCCCTCCCCCAAGCCGTCCTCCATGAACCAAAAATAAAGACTCATAATCTCTATTAGTACAAAGCAGTATTCAAACTATCCCTTGAAATAAATATTTTGTAATTAATGCCAATATTCTAGTTTACAATAATTTTCTGAAAAGTTTTCCTCATCCTTTGGAGAGACCGGTTCCATTGCCCCCCCAGATGAATTTTCTGGCTGCGCCACTGAAATATGTGCAAAAACATAACAGGCGCCCAGAGGACGTTCTTACGATTATTTAATCGTAAGAAAAAATGCCTTAACCTGATTTAAAAAAGTTGTTCGTTATCTCCGGGCTCTCCATCAGGTCATGCAGGGACGCATAGCATATCCTACCTCCTCAAACTTATATTCTTCTGGTTTGTAAGCTCTGGCAATATCACATAAACGACGAACAACTTTTTTAAATTAGGCTAAGGCATTTTTTCTTACGATTATTTAAAAAAGTTGTTCGTTCATTTATGTGATATTGCCAGAGCTTACAAACCAGGAGAATATAAGTTTGAGGAGGTAGGATGTGCTGTGCAACATGCTAACACCGTAAGCAATGAGTCGGCAGCGCCTAATGCAATCAAAATTATATTTAAGAGGAAATGAAAAAATCTACTTACTTTATTCCAATCAACTTAATTATAGTTACACATTAAGGTGGCTGTAAATTACAAAAAAGAAACACAAATAAATATAATAGTTGAAAATGTTATCCATTCACGACAATACACTTCTGTACTCGCACCGCTGTATCTTTAATAACTGAGACCAATTGCTAGGCTATTATACTATTTACTGCACGTCTTACTTGTAGCTCTAAGTTTTCGCAGATTATAATAAGGCCAAAAAAAATCTAGGGGAATTAGGTCAGGTGACCTTGGAGACTATTGTATAGGACCATTCGTGACCCTGAAGAATTCGCCGAATTTCTCTTGACGGTAATTAGTCAGTCATACTAGAGTAATGGGGAAAGCGTCATTTTGCTGAAAATACATTTCCTGCTCTAAATTCATAGGTAGTTAATCCAAAAAATCCCTAATCTTATTTTGTACTAAGCCTAAGTATTTGGCATCATTAAAGGATTCTCCAAATATTATCGGACCGATTGTTCTGGTACTGATTATTCCCAGCCCAACGTTGAATTCAAAACACTCTTAATAGTTACCTTCCCTTAATAAATGCTGATTTAAGGCTTAGTAGGCTTATTGACGTGCTAATATTTCAGGGTGTGATTCCTTAGGTCATTTTATGAAGAAAAGTACATAGGAACATATGTCCGCAACGGCTTAAATTTTTTGCTACAAAGTGTTGAACTTTTTTTTAAATCGTTAATTTTTAATAGCTTAGAAAGTACTTTAGATATTATTTTTAAATTTGGTATGTGTTAATAATATATAAAACCATGTAGCGACCCCTCATTTAATTCCCCTATGTGAAGCGGGCTTAACGCTTGCACAGTGTCGCGTAACCGATCAGCTGTCAACAGCAGAAGAAGAAGTGGCTAGACGCGCGAGACAATGATATACGTGCTTGAGATGTTTTCCTAATTTTACCTAAGTTTTTCTTGTGTTCATTACACGAATTAATTAAAGTATGTTTGGGTGTAATTAGTGTTTTATTAATTATCATCCTACATAAAAGTGGCGCTCAACTGGGACCCTTTCTAACAAAAATGCTGTGTCAGAGTGTTTCGTGTCGAGAGTTAGGTTAAAACTTTTGGCGGTACTAATGCAGGTTTTTGCGAAAGTGGTCAAAAATCCAGTGTTTTGGGCCAAGAAATTCAAGCAGTTGTAGTGCAAGAACTTCCACTTCTGTAAGGTAAAAGAGAGGATTTGAAACAGTAAGTAGAGCTTCTAGTTTTCGATTGCTGCAAGTTTTGAATAACTCACACGTCCTTGTGCATTGACTTCGGTAATTTCAAAGACATTAACTCACAGATTTTGTGCTTATTTTGACTAGGAAAAGACATTCTACGTCGCCGGTTTTCACATTTATTGTGCTATTCTCATAAACAGCTGGTTTATTTCGGCTAGAAAAACATTCTACGTCGCCGGTTTCACATTTAAATGAACTTTATTGTGCTACATTTTCGACATTTTCGTCGCTGGTTACATGTTTCATGAACTCTCATGCATATTTCGTTTTAAGGAAAACATTCTACCTCAGATAAACAAATTCTGTGTGCTATCCACGAACATTTTGTGCGCGTTTCAAGTATTTGAACATTCAACAGACAATTGCGAGATTTATTTCATTTCACTAGACTTTTAGCATTTTTGCGGATTTGTATGCAGTCAAATTTGAAAGCGGATTTTCATGCAATCAAAATTCTACAAAATTTTGCGAATTAATGAGTTACAATCTCAGGAGTCAACGTAACGTTTGTAATACATCAACTTCTGCCAATTCATCAGTTGTAACAATGCCTGACCCAATTGTAATGACGGAAGAACAATTGCAAAACCTATTAAAGGGCCTGACCCAAGCTTTGGTTACTAGTCAACAAGCACAAGCTTCAACTCCTAGCGGAAACTTTTCGAAATGTGCTTCGCGGTTTGCCGGAAACAAAGATGAGGACGTGGAAGCCTTTATTAGTGCTATTAATGTTTACAGAGACTGTGTAAATATTACAGAAGAAAATGCAATCAAGGGATTGCCGATGTTGCTTGACCACAATGCTGCAACCTGGTGGCGAGGAATCAAATCTACAATTTCCACTTGGGATGAAGCAGTAAAGGCATTACGACATTCATTCGGTTACAGTGAGCCGCCGCACAAGATTTTCAAGGAATTATTCTCCAAGGAACAAGGGAATAAAGAACCAACAGATTTTTTTGTAAATTCTGCTCGTGCTTTTTTAGCTCGCTTAGCGAAAACTCCAGAATTTCACGCAACGCATCAGCTGGACATGATTTACGGTCTTTTAAACCGAAGAATTCGATTTAGGTTACCTAGAGAACAAGTGACTTCTTTCTCTGAACTAATTGAGAAGGCCAGATCTATCGAGGATAACAAGTCAACGCCACCTACTACATTGAAATGATGACAAAATGGTACGTCTTCGCCCCAAATGCCAATTCTGCAAGAATTTTGGCCATCTTCAGGCAGAATGCCGCAAGTATGCTGCTAATCAAGGAAAAGTTAGTCAGCCGAGTGTCAGTCAGAACTCCCCTACCACTTCTGCTGGTATTAGTTGCTTTGGATGTGGAACGCCAGGTTACATACGTTCCCAGTGCCCCAATTGTACTCAGAGTACTTCCAGCACGAGACCTCAAGGTACCAACACTATTGGCTCTACTACGATACACGCCTCAAGTATCGACATTTTTCTCACTGAAATCAACCCAGTTTCTACGATGTCTAGACCACCGGTACATGTTGAAATTGTAGGAAGACAGGGACTTGCCTACATAGATTCCGGTGCTAGAAACAGCATCGCAGGACACGTTCTTTACACACATTTCTGTGAATCAAATTTACCTTACAAAGAAGAGCTCCTACAGATGGTCCTAGCGGATGGACAACTACGTCGAGCAGTGGCACGAATTTTCGAAACTCAAGTAATCTTGCAAGGAAAAAGTATACCAACTACATTCATAGCAACATCATTCATCCTGAGCATTTAGACAGCAACACCCTCCTAGGAATCGATTTCATTACGAGTGGACAAATGGCTTTGAACATACCCAAGGGTCAATGGTTTTTCGACGGAAACCCCTCAGTTGCTTTTGAATTTTTCAAGGAGCCTAGTACACCAGCCCCACCTTGTCCTATAGTTAGTGCTTACCAAACGGAATTTCAGCTCACTGAAAATGATGGCAAAAACCTAACTACAAGTGAGAAAGCACAGTTGGAACAACTATTACAGTCACATAAAACAGTTTTTGAGAAATGCTGAGCATACAATCAAGTTAACGGATGAGACTCCCATTTTTCAACCTCCGTATCGACTTGCCCCTGCGCAGAAAGAAATTCTTCGCCAGGAACTTGACAAATTACTCGAAGATGAAATCATCGAAGAATGCGAAACAGCTTTACTTCAGGGGGGGGAGCAGACGTGGAACCAATCGAATACGCAAGTTGTTTACTGACGCCTGCGCAGAGAAACCTGAACATAGACTATGTTCCTGCAAGTCAGAACGTTCTAGCCGACACATTGTCGCGCCCTATCTGCCATGACAGCAGCCAAGCCGAAACATGCGATGTCTGCTTCGTTACCATCAACCTTCCCGTTGATGATGCTAGAGCTGTGAGAGAGGAACAACTAACCGACCCGGACATAGCTCGGATAATCAACTGTTTTGAGTCTCCAGACCCTAACACGGTAGACACTCACAGATGGAGTGACCGCGGTTACCTGATGATGAACGGTATTTTATACCGTTACTCCCCAGATCATGATGGAGAAGAAGCGCAGCAAGTCGTACCAAAGAGTCAGATTCAAAAGGTACTCAAAGAAACTCACGATTCTCCACTTGCTGCTCACTGTGGTGTGGAACGTACCCTACAAAGAATCATTCCTCGTTATTATTGGACAGGCATGCGAAGAGACGTTACCGCACATGTTTCTCAGTGTATAGACTGCCAACGGTATAAATCTTCTAACATGAAGCCATCTGGCTTACTTCAGACCCCCGTGCAGGCACAAAGATTTGAAGTCATTGCAATTGACCTTTTTGGACCTCTTCCAGAGACTCGTACAGGAGAGCGATGGATTTTTATCATCGAAGATACATCTACTCGCTGGACAGAAATGTTTCCACTTAAAGTAGCCACAGCCGAAGCCTGTACCAAATGCCTAATTGATGAAATCATACTTCGTTACGGAACTCCCCGAAAAGTTATCAGCGATAACGGAAGCCAATTTGTTAGCGGAGTCATGCAGCATGCAGTCCAAGCTCTGGGGTTCACCCAAAGTCTTACCCCTGCTTACTATCCTGCCGCCAATCCGGTGGAACGTAAGAACCGAGATCAGAAAATGCAACTTGCCATCCTCACGGCAGATGACCACACCAGCTGGAAGGACAAAATTTCCTCAGTGCGATTTGCCATGAACACATCCGTGTGCCAATCTACAGGATTTACTCCAACCTACCTAACTTTCGGTAGAGAGTTACGCACCCCCGATGATACGCGAAGAGACTTCAGAGCCATCATCGAAAGCGACAATTTTGTACCTCAGATTACTCCTTATCTGCGTACCATGGCGAACACTCTCAGCCAGGCCCGAGAGACTCACGAACGCCAACAAGATAGCCGAAAAAGAAATGCTGACAGCAAACACCGTGATGTTACCTACAAAGTATCAGACCTCGTACTTGTCAGTACTCATGTGCTAAGCAAAGCCAAAGCTGGAATCACTTCCAAATTTGTACCACGTAGAGATGGCCCCTACCAGGTCTCTAGAATTGTGAGCCCTACCTCTTACGAAATAAAGGATCCAACAAATCCCACAGTACCTCTCGGTACCTATCATGTGTCGGCATTAACCAAATATGTGCCGCCTACCCAGGACACCCCGAGTCCGGTTCCAGTTCACCCCATACGTCGTAGAGGACGCCCTCGACGTCAGTTGCCCCAGCAACCTGCTTCAGCAACGCCTATTCCAGGCCCACCTCCGGATCCAGGTTCCAGGACCTCAACTACGCCTAGTCAACGTTCCAGGCCTTTACCGGCAGCTCCTCGTCCGCAGTGCAACAGTGACGTGCCGCGCCGTTCTTCGCAAGTGCGCCGCGCCAAAAGTGTCGTGGACGTTTGACCCCCTTCCTTCGTTTTGTATCACACCCGGGACGGTAGTGTGATCCAAAGGGGGAGTGTGTAGCGACCCCTTAATTAATTCCCCTATGTGAAGCGGGCTTAACGCTTGCACAGTGTCGCGTAACCGATCAGCTGTCAACAGCAGAAGAAGAAGTGACTAGACGCGCGGGACAATGATATACGTGCTTGAGATGTTTTCCTAATTTTACCTACGTTTTTCTTGTGTTCATTACACGAATTAATTAAAGTATGTTTGAGTGTAATTAGTGTTTTAGTAATTATCATCGTACAACCACATATTTTAGCAAGAAAAGTTATTTTATCGCTCCACCAGTGGCATCTCTGCAAACATGTCCACTGATATTCTTTACTAAAAAACTGGTACCCACTGTGATTTTTCCATGTGGATATTTTTTCTGATTCCCCTGGCCAATTCTACATGAGAATGGTTTCTTGCTTTTTTCACGTCAGACGCACAGCACAGTTCTTGATTAAAACAATTAAATTCACATTGAAACTAATTGTTATTAACATTGATAATGATAAATTTTGTTTTATAAAAATTGTTGGAAATGGCCACCTTCACTTAATAGGCATGCTTCCGCCCGTCTGTGCATCGAATTGCGCACTAATTCAAATATTCCCGGCGTATTCCGTATTGTTTCACACGATGCAAATATTCTCTTTCTTAAATCTTCTAAAGTGTTAATGGGAGTTTTATACACCAGCGTTTTAAGATGACCCCAAAAAAGAAATCCAAACTATTGAGATCGAAGGATCTTGCTGGCCGCGATTACAATAAACCACATGTAAATGGTCGCGAACCATAACACAGAAATGAACAGGAGCTCCATCGTGCATGTAGCACATTTGATTCCTTAACGCAATTGGCACATCTTCAAGCAACACAGGTAGTTCTTCTTAGATGCAGGTAATATTGTCCATTAAGGCGTCTTGGCAGAAAAAAGTGCCTATAAGATTATTACCAATAATTCCTACCTATAGATTAACCGAAAAAACCCCTGCCCAAGGAACCACTACTTCCACATTCTGATTTGCTACCCAAGACTCTTATCTCACAACTAAAAAATTTTGTATATAACATTTGAAATCTTCTACCCCAAAGACCCATAAAACGATATCCCACACCGGTAATAGGGGGGGGGGGGTAGTGAGGATTAGCTTCTCTCTCTTGTATATTCCAAATACCAATTTTATGGACTTTTACCTACTTGATTTACCTATTTACCCCCATTTGTCCTAATTTACCCCCCAACCCGGAATGAGATGAAAATATAATATAGTTCCAGATCTCATTAAAATACGTATGTGTACCAAACAAGTCAATATCTTAAACGGTTCCAGAGTAATCGTGCGCACAAAAAAAGTTACAGACAGACAGACAAATTTTTTTCGCTCAAACTTAAAATCTCGACGTTTCATAACATTATAAACCTATTTGACCAAAAAAAAATTAAAGACATTTTTGTCGTTACTATACTTCCACTGGATGTGGAAGTAATTGCTCTAGGAAATGGGTTTCGGTTATGGCATGGGAATTTTCGTCCACCCACACATGATTGTTATGGAAAGGCATAGCCGGATAAGTAGGGTGAAACGGCTCCCGGCCCTATCTTCATTTAGAGAGGGAATATAATTAGCAATAAGTGAAGGGAACAATTTTGCAAAATATTAACGCAAAAAGGCGGCCCGGCCCGTTTCACGAGGTGATGAGGGGGATGAAATCCAAAGGACCAATTTTTTGTGTCAAAACGCAGCAACCGAAAATTTTGAAAAAAATATATGTTGGACAAGTATTGGAGAGGATTCTCAGAAAAAATTGTCGGTAAATTTGGGAAAGAACTAAGGGCGAGAAGACATTGGTATACTTTTCAAATATTCCCCTCGTTGCACCACATTCAAAATTTTTTTGTAGCATCTACTTTCACCCCATATAACATTTTTTTTTTGCAGTGTGGTCGGAACATTACGTCATAGTGAAAAAAAAATCGAGACTAGTAGTCTATGTAATGAAGGCAGAAAGAGTGTAAATATTACGTGCAAAGACGAAATTACCTTTCTCTCCCGTTTTCATGGGTGCTAAATACTATGGAAGTGGTGGGAGAAGTTTTTGACCCCCTGAAACGGCCAAAAACCACCTTTTATGGATCCCTTTATGTTTTCATAAATAAATGGGTCTGGGGAGTGATTTATCGACGGGTAATACTCGAAATTAAATGGAAAGGGGTTATAGAGTAAGTGGAATCCAGACAGCAAGCCTAGGGGGTTGATTAAACCCTCCCGAAACGGGGTGGAAAATCATTTTTTTTTCAAATGATTCGGTTCAAATGCATATTCTCCCGTTTTCGGGGTAGTTGATCATGGGAAAAATATTCATTTTTAGCTCCAACCTCTCGTCATCCTTCAAACGGGCAGAAACCACCATAAAGCATGCTATCCAGGATTTACGGTTTTTGTCTGCACATAATCGTTATTCCTGTGCATATCCCTTCATTGTTCATGGAAGAGAAGGTAGGTTGCTTCAACCCTTCCAAGGGGTATAAAATTCATTAATTATATTTTTATCGTGATCAGCGATTGTGAAATCGGGGGAGGGCGTATTGACGATCCAAAGTGTAATTAATGAATTTTACACCCCTTAGAATGGTTGAAGCAACCTCCGAGGTCGCTACCACCTTCTCTTCTGTGAAAGATAAAGAGATAAACAGAGAAATAACGATCATATGTTCCGAAAAACCTGTAAATTCTGTATATAATGCTTTCTGGCGTGTGTGGGGTGGTTTCTGTCCGTTTGAGAGATGAGGAAGGGTTGATACTAAAAAATGAATATTTTTCCCATGATCGGCGACCTCGAAAATGGGGGGATACGCGTTTGAACCGAATCATTTTAAAAAAAATGATTCCACCCCTCGGAAGGGTTTGATATCAACCCCCTCGTTTGGATTCCACTTACTCTATAACCCCCTTCCATTTTATTTCGAGTATAACCCGTCTATAAATCACTCCCCAGTCCCGTTTATATATGAAAACATAAAAGGATCCATAATAGGGGTGGTTTTTGGCCGTTTCAGGGGGTTGCGGCGGTCGAAAACTTCTCCCACCATTTTTATCATGTTCAGCACCCTCGAAAACGGGAGGGAGAGGTAATCTTGTCTTTGCACAAAATTACTCTTTCTGCCTTCATTACGCATAGACTACTAGTCTCGAAAGACCACGGACGTGATTTTTTTTCACTATGACGTAATGTTCCGACCACCCTGCGAAAAGAATATATTATATGGGGGTGAAAGTAGACGCTACAAACAAATTTTGAATGTGGTGCAACGAGGGGAAGTTACCCTTAAAAACATTTGAAAAGTATACCGATGTCTTCTCTCGCCTTTAGTTCTTTCCCAAATTGACCGACAATTTTTTTTGAGAATCCTCTCCAATACTTGTCCTCCCGTGAAACGCGCCACCCTTTTGCGTTAATATTTTGCAAAATTGTTCCTTTCACTTATTGCTAACTATATTCCCTCTCCCAATGAAGATAGGGCCGGGGGCCGTTTCACCCTACTTATCCGGCTATGCCCTTTTGAGTAGTATTACTAGAAAAATTTGCTTCGTCTGTGAAAATAATTTGTAACTCAAACTGTGGATTTAGTATAACATTTTGAAGGTACCATTGACAGAAGTTCACACGCTGTGGAAAATCCCTGGAAAGAAATGCCTGTACTCTTAGAATATGGTACGGATACAATAAAAAATTAATCAAAATTCGCCAACAATTTGATGACAAATATTCAGAGCTCTATCAATCTTCCTCGTAATCGTCTCAGAATGTTCGTCGATTTCCTGTAGCAGCACTTCCTCAATTTCGGGTGTTCTGACAGTTCGAGGTCTACCTTCTGAAGTACCTGTTTGGAAACTACCAGTTTCATAATGACAGCGATGAATAGTCGTAAAGAATCGGCTATCTGGCAAGGCACGATTATGATATCTTTCCTGATACTTCTGGCTTTTGTTACATTAATTCTGTGAGACCATATACGTAATGATTTCTGGCCATTTCCACATTCGTATAATTCGTATAATTCACCATATTTTCTGAGATATTCGAATAAAAACAGCGAAAAAATAACATAAATTCAATGAAACACTAAAAATCGAAGAAATAACATAATGAGATGGTTTTGTATACCAACAACTTACTTTATGTCAACAAATATTGTTTTGAAAATGAAGTTTGTAAAAACGTTATTTATTCTGGGATAACTAGATGATGCGTTCAAAAATTATTATGCTAAAAATGCAAACGAAGCAATTTGAATTTAATTGTTTTAATCAAGAATTTTGAGTTTGACGAGAAAAATGCAAGAGACCGTTTTCATGTAAAATTGACTAGGCTAATTAGAAAAAATATCCACATGGAATATGGCGTACGTATCACTTTTTTGGTAAAAATATCAGAGGATATGTTTGGAACGCAACTGGTGAAGCGATAAAATAAATTTAACTAAAATATGTGGTTTTATATCCTATTAACAAATACCAAAATTGAAAATGATATCTAAAGTACTTTCTGAGATATTAAAAAAGAAACTATTTAAAAAACATGATTCAACACCCTGTAGCAAAAAATTTAAGCCATTGCCGACATATATGTTCATATTGTCAAACCTAATTTCTTATTTAATTTACTAATATAGAATCGTAAAAATAGAAATAAATAATCCATAACTAGCTTGCATAATAATATTTTAAATTATTGTTTTGGTTCAATACAATTGGAATGCACACGTATCGAATACTGCTGAGTCAACAAGGTTTTATTTAGTAAATAAAGTTAACATTGAACTGTAAACGAAATGTATCATCTACCGGGGTATTTAAACGAAAATGTAAACAATGACGGGGGAGTCTCTACGCGAGCCCGAAAGGGAGGCACTGCCTTCTGTCCTTAGAAAGCCCTTCAGTAACCACGTTGTGTCGTGGGTTTGTATATTGTGTTTGTGATATTTTTTGTAAGTATAGTGTTTTGTTTTATTGTTGTTATTAAATAAATATTGTTTGTGGAAGTGAGTGGATTTAATTTGTCGTTTCTGTTCAGATATTCGGGTTGAGCACGTTTTAGGCGTGACACATGGTGGAGGCGCCGTTGGCTAAATCCCTTTGATCAATTCTCCCTAATTGGTCAAATAAAACCACGGTTCAGTTTAAACGTTTTTTATTATTATTACGGCAATTTATTTCCTTTCAGTTCATTCACTAATATTAAAATAATTCTCACAGGTACTGTTAGGTGGCAACTACTGCATAATTTTCTCTAATCCTTTTCTTTCAGATTAAGGTTTTACATTTTCTAGCTAAGTGATAATTGTTTATGTGCGTGAGTGGGCGTATACAAATCCCTACTTAATCAGCCAATGCCAGTGGAAGGCAGAAGTACTACAAGGTCGGGGGCTAAATTTAAGTTGGTGTTAGCTGATAATTCGACTCATTTCAGCCCCCCTCATAGAAGTACGGAGCAATTTCTGCCTGACCCGTTTAGAAGGTCCAGCAACACTCCTAGGTCACCCGAGCAAAGCCCATCTGGTACACCAACCAAACAAACAACTCGCTTCCCATTTCCCCCCGAGGCAACTGAAAACAAACAACCTGCAACACCGAAGCGACCCTCTCCTTCAGAAGAATCGACTAGTCCTACTTATTCTGAATCTCAGCAGAATTCAGAAGAAAACTCACGCACTTCGCAAGAGGTAGGCAGCCAAAAGGGACTTCCGAGAGCCAAAGAACGAACAAAGGTCCAAAACAGAAATATGCCAAACACTACGCTTTCCCAAAGTTTGGCGATGGAGAAAACCCCATCAACACCAAAATTTCTGTGCCCTCCGACGTTTAACCCAGGCTCAGGAAACGCAACGACCTTTATTAGACAGTATGAGCGGACAGGGGCGGCTAATGGTTGGATGGACACACTCAAAATTAGCTATTTAGACTCGTTTTTAGAAGGAGCAGCGAATTTATGGTTCCAACGTTATGTCAACAAGGAAGAAAATGGACAAAAAGCCTGGCCGGAAATAAAGAGTGATTTTCTCAAAGAATTTGAGACGGACGATGTAAAGAGAATTCTGGAGAAAAAACTGTATGATAGGAAACAAAAGCCTCAGGAATCTATTAAGGAATACTATTACGAGCTACAAACACTATTTGGAGAGTACGACCCTGCTTTTAACTTGAGAGAATTCAAGAAATTTTTCGAAAACGGTATTCGAAGAAATCTCTATCAAAGCTACAGGCTAGTAGTCGACGATAAAATGGAATGGGAGGATTTCAAAAAAGTAATTAATAAGCTTGAAGATATTTCTCGCCAACCAGCAGAAGACTCAGTAGGCGCAAACCAAGAGGAAAAGCAAACTGGCTGCAATTGTGCATGTAGCCGCCAAAACCTCAACGGAAACTACCATAGTCCACAGGTGAACAGTCGTCCATTATTTCAGAATAGAAACAATCATCATCAGCACTACTTCCCAAATCGTAAACAAAGTCAATGGAATGGCTTTAATAATCCGCAGTTCAACAATTTTCAATCATTCAATCAGAGCAATATTCCTAATACCAGAACCAGAGATGGCAGACCCAGATGTTACATTTGCAATAGGACAGGCCACTACGCCAATACTTGTAATGAAAGACAAAGGGCATCCCCAAACGCCAATGGACAACGCAACTAAGCCCCGGCGTCGTCCTCTCCCACAAGGGGGCTACAACGAATAACAGGACTAACATCCTAACAATCTTTGTCTGGGTAAATAACATGCACATAAAGGCAATCCTCGACACAGGGGCCGACCAAAATGTCATTACAAGTAATCTTACAAAGAGTTATAACCTGCAGGCAAACTCAAACTCAACAAAAAATTTATTGGTTGCTGGAGGGCATAGAATACCCACCCTAGGAGAAGCCACATTCGACCTGAAAATTGGAAATATAAGGACAAAATGCACAGCCACGGTTATTGAAAATCTGCCGGTCCCACTCATACTTGGAATGGCATTTTTGGGAAAACACCATGCAGTAATCGACCTCGACAGGGGCAAAATCACACTTAAAGATGAGTATCGGAACAATCACCTCATTGTGCCGGAGAAAGAACATTTGTCGAACATGGAAAATAGGCTATCGACGATAAACTATAAAGAAGCCTACCATGAAGAATCGAGAAAAATAATAAAAAATCTTCTGGAGAGACAGAATATTCCCCCTGCACGCCCAGCGAACATCAACAAAACGAGTCCGACAAGAAAACGTCCCGAAGATAAAAATACAGAAGAATTCGGCAAGCCCCTACAACCACCTGAAGAAGAAGTGGCTCCACCACAGCCACCCATCATTCATCTCAATTATATTCAAGGCGACTACAAAGAAGGGTCTTTGGAAAGTAAACCGCATAAGGTTCAAATAGAAGATGACATCGTCTTGGAGCCACATACCCCTTGTATGATAATGGTAAAGATAAGTAACCCTCTAAATGAGGCAGACCTGAAGCACGCAGAATTCTTCGAAAATGAGAATTTTCTGGTGCCCAGGAGATTGTTATGCATGGAACCGACAATAAAATCTAGTGAAAAAATTTCTATGAAAATTATGAACAAAGGGCCTAATAAAATTAAAATGCTTAGAAACTCCACAATCGGGTTTATAGTTTGCAGCCCATCAGTCATTAAAGATGAAGATGCCTTACTTCTATATATTGAAGACTCCCAAAATCCCGAGGATATTGTTACAATCAAAGACCATAACTTGGAGCACTTGGAACAAGGGAAATTTAAAGATAATTTGGAAAAGTTGCTTACTAAGTACGAGGATGTGTTTTCGAAATCCATGAAAACCATGGGACTTACAAACCTAACGGAACACAAAATCGACGTTGGAAACACAGAACCAATCAAAAGCAGACCATACAGGGTGTCACAGAAAGAAAGGGAGATTATAAATAACCAAATAAAAGAAATGTTGGAAAGCAATGTGATAAGACCCTGCCACTCACCATGGTCAAGTCCGGTGGTTCTTGTCAAAAAGAAGGATGGTCAAACAAGATTCTGTGTGGACTATAGAAAACTAAACAATGTAACAAAGAAGTCTACATACCCCATCCCAAACATAGATGACATCCTAACCTATCTAGGGGACGCAAAATACTTCACCACGTTGGATATGTTTAGCGGATATTGGCAAGTAAAAATTGAAGAAGAATCAAAGCAATACACAGCATTCGTCGCCCAAGGCCATGGTCTATACGAGTTTAATGTTTTAAGTTTTGGTTTGTGCAACGCCCCCGCTACTTTTCAAGAATTAGCAGACAAAGTTTTTAATGGTATGAAATGGAAAGATGTCCTGATCTACCTTGATGATATAATCGTGTTTTCAAATACACTGGAGGAACATCTCCTAAAGTTGGAAAAGGTCTTCCAACGTCTAAGGGAAGCTGGATTAACACTAAAACCTAGTAAATGTGTGTACGTTAAAACGGAAGTAAAAATCCTAGGACATATAGTAAGCAGAGACGGAGTAGCCCCAGACGAAGAAAAATTAGCAGCCATTAAAAATTTTCCAGAACCAAAGACGGTCAAAAATGTGCAGAGCTTCGTTGGTCTTTGTAATTATTACCGAAAATTTATTCAAAATTTTTCTATTATAGCCAGGCCACTACACCTAGTCACGAAGAAAGAAACAGGCTTCATTTGGGAAAAGGCACAACAGGAAGCCTTTGAAACATTGAAGGACAAATTATTATCGGCACCAGTTCTACAACATTTCAACCCAAGCAAAGGTTGCGAACTAAGAGTAGATGGCAGCACAATCGGTATTGGCGGAATACTGTTACAAGAGGATGAAGAAGGTCGACCCCATCCCATCGCCTACATTAGCAGAAGTCTTTCCAAAGCAGAGAAGAATTACACTATTACCGAGCTTGAAGCGCTTGCAGCCATATGGGCACTTGGTTACCTACGTCACTTAATCTATGGAAGGCCTGTTAAGATAGTGAGCGATCACCATGCCCTGTGTTGGATTCGCTCTCTGAAAGATCCCACCGGCAGGCTCGCAAGATGGTCTCTGAAACTCTCGGAGTACGACTATACGATAGTTCACAAAAGTGGAGCAGCACATGTTGACGCCGACTGCTTATCGAGAAACCCAGTACTTGGAAGTAATGATACAAATGGCGATACGGAAGATGTTCCAACATTTCTTACTACAACAGAAGAAATCTCGAATGCACAGCAACAAGATAAAGAACTCCAAGGACTCATGGAAGCAATCAGAAACCCAGCAAATGCACATATAGCGGTTGCGAGGAGGGCAAAAAACTTTCGCCTTCTTAACAACGTGTTATACAAAGTCAATCCCTCACCAGAAGGACTAAAAAATCTATTAGTGATACCAAAAAAGTTGGTAGGCGAAATACTCTTTTCCCACCACTCAGAGCCATTATCTGGGCATCTAGGAGTTGCCAAGACTTTGCACAAAGTGAAAAGTAGATACTATTGGGCAAAGCTACAAAAAGACGTGGAGAAATTTGTGAAAGGTTGTGAAGATTGCCAAGCCAGAAAGGGGCAGAAAAACAAAAAACCGGTTGGTCTTTTGCAACCAATACCTGTTGGAACACCATTTGAGAAAGTGGGAATTGATATTCTTGGACCATTTAGACGAAGTAGGAATGGGAAAACCGTTATCATCGTGGCAACCGACTACGCCACCAGATGGGCCGAAACAGAAGCGTTACCATCAGGAAAGGCTGGACCAGTTGCAAAGTTCATATTGGAAAAAATAATTACAAGACATGGTGCACCTAAACAATTGCTAAGTGACCGCGGTAAAACTTTTCGTTCCGAAATAGTTCGGGAACTGCTAAAAAGTATGGGAACAGTTAGCCAATTTACAACGGCATATCACCCATCGTGCAATGGATTAACGGAACGTCTAAACAAGACGCTGGCAGACATGCTATCAATTTACACTAACACCACGCAAACAGACTGGGATGAATACCTACCACACGTGACGTTTGCCTATAATACTGCACGACAGGACACAACAAAATTCTCCCCTTTCATGCTGGTTTATGGAAGAGAACCCACCCTTCCAACAGAGGCCAGCCTTATGGAGCCAACAGAAAACCTAGATGCACAAAAGATTAGGGACAGAGCACTAGCTGTCCGTAATCTAGCTGTCCAGAATATTCAGGAACGACAGGGCAAGGATAAAACAAGGTATGATGGCAAGCATAGAAAAATGGAATATAAAAAAGGCGACAAGGTAAAAGTATTCACTCCAGTAAGAAAAGTAGGACGGTCGGAAAAACTGCTACTCCGATGGTTTGGGCCGTATTATGTAAAGAAAAAAGTCGGGGAGGTGGACTATGAAATACAAAAGGGCCCAACGAACAAATCAAAAAAGGAAATCGTACATGTGAGTAGAATCTTGCCATATAACGATCCATGGACCCCGGAAGTAGTACCAATACCGGATTAAAATTAACTAATATTTTTTTTTTTAGCTAGTTGTAATAATTAAGCTTAATAGCACCTAAGTTTTTCTTTCAGTATGTATATATGTTTTTTTTTTCGTTATTTTAAGGTACTAAATGCTCTTTATTGCGCAGGTTTCTCCCTATTTCGCCTAATTACGCCTAATCTCGACAAACCCCAGGGGCAACCGAGAAGAGGAGGATCCTAAGGACTTGTGTGAATGCAGCTTTTTATTGTAGGTATTTATATGTATTTGCTGCGAGTCACGAGTAATTGAGTGCAAATATGCAATTATGTGTTATTTTCCCAGAGAAGTTGTATTGTAAGTACTTATGAGTGTAAACTGTAAGTCATGTGTAGAGATGTATAATTTCCCCAAAGAGTGAAGTAGGATGTTGTTGTTAATATGATGATTTTTTTCTATATGTTTATTGGAATAACGGTACGTACCATGTTTATTATTGGGTTTTTTATGCTAAAGTTATCGTAAAAACTTTAGATGAAAAATCAAGTAATTTACAAAAGATTTCAAGCAAGTTAGTCACGAATATGTGACTGTTAAAAAAAAAAAAAATGAGCGCAGCTACATGACGCGTAGCGAGGAAAATGGGAAAGCAAAGGAATTAAAGTAATGCACATAATATATTAGGATCATGGGTAGGGATTCTAGATACTTTTGGCTGATGTGCGTATCAGTACACGCACATATAGGGGCATTTGTTCAGTACAAGATATATCTCAAATTGGTATTAAATTTTGGGAAAAGAGGAATAACAAAAAATAGGAGCTCCTGCGTAGTTAGGTATTTTTAAGTTTGCGTAGTACTAAGGATTATTTTGTTTTATGTTAGGCTTCAATTAGAATATATTGTTTTTTAATTGTTCTTTATGACAAAATTGTAATTAGCTGTCCGTTTTATTTGTTTCACGCCCCGCAAATGAGAGACCACACACCGAAGCACACACAGAAGTCTCTGCAGCATGCTGTACCCCACGGACAGGATCCATCTATCGGCGTCTAACAGTGGTGATAAGGGTATCTCTTAAAGGAGGATGTAGCTCGAAAACTCAACGTCACCAAGCAAACCAGCTAGTCGGCGAAGTACCACAAGCATCTGAAAATCACCCCTAAGGAACCAATTGTCACAAGGTGCAGACGATAGATGATGGAAAAATGTAGTCGGGTCTTGGCGCCTGGAGGGGCCAGACCATAGCAGATTGTTTTGAGGACTGCAAAACTACCTCTGCTACACACAACATCCAACACCTCCATTTGGCAACTTCCACATTTTTTTTCTTGCCATACATTTCGATGTCCTTTCCCAAAAAAGGCTAGATTTCTTGGTTGGTTTTCAAGTTAACCATGTACTTCCCGTCCTTTTTCGCCATAGTCAAAAATCCTATAAAAAGATACCCTTAAACCCCATGCCACCCAGCCATGGTCCTGGCACTACTTCACCCCATAGGCGGAGAGACGTTCAGCGACGGTATAGAGTCAAGTCCACCGAGGATCAACTGCTAGATCAGGGTTGTAACAGACACTAGAACCAGAGACATCAGTGACAGTGTGATTCAAAACTTAATAGGTGTGTGCTTGAAAAACACTAAGTGTGTTGGAACTCTCAAAGACTTAATTATATTAGATTAGGTAATTTTAGGTAAATTAAAGTTTTAAAAGCTGGGGTCCAGCTTTCAAGGACAGGGGGATTGTGTCAAACCTAATTTCTTATTTAATTTACTAATATAGAATCGTAAAAATAGAAATAAATAATCCATAACTAGCTTGCATAATAATATTTTAAATTATTGTTTTGGTTCAATACAATTGGAATGCACACGTATCGAATACTGCTGAGTCAACAAGGTTTTATTTAGTAAATAAAGTTAACATTGAACTGTAAACGAAATGTATCATCTACCGGGGTATTTAAACGAAAATGTAAACAATGACGGGGGAGTCTCTACGCGAGCCCGAAAGGGAGGCACTGCCTTCTGTCCTTAGAAAGCCCTTCAGTAACCACGTTGTGTCGTGGGTTTGTATATTGTGTTTGTGATATTTTTTGTAAGTATAGTGTTTTGTTTTATTGTTGTTATTAAATAAATATTGTTTGTGGAAGTGTTTAGTAAATAAAGTTAACATTGAACTGTAAACGAAATGTATCATCTACCGGGGTATTTAAACGAAAATGTAAACAATGACGGGGGAGTCTCTACGCGAGCCCGAAAGGGAGGCACTGCCTTCTGTCCTTAGAAAGCCCTTCAGTAACCACGTTGTGTCGTGGGTTTGTATATTGTGTTTGTGATATTTTTTGTAAGTATAGTGTTTTGTTTTATTGTTGTTATTAAATAAATATTGTTTGTGGAAGTGAGTGGATTTAATTTGTCGTTTCTGTTCAGATATTCGGGTTGAGCACGTTTTAGGCGTGACACATGGTGGAGGCGCCGTTGGCTAAATCCCTTTGATCAATTCTCCCTAATTGGTCAAATAAAACCACGGTTCAGTTTAAACGTTTTTTATTATTATTACGGCAATTTATTTCCTTTCAGTTCATTCACTAATATTAAAATAATTCTCACAGGTACTGTTAGGTGGCAACTACTGCATAATTTTCTCTAATCCTTTTCTTTCAGATTAAGGTTTTACATTTTCTAGCTAAGTGATAATTGTTTATGTGCGTGAGTGGGCGTATACAAATCCCTACTTAATCAGCCAATGCCAGTGGAAGGCAGAAGTACTACAAGGTCGGGGGCTAAATTTAAGTTGGTGTTAGCTGATAATTCGACTCATTTCAGCCCCCCTCATAGAAGTACGGAGCAATTTCTGCCTGACCCGTTTAGAAGGTCCAGCAACACTCCTAGGTCACCCGAGCAAAGCCCATCTGGTACACCAACCAAACAAACAACTCGCTTCCCATTTCCCCCCGAGGCAACTGAAAACAAACAACCTGCAACACCGAAGCGACCCTCTCCTTCAGAAGAATCGACTAGTCCTACTTATTCTGAATCTCAGCAGAATTCAGAAGAAAACTCACGCACTTCGCAAGAGGTAGGCAGCCAAAAGGGACTTCCGAGAGCCAAAGAACGAACAAAGGTCCAAAACAGAAATATGCCAAACACTACGCTTTCCCAAAGTTTGGCGATGGAGAAAACCCCATCAACACCAAAATTTCTGTGCCCTCCGACGTTTAACCCAGGCTCAGGAAACGCAACGACCTTTATTAGACAGTATGAGCGGACAGGGGCGGCTAATGGTTGGATGGACACACTCAAAATTAGCTATTTAGACTCGTTTTTAGAAGGAGCAGCGAATTTATGGTTCCAACGTTATGTCAACAAGGAAGAAAATGGACAAAAAGCCTGGCCGGAAATAAAGAGTGATTTTCTCAAAGAATTTGAGACGGACGATGTAAAGAGAATTCTGGAGAAAAAACTGTATGATAGGAAACAAAAGCCTCAGGAATCTATTAAGGAATACTATTACGAGCTACAAACACTATTTGGAGAGTACGACCCTGCTTTTAACTTGAGAGAATTCAAGAAATTTTTCGAAAACGGTATTCGAAGAAATCTCTATCAAAGCTACAGGCTAGTAGTCGACGATAAAATGGAATGGGAGGATTTCAAAAAAGTAATTAATAAGCTTGAAGATATTTCTCGCCAACCAGCAGAAGACTCAGTAGGCGCAAACCAAGAGGAAAAGCAAACTGGCTGCAATTGTGCATGTAGCCGCCAAAACCTCAACGGAAACTACCATAGTCCACAGGTGAACAGTCGTCCATTATTTCAGAATAGAAACAATCATCATCAGCACTACTTCCCAAATCGTAAACAAAGTCAATGGAATGGCTTTAATAATCCGCAGTTCAACAATTTTCAATCATTCAATCAGAGCAATATTCCTAATACCAGAACCAGAGATGGCAGACCCAGATGTTACATTTGCAATAGGACAGGCCACTACGCCAATACTTGTAATGAAAGACAAAGGGCATCCCCAAACGCCAATGGACAACGCAACTAAGCCCCGGCGTCGTCCTCTCCCACAAGGGGGCTACAACGAATAACAGGACTAACATCCTAACAATCTTTGTCTGGGTAAATAACATGCACATAAAGGCAATCCTCGACACAGGGGCCGACCAAAATGTCATTACAAGTAATCTTACAAAGAGTTATAACCTGCAGGCAAACTCAAACTCAACAAAAAATTTATTGGTTGCTGGAGGGCATAGAATACCCACCCTAGGAGAAGCCACATTCGACCTGAAAATTGGAAATATAAGGACAAAATGCACAGCCACGGTTATTGAAAATCTGCCGGTCCCACTCATACTTGGAATGGCATTTTTGGGAAAACACCATGCAGTAATCGACCTCGACAGGGGCAAAATCACACTTAAAGATGAGTATCGGAACAATCACCTCATTGTGCCGGAGAAAGAACATTTGTCGAACATGGAAAATAGGCTATCGACGATAAACTATAAAGAAGCCTACCATGAAGAATCGAGAAAAATAATAAAAAATCTTCTGGAGAGACAGAATATTCCCCCTGCACGCCCAGCGAACATCAACAAAACGAGTCCGACAAGAAAACGTCCCGAAGATAAAAATACAGAAGAATTCGGCAAGCCCCTACAACCACCTGAAGAAGAAGTGGCTCCACCACAGCCACCCATCATTCATCTCAATTATATTCAAGGCGACTACAAAGAAGGGTCTTTGGAAAGTAAACCGCATAAGGTTCAAATAGAAGATGACATCGTCTTGGAGCCACATACCCCTTGTATGATAATGGTAAAGATAAGTAACCCTCTAAATGAGGCAGACCTGAAGCACGCAGAATTCTTCGAAAATGAGAATTTTCTGGTGCCCAGGAGATTGTTATGCATGGAACCGACAATAAAATCTAGTGAAAAAATTTCTATGAAAATTATGAACAAAGGGCCTAATAAAATTAAAATGCTTAGAAACTCCACAATCGGGTTTATAGTTTGCAGCCCATCAGTCATTAAAGATGAAGATGCCTTACTTCTATATATTGAAGACTCCCAAAATCCCGAGGATATTGTTACAATCAAAGACCATAACTTGGAGCACTTGGAACAAGGGAAATTTAAAGATAATTTGGAAAAGTTGCTTACTAAGTACGAGGATGTGTTTTCGAAATCCATGAAAACCATGGGACTTACAAACCTAACGGAACACAAAATCGACGTTGGAAACACAGAACCAATCAAAAGCAGACCATACAGGGTGTCACAGAAAGAAAGGGAGATTATAAATAACCAAATAAAAGAAATGTTGGAAAGCAATGTGATAAGACCCTGCCACTCACCATGGTCAAGTCCGGTGGTTCTTGTCAAAAAGAAGGATGGTCAAACAAGATTCTGTGTGGACTATAGAAAACTAAACAATGTAACAAAGAAGTCTACATACCCCATCCCAAACATAGATGACATCCTAACCTATCTAGGGGACGCAAAATACTTCACCACGTTGGATATGTTTAGCGGATATTGGCAAGTAAAAATTGAAGAAGAATCAAAGCAATACACAGCATTCGTCGCCCAAGGCCATGGTCTATACGAGTTTAATGTTTTAAGTTTTGGTTTGTGCAACGCCCCCGCTACTTTTCAAGAATTAGCAGACAAAGTTTTTAATGGTATGAAATGGAAAGATGTCCTGATCTACCTTGATGATATAATCGTGTTTTCAAATACACTGGAGGAACATCTCCTAAAGTTGGAAAAGGTCTTCCAACGTCTAAGGGAAGCTGGATTAACACTAAAACCTAGTAAATGTGTGTACGTTAAAACGGAAGTAAAAATCCTAGGACATATAGTAAGCAGAGACGGAGTAGCCCCAGACGAAGAAAAATTAGCAGCCATTAAAAATTTTCCAGAACCAAAGACGGTCAAAAATGTGCAGAGCTTCGTTGGTCTTTGTAATTATTACCGAAAATTTATTCAAAATTTTTCTATTATAGCCAGGCCACTACACCTAGTCACGAAGAAAGAAACAGGCTTCATTTGGGAAAAGGCACAACAGGAAGCCTTTGAAACATTGAAGGACAAATTATTATCGGCACCAGTTCTACAACATTTCAACCCAAGCAAAGGTTGCGAACTAAGAGTAGATGGCAGCACAATCGGTATTGGCGGAATACTGTTACAAGAGGATGAAGAAGGTCGACCCCATCCCATCGCCTACATTAGCAGAAGTCTTTCCAAAGCAGAGAAGAATTACACTATTACCGAGCTTGAAGCGCTTGCAGCCATATGGGCACTTGGTTACCTACGTCACTTAATCTATGGAAGGCCTGTTAAGATAGTGAGCGATCACCATGCCCTGTGTTGGATTCGCTCTCTGAAAGATCCCACCGGCAGGCTCGCAAGATGGTCTCTGAAACTCTCGGAGTACGACTATACGATAGTTCACAAAAGTGGAGCAGCACATGTTGACGCCGACTGCTTATCGAGAAACCCAGTACTTGGAAGTAATGATACAAATGGCGATACGGAAGATGTTCCAACATTTCTTACTACAACAGAAGAAATCTCGAATGCACAGCAACAAGATAAAGAACTCCAAGGACTCATGGAAGCAATCAGAAACCCAGCAAATGCACATATAGCGGTTGCGAGGAGGGCAAAAAACTTTCGCCTTCTTAACAACGTGTTATACAAAGTCAATCCCTCACCAGAAGGACTAAAAAATCTATTAGTGATACCAAAAAAGTTGGTAGGCGAAATACTCTTTTCCCACCACTCAGAGCCATTATCTGGGCATCTAGGAGTTGCCAAGACTTTGCACAAAGTGAAAAGTAGATACTATTGGGCAAAGCTACAAAAAGACGTGGAGAAATTTGTGAAAGGTTGTGAAGATTGCCAAGCCAGAAAGGGGCAGAAAAACAAAAAACCGGTTGGTCTTTTGCAACCAATACCTGTTGGAACACCATTTGAGAAAGTGGGAATTGATATTCTTGGACCATTTAGACGAAGTAGGAATGGGAAAACCGTTATCATCGTGGCAACCGACTACGCCACCAGATGGGCCGAAACAGAAGCGTTACCATCAGGAAAGGCTGGACCAGTTGCAAAGTTCATATTGGAAAAAATAATTACAAGACATGGTGCACCTAAACAATTGCTAAGTGACCGCGGTAAAACTTTTCGTTCCGAAATAGTTCGGGAACTGCTAAAAAGTATGGGAACAGTTAGCCAATTTACAACGGCATATCACCCATCGTGCAATGGATTAACGGAACGTCTAAACAAGACGCTGGCAGACATGCTATCAATTTACACTAACACCACGCAAACAGACTGGGATGAATACCTACCACACGTGACGTTTGCCTATAATACTGCACGACAGGACACAACAAAATTCTCCCCTTTCATGCTGGTTTATGGAAGAGAACCCACCCTTCCAACAGAGGCCAGCCTTATGGAGCCAACAGAAAACCTAGATGCACAAAAGATTAGGGACAGAGCACTAGCTGTCCGTAATCTAGCTGTCCAGAATATTCAGGAACGACAGGGCAAGGATAAAACAAGGTATGATGGCAAGCATAGAAAAATGGAATATAAAAAAGGCGACAAGGTAAAAGTATTCACTCCAGTAAGAAAAGTAGGACGGTCGGAAAAACTGCTACTCCGATGGTTTGGGCCGTATTATGTAAAGAAAAAAGTCGGGGAGGTGGACTATGAAATACAAAAGGGCCCAACGAACAAATCAAAAAAGGAAATCGTACATGTGAGTAGAATCTTGCCATATAACGATCCATGGACCCCGGAAGTAGTACCAATACCGGATTAAAATTAACTAATATTTTTTTTTTTAGCTAGTTGTAATAATTAAGCTTAATAGCACCTAAGTTTTTCTTTCAGTATGTATATATGTTTTTTTTTTCGTTATTTTAAGGTACTAAATGCTCTTTATTGCGCAGGTTTCTCCCTATTTCGCCTAATTACGCCTAATCTCGACAAACCCCAGGGGCAACCGAGAAGAGGAGGATCCTAAGGACTTGTGTGAATGCAGCTTTTTATTGTAGGTATTTATATGTATTTGCTGCGAGTCACGAGTAATTGAGTGCAAATATGCAATTATGTGTTATTTTCCCAGAGAAGTTGTATTGTAAGTACTTATGAGTGTAAACTGTAAGTCATGTGTAGAGATGTATAATTTCCCCAAAGAGTGAAGTAGGATGTTGTTGTTAATATGATGATTTTTTTCTATATGTTTATTGGAATAACGGTACGTACCATGTTTATTATTGGGTTTTTTATGCTAAAGTTATCGTAAAAACTTTAGATGAAAAATCAAGTAATTTACAAAAGATTTCAAGCAAGTTAGTCACGAATATGTGACTGTTAAAAAAAAAAAAAATGAGCGCAGCTACATGACGCGTAGCGAGGAAAATGGGAAAGCAAAGGAATTAAAGTAATGCACATAATATATTAGGATCATGGGTAGGGATTCTAGATACTTTTGGCTGATGTGCGTATCAGTACACGCACATATAGGGGCATTTGTTCAGTACAAGATATATCTCAAATTGGTATTAAATTTTGGGAAAAGAGGAATAACAAAAAATAGGAGCTCCTGCGTAGTTAGGTATTTTTAAGTTTGCGTAGTACTAAGGATTATTTTGTTTTATGTTAGGCTTCAATTAGAATATATTGTTTTTTAATTGTTCTTTATGACAAAATTGTAATTAGCTGTCCGTTTTATTTGTTTCACGCCCCGCAAATGAGAGACCACACACCGAAGCACACACAGAAGTCTCTGCAGCATGCTGTACCCCACGGACAGGATCCATCTATCGGCGTCTAACAGTGGTGATAAGGGTATCTCTTAAAGGAGGATGTAGCTCGAAAACTCAACGTCACCAAGCAAACCAGCTAGTCGGCGAAGTACCACAAGCATCTGAAAATCACCCCTAAGGAACCAATTGTCACAAGGTGCAGACGATAGATGATGGAAAAATGTAGTCGGGTCTTGGCGCCTGGAGGGGCCAGACCATAGCAGATTGTTTTGAGGACTGCAAAACTACCTCTGCTACACACAACATCCAACACCTCCATTTGGCAACTTCCACATTTTTTTTCTTGCCATACATTTCGATGTCCTTTCCCAAAAAAGGCTAGATTTCTTGGTTGGTTTTCAAGTTAACCATGTACTTCCCGTCCTTTTTCGCCATAGTCAAAAATCCTATAAAAAGATACCCTTAAACCCCATGCCACCCAGCCATGGTCCTGGCACTACTTCACCCCATAGGCGGAGAGACGTTCAGCGACGGTATAGAGTCAAGTCCACCGAGGATCAACTGCTAGATCAGGGTTGTAACAGACACTAGAACCAGAGACATCAGTGACAGTGTGATTCAAAACTTAATAGGTGTGTGCTTGAAAAACACTAAGTGTGTTGGAACTCTCAAAGACTTAATTATATTAGATTAGGTAATTTTAGGTAAATTAAAGTTTTAAAAGCTGGGGTCCAGCTTTCAAGGACAGGGGGATTGTGTCAAACCTAATTTCTTATTTAATTTACTAATATAGAATCGTAAAAATAGAAATAAATAATCCATAACTAGCTTGCATAATAATATTTTAAATTATTGTTTTGGTTCAATACAATTGGAATGCACACGTATCGAATACTGCTGAGTCAACAAGGTTTTATTTAGTAAATAAAGTTAACATTGAACTGTAAACGAAATGTATCATCTACCGGGGTATTTAAACGAAAATGTAAACAATGACGGGGGAGTCTCTACGCGAGCCCGAAAGGGAGGCACTGCCTTCTGTCCTTAGAAAGCCCTTCAGTAACCACGTTGTGTCGTGGGTTTGTATATTGTGTTTGTGATATTTTTTGTAAGTATAGTGTTTTGTTTTATTGTTGTTATTAAATAAATATTGTTTGTGGAAGTGAGTGGATTTAATTTGTCGTTTCTGTTCAGATATTCGGGTTGAGCACGTTTTAGGCGTGACAATATGAGCTTTTCTTCATAAAATTTCCTAAGGAATCACATCCTGAAATATTACACGTCATTTAGGAACACCCTGTATGTAGAAATACTAGGTTTGAAGAGTGAAAATAAATTTTTAACACTATAAATACTAAAATAATTTACTTAGGCTGTCAGTTACTGGTACATATATCTTATATTGATTACTGTTTCCTTATTTGTGATTTTCATTTATGTTGTGTTCATAAATGCTAAAGATGTAATGAAAAAATTATGAAAATTAGCAATTTAAATTTCTTTCATTATATGTCAATATTTTTTTGTTTCATCCAGTATCTCTTTAACAAAACTTGCGTTCTTTACTTAAATGCTTACAGTAAAGTAAATACAAGGTTTAAAGGCTGATAATCTGAATTGTTAATTTCAAAATTGAAGACATCGTCCAATTGCTTTTAATTTGTAATATGCCAATAAAATAAAATAAAAAATACTGAAACACCCTTGACCCCAGTCGTGTATTTATCTCTCTTTTTTGTTAAGACAGAAAAATACACAAATTTATCAGTTTACATGATCGTCTAGATTTTTAAAGTTAGGACCCAAATTTACGTTGTGATAGTGATTTTATTGAAAACATATTCTTTTTATAAAGTTTGATATTACTTGTTTCCATTTACTGATTAAAATATAATTATCTTAATTTTGGAAAACCTCGTTTAATGATAACTTTTACGTTTGTACTCTTTTATTTGTTCTACACTTTATTTAATACTGACTTCACTGTAATTACAAATTTTATTTGTACTTGTTTTATTTGTTTAAAGAATTATAGTCTTATTTAATCTCACTTATTCCTGAAAAAGTAAAATATGGAAGGAACACAGAGAAAACGTTTTAATACGTTTATTTTATACGATATGAACATAAGTTGAGGCAACAGCCTCGATTATATGTCGAAATATATATAGATGTATAATGATTGTTGGGACAAATCGTCCTAATAAAATTAAAGATAAAGAGTGCGTAGGGAGCATTGTCACTTACGACTCTGAAATGATCAGCACAAATCTGCAAACAAACAGTAATGTTTTGTTTTGAATGCCATCTCTGAAAACTTGTAATTTTGTGTTCAGTCAACATAAAATTTCACAGTAGGCTCCGGGAAATTTCCCGCAACATTGACCAATAAAACCCACACAAAAATCTATGTGATGGTATTTACAATTTTCGATGATTAGTCACACACACCACAACAGGGTGGTTGTCTAGGTAGGCCAGCAGGGACCTTTGCGTATTCGCTGGCGGGGTAAACAAAACTGGTTGTCTATGACCCGATGATAATCTTCGTAGTTATTTATTTTATATAAATTGATAACACCATCAATAAAATCTTGTGTTAGGCATTCGGACAATAACCGAATCCATTACTTTGAGAAAAGAGCTACTGTCTATCCTTATTGTTGTTAAATAGCATCCTTATTTACAATACCCCTGCGTCGAACACTTAAAAGCCAACAAAGTAGGTTAACCACCGATGGCTCATAAAATTCAACACAGAAGTGTCTAGAGGGTGGACATTATCGGAAGGATAATGTCTATCACAGCTGACCGCGGTCCGAAAGGTGATTGAAGAAGCTTGTTTACATGTGATGACCATTTCACAGTTTGATTGGTACAATATAAATAGATTCTCTCCACGTAGTCCTTAACTGAACTAATAAGAAAAAGCATCCTACTCGGATAGTTTGACCTAAATTTATATGAACAAATTTCGTAACTATAACTAACTAATTGTCTTCAATTTACAGTGCCATCATGGTATCACAGTAGCCGATAGTATTACGTTGGGGTGGTTTAATACAAAGTCGTGAATTGTATAAATGTGTAAACAAATTAAAGTTAATTGGCCATTTTGCGATAATATTTTAAGTTACATTACCTCTACCTGTGTACATGGTAAGATTACCAAGATTCTCTCCCCCTGTACCTTGCATGCCCTCATGATTGTTTTCTAGATCGTCCATTGTCCGACGAACCTGGAGGCCGTGTTCAAGAAGTTAGTTTGAAATAAATGAACCTATCAGTCGACAGTCAGACAAATCTGGTTGGAGTCAACACTTCTCGTATTTATGGAATTGAAATCTTTCTCAAAATTATTAATTTTGGATGGAGCAAGGAAACTTTAAGTTTTATGAAAAAAATAGTTTTAATCCTATTTTTTTAACAATTTGGGCTTGAACAAAAGAACAAGCGTTTGCCTATACAAGCAACACTTCTTGTCCCTAGCAGATAATCAAAATTTAGTTATAATTTGCATCTGACTAATAGTCACGAGTGTTTCCCTTAGTAGACAACGTTCCTCGCGATTTTAGGAAAAATGAATACCTATTAAGAGATAAGGTCTCACAAAAAAGAAACAAGCGTTTGCCTTATTAGACAACACTTCTTGTCTCTAGGGTTCTTGATCAGTGGGTTACCAAAGTTGATACTGCCGACTGACCCCTGGTACGTAGTTTAGCAGCGTTTTTATATGATTTCCGATACCCGCGAGTTCCTTATGTTACCTTATATTAAAGAACTGCCTTGTGCTTACGTCATCCCCTTACGACGAACCCTGTTAGTTAGCGTTCGCTATTAAAATTCCTTCAGGTCCGATAAAGCTTTGTTTTCCAATGGATTTGTAACACACCGTTAATTTACAATAGGGTTCTTTATCGTTTGCGATACTACTGTTTGTTTATATTTCCACCCTAGCTGTTATATCTTGTGCGTGAAGATTTTGCTGTTTTAGAACGTTCTTAAGATGTATTTATATACTGTACGAAATATTATTTACCTCAATAATGAAGTTAATATTTCCGTATTTATTAGATCAAAAGTATTTAAAGTAACATTATACATGAACTATTTATTAATTGGTATTTTACTTTATATGGAATTATTTTAAAGTCCAAAAATAAGTAAATTTAGATTACTAACTCAGAAAATTCTTGAAAAATAATGTACCTAGGTACGGCGCATTTTAATACTCCAAACTTGTTTCATAAAGAAGCACACGGAATGACATAGGCGCTCACTCTACTACTTACCAAGACATAATGGAACGTTTTTTTAACATAAAAAAGACAGCTAAATGATAATGTATGTGAGTAAGGAAATACAAAGTATTTTTTCGTAACGTATTTAAACAACATTATAGAAATTAGTATTTTTTAATTTTCATTTGTTTAACTCTCTCCAATTTTAAATGAATTACCAAAATTACTGTTAATCGAGGTTAATGGTCATTTACTGTAAATATCAAAAATATTATATAATATAATTTAAAGTAAACATCATTATAGCTTGAGAAATATAAAAGAATACTGTGTTCAAAGCAGTAAAACACTAAATGTGTGGTATATTATTACCATTTACGCCCCCAAGAAATTATTACGTATGTACAATAAAATAACTTATTGAGCAAGAAATATTGTTAAATTTGAAACACCTAAACAATTTTTAATATAATATTATCTCCTATAATTTGAACATATATTCTACAAAAAAAATGAACCAAAAATTATTTACTTATTTCTTAAATTAATGGCAATTATTTATTGCCCCCTAATAACTATGTCAATATAACCTTCTACTTTTTTGGGGCGTTAGCGTTTTATTATTTCTAGATAATCATATAATATTTTCGCGTCTTAGTTTCTGAGATATAATTTTTTCTAGATATTCTTTTCTTCTTCTCTTAATAAAGATGGGCCGTTTGTGTTAATTTAGGTATATGATTTGTTTGTTGTTGTAAAGTGATAGGTAAGACAGTAGTTATGGGTGCGAATAGGGAATTCAAGGTTACGAGTTCTTATGTCGCTGACTTTTCGAAAAAATTATTTTTAAAATTGTCCTATATTATTATGTCTGGCATTTAATTACTGTGTTAAATTAACTACATAAATAAAAAAATACAACTGCCAGACGTCCAGGTGGCTACGTTTGTAATAATAATAGTTGTTAACATCTAAAAAAGTCTATTAAGTAAATCATTTGTCCGTCTTTTGGTTTTTATTTTAATTTGTCGATTATTGTTCCCAGAACAAGGAGAGAATAGTGCCAGATGTATAAGTCGTTGATTTTAAAAGACATTTCCAGATTATTCCAAAAAATGGAAAAATTCATGGAAGGAATTCTAATGACTTTTAGTCATAACCTCAGATTAAAGAACTTATATCTAGATACATAATTGTACTGATTTATATGTTGCTGAGATAGTTACAATCTAAGGCACTTCTTCCCATAAGTTCTTGATTGGCTAGTCGATCTATTCACGACCGATTCGGGCACGATCGGTTCAGTTCGATTATCATAATCTCAGTTTGACACTTTTGACAGTATCCGCCATTAATGTTAATTAGTGTTTTTCGATCAAAATGTGGTGAAGAAGTCTTTTTGTTTTAAGTTGTGATTTGCTTAATACCCAAATAATATTCTCTATTCATATTTACACAGTTTAGTGACAATGTATTTAGTGCAAAGTGCTGTGCCGTTTGCAGAAATCAGTTTAGAAAAGAAGAAAATCGATCGTTCCATAGTCGTAACATGATGAAGTTCAGTTTACAGTTATACAGTGAATACCAGTTAAATTTTAATATCCTTTCAATACATATTTATCTTTCTGTAATATCGTATGTCTACATCACGTTGTATAAAGAGCCGGTAATGCAGGAATTGCAATAATTCATTTTAATGAAAATATTTACCATTCTACACATTTTCTACAAACACAACGCCACTGTTACCTATGAGATGTGATGTTCATCTATCCATTTTAATGGACATATAATGTGACCATGTTAGGAGCAAACAAGGTACATAGTGAAAAAATAGCCTGTTATGTATCTAGATATAAGTTCTTTAATCAGAGGTCATAACTAAAATAGTTGTAAATGAAGAAAAAAGAAATATAAAGGTGTTCCACTATATATCAATAATTATAGTTTTAATAATAGTAAAATAATAACGTTTAAATGTATTTTATATGCTATACATGGCTTACAAATGAAAAAAAATATTGAAAAATATATTGATACATTTTTCAACAAAACATTCACAAGATACTATTACTTTTAGAAATAAGTTCTAATAAACTTCTGGCTTTATAAAATCAGTGAAAGTAATACCTGGCTTTTTTTAAGCTTAGGCTTAGTAATGTGCGTAGTTTTTACGTGTAATAGAACTAATAGGTCTAGCACCAGACGCGAACAAATTTAGTGCTCCTTTATTTTTTCAATTTTGAATTTTTTCCTATCCTAATCTCAGCAGTTTGTACTGCTGATATTAGGACAGAAGAAATTCCAGGTACCAGGCGTTGTTTCTCTTGTTTTTTATAATTTATTAAAACAGTTTATATAAATTTTATTGACGAACAGATCATTTGAATACATATACGTGTGGCAATTGGATTTATATTAATGTTGTGTTAGGGAACGTATATTAAAACAAGTCCCAGATACCAACAATGATTTATGAACCACTTTTTTAAACATTTTTAATAAGCTGTTAATTGATAACGCAGCGAAAACGTTATATCAGAAGCGGCCATTAGTATTTCATATTTTCAACTTCTGGCTTACAAAAAATTCATTTAAAAATTCCTGCTACCAGCTCCCTATATATCTAATAATTCATATTCACTTTTAGACCTATGTACACATATCGACGTATGAGTATCGAAAACTTTTCTGGTTCAATTCTTTTGTGGTATGATGCCCAGGGTGAAGTAATAATTATGAAAAAGTTAGTTGCCGTTCGGAAACTTATAGCATTGTTTGACCCCATTGGCGTAAAAAAATTTTTCCTGGTTTTATTTTAGAATAGTCTTGTCGATGTGGCTCGGCGGTGGTGCCATAAGAATTTCATCAAGCTAGGTCTAGTGTAAGGAGAGCAAAAATTGAAAACAAGATTTTTTGAGCCACAAATTTGGAGAACGTTTGCTAGTGGTAAACTTCATCGTGCATTAAAATTGGTAGTTACGTATTCAAGGAGTAGCTGATGCCGAATCTGATGTCAAAAGTTAAAAATTCAAAATGACGAATCCAATTTGGCTGCCACAATTGCAATATTTTTGCAGATTTACATGTTTGATACATGGAGATTTCATAATTCTCTGATAATGAGGCTGACGTTAAAGCATAAAAATTCAAAACGAGAGATACTGTGAGAAGCTAAATTAAGATGTCACCAAAAGAGGTGAAAGAAAAAAAAATGAACAAAAATGAACCTCCTACAAAAAAAGGTGGTTGAAAATTATGAAATAATATTTTACCGACCCAGAGTAGTTCAAAATGAAGATGTAGACGGTCAGAATTCTGATTTGTAACGGAAATATCGGGAAATATATTGAAAAAAATGTGTCGTGGGTGGATTTAGGGTTGAGGAGGTGTATTAAGAATTCAGGTACAGAGTTGGAACTTTAGATTCCTGTAACTTGAGCTATATGAAATATAGCGTGTCGTTAGAAGGTACTGGCAGCTCAAAACTAGTGATTTGCTTCAGAAACTACTCAAATTTAGAGTCCCGATGGGTTTAGGAGACTTTAAATTATATTTGGCCGAGAGACTTAAGAACCTACTAGCTGCGAAATTCGACGGAATGGGAGGTTAAAAATGTATCCTAGAAATTATGTCAATAGTGCTATTCGTCGAGAAAAGAAAGCATATTATAATTATATATTAAAAAAGAATGAAAAAAAATCGCGTGATATCTGGAAAACTTTTAGGGATATGGGTGTCGGAGATTTAAAAAATAAAAAAGATTTGCCTGAATGCTTGCAAAATTCGCAACTGTTGAATGATCATTTCTTAAATATCGCTGGAAGTACAGCTGTTGACGAAGACCTGTTAGAGCTTTATGAAAAAAAAACAAAATAAACAATTCAAGTTTTCAATTTAATAAGGTAACAGAAAGCGATATTTGTAGAGCAATTTCATCAATAAAATCAAGAGCGTATGGAGTGGATAATATTAATGCTGAGATGTTAAAAATGATTTTGCCGTACTGCATACATATTTTAACTCATCTGGTCAATTATTCTTTAAATACCGGTACATTCCCGAACATATGGAAAACAGCAGCCGTGCTACCGATTCAAAAAAATAATAGGCCTCTAACATGTGACAACCTACGTCCTATAAATATTTTACCCTCCTTATCTAAAGTTATGGAAAAAATTGTAAGTTTTCATTTTAAAATTTATCTAGAAAATTTTAACATGCTTCCTTCAATTCAATCAGGGTTTCGACAAAAGCATAGTACCAATACAGCAATGTTAAAGGTTGTAAATGATATTAGCAGTGCAATGGATAATTCCATGCTTACTGTTCTCATTTTACTTGATCAGAGTAAAGCTTTTGATCTGGTCAATACAAATTTACTGATTGCGAAATTAAAATATATTGGAGTGGAGAATGTTGCATTGCAATGGTTTGGAGATTATTTGAGAAATAGAAAACAATTTGTTAAAATAGGTACAGATAATTTCTCGTCCATGCAGCAGGTGTTAAGTGGTGTACCTCAAGGTAGTGTACTGGGGCGTATTTTGTTTTCAGTATTTACATTTGACCTTCCAGATGTAGCCTCAAGTTGCCACTTGCACTTGTATGCAGATGATATCCAATTATATAAGTCGTCAAAACTTGATGCATTTCCAAATTTAGTGAAAGATGTAAATGAAAATTTAAATCGTATTTGTACATGGTGTAACAAAAATGGACTTAAACTTAATCCAAAAAAATCACAAGCACTTTGCATCGGAAATGAAAAAGGATAAGGTCTAATCTCCATCTAGATAATTTTGATATCACAGCAAATAATACTAAAATACAGTGGGTAAATAAAGCTAAAAGTTTAGGAGTAACAATAGACGAGAATCTTAGCTTTGATCACCACACTAGTAATATATTCAGAAGCTCATATGCTACATTAAAATCAATTTACAAGTTGAAACATGAAATAGATGAAAAAACAAAACTAAAACTTGTAAAATCAATTATTTATCCAAGAATCGAATATTGCAGTTCAGTATATTATTTTCAGCTAACAGAGTACAATAAATATAAAATACAGAAAATACAAAACGCTTGCTTAAGATTTGTTTGTAAAATACCATATGGTGAGCATGTAACACCATACTTGCAAAATTTAGGTGAATTGAATGTTAAGCAGCGTACTAATTACCTTTATAGTATATTTTTGTACAAACTCGTTAAAAATAAACAACCACAATATCTTTCAGATTTATTAATATTAAGATCAGATATACACGATGTGAATGTTAGAGTGGATAGTTATACCACACCTAGACATAGAACTGCGACATTTGAGGGGAGCTTTGCATACACCGCGCCAACAGTATTAAATTATGTCCTACAATTTTTAGACAAGTCGATAGGTACATTTAAGAAAGAGTCGAAACTGTTATTCTTAGGGAATGATATAAGTGTATAAACTACATAAATATAACATTTATTAAATTTGGTGCACATTGATAAACTATTTGTTTTGTACAATTTAATACTATCTTTTTATAAATATTTTTTTAAGAGTAATTAAGTCAGTAAATAATTAAGTAACAAGCATTGTTTTTCATTATTGGATAAAATTATTGTATTTAGTGTAAGTATTTATATAAACTAATTAATATTTTGTACGTTTTAATATTAATCTAGTGCATTTTATAGATGCGTAGTTAAGTGTAATTAATTAAGTAACGAATATTGTTATTCTTTATGGGAAAGTGGAAGAGCGGCTATGCCGAACTATCTCCCATTTGTGTACGTCTCAATGTTCACAATAAACGTTATTATTATTATTATTATTTTTTTTTTTTTTTTTTCGGGTTGCCCGCTGCCGGACAGGACTTCCGTGGCCTCCGACACCTCACGGTAGCCGCGCCGGCGAATTCCTTGCAGCCACTCTCCACGACCTGTGGAGTTAGTGACTGCAAATACCTAAATCGTGTGCCCTAAGTAGACGAAGGGACCCCAAGATAACCGCCTTCTGCATCTGGCCTGCCAACCATTCTGCCGAATTCTGACAGACCGGTATGATCTTCAATTCTGAGAGCAGCGAAGGCTTCATCCCTCCGAGTACGCCGATTATTAGGACGACCATCTTGACAGAGTAGTCTGGGTACAGCACTTGGAGCTCATACCGGAGATCACGATATTTGGTCCGTTTTTCCCCCTCCTTCAAAGCGATGTTTGTCTCAGCAGGTGCTGAGAATTCGATGACAAACAGCACTTTGTTCTGATGGTCGAGGAGGACTATGTCAGGCTTGTTGGCTTGAATGAGCCTGACGGTCGGGAACGAGTAGTTCCAATAAATTCGGCACCTCTCGTTCTCGACAACGGACTCAATATCTCCGGGGATGTAAGGCAGCACTGGTGTTTGGTCTACCCCATATGAGTGCCGTAGATGGTAGTATAGCACTCGTAAAGCCGCGTTATGGCGGTGGATGTAGGCCGAAATCGCGTATACCGGGCATGCTGAAAGCAAATGCATAAGCGATTCCGGCGCCTGACGGCAGGTCCTGCAGTTGGTATCAGGGACCTCTACACCCATTACGCGGCTCCGGTAGACCAAGGTGTTTATTACACCATCCTGACACGCCACAATGAATCCCTCGGTCTCCGACTTAAGCCCAGCTGACCTTAAAAAGGCGAATGTCAGCCTAGTCGATAAACCCAGTGTTACCATGTTTTTGTAGAATACACCGTGCATGGGTTTATCGACATGCTGCCTAAACAGGCTCTCCTGTTCGGCAGCTTTTATTTGGGCTTTCAGACGAGTTGGCTGAAGCTCCGTGACTGACTCTGGGTCAGCACCGCGCCGGCCGCCTCGTCTGACGTCGAATACGAGACCGAGTTCATCTATTATTATTATTATTATCATTATTATTATTATTATTATTATTTTTTTTATTTTTTTTTTTTTTCGCGCACGCGATTCTGGACAGTTCTCCCGTGTCTCCGACATTCTCACGAGAGAAGCGCCAGCGAATTATTCACAGCCACTCCCCGCATCCCGCAGGGTCAGTGACTGTAAATTCCAGACTCATGTGCCCTAAGCAAACGGAGGGACCCCAGGATAACTGCCTTCTGCATTTGGCCTGCCAACCATTCGGCTGACTTTTGGCAGGCTGGTATGGCCTTTAATTCCGAGAGCAGCGTAGGTCTTATTCCACCGAGTACACCGATTATCAGGACGACCATCTTGACCGAGTAGTCTGGGTATAGCGCTCGGTGCTCATACCGGAGATCTCGGTATTTAGCCCGTTTTTCCCCCTCCTTCAAGATGATGTTTGTTTCGGCAGGTGCCGAGAATTCCATGACATACATCACCTTGGTTTGATGGTCGAGGAGGACTATGTCAGGCTTGTTTGCTTGTATCTGCCTGACCGTCGGAAACGAGTAGTTCCAATATATTCGGCACTTCTCGTTCTCGACAACGGACTCGATCTCTCCGGGGACGTAAGGCAGCACTGGTGTTTGGTCTACTTCATACGAGTGCCGAAGATGGTAGTACAGCACTCGTAGAGCCGCGTTATGCCTATGGATGTAGGCCGAAGTCGCATATACCGGACATGCAGATAGTAAGTGCATGAGCGACTCCGGCGCCTGACGGCAGGTCCTACAGGTAATATCAGGGACCTCCACACCCATAACGCGACTGCGGTAGACCAAGGTGTTAATAACACCATCTTGGCAGGCCACAATGAATCCCTCAGTCTCCGACTTTAGCCCTGCTGACCGTAAGAAAGCGAAGGTCAGCTTTGTCGATAAACCCAGTGTCTCTATGTTGTTATAGAATACACCGTGCATGGGCTTATCGACGTGCTGCCTGAACAGATTTCTCTGTTCGGCAGCTTTAATTTGGGCTGTCAGGCGATTTGGCGCAAGCTCAGTTACTGATTCTAGCTCAGCACCTCGCCGGCCTCCTCGCCTGAAGTCGAATATGAGACCGAGATCATCTGCGGCCTTACGTGCTGCCTTAAATAAAAATGCGCCAACTCCTGCAGTTTCATGATCTCTCACAAAACGCAGGAGTGGGTCCGAGCTCCTAAGGACGTTGCATGCCACACCCAGTGCTACTCTGCCATGCGCACACTCCAGACTCAAGAGTCCTCGCCCCTCCCGTTGGCGTGGGAGGTACACTCGAGGAACGGACGACCTAGGATGGATGCTCCTGTGAAGATGCATCATCTTACGGGTATCCCTATCCAATTGGCGCAGCTCATCTAATGTCCACTTAACTACTCCGAGGGAGTAGAGCAGAATCGGAACGGCAAGCATATTAGTTGCAGACACCTTGTTCTTCCCCGAAAGTTCGGAAGACCAAATCTTTCGGAGCCGGTGTCTGTACTTGCCGCGGAGAGTATCCTTAATTTGTTTCACGTCCTGGATGTGATGTTGTTCCACACCCAGGTACGTGTAGGTCTCTCCGGCATCCAGATGTCGTAGGATGCTTCCGTCTGCGAGCTGCGCGTCTTCAAGGAATATCCCGCTTCGTCCTCTCTTGAGGTGGACGACTGCACACTTGTCCAGCCCGAATTCCATGCCAATGGCCCGTGTATACTCTTGGACCACCCTTAGAGAGTTCTGGAGTTCGCACTCTCCGGAGGCATAAAGTTTTAGGTCATCCATATAAAATAGATGGGTGACCTTATGCCTCCGATTGCTGGGTGGGCCACATTGGTATCCGCGGGTTTGGCGGAGCCTGACAGATAACGGCAGCAGTGAGATGCAAAATAGGAGAGGACTCAGGGAGTCACCCTGGAAAACTCCTCTCCTAAAAGTTACCAACTCTGTTGATACCCGCTGAGCACCAGATGTTATGGTGAAGCGGGTTCTCCAGAGTGGCATCAGTTGTTCGATGCATCTCACTAGTGGGGCAGGTACCACAAGGCATTGCAGCAAGTGTAATAATAGTGCATGAGATGTTGTATCAAATGCCTTGCGGTAATCAATCCACGCCATTGATAGATTGCGCTTGTATTGCACAGAATCCTGTGTAATACAGCGGTCTATCAATAGGTTCTCTTTGCAGCCTGCCACACCTTTCTTGCCACCACGCTGTTCGTGTATCTCTCGGTAGACCGGCTCAATTGACCTCAATGTCCTGGCATACACGATACGTGTAAATATCTTGTAGCAGGAATTGAGGCAGGTGATCGGTCTATAATTCTTCGGGTTGGACAGATCTCCCTTTTTGGGGATCAGTACAGTACGCCCCTCGGCAAACCAGTCCGGAATCGGCTGCCCCTCGTTCAACCATGAGTTGAAAACTCGGGCCAGATGGCGGTGGGTGGAAGGGAATTTCTTCCACCACCAGTTGTTAATGCCGTCTGGACCCGGAGCAGCGAAGTTCTTAGTTCCAGCAAGTGCTTGTTGAACCTCCTCGGTACTGATCGCCGGACACACTTCGTCTTGCTCGCCCAACATTGTGTTGCAGAGCTCCTCGAAGCGTGCTATCGCTGGAGTGCCGCTGTCGAATGGACTCGTAGTCTCATAGATTCCCTTCCAGAAAGCCTCAACAGTTTCAACAGACGGCGGATTTTCGACAACACGCGGTGGGTCTTGAAACAGACGAGAGGGACTTATTTGGAACAGATGGTTTTGTTCCATGGCCCGTGCTCGTCTGACCAAAGATTTTTTGATGACCATGAGTGCTCGAATCCTATCTAGACAGTGTTGTTTGATGGTTTGCAGCACTGCCAGATTAAGAGTGCGGTGTTGTCGTCTTATACCGACAACTATACGCCGAATTTTCGACGTGAATGGCTTAGCTGCCGTTACGTACTCCACCACACTCTGGATTCGAGACGCGTGTTGTCTCGCCGATTTAATTTTTGCCTGTATTTTCTGTACGCGCCGCTTAGTCTTCTCGACCTTACCCAACACGCTTGCCAGGCGTTGCTGGGGAACGAGTTGCCTAGCGGCTGCGTACACGGCACTGTTGATCTGCCATATGGTGGCATTTTCTGGAAGCTCATCATTGAGCAACGAATCCATTCTTGCTAGGTCTTGTGGCTTTGGGTTAACCCTGGTGTTAAGGCTAACCCTTGTCCTGAGGGTGTCGTCGGTGTACTCTAGGGGATGTTCTCGGTCAGCAGGTAGTTGCCGCGGTGGAGATGCGGCTGGCCTTTCTTCCTGCTGACGGGGTGCCCTTTCGTAGCCTGTTCGACGCAGGAAGGATACCTGATCTCTCAGGTGTTGTTGAGAGAAGGCACGGTACTCCGGGTGCATATCGCACCACAACCGGTGCAACCGCGCCATGTACCCCCTGCGTCCGGATTCGCTGCTCTCATAGCAGATAAGCAGATCATCCCGTAGTCCCCCCGTCCACCTAAAGCGTCCATGTGCAATAGCGAGTTCGTCATCATTGAGACCGTCCGGTATGGCCCCTCCCACGTGTCTCCGACCCCCATCCGATTGGGGTCTATTGTGAGGGGCCCGTTCTCTGTTGTGGTCGTTAACCAGAGACTTGAGTCCTCAGGATGGTTAGTCCTTGAGACCCACGTCCGACATCAGCCAGGTAGAGTCACCCCTACCTGTTGCCCAGGGAGCACCGCGTGGAGGCTGTCGGTCCGCATTCGCTCCCCTTATTATTATTATTATTATTATTATTATTATTATTATTATTATTTTTTTTTTTTTTTTTTTTTTTTTTTTTTTTTTTTTTTTATAAAAGCCAGTCACCCTTTATACTCTGTGGCTCCGACACTCACAGAGGGGAGCTGGTAGTACCGGCAGCCACTCCCCACGTCCGTGGGGTGAGTGACTACTGGGTCCGAGAATCGTGTGCCCTGAGTAGACGTAATGAGCCGAGGATAATGGCCTTCTGCATCCTGCCGGCTAAGATCTCTGCCGAATTTCGGCATGCCGGTATGATCTTTAGTTCTGAAAGCAGTGTGTGTCTCGTTCCACCGAGGGCTCCTATGATCAGGACCACTAGCTTAACAGTATGGCCTGGGTAAAGCCTGCGGAGCTCGAAGAGCAAATCTCGATATTTCGTCCGTTTTTCCTCCTCCTTCAAGACAATGTTATTCTCCGCGGGAGCCGAGAACTCCACGACAAACATTGTCTTGAGTTGGTGGTCGAGGAGTACCATGTCAGGCTTATTAGCTTGTATTTGCCTGACGGTGGGAAACGAGTAGTTCCAATAAATTAGACACTTCTCATTTCCCACAACGGACTCAATATCCCCCGGAGCGTAAGGCAGCACTGGTGTCTCGTCTATCCCATACGAGTGCCTTAAGTGATAATAAAGCACTCGTAATGCTGCGTCGTGCCTCTGAATATAGGCCGAGACTGCATATACTGGACAAGCCGACAGCAAATGCATTAATGTCTCCGGCGCCCTGTGGCAGGTCCTGCAGCTGACATCAGGGACCTCTATACCCATGACACGACTTCGATAGACGAGTGTGTTGAATACACCATCCTGGCACGCCATTATGAATCCCTCGGTCTCAGACTTCAGCCCGGCTGACCTTAAGAAAGCAAAGGTCAGCCTTTCGGATAAGCCGCGGTCTTCTATATTTTTATAGAAGACGCCGTGCAATGGCTTATCCGAGTGTCGCTGCAGAAATAGATCAATTTCAGCAGCTTTGACTTGGGCTTTTTGCCGAGCAGGTTCCAACTCGGTGACAGAGTCTTGGTTAACCCGCTCAGCGTCGAAGACCAGACCGAGTTCATCGGCGGCTCTGCGTGCTGCCTTGAACAAAAAGGCTCCTACTCCTGCACTTTCATGGTCTCGGACCATGCAGAGGAGGGGATCCGAACTCCTTATGACCTTACAGGCTCCATCCAGAACCATTCTGTTATGGAGACTCTCCAAACTCAAGAGTCCACGGCCTCCCCGATGTCGTGGGAGATATAACCGTGGAACGGACGATTTAGGGTGCAAACTCCTATAGAGATGCATCTTTTTTCGGGTTCCTACATCGAGTTGACGCAGCTCCTCTTGATTCCATTTAATTACTCCGAAGGAGTAGAGGAGGATCGGAATGGCAAGCATATTGGTAGCAGACACCTTGTTCTTCCCCGACAGTTCTGAAGACCAGATCTGTCGGAGTCGGTGCTGATACTTGCCGCGGAGAGCGTTTTTTACTACACTCACTTCTTGGGTGGAGCGTTGCTCGACACCCAAGTAAGTGTACGACTCTCCGGCATCTAAATGATGTAAGATGCTTCCGTCCACAAGCTGCGCATCCTCTCCGTAGTCACCACATCGTCCTCTCTTGAGGTGGACTAGTGCACACTTGTCCAACCCAAATTCCATGCCGACAGCCTGCGTGTACTCCTGTACCACCCTGAGGGACTGGCGTAAATCCGTCTCTCCGGAGGCATAAAGTTTAAGGTCATCCATGTAAAACAGATGGGTGACCTTATGCCTCCTGTCGCCGGGGGTACCGCAGTTGTATCCACGGGTATTTCGAAGCGAAACGGATAATGGTAGTAGTGAGATGCAAAACAGAAGGGGGCTTAGGGAATCTCCCTGAAATACTCCCCTTCTGAACAATACCGGCTCTGTCTGGACTCTGCTGTTACCTGATGTTATGGTAAAGCGAGTCCTCCAGAGCGGCATGAGTTCTTCGATACATCTCACTACGGGACCTGGCACCGCAAGACATCTGAGCAAGTGGACAATAAGCTCATGGGATGTCATATCAAATGCCTTGCGGTAGTCGATCCAGGCCATAGAGAGGTTACGCTTATACTGCACGGAGTCCTGCGTGATACATCTGTCGATCAGCAGGTTCTCCTTGCAGCCAGCGACACCTCTCTTTGACCCTCGTTGCTCATATATCCGTTCGTAAACCCGTTCAACTGCTTGGAGCACCCGCATGTACAAGATGCGTGTAAACAACTTGTAGCATGCGTTTAAGCAAGTTATCGGCCGGTAATTTTTTGGGTTAGACAAATCTCCGTTCTTCGGGATCAGCACTGTCCGCCCCTCGACAACCCAAGAAGGAATTTGCTGCTCCCCATTTAGCCATGAATTAAAAATATTATTATTATTATTATTATTATTATTATTATTATTATTATTATTATTATTATTATTATTATTATTATTATTATTATCATCCGTAACTTCTTCTCCCTTTCGTTAAAGGGGTAACCTTGACTTATCCCAGGTATTGTTACCATAAGGATTAAGTTCTGTGATGGGATGTTTCGGGTTCTTGTCCTCTCGATTGGTTAGTGTCTCCGAGAACCCTGCGTGTTATATTGCAGGTATCCAGTATCACCGACTTTTGAATGGGTACGTAGAGTTTGCTTCCTAGTTTTAAAGTCTCCAGAGCCTTGAAAAGTTTACGGGGTATTTCTCCTGTTGCGCCTATTACTATAGGGACTATTGTGACAGTTTCCATATTCCACATGCCTCTTATCTCATCAGCCAACGGTAGGTATTTATTTATTTTCTCTGTGTGGGTCTTATTGATGTTATTTGCCAAGGGAACTGCTATGTCTATTATATAAGTTATTTTTAGCGGTCTTAGTGTTAGTACGATGTCTGGGATGTTATTTGGTGTTGGTCTATCTGTAATGATTTTTCTGTTCCAGTATATTCTGCATTCCTCGTTTTCTTTTACAGGTGGTGGCTGGTATGTGTAATATGGTTCTGTCTTTATTGTTTGTAAATATTCTTCCACAAACAATAAAGACAGAACCATATTACACATACCAGCCACCACCTGTAAAAGAAAACGAGGAATGCAGAATATACTGGAACAGAAAAAATCATTACAGATAGACCAACACCAAATAACATCCCAGACATCGTACTAACACTAAGACCGCTAAAAATAACTTATATAATAGACATAGACATTATTATTATTATTATTATTATTATTATTATTATTATTATTATTATTATTATTATTATTATTATTATTATTATTATTATTATTATTATTATTATTATTATTATTATTATTATTATTATTATTATTATTATTATTATTATTATTATTCTTTTTTTTTTCTCAGTTTATACCGGACTTTTATTTAAAAAACATTATCCCAGTTGGAGAAGAATTCACTTCGGCCAACTGCGACTAGTACGATAGAAATTTTCGTACTATTTGGCATGTCTGTAATATAACGGCTTTCTGCATGATGGAGACTAGATAAGTGGGTAATTCGAGGATGGTAAGTTTTGGCTGTAAATTTTTAGTAAGAACTCCGTCTACTGATATCACGAGCGGAACTATTATGGCTTCGTTAAGCTTCCAGAGTCTTTTAATTTCAATAGCGACATTTATATATTTTTGTAGTTTATGTTGTTCTGTTTTTTGTAGGTTATGTGTGAGCGGAACTGCTACGTCGATAATCCATGCTTTTTTATTTTGTTTGTCGATTAGTACCATGTCTGGTCTATTGAAGTCCACTGTTTTGTCAGTTATTATCTGTCTGTCCCAATATAGAATTGTATCGTTGGACTCAAGAACTGGCGTGTACTTGTAATATGGCTGTACGTTCTGGATTAGGCCATATTTTGAAGCTAGGTGGGAATGGATGATTTTGGCCACCTGGTTGTGTCTGCCTAAGTATTCTGTATCTGATAATGCTGGGCAGCCGCTCGTAATGTGCTCTATAGTTTCCCCTGGTTGGTTACACCTTCTGCACTTATCAATGACGTTCAGTTTTAGGATATTTCTCTCGTAGTTTTTTGTTTTTATTACTTTATCTTGTATTGCGGTAATGAAACCTTCAGTCTCTGGATGTAAGTATCCTTTTTTTAGATGAGATAGAGATGACATTCTACCTATATAATCAGCTGATAGTTGAGCTGGGTATCTTCCATGGAGGGACTTCTCGCGCCATGAAGCGAGCCTTGATGTCCTATCTTCTAGAGGGGCGACAGGATCGGGAGAGGAGAGTTTAAGTGGAGTAAATGCGTCGTCTAGGCTGACTATTTTTTTGATGTTAGGGTGTTGATGTTCCTTCATATATTTTCTGATTTTACTCTCCTGCGATCTGCACAGACATTTTAGGTTTAGTAGGCCTCTGCCTCCATCTTTTCTCGCTAGGTATAGACGTTCAACTGCTGAGTTTCGGTGTAGGTATCTAAATTTATTTAATAAACGCCTGGTCATTCTATCAAGTTCATCTAGATCCACTTCACTCCATTTAACGATCCCACGATTATTATTATTATTATTATTATTATTATTATTATTATTATTATTATTATTATTATTATTATTATTATTATTATTATTATTATTATTATTATTATTATTATTATTATTATTATTATTATTATTATTATTATTATTATTATTATTATTATTATTATTATTATTATTATTATTATTATTATTATTATTATTATTATTATTATTATTATTTTTATTTTTATTCTTCTTCTTCTTCTTCTTCTTCTTTGGAGGCACACCTTTGAAGCTACTACCAGCACTCACATTTTCGAGAAATTCACGGCCCTGTTTCTACGTAATTATTTCACTTTTTGTTAGAGTAGTTAGTAAAAAAAAGAGTCTACTTTATACACCCTCCATCAAATCTGATGTCTTTAGTCCAGTTAATTATTTTATTCTTTTAGTAACCACCCCGTATATCTCTTTCACTAAAACTAAAATAGGTTTCTTCCTTAGCAATTGTGTTAACTACATGTCAAATATTATTATTTTCCGCAACAATTTTTCCTTAATTTTTTTTTGACTGTTCAGCCTCCATATTTTTCAATGGCAATAACCCCAATAATCTAAATCTGAAATGTGAAAATCCTAAGTAATCTGGAATAGCAATTTTTTCACGATTACAACATTTCTCTTCGATAAGCGAGGAATATAAAGAATTCGTAAAATTATTTGCAAAAGTCTCCCCTCTCTATTTGACACCTTCTATTCATTAATTATCTTATTCCTTTCAGTGATCACTTTGTATCTCTTTTTATCAAATTTTCATCCTTGTCAACCACTTTCCCAATATTATTTTCCTGTCGTTTTTTTTTTCTAAAGTATCAACCTATTATATATTTTTTATTAAGAAGTCTCTTGGCAATAGCGTGATCTACCTGTCAAACATTATTTTTTCCATCAAATAGGTTTTTAAATGTGACGCCAACGACAACAGATAGACACACGAGAGACATACAGACTTAAGTACTAACGGAATGGAAAATCCTAATTTTCGTATCTGTATAATCTGAAATATGATGGATATGGAGACATTTCGGAAAGTGATTTTTTCACGATTATAATTAGCTACAAATAATATTTTTCGAACCATAGTCAAAACTTTCTTCATTGTTATCGTCTCCATATACTCTAAATAAATAATTAGAAAGTAATTGACTCATGCAGCGCAGTACAATTCAACATGACCAACGTATGCACCATATAACGATGACAAATTTTCATATTCAGTTAGATTATTAATGGATTCTATATAAGATGTGTCACAAACAGCAAAATACCTTTATGATATAAAACAATAAACAAATTAACAAATGAACAATTACCGTCACCTAAAATAGGAATAAAATGTTGTTCCATGATGAAAACTCTGACTGACTTACTCGGATCTCTTCCGTCACTGCGGCCTCTACATGCGCAGTTTGATGCAGTAGGACCCATCGATATGTTATAAGTCGAGCGCTGAGGTTCGTTTATTTATTTCAACTTCTATTTCGTTTTTATGTACGAAAATAACAATTTAAGAAAATAAAAATTACGACACATCTGTGAATAAAGAGCTCTATTTTAAAAAAAGAATCACGAATATCGGTCCGCTGGCGAAGCCGAGAAAGAAAACGGTTTGTGTCTTAAATATATAGATAATTCTTTATTTTGAGCTCTAAATAATGTTGTTTTATGGGCTTACAGGTATTTTTTGCGGTTTTAAGCGATTAGTTCGTTTTTATCATTCATTCCAGAATAAAGAATAAAAATTGCGACAAGAAAGTTTTACTCTATATGACGTTCACACGCCAAATTGAGGCGAAATTCCGATATTATTAAATTCCAATTGAAAAATAGTAACGAAGAGAATAGATAAGTGAATGAAATACACAATTGCCAATTTTTTCACAAAAAATAAGCCAAAGTTGGTACAAGTTGCCAGAAAACAGAATTGTTGAAAATAAATGCAAAGAGTGGCTAGATGGTGAGGATTTATCAGTTTCTGGAGTTAGCTCAATTAAAGAACCTTTCACTGAAACGAGTGAAGCCAGTATATCACATGGGGGAGGCCATTGAAAGAGTTCGGTGAGCCTCTGGCTGACACAAAAGGTCGCGACGTTTTGTTTTAGTCGCCCAATGTGATATTACTAGCTTTGCTCATTTCAATGAAAGGTTCTTCAATCGAGCTGATTTCAAAAAATGATAAATCCTGACCATCCAGTCACTTTGTGTTTGTTTTTAAACGATTTTGATTTCCGGGAACTTGTCTGCCAACGTTGACTCATTTTTTGTGAAAAATTAGCAATCGTTCATTTTATTTACTTGTCTGTCTCTCATTAATGTTTTTCAGTTGGAATTTATTAATCATGGCATCTACCAGATCGGCATTTCGCCTGGATTTGATGAACCAACGCCATATAGCGTAAGACTCTCTCCTTGTAATTTTACTTCCACATCCAGTGGAAGTATAGTAACGCAAAAAAAAATTGAAAATTCGTATTGTTCAGATAGGCTTAGAATGTCATGAATCGCCGAGATTTTAAGTTTGAGAGAAAAACATTTCTGTCTGTTGATCTGTCTGTAACTTTTTTTTGTGCGCACGATTACTCTGGAACCGTTTAAGATATCAACTTGAAATTTGGCACACGTATGTATTTTAAGGAGATCTGGAAATAGATTATTTTGATCTTATTTAATTGAAGGATTGGGGGGTAAATTGAGGTAAATGAAGGGCAATAGGTAAATCAAGCAAGTAAGAGTATAAAATTGGTATTTAGTATATATAAGAAAAGCTAAGTTTCAAAAAATTTTTTGGCATTAACCAGCTCCATTACCTAACCCCCCTCCCTTCCCTGTATTAAACGAGGTGAAAAAATAAAATTATGATTTAGTGTGTGTACAAGAACCAAAGGCCTAAATTTTTTTTTTACTTCACTTACCACCACCCCACTGCCGATGTGGCATATCATTTTATGAGCTTTTGGGGTGGCGATTTCAAATATTATATTATTAAGGTTCTATAAACAATTATTTCCAAATACAAATTTCTTTTCGTTGCGAGAGTGGATAGAAAATCTGGATGTGGAAGCAGTGATTCCTTGGGCAGTGATTTTCATTCTAGATTATGAAAAAAATATAGAATGGGGTTTATCGCTTACAATCGCAAAAATGCCTATAAACCCATGAAAGAACACTAATTAGAGTTCAAAATAAGGAATTGTAGACTTTGGCATCTCTTGGCCAAATACAGCTCCAAATCTCGTAAATCTAACGGAACTCTAAATGTAGTTCCCAGAATAGATCATGAGTTTTGAGCTGACAGTACCTCCGATTAAAGAACTTGGCATTAGTTTGTGTGATCCTGAAAGATTCACAATCTAAGGCACTTCTTCCCATAAGTTCTTGATTGGCTAGTCGATCTATTCGCGGCCGATTCGAGCACCATCGGTTCAGTTTGATTATCATAATCTCAGTTTGACACTTTTGACAGCATATCCGCCATTAATGTTAATAAGAGTTTTTCGTGTTTTTCGATCAAAATGTGGTGAAGAAGTCTTTTTATTTTAAGTTGTGATTTGCTTAATACCTAAATAATATTCTCTATTCATATTTACACAGTTTAGTGACAATATACTTAGTGCAAATAAATAGTGAAGCACTGTGCCGTTTGCAGAAAGCAGTTTAGAAAAGAAGAAAATCGATCGTTCCATAGTCGTAACATGATGAAGTTCAGTTTACAGTTATAAAGTAAATAGCAATTAAATTTTAATATCCTTTCAATACATATTTATCTTACTGTAATATCGTATGCCTACATCACGTTTTATAAAGTGCCGGTAATGCAGGAATTGCAATAATCCATTTTAATGAAAATATTTACCATTCTACACATTTTCTACACACACAACGCCACTGTTGCCTATGGGATGTGATGTTCATCTATTCTTTTTAATGGACATATAATGTGACTATGTTAGGAGCAAACAAGGTATATAGTGAAAAGATATCCTGTTATGTATCTAGATATAAGTTCTTTAATCGGAGCCTAATACCGATATTGAGGTAGGTATAATAATCAAGAAACAACGAATTCAAATTTTGGCCGTATATTGAGGTAGGTGTAAAAATCAACAAATAGCGAATTCAAATTTTTACCGACTCGATATTAGGTAATGAGGGTTAATTAATTCAGCGGCGATGGTGAAATTTTATTTAATAATTTATACCTACCTTTTTGGAAGGCAGTTCAATTTTATTTCACTGTTTTTTTTTTATGAAATAATTTCTAATCCATCTACATATTTGTGGTAGTCATAAAACTAAATTAAAAATAATTCAGCAAGCGGCATTTTCTCGTTCCGTATTATGTCTTGTTTAAACTGAGATTTGTAACATCAACAACATGCAACCACTTTTATATATTGACCTAGGTGCAAACTGCTCTTAAAGTCAGAAACCTGCTCAAGTGAAAGGATTTTCACCGTACGTCGTTCTGAAATCTCAAAACGGATAAGCAGGTTAAAGTCTACATAAGGTGAAAGGTAAGATAGCTCAGTCGGTACTCGTTGGAGGAAATGATAATAACATGCGTAGTATTCAACATAACAATAAATATTTTAAAGGTCATTCAACAAAATTTGAGAGATTTGAAGAACATTAGAAAGTGTAGGCGATACAATACGAGAATAAAAAACGACCTACTCATCGTTGAATAACAGATTTAATGGATATTTGGTAATATTATTTTCTTTGAACTATAATTTCTACTTGGATATACCGATGTGGTATAACATACATTTATTAAGTTGAAATTAAAAATTTACAATATAAATTTAACTGAATAATATAAAATATTTGAAATACAAGGGTGTAAACCTAATGAACTTAAAGCACGAAAATAAAACGAAAATTTAATATTAAAATTTTTATTATACTGAAATAAATATGTATCAGTGGATATTTTAAAACAAAATAAAAAACGCCTTCAAAACGGTCGCTAAAAATTATGAAAAAGAAAAGAATTCACAAACGCCCAGTAATATCGATATTGAACTCTGTTGAAATACGTTTAAATTCGCTATTTGTTCATTTTTACACCGACCTCAATATCGATATTGGGCTGAAAATGAGCTGTTTTTAAATTTAATCAAAATTATCCTGAGTACCATTAGAGATAAAATTTTACAAAAGTAACTTTTTATTCATAATAAAATTCTGATTCGTATTCAGCATGTCGAAATACATGGAGTCCCAGAAACAGATCACTTTTCACTTTTTTTATGTCTGTGTAATAGATTTGCATACGCGATTTTCTAGAAAATAGCGGAGGATCCGGTGATATTCATATATTATACAGACACACTTCTGGGACTCCACTGGACAACTCTTATGTATTTCGACATGCTGAATATGAATCAGATATCCGTTTGGCTCCGTTACACCAATTTGTAATAAATCGCGAAAATACCTTAAATTATAAGTTTTTTCGCGATTTACAAAGAAATGGCGGCCAATGGAGCTAAATGGACACCTGATTCGTGTTCAGAACGTCGAAATACATATGAGTTACCCAATGGAGCACCAGAAAAAAAACACTTTTTTTATTTTGTCTGCCTGTGTTATTCTTCATTATCTGCAAACAACTCTATATTGAAACCTTTGCAATTACTGCACATTCTGGTACATAGAAGGCCAGTTTTCTTACATGTGCATTTGCCTGAAGTGCAATTTAGCGTGTAAGTAAAGTGGACAACTTTTAGTCATTCTGGAGGTACGGGTGTCTTATCAGAGAAAATTTGTGTATATCTACCAGCGTGTCTCGCAAATTTTAGTTTATTCCTAAACACCATTTTCATTCTGATTATTAAAAAAAAATACGATTTGTGAGTGAAGGTAATATAAGCAACTTTTTCAAATGAAATATTCATTAAAAATGAAAAATAAAGATAGCTTACTATTAGGCGAAATTTATATTTTTGGAATTCAGAAAATCAGCGCCCTGTATAAAAAAATAAATTTTCTTAACACAAATCACAATACTATTTTAACAAGCAAAATATTTTATAAAGAATTACTTTTTAAAACATTAAAATTTAGGTCCACTTGTGTCATAGATAGCCTCATCCGGGGACACCCTGTATGTGGAAATGCATCATGTCATACATCAGAAGAAGTAGAATTTTGTTGTGAATAAAAAGCTACTCTTGTAAAATTGTAATATCTCTAATGGTACTCAAGATAATTTTGATTAAATTTAAATACAGCTAATTTGCAGCCATTTTGGCGGCCATGGTGGCGAAAGCTCACAGCGGATTCGTGGTGACTTGATGGGCCGATTCTGAACGTCCATGCCAAAATTCAGCTTTATACCATTTTTTTCCATCAAAAAAACTCTATTTACTAAACTACTCGTATTATTTTGTAGATTACGAAAATTAAAGTCATTCAATGTCTGTCTGTCTGTCGGTCGGTCTGGTGGATGTGTGGTGCTATATCGTAAAACCATTTGACAGAGAAAAGTAATATTTGGTACACAGTTGATGCTGCTACCAACGAAGAACTGGTATGTACTTTTAGTGAAAATTATGTTGCATAGATTACAGAAAAAAATTATCGATGAAAAGATTGTGGCGGAGGACAATAAGATTTGGTATGTAGTTAACAGAATTGTCAACGAAGAACCGGGATATACTTTTAGTGAAAAATATATAGAGTGGACAAATGAAAAAAATTAATTTATGAAAAAATGTACCGGAGGACAATAATAATTGGTATATACAGTGTGTCCCAGGATAGATGTAACAAGAGGTGTAATGGACCAAAAATTTTGGAATTTTGGAATGGTATTTTGGGACTGAGTCCTGCTTGTTGTAAAACTAAAGTATACCAAAAATGACTTGATTTGGTGTTCTACAGGGTATTTTATAAGCCAAGTTGTAAAAATCACCACTAATAAAGTACCTTTGTTTTTCAAAATATGAAAAAATGCCACTAAGAAAAGTTATTTAGAATGCAAATTTCAGGAATGTAAAATTATTTTTTTGAAACTTCCCATTTTCTCAATAAATTGGTATTTTATTTTGAACTTTTCAATTAAAACTGCATAGAAATTATTTTTTGTGAATTAATATTTAAAGTTATGTAGAAGCTAAAAGTAGGCTATGAGAAAAGTAGTGGATGATTAACATTTGCTCCTACACAACTTTAAATATGAATTCAACTCTTAATTCGCAAAAAATGGGAAGTTTCGAAAAAATAATTTTATATTCCTGAAATTTGGTATAGAGGTATAAAATTGCATTCTAAATAACTTTTCTTAGTGGATTTTTTCATATCTTAAAAAATAAAGGTACTTTATTAGTGGTCATTTTTACAACTTTGCTTATAAAACACCCTGTAGAACACCAAAGCAAGTCATTTTTGGTATACTTTAGTTTTATAACAAGCAGGACTCAATCCCCAAATACCATTCCAAAATTCCAAAATTTTTGGTCCATTACACCTCTTGTTACATCTATCCTGGGACACACTGTATTTAACACAATTGTCAAGGAAGTGTCCCGTAAAAAAAAACTGTTAACGGAAAAAATATGACGGAGGAAAATAACATCTGGCATGTCATTAAAACAACTGCCGAGGAAGAAACCTCCTACACTTGTAGTAAAAAAAGATACAGGGTGGTCACTCAAAAACAAAAAGAAGATATCGCTGAAGAAGAAACCTACTATTCTTTTAGTGAAATTACACAGGTTGGTCAACTTAAAAAATAATTAACGGCTGAAGAACATAATATTTGGAATGTAGTTGACACTACTGTCATATTCTTTTAATCGAAAATTTTAATCCAAAATTTTTGTACACCAGATTCCCTCTTTGACGAAGATTACATAGATTTCCTCGGATGTTCTCAAAGATTTCCTGAGATTTCCTCGGATTTCCTGAGAGATTTCTTGGATTTCCTTCTGAGTGTGCACTAGATTTCCTTCGCGGTTTGCTTCTTGCTTTTAGTGAAAAATAATGTACAGGGTGGTCACCCCAACAAAATGGATGGAGGCTAAACTGCTTGCTAATATACTCTCTTCCCTCTGTCACAACAACTAAGTCGACCTGGTAAAAGATGAATTTACTTATCAAGGTAAATATAACGTTGAAATGAACAATTTACATAAATAATACCAATAAATATACCTCGTATATTATTTCTTTTAAAATAATTTTATTTAAAGCAGTGAGAGAAACCAACTAAAAAAAATCTACCACGAATTACCTTAAGAGCAAACAATTCAAGCGGAAATAGTATAATGAGATGACATTTACCTTTTGGCAATTAAAAATCGTTCTAATGGTAGAACATCCCACTAGATTTTGTTGGAAACAAAGCAACCTTTTCGTAGCTTTTATTACGCTCCTTTAAAATAATATTAGGTTGACAACTGCACTAAATTCCACCTAGCCTGTCTACCTGATTTGAACCATTTAGTCAATTATCTTTTGTAGGAGCATTTTCAAAGGCAATTAAATTAGGGAAAAACGCCATATTTTCCTAACACAGTTGGATGGAAACGAGCTGATGAAACTGCCAAAAACACACATTAATACATGTAAAGCCATTGAATATAAGATACTTTTAACTATTACTATATAATTGTTTACCTGGTAATAGGAATTTTCTTATTAATGAATATTCCTAAGGCGTATTTTTACCTTTCGAAGTACAGGTGCCAATATGCACGAATATTCATGAATATGCACGAATTTTCAACGCATTAAGCGGAACAGATATTTGGTTTTAAATTAGATTTATTTTTGTCACCGATGATATTCATTAATTTTATGTCTTTACAATAAATTCAGTTCAGTTCTGTAGATGACTGTCAACATTTCAATTACTTGTAGGAAAATACTAAATAAGTATGACATTTTTTTTCTTGGGTTTTGGTCAATTGTAACTTGCACATACCTTAGTAGATTCCATATAAAATTAGTCAACTCCCCGTGCAATATGATCACATCACAACGTCAATTTTATGTCACGGTTGCGAAAAATGCGTCATCATATATGAAGAAAAATTCCGTAAAACATGACAACCTAATGTGACAGCCTAAAGACGTCATTCTGTGAAGTTAGATTGACGGAATTTAGCGAATATTATCTGACCATAAGGGGTATTTTCAATTAATTGGTATACAATTGTATTTAAGAAATATAATATACTCTATTCTGTAGAGCCATATGACATCTGGTCCTCAAGAGCTTTTACAGATGTTTGATGACCTGTTGATGAGCCAAGTAGTTTAATGAATTAGTAAGTAATCACACAGTGGATTTTGTACCATCTCGGCCACACTACAGAATAATGACCCTTAATCTGAGCTTTCAGTTCCAAGCAAATCACTATTCGATATTTTCAGAATGAAGCTTGAAATTTAATTTATTTAATATAAATTGATTAGAATATAAGATAACGTGTGACTGTTTATTATTAATGGTTTATACGTAGCGCCATCTATAAATAACTCCTACAACAAACCACAGGGTAATGCATTAAATCATTCAACATGAAGAAAATGGTGTAACTAACTGGCGCCAAAATTTCGTCATAGAAATTACGAGAGACGTCACTTATTCGCCGTAGACGTCGTCGATCAACAATCACCAAAATAGGACATCAGTATGAGGACAGTTTACTGCTTGGGTGGATATCAAGTTGACATCGAACTGAAATCAGACTTACTTTAACAGATATTAATAGCCGTACTTACTGCACAACTATGAGGAAGATTTATGAATAATTTTACTCACTTACTTAGTCAATATAGCTAAACTTCGACGTCGTTTTATACACTCCGCTTATGATAATTCCATGTAGCATCGATGTAAATTTTACTTTAATATGGTTGTATAGAAAAAAATGACTGTCCTACCCTCTAAAGGGGGTTGATAGATATGTGGGGGTGTTTCATAATAAGTCTAGTGTACAGTACACCTTTTTCTTCATATTGATTCACAGGCTATTGGTTGTACATTTTTGTTCTCCAACTCCTATCGTATTGTACCTAGTGATTCTTCACCCCTTACAAGGGTTGAAAAAAGTGGAAAGAAGTTTTATAATATGTATGGTATATACTCGCGTACATACACCTTTCTCTCCATTTGGCGGGCTATACTCTTGGCTGCTTACATTTTTTTTTCCTTAAGAGGTCCTGTTTTACAGGAAGATATAGGGGTTAAACGAGATGATGAGTTGTTTTGTGGTAAGTGTGGTACATAGCGCATCTTTCTTTCACATGTGGGTCCAGATATATTGGCTGTATACATTTTTTTCTTCAACATGTCCTGTTGTATAGTAAGAAACGATCTTTTCACCCCCTGAACTGGGATGAGTTGAGTGAGAGGGTAGGCTACGGTAAGGCTGAAATAGACAATACCTTTTAGTTGACATCGAAAATTAGTATTGATGTACAAACTTGCTTTTCTGATATATTACGGTTGTGCCAATTACATTATTTAATTATATATTTCGGGGTTGGCAAGTAGAGCTACAAAAAAAATTAGCAAAACAGTCTTCAGACTATAACTCAACGTACCAAAAAACATAAAGTCCACAAATTAAAATAAATGTAAATAACTTTAAAAAAAATGTGGACCTGTGTTCTTCTCATTTTACTCCAGTCTATAGAAATTTTTCAATCCAAAAAATGATTGAGTTAAGATTTTTTGAAATATTTCACTTTATGTTAAAGTTATGGAAAAAGACAGGTACAGTATTGTAGAACTTGAAATTGATATTGAACATTTTACATTTAATTAATATTTTACGGATTATAACGCGAGAAAGATAAACATAAATGAGATGAAAAATATTTTCTTATTTTCAGCGTTTTTGGTAAGTCTTACGAAATCAGTTACAACAAAAATTCAACCTTTTGCTTCACCACCAACAGAAAAAGCAACACGACAACACGCTTATTAAACATATCATCAATTGCAGATATGGCTTAGATTTTATACAAATCCTGAGAAATGCAGCTGGTGTAGAACCGACCGTGGACTCGAACCAATGACCAACAAATTATAGAGAACTTCAAGCTTTATAATACTGTGTCTGTAACTTTGACAAGTAGCGAAATATTTAAAAAAAACTGTTTTAACAAAATGGCGACATTTTGACAGAAACAACAAAGGTTAGAAACTTTCATCCATACTCGAGACAGACCCCAAGACTTCAAAACGGCAAGGTGTCAAATTCATTTTCTCTACCACTAATTATTTCAGAACATGCAGACTGGACTATTTGGAGCTTTAAGAATGAATTTAACTTATTTTTCTCCCCGGTTTTTTGTTTGTTTTTTTTTTGCTTCACTTCGACCATCAGACATTATCTGTAATAATATTACAAATAAGGTTAAAAGTAAAATAATTTAGACACCGAATATTTTTAATGAAATTAAATTCAAAATAAGACCTTAAACTTTTTAATATTTATTTTATATATTTATTTAGTGCAAATCTGATATATCAAATCATCATCACATCAAATATCTGATTTGATTGTGTTTCTTATCAAATTCTAATAGACAAATTAAATTTTATAAATTTGATATGATACGATCAATTTAATAGGATCGTTTCTAAAGCATAGACAACAGTACATAAGCCCAGGTAATACTAACTCGACATCACAGTACATAAGCAGCAGAGTGCCACAGGGATCGGTCTTAAGACCAATCCAATTTCTATTATATGTAAATGACCTAAGTAAGTCTGTACCTAATGTTGAACTGGTATTATTTGCAGAATATACCACACTCCTTGTATCTGACATTAAATTGCCTTGTTGAAAAGCAAATAGGTGAAGCTTTTAGAATGGTTCTCATCAAATTAACTGCACTAAACGAGCATAAAACTACGAAAATAATTTTCAATCATGGAGCACTTGTAATTCATAAAAATTTAGAAAAAGTTAAATTCCTAGGCGTTTTTCTTGATCCAAATCTCATATGTTGACCACAAAGCAAAAAACTATAAAAAAATATATTGTTAAGAATCCTAAAATGTATTGTAACTTTTAAAAATCAATAAACGGCCTATTACTCGCTAATAGTGTCCCATATGACTTATGGTATGATAAATTGGAACCATTCCCCGCAAGCTAACAGAATTTTTGGATTACAGAGAAAAAATATCAGGATAATTACAAATCATGGATATAGAGAGGATGTAAGAGATAAATTTATTGAATTGGGAATTTTAATACTTCCATCAATATATATTTTTCATTGCTTGATATATATTTATAAAAATATACACCAATACAAAAAAACATGAAGATATTCACAAATACAACACAACGGCTCAACATAATTTAGTGATATATTTGAATAGACTTAAGACAAGTGATTGTGGCTTTAATAGGGTCGTTTCCTTCAACAAAATTTACATAATATTGTTATCAAAAAGTGTATTCAATATACATTGTATATATCATATTAAAAAAAGTTCTAATCATCTCATGCAAGAACAAATTAGTTTTGAAAATAAAAAGGCGGTAAATGATGACGTATCTGATGATCATTCAATTCTTTGTTGATTTGTTGTTTACATTTACATTGTCTGTTTAATATTTGTTTATAATTTTGTGAAAGGTACTTCAGAGAGTGTCATAGTGGATTTTTATATGATACACGTGTTTTATGTAGACAATTTGAACTATTTAAGTGCCGAATCCCGAAATGTTAAAAATTTAAGGTTAATATTTCTTTAAAGTACAATTCTAACTTTGATCTATTAGTCCAGTCAACAAAGTGCTAAAATGAACAAAATCTCTAATTTTAGTGCTAATGGATGAATTTTGATAAAACCTTATGCAATGTGTTTGTAATGGCGCTAATAATAAAGTGGAAAAATGATTAGAGTAGGAAATGATCGGAAGGGGTAGAAAACACCTTTTATCATGGTTTTGTAACTTGTAGAATTAGGTCAAAAATGAAAAAGAAACAATAAATTTACCTTTTTTGGCCCAAAATAAGATGTTTTTATTCTTATGATTTTTTTCGAGAAATGCATATCTTCGGAGATATGGCCAGTCGAAAATTCCTAAAAGTGGGGGAGGTGAAATGTAAAAGTTGAAAAAATACCTGAAAAAATTCAGGTGAATGTATATTTTTTTATTTGCAACTTTTCTGTAAAGAGCGTTTTCACCGAGTTATTCCGGAAAAACATGAAAAACTAACCCTTTCTTTGAAATTGTAGCGCTTTAAAAATATGTAATTTAAAAATTTGAAAAATCAGACGTATACATTGAGGCCTTCTAAGCATTTTTTGTCTCTTGGAATTTTTTTGTAATTGCTAATTTTCCGAGTTACAGGCAGTTTTTCACGATAACTAATGTACTACATTTTTTGCACATTAAAAAATACATAAATTTAAAAATTATATATTGAACTTTTAAAAATGGTATAACTATATAGGTTTCATATTTTTTTATAATAATATACATAAACGACGTCCATTTTTCGAATTTTCATGTATTTTTTGTGCAAAAAATATAGTACATTATTTATTGTGAAAAACTGCCTGTAACTCGGAAAATTAGCAAGTTACAAAAAAATTCTAAGAGACAAAAAATGTTTAGAAGGCCCCAGTGCATAAGTCTGAATTTTTTCAAATTTTTAAATTACATGTTTTTATAGCACTACAATTTCAAAGAAAGGGGCAGTTTTTCATGTTTTTCCGAAATAACTCGGTGAAAACGCACTTTACAGACAAGTTGAAAATAAAAAAGTCTTGTATTTCGATAACATACTCACCTGAATTTTTTTCGATTCTTTTTTCAACTTTTACGTTTCCCCTCCCCCACATTTAGAAATCTTCAAAAATACGCATTTCTCGAAAAAATTCACAAGAGAAGAAACACCTTATTTTGGGCCAAAAAAGGTAAATTTATTGTTTGTCTTTCAGTTTTGACCTAATTCTACAAGTTACAGAACCCATGATAAAAGGGGTGTTTTCTACCCCTTCCGATCATTTCCTACTCTGATCTTTTTTCAACTCTTTTTTTAACGTCATTACAAACACAGCCCAAGGTTTCAACAAAATCCATTCACTAGCACTCAAATTAAGAGGTGAAACCCGCGTTGACTGGACTATACGCTAAAAGCAAACGACGCCCGTCGATTATTCCTTTATCTAACTGCGCATGCGCTCATACCTGACGCGGCGATGGGCGCGAATTCAAAATTTCTTAATTTAAATAATTAATTTCACTATTAAAATGACTTTAGATTGTAAAATAAAAAAATACGGGTCAAATAAAATTTTATAAAGTAGTTGAATATAAAATTTTTAAAAAATGGTCAACGACCCTATTGTTACGGCCCTAAATGTTTTTAAAAAATTTCAAATTGGGTGAAAGCCTTACCAGAGGTGAAGTATAAACAGTTAATAAATTTTTTTAAATAAAACAATGTTTTTACAGTATACATGAATTTTTAAATTTTAATGGACATCAATTTCATATAAATTTTCAGTATATTTTATTGTGCATATGTGAGTATGTGTTATACATATTTATGTATGTATATTTTGAAAATTTTTAAACTAATTATGCTATTTTACAGATTGTTTTATATTGTTATATTCTATATTATTATATTTTGTAATATGACATTTCAAAATCATATTTTCCTTACAATTTAACTTGTCTAAAATTTTATTGTTAATAGCATCAATGAATTTGATTTGATTGGATTATATACCTTCATTTTAATTATTGCGCAATGTATTCTCTTTAATTATCACTTAAAATTAAATGTTACAACGAAACCTTAAACAGAAAATTAACAGATCTACAAACCAATATAAAATTTTATATGAGAAATTTTGTTACTGTGCTCTAATGAATAAGTCGACAACATCGCTAAAAATCGCGAAAATAACAGTTTATCCTAATTTTCAGAATAATGCACTACATTTTATGACCTACAAAAAACTATATCTTTTTTGGACTAAAATACATAGTACAGGCAAAAAATATGCAAAACTTCGGAATAATGTCATATTGAACGGATTTCGTTCATTTTTGGGAGTATAATAGTAAATGCTTCACAGAAAAGTTTCTATATTGTGCGGGGGCTTGCTAATTTATAGAGGGTGGATGCCACCCCCTCTCAGGGGGTAGCACTTAAAAAATATATATTTATTGGAGCTGAAGTAGAATTAAATTTTAAGGAGAAAAGGTTCTATGCAATTTTTCACATAAATTGATAGTTTCTAAGTTATAACGACTTCAAAATTGCGATTTTAGCTTAAAAAAAAAAGTATTTCCAAAGGACTTTCATCAACTATCTCGAAAAGTATTACTTCATCGAAAAAATGTTACAATTACAGAAAGTACAAACTGGGAATTAATTATATTTTTTGTTTATTGATGTGGGATTAATAATTTCGGAGATATTTAAGTTTACATTTGGCATCCAAGAGTTCATAAGATAATTATTTACAGTGAGAGTTAAATATCTCTGAAACTGTGACACCTACGTCAAGGATGCTAATAGATAAAATAATAGGTTATTAACTAACCTTTCAACTGTTTCCTATTTGTTTCTGTAGCATAAAAACTAAAGAAGTTATGACCAAAGCAATGTACATCTACACATTTGTTTAATAACAAAGTCGCCATTTTGTTACTGGAATTGGCCAGTAATTAAAAAAAAGGAATTTCAAACACTGTTTCTCATTAATATATAGCATGATATAGATGTTCAAATTTTTTGGTATCTATACAGCACTTGCTTTAGAAAAAAAATACAGTTTAAACTATAAAGGTATTTTCGATAAAACGTAATTTTTTTTTCCTTTTCCAAATATCTCGGTAAATATTAGTTTTATTGAAAAATAAAGCTCATAAACTGATAATGAATTTCGCTTGTTTATTTATTTACATAGATTTAATAGTTTCGGAGATATGAAAGTTTACAAAAATGCAGTTTAAATGTTAAATATCTCAGAAACTGTGACACCTACGGCACGCATGCTAAGAAATGAAATTAAAGACAATTAATTGCGCTTTCAAATTATTTTTTATTCGTTCCTGTAGCATAAGAAATAAAGAAGTTATGACGGAAAAATATGCGTTTTTTTATTTTTTTATATAAAATGGTCGCCATTTTGTTACTCTAATTAGCCAGTAATTTAAAAAAAATATCTCAAATACAGTTTTTCGTTAAGATGTAGCATTACTTAGATGCTCATTTTTTTTGCTCATTTAAAGGACTTGCTTTAGAAATAAATGCATTTTAAACTTTAAAGGTAATTTCGAAACACTTGGACACCAAATATAAACTTAAATATCTCCGAAATTATTAATCCTACATCAATAAACAGAAAATATAATTAATTCTCAGTTTGTACTCTCTGTAATTGGTCTGTAACATTTTTTCGATAAAGTAATATAGATACTTGACGAAAGCCGTTTGGAAACACCTTTTTTTTAAGCTAAAATCACAATTTTGAAGTCGTTATCACTTAAAAACTAATAATTTATGTGAAAAATTGCATAGAACCTTTTCTTCTTAAAATTTGATTCTATTTCAGCTCTAATAAATATATATATTTTTTAAGTGCCACTCCCTGAGAAGGTGGCATCCACCCCCTATAAATTAGCAAGCCTCCGCACAATATAGAAACTTTTCTGTGAAGCATTTACTATTATGCTGCCAAAAATGAACGAAATCCGTTCAATATGACATTATTCCGAAGTTAAACATGTATGTTCAAATTTTTAATCGATGCTGGCTTATGAGTATTTGGCTTACTGAATCTGCACTTCATTTTAAATTGAGGCGCCTCATGTAGTACATGTAGTACAAGCAACTAGCTTGTTATTATCAAGAGAAAGAGTTTAAGAGACAATTCTAATATTAAAACCTATAACAATACATAGTCCAATAAATAAGCCGGAAAATGTGGAAAAGTGGTGGAAAAGCACCGATAAAAAAATTCCTTTTTTCACATATTCCCTAGACCCCCAGGAACATTCATCAGCATTGACTCTTGCATTACCTCCGAAAATGAGAAGTTAGGGGGGTTTGAAGTGCCCCAAAAAGTAGCTGTCATAAAAAAAAAATATAAAATTAACATTTCGCCTCGGGGCTCTATGAGGTTTTTTGGGTCGCTGATCGCGAATCCGAAGTCCAGTATGGAATTCGTGCCATTCTTTGATGAAAATTCCACTTTTTTGGGCGGAAATTTAAATATGGATATTATGCTGCGGAAGTGTGTTCTAGGGTTTTTTTTGGGACGCTGATCATAACTTTCAGGTCCAAATTCAAGAATTCCATATTCTGTACTGGAATTTGTGCCATGTTTCGTGTCAAATTTCACTTTGAAAAAAAAATTATGTATGAATATTACGAGTATTTCAAAATAATTTTTCAAGTCAATTTTACTTTGAAAGTTATGTATGAATATTACGAGAATTTCAAATTAATATACATGGCAATTTTATAAACATTGCAGGAATACATGCAATTTTTTTCTTCTTTCTAAGTGATTAAAAGTGATTAAAAGATAACAATTTTTATAGAAATATAGCATTTATTGTGTTGGTACAAAAGGTGGTATTCTGTGAAATAAATAGTTATTAATTTATCATTATTTTTTTATATAATTTACACCATTTACGTCAATCATAATCTGAATCATATTCGAGAACTGGTAATTCAGGATTTGTTGGTTCTTGTTCAGTGTCACTTTCATCTTCCTGTTCATCCGATATTTCAGCCTGACAAATCAATTTATTTTCCGTTACCTGCAGCTCCAAGTGCCTCGAAGTTATTGCAGTTGTTTCAGTGACACAATTTACAAGTTTGAGGACAATATACGCCATTCTTGCGACAACCACAAGCTGCTCCGCATCCAGTTTGGCAGCCACACATTATAGCATCCATAAAAAAATGGAATTTTCCATGGCACGTATTCCAGTCTGGAATATGGAATTCTTAAATTTGGACCTCAAAATCATGATCAGCGACCAAGAAAACCGCCTAGAGCACATTTTCGTGGAAAAACGTTAATATTTAAATTTTTTCTGAAAAAATGGAATTTTCCATGGCACGATTTCCATACTGGAATATGAAGTTTCTCAATTTGAACCTCGGATTCGTGATCAGCGACCCAAAAAACCTCCTAGAGCCTATTTCCGAAGCGAAATATTAATTTTATAAATTTTTTTATGACAGCTACTTTTTGGGGCACTTCAAACCCCCTAACTTTCTCATTTTTGAAGGTAATGCAGGGGTTAATGCTTATAATATTCCTGAGGCTCTAGGGAACACGTGAAAAAGAAATTTTTCAAATCGGTGCTATTCCACCACTTTTCCACATTTTACACATTTTTCAGGCTTATTTACTGGATTAACAAAACTTAATCTTAATTACTTTCGACAATTCTAAACACATACTTTTATATTTATAATAACTCGTAATAAAAGCAATAAACTTATTTGGGTCATATTCATTATCTCACCAAAAAATAATCTAATACTATGCGATGTTTATTTAATGGACGCGATTATTGCAATCAGCAAACCATGACAATTCATTCATAAGTTTATTTTCTCACGTAATTAGTAACAGCTATTTCTTCCGCTATACTTTTGCATTTTAACAGACGAAACTAAAAGTAAAATTAGACAGAGAGCAACCGATGAGTAAGTTCTATATACATTATAATAATTCAGCATTTGATTGATGTAATATATAGTCATATTTTTTTTGCTTAAAATAAAACAGTTCAGTTAGAACCGATGTTAAAATTCATTAACCCTTGCCGCGATATATCAGCATCGATTAGTACTCGGTTAGTACCTCCGACCACATATCGAGATGTTTTATAAAAAAAACCGCTGCTCAAGGAATCACTACTTCCACATCCAGATTTTCTATCCACGACTCTCACAACGAAAAAAATTTTTTTATGTGGAAATAATTGTTTATAGGACTTTAATAACATAAGTAGTATTTGAAATCGTCTACCCCAAAAACCCATAAAACGATATGCCACATCGGTAGTGGGGGTGGGGACTGATACTGTAAAGGCCTGCCTTTTTTATTTAGATTAAAAAACAGTATGAATAGAAGAAATAATTTATAAAGTAATAATATTTGGGATGCGTACTCTAGACAGAATTAGAAATAGATAGCCGAAAAGTTCCTCCCCCCCATTTAGGGGTGGAACGTCTTTATTTTTTCGCAAAAACCACCCCTAACGGGGACTTAAAGCTGATTATTCACTTTTATCTTGTAAACCGTCCGTCGGAAGAGAAAAAAGCATAGGAAATAAAAAATTCGTCGTTAAATTCTACATAAATAATGTTCTATTAACTTTGTAGCGTATCCTCACCTATTTCGTGCTAACAGCGTCTGGGTAGTTTGGAGCGCACAGGTAAAGATCAGTACTATTCGAAGTTTCACTGCGAATATCTTAAAACCGTTTACTTTAATGAGAAAAATGCTCAGGAATAAGATACATGTATAGCGGGTTTTGACGCAAGTGAATTTTATTTTATTTTCCCATTTTTTTCACACAGATGCGTTTATAATTATACGTAAAATATGTATAGTACCGACGTAGATATAAGAACGGCCTCAGACTATACGCGGAAGGATTACGCCAATAAAAACTTCAGACATGAATAATTACCTTAAACGTATAAATAGTATACTTAAAATTATATTACATTTTCTGTACCATTTTATTTTCCACTCTCTCAGATCCTGATACTCTTGAAATTAAACATAAGTAAATAAACAGTCAGGTATTTATAATTTTTGGAGTTTCAACTTTGAGCTTGATTCAATACCTCTTCCTCTCTTCGGTGAGAAAGGGAATTCGTCTCTGTATGATATTTTCAATGCTGTACGAGAGAGGCCAATAGATTTTTCTGATTGCCAGTTCATTGTTGATGGCGGCAATTTGATTCATCGAGTAGTATAGCCAAGGGAGGGTACCTTTGACGACGTTTATACAGCCTACGTTCGCTTTATTCGTAATCCTTACGGCAAAAACGTGACTGTAGGCACTGCAGTACGAAGAGCAGCGAAAGACAGCAGCGACCTTTGAAACAAATAAGGACCGGTTTATTTCGCCATTGGTGGAGAGATTTAAAAACGAGGGAATCAAAATAATTACTGCTGTAGATGACGCTGACGTACTCATAGTTCAAACCGTCAAATGAATTTCATGAAAATGATACAGCGGTCATCGTCGGACAAAATATTGATCTTCTGCCAAGACTGCTACCAACATCTCAGGCATTACGTCAACATTCTTACAGAGTATTTCTCCAAATTCAATCTTGGTGAGGAGAAACCTTGGAACCAAGGGATTGGTGTTGGATGAAAGTAGGCAACATCTTAGCACCCATTTATACCACCGAGTTACCAGTACCAATTTCCACCCCACAGCTAATATCTAGCAGCTGCAAAAAGCGGAAAACGATGCAGCTGTGTTAAGGTTGGATTGGGCTGTTCAACAATGTGGTCTAATTGCCATGAGCAAGGATGGTTAAATTTCGAATTTGAAGAAGAGTTCGCCAATGAGGAACCTCTTAATGAGTAAAATTGGACAGAATTTTTAGTGGAATAGGCCTAGAGGGGAAACCACTTAAAAAAAACGCACCAAGAGTTCTACCTCGAGGGTGATGTGGAAACGAGTTCAAATTAAAAAATACAGCTTTGTGGAAAAACGAGAAAATAAATAAAAATCACTTGCGTCAAAATCCGCTATACATGCATCTTATGAGAGAATTCCGCTCTATAAATTCATTTCTCAGCATTTTTCTCGTTAAAGCAACCGGTTTTAAGATATTCGCTGTGAAACTTTGATCGATTTCTACTCGGTGGCGCGTGCTTAAGGTGTTAGGCTTGCCCACCATAAAAAACACTTTCTCTGAAAAACTCATTCCATAAAAACCTCTCACCCTATCACCATCCCCTCTATCCCCCTTGACCCTCCACGGAAATCTATAACACATCAAAAAATTCGTCCATCATGGGCAAATAACAACTGACATTTGAAGTAGGGTCTTTTATTTCATTTTCCCTACACAATCAAATATTACCCACAATAAAATAAAAAATGAATTAGTATTAAGTTTGAAATCGCTTGATATCCATAAACAAATATGGTTTAACTATATAAAGACCAGCTATCAATATAATACATGATCTTGGAAGTCATTCTCCGGAACACCTGGTCGCTGTGTCATTCAGCGCGCCTCGACCGCGATATGTGACACAATGAATATATTATTATCGTAAAACTGATATATTAATGACTTATTTATTGACATGTTATGATATTTAAATAAAATAAAGGAATATGTAATTTGGTAGTTTGTTAGGCTTGCGACCACGGAGTACCGGGTTCGAATTCTGGCTAGGGTATAGATGTGTAGTGGCGTTTTTCATGTGTTGCCGAGATAGTAGCAGTAGGCTATACTGCGTTTGTGTGAGAGACAACACTGTCTAGTCACTCTCCTCTCCTGAGTTCGAGTCTCAGCTACGGCAGATGGCAATGTCGCAGGGAATGGGTGTTGTGATGTTGTCTATGTGTGTGTCCGTCCTGGTTGAGTGGTAGAATAGCCATCGGCTAAACTCCGCCAGGACATTAAAATAAATAAGGCGATAAAAAAAATAGGTGAGGGTAAGCTACAAGGTTAATAGGACATATTTATGCAAATACAAATTTTTTATTTCCTATACTTTGTTCTCTTCCGACAAACGGTTTATAAGATAAAAGTGAAAAACCAGCTTCAAGTCCCCGTTAGGGCTGGTTTTTTGTAAAAAAATGGACGTTCCACCTAAATGGGGAGAAAACTTTTCGGGTATCTATTTCTAATCCCATCTAGAGTACATATCTTAAATATTACTACTTTATAAATTATTTCTTCTAAAATGTCTAATTTTCGTGGACTAATGGTATAATACTGCTTCTTAAAATTGGATTATATCTCTGGGTGATTGTTAGAGGCACGTAACCTGCCATATTTCATATAAACTATTTTTATTATAATTTTAGAGCAGAGTACAAGGTTTTTGGTTCAGCACACAAGAAATACGAAGATATACAAAATATTAAAACTGTGATAAAATGAGTACCTTCTCAGGTTTAAACGTTACGTAGATTATTTGATATATCAGTTTCATTTTAAAATGTGATTAATATATTTTTAATAAGACTAATACGAAACGAATGAAAGTTGCAGTCGGGCGTTGAGGATTGCAAATATACGATAGTTTCTGTTAGACTTGAAATTTTTATTTCCGCTTTTGAACATATGTAATATATGATGATAAAATACTTCATAGTGAAACTGGGTCACATCTGTCATGCAGGCTGATCACCAGAGGTAAGTAAATTGTCATGTTTTATGAAATTTATATTTTATTATGATTTTAGAGCAAAATGTTACTAACATTTTATGAAAATACCTGTTGGAACAACAAAAATAAAAAACAAATTAGTTGTATACCTTTATTTCAGTGACGCAAAGTAAAAGTGAATTATGCCGTTTTCGCACAAAATATTAATCAACTAGCTATTGGCATTCGGTCACATCTGACTGTAACTTTTACTCGTGTATTATTAAATTATTAAAAGCAATTAATAATGATTTATAGAAATTTGACAGCAAAACTAATAATAAAAGTTTTAATTGCTTTGTAAGTTTTTTGCATAGCCCCAAAAAGCTGAAATACGACTGCAATAAATTTAGAGATAAGTAAATACCTGAATATATTAGAGTGAGAGCGCGCGCGCGACTTCCTGTCTCCATAGTAAAAAATGGCAATCGCGGCAAAATATTACAAGGCGCCCACATGCAGCTAATTAATCACAACTACGTTAGTACTAACACAAATTTTATTAATACCACTTATGTGGTAGCAATTAGAGAAAAATAAAAAACTATAATTTTGCAACAACCATATTTTTGTCGGTACCTACTATAGGCAGAGCATGAAGAGTTATGATAAAATACTTCCAATAATATTACAAAAAAAAATTGTAAAGGTTTTTACACAATATTTCCTTGTCTGCTGGGCACTAGTCCTGAGCCTGGGTGTACTTCTGTAGAGAAGTTGATGTACCCTAATTACTTCCACATCCAGTGGAAGTATAGTAACAACAACAAAATTTTTTTAAATTTTTATTGTTCAAATAGGCTTAAAATGTCATGAAATATCGAGATTTTAAGTTTGAGTGAAAAAAAATTTCTGTCTGTCTGTCGGTCTGTAACTTTTTTTGTGCGCACGTTTACTCTGGAACCGTTTGAAATATTGACTTGAAACTTGGTACACATATGTACTTGAACGAGATCTAGAACTAGATTATATTTTCATCTTGTTCCGTCGAAGGGTTGGGGGGTAAATTGGGGTAAATTTGAGGTAAATAGGTAAATCAAGCAGGTAAGAGTCCATAAAATTGGTATTTAATATATACAAGAGAAGCTAAGGTCTCAAAAAAAAAAAAATTGGCATTAGCTATCCCCATTACCACCCCCACCCCATTATTAAAGGGGATGAAAAAAAATGTGATTTAGGGTGTGTACAAGAACTAGAAACCTCAAAATATTTTTTTAATTCAGCCACCCCCACTACCACCCCCACCCCACTACCGATATGGAGCCCTAAAAAATATTTTAAAATTAATTTTCTAAAAAAAAGTTTATTTTTTGTTGACAACTTAAATCACACGTTAGTAATAATAATCATGATTTTAGTCCTTATTACCCATAAATTGTTCATTTGAATAATTTCAACATGACAGCTTTTGTTTGCAGAGATATTTTTGTAGAAAAATGGCGATTTTTGATTAAAACCTGTTGGTTGCTGGCAATACTACAATCAGAATATTTGATCCTGAGATTGTCACAATGCTCTCGTACAAGAGCATTTGCTACTAATTACAACCAATTTAAGTCATCTTTTTTCGTGGCTGGATGGGGCGCAGCGCAAAGCCAACTAAGAGGAAAAAAAAGTCATCTTATATTTATGTAAGACCATTTGGTATTGTCTAATACCAATTGATCTTGTCTAACACCATTTGACCTATATTAAGATTTGTTGAATTTATTCACTACCACCATAAAACCTATTGCCCAAAAGTATTTGACTTTTTTGGCGTTTATTTACATGTAACCTCGCACTTGTTAATTACTTTTTCCTTACCTAGCTGTGCTGTGATTGCTCTAAAAGGGTCGGTTCTATGCCCTTATGCCCGGATGCAGTGAACAGCACTGAAATGTCAATAAAAGAGCAAAAAGATATAAATAAGAAGAAGATCACCTCTCACATTTATTTGATTATTTTGATTAGTCAAATATGTGGTGTTGCTTAAAGTAAGTATCAGGTTAAAAATATGGTATTCAGAATACAGTTAACACAAACATCCTTGTTAGAAGGCAAAAACAGACACTTGATGTTGACAAAAAACCAGTGGAACACTAGAATATCTTGGAGTTGATATCAAACCCACGCGAAGTAATCCTACGTTTCGTCTTCTAATTGAATGGCAGGTACTGGTCTCAATTATCAATTGTTGAGAGTTTTGTGAATCATATTCTGTTTTATGCTTTCTCGTCGAAACTGGTGTGTTATTTACTATTTTCAAATAGTTATTTCTGGCTTTCCGTTTAAAGTAACCATTTTTTTAAAATTTTCATCCACGTTTGTGAAAAATGCGTCTCCATATTTAATTTCTTGAGGTACTTCACACAAAAGTAATTAAAAATTAACCTAAAATAAGTAAAATCTATTTATCCACCTGTCAAACTGCAACTTTTGCGGTTTTATGAAGGAATTTGTCCATACTAAATGGATCTTATGTTACATTTGGCATTATACAGGCTAATACAGCTTTATAGCAGTTTTATGGTATATTCGGGTGCTCCTTTAAAACTCTTAGGCATACTGGTTTTATAATTGTTGTCTCTGAGGTAAACTGATTTCCTAGGCCAAATGATTTTATCATGGTACTGCTAACCACCACCATAAAACCTTTACAAGTGCCAATAAACTCAATTTAAAACAAATGCTAAATAGTATTGAAACTCAGGCTTCAGGAGGTTGTTAAAACTCCTAGTAAAACTACTTAGACTGAAAGAGTTGTTGGCCTGCTATACTACCGCTATAAAGCCATTTAGCAAACTTACATCCTCAATAAAGCTGTTACAAAACTCAAGTCCACATAGCATTTAAATTGTTACCTGGGTTATTACATAAGGTGTCCAGAAATACCGGATACAAACTTCTCGTGCATATTCTACATGCAAAACTATGAAAAACAGTTCGTATAAATATATGTCTGCAAATGCTTCGTAAGGGAGCTACGGCCCTGAGAAGGTGAAGCCCCAGAATAGGTTTTTATTTAATATTTCAGGAACTCGGTACGTTATTAGGTATCTATAAGGTCTGTAATTTCATGGTATTGGCCAAATTGAAATTCGTCCAGGGGCGTAGTGAAGGAAGGGCGCGCCTTTCCTTATAATCCAAAGTTTTTTTGTTCCAGATTTGTTTTTTAAATTTTCATACCGGAATATAATTCCCTGTTCAAATTTACAGAAAAAGCTCATCTTTGCTAAAATTATTTTTAATCGACAAAAAATTAAAAAGGTCCGTATGCATGTTTATTTATATGTTCAATCATTACTCTTTATTGGCTCAAGCAACTTCAATAAAATCTTTCTCAAACTGCAAGGTTTGGCTTAGCGGCGCACAGTGATGCTTTTATTGAAACAGGCGACAAAAATCGGTAAAAATGTACGAAACTTGGTAGAGTCAAGTATTTGGATATGCTAATTTCAGTTTTGCTGTAGAAATTTTTTTTCAATAAGGCGGCTTCATAATTTGGGTCAGAAGAAGCAAAAAAGATGAAAAATTCAATAAAATAACCCAGCCACAGATAAAAGTCCTGATCCTGGAACTTGAACCGAGTAGTCCAATGTATTTTTCGACGCTGAATTCGAATCCGACCTCATAAAAGCCCAAACACCCTGAAAATTTTGAACTTGAGCGAAAAAACACCCTTAGAATAGGGTAAAATTGCCCCTCATATATGGTGACAATAAGTACATGCAAAAAGTACAATGTACAATCCTATAGTGCGCTTGTTACTACATTTTGAAAAAAATGTAGTACAGGTTTTGCATTTTTCCAGTGGACCATCGAAATCCGAAAAAAACGTCGGATCGAAATGAAAGTCATATCTATCGACTCGAGAGCGAATTTAGAAAATTCCGTCCGTCGGTCAGTCGGTCTGTCCATCTGTCTGTCAGTCTGTCTCTCGATCGGTCGGTCTGTCGTCTGTCTGTCTGTCACGCTCAGCCCCCCTAATCCGTTTTCAGATTTCGATGAAACTTGGGTGATTAATACGAGGCCTTTAGAAAACCTTAACGCTGGAAACTCGGCTCCGTTCGGAAACCGGAAGTACCCGATATAGACGTTTCTAGTTTTTCGGAAAAAAATGAATAACTCGGTAACGGGTAGTCGGATCGAGATATTTCAAAGAAAAGATGGTGCCGCTGGCAACGATCTACAGATAAGTATACCGGAGAATATGTCGAGAAACAAATGGAAATTGATTTTTTTTTTGCAAAAAACTGGTTTTCTCGAAATCGGGCTAGGAAGCACGATAACTGTCCAGGATATTGGATTTGGTGGGATCGAAGGCACACGGCCACAAATGAAGAATATTGCTGGCGGCCCGAATCCGTTGACCGCAAGTATTTTTTCCAAGGCCGAGTATGATTTTCCAAAGATATTGATAACTCCCGAACCGAAGGTCCGATTTTGATTTTCAAAAATGGCGATTGTAGGGTTCGATTAAGTCTATGAGAAATTTGACAAAACAGAAGCGAACCTACAAATCCTGGAGAACTTAATTTTTTTATAGATTCTACAAATACCCGATAGTTTCCTAATGAAAATCGAAAATTAAGTATTCCGTCGATCAACCTCTATAACCGGTATAAGGCACGGATCTTTTCTGACAAAAAATCTGAAATAGAGTTTTTCGAAAAATTAAAAATAAACGAGTTATTTACAAAGATGCATGACCACAATATAACCGATGCACTTTCTGTATTTCAAAATGTAGTTAACCTTTACTTTAGTCAATGTAAAAAGAAAAAAAAAGGTACTGAATCAGCCCAACAGGGATCAAAAGCATATCTAAATGTAGCTTGTCAACTATTTTTTGCATATTTATTGTTACCACAAATCAAGGATGATTTACCCTATTTTAGAGTTGTCTATTCGCTAATGCCTCAAAATTTTGAGGGCACATGGGCTTTTCTGAGATCGGATACGAACTTGAACTCAACAAGTTCAAAACCTCTAAAAATATAATTTCAGAATCTAAGTTACATATTTTTTAACTTTCTATTTCTACAGCCTTTTCAACCACTACTTTACTCTATTTTCAACCTAAGAATAAATTCTAGTCTTTTGGCATGCTGAAATTTGAAATCAGTAGCCTCAAAAATCCTTAGAAATATACTTTTGCAATGAAAATTACGTATTTTATAAAATTTTAATTTTTCACCTCTTTCAACCCCAAGAATAAATTTTTGGCTTCTGGCATGTTGAAATTTGAAATCATCACAACCTCAAAAACCCCTAGAAATATAAGCCTAGAATTAAAATTACGTATTTTGTCAAATTTTCATTTTTACACCCCCTTCAACCCCCATTTTACTCAATTTTCACCCTGAGAATGAAATTTGAAATCATCAACCTCAAAAACCCCTAGAAATATAAGTTTAGAATGAAAATTACGTATTTTGTCAAATGTCCATTTTTACACCCCTTTCAACCCCCATTTTCCTCGATTTTTACCTTCAGAATGAAATTTGAAATCGGCAACTTCAGAAATCCTAGGATTGTACATTAGAAGTACTTTTTGCAGGTATTTATTGTCACCGTAAATGAGGGGCGATGTTACCCTATTCTAAGGGTGTTTTTCGCTCCAGCTCAGAATTTTGAGGGTGTTTGGGCTTTTCTGAGGTTGAATTTGAATTTAGCGTCGAAAAATATATCCGACTACTCGGGTCAAGTGCCAGGATCAGGACTTTTATTTGTGACTGGGTTATTTTATTGATTTTTCATCTTTTTTGCTTCTTCTGACCCAAATTTTGAAACCGCCATATTGAAAAAAAAAAAAAAAAATTCTGCAGCAAAATTGAATTTAGCATATCCAAATGAGATAATTGAGGTCATTGTAAAATTAAACAATTGACGATATTATATCGATATTAGGTAATAAGTCATAGTCATCTGGGTGTTTTTCAATATTTTTTGTGGGAGTAACATATTATTGATCCCCTCAAAATCAAATTCATGAGAGCCAACTGGGTAAGATCCTCGTTGATCAATGTTACTGCAAATAGGTATAGGAGTAAACTCTTAGTAAATATCCTCTAATGTACTTACTTGTAAGCGGTAAATCATCAATGGCCATATTTTTTTCGTGTCGAAATAACCAAAATCTAACTTCATTGAACATGTTACAGGTGAGCATTTTTTCACTATACTTTTATTTAATATTCCTCTGCAAGATTGAAACTGTCTTCAATATCAATTGGGGGCGTAGAAACTCAAAATCGACTTAAATAGTCCGATGAAGCATATATAGGTAAAGTAGCTTTTTTGTTTCAATGTTACTAGTATAATCTACAGATTATATAATTACATCAAACAACATACATTTATCAGAAATCACATACCGAAATATTTCTTGCATATCATAACCATGAATTTGGACAATTTGCATAAAAAAGTCGTTTATGGTTTTCTTTAGAAACTGCATTTTTTTGTTGTTTATTATCAAAATTGGACTTAAAAATTTTGTGAATTAGAATATTTAATAATACCATTTTATGCGACTTACCTGCATCTAAAATAATGCGGAGTAGCTAAAGGATTCTCCGACCCCTCGGCCCCATAGTGCAACTTCCCTACTGTAGATAAAAGTCCGTATTTTATTTTTATTGCAAAATTTTTTATATCACCTTTTAAACGGCTGAACATCTGAATTCAGAAAAGTTGTATCGGTCGATTTACATGCATACTTTGTGGGAATATATTGAGAAATGTAAAAGATGTTTGTTCATTTACAAAGTAAAATACGCCATATTTAACATGCTATTACAAGGAAACGTACCAGTTACGTACATCTCTATCCATTCCACAAAACAAAATCAGGATACATCAACTTCCCTACAGAAGTGTACTCAGGCTCTGGATTAAATCCTTTATTTATGAATTAGTTTTTCTGTTGATTTGGATGCTGGTTTCCTGATCTTCTTCCGCGTAGACTTGACTGAGTGCTTGGCGTTGTGACCATCTTGTCGTGGTCTTTTTCTGAAGCGAAGTGAGCTCTGCTGAAAGCCTATATATAAACAAAAATATGGAACAGCAATGGGTTCACCTTTATCACCAGTACTCGCCAACTTATTTATGGAAGCATTCGAAATATACACCTTGGACAACTATCAGTTAAAACCAAAATGTTGGTTTCGATATGTGGAAGACACTTTCATTATATGGCAACATGGCCGTAAAGAACTGGAGAATTTCAAAAACTACCTAAACAGCTTACATCATAAGATCAAGTTCACCATGGAAATTGAAGCGATAGCAAATTCCCATTTCTAAACGTCCTCGTGTTCGAGAAGGACAATGAAGGATTAGGATACAAGGTATACAGAAAACCGACGCAATCCGACAGATACCTACACGCTAATTCTCACCATCACCCAGCACAAGGCCGTCATTAACACACGACAGAACATCTCCATGAAGAATATCTTAAAAACATCACTACAGAAAAACGGATACAAACCGAAGGACATATACAACGCAATAAAGAAACAAGATACAACAAGAACAGAAGAAGAAAAAAAGGAAAAGAAATACACGGCAACAGCTTACCTAACAAATATATAGGAATGTACGGACAGAAACGGAAGAGTTTTGGAGAAAAAGAACGAAGTAATATGTAATGCGAATCAGAAGGTGGCACAACATTTTCCCAAATACCAAGGTCCAGAAAAACTAGACACGAGGAGTATATACCATTCCATCTTCCTGCGGACAAAGGACCCCGGAACAAAACCCATGAAAATGTTGATTCGGTGGAATCGGCTGAAATTTTGGTATTTTGTAGCTCAAGTCATGCTGATCAAAAGTTCTTATCACATCGAGAAAATCCTATGGATAGTTTTTGAGATACAGCTTGTCAAAGTTAGATAATATGCGTCATTTTAGACATTCAATAACTTTTTACTCCTAAACTATTAACTTTAGCAAAAAATTGCAAGGGTCGAAATATTTTTGTTCTAGTCCAACAAAGCTCAAGAATTTTTTTCAGAAATTTTTAATCAATTTTTAGGTTAGGTAAAATATATATATATGTCATATTTCGGCATGCTTCGGTGGGATTGGCTGAAAGTTTGCTATTTTGTATTTAAAGTCATGCTGATCAAAAATTCCTATTGCACTGAATCTATCCCCCGTGGTTTTAACTCCTGGAGTACCTGAAGGTCTTAACGAGGTAACGGGTAATCTATATGTAAGTGTTTATGAATGGCTTCCATCATGTCTGTGCATGTGCGTGCGTGTGTGTGTGATTATTTTTATCAAAGAACCTGCTCTTACCGGCACTATGTTTCTTATGAGAGCCATTGCCAATCAGGGTGATCCCATTTTTTTGGTTTCACTTTCTATCTGTTTATTTTTACTTTTTGTTGTTTTTTATTTAATTTTTTTTTTTTAGTTTTTAAATATTGGGAACATCCATAGGATTTTCAGGAACAAGTGCTCTGTTTCCAGTATCATGTATCGTTCGAAGAAGAATCATTGATGGATATTTTATGTGATTTGTGACTTGTGTTTTCAGCGGTTCCGCATTAAACTCATCAGAACGATTTTTCTCACAAACCTACGACTAATATGAAAGAGGACATTTTTTGTGTATTTTTAATTAGCGAATAACATTATTGTACCAAAGTGAAAAAAAAAATAAAAGATATAAGAAATTAATGCAAAATATCGACGCCCTCCCTCAGTACCACCCACTTACGGTAAAAAATATTTTTAAAAAATAATGTAAAAATAAGCTTGTATTATTGTTCAATATGCGTATAAAGTTGCGTTCCTGTAAATCAAAATTTTTCTGAAATATAAATATAAAATAAAATCAATTTTTGGGTGCTATTTTCAAAGGGCCGTGGCTGTAGGTATTTGCGAACATATTTTTGCATGTAGAATCTGCACTAGAAGTTTGTCATCGATATTTCCGGAAAAACATGTATACACTGGCACATACATACTCACATACGCATCCCCCAGTACAGAAACTCGCTGGAAGCCATTCATAAACACATACGTATAGATTACCCGTTACCTCGTTGTTAAGACCTTCAGGCAGTCCTGGAGCGAAAACCACTCATAGGATAGACTCAGTGCACTGGGAATTTTTGATCAGCATGACTTTAACTACAAAATAGTAAAGTTTCAGCCAATCCCACCGAAGCATGCCGGAATATGACATATATATATTTTACCTAACCTAAAAATTGATTAAAATATTCTGAAAAAAAATTCTTGAGCTTTATTGGACTGTAACAAAAATATTTCGACCCTTGCAATTTTTTGGTAAAGTTAATAGTTTAAGAGTAATAAGTTCTTGAATGCCTAAAATGACACAAATTACCTAACTTTGACAAGCTGTATCTCAGAAACTGTCCATAGGATTGGCTCGATGTGATAAGAACTTTTGATCAGCATGACTTGAACTACAAAATACCTAAATTTCAGCCGATTCCACCGAATCAATATTTTCATGGGTTTTGTTCCGGGGTCCTTTACATCGGAGAGACCAAACGACATAAACACCAGTCTTAGAGAACACATTAGCAATACAAAAAAGGGAAATTCTACAAAATCTTGCTGAACACTCAGAAGAAACCGGCCATGTGATAAAATTCGACAAGACAAAGAAATTAGCCAACACCAAGAATCATTGGCCAAGAAGATACAGAGAATCCATTGAAATAAATAAACATCCGAATAACTATAATCGTGACACCGCGCTGGACTACAATTACCAATAACGTGGAAGTCAATGTTCCGCATGAACAACGATTCACAACATGCCTCCTGATAACCTGTATAAATAGAAGAGCTCAGTCTAGTAGAGCTCACTTCCCTTCAGAAGAAGACCACGACAAGATGGTCGAAACGTCAGGCACTCAACCAAGTCTACTCGGAAGAAGACCCCGAAACCAGCAGCCAGATCACTAACTCCGCGAGAGCCTTAGCACCCAAATTTTCTGTTGGTTGCAGTAGCGGTGCAAGAGCACCTTGGGCCCCCAAGCAAACATTGAATTGATCGACAGGATACGGCACAGGACAAAACTTCTGACTGATTCCAAGTACTATTCGGGGCCCCTAAGCTTTGCTTATACCCGCTTATACATATCACCGCCACTGGTTGGTTGACCACCGCGTATGTTGTTTATATTAAAATTATATCAATTTTTTTTCAGATAATAGTGGCAACTTTATTTCAAATATCATTTCCTCTATCGTTTTTAATGTTTAAATTAGCCATTCCGTATATTTTTCACTAAAGATACGTCAGGTTTCTTCCAACATAGCTGTGTCAACTAAAATTCAAATATATATATATATATATATATATTTTTTTACGCGGCATCGACAGCTTGGGTCATTAGCCGGGGCAAAAATTCAAATATTATTTTCCCATAGTTTCTTAATTCATTATTTTTTATAGTGGCCCTGTCCTTTCTTCCTTAAGAATTGTGTTAACTACATGCGAAATATTATCGTCTTCCCTCATATCGTTTCATATTTTTTTAGCTCGATCACTCTGTATATTTTTCTAATTTTTCTTCGCTGACAGTTTTGTGTTAACTGCATGCGAAATATTATTGTCCTCGGGCACATTTTTTTCATTAATTTTTTTTTAGCGTAACCACCTTGTATTTTTCCATATTTTTCTTTTTTCTTCATAATTTTTACTAGTGATAAAGAGTTAAAAAAAAATTCAATATCGATTTGAAAAAAAACAAAAGTTTTTACCTTTCATTTTCAAGGTCATGAAGGTCCGGCTAAATAATAACCGATTTGGCTAAAGATTTACACAAATTAGTTTTAGATACACAGTAACAAATTAGGAATTAACTTTTTTTTCGGCCCATCCTAATGTGCCCCTTAGCTTTAATTCACGTGAAAATTGGTTTAAACTTCTTGGTTTTGAAACTAATGGCAAGTATTATTATTCAGTGGTGTATAAAACAAAGTTATTTTTATAAAAATAATATATTCCTGATAAGAGCTCACTCTTTTCAGTGACAAAAAGAAATATATTAAAAGGAGATAGTCAATTACCATTTTGGTATTTAGGCAATTAATCAATTTTGGCAGGTAAGAATCAATATTCGAGACCTTTCCAAGATGAATGGCACAAATGAGTTCTGGTAGTGCACTGTGAGCATTTCTGGCTCATTTTATGTAGGCATGCATAGGAAACAAACTCTAATAATTGTAGAACTGATCTAAAAAGAAAAATTTACTCTTAATACATTTGAAAATATAAAATTGTAAATATTTCTAACACATTTAAAACATAGTAATAATAATGGATAAAGTTTTCAAATCATGTTAGCAAAGCGTAAACATAATGGACACATTCTTTATTGGTGGAATTGACAAAATCTGCGATTTTTCATGTATAAGAATACCAATGGTGTGCCATCTTTATGTCAATAGCCACTTTAGTTGACCAACACCTCAGCTTAGGCAACTTAATATACAGCTGCTCATTGATGTTCGCCTAATAGTGTCATTATTTCTCTCATGAAATTTTAAATTTTATTTTTAACTTTCTTCAGAAGAATAAAATAAAATGCTAATTACCTTTAAAATTTTCCAATATTATTTATTTAATTTTGTCTTCAAACTGCAAGTTTCAGCCATACAAAAGGTAAATGTACCAAGAACTTAATTTAGAAGGTAAATTAAGAATAATTTTTGGATAGTTATATGTGATTAACATAAAGAAAATTTTGAATTCTTCAATTATCTTGTGTTATGTGTCTTATACAGGGTGGTCCAAATAGGGGAAAAAATAATTAAAAGTGTATGTACTCATAAACAGGTCCATGGAGAGCCAGTACGGGTCCAGAGATAAAATCAAATTGACGGGCCCCCTCAGCTGGGACAAATGGAAAGTACTAATATTTAATACACATAATATTAAATTTGAAATATTGTATTATTTATTTATAATGAAATTAGTACAAAATATAAAAATATATTTAAATTTCACAGACACACAAAATAAAAAAAGTGATCTTTTTCTGAACTCCATTAAGTAATCCATATGTATTTCGACGTGCTGAACACGAAGCAGGGTACGTTTAGCTCCATTGGCCACCATTTTTTTGTAAATCGCGAAAATAACATTTAAGAAAACTTATAATTTAGGTTATTTTCAGGATTTACTAGAAATTGGTGGGTGACGGAGCTAAACGGATACCTGATTCGTATTCAGCATGTCGAAATACATGGAGTGTGCCCAATGGAGTGCCAGAAACATCTTTTGTGTGTGTGTGTGTGTGTCTGTGTAATATACAGTATCACCGGATCCTCCGCCATTTTCTAGAAAATCACGTGTCCAAATATACCGGGTGCCACAGGCTAGTGTGGCTCACCTCTATATTTCCTTTATTTTTGAATTTAACCACTTGAAATTTGGGGTGCATAAACTACCTGTAAAAATGGATTTTTGGACATAAAAAACGGTCTGAGATCATTTCCGGTTTACCTGGAAATGAAACTTTTAATTTTTTTTATATATTTGGATTCAAGACAACATTCTGAGTATACGATGAGACTTTCCCTAATTTTTGAGTCGATGTTCAGTTTTTTTAAGCATTTTAAATTTTGAAATACCAAAATTTGTTCTACGGTAGGTAGAATCCAAGGGAAAAATATAATTTTTCATCTAATTTCATTAATAACTATTTACGAAGCCTCCAAATTTGAACATATTACTTTTTTATCGAAAACTTTTTTTTTTTCAAATGAGAAGGTGGTCGTTCAATAAATATATAGATTTTTTTCTGAATTCACTGATATCCATTTCAAATTTGTTTTTCTATTTTATTTAATTTATTTAAAAATAAAAAATCATTTTCAAAATAATTTTTATTGATCCTTATTAGTGGGGTCGGGTAGTTGAGAAAAACTTCACATCTGGCACCCAATGCGCCCCTTTGGATTCAGATAGTACATGGGTAGACGAATCTAAAAAGCCCGGGATACAAATTTTCCTGGCCCTCTAGCGGTGTTCATGACGTAATCAATATGGCCGCCAAAGATTTGTGACACACTTCTACATTTCCTTATACATATAATGGGTTACATTAACAGTATTTATTAATGTTATGTTAATATTATGACATTCGTTATAAAATAATAACATAATCATGTTACAATGTGTTGTTATGTTTTAGTAATATAATAATTTTGTAACATTTAAAGTTCAGCCAATATAACAAAGTTATATAACAATGTATGGTTTAATAATATTTTTGTTACATAAAAACTTTTATAATGAATATATAACTTAAATAACAAAAATTGTATAACTATTATGTTGAAGTTTGGTAAATTTATATTTAAAAACGTTTGTGGTAGGGCGGCAGACTCTGGCATTCGGCGGAGGCCATTTTGCTCGTGTTGTCGTGTTTTCACTAAGTTAAGCTCAACATCCCAGCATCGTTATGTAAAAACTACAGTTGTCTTGTGCTCTTCGATTTAAATTTAGTTAATATTGGTGATCAGTGTTCATTGAAGAAGATAAGCAGGTATATAAAATATATTATAATTTTTACGTCTATCAAATACAAATATGACTTTTTCAATTCTAACCTCAAATCAAAATAATAACCTTATATCAAAAGATATTTAACAAAATAATTGTTGAAACATTAAAAAAGGTAAAGTCACTTAAGTCATTTATCCTGTCACGAATCATCAATGTATAGAAATTCAATTGAAAATGTAGATAATTAATGTCAATCATAATTTTCCTGAAAATGATATCTTATTGAACTGAAAATGATATTTTTACCATTAAAAGCAGTTTTTCTCTAAAGTATTCCATATTCAGTTAATAAACGACATATTAAATTAACCATCGCCATTTTCATTTTCAATATTCTTATGTAATATTATAACTGAAGTTTTCTGAACTAAACTACCTACCTATATTTGACGTATTGTATTAGAAAAAATATACATTATTATTATATTGATTCCAGAAAGAGTGGAAAGAAGCAATTCTTGAGATAATATTCTCAGGATACTAATTTATTTACTAACGAATGTGCCACGAAATGCTCAGGAAGGGCTATTGGAATAATTTAAAGCGTTGACCTGGAAGTTATCGCGGCAAAGAAAGGTGAGGAACTTTAACCAATAACTATATGACTATCTTATTAATATTGCTATCATTGTTTCAGAAGTTTTTGTTGCAAGTTTTTCATATGTGATGCAACACACAATAGAGCAGATAACATCAGAATGGTTTCGCTTAGCAAAACAGAGGCATAAGAGGGAAAAGAAACACAAAGCATCTTTTGAGTGCAGAGGAATAACAACATTTGACACCTAGAGTCTGTAGCTGGAAAGCCAGTGTGTGTGCATCTATGACTGGAAATTTGTTATACAGGTTTTTGTATAAGTATTCTTAGAAGCGACAAAGAATAGAACTTACCAATTTAATAAAAATATCTAAATAAATCTTTGTTAGAAACTAAATAATTTCCAACACATATTAAGCAGATAAATGAAAAATAATCTCAATTTATTGTTTTTTTAATATTGTTCAGTTTTGTATAGAAGTAATACAACTATTGCAAGTTTTATCCATTTTTACACCACTGAACACAATTTACAATTTTGTTCTACGTGAGTAATTATATTTCCATGATATTTACCTACATATACCAAATTTAAAGTTTCGAAAAAAAATTACAAATATGTTTTTTTTAATTTTGTAAATCTTGTGCCTAGTCGAAGTTTGTCGACACATTTATAAAATGTCCTACCGTCTGGACTGCTTTGTATTGACGATGCTATCTTGATCTTGATTTTTTTTTGTCATAAATAGAATGTTATGCCACCACAGATAGCATATTTTGTGTTACAGAGATTGGATGAATATTTAAAAATTTCCTTTTGTATATTTTACACGGTATATCTAAATTCATGTCATTAATTTCGAGATGTAGTTTTGTGCCCAAAGATATTTTTAAAAAGTTTATATAGACAAGAATTTGAAATGTTTCCAAAGGAAGCTGCGGCTTGGGATGTCCGGGTGAAATGTAGGTCAATCGTGTCTCAGTACTGAAGTATGGGACTTAAATTTAAGGCATGACTATGTAGACCAAATTAAGAAGTTTTTTAGAAATTTGCGATTTAAATTTGGGACAAATAATTAAGAAATGAGCTGCCTCACCTAATCTATCTTTTTGTGAAAATACTACTACCAAAATAATTTAAAAATCAATATTTTTTTCAGAACAAGGGCATATCTGCAGATTTAAAATTTTGTTGACAAATTTAGATTTTTTATTTATAAAATTTCAATTTCCTTTGATGAAAATTCTGAAAATTAATACCTATTTTATAGTAGTCTTGAGTCCCATATTTCAGTACTGAGATATGGATAACTTAATTACACGAATTTAGATAAACTGAATATTATTTGGTACATTATTTATGTATGAAGTGAAGTGAATAATAAATCCTTTCCATCATTGTGTAGCAGATGATTTTTATTTTATTTATTTTTTTATAGTTTTGTTAACATGTGAATTTCTTCCAAATATAGATTTATAATTCTCACTGCTTTTTTAATAATTATTACTTTTGAATCCATTTCCTGGTAATAGGGATGTTTGACATGTTCAAAAATACATTTTTTAGCGGTAATTTAGTTTTGCAAAGTTCGTCTCGATAAGTTAAAATCAAATATAGAAGCATGCTACTATACTATGTGTCACCTGGAATGTTTTATTCACTATGTAAATAAATTTAAATAGTTAATTTAAAATAACATGAAAAATTATATGTGTGTGTTTATGGAGTTTAGCAAATACGCCAAAAATCACGTAAGTACAAATGTGTTTGCAGTATTTCAAATTAACGATTTGTGTATTTAAAATTGGGTATATAGAGTGTCGCACTTAGGAGTGTAACAAACAGCCTTATAACTTTTTCCGATTTGAAACAAATTTTGCTCACAGAATAAATTAGGATCTACTTGGGGAAAAAAACATTCGTCCCCTACAAATAAATGCAGAGACAAGAGCAAATGTTTTTCTTTGCCATAAGTAGATCCTAATTTGTCCTCTATTTGAGTAAAACTTGGTTCAAATCGGGAGGAAAGAAGTTATGAGGGTGTTACACTCTTAAGTGCAGGACACTGTATATTTGGTAACAGAAGTATATAATATTTTGATAAAATCATTGTTTTCGTTGTATAATAATAATATTACAAAATCTTTAATATTATACTGCCATAACATAACTGTTATATATATTTATATAACTGTTATTATAACTAGTTATATTAATGTTATATAATGTCTCAGTTAGTCTGAGTGGGAAAAAGTAACATTAGCGTTATACCATTATTTTGTAGGTGTTACATAACTCGTTACATTTAAAGTTGGTAGGGTTATATAACAAAAATATTTTAAATATATAACGATGTTTGCTGGGTAACTCGGGTTTGTATTTTAATATCAGCCTATATTATTAGTTATATCAGGAGAAAATGCGCTTTCCAACGTTATATTTGACATTGTTTAAGTTCTTAATACCAGAAATATTTGTAACTTTATTAAAATTTTTGTTTTTATTTTGATTTTTTCGAAACATTTTGCTAGATAACTTGGAATCCATTACATGTAGCTGAAAATGTGTCCCATACTTTTTTGTTCGTCAAAAAATTACTGTTTGTGATAAAATAGAAGTCATATATACCGTTCGAAAGGTAATTTTTGGCGAACACAAAAGTATAGGACAGGACACGTTTTCAGCTACATGTAATGGATTCCAAGTTATTTATCAAAATATTTCGAAAAAATCAAAATAAAAACGAAAACACAGCACTGTTTTTAGTGGTAGCCTTAATAAAGGACTCATAGCGCATCTGCTCGAGAAACGCCACGGCTCAATTTCTTCAACTGTATCTACTTAGCAGCTTCGTACGGTAATATTGTGCAGTACCTACCGGCTTCTAAAATTTCTTATGCATATATAGATACAGGCATATGTGTTTATAAATGCTCCAAAATTTTCGAGAATAAAACAATTTACATGCTCTGAAAATTTCACCGAAAAAGGGCGATTAGTTTTTCAACGATAACTTCCTTCATCTTTAAGCTATTCAATCGCTCCAAAAATCATTTTGCAGAGAATTTTATGTGCTACAAGGCGTGTAAAGTTGAACTTTCTTGAACCCGTCGTATTTGAGATTTTTAAGTTTAAAGGGCTCGAGGAAGGGGGTCCTCTTACTCAAATGCGGTTCTAGAGAAATTAAAAAAAAAAATAAAACTTTCAGAAAAAGAAAAACTTAATTTTTGTATTCTAGCATTTTTTACGTATCTTCTTCGGTTTTGGAGTTATTGTGAAAGAATGAAAATTTTTTAAGAAATTTCAAAAATCAGTTCAAATTTTAATCAAATCTAGGCATCCCAAACCGGTCGAACTCCTAGAACATATTGTTAGTACTTAAATAAAGTAAATGTATTACGTTCAATTTCAATTCTTGCGGTGAAGCCATTGGTTTTATTACTGATTTTTTCTCCGGAAAACGAGACAACCATTTTATTTTCACCATAACTCCATTAGTTTTTATGCTAACGACTTTTACTAAAGCTCATTTTAAAGGTCTCCTCGCGTACTTTTAAAAATGTCCTATATGTTTTCCTCCAAAAATTTCCGTTTTTCTGTTATTTAATGTTGAAAAGTTCGAATTAAGTTTTCGGTGTACAAAAAGTCACCTTCAACGAGCCATAACTCGCTTCGTATTACATCTACAGAAATAAGAAAAAAATCGATTTATTATTTTCTAAGCTTTATTTTTGCTTATAATAATTTTTTTGATAAAACGTAAGGTATTCGAGTTATTCGCGGAAAATCGTTCTAAAACATGAATTTTTTAGATGAAAAATCAACGTTTTCAATCACGAATAACTCAAAAAGTATTGACTCATCGAAAAAACTTTATGGGACATTTCTGCTTAGAATTTATTCCCCTATCGATTTCTGCTGTTATTTTGAATGTAATAATTTCCAGCCCCCGAGAAGTGATTATTAATCAGGAGAAAACGCGAGAAGGGGTGGCAGGAAGTGGTGGAGAAGGGGTGGCATCCACCCCCAATGTAGAAGCACACATCGGCACTATATAACTTTTGTTCCTTGTGCTATTCCCTAATTATTGTCCAAATTTGACGTCAATCTGTTTTGTATGAAATAATTCTGGGTGAAAAACCGTCAAACACTGGACTACAAATATTTCTGGTATTATGAACCTAAACAATGATGTCAAATGTACCGCTGGAAAGCACGTTTTCTCCTGATTAATAATCACTAATAATATACCCATGTACTATCTGAATCCAATAATTTTCAGCCACCCGACTCCACTATATAGTTTGCACTAGTACTTATACCTATTAAGAAACAAAGAGAGAACCAAAAGGCTATTATTCACAAAAAAGGTAGTTATTCACATTTCTTTATTAGACATAATGATTTTTTTTTCAATTATACAAGTGAAAATCGCACAATTATAAATTCCTAGAAATGGTGAACGGCATTTAAATTTTAGAAATATTGTTCAAAATGACGCCCATCATGATCAATACATTTTCTTGTTCGCACAATTGTGTTACTCATTACATTCCTTAACATTTGTGGAGTGATGCTATTAAAAGCTCTTCTTATTCTCAATTCGAGATCCTCGATGGTCATAATGGGAGTTTTGTAGACCTGTCCCTTGATATAACCCCAAAGAAAAAAGTCTAATGGGATTAGATCAGGTGACCTTGCAGGCCATCTTATGATACCCTGGTTTAAAATAAGTTGTGGGCCATAAGCTTCATTGAGATAATCCATAACAACGCGGCTGTTATGAGGCGGAGCTCCGTCTTGCTGGAATTACAACAATCGGTATTGTGTTAGAGGAACTTATCTATTTCTTGCCAAATTTGATTTTGTAAGAATTCGTGATACCTTTGTCCTGTCAGCGTACCTTGGAAGAATATTGGGTCAATGATTCGTGTTCCATAAATACCTGCCCATACATTTAACCCAAGTCGTTCTTGAAATCTCCCTTGTCTAAGTAATTTTTGATTTTGTTCGGACCAGTATCTTACATTCTGCCGGTTGAACATCGCATTATTTATGAAACGTGCTTTATCAGAAAGAGGACGTTGAAGGCAAAATTGGTGTCTCTTTGAAACTTATTAATTAACCACTCGCAAAATACAATTCGTCGTACGGAATCTACTTCGTACAAATGTTGGTGCTGATTGTACTTAAACGAACAGTAATTGTCTGTTCAAAATTTTTCTTGCTCTTTCCCAGTTTGATCCTAGTCCTTCCACTATTCCCCTAACAGAGGCTGAGTGATTGTGGCTGACGGTTCCTAGTACATTAATCTTTAATTTGGACACGTGGCTCTCGTCGCATTTTTCTCTCTAATTTCTTGAAATAACGATGAGACGAATGTCTTTTTTCAGAAAATCTCTAAGCATATATTTGACTTACAAGCACAGAATTTTTTCGACATTCGCCATAAATTAGTATCATGTCAGTTTTTTCGTTATTAGTGTACTTCACGTTAAGAAATATCAATTATGGACAGAATCTTTCGCTAACAATAACACAGCCCCACAAAAATAAAAAGATCAAAGCAGCGAACCATGTATCCCTATGTATTTTCGGTCGCTGAATCCGAATCCGGGGTCAAAAAAAAATCGTACATCCCCAAAATCATTAGCTAGAGCCAAAAAACACCCCTGAAATTGGATAAAAAGGAGATTAAGCTACGAGAATAGTTGTTACTTCTTAATCAATCGAATTATACAAATTAAGGTTAAACAGCAGCGTACATACAATAGATATGAAACACACACTCAGGGAGGACACGAGAAAAACAAGAAAAAACGTAAAATCCAACAGGATTTCTATTTTCATGGATGCTATGATTGGCTGAAATTGCGTAGTACTCTAAAATATCAGAAACTTACCCACCATCAACATCCTACACTGTCAACCCTCACGGGGTGTGAAAACTTCCCCCTATGTAAGATTTGACTATAAAAAGTTACAGTGACTTCAATAAAAATTCGAAACACTGCGTTGTGTGGAAGAGAGAAGAAACTAGATGTCCGACGATGTGTTTGAAAACTACCCCTACGGGGTTGCAAGATACTACCCTTCTATCTGTAGGATGCTAGAAAAACAGAGAGAAATTAACCGGATTTACATTTTTATGATTGGCAAAAATCGTGTTGCACACTTAGAGTTTGAAAGTCATGTACTATAAATGTTATTAGGTAACATCCCCAGAAAGGATGTAAACTACCGTAATTCAAGATGTAACGAAAAAGCTATACTATTGCTTATTCGTTTCATTTCCGTAGTTTTTTTTATAGGGGTGGCATCTGTCAACCTCGTGGGGGGTGGTTTTCGAGCACAGTGTCGAACATAGTCTAGTTTCTTCTCTCTTCCACACAACGCAGGTGTTTTGAATTTTTATAGAAGTCACTGTAACTTTTTATAGTCAAACCTTACATATAGGGGGTAGTTTTCACACCCTCTGAGGGATGACACTGTAGAATGTTGATAGTACGTAAGTTTCTAGTTCTATTTTAGAGTACTACACAATTTCAGCCAATTATAGCATCCATGAAAATAGAAATCCTGTTGCATTTTACGTTTTTCTTGTTTTTCTCGTGTCCTTTAAACTTGGAGGTGGTTGTTCTCATCTCTATAGGGGCAGTTTATGAAGATTACGTCAGACCTGATGCAGTTTATTATCACTTTAACAAAACTTAGACATTTTGAGCTTTTTCAGCAGTCATTGCTGTTTTGGATCGATTTTTTTATATATGGGGGCTAGTTTTCGCCCCTCCCTGGGGGTGTGTTTCATATCTATTATATGTACGCTGCTGTTTAACCTTAATTTGCATAATTCGATTGATTAAGATGTAACAACTATTCTCGTAGCTTAATATTCTTTTGCCCCATTTCAGGGGTGTTTTTTGGCTCTAGCTAATGATTTTGGGGGTGTACGATTTTTTCTGACCCCGGATTCGGATTCAGCGACCGAAAATACATAGGAATACATGGGTCTGGTTCGCTGTTTTGAACTTTTTTTTTCTGTGGGGCTGTATAATTGTTTACAAATGTCACATTTCTTTTGTTTCATAATATTGTATCAAATCGTAGTGCAAAGGCAACTATGTTAAAGTTCAATAAAAATTTATAAGAAATTGATTATTTTTAAGTAAATTAATAAATAGAAAAACAAATAGCATATATTTGAAATGGATATCAATGACATCAGAAAAAAATCTATAATTTATTGAACACTATGAGCCACCACCTTCCCATTTGAAAAAAAAGTTTTCGATAAAAAAGTGATACGATCAATTTGGAGGCTTCATAAATAGCTTTTAATGAAATTAAACGAAAAATGATATTTTTCCCTTGGACTTTACCTACCGTAGAACAAATTTTGGTATTCCAAAGCACTCTAGACGAATGTCTTAAAATGCTTTAGAAAACTGAACATCGACTCAAAAATTCGCGAAAGTCTCATGGCATACTCAGAATGTTGTCTTGAATCTAAATATATAAAAATATACAGGATGTTCCATTTAAAAATCGAAAGTTGCGGTAATTTCCGGGTAAACCGAACCATTTTTTATGTCCAAAAATCCAGGTAGTTTAAGCACCCCAAATTTCAAATGGATAAGTTAAAAAATAAAGGAAATATAGGGATGAGCCACTAGCCTGTGGCACCCGGTATATTACACAGACACAAAAATGTGAAAAGTGTTCTATTTCTGGGACTCCATTGGGTAACCTCCATGTATTTCGACATACTGAATATAGTCTGGGGTCCAACAGTACGAAATTGCTCTAAATTCCAAGTAACCTGTTCCGACAAGACGTACATTTTTCAACTTCAGATTTGCAAAAAGGGTTATATAGGACACCAGAAATGACTTTTCGGATTCTTATCAGCTCTTGCATAACTTCTTAAATGATAAGAAAAGAGACGACATGATAATTCCTAAAAAAATGTTTTTTAATACATAACACGTCCTGTAAAAGAAACTATGCGTGCTATTCATCTAATTTTTTTATAGTATACACTAAGCGCTTGGATGAGGCTTGATGGTATTGTTTAAATATGTTTAGTTTTTTGGGAAAAAAATATGAAATCTGTAACTATAAAATATTGTAGTAAGAATTTCAACATACGAGCAAGTACTTCAATTTTAAATTTGTGTATAAACTATGCTAACAAACATACCCAATATATTGAAAATGTTTTTAAGACAAGAACTAAGTTGATATTGCATATAGTATTCGAGTTGTGAATTTTTAAAATGGGTGCATGATGCAGCGCATGTAATAAAGGCGACAGCTCTCCCAAAATTCATAAAGCGCATGAAAACAGTTTACAGTGGAATTAGCTGGTATGTTTATGTTTACTAGGCGTATGTACTTATGTATATAGTGTGAAGTTATTTGTCTTAAAATTTTAACATTATAAAAACTATTTGTGTTTGATTGTTTAAATCGATTGATTATTGTTTGCGGTTCATATTTATTATTTACTAGCTATGCCCGTGGTTACGTTCGCGTGGAATTTTGAAATTGACTAAAAAGCTTCTTTATAAACGACGTTTGAGGTAGAATCACCATTCTGGAATATTTCAGAAAACTCAAAAATTTTCTGGAATATTCCAGAGTACTCTCAAATTTTCTGGAATATTACAGAAGTTTAATCTTAAAAGTTTATGCCGTGCAAATACGTTTATTGTAGAGATCAAGCTGTATCTCCTGTTCTACCAGACCTATTTTCATAAAACTTGGCTTAGTCTAGGCCGATTTCGATGAAATAAGAACTAAATGTTACTCCAAGCTTAGATGAACCTCATTGGTTCAGTAGTTTCTGCGTGAAGCGCGTTCAAACATACAAAGAGAGAAAAATTCCAAAATCTGTCTTAAAGTATTCCATTACTCATCTTAAATCCCCCACATCAGTTTTTTGCAATTATTTTCAATGTACATACACTTCAACTATACAAATGTATTATATGTATACGTTTGAAAATTATTAAAAGATAAAATAATTTAATAAAAGTGATTTACGCTCCCTACCACCGACGGAAGACGCTTTTCAACATGTGAAGCGATGATGCTTGCAAATTTTACTTTTTTTTTAAACACTTGTGAACCGTCATTCACATTACCTCTTGCACAAAATTTTGGATACAGAATTGGAAATCAGGAGCTGGTACCAATAATGTCGACAAAAAAAAGTTTATCTGGACTTAAATTAAAAAGTGCAACTGTAAAATAAAATGCGACACAAAATGTTCTTGTGAGTGGTATTCAATTGCGTGCTCGTGTGGTGCTTTTCCTGAAAATTGTTTTAAGGGAAAAAGCAATATGCATCATTTTATAATGATAGGGATTCTGACTAAAATGTAAGAATATTTATACGCAAAAATTACATAATATACAACATTAATGTTTTATTTGAAATATCTCGCTTTTCTGCTTTCTATTAAATATGCTAAATACCTAAAATAATATTTCTCACTAATGTTTTATTTCTTAAACAATATAAAAACGAGTAGAAGTTGTACTCGGGCACGGTCAATTGCGAATACCTATTTGATTAATTGTTTAACATTTTGCTCGAACACACAATTCATTTTGTATCGATTATTATTTTTTTAAATGAGTGGCCGCAATCGGCAACGCCCGACTACTACTTTCATTCGTTTTGTTGTATTATTAACATAACGTAATTCAAATTTGCAATTATATTGAACAATATAGTTACACTGTACCAATTATCGTGTAGACTATTTTTATTTTAATGCTGCATAATTACGCGCCTCATAAAAAAATCATAAACAAAAAACTGTATACGTTATCGACAGGATCTTTTTTAAAAAAACTTTTTCAATATATGGACTATATTTGGTAAGCAATTGTATATGAGAATTTCATAAATTTAACATAGTTGTCCGCATATCGAAATTTTTAGAACGTAAATATCAAGCTTTTGATTTTAATTATTTTTTTTCCAAAAAAAAATATTCTTTTCAAAAATACCAATAGCTTAGTTATAATCACGTATATCTTTTAAGTATACATACCAAAAATCAGATCGGTAGATTACATCGTTTTTTTTTTAACGGAGAATAACCATTGTAAAACACAATTTTGTAATTATTAAGCCGCCACCTTTTTTGCGATTTCTGAAGTTGCGCAAGAGCAAAAATTAATCCGACAAGTGTTTTCTAGTGCCCCAGGTAATGCTCTCTTCATTACTTATATCAACATTTGTACGTCATGTTGGAACAGATCATCTTGATTTTGGAGTGCTTGGACCCCGGACTAATACGAATTAAGTATCCGTTTAACTTCGTTACTCACCAATTTTTAGTAAATTGCGAAAATGACCTAAATTATGAGTTTTTTTTAGGTTATTTTCGCGATTTACAAAAAAATGGTGGCTAATATAGATAAACGGACACCTGATTCGTGTTCAGCACGTCGAGTACCAGAAAAAGACTACTTTTTTTTAAATTTTTTGTGCCTGTCTAATTAATAGATTTATCAACACGAAAATGCATTTAACAGTGATGGTGCCGGGCCTACAGCCCCTCTGTCGTCAGCCCTACTCATTAAAATAAGAAAAAAGATTTTATAATATTATTTTTTAAATATTAGGGACAGACAGCCCTTCAAATATGAAAGCAAAAATACAGTTTTAAAATTAATATTCTTAAATCGGTTAGTTGTGGCTAACTAAAAATGTGTGATCTTAAGTTGTTTTCCATGGGAAAGTTATTGGTGACAATTCCACACTCCTGTCAAATTTTATTCACTAAGAACTGTCAAGATGGTTTTCTGACACCCATAGTGTAAGGAATAAGAAATGTAACTCACCAAGAAGTGAATATTTTATTTACCTTCTATGTTTAGCAACCCATGCATTACCTTGCAATTTTGATAATCTCTAAATAGTGCCAACATGATTGCGCGTCGAGTGAAGGCGTTTCAGTGTACCTTGTGTTCAAGTGTTTTCATGTTCACACCGAAGGTATCAGTTCCATCCAGGACTGGTATTGACATGTCAAATAATTTAACTAGATGACATTTTGTAACATCTCCAACTCCACTTCATGTTTTTGAGTGAAGCGGATTCCCATTTGGCCTTTTCCCTTCCCTTCTTATCCTTGAGACACGTCCGACAAATAAGAAAGCAATCCGAGAGCGCCGGCTTTCAGCTAGCTAGTGACTAAGAGAAATTTTGTGGTTCGTCTTACCTTGAGGCTTTCAGAGAAAAGTGCACACTTATATAACTGCTACCTGTTACACAATTCATGCTGGAAAAAAGAGGGTCGGAGCACACTAGTTGGCTACCGCACGCAGGTAATAATCCTCTTTCGTTCGAAAGGGTATGAGTCTGTTCACTGCCGATGAAAATTCTTTGAAATCGTCATAAATGCTCTCCATCATAAAACCTCTTCCATAAAGTGACAATTATTCATAAAATTGGCAATTAAGAATTTCCATACACGGTCTCGTAAACGGACATTACGTGCCTCTTGTCTATATTTTGCTCCCCAGCAAGGAAATGGCATCGTATACAAGGGCTTTCCAATATTTAAAAGACGAGTGCACAAATAGAAACATTACTTTCGACCTATCTGTCGTTTACCTGGATTTTGAGAAAGCTATACACAAAGCTATCTTCAAGTTTTCCCAAAAGTTCACCTGAAAGATGTCGCTTTCATCTGGGACAGGCTTGGTAAGTTTACACAAACTTTTTCCTCTTCGTAACGTTTTAAAATAATGTACATATGTCTATTAATTCTAAAGGTGGCGGATGATGCAGAAGCTTGGGTTAGCAACAGAATACGGCAAGGAATCGGACATTGGATGTATGTATGTGTATGGCCTCTCATTTTTGAATTCCGATGATGTTGGAGATTGTTTCGCAATTGATTTTGGGGCAATTATGCCCAGACACGCTGCAGTTAAAAAATTTGCAGATTATTTGGTGGAATATTCTATATCTGAAGATGCTGTATTTCCACCTATAATGTGGGCCAAATATAGTTCATCTTTCCATAAAACTACCAATGCTTATGAAAGCTTTTACGTTAAATTTAATTCGTTATTTTACAGTTGCCATCCTAATATTTTCCAATTTTCAGAAGTACTTAAGTTCGAATGTTCCTAAACGAATTTACCGTAAAGATAGAGTGATGAACCAAAAACATTATTGTAGGGAATATTATGATGTGAAGAAAATTAAATTTATTTTTTTAATTATCTCACATAACTATTAATATTTTTATTTAACAAAAATTTTTTTCAAAGTTGATTTTTGTAGGGTTTCATTGAAAAATTCATAAATATAGCAAAATATATGTAGATAAACGTGTAAATTTCATCAAAAGCAGACTGCTACAACGTAGCAAAAAATTTATAAATGTCTAGTTGGTCCGTGGTTTCGCCCTCTCTACAGGTTATAATTATTCGACTCAAATAACAAATACTAGCTTTATTATTTATATTTTTTATTAACCATCATCACTATTAATAACGTTTCTGCTGGCTTAATTATTCCAGATAGATACCTAGCATAAAATAAATAATATATCACATCTACCACATGTTCTATTGCCATTAAATATAATCACAAGTATGACGCTTGATGCTGGTGTAGCTCTTACCATAAAGAACATAATAAATATAATAAGACCGAGAAGACTGACAGTTTTTGTGCCATGATTTGACTTCTACTTTAAGTATATTTAGAGATTTTTTTCACATATTGCATTTAAGGAATGTTTTGTTTAGTGATTAATTCAGCCAAATGTTGTGTAATCTGAGATAATTGGTAAGATTCGGTAAATCATATTTTCAGCTCACCTTCACTAAATCCAAAAAATCTGACACCTACGGTGCCAAAAATAATTTAAAAAGGTTTTTTCGTCGCTTCAATGTTAGTGTTCAACTTCTTCACTGGGATCAATTCGTATAATCCTATTAGCAGGGCAGCTTATCATGAAGATGTGGACACAGCGGACAAAAGCACCAAATTTTTTCCAGGCACTAGTTAGCTTTCAATTTTTAATAGGAACCAACTCCTCCGTCGGCCATCTTGGAATTTATACCGGCCATTTTGAAATACAGGTATATTATCAATATCTCGTCTTCTAAATCACTTAGGACCACAAACTTGGTGTCTAAGTATATTTAGGGTCAAGGAATACAATTACACAATTTTTAAATGTATCACACTATATATTTATTCACTAATATATGTATCAATTAAAAACTCTTCACCGATGAACTGTTTTGTTCGGTGTGTCCTCATTTTCTAATATGTTTTTTTATTTTACTTCAGATTGAATTGTAATACAAGATGGATTGGAACAAGTGGATCTGTCAGGAACCAACTTCAGTAAATCTAAAATGTCCACTCAATGCATATGGAATCGAAAACAAGACAACTTCATACCGGTCTTTCTTGAACAATATCAATGAGTTTAGAAGCTTGGAGTCATTGCCAGTGAAACTAAATTTTGGAAGCGACATGAGTGCGGATAAACTGGTCGAAAACCATGGTGCATGGCACAAATCTTGGTACGTCAAGTTCAGAAATTTGAAGTTAGATAGAACTAAATAGCAGGGAAATACTTCAGGAGACAATTGTGGAGAAACGATCCCGGCGTGAAGCGAGTAACAAAATGGCTTGTTTATTATGCCACATAAACGACGGACTCCTTCATGAATTTCGAGCATTAACAGCTGATATGAGCATAAGAAAAATGTCAACAGAACTGTAAGAAATCCAGTTGTTGGCAGCATTAAAAGGTGGTGATCTCATTGCCTTTAGCGCCAAATATCATCTGCAATGTTATACAGCACTGAGAAATCGCTACCGGTCTCACCTAAGGAAACTAGAACAGGATTTGGTGGGAGTATCTGCAGAGAAAAGTCAGATAGAGGCTACAGTATTTGTGGAGCTTTATACTTATATAGAGAACTTTGTGGAAGACGGGACCTTCGACTAAATTTTCAAAGTTGCTTGAACTGTATGAGAACCGATTAAAAATCCTTGGCGTTGAGAAGTAAATTAATAGAACCAGATTGAAGGAGAAAGTGCTAGCTTACTTTCCACAAGTGCAAGAACAATGTGATGGAAATTATAAAGTTTAGGTGTTTAAAGAAGGCATGCGGGAAATGCTGCAGCAGGCCATGGCATGTGATTACGAACATGATGTCCTTTTGTTAGCTAAGACTGTCAAGTTAGTGCGCAAAGAAATTGCAATTGTAGTGCTGTATAACATTGCAGATGATATTTAGCGTCAAGAGCAATGAGACCACCACCTTTTAATGCTGCCAACAACTGGGTTTCTTGCAGTTCTGTTGCCAATTTTCATATGCTCGTATCAGCTGTTAATGTTCGAATTTCATGAAGGAGTCCATCGGTTCCACAACCTAACAAACGCGCCATTTTGTTACTCGCTCACGTCGGTATCGTTTCTCCGCAGTTGTACTGCCTCCTGAAGTATTTCTCCGCTTTTTAGCTCTATCCAACTTCAAATTGCTGAACTTGACGTAACAAGGTTTGTGCCATGCACCATGGTTTTGGACCAGTTTATCCGCACTCATGTCGCTTCCAAAATTTAGTTTCACTGGCAACGTCTCCAAGCTTCTAAACTATTGATACTGTTCAACAAAGAGTTGAGTTATCTTGTCTTCGATTTCATATGCATTGAGTGGAAATTTTAGATTTTCTGAAGTTGTTTTCTGACAGATCATGCACTTGTTCCAATCCATCTTGTATTACAATTCAATCTGAAGCAAAATAAAAAAACATATTAGAAAATGTGGACACACCGAACAAAATAGTTTATCGGTGAAAAGTTTTTAATTGGTACATATATTAGTGATTAAATATATAGTGTGATACATTTAAAAATCGTGTAGTTGTATTCCTTGACCCCAAACATGTATACTTAGACACCAAGTTTGTGGTCCTAGTGATTTAGAAACCGAGATATTGATAATATGTCATATTTAAAATTGGTCGCTATAAAATCCAAGATGGCCGACGGAGGAGTTGATTCCTATCAAAAATTGAAAGCTACGTACCTAACTAGTACCTGTAAATAATTTAGTGCTTTTGTCCGCTGTGTCCACATTAACGTAAAATTCGATGTTAAGCTGCCCCGCTATATTGTTGTTTATATATTCAATGATTTCATCAGCCAAATCACTCCTCAAAACCTAAACGTTCTTATTATGTTGATTGTACAGTAATGATACACCAGCATCAAGCTCTAAAGTGGTTCCAATATATCAAGCGATGCACGGCGCTTTTCTAGGCGCTGTGACGCCACAGTTTTAATTCGTTTACATCATGTTTATAACCAATAGAAACGCGACATACAGCAATATTCTGTCAATATCAACTATTTCCTTGAACATCTGACAGATCTAAAATTTATCAATTTTGACAAGTCATACTTTCTGTTTACCTAGCAATTTTTCAAACTTTGTGCTTCTTACAATTAAAATCAGTGAACATGTGTGATAGTGAAGTTGAAATTGAAATAATAATCCATAATATTTCCTAAGTTTAGTTTTCATAATATTTCTTGAATTGTAATCTATAATTAATAAATTTCAGAAATAAAGTGTTAATTTTCCATTTTATTATGACTGATCGTAAAAAAAATAGTGTATGCAACTCACATTTAATGGCTATTAAGACACTCGCATTCATTCTCGTGATCATGTCTTAATAACCATCGTTAAATGGTCGTTGCATAATATACTATAATTAACTATTCACAACAATATTAATACCAAAAACAAACAAACTGAACTTTACCTAATTATAAAACTTTGTTTAATTAAACTAACAAACTAAAACAACATCAATATAACGTACACTAAAGTGATATTACGATGAAGTAAAGCCGAGTTTCGAAGCATGTAAACATATTTGTACAACAATACTAATTTAAGTGTACCATATATACATATGAAATTTGAGTTGATACTCGATGACGTCAGAATATCACTAGTGATGACGTGCTCCGCTTAATATAGCCAGAAGAAATGTTTTCTTTTATTTTTATTTTTTCTATTCTTCAGGTAAGACCACTTGCGATACCGGGTGGCTCAGCCGATAGGGACACTCTTGTAATTTTTGAATGAATGAATTGATTTTTTTGGAGTAGTGATATGGGATGAAACTTTTAATTATATGATGCAAAGGACAAAAATTACTGAGTTTCAGTTTCGATGTAATTGACATAAAAATCAAATTTTTAAATGGGACAACATATATATTTTTGCATATTTGGATCCTGCTGGCCATAATACATATGATCTGATCCTCAAATATTATGAATTTCAAAAAATATAGATTTCTTAATCAAAAAATATAGTAGATTTCTTAATTTTTAGTTTTAATAATAGAAGGCCGCGATTTTGCCAAAATTATTAAAAATCGGTCTGCAAGCACCTTTAAAATATTATCTCTTCAGATACTAAAATTAAACACGATGTATTCTTCATTAAGTTCAACGCTATTGGTTTTACAATGAAAACTATTTTTTATTTAAATGGAATCCCTATGGGACTACCTGTTATTTAATTAGATCTTTAAATTACGAAGAAAATGAGATGCGTAATGTCTACCTTCTCTTTGTACTAAATTTATAATTAAAAGAAAAAATGTTTTTTGATTTTTTTTTTAATTTTTATTTTTTTTGAAAATTAAAATAATTGAGGGTCAGATCATATGTATTTTGGGCAGCAGGATCCAAATACGCAAAAATATGCAGGTCGCCCCAGTTATAAATTTGATTTTCGTGTAAATTACATCGAAACCGGAAGTCGGCCATTTTGGTTCTTTACATCATATAATTTGAAATTTCATCCCATATCAGTAAGCCAAATTTGAAAAAAAATCTATTTGCCCATTCAAAAGTTACAAGGGTGTCCCTATCGGCTGAGCCACCCGGTAGACAACAATACCGACTTAATTTTCTGCGGCTGCTATTCTTTCTTACGGAATTTTCGGAGTGTTCTGTAATTTTCCTTAAAACTCAACCTTCCTAAGCTAGTGTTCGAGCATATCTCAGACGACCACAACCTATTCTTCTATGTGCAAAAACTCCCTTATACGTCGATAGATTTGGTAAGAAATCTACAGAATTTTTAATTATAGAATTTTAGAAAAATATGTATCAAAATCTTGACAAGTTACCCATAAATGCAGTTCCGAAAATTTTTCTGTGCAGCATTATCAAAAGTACTTTAATGTTTCATTTCAAATATTGGTCCAAATATGTTCTATATCTGGATCAACATTTTCAATAAAACATTTTCTTTGTTACATTTATAGCTACAGCTGTTAATAAAATTTCAACACGATTATTACTAAGTGCATATTTCGCTGTGTACTGAAAATTCTATTTACAACTTTATTGCTGATTAATTCGTCGATGTACACTTCGGCAGCGCTGGAAGACCTACATTTACTGTGGCGCTTTGAACTGGTTAAATGCGCACCACTGTCTATCAGAATAGTTGCGAAGGATCATCTGAAATAATGTGACAGATTTTCTGTAGCGATTTGCTAAGCAACTGTGCTACACCTCATACCTATAGACATATACATGCACAAAGCACATTACGAAATTAATGATCTTGTTATGGGATTGAATGAATAATATACACGTTGTTTTAAATAACCCCATAGGAAAGAATTGAGAGGTGTAAGGTCTGGAGAGCGTTGGGGCCAACGTATAGGACCATTGGTTGCAATAGACTGTTCAGGAATTCTATCTGCCAAATGATTTAATACTTGAGCACCATTATGGGGAGGAGCCCCATCTTGTTGGAACTATAATCTCTTCAAAATCTCAAAGGGTAGGTCTTTTAGAAATCCTTCAGTCTTATTTTGTAAAAAATCTAAATATTGTTGACCATTTAAATATCCTTAAAAAAGTATTGGTACGATAATTCTATTTCCAATTATTCCTGCCCATACCACACATTGACTCCAAATATTTCCTGAAAGTTCCCCTGCCCCGTTAAATATCAATTTTCCTGAGCCCAACATTTAGTATTCTGCCTATCGAACATACCATTATTTGTGAATCGTTACTCATCAGAGGAAAGGATACATTTCACGAAATTTTGGTCTTTATCATCATTATGAAGCAACCAATCGCAGTAATTCAGCTTTCGATCAGAATCATCCTCTTATAAATGTTGATGCAACTGATATTTAAATGAACAAAATCCATGCTTTTTAAGAATTCTTCTAGCTGACTTACGACTTACATCCAGTCCATGTCCTATTTCTCTGACCAAAAGAGTAGAGTAAAATTGTGGATTTCGGGATTTTCTCTTTGTCTAAATCCTCTCTAAAAATAAGAAATATTGCCTGCAGGGATGCTGCCTTTTAGGATACCGTTGCACATACAGATTTTTAGCTGCTGTTGCGTTCTTACAACATCGCCGTAAATTAGTAAGAGGTGTACTTATTCGTCTCTTGAATACATTGTAACATTAAAAACCACTAATAGACAAGCAATTATTGCACTACGCATTAAGCGAACTGGTTAATAAGGTTTCTTATATCTGTCAAAAAATTATTGTTCTTCATAGCTTACTTTGAATATCATTAATACTGTTTTTGAGTTTAATATTCAATAGATTTTGGGTTTGACGGTACCGTTGGATTGGTCTTGAAAAGTTGTATTTAAGTGAGAGGGTGCTGCAGGGTGTTGTCATTTGAAAAAAAAATTTGCAAGAAACTAATTTCGGAAGATTAGAATGAATTATAGATTATTAAATTTGTTGGTTAAAAGTAAAATTTGTATTTTCCATTATTTTTTATTTCATTTAGGATTATTTAAAATTAACTGCAGCATTCTAGATTCGGAACGAAACTTGGCTCTAAAAAAATCAAGTCGGCGTATAAACCCACCAAAATAGTACAAAACTATTCAGAATTTTCTCAGAATTCTGAAAATGCAATAATATACAGGATTTCCGTTTAAAAATCAAGAATTGCTGCCACTTTCGTCTTAACTGGAAGTTCGACAAAATCTTCAAATAATTCAAAATGTGACATTTTTCGCCTATATTAACTATGCCGAGTTTCATTTTGATATCTTGAAAAGCAAGGGGCAAAAGAGTCACCCGGTATATTACGGCGTTAATTTTTGTATCGTTAATAAATAGTGATAACATTGACTAAATTGTGAGTATTCAATACACAGGCACACAAAGTAGAAAAAGTGTAAATTTTCTGAGGTGTCACATATATACTCCCATGTATTTTTGAGCGCTGAACACGATCCAGATGTCAGTTTTGCTCCATCAGGTCAGGATTTTTTTTTAACCACGAAAAACAGGGGAAAATAGGCCAGAGTAGGGTTTCAAATATAAATTAAAGATTTTAAATAAGTAGACCATATGTTATATGTATTTTTGACCGCTAAACACGATACTGATGTTTTACAAAATCAGGATTTTTTTTTATCACGAAAAAACGGGGGAAAACAGGTCAAAATGTTCAAAATATAAAAAAAGATTTTAAATAAATAGACCATGTATTAGATGCATTTTTGACCAAACAAGAAAGTGTTTGAGTATTTGTGAATACAATTTCCACAGATAAGCGAAGCCAAATTGAAGTAAGGCATTTTTAATGATCCAGAAATAAGGAAAATGTTAAGAGATAAGAAATCCATCACTACAATGTCAGATACGGAAAAGGGAGCTTGGCAGAGCTTTAAAGAAGTTCTTGATAAATTTTTAGGAAACAATAACAGCGAAGACAACAAATAAATATTATCCAACATGGCAGAAAAATATATTCAGAAAATTAGGCTATCTAATGACTTTGAAACTACATTTCCTGCATTCTCATATATAGATCAGTCTCCAGAAAATTTAAGTTATTATAGTGAAGAGCAAGGTGAACGTTTTTACTAAAACATAAAGAAAATGAAGCGTAGATATCAAGGTCGATGGGATGTTAATATGATGGCAGACTACTGTTGGACATTGAAAAGGGATGTGAAAACGAAAGGAATAAAACGAAAAAGAAAACCATTGCGCAGATCATTTGAAGACAAAAGACTACGGTACCACAGAAAATAATAAATCAGGATAAATAAGAAGTCATGATCTGATTGGTTGAAACTGACATTCGGTATCGTGTTCAGCGGAAAAAAATACCTCGAATACATGATCTACTTATTAAAAACCTTTAATTTATATTGTAAACCCTATTCTAGCCTGTTTTCCCCTGTTTTTCGTAGTTAAAAAAATCCTGACATAATTTTGTGAAACTGACATCAGAATCGCATTCAGCGGTTAAAAATACATCAAATACATGGTCTAATTTTTTAAAAAATCTTTAATCTATATTTTAAACCCTATTCTGGCCTGTTTTTCCCTGTTTTTCGTGGATAAAAAAAAATTCTGACCTAATTTTGTAAAACTGATATCAGGATCATGTTCAGCGGTCAAGAATACATCGTTTAAAAAAAATCCGACCTAATTTTGTAAAACTGGCATCAGGATCGTGTTCAGCGGTCAAAAATACTTCGAATACATGATCTACTTATTTAAAATCTTTAATTTATATTTTAAACCCTATTCTGGCCTGTTTTCCCCTGTTTTTCGTGGTTTTCAAGGAAATCCTAACCTGACGGAGCAAAACTGACATTGGGATCGTCTCCAGCGGTCAAGAATATATGTGAAACCTCAGAAAATTTACACTTTTTTATTTTGTGTGCCGGTTTTATATTTTAAACCGATTATAGAAAGGCCAGACAAAATAAATATAACACATATACACAGAACTTCAAATTAGTATAAACAGAGTATTATGCTTTCTGGTTGCGATACAACTTCGTATATTTTCCATAAATGAAAAACAACAATATTGCAGCCCCAAAAAATAACCATGTTTCAGAATGAAGTTGGTAATCTTCCATCAGCCCAGTGCAATTCAAATAAACAAGTATTGTTCCAAGCTGGTCAACATTTTTGTCTTTGTGAGCTGATGTTGGAGAAAAAAATCAACCACCAAAGATATCTGCTATATAACAAAATTACAGCAAAACTGACTTCAATTTAGCTCCTCTTCAAATTTAAAATTATTATATTAAAAATAGTCGAGAAACCGAGGATTGTGGTTTACTCAATTTTTATCAATAGTCTAGGAGCTAGCTCATGTCACTTGTGCACTCTTATGTCCCCTAAGTTTGATTGTGGGACCTTTTTACATACCTATAGGAGTGTTGAAAAAAATTGGTCACATGGTCCAGGTCATGGTCGTTTGGCCGCCATATTGAAAAATTTGCTACATTCTGTTTTAACATATCTCCGTAACAGGTGCGCCGTTTTTAATTTTTTTTTTAGCTCATTTCACTACTTGTTAAAAGGCAAACAAATTGACTTGATCCTTTTTTTGACAAACTCAATAGTTATTGAAATATTTTATGGTTTTTGATTTTTCTGTTGACAAAGGAATTTAGAGTGTTCCCATCACGTTTATAGGATCATAGTTACTAGACAAATTCCAAGAAGAAGGTTCCCAATCTAGCGGAACAGAATTTAAAACGTGTGTAATCTGTAACCAAATAAAACTAAAAGGAGACTCCAAACTGTGCCGGATTTGTGAGGAGTTCAGAGCAGGGCAACTACTTAAAACCTTTCGGTTTTACCTCGATGTAGTTTTTCTGCAAAAAAGTACACTGGAAGATGTAAACAGTGTTTTTACTACTGACATTCATTGCTACAAAAACTACAGTTAAAAAGATACAATTGAAGAAGTTGCTGATTCTAAGAATCTGAGATAATCTTTTAAGCAATTTTCGATGGTGGGTCTTGAATAACAAGTATATTCAATTTCATACTTACGTAAAGAATTCAATGAAAAGTATTGCCAAGTAAGGAGCACATATCAAACCGTAAAATGAAAAGTTTACTTATAGAGCAACTTAGTGATGGTATCTGTTTTACTTACTCAAGGAATCCTTCTGTATCACAGATATTATTTTCCATTAAAATAAGTTCAGGTAATCTAGCTGAGTAATTCAGAGGGTTAAGGCGTACCTCTTCCTAAAGAAATCAAAGCAAACATCTCAATAAGAGCAACAATGGACAATTTTGACTATTAAGAACATACTCTTTCGGGAATTGGAGACAGTCATGACACAGTGTTGATTTCAAAATGAAAGTCAAAATAGTGATACCAGTCAACAGAGATGATTAAAGATAAAAGTTCATATTTTTCATTCATGCCAAAAACTGAAATACTATAAGAATTCAAAGCAAAGAGGAGAAATAAAGAAAGGTTTTGTACTAGCGCGAAAACCTCATCCTGATGTGGCAGCTTCATCTGCAAAGGGGCACAACATGGCCTGGATTTTAAGTAGATTTATTGCAAGTAAAGAGTATTCTCCTGATGAGTGAGTCCACTCCTGGCGTGCGTGTAACAATATGCTATCAAATACAGATATTGTAAAGACCACTACAGTTTTTACACCCCTTCTACCGTATTCTGCGACTCAATAATTCAGTGCAATATTTACATGTACAAAAAACTTGCTTGACAACAGTAAATCAGAAAACAAGATCTCTGTAGGCTGATGAAGTCATAGCAATAGAAATAAAACTGCTACAGCCAGAAGAGGTTTCGAACTTCTTAGCTTAGGAGGTTAGGAAAATATTTAGCGGGAAGTGGAGTTGAAAACATTTTTATTGAATCAGAAACGTTTTTTTCCAAAGATTGTTGAGAGTGTAATCGCTGGGAAAGCATTATTCTTGTACTACGAGAGGTTTCTCCATGTTGGCTGAAGCTTTGCAACGATTATTGTTGAATGCATTCATGGAAACTAGCCACATACCAAAAAACACAGTAAAAGAAATTAAAGCAATAACAGAGTGTATCATGGCAAAGGATATCACAGGAGCTGGAACTCATGCAGAAACTGTTAAAGGACAAATGCCAATGCTTATGGAAGATATCGAGAAATTTGCTAATGGGAAAGGAAAAGAAAATGAGAAATGTCAGTATTGATACCAGTTCCTAAAAAAACTTATTTCGTATACTGAGATATCTGACACGACAGAGAGGAGATTGGGATCTGAAGATCAATCTCTTAATGTGAGCAATGCGTCTCTTCTTAGGATCATTACAAAGAGAAATGGGAAAACTTAGAGCTAAAAGAACTTTGGGTTACCTTTGGAATGGGAAAAACATTCAGGTACATTTCACTTCACTTCCTTGTTGCTGAAAATAAAGTACCGCACGCTGTCTTGACAACTTTACCGATTATTTATTCTCTAACAGGCTGTGACACCACAAGCAAAATCAGCACGAAATTGGCAGCTTTGAGGACAGCAGAATCTTGTACTGAATATCTGTTATTCGATTTTGGTAAAGAACCACTTAATGAGGAAAAGAGAGCTGAAGAGTTTTTGGTTCGCGCGGTTGGTTCAAACTTACATACAATGGATGCATTGCGTTTTCATCAATACCATCATAAGAAAATACGGAACATTCAAAATTTGGCTCCTATATCCAGATCTGTTCGCGTTTAAATAAAAGGAAGCTACTTCCAATGTTACAAATGGATTAACGCTTTGAAGGTTGCTACAGATCTTAATCCTTTGGCTACGGTTACACGAAAATGGAAGGAACCTTAATTCCACAAGTGACAGGGGAAAATTTTCTCAAACTGTAATTGCCAGAAGTGCTTTAGAGAAAATGTGTGCCCCTCTAGAAACTTGGAAATCATGTGCTGTAACTTTTTCAAATCCAAAGAAAACGATATGGACCACTGCAAAGACGCCTATAAATAATCCTGTTGAAATGTTTATTTCAAAATACGTATAATCCTTATTATATTTATTTTATATAACCATATTATAGAATTTAAGAATGTGTCTACCTACTCCATTCTATATACTTGAAGCTTCATTTATTCGTAAATAAAGTCATTTTTAGCTATTTCTACCTATTTTTGTATCAACTACAGAGAAGATTTCTTCATTTTTTTTTAGAAACCACCCTTCATCCCAAAACCCACGAGTTAATTAATAAATATATACAGACAAAATATGTTTACCTTTTAATAACGAGTAGAACGAAAAATGTTAAAACAAAATTTAGCAAAATTTTCAACATGGCGGCCAAATGACCATGTTTTGGACCATGTGACCAACTTTTTTGTATACTCCTATAGATATGTAATAAGGTCCCATAATCAAACTTAGGGGACATAAAAGTGCACACGCACAGCTCCTTTACTACAAGAGAACGATTCATTTCGCAGAACTGTCATACGGTTTTCTTAGCATTCTCTGCATTTTAGATTTTTATATATTAAGCATTTCATAACTAACAGAACAGCTAAAATCCAGTAAATATTTTTAAAGGATAAGTCATAGAGGCCTTTCTTTTTCAGCACCCTATGAGCTTTCGACTAAAAAAGCTATCCAAATGGTCAAGTGGCTTGTGAGATATAGTCCTCCATCTAGATGCACGATTTCCGTCATTTTTTCAAGATGGCTAGTTACGCGAACACAGGATTAAGTGAGAACTTGGAGGAGCAGTAGAGGATCAAAAGAGGTTTCCATCGATGTATAGAAACTTTAGCTAGCACAAGCTTTGAGCACTTTTCCTCATTTGACTGATGAATTAGTAATGCAGTAACAAAACAGTTAAAACTGGATAACGGAAAACGGACAACGAATAATGGATAACGAGTATCTCGACTTTTCAAAGTTATACGGCAACATACGTCATGTTAGCATTGGTTGTAACATGTTGAAATCATGTTGAGTTTTTTTAATGTATGTATAAGTGTTAAGCAGTTATCAAAGATGTTTTAACTCCTAGATCGCTCAACCCTATCTCAATTTTGTATAAAACATATCCCACTTTTTCAAGTAAAGAACTGCCCATTATCTCTCTCACTTTGCTTCCACTCCGGGCCCAACTACAAACACTCGTGTTGTCTATGCGCTTGCCTCGCATCTAGTTGGTGTCCTGTCGCAAACCTTCGCGACGTTGTCAAAGATCAGAGACAAAAGCCGCTGAAAGCGGGGAATTTTGAAGTGGTCAAACGCAATAACGTTGAGCGATCGGAAAATTTAGAGAAAATGGTGACAGTCCGGCAACACCGCTGGTTGCTTCGATCAGTTGTTAGTGCCGCTTGAGATTTGATTGCGTTTGCGCTTTAAGAGCGTAAAATCTTGTTGAGAAACCCGAACTGACCCGACAATAGCAATGGTAAAGTCCGGCAATTCCAACATTGGTGTCTCGCTTTTTGAGGCGTGTTAATATTGCTCTCTCCGTTGAGATGTTTGCTGCTTTGTCATATACGAATTCCTTATGGGTTAAACCATCTAGTAGTTAAAGATCTTTGGCAGTTATAGGTGACTGACTATATTTCTTAAGTTTATGGAAAAGGTTAGGACGTATATTTAAGGAAATAAAATCATATTTTATATACAAAAAATGTATTTAAAAAAATACAAATACAACAAAAAATCTGTACAAACTTACAACTAATAACAATTCAGAAATATAAAAATCAAGTTTTTAATTTTCTTTGAACAGAAAAAATATAACAATTTTGAATTTTCAAAACGAGATTTTTTTATTTGTGAATTATTTATCTTAACGTTAATTTTAAGACCTATTTCATTAGTCATGCTATGGAACTACAAAACTAACAACAAATGCCAGTGATGTTTTGCACTTTCCTAAGCGCTTGACTTAAATTTGGAAATGGAACAGGTAACTGAAATAAAGAGAAATATGATGAAAAATGTGGTACAAAAAAATACTTAAGCAAAGAAAAGAAAAAAAGGGAATAATATGTATTGCTAGTTTCAGAAAGCGTCAATATTCTATTTTATTGCAAATTAAGGATATGAAATTCAGAATAATATAATTTGTTTACAACGTTGATCTCAAAATTTTACGACATTTTGCTGATAGTGTTAAATCGAGTGGAAAATGATATCATTGCTCTATAAATAACTACAGCTTTAAGCCTAGATAAATTATAAAGCATAATTCTCTTACCTATCATAGTGACTTATATTGCAGGTACTGTATATGGCGTTCGTGTTGGATCTACCACCAACCTCCGTGACCATGATCGAGAACATGATCGTGATGATGATGATAATCTTCATGAATGAATACCTTCTTTACTATTGGAACTGGTACGTGCACCTTTTTGACATGGTGATGGTGGACTGTATGTACATGATGTGGTACGTGGATAACAACATGTTCACTGAAAAATAAACAATATTAATATTAATTGTTTATATAAATAACTTGTTTTTTATAGAAATAAAATATATTTTGAACGCTTAACCAACCACATGGAATTCAAGGCATGGAGCATAATCTTTTAAGAAATGTATACTCAAAGATACATAGTGCCCCAAAAGTCACTTCCCTCAGGCTTGAGAGGGGTAGATTCTAAAATGTCAAATAAAATGTCTCAATGGTATGAAAAAAATTAAAATTGCTTTCTCAACGAACTACATTATTTCAAATTTGAAAAATTAATAACATATCCTATTTATACTTCAAAATATATCTGTAGCTAATTTTAAATTGAGCTGTTTTTCAAAAACTGTGTATCTGTGTTCCGTTGTATAAGGTAGTTTTATTAATTGGCATTTGTTATGAGTTTTAAAACATGGTAGATAAGTACATACAGAAAACCTGAAATAAATCTAGACGTAGTTTCTTATTACTAGAAAATACTTAGTTATTATAATAAAACTAGTATTTTCATGCCTTTATTATATTCCTAGAGAAAGTAATGTGTATTTTTCATGATTTATTTAGTGCTCCGCGAATATGATAGTCCTCATTCAGTCATTTTCATGAATTGTTATTAAAAGAAATATGAGCTAGAGTCCCGACAATACGCGATTATATAGATCCACATTTTCTAGAATACGTTCAAAAACTTCGATCTGAGATAGGAAATATATAAATAAATATTCTACTCATATATGTAAAAATTATTTAAATCTTTAGTCAAAAAAAAGTTCGATGAGCTCCGCGCCAAGAGCAGAGAAGTCATATACATATAACTCTGGCATCGTCTGAGAAAGAGTTAGTTCCAGTATATAGGTATATTTTTTAACATAAACTCACCCCAAAAACATAAAATCACCCCTAAAAGTTAATGACTGCATATCAAAAACACTCTGTATGTATATAATTGGATTAAAAAATTTTATTTCATAAAATGGTTTATTTATATACATAATGAAAAAATTCAAAGGAGGAGGGTAGCTAAGGCCGCTTTTAGGCCTATTTTATGTTTGGATTTAAATTTGAAAAAATCTTTTTTATCATCTGTTATCAATATTTAATTGATTTCACCCCAAACGGACCCCCCCCCCCCCGTACGCGCACATATCTCTTCTACCTCTTTTAAGTATTAGATAACCAGAATCCAGGAACGGTATCGCTAATTTTTTTTTGCATTTAAAAAGTATTTTTTTTTTTCAAAAAAGTTGGACTGCCTTCCTCACTAATCCCCTTCCCCCACCATGCCGCAGGGGGGTACGTGGGCATGGTGGGGATAACCTTTGTAGTTCCATTATATAACTGTATGTTTATAAAGCCGAGTTATAAGATAAGGGTGTGGGTGGGTAAGTAGACGTGGTAGGGCAAAGGGATTATTGGGGAAGGTAGTCCAAATGAACTTTTTTGAAAAAAAAACTTTTGGAGGGTTCTAAAGACTTTTTAAATCCAAAAAAAAATTAGCGATACTGTTCCTGGATTCTGGTACTTAAAAGGGGTAGAAGAGATATATGCGAGTGGGGGGGGGGGGGCGAGAAATCAATTAAATATTGATGACAGATGATAAAAAAATGATTTTTTTATATTTAAATCCAAAAATAAAATAAGCCTAATACCGGCCTTAGCTACCCTCCTCCTTTTTGAACAAAAATATTAATGCGCTCAAAAATTATCAATGATGAAAGGTTCATTATACGAGAGGAACGGTAAAAGCTACATAAAAATTGTATATACATTTTTTTTGTTACTTTATGTTACTCTGGATTCTGGTAGTTCTTGATGTGTAGAACAAAAGTTCACAAGGGCACTAAGTCCTAAAAACTCATGGTGTTGAGATATAGCCCTCTGAAATTGGACTTTACGTGCATTCTGCAGCATATTTAAATCCTTATGGGAAATGGCTTTCGGTCAAACTCTTTGAAACTCTGGATTCTGTTTGTTCTACGCTTAAAAATAACAAAGATACAAGAGTTTTGCCGATTTTTATGGTTAGCGGTGGCCATTTTGAAAATGACCCACTTCTGGTTGTCAGATATTGGTGGACTTTTTTTCTATCGATCACCTAATAATTATACATTGTGTTCACAGATTTTTTGTTGAAATTTGGCCTATGCCTGATGGTACATTGACCCGTTTACAAAAAGTTTATTAATGAACTTTCGGCCAAATTTACTGAAAATCTAGTACTTCAAAACAGAAAGACCGTTAGGATCATCTGAGTCTAATTGGCCTGACAAAGAATGCCACATGAAGATCCTGTCAGAAGGAAGAAGAAACTTCAATCGATTTGCTTTACCATTGTGAAGGCCTGGCTAGACTCATCGTCAAACTACTCGAGGAAAGATCAAGGGCGATAGCTATATTAAAGGAACCTCATCAAGGCTGTGGAGTCTCATAAAAAGGACAAAGCTAGATAAGTAGCTCTAAAAATACTAGAACAGGAGCGCTACAGTATGTCCACTGCCAGTAGCGGTGCTCAAGGCCAACCAGCCAGTTCCTCCTTTCTAAATCTCATCTACTTCTACAGTGTCAGTCAAAAAGTCTGCACCATATGAAAATCCCTGTTGTTATTGATTTTTTGAAAAATTTTATTTTTGATAAAAATTAGTGCATGTTCTCAAACAAAAAAGTCGCTGCACAAATTTGTATTAGACCTGGCGCTTAGGTCGGAAATTAAATTTTATTTTTGAAGATTTCTTATAATACGAAGTTATATCCATGCAAATGTCCAATTTGATGATTCTCTTTTAAAAATAAAAATTTTCCACTTTTTTACGCAAAATTCCTGAACTATATTTTTATATTTTTCTCTTGTTAATAATTCTCTCTATTTAATTATTTCAGACTAAGTTATGGATTGATGTCCACTTTGGAGAACTTTTAACAGTACTTTTTTGATCAAAGTACTTATTTTGGAAAAAAAGCTGAATTTCTTGGTGCCGACTTTTTGGCGGACATTGTATATATGATTCCTACAGAATAAAGTGGAAACAATTTTTGGTGAAGTATGTGAAGATAGGCAAAAACATCGATTTATACACTATTTAGATATATCATCAACTTCTGACTCATTAATCGCCCCATTCGTAGAAAATTAAAAAATTCACTTTAATGATATCGTTTCAACTACTAATTGTCCTAATAATGTTCAGAATTAAAAAAAAAATGTGTAAATAAATATGTATTTAATGGGTAAAGACCCAGCAATGCTGTCAATCAGGATGTTTTTTTCCAGATATATTTTTGTTATTTATTTATTTATTATATGTACCACGTTTTATAACAGACTTTATTAGAAAAATTCAATATTTTCAAAATAAATACTTAACGTTTTATGTAAGCACTATTTTCTACTAGAAATTTCTAAATTATTCTCACAAAAAAATAATACAAGCATTATAATAATAAATTTTCACCTATAGGCACTATGGTCACTTATATGGCTATCGATTATACATAACAACAATTTCACTCTGAAACTGGATATAATGACCTGTAACCTGTAATAATCTGGTTCCGGTATGTGAAATAAGTCACCTATAACCAAACCCAGTATTACATTCAGTTATAATTAAATGCCGACTTTCCTTACATTTTAAACCAGACGCGTTATGGAAATTTTTTGTAGAAAAGTTGATGACTTCGGTAACAAAATTTATGTATCGGTGCTATAATATTTTAAAAATTGTTCGTTTAAATTAATATAGTTGAATATATTAGCTTTTTAATATGTTCCTAGAAAGTGATATTTCCTTTCCTAGCAAACATCTAAATAAATTCCAAAGAGAAAATTCGATAAATATATAATAGTGCGAATTATTACATTTTTTCCTTGATTTCTATAATCGAAGATATACAGGGCGTTTCAACAAACGTACCAATATTTCTACAGAAAAAATAAACAGAATTTGGTTAACAAACACATTTCTCGTGAACAGTTCTCTAAACAATGAACGTTAAAATTGATTTTTTTTACATATTTAATGATCCTAAATCTGATCTACAACAAATATTGAATCTATCTAATTCTATATGTACATTAATACAGTCTATAGAGCAAACAAACTGGGGGTACTCGTGAATAATTTCTACAAGGAATTTTGGTATGTATGGTAATGTAACGTCATTTTTGCTTTAAATTTTTCTAAGGTTAGATTTTGTTTTGCGAAAAAATATGACGTACCTTTTAATTTTATTTCAAAGACATGCTATTGGCTATAGTTGTTTCTTCGAGTTGCAAGTCATACTCGAGGGCAAAATTAATAAACGAATGTAATGTTTAACACATTTCATGAATTTTAATGGTGAGTAAAATGAAAATAATGGAAAATTCAGTCATTGCTTAAAGTTTATTCATTGAGTATGATTCGAGATCTTTGAGACCTTTAATCTAAAATAAATCGAATGCATTTTAACGATTTGTGTATGTAAAATTAAAATATACTTCATATTTGTTAAGAGCGGCCCTTTCTAACTTACTTCAAAAATTTATGTTGAAAATCTATTGAACCTATTCCTTTTTTTAAAATTTTATAAAGTCGATTAAAAACCAAAAGCGAGGCATGCGAAAAAAACGTTTCACTTCCAATTTTAAATAATTAATTTAAGTGGCAATTAAATAATAATAAAATTACTTTGCACCAGTTTGATTGTCACAGAAATACCAACTTTAATTGGATTTTATATAAGTCAGTTTTTAGTAGCTTTGGAAGTTCGTAAAAGTGAGCTAATCTGCTGGAATTTTAGCAATCTTCAAAGCGTACCGACAAGGTTAGTTTAAGCAAGTTGGATCGTCTGTAGACCTCTTAATATTTTTACAGTTTATTACCCATAATTTTTTTACACACCAATTCAAAAATCGCATTCCATTATTAGCCTACAAAGGAACTGTTATAGCATAAATAGACAAGCCATTATTTCCTACATTTTTTATTGTAATTTAAAACTAAAATAACTAGTTTTCATTTCTCTATTTAAAATTTCTTTTAACTGTTAATTTAATTATCTTGTTTACATATAATGCTTATTTCACTTGAAATATTTATAAAAAATACGTGGGTTAAATACAAATATCCACTTTTACATTAAGTAATTACATTATTGCATCTTACGCAGAAACGAGAAGAATATTGCACTCGTGCGCTCTTTTCTAATTTTTTATATCATTGTGTTAGTCATCGAATTCTGAAGAGGTAATTGTTCTGTTCATCTGTCCGACTGGCTACTTGTTGGCAGTGTATCAGAATATCAGCTTCTCCACCTATCTGTCTGTCCGTCCATCCGCCCGCCTGTGACGTTTCTTGTAAACACGATTACTTAAGACGAAATAGTGCGATCGAATTGAAATGTGGATAACTACAGAGTAAGTTAATGTTAACTGGAGGATGGACTCTATTGTTTTTGAAAAAAATCCATTAGTAAATATAAAGTAATAAAAAATTTTAATAAAAAAATTTCGTTGAGACCTTTCATAAGACTACAAAAATAAAAATATTACATAATTTCAACCATGCATCATCGGGACATGATCAGAATTAGAATTAGTGCAATTATGTCCATTAAACTGCGAAGAGGATCCTATAGAATACAAAACAGGAAATCGCTCAAGTACTCTAAAGAAGAAACAACGAAGTAGCTACTGACACACGCTTCGGAATTATTGTTCCTCATCAGCGAAGCGTAGCTTAAGGAACGAGATATGCAAAAGTAAATATGTCGAACATACTATACTTGTCTCTTCTTGTCTGTTGGGCAATTTTCAATTTTATATTTATTACTTAGACATTGAAACCCAAGAAATAAGAGCGAAAAGGGCTTTAAGTTAGTCTAAGAATACTTTTTACATATCTATTTGCAAGTATGGTATATTCAATATGTCATTAATGTATCAGAAAGATAATGTACTTACTGATGACCATGGTGATATCCAGGAGCAGGTGCCGCTGCAGCCAGTGCCAAAACGAAGGTAAGGAAGACAGCCTAAAATAAATAGAAAATGTTGTACGCAATTGACACGAACATAATTAATTTAAAAAAAAACTGAAGAAAATTTCTTACATAGTTTTCATGGACCTAAATTAAATAATTATATATTTGGTAGACTTTAAAATTAGAACAAAAAGGAACCTGCGCCATTCTTATGGACTTTCAGTGGAATTAAAAAAAAAACTATATTTTTGCAATGTTATAAATCAGTCCTCTTCGGCAAAAGTATAAATGGATTTCCAAAAAGGAACAATTTTTGGGTGTTTGTCAATACCAGGCAAGTTTACTTAAGAAATAATTCGATAATGTTTTAGTCTTAAACCATTAACTTCAGAAAAAGTGATTTATATATTAAAAAAAAATCCAATGATACAAGATTTTTTAAAGATTTTTTATAAACGTTTATTAAAATATGTATGTCATATGAACTCTAAAAATTGATAAAAATTATCTAAGCTTTAGTAAACTAAAAGTTTTCTCTTAAATCAACAAATTGGATTTATCAAAAAAAAAAAAAATATATGTTTGGGAGTTATGCCCATTGCGACTTTAACGTGAAAATCTACAACACATCAAAAATTTAGACAATTTATTTTAGAAGTACCCAAACTTAAGGTTATCATCAACGAAAGAAGATACAAAGTAGTTATAGTCCTTGTTAGAAATTAACTTTGAATAAAACATATAATGTTAGAACCCTAGATAAAAGGATTCTAGGATCAAAGTCATGTTTATATATTGGAGTAAAACATGAATCGATTATAAAATATTGAAAAGATAGAATCTGATAAACCCCGAACTGCTATATAAGCTAATCATCTATGTATGTATGTTTAATTTGATTTTTGAAATTAAGTTATTATTCGTTAAAGTTTTATGCAAATATTTAAGTTTTGTATAATTAGCTTTAGAAATTTTTAAAAAACTGTTAGCATTTCTAAAACAAAAGAAATCGATTTGAACAATAGTTTTTCGGCGATACTTACAATAATTTTCACGGAGGCCATTTTTAAGAATGAAGTGGTAATCCACAAGAACTAAGTCACAAAACACTAGATGATAAGTGAATGATACATTTTCATTAAATACTTAGTATATATAGTTAAAAGTGGACCTACATCCCTACTTTCCTACTCATTGGTGTCTGTTATCGAGTGTGATTACATAAAACGGAAATATACAGAGAATAAGGCATCCCCATCAAAAATACAATAAAAGGTATCGTGTCATGGGTAGAGAGAGTCCCAATGTGGCAATATTATTTATATGTATCGTCGTAAGTCATTCAATACGCGATAGTATTTTTTACGCAAGATTGTTAAATCGGATCTGAAGGTCAGTAGCGGCGGAAAGGGTTAGGACATTGATAAACGTAATTTTTATATTACAGTTTGGTGCTTATTCTTCTTACGGTCACACGAATTAATTGAAAATAGATAACATTTTATTAAAAATCATTGAAACAGATAAAAATCGTTCCAAATTGTATACAATGTGTCCCACTTAAGATGGCCCATAAAATCTTTATTTATTTATGTAACCGATGATTTTTTTTTTGTTATTTAGAGTGTGGAAAATCATCTTATACATCATATGTTCCAGATGTCATTACACGCTACTACGATTTTTAATGAATGCAAAATTCTAGAGATCATGTTAGGAATTTTTTTATTAAAAATTTGACATTTGTACCAAATTTTATCTAAATTCATAAAAGAATATTTATTTTAGAAAATATTATTTAAATATTATACGTATCACAACCATTACACTTTTTTATTTCATATTAAATAAAAAAAAAGTGTGTAAGTTGTGATTTGCATAATACCTAAATAATATCTTCTAATCATGATGAAAGCAAATAAAGAAAAAATAATTAATTGTATTTATTTTATTGGGGTCAAAGATGGAATTAGCGCTTTTAATTTTCTAATAAGAAGTTAAGTAGGCATTGGAAAAATAAGGTAACCCAATATGGAAAGGAAAAATTACTCCATTTTTTTTAATAAGAGACGGCGATGAAATCATTATTTTCTTATGTATTTATGTTAAAATATTTATATGTTTATGCTCAAGAAAGCCAGTCCTATTTCAAAAGAGTTTTCCATAAAATAAAGATTTTCTTCCCTTTCTACACTCAAAGAAATAGTATTGGTAAATTCAACTAAAAAAAATGACTAACAATACCGTTAATTTTGTTAAACTAAATTATATTGATGGTATTTTCAAACATAAGGTGATTGTTATTATAATTAATAAAAAGTTGTCGTACAATAAAACAAACATTAACTTAAAAAATAGATGAATAAGACTATTATTTTTTTCATCTTTTGTTGAATTCTGTCAAATTAAACTAGATAATAGTATATATTTTATTTTTAACTATTGTTGAATTGTAATTGTAAATCCAGTAGCAGTTCGCCCTACTATTATAGTTGACAGATAAACCAATATTATTGTAGAGTTAACATTACATAAACATAACATCGTTCTGCAATCCACTTTGATGAATTAAGACGTCGCGTCAGCGCTTTTGTTTGCAAATAGTATGGGTTAAATCAATAAATAAAAATTTGTCACGCAACAAAATAAACATTAACTTAAAAAATAGGTGCATAAGACTATAATTTATTCATCTTACTAATAACTTGTTGAATTTTGTCAAATCAAACTAGATAAATATAATATAATATAAATATATTTAGATCATAAGTTCTACATAAAATTCGCTTGCTTACCACGTAGTCTGTTACAGAAACTATTCCTAGATGACGCCACATACAAATCACTGACAATAATCAATCATGCATTATCTTATACTCTTATGAATTTATAGAAAATTAATAACATGATTGCAATGTTCAAATTCTCATCGGATCAGGGATCATCGATATACTTGAATGGATCTTATAAACGATGGTTTGGGTAGTTTGATGTCTCAATACTGAGATTTTGGCTAACCAAAAAAAACCGTCATTATACAATATGAGTGTAAATCAACCTAAAAATTAGTTGGTGAACAAAAAACAAAGTCGTACCATTTAATTGTAGACCAAATTGAAAATGTAGAGACCAAACTGAAAATGGTTAGTGAAATGTCATTATACTATTTAATTTGTTGTTCTACAAGAAGATATGATTACCAAACTACTATTTGTTTACGAAAACAAATAAAGTTATGGTAGGACTAAAAAAATGATTACTTACTTAACCAACTAAATCTCATGTTCAAAATGACAATAAAAATTGTATGGTGACAAAATCTGTTCGACTATTCTTTTCTGGTTGATTTAACTATGAAACTAGATAGGCGCGATTTCATATGCTCTTTTTGGTTAATTTCACTTATCATTTTCTTTGAGTGTACACTCTATTATTCCAAGTTCCAAGTTTGACCTTCAGCATAGTATATAATGCCATACGATTCATTTAATCCTTTCAGGCACAGAAAATCATGCACAAAAGTAGCCTTTGCCGCACGGGATATTTTGTTCTAATTCATCTGTTTTTTTTTTGTTATTGGGGATTGCTAATAAAATATACTTTAGTTGCATTTGTGGAGATTTACTTTTTGTTTTAAGTATATACTTTGGCGTGGTACCTTATACATAGTATACAATACAATGTACACAGTATATACACTACAGTGTATACAGTGCACTATACATATACAATATGCGGTAGGTAATTTGTACAAACATGCATTAATCGAGTCAGTTTGCATGGTTCAAACGGTGTACCATCATGCCTGAAAGGGTTAAACGAGCTTTGATACAAAGACATTTCAAAATATCGTAATTATTGCTATGTCAGATTTTGATTTAAAAAATCCCTAATATGATTTCTCGAATTTTCGGGGGTATCAAAACAATCGTAGTAGTCCCTGTACCGATATTCGCAACATAGCAATATGATCCAAAAATGTGGCCTTCCATGCTCTAAGTAACAAAGAAATGTTCATTCGGTCACAGGTCTACAAAAAAAAGGTCTTGTCCTAAGGTTCTCATCTAACTTTTTAGAAGTATCTTGACACGCTGAAGCCAATTTTGGGGAAAATTTTTTTCTACCATCTGATATTTTCCCAACCAACCCTTTTATCCCCTAAGGGCAAAAAAAAGGTCTTGTCCTAAGGTTCTGATCTAACTTTTCTGAAGTATTTTGATGAGCTGAAGCCAATTTTAGAATTTTTTTTTTTATATCGTGTCCATTTTCCTCTACCACCCTCTTTTATCCCCTAGAAAGGCAAAAATGAGGTCTTGCTTGTCCCAAGGTTCTGATCTAAGTTTTTCAAAGTATTTTGATGCGTTGAAGCCAATTTTGGACAAAATATTTTTTTCTACCGTGTCAGTTTCCCCCGAAAAAGGGGGAAAAAGGTCTTGTCCGACCTAACTTTTCTGAAGTATTTCGACGTGCTGAAGCCAACTCAGGACATACAAATTCTTTCTATTGGCTCAGTTTTCCTCTACTATCCCCTTCATCAACCAATTTCTTTTTGTACAAAATTAGTTTGAGCGCGTGAAATTACTTCAGAAAGGTTAGATGAGAACCTTATTAGGACAAGGCCTTTTTTCCCCCCTTATTAGAGGATGAAGGGGGTGGTAGACAGAATTTTTTTTTGTCCAAAATTGGCTTCAGCGCGTTAAAATATCACAGAAAAGTTAGATTAGAACCTTAGGACAAGCCTTTCTTTTTTTGTAAACCTGTGTTATCTTTATAACATAAGCAGAGTTGAGTGTGCCTGAGTGCAGCTTTTCCACACCTGCAGCGTCCAATGCTACCTTTTTTACAGCCACAGTGTATCAATTCTCAGAACGAATCTGATGCTTTGAGGAGAGTAGCCTAAAGAAGCTCCCACCCAGTGGCCTCCAGTACAGGGCTCTGGCATATCTGGATTCATAACCAATGCCTGGTAGCTAAAGTGCAAAAGCAAGTGCGCTTAGTTGACTTGCGTTAATTCACTCCGACTTTGCTCTTCAAATGTCTTTTGGTTGAACTTCAGCCGAAATTTCTCGTAATTCAATCGCCCCCGATTCAAGCTCATTGGCATATGCTGAAGGGTATGAAACCGAACAATTATCTTCCGCTAAGGATCCATAGCTTCTACCAGTGGGCTGTTAAGTTGGTCTGAGTGGACAGTGTAATAAAATTCATCTGTTATTTTTTGACGAAGAACAAATTTTCCAGCTGGTTCTTTAGATAGGTTGGATCGCCTGAATATGGGTTGTGTATGATTCATCAGAATGTATCTCTTCGATACATTTGCAAGTAAACCAGCACCTTAATAATAAGACAGGAGGCGGGATTCTGAAACGAAAGCATCACTGTAAACATAATGCTGCTACAACGACCTCTCAACCATATCACGTGTAATATTTACTTTCTTAATACTGAAAATCTCACAAGTAGTTATAGAAAATTTAAAAAAAAGATCTATTAGCAGATGCTTTTATTGAGTCTGAAAAATTTGATGAAGTCAAACTATGTCATACAAAATACCTTATTTTTTATCTCAATTGTAACAAACTGATGTTTAAACCGACAATATCAATTCCCTTTTAATCTGGTAGCAGTTAACAGATTTTAAATTTTTGTAAAATGTACATACAAAATCAGCACTGTTTGTTAGTAGACAATACAAGCCATAACTTCCTTTTATCATAAACTTTCTATCGTGTCAGTTTCCCTTTACCACCCCCTTTTATCCCCTAAAACAGAGCATAAAAGGCCTTATCCAAAGGTTCTGACCTAACCTGTCTGAAGCATTTTGACGCGCTGAAACCAATTTTGCAGAAAAAATATTTAGGAGGTAAAATGGAGTGGCATAGGGAAACTGATCCGACAGAAAAAAATTTTGTGTGTAAAATTAGCTTCAGCGTGTCAAAATACTTCAGAAAAGTTATATGAGAACCTTAGGACAAAACTTTTCTTTTGTCCTTTTTAGGGGATGAAACAGATGGCACAGGAAAAGTGACATCATAGAAACAGTTTTTTTATTCAAAATTGGCTTCAGCACGTCAAAATACTTTAGAAAAGTTAGATCAGAACCTTAGAACAAGACCTTTTTTATGGGATAAAAGGGGTGGTAAACAAAAACTGAAGTGATAGAAAATTTTTTTGTCTAAAATTTCATTTCAGCGCGTCATAAAACTTTAGAAAAGTTTATGAGGGCCTTGGGACAAGATCCTTTTTTTCTTTTGTAGACCTGTGTTATTAAATGGCATTTTCATTAAATTGAAAGAAACAAAAACTTTATTTTAATGTCAATTATGGAACTAGAAAGTTATAAAACACTTTATACCTCTTCTTCTATGAAAACTCACATTCTTTTCAAAATTACGAAAGACACACTTGAAATTTTTAAATTTGACAGAGATTTTGGCAGCTGTCAAGAATAAAAAAAGTAAATGAAAAATCTTCTTTGGCGGATCGATTATGTAATTATAAAGTAAAGATTTAAAACTAAAATTGTGCGAATTTTTATATATTTGTGACCTGTAGACTGATTTTAATTGAAAAAAACGATATTTTCTAGTAAAAATTCAATTTTAATCAAAACGTAAAATATTATAGCTAGAAATAAAAAATCCGGCTCAACAAATTGATAGATAATTTCAAAACGAACATATGGAAAGAAAAGTTTATGATAACTTTAACTTGACGACCTGCAGAATGATTCGGGTGGCACAGTAGGGTTTCGTCCCACTATGCGACGGCGAAATTTTATTTCATAATTTTTAGCGACATTTTTTGGGCGGTTCAATTTTTTTGTAAAAATTCTTTTTCGCACTTTTTACTGGCCTTATTACTTAGCTTCTAGTCCCCTATCAAATGTACATCCGTGGGATCTTTGCTGATGCAAGTGTGATTGTAGTCCCAATCTCTTTGTTTGATCTTGGAGAAACATACTTTCGATGTTGGCACTCTCAAAAATGGTGCGTTTGAGTGCTGCGCGCGAAAAACAAAATGGCCGCCGTCGCAAACACTTTTTCCCATTTATCTAAGTAACCATTGGGATTACGAAAGAAAGTTTTATACAAAAAATATTGCTAAATCAATTATACAGAGAAAAGGTTATTACAATTTTTCATGTAGAACTAACCGTTCTCTCAAAAAGTTTCATTTTATAGTTTCCAATGGTAAAAATTGATATGTCTAATGATGAGAGATTTTCCAGTGCATATTAACATATTTGACACTATTTCTCGGGCCACTAGAAACAATAATTATAACTAAAACATTACAAACATAAATAAATTAACAAATACCCCCATCTCCCCTATGTTTTACAGTAGCGGTAGGCATAAGAAATTGAAAGAAAAAGTACCTATATAATTTTAACATTTTCCTTTTTACTTCCTTCTCTTTCCCTCATCTGTGTAGCTGAAAAGAAACTTATAGAAATACAGTAGTTACAGATTTATATAGACAAAGTACAGACAAGCAATACTCTTCACTTCTACAATGACGTTTTTAATTAAAATCATCATCACTTTCAATGCAAGTCTCACTTAGCCCGAAATCTTCATCATCGCCTTGCTCGCACTCTCCCATATTATCACATCGGTCGAGATTACCTTCGTACTTACACATTTCGGTACACCGGAGTCCATTCGACTGACACGTACATGGAGGAGAGCAACGCCTTTGAGAGCATGAGCAGCGATAAAGTTCCAAGATAAGCTCTGGAGCACAAGGTTTGGTACAAGCAACTGGCTCGTATGTGCTCCCTACTTTCTTCCATCCAAAATCTGAGGGTGGTGGGTTATTGGGATGCTGAATAAGGTCCTGATTTCACTCAAAACACTGAAGGTGGGCCCTTAGCAAAGGGACGGATCCAGTGCAGATCTTGTTGGAGGAAATTTTTCATCTTGACATTGTTTCTGGGTGAACAACAACCATCTCACAGCTCCTATGTCGGTCAGTGTTGTTTTGGGGATATAAAGCTGACAAATGAACGCTTCCAAGTTAGCCCTAACATCTTCTGTGAGAGACAGTGTAGTCCTCAATGTAGCCAAAGCTTCTAACAGCTTATCACTTGCAAAATTAAAAGTTTTTCACCACTTTATTTTACCTTTGCCAGCAAATGATCATGTTACATCTGCTCCTGAAAAGAGCGTGTAATCCAGGAAGTGCAGAGGCCCTGTAAATTTAACCTAGTTGAACAAACCTTTTCATGCCATGGCCAAGGAAAAATGCAAACTCTTTCGAAAGTTGGGGATATCGTCTTAGTGCCAAAATTAGGACATAGTATCGGGGGAGAATACATGAGTAGTTTTAATTCCTTTCTGTACTAAATATACTACATGTGATATGATCTTTGTGTCCGCCTCCTCCTGCGTATTTGAAAGACTGGATACATCATCGCCATATGATGAAGCTGCTTTGTCCCTTCAACTGATTTACAAACCTTTTGTTATTAGTCACGCCAAATTGAAGAATCTGACCGGAAAGGAACTCAGTTCATCCTTCGTCTTATCGTGGGACAAGAATTTATTCATTGCTATACTTCCAATTTTCGTTTCTGGTCCTATTTTGTACTGAATTGGATCTGAGCCTTTCTGCCGAATCAATCTCATGGCTTTCTTCAACCAGTTTTCTTTGTAAGAGTCGAAAACAACATGAACATCACTGTAATTGCTGAATTTTTGCCCGATCCATTTGCTGAAGCTTAAACCGAGGTCACGGCATGTCTTCACAGTGCTAGATTTGTGGTAGGTGTGGAGAAGCGCCATGCCATCTATTATCGCAGCTTTTTCCTGTATCTCCTCATTTTCTTCTAAAACTGCAGGTGTGGTGGAAACATGATCATCATCGTTTTCTTTGGCAGGTATACCTTACATTGATTCAAGACCATCCATAAGTTTGTACTTAATAATCATTTATTAATTCCCATAGATCAAATACATGATATAGGACAAGTCAAATTAATTTTGGCACAATTGTTTACACATATTTACAAAATACAAAAAACGCAAAAATACAAAAATATTTATCTATATTAGCTGCGAATTCAGAAACTCATTTACAGAGACAATGGTGCATACTCCCGTCAACTGCAAACAATGACTTTGGTAGTGCTGAGAACTCGTAGTTGCTCAAATAGTATCTCAAATCTACGTCAGGTCTGCTTCTGGATGTTATCTATAATCTTAAAATAAGAGATAAATCTGTCCTTATGCCTATAGATTTGTCTTTGAGGGTAAATAACTATTAATAAATGTAACACCATGAAATAATTTTAAAAGTTAAGTTTCTGGGAAAAATTGTTAGTCCTGCATAAAAGCTTATAATTACCTTTTTTGTGTAAAATTGATTTAGCAATATTTTTTGTATAAAACGAAGAAATGGGTTGTTGAAATAAATATTAATTATTTTTGGCGTCAATGAGGAGCAAAATGAATATTGAAAAATACAGTATGCAGAGAGAACTAGACGTAATAAATTTAATTAGCCAGTTGCATTAACCATTTTCGATTACTATACACCAACAATTTCGAATTTAGCACCCTAGTTACTTCGTTCAATATGCATTAGGATATATTATCTTCTAATGGTTTTCAAATGAAAATCACTCGTTGCAAAAGTAAATGTGTCGAGAGCAAATTAAAAAATAAACATATTATATAAAAATAAATTACCAAAATTAGTTTTTAATTAGTTTAGATTGTTCTAAAAGTAAAAAGATATTATCAAATTAGCACTTATTGTCCTCCACTAAAAACTAATTAAAATAATTCACTATATAACAGAATATTTTTAACTTCTTCAGTAATAATGATAAGCAACGTTGCAGTCGAAAGCTACTGATTTTGAATATTTGTTAAACTTTTTATGTACCGAGTGTCCACAGGTGGATTCCGGAAAAGGAAAAACTTTTTAATTCTTGCTTTTACGAAAAAAAGTTATTCTTGATGGAAAAGTCTGTTGCACGACAAACTCTCTTTTCGGTTAACAGATCCTTGCTAACTCTACAGGGTAAGCCAAAAAACTTGATTCGATTACGGATAGTTTCCAAATATTTTGAAAATATTTTCGGAATAAATTTAAACGACGCTTTTATATGATGTTAGGGAAAAACAATAATTTGTTTTTTTTATTGTGATTCATTTCATAGCAACAGATTCCGTAAACTTAGTTTTCGTGATTTTCGATCAAGTTAGTAGTCATTGATAATGAAGAAAATTTGACATTTACTTGCATACTAAATTGTTATAATAGTCGTTTAATTGGTGAGAATTAGATTTTCGTAACAACCAAAATAAGATTCGCCCATTTAAACCAATATTCAATCACACCTTAGAAGTTAATGATGATTCAAAACGTTTGAACTTTTGTTTGTGGATCGGAGAAAATATTCTTAGAGATAGACGTTTCGTTGAAAACATAATTTTTCCGATGAGGTAACCTTTTGTACTGATGGACCAGTTATTATGCAAAATTCTAGATATTGAAGCAGTGATAATCCAAATTCTGGTATACATTGTAGGGGACAACATTCGAAAAAGTCAACGTCTGGTGTGCATTCCCAGTACTCTGGAATCATTGAACAAAATATTTTTTTGAGCGAAATTTAAAATCAACATTTCATATGTTCGATACCTTTTTCTCAATTACTTGCATAATTTGCCACTAGCAAGTCGATTAAATTGTATTTCCAAACTTATTCCACTCTCACTGTTCGTTAGAGGTTAAATAATCAATTTAGAAATAGATGGATCTGAAGATAAGAACCGATACCTTGGCTACCTAAGAGGCCTGATCTCAAGATTATGGATTTTTATTCGTGTATGCATACAGGATTCATAATAGCCTCGATTTCTTAAAAGATAAAATAAGAGAGGCTATTGTAGGTATACCACTAAAACAAATTCGAAACAATTTACCGGGAGTTGAGAGCTCGAGTAGAACTAAGTGCAGAAGTGGGTGGTGATACTTTTGAATAGCTTTTCATAAACATAAACACATCGCATATAATAGACAACTCCCAAATCCAAAACCAAGGCTGTCCGGAAGGGAGTTACACGTTTGGAGAAACGCAAACATACATTCATGCTTCCCGGCATTGTTAGTACCAGGGCTGGGAATCGAATCCAGTACGCGATTGATAGTACGACCAGCGTATTTGCCACACAATATGCTTTAACCGACTGAGCTACCGTGCTGGTTGCCGATGAGTTGGTATTTTTATTTAACAAAATGTGTTATCATTCATAAAAATTATTCTTCTTATTTAAAATTGAAAATCTCGATTTTTTATATGGATATATCAGATATCAAAATATTCTTTTTGTAATATAATGTATGAAACTCATTTTAAAATCATTTCAAACATATTTTCAAAATATTTGAAAATTTTCCATAATCAAATCAAGATTTTTGGCCAACGCTGTAGAGGTGGCAAAGATTCTATAATGAAAGAGAGGGTTTCTGTTGAAGCAGACTTGTTCAACAAGAATTACTTTTAAAGAACGTATATTATCTTATATTCTAAAATAATAATTACAACTTGAAGTGCGTGATAAAATTTGCCTTTTAAATCTCATCCTAATGTAAAAGTTTATATTATGTCGGTAATATTACATAAACATAAAAAGTATATTTCAACTAAAAAAGAAAAAACAACTTAAATTCAAGAGTTATTATTTTATTTCATTTTTTTTAATTTTAATTGCCTTATTTATATTATTGCCCTGGCGAAGATTAGCTAATGCTACTCCACTTCTTAACCAGGAGGATCAGATGAGATACGGTTACCCATCCAAGTGCCGGACTCAACCGGCATGCCTTAACGCCGCTGATCGATGTCTCGCCACTACCTACCTTAAATCATATTTTATTGTTTTTAATTGTGTACATGTGAGATAGGCTATATTATTTAGTACCTTATTTATATATAGTTAACAATGTGTGTATATATGTCCAAGGCGTTAAAACGCGCGTATACGTGAAGCGGCCCGGAATGCGATGGCAGCAGGAGAGATACAGAGAGTCAAAGTCTGAATTTAAGGATGATGCCATTTTCTTTTTATTAAATCTGCCGTAGCTTAAAATAGTTAAGGAAAAGGGTTTTTAATTATTTGCTCAGCTGTTAAAGTTAATCGACACAGGAAGATTATGCTAAAAAGTAATTGCTTAAAGTAATTATTAATAAATAAAGACTGGACGATACAGGGACTAAGCTTTAAATGTAATATTATTTATCTGTGCTGGAACAATTTAGGGTTACATGGTTTTCCTGTTGCTCGATTTATTAGGGGAACTTGGGGGGCGGGGTGTCTGTCTTGTTGTTGGGGAGTTGTGTTTTGGACCACTGAAACTGGTACCGTATCTCACTTACTGCAACATAAGTAATCAGATGACATAAGACGCATTTAAGATCAGTCTTAAAAATGATGGTGACAAGAAATATTTAGCGGTATGATTTTTCTCTTAGGACACATTTTTAAAAATCCGCCTATATTTCTTCCTAGGAGCATTTCGTCTAATATTTGGGCCAAAGGAATCTTTTTAATGAACTTGATCTTACTAAATTGAGTTTTAGACCAGAATCAATATATAAGATGGCCACCAATAGAGGGTGCCCCAGAATTGAATTTCCAAATGCTAACCTGTCATTCTTGAGTTCTTATTGGATCCATATAACCCAACTCATTACAAAAATGTATTCTTGAGGAACTATATCATCCCAAAGCGAGATAGAAAAAATATTGTTTTTAATAACTAATATTACATGATATCAATCAAGTATCTCTTTTTCCTCAAGGAATTTAATTTCTCAAGGAATTTAATGTTTGAGTACATAATACTTGAACTTCTACAAAGCATTAAAGGGGTTGCGAAAAAGATGGTCTAGACATTTTTTTGTAGCATCAGTGAAAACATTAGGGATGATCGTGTTTTCCTCTGATTATATCTAACATTCATTTACAAATTTAGAACATTTTGCATAAGAGAGCAGCACAGTTTATTTGAGAAAATGTTATTCATAACAATAAATGCTCTACATTTGTTGTAGAATACAAATCAATATTATCTCGGGAACCATGCACTTTTTGATAAATATACCTATATACAAAATTATTGCTTATAAAGTTCTCTATACGAAACATCTCTACAATTTTTTTCATAAAATTAATAGTACCGTGAGAAATAAGGCGCACACATAAGTTGACACAAAAAATTGTAATCTTTGCTATAATCTGCTTAACGCAAAAGCAATATGTAGCGCTTCCATCCTTCACCCCTAAAAATATCGCAATTTTTAAAGAAGTGAGAACATTGTATATTGTACTTGTTACTACGCCACCCCAGAGGTAAAGTAATTGCCCCTTTTTTTAGATAGTGTCCCCTGTATACCTAATCCACTAATTATCAGAAGGTTGCCTGCATTAATTAATCTTCGTCGTCTACAATAGATTCGACATTCATGCATGCCTGTACGTGGCAAGGTTAACACATTGTTTCTTTTGTTGTCACAGTTGCTGTTAATATTCCGCCGACTTTTTTCCATCCCCAATCAGTAGCTTCTAGCGTAACGTTTTTCCATGTTTGAATTTGGCATGAAACGCGATATGAGTGTTGCCGAACAGCAGCAGAAGTTGGTGGTAGTTTTAATAACATTACAGTATTTTTCGTTTTACCAACAAGTTTGTTAAAAGTCATGAATCTGTATACATCAAGACTTTTTTCTGAGGAGGTAAGAGTTGTATAAAGCTAGAAAAATCGCACTACGTCTACAATTTCTTCATGACTAACTTTTTCATTATTAAAAGTTTAGACGATGTATTGTAAGTCATCTCTTTTATTGATTGCATTAACTTTTCTTTTGAAAAAAAATGCTGAGGTTGTGTCGCAACCGCTAATGACGTGTGTAAATAATAGTTTCTTTACAGTTGAGAATAATTGTAAATCTCGTGAACTGTAAATTCTTTTCGCTGATATTACTTATTGAATTATTATAGAATTATTGTAGAATAAACAATAATTAATAATTATATTTGACACTTTATTTAAAAAGTCACACACTAAAAACATTACTTGATTAACACAAAACATCTAATTACTAATAGCATGTTAACTATTCAATATGTTTCGTTCTGCGATGAAATTCAAGATTTTCAGCTAATCTCACCGCTGCTGAATTGTCTACTTGGAGAATAGGAATTTGTTTCAATTCCATTGTTTCACAAAATAATCTGGTCAGCCAAATAATTTCTTTGGCTGCTTCATTTGCTGCTACTATTTCTGCCTCTGTGGTCGAAGTAGCTACCATTGGCTGTCTTTGACTTAGCCAAGAAATAGCTCCACCTGCGTATATAACACAAGTTGATCGACTAGTCCTTGTACACCTTCCGAAGTCTGCATCACTGAAACAATGTACAATGCCTTTATGATGGTGCCAAATTCATAGTGCCTGAAATATACCGAAATACTCTCTTGACTCGAACAACATCTTCTGTAGATGGATTTTCGAGTGATCTTGATAAAAATCCCACGCTGTAAGCAAGGTCTGGCCTTGTGCCAAGCATCAGGTACATCAATACTCCGACTGCTTGTCTATATGGAAAGTTGTGTTTCTTGGTGTCATCTTTCCCTGTTTTTGAGGTTTCGGAATCTTTCAGAATCGGCGTTGAAATTGGCCAACATTCTGAAAAATTAAAACGTTCAAGAATTCTTCTTGCATACGCTTTCTGACTTATCTTGATTTTACCATCTTCCTGTTCGATCTCAAGTCCTACAAAATATATACGGCCTTTTTTGAAACAATCTTGAATTCTGAATTCAGCTCTTCAAGAAGAACTTCTAAGTCTTGTGGATCAGTTGCTCCAACTAAGCCGTCATCTACGTACAGAGCTAATATGAGCTTTTTGCTATTTTGCTCTCTAATATACAAACATGGATCAGCTTCACTCGCTCTGAATCTCAACTTTAATAGAATATTTCCAAATCGTTTGTTCCAGCACCTTGGCGCTTTCTTTAGACCGTACAAACTTCTCCTTAATTCGCAGACTTTTTCTGTGCCGTCATTATATCCATCTGGTTATTTCACAAAGATTGTTTCTTCGAGTTCTCCATACTAGAATGCCGTTGACACATCGAACTGTGCAAGGTGCATCTGCTCGTTCGCAGCAATGCTAAAAATTTAACTAATCGTTCCCAACTTTGCTACTGGGTTAAACGTTTGACTATAATCCATACCTTGACGTTGGCTGAATCCCTTGACAACTAATCTCGCTTTATATTTGTCAACACTGCCATCAGGATTTGTCTTCAAACGAAAAACCCACTTACGTGATATCGCCTTGGCACTTTTTGGTAAAAAAAGTCAATTTCCAAGTTTGGTTTTGTTTCAATGAAGAAATTTCACTCTCCATAGCTTTTCTTCATTCAGCACGTTGTTTGCTATTTAAGACATCTTCGAACGTCTCTTTCCGTCATATTCACGAACTCCTCTGCTGCCATGACAAAATTATCAAGGTATTTCGGTTTTCGTAGCATCGAACTATCTCTGAGACGTTGTACTAATGACAGGTCAGAATCTTCTTCCTTTTTAAAGTCGGTGTCGGCTTCAGTTTTGTACTCATTGGTACTTCTTTCTATTTTAGTCATATTTTCATCATCATTTTCTTCATGCTTTTCTTCAAGCTCGACATCTCCGAATGGTAATTCTATTTTTCCTACGAGGTACCCCTTTACAGCTTTTTCGTCCATCTTTCTTCGTCTTTGAATTGGAATATGAATATAGCAAGTACCAATTATTCGTAGATGTTTTATGACAAAGCCGCTGCAAATTTTACGTGACAAAATGGGTCTATCATTGATGTAAAAGATAAATTAACAAGGGTGTATATTATTTTGCTAAAGATTTCTATTATTAGCAGACTGTAATTTCTAAAATCTAAGTATTTGACTATAATAGTAAAACTCACCGTTCAGTCGAAATCCTGGTGGTTGCAATTTTATAAATGCCGGAGATTGAAGGAAATCAGGAAAAGGAAACTTTAAGGTAAAGACGAGGAATCGGCAATATTCGAAGAATTATCGCGCGACACAATACTATTCAAGTAATTGCTATGTTTAACTATATTTAACTATATGAGAAAATGGTTTTACTTATATCAAAAAATGAAATTTTGTCTAACACCTTTTAGAAATTTCTTTAACTATCTATCTTTCTATAATGTGTAATGGCTCACTGGTAGCAGTATCAGTAGTCCACTTTTTGTTGCCCTTTTTGTATGGGAGAATAAAATTCCTGTATAAATGATAGAGTTTATCATCTATTCACTGCTAGGTAATTTGGGTTGCCTATTTCAATTTAAGTTCAAATAAAATAAAAAGCGGCGCAAACATTCCCCCCGGGCTGAACTAAGTTTCAGAATGATAAAATAAGATAAATGAAAAATCTATGCTAAAACTACTATTTACAAACATTACTACTATTATTACTAGTTACAAACTAAAATAATGAAAATTTATTGCAAAGGCAAAGGGCAGACCTTAATGACAGGTCTCCTATAGATTCCATTTTTAGTGCGAACATCAACTACTCTAATAACGTGATCGCGTCCAGGATAGACTTGATCGATAATACCTAAAGGCCACTGAAGAGGCGGTGTATTTGGTTGTTCCAGGACAACAATGGTACCTATTTTGACAGGATTACTATCAGTATTCCAACGTTGTCGAGTCTGTAATGTAGTGAGATACTCTAAATGCCATCTTCTCCAAAAATCTTGGACCATCCGGTCAATCATTTGGAACCTATTTAATCTATTAATATTTTGATCAGTGAGATCAGAAGCGGGAATATTGGTGGCGGGAGTTAGAGTCAAAAAATGTGAAGGTGTCAAAGCTGTAGGGTGTACAGGATCAGAACTAAGTACACATAAAGGACGTGAATTCAAAAGACTTTCAATCTGAACGAGTAGAGTATTAAACTCCTCATAAGTCAATAGCTGATTGTGTATTACTTTGTACAAATGTGTTTTAACGGACCTTACATTAGATTCCCAAAGACCACCCATATGTGGTGCACCTGGAGGTATCAGTTTCCATTGAATTCCTTTGGTAGCTATTCACTAAATATTGTATTATTATATTTCGGAGATAGTATGAATTGATAAAGTTTATTCAAAACTGCCTTTGCGCCTATAAAATTGGTACCATTATCAGAATACATCTCCGAAATCGCTCCACGTCTAGCAATAAACCGTTTGAAAGCTTGAAGAAAATTTGGTGTGGACAAATAAGTAACAAGCTCAAGATGCACTGCTTTGGTTGCCATGCATATAAGCAAACAAATATATGCTTTAACAGGACGAACTCCTCGTTTACGATAAGGAATTAGCTGTACAGGACGAGCATAGTCACATCCAGTACGTAAGAATGCCTTGGCTTGTTCGACTCTAAAACTAGGAAGATTTCCCATCACGGGAATCTGTGATTTTGGTTTTAATCTAAAACAACTATTGCATTGTTGGATTCTATATCTAATGACACTACGAGCTGAAAGAATCCAATAGCGTAATCTAAGCAAAGAAAGGACTAGGTGGGGGCCAGTGTGAAGGTTGATGCTATGATAATGGTCTATAAGAAGTTCTACTAAATGATCATTTTTTGGAAGTAATATAGGATGCCGTCCATCAAAATTTAAATTACCATGAGCTAGCCTACCTCCAATTCTAATTATATCGTCTTTCAAGAAAGGACGTAAATGTTTTAAAGATTTTGGAATAGTGTTTTTCTTGAGTGAAGCTATCTCTGAGTGAAAATGTCGACCTTGAACTATTTTAATCAATGTACTTTCAGCCACATCTAAGTCGGAAACTGAAATTGAAGAAGCTATTGGCAACAATTTTAGGAATCTATGAACATAAACAGTCGATCTCAGTAGTTTGATCCACTTCGAGTTACGCATAATTAGTGTATAAAGTGGATTGTCGATATTTTCGGCTACTACTAAGGAAATTACCTTGCACTCTGGTAGATTTTCTTGTGAACATGCTACGCTAATTGGCCACTCATCGGAATCTAATTTTAACCATTCAGGGCCACTTTTCCAAGAAGTGTTAGCTATAAATTGAGAAGGAGTTAAACCTCTAGACAAACAGTCGCTGATATTGTTTTTTCCATTTACATGAAACCACGAACTAGACTCGGTTAAGGACTGGATTTGGGCCACCCGATTTGATACGAAAGTTTGTAATTTGGATGGATGGGATGCGATCCAATTAAGTGTGACAGTAGAATCGGATAATGCAAAAATATGGGTAATATTTAAACGAGATCCATAACAATTTACAATAAAATCAAGAAGTTTAGCGAGCAAGTGTGCCGCACACAACTCTAATTTAGGAATAGAGATAACTTTCATCGGAGAAACTTTTGACTTGGCACAGAGAAGATGTACCTGAACTTCTCCACTTGAATTTGTACTACGAAGATAGACGACAGCGCCGTAAGAAGTTAAACATGCATCTGCAAAACCTACTAAAACTATGGACTGTTTCAATGCAACACCTATATGTCGAGGGAGAGTAAATTCTAAGAAATGAGGTAATCCAATAGAAAATTGATTCCAACGATTTACTATATCAGGAGGGCATGGCTCATCCCAATCTAGCTGAGATATCCAGCAATCTTTAATCAAAATTTTTGCAACAAGGTAACAGGGGCTAGGAATCCTAAAGGATCATAACAATGAGCAACAGTTGATAAAATATTACGCTTGGTACAAGGTTTATCAGATAAATCAAAAGAAAATGACAACAAATCAGAACTCGGATGCCATTGTAAACCTAGTACTTTAAGGGTATCGGTTTCAAAGTTCACCACGTCGGTGGTTCGAGCCTCTACCGGAATTTCTTCTGGTAACTGTTTTGAATTGGTCGCCCATTTAACTAGCTGGAAACCTCCATTACGAAATAATTCGACCAATTGACGATATAAAACAATAGCTAAGCTATCCGAAGACACACTCGATATAAGATCATCTACATACATGTCTCTTTTAACTACTTCAGAAGCTAGAGGGAATGAGATTTTTTCATCGTCAGCTAATTGGCGTACAGTACGCAGTGCTAGAAATGGTGAGGTTTTGACCCCAAAAGAAACAGTATTCAATTGATAAATTTCGATGGGCTCATGTGGAGAGAATCTCCAAAGAATTCTTTGAAATCTCCGATGATCTTCTCTTAAATTGATTTGTCTATACATCTGTCGAATGTCCGCAGTGAAAGCTACTTTAAATAACCTAAAATTTAAAAACATCGTGCAAACATCTGATTGTAATTTTGGACCAGTGTATAATAAATCATTCAATGAATAAAGAGAGTCCGTCTTGCACGAACCATCGAAGACAATCCGGACTGGAGTTGTAAGAGAATCTTTTTTAAAGACTGCGTGGTGAGGAATGAAATATTGTGCGGAAGAACTATAATTTTCTACGACTTTGGACATGTGACCTTGGACTAAATAATCTCGGATTATTTCCGCATATTGCTTTCTAAGAGTGGGATTAGTAAGTAACCTTTTTTCTAATGACAAAAATCTTTGAAGAGCTATAGTATATGAATCTCCTAAAAAAGAACTATCAATTTTGAAAGGTAGTGCTACTGTATACCTTCCGGAAATGTCCCGGCTACAAGTACTTTTAAAGATATTCTCACATTCCACATCGTCGGGGTCTACTATGACCGAATTTGGTAAATCTTCATCTTCCCAGAATTTCTTAACTAACTTTTCGATAGGGAGTTCTAAACTAATATAAAAACTATGGGTAGTGACAGATGGGGACGAAATGGGGGCTGAGCCCATTACAACAAATCCTAAAGTAGTTTCAATTGCTACTGGAGTATTTGGGGGACCTACTATGCGTTTTTCACCCATCAACTGAGCAAATAAACTTGCCCCGAGAATTCCATCAATTTTTTGCGGAAAATAAAAATCACTATCAGCCAAGGGCAGTGAAATCAAATGAGAAAGAGTACCTAAATCAACCTGGGCAGGAGGTAGTTGCTCTGCAATTTTGTCAACTACCAGTACCTCTACAGGATATCTTTTGGTTGCATCAAATTGAGAAATGACTATTATAGTTGAACATCCATGTACAGAACTACTAACAGAACCAATTCCATAAACATGCGAATGATATTTTGACATGGAAAGTTTCAACCGTCGACTAAATTCTAGAGAAAGAAAATTTGCTTGGCTACCACTATCAATTAGAAAGCGGGCTTCATGAAAATTACCAAAACCATCTAATACATGTACCTTAGCTGTAGACAATAACACAGTATTGTTACCAGAGGGGTTATGATTATGTGTAATAGAACAATAATTTACTAATGGGGGCAGTGGGTGATCACTGGAAAGACTACTTACTACCTTTGTTCAAGCTAGAGGAGGGTCCGGGTATAGAACTTTCATTTACCTCCGAATTATCAACTATTGTCCGATCTGACTTATCTCCACTATTGTATGGATTTTGTATGTTTTGCCGAGGCGATTTAAAATGTAACAAGCTATGATGTTTAAGATGGCAAATTTTACAAGTATAACTACTTTTACAGTTGATGACTTTATGTGAGAATAAACAATTTAAACATAAATTATTGTTTCGAACAAGTTGATAACGTTCCTCAGGGGATAATTCTAAAAATTTAGGACATTTAAGAATTGAGTGCAAATTGACTTTACAGATAACACATTTAAAATTCATATTATCTTGAACCATAAAAGAATGAGTTGCTCTTGATCTGCTATTACTATTCGAAGTATTGCTACTATGGAGAATTGAACTATGTCTATTGCTACTACCACTCGGTTTATGAATACTACTAGTTCTATTACAAATTCTTGCCTGCTCTATTTCAAAATTGATTATATCTTCATATGAAGGCATTTCAGAATTCCTTCTAGTGTTTTCAAATAATTGCTGTGTTTCAGGATTAAGTTTCTGAAATGCTAAATATGCCAATATATAATCTGCCAAATTTGGAATATTTAATTTCGACAGTGCTGTTACCGCCGGGTGAAATTTTTCTAAAAATAAATTTAAAGTATTCGCATTTTCAATTTGGGCTTGTTTAAAATTGAACAATTGATCTAAAAATGTATAAGCTATAATGCGTTTGTCTTCAAATTTACCTGTAAGCGCTTTAAAAATAATTCGATAATTATCACCGGTGGGAGCAATGCCTGAGCAGACAGACAGAGCACTCCCACTTAGGCAGCCTATCAAATAATGAACTCTATCTATGTCAGTTAAATCTGTGTTGTTATGTATCATGTTATTATAACATTCTATAAACAAAGGCCAATCTTTAACATCACCATTAAATTTCGGAAGTGGTAATTCTGGCAACTTACGTGTAGACCTACGAATCTGATGGGATGGTTGTGAATTATTCGAACTATTACTACTGCTACTACTAGCATTTAACTTTTGTGCTACATGTTGTATATGACATATTAATTCGTCAAATGTGTCTAATATTTGATAACTCGGAACAAATTCATCATTTAGCTCATATTCTAGCGTATTTATTTGATCTAAAATATCTAAAAATTTTGTTTCAGTTGTTTCCAAAATTTCATATCTAAGATTAAACTGATTTACTTTTTCGGGCGTCGCTACTATTGTCAAATAATCGCTGAATACGAGAAAAATATTGTTCCTTTTTCGCAACTAAAATGGACAATTGCTGCTGCTTTCTTGTGGCCATCCTGTATATAACTACTATAAATTTTAGGAAATTGCACTATATATAAATAATTTATTCAATTATTGTGAAACGTACTATAAGTAAGAAACTAGCAAATGAAATATTTTACATCACTTTTTGAATAAGCAAAAACATAACTCTTGAAAGGAACAAAAAACTAATTATTCAAAAAGAAACTATGTATTCTTTTTCAAGCACTAGGAAAACCACGAATTTATCTAATTTTATTTTACAACTATTTCAAAATGTGAAAATCGAATTTCTAACTAATTTAATAAAAATGAAATATACTAAATAGGAACAATCCAGGCTCGAATCTGGACCAAATGTATATTATTTTGCTAAAGATTTCTATTATTAGCAGACTGTAATTTCTAAAATCTAAGTATTTGACTATAATAGTAAAACTCACCATTCAGTCGAAATCCTGGTGGTTGCAATTTGATAAATGCCGGAGATTGAAGGAAATCAGGAAAAGGAAACTTTAAGGTAAAGACGAGGAATCGGCAATATTCGAAGAATTATCGCGCGACACAATACTATTCAAGTAATTGCTATGTTTAACTATATTTAACTATATGAGAAAATGGTTTTACTTATATCAAAAAATGAAATTTTGTCTAACACCTTTTAGAAACTTCTTTAACTATCTATCTTTCTATAATGTCTAATGGCTCACTGGTAGCAGTATCAGTAGTCCACTTTTTGTTGCCCTTTTTGTATGGGAGAATAAAATTCCTGTATAAATGATAGAGTTTATCATCTATTCACTGCTAGGTAATTTGGGTTGCCTATTTCAATTTAAGTTCAAATAAAATAAAAAGCGGCGCAAACAAAGGGGAAGTATTAAAGCGAATTAAAATGTTAGTTTGTAGTTAATATGCTATTAGTAATTAGATGTTTTATCCTTGGCTTCTTACTCATCCAGGGTTCGTATGAACTAATGCCTTTTTCTGTAAATTTTCCAGTTCTATTCAAAACATATACTGCGGAATTTACGAATTCCGCCGAAATTGCTTCTGGAAATTTTATGTCTGGATTGGACCACTTGAAAGTCCTTGCCATTTCGAATATTGTACGATTTTCACGCTCACTACTATCATTTTGCTTAGGCGTGTATGGCGCTGTTAGTCTCTGAGTAATTCCTTTTTGTTGTAGAATTTCTCTGACTTCAGCATTATCAAACTCTCCACCATTGTCACTCAGTAATTCCTTAATAGTGTCCTTGTAATTTTGCATGTGCGAGCATCTTCTTCAGCACACTTTTTACTGCTGGTTTCTCTTTGACAATAAAGCCATATCGAAATTTTGTGTAACTGTCTTTAAACACAACTTCTTAAAAGATTCTTTGAAAGGTCCACATACATCAGTTGACATTAACTCTCCAGGTATAATACTTTCTTCCTAGTATCGAATAGTAAACGATGCGCTTTTCCAAAAATTCACGACTCGAAGAGTTCCTTGTCCAATTTAACCTTAATGCCCAACTCTCTCTCAAGCATTTCTTTCACATGTCTTTCATCTCGATGTCCCCACCTCTCACGGTACAACTGCAACGTTGAACTATTGGCAACAGTAACATTTATCCCCACCTCTTGGTCAGGGACAATTAGTTTTATCTCTGCCTTATATAATGTTCCGTATGCTTCACGAATTCCACTCAGCACTGTTTTGCCATCAACATCAAGCCAACATCTGGTGGTTGTGGATTTGAACTCGCCATTTTGATTTTGATTTCTGTCCTGAGCTGCCAAGGCAGAGAATAACTTTCTTGAAATTTTTGGGACATACCACACATTCTTAATGTTAGATTTTGACTTCGTCGTTTACAGTTGATAAAATTCGAATAGTTCATTTTCCATGTGCTGTTAGAGTTTCTTTTCCAGCAGACTTTATGTTACGTGGGTCCTTAAACTCAGTAAACTCAACGAATACATTTGGGCAATTCGTTACGTGGTTTGTTGCTCCGTTGTCTATCCACCAATCGGTTGAATTCTTTTCAGTTATGCAAACTTCGTTGCAAATCGAAATAAAAGCTACATCGGTGTCGAATACATTGGTCTGATCGTTACTTGTTGTCCTATTTTTGGTTGGTGGTCCACCAGATATCCACTTCCTGCATTCTCGTACCCAATGTCTCTTCCTTTTGAAGTAATTACAGAAATCTGCTCTCCTTGTCCATTTATTACTCGACTTAGGTTGACCTTGTTTTTGCTTGACAGTTTTTGTCACTAATGCCTCTTGAGTGAACTTTTCGCTGTCTACAGATTTTCTGCAATTTCTCTCAAACATGCACAGCTGCATTGTTAATTCGTCAAAAGTTTGCTTCGAACTGCTGCTTTAATGCCTCCCACGTATCATGTGCTGCCTCTTTGCCAAGATTTTCTGATACACTGCATCAGTAACTGAACTTGTAATCATCGACTTGGCGTAACTATTTGCCTTGCGGTACAGATCGCTTTTCTCTTTATGTTGCTTTATTTGAGTCTCCGTAGCATTTTTTCCTAAACGTTCTGGTTTTACTAACTTGTTATCAATCGCATCTAACGCTCCTTCATGATAGTCAATCAGGTCTCGTATTTTACGTTTCCATACAGCCCAATCTGACTCACCAGTTAAAGGTTTAATATGCTTCGCTAAATTCATCCTATGAGTTAGGCAAAACTCCCCAAGATCAATAAGATCTTTTAAGTACGTTTGGATCTGGGCCCATAACCTATTGAATTATTATAGAATTATTGTAGAATAAACAATAATTAATAATTATATTTGACACTTTATTTAAAGTCACACATTAACCAAAACATCTAATTACTAATAGCATGTTAACTACAAACTAACATTTTAATTCGCTTTAATATTACTTTGTTCTTCTTTTAAAAAGTTAATGTTTTTGTTGGATGAGAAAGAGCAATAAGAAGGACTAGCTGGTCAATATCTTGCCCTACGACAACAGGTGTGTCGCACTTATAACATTTTTCGATAGCAGTTTGTACTATTAATAAATCAGCGTCATCCACAGCATCGATTCCTTCATTCCTAAATTTTTTCACTAGTTCTGCAATCAAACGTTCTTTGTTAAACAAATTATTAAGGAACTTCTGCTGAGTTTCAAAAACAACAGTGTTTTCATCAAATATAATTTCAAGAGAGGTTCTTTGCAGTAATCGCCTTTGTCGTTCTAGGCTCCTCGTCCTGTTTGCATTGTCCAAATAACCATCGAACATGACAGTTACTCTATTACTGTAATGTTTTCTTATGTAACTAACGTAAGCGTTGTAAACGTTATTAAATTCTCCTTTTCAGTGTTAATAATCTGATATAAAGTTACCTCGTTAGTTTTTTCATTAGGCCTTTGTCATCAAAAAGAGAAAGATGTACTGAACCCAGGTCAAAACTAAAGCACGTTTCTAACTCAAGACTCGAATGAATTGTGCCAATAATTCTTTAAAAATTGCGATATTTTTATAATACTTATTATATTTTTATAATAATTATTGTTATAGTTTCCCATATGCTAAACAAAAAAGTTTATTATACATATAATATTGAGCATAATATGCATGAAGTTTTTGTCTAATTTGACAACAGTAATCCTAATGATTTGTTTACATGAGAGTGTTGTTTTTTTTAACATTTCGTAATAAATTACTGAAGTGTAATCTCCAAAATTGTATTGCATTTTTGTGGTTAGCATTTTGTTATCACAATTTCCCATGAAAATGTACTTGTTGATATTTGGTGGTAATATGACGACGATGACGAACAAATAGGAATTGCTATTGTATAAAACCGAAGTGAATAATTAAAATAAATTCAGTTATTTTGTTTTAATTAATCTGCGGCTGAAGGTAAATAAAAATTTAATAAAACCGAATTAAACCGTTTTTTGTTTATATTTTGAATTACTTATTGCTGATGTGTATTGCTGCCAACAGTTAAGAAATGTTCAAAATATCCTCCCTTCTTAAGTGTCTAAACATCCTTGACATCCAACATCTAGATAAGCTTTGATGATTTTTTATTTACTTTCAATCATATTAAACGTGAGATATTTTTGTTTTAAGGAAAATATTTATATAATATTTCGACAGGGCAGGGAGGGACGTCAAGTTTATAGGGACGTGGCGAATGCCCCACTGTCTTCCATGACGCTACGCCACTGGGTATTAGTTCGCAATTTCCATAATTATTGATCTAAAATAGTTAGATTGGTTATAACAAACTGCAACTAAATAGCATTGTTCTATGAGTATTAAAAATTAAAATATATTTTTTTTCAACTAGAATTATGAAATTAATTTATTAATCCACGCAGCCGTATTATATCATCTTATCTTATATTTTATTAGCATCGTGTCCGATATAAAAGGAAGTTATGCTAAACAAATAATTAATATTTACAAGCAACGCATTTAAAATCAAATTCGTACTTTCCACATTCCCATGATTACATTTTATCGCAGAATAGTAAAAAGTGAAAGAAAAATCTATTTATCTAATACGTGCCGCGCCTACTTCTTTAATTTATTTACATACTTAAAGTATTCATATGAGCAGAAGTTTTAGGTTTAATACTTGTCTAACTATTAGAATCAAAAATACCCATACTAAGATTAAAATTCTAAATTTTTGACTCATCGGCAGTTATTTATTTTCCACATAGTTATGAGAATTTCTCTAGAAGTAACTTCTGTCTAACTGGGCCATTTTTTGTATAAATTCGATGTAGCCTTAATTTACGAATTTATTTTTTTTTTCTAAATCGAATTCTGTGGAGGAAAGGAACTTCGAATGTAGACATAGGTAGATAGATATCGTAAACCTAACAAATGCAGGTAATTTATTTTTCAATAATTTCCGTTTATATGTGTTATATGTATATTTTAATCATCAGATGCACATAATCGCTGTGAATTCAAAAACAATAACAAAATACAAAATACATATACATATACAGGATGTCTCATAGTAAATAGAGATATAGCAACTACGTGTAGGACAAGTCGAAATATGACAATATATCCTACCTCACCCATATGCCAAGTTGCACCCCCGAGTGCACCTCTGAGTCATCATTAAAATCTCGCAACTCTTTTACCAGTTCATTAACCTACAAAAATTTATTTCTAGTTATGCAAATTATGGTTTTGAAATTTTTGGTTTTAGGAATTTTTATGAAAAGACGAGAAGAGCAAACGCTAATCGCTTTAATCAAAAAATAAAGAGAGCAGTTATAGTCTCGCTTAAGGTGCCATATCCAAAAGATAGATAAATAGAGAGAGAGAGAGAGAGAAGTATGCGATCAGTGCTGACTGGATAGCAACTATTCAACGAAAATATTTTCAAAATAATGTCATTTTGGGTTGTACTGGAAGTTGACCCGAAATTTATTATTTTAAATAGAATGCCTCCATTTTCAATTTTTTTTTAGATTGTACAGAAAATCTAAAGGACATTTCGGTAAAAGTTCCCTATACCTAAAGTTAAAATTTTCTGAAATTAATTTTTTTCCTAAAATTTTAACTCGTTCATTTTTTTTTGTGAGGGTAAGATAATGTATTGGAGTTTTCCATTATATAAGACTATTGTCGAAATATCCACTATAAATATCCAGTCTTTAAAATTAATAACATATTATGTCGACCACACAAAAATATCAAAGCCATTATTTTTAAGTAGCACCATACCTAACTAAATACATCATTCTATAGAGAGAAAAATGTGCTTCCATGTCTCAGGTTCCTGTACTCAAAATGTATATTTTTTAGATATTTGCTGTTTTCTAGTTATGCCATTGGAATGAGATATAATATAAATTTTATAATTTATAAATTACCTAACGTGTAGTAGCTCTCTGAATTTCATTTCGGTTCAAACCTTCTCCTGTGCAACTCTATCCAACAGTTCATCAGTGTTGTTTGCCGAGGCTCGATATTATTATTAATAATAGAAACATAAGCGGATTTTAAGATCCACAGTACTCAAGCATATCAGCCCACTACATTCGCAACATCTGGGATCCCCTAGAAAATACCAATTCTCTCCATGAAGGAAAGCATTCCTTTCCATGGTAGATCCCGGTAGAAACTGGCTTCCGAGATACCTATACCTTGACCTATTTCATGTTATAAAGTTTGGTAAGAAGTGTCCTGGCGAAAATTAAGTTGGTGTCACCAAAAGTAGTAAAAAGTCACTGCACATGTTGACCAACTCATCTAATTATCAAACTTTGTAAAATGAAATGTTAAACTTACTAAAGTAAGCTTAACATTATAGATATTGAAAATAATATGATTATTATATTATAGGTATTTCATTTATACAAAGTTTGGGAATTTGACGAGTTGGTCAACATGTGCAGTGACTGTTCACTACTTCCAGTTCTGGTTTTTGTCATGACATCTTTTACCAAACTTTCTAACGTGGAATAGGTCAATTGGTGCACAATAGCATTGAATATGAGTGACGGTTTCCTCCTTCACTTCACACATTCGACAGGTAGGATCATCTTTCAACCGCATCGTATTCAGGTGATTGTTCAGAAGACAGTCTTTTGTTATCAGGCCTACCATCCGTCTCAATCGTTCTCTAGCGAGCCCAAGCAACCAACCACTTTACGGTAGTCTGTCGAACGCCCCGTTGTATGAACTCTAGGCTGTCTCATTCCTTGGGTCTGAGCCCAATTGTTGTTAAACTATGCCACAGCCCACTCTTGCAGCTCTGATTGAATCAGCTTTCTTGGCAGACCGAAGGCTGGCTCTGGGGCCGGGGAATGAGTTTTTGCTCCTTCAATTGCCAAACGGTTTATTTTTTCGTTGCTCGAGGTTCCACAGACCTCACTCTTTATATAACCCAACAGATGAAAATCTATAGAGGTCAATTCAAGAGACCTGGCAGGCCAAATTGATGGGCCTAAATGTCTGATCCATTAGTCTTGAAACATTGAATCCAATTCGTTTCTAACTGATCTAGTACGATGGAGCCCCATCAAGCTGGTACCAGTATAATAAATACACAGGCACACAAAATAAAAAAAAGTCGAACCCCAGAGGGTAGATCCCACTTCCTATGTGTATTTTGGGATGCTGAAACCAAATTATGTAACGGTTTCTTGTCGGGTAGCTGGTTTGGAGATTAATCAGGATCCAGATTAGTTAATAAGACAGACCAATAAAAATATAAACAATTTATTTACTTCTTCAAACAGGCAGTGTTACATAACATACAGGTACAGGTTATATATCCGTATATTTTACGGTTCTTAGGACAACATTTTCTATTATCTGAGCGAGAGAGAGAGAGAGAGAGAGAGAGAGAGAATGTAATGATTGCGATGCGATGTTTGTTGTTGCTACGGGAGTGGCATCGGGCGTCGGGTGAATATCGTCGACTCAAGAAGTTTCCCAGTTCAACACGCTGTAGGAGGTCTCCAGGTCAGGCTCATTCGCTCTGGTTTTGGCGGCGAAACGGCGCCGAGGAATGACTAACGACTCGAGGGGTCCCAGCTCAACATGCTGTAGGATTCCCAGGGTCAGATTGCATTCGTTCCGTCGTGTTTGCGTCGGGAGATGCACAAAACTGCAATATGTCCAGCTCAGCACGCTGTAGACAGATTGGCAGAATTATCCTCTCTCAATTATGTTGATTTGTGGCCGGCTTTTATATCCGAGAATCCTCTCTTACTGGTGACGTAGAACTGCCTATAGTTTAGTGTCGTGTGCAAATCCATGCCTCTAGACGGGAGATGGGTAGATTTGCGGGCCGTGTGCACATTGGTGTCGTGTGTAAATCCGGAATCTTAGTAATGGAGCAGTAATTTTAAGAATGCTTCATTACACTGATAAGAAAAAAAAGTAATTGTAATTACCCAATTTTCCCCTAGCACCCCCTTACAACCCTCCTGGGCGATTGAAATTACACTTGTTTAAAAATTTTAAAAACAGGTCTTTTGGTACGCTGAAACCAAATATGACAATATAAACTTATTTGAACCACCCAGTCACCCCCTAGCATCCCTATAAGCCCCAGGAGGGGTTGAAATTCCATTGTTCTAAACATTTAAAAAGTATGTTTATTTTTGGGTCTTTTGGTGCGCTGAAACTGAATATGACGATAAAAAATGAAAGGGGATGCTTGGGAGTGACTGGGTGGTCAAAATCATTTATTATCGTCATATTCGGTCTCATCGCACCAAAATACTTAAAAATATACATACATTTTCAATTTTCTTAAGAAGTGAAATTTTAATTCCCCTGCGGGTTGTAAGGGGTTACTAGGGGGTGATTAGGTGGTTCAAATCACTTTGTATAGTCATTTTCGGTTTCAGCTCACCAAAAAACCTACTTTTCATATTTTTAGAACAAGTGTAATTTCAATCCCCCAGGAGGGTTGTAAGGGGGGTGCTAGGGAAAAATTGGATAACTAAAATTTTTTTTTATTGCCATATTCGGTTTCAGCGACCCAAAGCACATGAGGGTAGGGGAGGTCTACCCTCTGGGTTTCGACTTTTTTTTTTAATTTTGTGTGCCTGTGATATTAATTAACAAGTAAATTGTTCATTGCGACAGTTCTTAAAATCCCTAAATAATAATAATAATAATAATAATTTATTCATCACTCAACATAATACAAAAAATGCATTTTATTGGACTAGTCAAACTTAAAACTAATGTAAACCATCGTATAACATACAACATTCCAAAACACATACAATCATTTAAAATTTAAAAACTCTTCATAACTATAAAAGGAGTTGTTTAAAAGGAAATCGTATAACCTTGATTTAAAATTATTAAAATTGTCGCTATTGCCATAACGATTTACAAATTTATTGTAACAGTTTATACTTCTATAAATGTGACAATGCTGACCAACAGAGAGCCTAGAAAATGGTTGATGTAAATTATCTTTGGTTCGTGTATCATAGGAATGTATGGAGCTATTTTTTAAAAAAGATTTTTTCTTTATATTTACTATCAGTAGAAAGATATATAATGATGGGAGGCTCAGGATGCCATACCTCTTAAAAAGATCCCTACATGAAGTGAGGGGATGAACACCTGCTATTACCCTCAATATGCGTTTTTGTGCAACAAACGGCTTAGTTATGTGTGCCGAGCTTCCCCAAAATATTAAACCGTAGGATATAATGGATTCTGCTAAGCCAAAATATACTGATCTAAGTACATCCAAGCTTACTGTACCCCCTAGCTGTCGAATTAAGAAACATATGCTACTTAATTTACTAGATATTTTTTCTACATGAAATTCCCAATATCTTGGTCTATTCAAATTATCGTTGTTAATTTACAATAAATTGTGTTACTTACCACATTAACTTATTGTACATTAATAAACAAAACACATTAAAACTGTATTTATTCTGAAAATTTTCGTCGGTATAACATGAGGGTTTTGATTACTCAGGAAATGCGGATTTTTGCAATCGAAAATACCTTCCTCTGAAAATTTTGCCTCATCACTCCAAATAATTTTTTGTAAACATTGAGAGTCTTCTTGCTTGTAGGTTAATATCATATCATTTCGCAGAATTCTATTTTTCGTTGTGAATCTTTAGGATAAAGTGCACAGTAGTAAACATAAAATTATGAAATTTTTGTTTTATTAAAATCCTAAGAACGAAACTGTTGGAAATGCCCAAATTCGCTGCCTCTGAACGAATCTAATAATTAGGATTGGCATGGAAATAGGCCAGCACATCAATTTCATTATTTTCATTTGATATTATAAGTTTTTTGAAAACTTTTTAGTGAATATTTCCATATTTTCTTTATATGATAGATAACTCCAATAATTTATCTTACCCTCATAAAAAAAAACAACATATGTTATCAATTACACAGGCACACAAAATAAAAAAAGTGGTCTTTTTCTGGTACTTTATTGGATATTCTACAGTGTGTCCCACTTTTCACGGTAACACCTTTGTAGCTCAGTTATTAGTCACCTAATTTTAACCAAATTTGGATGGGTAACAAAGACCTTTATTATACCTTGGCATGCATTTTTATTATGAAATTTTTCAAAAAATTATATTAGGCATTTTTTTGTTGCAATATTATTGATCAGCATGCTGTAGAACCGCTATATCCAGAATTTAACAACATTTTGATTTTTGGTTTTTGAATTACGGCCCACTTAAAATTATCTATTTTAAACATTAAATAATCAATAAATTGGTAACGAAATATTTTTAGAAAAAAAGCCATTCTTCCTTTTCCCTTTAAATTCACTTTTATTACTATTCCATATCATCGAAACTTTCAAATCTCGAAGGCCAAGAATTTTCATTGAAAAATTTTGGGTCATCAGACCTGTAAATTATTCGGGCATTAAGGATTACCGAATTTGAAAGTATCTATGCTATGGAGTGGTAAAAAAAACGAATTTAAAGAGAAAATAAAGAATGACTTTTTTTCGAAAAAAATTTCGTTACTAATTTATTGATTATTTAATGTTTAACACGTTGACTATATGACCGAGGTTTTTATTGTCTATGAGGCCAATTGGTCCATAATACCGAGTACTTATATTTGCCCTGTGGGCCGACTCGGTCTGTAAGACCGAGTCATGTTTTTGGGATCTCTGGATCGCCTGGATCTTTTCGGGATATCGGAATCTCCTAGCGACTCGGTCCAGCACACTTCTATCATTATAAATAGACCGAGATGGCGTAGTAAAGGACCGAGACCTTTCTTGATATTTTTTTTGGCAGTTTATTTTTCAAAATATTGTGTGTCAATTCATAGTGTATTAGCCGATGATATTCATGGCCTGGGTGGATATTTTATTTGGTTAAACCGTTGCTACCTGTTGGCGCCTTATGACAAATTTGTCTTAACCCGTATGGCAGTCAACGTGTTAAAATAGGTAATTTTAAGTGGGCTGTAATTCAAAAACCAAAAATCAAAATGTTATTAAATTCTGGAGATAGCGGTTCTGCAGCATGCTGATCAATAATAATATTGCATTCGTTTTTCAACAAAGAAATGCCTAATATAATTTCTCGAAAAACAGACCTCTTTTTTTCATAATAAAAATGCACGCCAATGACTGAAATAAGTTTTGTTTTACTTAAAAAAGTTACAATAAAGGTCTTTGATACCGATCCAGGTGACTAATAACTGAGCTATAAAGGTGTTACCGTGAAAAGTAAGACACACTGTATATGTATTTTGACGTGCTGAACACGAATCGGGTATTCGTTTAGCTCCATTGGCCACCATTTTTTTGTAAATCGCGAAAAAACTCATAATTTAGGTTATTTTCGCGATTTACTAAAAATTGGTGGTTGGGTAACGGCGCTAATTCGTTTTCAGCATGTTGAAATACATGGAGGTTGCCCAATGGAGTCCCAGAAACAGACCTTTTTTGTGTGTGTGTCTGTGTAATATATGAATATCACCGGATCATCCGCCATTTTCTAGAAAATTGCTTATGCAAATATATTACACATATACAAAAAAATTTAAAAGCGATCTGTTTCTGGGACTCCATTGGGTGACACCTATATATTTCGATATGCTGAATACGAATCAGGTATCCGTTTAGCTCCGTTACCCACCAATTTTTAATAAATCGCGAAAATAACCTAAATTTTGAGGTTTTTTTGGGATATTTTCGCGATTTACAAAAAAATGGTGGCCAATGGAGCTAAATGGACACCTGATTCGTGTTCAGCACGTCGAAATACAGATGGGTTACCAGAAAAAGAACACTTTTTTAATTTTGTGTGCCTGTGTTATTATTACTAAGATATTAATTTTTATGTTACACAACTTTTGTCAAAATTTTAGGAAAGAAATTAATATCTCTGCAAATATTAATTTTAGGTATAGGGAACCTTTAAAGAAATGCCCTTTAAATTTTTTTTAGAACCTAAAGAAACTGAAATTATATTTAAAATAGCAAATTTCGGGTCAACCTCCGGTATAACCGGAAATGCATTGTTTTAAATATTTTAGCTGAATAAATATATTATATTATTTTTCTTTCTCCATATACTTCTAATAGATGATTAAAATTAATCACCATCCATAGTGAAAACTATAAGACTACCAAAGTAGAATTTTCAGTCAAAAGTTTCAGTCGTTTGCAAAACCAGAATATTTAAATTTAAAAATTATGCTATTCCTAATTTTCATATTTCCCACTTTCATATCTACTGTTTTTGTAAACGAATGAAATTATTGACTGACCATTCATGACTATATTGATATAGTTAATTAAATGTTTATAGTTTGTTTGCAAGACAGGGAGTGTCTCACTGAAACGTCCCAGTAAATTTTCTTACGCTTTATCCGATTTAAACCGAATTCTAAAAAGATGAGATCATAAGGATCTACTAATGACCTCAAATTATATTACCTTCTTCGATTGCAAAGCCATATACGATGTAGTATAAATTGAAAAAGGAATCACTACTTCCACTTCCAGATTTTCTATCCAAGTCTCTCACAACGAAAAAATTTGTTATGTGGAAATAATTGTTTACGAAACTTTAATAATATAATATTTGAAATTGTCTACCCCAAAAACCCATAAAACGATATCCCATATCGGTAGTGGGGTGGGGTGGTAGTGGAAGTGGATGATTTTGAGGCTTTTTGTTCTTGAACACACTAAATTACATTTGTTTTCATCCCCTTTAATAATGGGGTGGGGTTGGCAATGGGGGTGGCTAATGCCAAAAAATTTTTTGAGACCTTAGCCTCTCCTGTGTACACTAAATACCAATTTCATGGATTCTTACTTGCTTGATTTACCTATTTACCCCCCAATCCTTTGACGGAATGAGATGAAAATATAATCTAGTTAAAGAATATACGTGTACCAAATTTCAAGTTAATATCTTAAACGATTCCAGAGTAATCGTGCGCACAAAAAAAAGTTTCAGACAGACCGACAGACAGACAGAAATTTGTTTTCGTTCAAACTTAAAATCTCGACGTTTCATGACATTCTAAGCCTATTTGAACAACAAAAATTTTCAAAAATTTTTTTGTCGTTACTATACTTCCACTGGATGTGGAAGTAAAACCATTGTGGGCATTTTTTTATGAGAAAGAAAATAATGACATAAGTTTTAGGAATCATCCAAATAGTTTGGATCCAAAGCTAGTAGTTCAATAAAAAGAAAAATCAAAATATCATTTAATGCAGATTTTTCCTTTCAAAAATCTTGCTGTGACTCTTTTGTTCCACTAAAATATTGTTAATTATTGTAATTGAGTTTTCAAGAAAATATTTCATTTTGTTTGCTTTTTGCGAATTTCACCATTAATTCAAAATGTTTTAAATTAAACCAAATATCAAATTATTTGAATGATTTCGAAAAATTTTTGTAAATAACATTTTTTTCATGAAAAATGTTTAGAAATTAAAAAATTACAGAGGTGTTACAGTTTTAAGCAAGAAAAAGGTGCTGTTAAAATTTATAAATTTATAAATATTTCCTTATCGAATCTCTCTCTGATGGCCTCCTTAAGCCACTTATTTGCTATTTTCACGAAAAGTACCGATTTCCATTAAAATTATTAAAAATTGTATGTGGATATAATTGTTTATGGAACTTTAATAACATAATATTTGAAATCGATATCCCACATCGATAGTGGGGTAGAGGAGGATGGTAGTGGGGACGGATGGAATAAAAAAATATATTTTGTGACCTTTGATTCTTGTACAATGTACACACACTAAATCACATTTTTTTTTCATCCCCTTTTTAATGTGGTGGGAATAGTAATGTGGTGGGGGTAGTAATGAGGGTGGCTAATGCAAAATTTTTTTTTGAGACATCAGCTACTCTTGTATATACCAAATACCAATTGTATGGACTCTTACTGCTTCATTTACCTATTTACCTCCATATACTCCAATTTACCCCTCAACCTTTCAACGGAATAAGATGAAAATATAATCTAGTTCCAGATCTCGTTAAAATACATACGTTTACCAAATTTCAAGTCAATATCTTAAACGATTCCTGAGTAATCGTGCGCATAAAAAAAATTAGACAGACAGAATGACAGATAGAACATTTTTTTGCTCAAACTTAAAATATCGACGTTTCATGACATTCTAAGCCTATTTGAGAAATAAAAATTTGAAAAAAAATTTTTTCTCGTACTATACTTCCATTGGATGTGGAAGTAATAAAACACGTTTCAAAATAGAATTCTGCATAAGCTGAAATCAATCTCTTGCAGAGTAATGGATGACTGAAAAAATTCTATGAAGTTTTAGGTGTGCCCCAACCCCAATGAACACTTTGTAGTACGCCCATTAACTAATACAATATAGGCACGTTACCTAAATTGTGTACCAAATTGGAACTTGCTAAGTCAGTGTCTAGAGTATTAATTAATTCATATTTTGAAATTTTACCATAAATTTGGTGATACAATGTGGTATATTAAATCGTTGTACTTTGACTAAACCTAGACGTACTTGCTTGCTTTATGTTCACTTATTTACGAAACAACTTGTACGTTACATATTCGACACGATTCTTATTGACATACGATATTTGTACAATTTGTCGCAGGATCTGCTCTAAACCACAGAAGGTTCATAACATAGTTGTATAATATCACAATATTATACAACTTGCTGTTACGAGAATTAGTTGAATTTTAATTTTGATTTGAAGCCTCGAAATAAAATTAGAAACAAACCGAAAAAGTTTAAATGAACTAAAAATGATATTATACATATGAATTCGAAATTTATAGGAAAAATTATATACTTAGTCTTTGGTCAAGAAGTACCTATTTAGAAATTATTTTCAAGGTGAATAATTTGTGATAATTATTAACTGTTTCGACAATCAAGTTGACATTATTTGGAGGTAAGCGTAATTGAATTTTAGTCATCATTGAATTATCTCAACTTGGTTGGAAAAACGCTCTTCAAGTATATTGTTTACTGTTTAGTGTTTTGCGAAAAGTGCTATATCACATCAATCCTCCCTCACGGCGGAACAATTTATGTTTGAGAATTATTATTTTATTCACAGCAATAGATATTTTTCTTGTAATGAAAGTGTTTGATAAGAAATCAGTAATAAGGAAATTTCTATTACAGATATAAGGCATTTTGTTACATGAGTTTTGTTTTCAGGTTCGGATGCGTACATAACTCATGCTGTCTTTTATTATTTTTAATACATTTGATTTTGAATTACATACAGAAGATCAAAACAAAAGGAACAGAATTGGTAAAAAAGACTGTCGCATTATTTTTATGTTTATTTTCGCTTTGCAGATAATATCCCGAAAAGCTTCTCTAATGTCTATTTAAATAAGGAATACACATTTTTCTCTTCTCATATAATTTATTACAATGTTAACTAGGTATTTTAAGTTTATAGGAGAAAATATGTAAAAATAACTTCTAGAACTTAATTCTTTTTATTATGCCCCATTATATAAACCTGAGTAGTTTGTAAAACACATGAAGATAATAAATTCAATTTGTCTGTTTTTATATGTTTGTTACACCACTGATAACTAGTTAAATTTCTTTTATTTAATAAGTAGAAAATACCGTATTCATACTATGTTGTGACGGAAAGAGTCGGAAGGAATTCTATACATATGAATCAGGTTAAATTATCTAATCAAGTTGTTGAAATATATCCGTTATTTACCATATGAAAAATAGAAATTTTCATAAAGATGTATAATTTTGTGCAACGGATATACGGGGAAAATAAACAAGTTGTCATGGTTTTGAAAATGACGTTTACAAATCTAAAAACACTAAGAAAATGTAATTGGGTACACAACTGAATGAATAATTATTATGTGGCATCTAAATTTAATTATTAAATAAGTATAGTCATTATAGAAGTGGCTAATGATGTAGTAGTGGTAGTAGTTTCTGAAAGTCTGTGCCTGACCATTTGCCCCTACACCTCCTTCTGGTTCTATTTAAAACGTTAAAGTACGGTAGCCAGCGACACTTTTAGTTACTATATTTGTTTAAACTTGGTTTACTTTTTTTTTCGATCATATTAATGTAACTTATCCGCAAAACACTCCTAGCGGGCTAACGCTTGACAGCAGCATTTTAATTATGTTAAAAATGTGTCAATACTTGCTTAAAGCTGAGATTTTTTGTGTTCTTTATTGACATTACATTATGATGGAAAACTATATCCTGCCATCTTCACTGTAGACCGGCGCACAGTGGGAAATTATGGACTTTTTATGGACAAAATTCGACCGACACCTGAATGGGCAACGAAGCGAAGGTTAACATTTTTTTTTAAACTACAAAGAAAGTTGTCGCTACAACATGGTGCTGCTACAAAGTGACTAAATTAAATCTGACCTGCAAAATTTTAAAACAATTGCTATTAAACCCTTTAGTCTAGTTAATTTTGGGCATATTTTGACGTTTTTATCAAATTATTTCAAATAGAACATATCTTCATTATAAAATCCAATGAAATTATTGGGATAAAATGTCTATTGCATTAGTAATCAGCGAGCCACGAAACAAACAAATCCGTTGAATTTTGAAATAAAGACATATTATTTATTTATTTATTTTATTCATTTTATCCTATTTTATTTTATTTATTTTATTTATATTATTTATTTTATTTATTTTATTTATTTTATCTATTTTATTTATTTTATCTATTTTATCTATTTTATCTATTTTATCTATTTTATCTATTTTATCTATTTTATCTATTTTATCTATTTTATCTATTTTATCTATTTTATCTATTTTATCTATTTTATCTATTTTATCTATTTTATCCATTTTATCCATTTTATCTATTTTATCCATTTTATCTATTTTATCTATTTTATCTATTTTATCTATTTTATCTATTTTATCTATTTTATCTATTTTATCTATTTTATCTATTTTATTTATTTTATTTTATTTATTTTATTTATTTTATTTATTTTATTTATTTTATTTATTTTATTTATTTTATTTATTTTATTTATTTTATTTATTTTATTTATTTTATTTATTTTATTTATTTTATTTATTTATTTTATTTATTTTATTTATTTTATTTATTTTATTTATTTTATTTATTTTATTTATTTTATTTATTTTATTTATTTTATTTATTTTATTTATTTTATTTATTTTATTTATTTTATTTATTTTATTTATTTTATTTATTTTATTTATTTTATTTATTTTATTTATTTTATTTATTTTATTTATTTTATTTATTTTATTTATTTTATTTATTTTATTCATTTTATTCATTTTATTCATTTTATTCATTTTATTCATTTTATTCATTTTATTCATTTTATTCATTTTATTCATTTTATTAATTTTATTTATTTTATTTATTTTATTTATTTTATTTATTTTATTTATTTTATTTATTTTATTTATTTTATTTATTTTATTTATTTTATTTATTTTATTTATTTTATTTATTTTATTTATTTTATTTATTTTATTTATTTTATTTATTTTATTTATTTTATTTATTTTAATTATTTTATTTATTTTATTTATTTTATTTATTTTATTTATTTTATTTATTTTATTTATTTTATTTATTTTATTTATTTTATTTATTTTATTTATTTTATTTATTTTATTTATTTTATTTATTTTATTTATTTTATTTATTTTATTTATTTTATTTATTTTATTTATTTTATTTATTTTATGTATTTTATGTATTTTATGTATTTTATGTATTTTATGTATTTTATGTATTTTATGTATTTTATTTATTTTATTTATTTTATTTATTTTATTTATTTTATTTATTTTATTTATTTTATTTATTTTATTTATTTTATTTATTTTATTTATTTTATTTATTTTATTTATTTTATTTATTTTATTTATTTTATTTATTTTATTTATTTTATTTATTTTATTTATTTTATTTATTTTATTTATTTTATTTATTTTATTTATTTTATTTATTTTATTTATTTTATTTATTTTATTTATTTTATTTATTTTATTTATTTTATTTATTTTATTTATTTTATTTATTTTATTTATTTTATTTATTTTATTTATTTTATTTATTTTATTTATTTTATTTATTTTATTTTATTTATTTTATTTATTTTATTTATTTTATTTATTTTATTTATTTTATTTATTTTATTTATTTTATTTATTTTATTTATTTTATTTATTTTATTTATTTTATTTATTTTATTTATTTTATTTATTTTATTTATTTTATTTATTTTATTTATTTTATTTATTTTATTTATTTTATTTATTTTATTTATTTTATTTATTTTATTTATTTTATTTATTTTATTTATTTTATTTATTTTATTTATTTTATTTATTTTATTTATTTTATTTATTTTATTTATTTTATTTATTTTATTTATTTTATTTATTTTATTTATTTTATTTATTTTATTTATTTTATTTATTTTATTTATTTTATTTATTTTATTTATTTTATTTATTTTATTTATTTTATTTATTTTATTTATTTTATTTATTTTATTTATTTTATTTATTTTATTTATTTTATTTATTTTATTTATTTTATTTATTTTATTTATTTTATTTATTTTATTTATTTTATTTATTTTATTTATTTTATTTATTTTATTTATTTTATTTATTTTATTTATTTTATTTATTTTATTTATTTTATTTATTTTATTTATTTTATTTATTTTATTTATTTTATTTATTTTATTTATTTTATTTATTTTATTTATTTTATTTATTTTATTTATTTTATTTATTTCATTTATTTCATTTATTTCATTTATTTCATTTATTTCATTTATTTCATTTATTTCATTTATTTCATTTATTTCATTTATTTCATTTATTTCATTTATTTCATTTATTTCATTTATTTCATTTATTTCATTTATTTCATTTATTTCATTTATTTCATTTATTTCATTTATTTCATTTATTTCATTTATTTCATTTATTTCATTTATTTCATTTATTTCATTTATTTCATTTATTTCATTTATTTCATTTATTTCATTTATTTCATTTATTTCATTTATTTCATTTATTTCATTTATTTCATTTATTTCATTTATTTCATTTATTTCATTTATTTCATTTATTTCATTTATTTCATTTATTTCATTTATTTCATTTATTTCATTTATTTCATTTATTTCATTTATTTCATTTATTTCATTTATTTCATTTATTTCATTTATTTCATTTATTTCATTTATTTCATTTATTTCATTTATTTATTTTATTTATTTCATTTATTTCATTTATTTCATTTATTTCATTTATTTCATTTATTTCATTTATTTCATTTATTTTATTTATTTTATTTATTTTATTTATTTTATTTATTTTATTTATTTTATTTATTTTATTTATTATTAATAAACGTTACAAATGATATAATTTGAAATAATTTGACAAAAACGTCAAAAAATACCCAGAAGGGGCCAATATCCCAAAATGTATCCAATGTTGCTTAAAATATCTATTATATTCGTAATCAGTGACCCAAAAAACATACAATTTCATTGGATTTTGTAATAAAGGTATGTCCTACTTGAAATAATTTGATAAAAACATCAAAAATACCCAAAATTGACTACACTGAAAGGTTTAATAGGAATTGTTTTAATATTTTGTAGGTCAGATTTAATTTTAGTCACTTTGTAGCAGGACCATGTTATAGCGACAACCTTTCTATGTAATTTTTTAAAAAAAATGTTAGTTTTCGTTGCGAATTCAGTTGTCGGGCGAATTTTATCCAAAGAAGTTCCTAATTTCCCACTGCGCGGCGCGGCGTGCTCCTGCCATTAACATAAATATATAATTAAAATAAAGTCAATTGACAGAAATGTTAAAGCCGATTTTTTTGCGAGTAGTTTTTTACTGGAAATTGTGTTGAAAACAACTTATACTGCCAGTGATTCAACGGGACATGACTTTGGCAGAAGCAAGAAAAGTTCTGTCAGGCGTTGGCCCGCTGGCTCTGATGCGCCTACAGGAGTTGATTTTGTGAAAACAGCCTAAATATAACACAAAAAATAAGAAACTAAATTGCATATTTACCGAGCGTGCATTGCCTTTAAATACACCCTGGGAAAGTGGAGGGAAATAACGGTAATATTCGTACCTAAATCAGGACGTAAGGACTACTTACCAAAATCATATTGGCCCATTAGCCTTTCCTTCTTCTTACTGAAAGATTTGGAAAGACTCTGTGATCGAGAAATCAGAGATACCATGTTAGATTTATACCCACTGCACCCAAATCAACACTCTTACATCCCAGGGAAATCTACACAATCGGCACTTCATTCCGTGGCATCTCGTATTGAGAAATCGGCGGACATAAATACGTTTACCACGGGGGTATTTATTGATATCGAAGGTAGCATATGCATAGCTCTTCAAATGCATGGTGTTCCTAAGACACTTAGTGAATGGATAACACACATGCTTAAATAGAGAACTGTTCAAATCAATGTGGGGGGGAACATAGAGACTAGAGGCATGGTCAATAGAGGCTGTCCACAAGGTGTGCTATGGTCGCCGACAGCCTCCTACACCGCCTCAATGGCATCTTCAATAGGTTATGTAGATGACATTACCGTTTTGCTAAATGGAAACGTTGAGGGCTCGCTATGCGAACTTATGCAAACAGTCCTCAAGTTGGTCGATAATAGGGAACTTGCCCAAAGAATAAAATTGAATTAAAATACTCAAAATCGTAAATTAACATCATTAAAAACTCCATAGGCAACACAAACTGAAAAAAAAAATTTTCCAGAAAATTAAGCGATTAAAATCTGCCTGATTTTACCCAGTCTTGGAACGTGACGTCAGATAGAGAAAGCCGGATGACGGCGTCAAGCGACACAAATTCTGCTTTGGCTTTGACAATTCCGCATGCGCATGCGCATTTGTCAGAAACAACTAGCAGTGAACACAACCTAATCTAAAATTTAAATACTACTCCATGTAAAAGCCCATAGCCAGATACGTATTCGTTGCAAAAACATCTTCAAAATTTGTTGATTTTGAGTGATATTTGTTATTTTTATATAAGCTTGTGTTGGTAAACATTTTATTTAAAAGTAACTGATGCAGGTTTTTCAAAAGGAGTATTTAAATAAATTAAAGTTTATGACACTCTATTCAATGGTAAAATAAAATAAGCTCTAACACTGACCTGTAACCTGTAATATAATGTCTTATCTACAAATTCGATTCTTGGTATCTTGGTACTTACATTAAAATGATCTTCACATACGTAAATGGCGTTGTCTTTTTCAGAAATATCCCCTATATTATTTCTTCTGCATGCTATTAGCCATTTTGAAAGGCGAATTTTATCTTTAGGCACGCGAATAAACATTTTATTTGCTGACTTAATAGTTGTATTATTACACAGTGACACTGTACAGTGTTTATAATAAGTATTTTCCATTTCTCAACACAAAACAGAATCATAAACTAAACAAAATTTTCAAAATACGAGAATTCACAACACCATTTTCAGACAAGCAAACGTAAACACGAAAGGTTGGTTAGGAGGTGACAAAACTAAAACGCAAATTAGTCTCAAAGCCAACCGCCGCCTAGTCTGAGGGACCCCACGCGAGCGAGACTAGTTTTCTCGATGTGACGTTACAGTGCTTTTCGCGAGGATCTGAACTTCAATCATTTATTGCAAAGTAAGTACTGCGATTTAAGAGCTGATATTCGGTGTGGCGTGTTTTTATACATAAACAAACATTTTAATGAATTTTAAAAAATGGGCAAGTTCTCCATTGGTACATAGAACAGTCCCTCTCGGTTAACTCGCAGAAAACTGAGCTAGCACTATTTATCAAGAAAAGAAACTACTAAATATGAAAATGCCCAAAGTATCAGGCACTCAACTTCAGTTCACGAGTGAGATCAAGTACCTGACCTCACTCTAAATTGGAAGAGACATAAGGAAATTAAGATAAAGAGTGGATGTGTGGCCTTTTGGCAGTGTCGCAGGGTGGTCGGTAGGTCCTGGGGTTTCCCACCCAGGATCTCCCTCCGGCAGGGCCGAATTATCCATAAGGCTAAATAGGCTATAGCCTAGGGGCGCCGAAGCGCGAGGGGGCGCTTCGGCAATTCAAAAAAACTATCTAAATTTATCTCCCGACGGCCGACGGATAACATTTACTGTTTACCATTGACCTTTGGAAAATAAAATGTATTGTACCGTCGTGTAATGCATAAGGGCTGGCGAAAAAACAGCCATAAAATCGAGTTGAGATAATGAGCGTAAAATAATTGTTTGTTTAAGGAAAGACAAGCATAAAAAACTTTTGTACTCCGCCGCCTTATCTGGGCCGAAATTAATAAATTTGTATAAGCCTATGCCCATTCTGCGGTTAACTATTTTGGTTACATTTTATAATTATATCCATATTAAGAATTATAAATACCAAAATATCTAACCATTCATTTACTTTTATTTAATTTTCAGATATCAGGATCTGAGAGAGAAGTAAATAATATGAAATAGAAAATGCGATATGATTTTAAAGTAGAGTCCTGTTCATACGTTTAAGTAATTATCCATATATGAAGTTTTTATTGCCGTAATCCTTCAGGTTACAATCAGAGGCCTTCCTATATTTACGTCGGTAATTTTTTTTTACAAGAAAATTATTTATTTGTTATTTGATTATTTTATTTTGATAAAATTTATTATTTCTGTATTGTATACTTCAGCGAAGAGATCTTTACCTAAACCCGTGGATAGTACAAAAAAACATCCGACCTGCGCTGCACTTAAATATGGGTCTACAGATGATCCAATCTATCAACCGACACACTTTGAATGTTATTATGCGAACCCGTGAAAGTGAGCTGGTCTGCTGGAACCAACATTGTCGGTAAGCTTTGAAGACGCTGAAATTCCAGCAGACCAGCTCACTTTTACGAGTTGTCATGACAATTTTCAAAGTGTACCGAGAAGGTTGGGTTGGATGGTTGGATCGTCTGTTGTACACCTCTTTATACTTTCAGCGCCGGTCTCATTGTTCGTCCAAAAGCGCGAAAGCAAAAAACGCTGCAATTTGACTGGATGCGCCAGCTCAACTTTTTGTGCCAATTAAGGAAATGTATACTCGCTTGTATGGTCCTTTCCAATATATCAACATTTTACAGGATTATTTATAGGAAAATAGGAACGGAAAGAGATAGATATTATATTTTTCCGCTTCCTTTATTGTAGCCGCTGGCCACCAGGGTCGGACTATCTATAAGGCTAATTAGGTTATAGCTTAGGGGCGACAATACGTAAAATGAGGGTCGTCGCGAGTTCTTTGCGCTCTCTGCTTATTAAAAAAAATATTTTGTCCCCCCTCTAATCAATTTTCGTTTTGGAAAAAAAACATTTTTTTTTATTTCCTACTTCCTAGTCATCAGTGTTGGTTAAAATTTTTTTTTTTAGATTTCTCGCCACCGCTCATCAATTTTGAAAGTGGGACAAACATTGTTTTTGATATATCTCCGCCCCCCCCCCCCCCCTAGTCAATTTTGAATCTGCATAATAATTGTTTTTTTCAGATTTCACCTCCCCGCTTATTAATGTTCTTCCATTGTGAATAAGAGGGCGCAAATACATGATTAGCCTAGGGGCGCGCCAAACCTTAATCCGGCCCTGTCCCTCCGGCTGTACACTGCAGCGATAAGACCCATCCTTTGTTTTGCAGCCACAGTCTGGTGGTCCAAAGTAAGGCAAAAAACCATACTTCGTTATAGAGCCAATCATTAAGCATATTTTACCTAAAAATAATAAAATTATATGCAAATTTTTAAAATAAATAAGTAGACGAACTTTTACATAGGCTTATATGGCAATCAAAACAAAAATCCCCATGTTCTTTTGTGGTTTCTGATATTTTGAAATTTATATCTTGAAAATGATTACTACAGAATAAACATTAGTTTATTTGCTGAATATTAACATTATAAGAAATTTCCTAGTTTACTGTTAGAAATATACTTTCGGCTGGTATGTATTTTTTTACTATAATTTTGTGCCATATAGGTAACTGATGCATGCGCTTTTTAGAAGAAATTAAAATGAAAAGTATCACTGCCGGCACAAGCTATGGAAGCGAAATTGGAACAAAAATAAAATTTAACGGAAAAGAGATTCGTAAGAAATTATGCCTAAATTAAATAAGCAACCAAAGAGAAGATTATCGACATTCTAGAACTGTTTTCAGTTTCCTTCTCTTTCTTTATTTTTCTTCCCAAATGTTCTATATTTTGTTTACTGGTAAAACTGGAATAACAATTTCGGTACCAAACCAAACATCTTTGTTTTACTGTCATATAAGTCTATGTAAAAGTTTATTTATATATTTATTTATTTTAAAAATAGAAATTCTATAGAGAATTTAATAATTTTTGGATGAAATATGCTTCATCGTTGGCTTTATCATATGATGTGGTCTTGATTTTTACCCTTATATACGTGACGTTCCTCTACAGGTCATAAGTCACGTGTATGACAAAGTCATACTTTTCAGTCTAAAAGTGCCAACGGACTGAAAGATCGAAACTGAATTCCAGTTCACTATATAAGAATATCGTGGGTGACATATCGAATGCCCTGATTAGATCCCGAAAGATATCGACGGAATACTTTCCCATACTTTCCATCGATGTATTTGTATCAATTGTATCAAGCCACATGTGTAAACATTATGTTAAAAGTTTGTATTTTTACTTACAACACGTAATAGTAAATAATATTATATTAAATGCCACGATACATATTGTACCATCGTACACTTGTGCCATTTATTTACTCAAAATTCGAATGTATCAAATATCAGAGTAACTAATTACACAGGCCCACAAAAAAAAAGTTGTCTGCGCTGCGGTACTGACCATACCTATCCCTTGTATTTTGACCCGCTGAACACGAATCTGACCTTAGTTTTTCCCCTATACATCAGGTTTTTTTTTTAAGCAAAAAAGTCTAATATTTATATATTTATTTGCTATTAAAAGAAAAACCTGACGTGCTGGTGAAAAACTAAGATCAGATTCATGTTCAGCGGCTTAAAATACAAGGGATAGATGAGGTCAGTACCCCCGCGCAGATGATTTTTTTTTGTGGGATTGCGCCACACTAAGTGTGGCACAGTGGCAACCAACAAAAGTGGTCTGCGCGGGGGTACTGACCACACCTATCCCTTGTATTTTGAGCCGCTGAACACGAATCTGACCTTAGTTTTTCCACTACACGTCCGGTTTTTTTTTTAACAGCAAAAAAAAGTCGTGTTGAATCGTCATATTTATATATTTATTTGCTGTTAAAAAAAAAAACCTGACGTATAGGGGAAAAACTAAGGTCAGATTCGTGTTCAGCGGCACAAAATACAAGGGATAGTACCCCGGCGCAGACATTTTTTTTTTGTGGGCCTGTGTTATTAATGGGTTGCAAAATGAACAAAAATAAACAATTTTTAGCAGTTGATATTTCCCATTTACGTTTACATTATTTAAAATGATGCTGTTTAAGAAATCACTACTTCCTCATCCAGATTTTCTATCCAAAAGATAAAAAATTTGATACTATATTTACACTCCACTATGTGAAAATAGTTGTTCATAGAGCTTTAATAATATAATATTTGAAATCACCTGTGCAAAAACCCTCAAAACGATATCGACAGTGAGAGTTGGAGGTAGTTGGAGGTAGGGGGGAGGGGGTTTGGAGGTGACGTGCAAAAAACATTGAGGCCTTTGGTTCTTGTATACATACTAAATGGCAATTTTGTTATTTTAATTAAACAATTAATTAATTGATTAAAAAGGTCATTAGTTGATGCTCAACGCTGTTGAATATTACATGTTATTTTATTTGAACTTATTAATAGAACTCAACTATTAAAAAATAGATCCCATCTCTTAAATAAACACTAATATCTAAATTTAATCATTACAATAATAATGAATTGTTAATTGTTCTAACAATTGACAATTATTAATTTTAATTGTAAGAACAAATACCAGTTGATTAATTTATAATTGTCAGCACAATTATGAACCAATTAATTGTAATTTTCAGGAAAATTAACAATTCATTAATTGTCAATTGCAACTAACAACTGTATTTTTCATTGTTAATTGTTAACTGTCGATATGATTTAATTATGCCCAAAACTGTATTAAATACACTTAGAGATTTCAACGTGACATCACAATACAAACCATAGAGTTAGTGATTGGCATTTTATTAGAATAATTCTCACATTTGCAAATTTTAGTTAAAAAATTCACGTTGTTGAGAACTTCAGAATTATGGCGACATACAAAACAATAATCTCAATTCTCAAGAACTTCTCTGACAGTTTTTATAAAATGTTGAAAAATTCTCAAACTATTTCTCTATTAGATATTTTATATTTAATAACCACTCCAGAATAAAAACAAGTGCACAGAAATGGTACAATGATATCATTAAATCGACAAATAATGTCTGCCTCTATAATGATATGTGTGTGTAAACATTTCATGTAGCCACGATAATTTTGAAATAAAATTCATATGTACAATAATATGAGAGAATACTGCCAATGTAAATTAGGCAGTATAAATCATATAATTTTGATCACTAGAGCTGAACAAAATTTAAAGTATTAGATGAACTTTTCATAACTTTGGGAGCAATATATTGTTTTAAAATTTTTCATTAAGCTCTAACTAATAGGAATATGTAAAAAATTTGAAAAGTGTACACTAATTAAGTTCAAACCTAGTTCTACAATTTAAGAAACTGAGTCACACATCAGATTTCTATTAAGAACATTTTGTTGCTGGACGACGGAAATGAAAATAAATTTCACGTCACACAGCGTTTCGAAAATGTTTTTCCGCCATCTTCGGAAATAATTTCAAAGTCACATGAAACTTCGAGTAATTAAGTTTTAGCTTAATTTCATATCACTATACGTTTGTCATTAGAAGCGTCGAACTTAGTTTTTATCAATTTCGCACAAATAAAAATTAAAATGTAAACATGGATAGATAACCTCTGAGTTGTCCGTTATAGATTAAATTATGTTGTACCGTTAGCGACTTAGGTATTCACAATAGGCTAGTTCATTCCATTTTTAGTAACGACAAAAAATTTTAAAAATTTTTATTGTTCAAATAGGCTTAGAATGTCATGAAACGTTGAGATTTTAGGTTTGAGAAAAAACAATTCAGTCTATCGGTCTGTAACTTTTTTTGTGCGCACAATTACTCCGGAACCGCTTAAGATATTGACTTGAAATTTGGTACACGCATGTATTTTAACGAGATCTGGAATTATATTATATCATCCCATTCCGTTGAAGGGTTGGGGGAAATTGGGGGAAATAGGTAAATGAAGCAGGGAAGAGTCCATAAAATTGGTATTTAGTATACGTAAAAGAAGGTAAGGTCTCAAAAAAATTTTTGGCATTAGCCACCCCCATTACTACCCCCACCCCATTATTAAAGGGGGTGAAAAAAATAAAATTGTAATTTATCGTGTATACAAGAACCTAAGGCCTCAATATATTTTTTTACTTCATCCACCCCACCCGCCTACCACCCCTCTACCTCCACCCGCCCTCACCCTCACTACCGATATGGCATATCGTTTTCTAGGTTTTTAAGCTAGACAATTTCAGATATTATGTTATTAAAGTTCCACAAACAAAAGTTCCAGAGAGTAAAGTGCAAATATAGTATCAAAATTTTTTCGTTGTGACAGACTTGGAGAGAAAATCTAGGCGTGCAATTTTAAGATTTATAAACACCCTAAAGGTTGCACTGCAATTCGAGTCCTATGAGCAAACGAACATCAGCGTGCCTGCCTTTCAAGATTATTTTGGCAGGTTGCTGAATTGACACCAATGTTTCAAGGATAGATGAGGACATAGCGTCAGAGACGACTCATAGTAGAACCGCAAGAATAGAATTATCGACATAAAACGGCTATTCGTGAAAGGATATTGCCGTTTGGCACACTAACCGGTATTACCGTAAGGAACGTATTTCGAAGGAGCGCTATCTTCAGTTACCATTTGGATCCAAGATGGCCGCCATTTTCAAGAAAATAATTGAGGTAATTTCCTGGCGAATCTATTAACTTCACAAAAGAAAAGTGTAATTAGAAAGTGTTGCTTATTTTATTGCCAACAAAAAAGTATTTTATGTATTTTGCGAAATTTTTGAAAATAAGGCCACTATTTACGAAAATTAATCATGATACCTTTTATTTTTTGTGTGATTTATTTATTTATTTAAAATTGTAATAAATAAAGTTTACTTGTTATCCATAGCACACGATGTTGCTAACATTTATTGCAAACGATGACGTGCTGGCCTGTTGCTTTAATCGGACATGTTTAGCTATTTCAACTTTTAAAAGAGGCTTACACTGAATTTGGAAATCCGTTTCTTGAAACCAAAAGAGACTTTTTCTGCATTGATACCAAAATAACAATGGATGACAAATGTCTAAATAATATTTTAGGTAGGTCTTCATACATGGTTATTTCCGCGACACATTATAATATATTTCTGTTGTTTTTAGGTATAAAGGAACGTGGACTAGATCTATATAATAGTTTGTTGATGAACGCTTAAGCAGCAGAGAGGTATCCATATATGATCCAATAAAAGGGAATAAAAGTCGCTTATTTTGTAAACCTAAAAAGGTTGTAAAATCCGCAATGTTGAAAAGGTCCCTGAAATCTGATGTGGATTTATTCTCTAGACTTTTCATAGTAAGTTCAAATCGTGACATAGATTTGGATGATTTTTTTGCACATGAGAATCAACCATTCCCAACAGCTCTATCTTTAAACGGAGTCCAGAGATCATCAGATAAATCAATCCTTTTTAAGATTCTGGAAAATGTGCTTAATGACGTACCTCTTATTTTAGAAGAAACCGATGCTATGCCAAACTTACTTCAGACAGAAGAAACATCAGAATTTCAGTATGATTGTGTGGTCTATAATGGGCCTGCATTGGTACACCTTTTACTGCCTAAGGGTGTTTTAAATTTTGCTGAATACTCTGCCAAAGTGTTTCAATCGCACATCAAACATAACACTGATTTTAATTTAAAATGCGTTGATATCATTTGGGACATATACAAGAACAATAGTTTGAAACATCACACTAGAGAAATTCGTGGAGGAGGAACGCGACGACAGGTTGGTGGTAATGTACTACTTCCTAAAAACTGGTCGGATTTTCTTAGGAACACAGACAATAAAACAGACCTGTTTCACTTTCTGTCCAATGAATGTACAACATCATCCATTCTTTATCCTGTGGAAACACTATGCACAATTGACGATAGGATCATTTCAAACCGCAATTTCCAAAATTCACATCTATCGCTCTGCAGTCACGAAGAAGCAGATACACGTATTATATTACACGTACAGGATTGCATCCGCCAAGGTTGGAAAAATATTTGCATAAGAACAGTAGACACCGATGTTGTAGTGTTAGCTACTGCTTTTTTTCATCGGTTGTATGTGCAAGGATTGAAAACTCTATATGTTCACTTTGGTGCCAATAAGCACTTTAGAATAATATGTGTTAATGGAATAGCTGCACATTTGGGTCAACAAAAATGTGAAGCTTTGTTAGGTTTTCATGCATTCACGGGATGTGATACCGTCTCATTTTTCTCAGGCAAGGGAAAGTCGACTGCTTGGAAGGCCTGGCAAATTTTCCCTGAGGTAACGGAAGCTTTTTCTTTTATGTCTAAGCCGCAAAGATTTATTTCTGATTTATGTTTTCAATTTGTTGCAAAGATTTGTTGTCTTACTGTATTGTTCAACATCCGACTGCTTTGAAGTTAACGATGCCCGAAAGGAATTTTTCACGTCGAAGGGAAGAAATACTGCAAACCTTCCACCTTCTAAAGCCGCTTTAGACCAACATACTCGAAGAGCCACATACCAAAGTGGCCATGTATGGGGACAATCATTGGAAATAAATCCTACTTTGCCAGATACTGAATCTTGGAGTTGGTATAAAAAAGATGGTATTTATTCACCATACTGGTCAACTTTACCTGAGGTGTCCACAGCCTTGAGGTAACTGATACGGTGCGGCTGCAAAAAGAACTGTAAACAAAATATATGTGCTTGTAAGAAAGTAGGTTTACATTGCACGTTGTTATGTACTTCTTGTAAGGGAAAGTGTGATTTAAATTAATATTTTGTTAAAAACATACATATAAATAAATGATTCTGTAAAAAAAAAGAAAAAATTTTGAATTTTATTAAATAACGGCTTTATTTCAATTCTAATCGCGAAATGTCCTAAATACTTTTTTGTTGGCTGTTCAAAGCTCAACAACTTTGTATAAGACTATTTTTTTATAAAGTCAATGGATTTACGAAAAAATCATATTTATTAGATTATTAGAATTCAGCCGCCATTTTGGATCCAAATGGTACCTGAAGGTGGCGCTCCTTCGAAAATGATTCTTTAGGGCACTGCATAAAGTATACCAAGCGGCAACATTCTTTCACAAATAGCCGTTTTTTATTGGTTTGCTACTCTACTATCATAGCGTGTGTGTCTAGCTTCTACGATTTCAAATTAGAATACCATGCAACCTGTATGGTGTTTATAGATCTTCTATTATTTTATTAATTCTATAATAAGTCTGTTACCGCGAGTAGTATAGATGTGCAGTGAGTTTCCTCGAGTACTATGGATGTGCAGTAGGTTTCCCAATTCAATTCAATTCAAAAATGTTTTATTACAGTTAATAATACAAAAGTGCGCCTGAGTCAAGTCCCGATTCAGAGCCGACCACACCACCACGGCGTGCAACGTCGTGGTAGATGGGTGGTCGGGTGAAACGGGTTTAACTCCGGCTTAAACAATAAATGAAGGATTATAAGGTTAGAACTCCTGTTCTTTGGAACAAAAAACTTAAATCTAACAATTTGGCGAACTATAACTAGAATGAGTTTTAAAAACACTTAAAAATTACACTAATGTTTTAGTTTGCACAGCACACGCGCACAGTTTTAAAAATTGGATTATTGATACGGGAAAAGACTTAATGAAAAAACCCGTTCGAGCCAATGACAGTATTCTTCCGATGGTCTGCCTGCCTTCGGAAAGATAGGGTGGAGAGGAAGTTGTGATTTAAATAAAAAGTTTGATTTACAAGAAGTTACTGGTCGAGAGGGGATTTTGAAAGAGAACAAAAAGGGACAAAAGAACAGAAATTAACAAAATTAACAAAAAGGTGACTAATAGAGGGAACAGAGAAAGGGTTTGAGAATAAAAAGTGGTGAAAGCTAAAAGTTGGTTAAATGGAAATTTTGGTATAGGAAAGATTTTGCTAGGGAGGTTGCCGAAAGATAGGCAACGCCTGGTATGGTAATGGGTGTTTCAGGTTGAAAAGTATGGCATTATGCTGTCTGATTTGTGTAATGTCTCGGGTTAGCGGACTGTCGCCCAGTTTGAATTGATAGAATTTTTGCGATGTTTCTTGGACGAAATCCGCTAGTGGAGTTATGTCGTGGCAACGTGCATAGAGATCTCTGAGGGAGGTGTACCTATCAGAGGCTGAAATGAGGCGCATAAATTTGTGTTCTAATACTTTTAGTTTTCGCATTGTCGTGGCTCAACAGGTGTGGCACAGATCGGCGCAAACTCGCCTCTAGGTGGTACTAGTGCCGTCTAATTTATGCTATATTTTATGCTCTATTTACGAAGGTTCTTTTTCGTCGAACCTCATCATTTCGCATTGGGAAATGATGTGTTAAATGTCCAGGAATATTTTGTATTCTTTCGAGTAAGTGTAAGATCCAGTAAAGACTTGGCGTTTTTAAATTTCTCGACAAACTGATGAGCCCAGGTTCTAACGATATTTGTACCTCTCTCTTGGTCAATATTCCATAGAGCTTCTATTCCTTACGTTCTTCCACTTCATCAACATGTGGGAAAACATTCACTCTACGAAAAGATTAGAAGAGCATCTTTCATCTGCAAACAAATAGCGATAGACGAATCACAAGGAAATAAGTCTATTCTCGATCATCCAAACTTCGATTCATGGTATCTCGATACATCGATCTGTACTTTTCTACCTCACTTTTACCTGTGCTAAAAATCGGGACATAAGTGCATCAAGTCAGGATCCAGGACAATGCACTAGAAATCGGGAAAGTTCCGGCAAAATCGGGACCCTGATCCTCACTTCGTCGAATTTCGACGGGGTCATTCTGGTATCATATAAATTGAATAAATCAAATCAAATGAAATCAGAGTTTATTGCATACTGAATTATACAATTTTTTCCCAATCCTCGCTCCCATATCCAACTGAACATCCGCTGACCAAGGCTTCACGGTAGAGCTGAATGAGACGAGGTCAAGGCAGACTTAAATGTATTAACAATAAGTCGTTCTTACTTACTACTTACCTCCATCTAATGGGTTTATTAGAGAAATGAAGTAGTGATATGTCTTTAGAGTTGTAGCACAAGAGTATTAGTCAGATTATCGCTTCTACCAGGAATTAATTATTGTAAAGCTGAAAATTTGCAGGATTGTAGTTTTAGTCCAGAACAACATGTGCCAAAAAGTCCCCTATTCTCCACCGTCGGCTTCCCTGTTTCTCGAAGCAACAAGTGCCTAAGTCACAGAAATAGCAGAGCTGGCTATAAAGTGCACCAGATGTTACTGGTCCGATTTGGGTCGAGATGATCATAAAAACTTCGGATGAACATATCCGTTCATATTTCATATTTCATGCATATTTTGTTCATAATTTTCCGTTGTCAAAATTTCGAAAATTGAAAAAAATTTCGTAATGGCGACATTGCAGATAATGAAGACTCGGTGGGGAAAACGTACCCGAATAAACATTTTTCTTCATACTTTGGGCTTTCCATTGGTATGTCTACCTTCGGTGTAGCGTCATCCATTACGGAGCTACTCCACTCTGAGTGTTAAGTGCGTTTATTGTTTCGTTAATCACATCTAGTATAAACAATCAAGCAGGTGGACGGAGAGCTATGCCTTCTTAGTTCAGTAGCTGTGACAATCCTCGGGGTGTGTGCATCGGTCCATTGGTGAGGGAAAATTGAGTGGTCGTCATTAAGTCATAGTGGACACAGGCGTTTGTGTTTTTTGTAAGTTGTAAGTTGAAGATGAAAATGTTGTGGTGGTTCAGGGTGGGCAATCAACCTTGCTTCGGACTAGTGTGGAAAGAGGAGACACCGAAAATGAGGAGTTGTTTAAAGATCTTGTGGAAAAAAGTTCTGAGTAGCAGTGAGCAGGAGAGCTTGGACCAGCTACGAGTAGTCCGATAGAGCGTGGGGAAGCAGTCAGTAATAGCCTCCTTTGATTTGGCAAGCCCCCCGCCAACATGTGCTGCCCGTGAACAACATTCGTTCCGCGCATACTTCCAGGTGAGGGCGTTAGGGAAAATAGTGTGAGGATTTATCTCTTGAAAAGCTTGCAGCACTCAACTAATGTGCATGTGCTTCTTTGCAGGTCCAGCAATGGCTAGACGCCAACCTCAATCCGGACGACTGGGGGTGGAAATCAGAACTCCAGGGCCTGGTTCCTGTTCCTACCACAAGGCAGCCAGCTCCTCATAGCCTGCTACGGCTAATTTCCTGTGCTTGAAAGGCGAACTGCGGTGCCCGGTGCGAGTGCAGGAGCTCTGGTCTGAACTGCAGCATCATGTGCAGGAGCTGTAGAGGATCCAGCTGCACAAACAGCCAGTCAGTGAATGTGGATGATGATCCGAACAACCCTGTTTCCCAGTAGATCAATAATGTCAATTGTCTTGCAGAATAAAGTCATTTTTTGAGTCTGACAAATTAAATTTCATTCAATAAAGCTTATAAAACAACAATAATATATAAACAGGAATTCGCAACAAGTCTCATCAGCGAAGCTAGAGCCGTTCCACTGGGGGCATGATGGGCGCGGCCGCCGCGCGGTGATACTCGGAGTGACATAGCTCCGTAACGGGTGACGCTACAGAGAAGGTAGACCAATGGAAAGCCCAAAATATGAATAGAAATGTTTATTCGGGTACGTTTTCCCCACCGAGTCTTTATTTATCCACATTGACGCCATTTTTGAACAGCATTAGATCTGAAAATTATGAACAAAATATGCATGGAACATCTGAAATATGAGCAGATATGCTTCTTCGATGATTTTATAATCATTTCAACCAAAATCGGATCAGTAACAAACCTTCTGCTGCACTTTATAGCCAGCTCTGCAATTTCTGTGACTTTGTTGCTCCGAAAAAACAGGGAAGCCGATGAGGGAGAGTAGGAGACTTTTTGGTACGTATTATCCTGAACCGAAACTACAATCCTGCAACTTTTCCGCTTTACAATAATTAATTCCGGGTCAAAAGCTAAAATTCCTGGGCTATAGGCATAACTAGACAAATTGATAAAATGTTATATAATTGTAGAAAAGAACATGCGCTATTCAAAATTTGAATTTCAGAGTTAGAAAATATCTGTTGTAGATATTGGAACGCAAAAAGAGGGCAGCTATGCCAAGCTGCTGAATTTTTGTAATTATTAAGTTTTGGTATCTAATGTTTCTAAATTTTTAAATAATTATGATTGTTTCTAAATTTAGAATAACAATTTTAAAACAGAAATTAATAAGCAAATGAAAACAACAATTTACATACACAAAAGAGGTAGAAAATTGAGAAAGGTGGAAAAAGTAGGGTAAAAAATTTAGTTTTAATAAAAAAATGAGTTGGCTAAACTGGCTGTAGAAAAATGAGCAGCGCCTGGTATGGTAATTTGTGCCGTTGAGTGAAGAGTCCTTATAGAGATGCAGCCGTGTACTTAATATCGTAGTGCGGGCAGGGTCTGTGGTATAGTTAGGCGCCACCGATATTGGGGTCTAGCAATCTCGTCAATCTCAGTCCCTCAGTCGGCTGATAGCACTCGCATGGTTCGTGTCATTTGTTGTATTAGTGCACCGTAAAACGAGGAAAAAAAAGTAGCTTCCTTCTTGAAAAAAAATTTTTGAAGGTACAACCACATGGGACCTTCACAGCATGATAGATTAGGTCCTTGGTCATATGTAATGTCCAATTACAATATTTTTTGGGAGGTCAAACTATTTTTATGACGAAAAATGTTATAAATCTGTCAAAATTAATTTTTCTTACATTTTCACACATCCCTCGTGATATCTCCGGAACCAATTGAGATAATTATACGTATTTTTTTTTAATTGATGGAGGAAATGTGGGCGAAGGTCACTGCTTAAATTTTGTTTTTATGGAAAATCTAATTTTTCTGTAAAACGGGGTAAAACTTGAACATTTACTTCCCTTGCAGCGCTTTTTTCAGTAAGCGAAAAACTTTTTTATTTTAAAGAATTTTGACATACCATCTGCGTATGAAATAAAGTCTACACCTCAAGGAAGTTTTTAAAACAAAAATCAGGTCTCTACGACTTATAGTTTTCGAAATTTTGTTATTTAAAGCTGAGTTTTTCGATCCTAGAGGCCTAGAGTCCGGCAAGTGTGGACTATTTAATACAAGTAATCTTATATTATATTATGCCAGTTAGAAACAAACTTTTCTTTATATAATGTGAATGCAAATGAGTATTAGTTATTTTTATTGAGTTATTACATATTATTTAGTGCTTAACAATGGAATGTTTATTCTGTGGACAAACTTTGAAAGATAATGACAAATTAGTGAGACAAAATCCTAGATTGCAAGGAGTAAAAACAATTATATATGCCACGGTAAAAAGGCGAGACATTTGTGTCGAAAAGATTTTGCAACAAGAGGAAAATATTTTAAGTGGAAAAGTCAAAGTGAAATTTCATATAGCCTGCAAACAAACCTATATTAGTTTGTAAAATCTTAAAAATCTTTCCCAATTCAGTGAAATTGAAAATGTGTCTTCGTCTTCGGTAAGATGCAATAAAAATATTCCGACAATGTGTTTAATATGTAATACATCGAGAAAGAAAGGCGTAATATGGTATACGATAATTCTCTGTAGACGTGATTTATCTTTATATTTCTTTGCCACCTTATTATCAGTCTAGTCGATACATTGTTGACAAGGGGCCGACGCGACATTTTTATTGTTAATGATGGGATTTTGGAGAATGAGAGGGGAATATGCGTTTATTTTCGATTTATCGCAAATATTTGAGAAACCAGACATAGTAGTAGTTGATTTAAGCGGGTCCTAGGCTACCCCCCACCACTTTTCGGTGACGTCACAGGGTGGGAGGAGCCACAGGTTGGGTGCGGGGTAAAGGGGGTGAGAGGGGGTGAGCGGCAAGGGGAAAGCGATGAGTCACACACCGGAAGAAGGGTGAGGGTGGGACCCCACGTCACACATGAATTATGGCTATTCGTCACGCATGAGTTTTAACGAGGGGTTGTTGCACCCCTCTAGTTTAAGCGGGTGCTAGGGATCCCTCCACCAATTTTCGGTGATTCATACCGGAAACACGAGGGCTGGACCCCATTGATGTGTCATACATGTCTCAACACGTCACGCATGAATTATAACCCCTCTAGTTTAAGCCGGAGCTCGGGATCCCTCCACCACTTTTCTATTACGTCATTCCCGGTGAGTCACACACCTGAGGGGTCGGACCCTATTCGTCACGCATGAATTATAAGGGGGACAAATAAGAAATGGTGACTAATACCTGAGGTGCGGGGGAAGCTTTGAGGGAGCCAGACAATCACTTCCGGTGAGTCATATATAAGGGGTCGGACCCTATTCGTCATGCATGAATTATGCACCCTTCTAGTTTAAGCGGGTGCTCGGGATCCCTCCACCACTTTTCGATGCGTCATGCACGCATTATAGCGTTAGGGTGAAAATATCCTATGGTGACTAATACCTGAGGTACGGGGAAAGGTTTGAAGGAGCTAGACAATCACTTCCGATGTGTCATGCATGATTCACATATTTTGACCCCTTGCTATCGACCACTCATTACCAACAATTAAATTTAATGATTGCTTTATTTTACGTGGAGCCACTATAGAAAATATAAATAGCTTTTTACATATAAAAAGACATTGCGGCAATAAATAGTACATATGTTTTGATCCCACAATAGTACAGGGGCCAACGACACTTTCAGTTGCAATGTCTATTTAAATTAGGTTTATTTTTTTCGATAATATTAATGTAACCTATTCACAAAACAAGTTCTACTGCTTTGTTAACCAATCAACGATTTAGAAGCAAAATTATTAATTATTTACAAATGACATTCTACTTTTTGTTCCCATAAGCCCCCGAACTATACGTATTGATTATTTCAGTCCACCCAATAAAAGAACACATCACTTTACATTTTTCAAGTATGATTTAATTGACCAGAACGAGGGAGCATCCCCTATTTTATTATTCATTTTAGTCAAACGTCTCATTTATTCAAAACCAATCAGTTTGTTAACCAAAGGGTTTTTCATATTTGAAAACATAAAGCATAGGTACATTTGTTCTATGCAAAAGATCTTTTTGGTAATTTTTAAAGTCCTTTTCAAACAGGTACAAGTAAGACTGATTAAGCGTAACGACCCCAAACAAAGGTACAAACTGGTGCCCTATTCGCTTCACTTATCTGCAGCTCTGGGGGTGCATTTAATTGACCAACGTTGTTGTATTGATTTTTCTAACAAAACAATTTATTTAAATACTGTAATCTATTGCAGACAAATAAAGTGTAAGAAAGTCAAATTGGTCTAGAATTGTTTTTGAACCTTTGCGTTAAATAGGCATAATAAAAAATGGTATAATATTTAAATTTAGTACCGGAATGTTTGAAAGCTCAAACATATGACGCGTGTAGGGTAGATACAGGTAGATTTTATTGCTTGAAATAACGGAGAACTTAACATGCTTAAAACAATCCATTAACATATATTTACCGAATACAGGGTGTTTTGTTTCTTTCGTAAATAGGCATAAAAATAGTGTTTCCTTTACTAATGTGTTATTTTTGTACTTTGACAATATTATCTTCTTAAGCAAAAAAAATATGCAAATCTGTATATAGGTACCTATTTTCATTGTATTCTATTGAAAAGTATGTAAAACGTATTAAATATATAAAAAATACTGAAATAAACTGTTTTTTTTTTTCACTAATTTACTATTTCAGGGTAAAAATAACAATACTTGATGGATTATATAACAAAGGACAAGTGCCTTAATTATTCTTTTGATTAAGGACATGTGTCCTTAATCTTTTAAGTGCGATTTGTGTACTAAAACATTTAATAGCATTGCGCTAAAAATGGTATAACATTTAAATTTAGTATAAGATGTTTGGAACATCTGGTACAGTTAGATCTTATCGCTTTTAGGGTCGAAAGAACACCAATCTAAAGAGAAACTTAAAATGCTTTAAAACGATCCATTAACATATATTTACCGAATACAGGGTGTCTTGTTGATTGCGTGACAATATCCATTATGAAATTTTGTATTTTGATGGTTGAGATATATGAATCATGCATGGAGGTATGCGACTCTACTATTATAAATGTATTGCAACAGAAGTGAAAAAATAGTTAACATTCAGTCTTTTCTGTACTCTCATATAGTAAAAAACTTGAGAACTAAAAGTCAGTGTTGTACAAACACCTGGATTATTTCAAGTGATTATTACTTTCTGCAATTCTTTCTCGGTATTGCCTGGACTATTCTCATATAGTAATACTGCAAGAAAAATATGTCAGATGTAGTGGAAACAAAAACGTGTTGTGTATGTCGCAGAATAATTAGTACACGGTATCTTCCAAGTGAGTGCTGGTTGAGTAGACCCAAACTAATAATAAGTTTTTGTACACGTACGTGTATTCAGACAAGACCGATTAAAGTTATTACATCATATGACTTCGATCCTTGCCGCATTCTAAATTCACCGATTCGAGAAACATTTTAATATAGAGTGTGATATATATAACAAAATATAGTAAATTAAATCCTATAATAATTGGTTTCAAGAAAATGCGCTTTCATCAAACTGTGACAATAGATTATGTCGCTAGCAACCGTAGTATACGTCTCCAATTAAATGTATTGATAATCTTGTTTAGCAGGTTGGACCAATTTCGGTAACATCTCGTCACTTTAAATTTGGTCAGGGGTGCATTTACAAGGGTGAAATAGTGTTTCCTTTACTAATATGTTATTTTTGTACTTTGACAATATTATCTTAAGAAAAAAATATGCAAATCTGTATATAGGTACCTATTTTCATTGTATTCTATTGAAAAGTATGTAAAATGTATTAAATATATAAAAAATACTGAAATACACTGGTTTTTTTCACTAATTTACTATTTCAGGGTAAAAAGGTTTAACAATACTTGATAGATTATATAACAAAGGACAAGTGCCTTAATTATTCCTTTGATTAAGGACAAGTCCTTTAATTATCCCATTGATTAAGGACGATTAAAACATATATAGATATAACCTAATACTTTTTTAACATTCGATGTCATGCTGCGAAAGAATAAACATGAATTTAATATGTAAAGTTTGCACCAAAAGTTTCAATCGATCTTGTGCATTAAGTCGACACAAAAATATACATAATAAAAATCACTATTTCCAATGCAGCTTGTGTAATAAAATATTTAATAGACGAGATAACTTAAAAACTCACGTACAAAAAGTACACAACGCGCAGTATATTCCATCTAAGAATCAGGCGACGATGGTCTCAAAAAGCATTCCATTTAGGACAATTGAAAATCGAGTCATACCATTAATTAAAGAAAAATACGCATCTCCTATTGAATACAGAATAGACCAAAGCGAAGAATTAAAAAAAAACTTAGCTACACCATCAATGCATGAGACTGAGAGACATTCCGATAATTACCAAACAACTTCTAAAAGAACAATAAAAAAGGACGTATTACGCTGGAACTCGGAAACAAATCCTAGTGATATTGTAGCATGCATACGTCTACATCTTAATTTGGGGATCGAATACACCGTTATATAAACATATTAAGGGACATGAAGATCATTCAGTGACCTCGAAAAGCTTTACTCATTTAAGACAATTGAAGATCAAGGTAGACATGTAATAATGTTACTTAGGTTTGGGTACGATATGATGTAAGGCTACTTTTGATAACACCACAATTGATCATTGATTAATTACGCAAATTACTCTCTAAAACACAGCATAACCAAAATAAAAGTAAGTACTTAAATAATTCGATATCACAATATTTCATGTCGATAATGCAATTACTATATTACACTTGTCCATTAAGGAGATTTTTACTCTCTCTTCTACGTTATACATTGAATCTAATTGATTATTTTTTGTCATAACTATTATCATCTTATAGATATAGCGGGTCACCATATATTTTCTTTTGGTTTTCATATCGTCTGTACTATAATTTTAGAGTATCATCAACAATTTCAGACAACCCAGTTATTCTCCTTTATGGCCTTATATAACCACCATAGTGGCTTGTCTCATCCTCTCTTATATGATAATCACATATGTATGCCATCATATTTACAGCATTAGTTGTATTTTTTATCAACACTACATCAATTTATATAAAAATAAGATCTTCATACTAGTACATGCCATTTTTTGTTCATACTAGCATCCCCAAATCCCAATCAAACTACCTATGTGCAAACAGATTAGCCCTAAGAATAATAGAATCGTTTACTTGGTGTCAAAAGTGTATCCAAATCGTCAAGTTTTCTACCTAAGAACATCTCATTCACTTCAGACATTCATATTTCAGCAAAATGCATGCTATGTATTTTGACGGTGGCATTAACAATGATCTACCTCCGTTTTGTGAATAGTGATTTGCGTTAATAAGGAACCATCATTTAAACACACATCAATCACGCACTTCAGGTATTTATTAACTTTCATAAAGAATCTATAGACCTAATAAGGATACTGTTTACTATATTTGAATAACTACTTAATAAAATATTACACACATATAATTTGTCCGATATCAATATTTCTCCGTTTTTAAAAAATACTTTGAAGAAGGGTATCATTCTACATTATTTCTATATAAAATCAATTTGGCAAAACACATTTTTATGACACAAGTTTAAAGAAATCGATAGTATCGTACATAACCTAGCTTGATAATTCAACTATGTGTTTGCAAACCTGATTATTTTATCTACCAGGCATAGCATACTCTTTCCTTACGAAGGACATCGAAATTTCAACGATTCACATAAAACACATATCCAGTTTAAAACAAAAAAAATAATACATGTATACATATATATTTTTTTTCAAAGACTAAGCAATAAATTTATTTAACCACATGTCTGTTGAGTTGATACATAGTAATCAGCACTAGAAAAAAGATTAAATCAATTCAATTTATACGCAAATATCTATACCACTACAAATTTACATAATATTTTACATCAACAAACATTGCTTGAACCTAGATGAAATATGATAAAATACGAAAAATGCACGAATTAAGTAATTATGTTTTCTGAAACGACTAATATATATTATAAGGTATACAAATATCCTTCATAAATATCAGTCTAATACGTCGATAATTCCTACTTACCTAAAAATATTTATATACGATCTAAATGAATGAATGAAGAGAAAAATGCATATGATGAATTTTCTTAAAACCTTTAGGTGTAACAACCGCCTAGCACCACCAAATTCGAATATTACTAAAAAATAAAAAACTCAGAGCTGCTTAGTTTGAAAACGATTAAATACGATACACTGAGTTACATTTAACGTAAAATGGTTACTTGGTTACCTAATAGAAAATATTAATGCGAACTATAAACATTTCTAAAATAGAAGCATTTGTTTTCGTTTGTTAACATGTTAATGTTTTAATGAAAGGCGATTATTGCTAATAGAAGACAACTTTTTTTAAGTGATTAAGACTATTTAGGGATAACGATAACGATTTAGTACCAAGTTAAGCATGATACAAATTCAACACAGCGTAGACTTATATCTGGTAATATATCTCAAGAGTAGCAACAATACCTACCGAATGCTAGTAAACCAAACAATCATTTAATATTTTGGGCTTTTAATTTATGCCAAATCTAGGTGGTTTGTTCAGGAAGCATGCAAATTCAACGAAATTTCTTTTCCCAGCATAGTAAATAGGTACATTATTTTTCTAAAACTGACAATATTTTTAAAAATTAAATAATAATTAATGGAAATAATAATAATAATAATAATAATAATAATAATAATAATAAACATCTTTTATTGAGAACAAACTAAATTACTCACAAAATGTGGCGAAGTTTAGATAACTTTATCTAGTCTTACATTAATAATACAGTTCGCTTTAGAAAACACCAAAATCAGTATGTATGTATATCTATATAGGCTCGTTACCTAGCAATACATTAAATTTTTACGTATACGCGTTAAATTTCTACCCTTTGTTGGTTTAAGTCTTCAATATAAAAATAAGTTAATTAGGAATTGTGAGACGAGATGTATATTGTGGGAATATGTCACGGTTGTCTGCTTCGAAAGCATGTAGTGGACGAGGATATGTCTTTATGAGGATACGCGGCCACGAGCTACAAATGATGTATAACACATATGTAACTGTACATAAAAGGAGAAAATTCAATGATCATCAACTTCAAATCTAAAAAAGTTACGAATTCAAATAAATTCTTTAAAGCATAAAGATCAAAAAATAAATTTTGTTTCTCTTTACAAGTTCTCTATACGAAATATGGTCGCATAACATGTTTATCAACCACTACTATGTTTTTATATTAAAATGTATAATAACAAAATATCGTAGCAGTTACATAGTTTCTAAGGTGTTTGCATATATGCATGTAGCAGTCTTTATTTTAAACTCCCTAAACATATTCCCGCGTACCAAAGGAATTAGTGAGAGAGATAATACCAATTCTATAGCATTGTTCAAGCAGGATGACATGAATTTGCACATTTTCTCTGATCATGTCTCGTCAGACGTACCTTTTAAGAATATCAAGAATATCATGTGTAGAATGTTGGAAAGAAAGATGTGGATTTCTTGTGATTGACAAGGATAGAGAAGTAAATGGGGGGAGATATAGAAAAGTCTTGGGAGTTTCAAATATCCATAAACAATTGTAATTAGGACTTCAATCGATCTGCAGACAGCATCTGGAATACATCGGTGAAATTAAGCAGAAAGACAATATGGATAGAGATGTGGGTGCTGAAATAATTCTGAAACGTCAATTAGTTGAGACTACCAATTTCGTACGTAAGAAATTCAGTTCTCTCAAGAATAGAAATGTTGAGGATAAACTAACGTCGGATCCCATAATCACACCTTTAAAAGACTTATCATCCGCTTCAAAGGTAAAATCACAAAACAATATGCTAACACAAACACTTGGGGGGTGTAAGTGCTAGTACTAGTACATTTAAAGCAACATCTGAAACTAGTGATAAAGATGGGGAGAATAATGCAAGTCAATCATATTTTATAGAACACCGCCGAGATCATCGTTAATGAGCACTCCGGGTTCAGGAAATGTCCTTAGTAGTGCAAAAGAAATGGGTGATGTGATTAAACAACATTTAGAAAATTTAAAGTCTGGCGATCATAAATATGATACTGTATACGGTGTGCGTTTAGATCCCAACAGAGATAAACATCTAATGGGTAACGATGAAATACGCTTTTTGGTGGAAATATAACTTTGTGGCGTGGTAATAAGCAAGTGGGAAAGTATCCTAGTATCCTGACAACCCTAGAGTTGTATGATGTAAATATTTTTGAAATATCCGTCAGTTCCGCGTGGTATTGAGATTGGCAATCACTGGCGGCGAAGAGCATGATATATATCGGTAAATATTAAATAAGACAAAAGCACCAAATAACCAATATGATACAAGACTGGGTTTGCATGTAAAGAAATTGAAGAAATTCAGTAAAATTATAAAACCACTGTTATCTCCTACAGTAATGACTAAATCTTGAATCGCTTTAGGCATGTCTATTCAGAAATTATACTATAATAGTGGTGTGGATTAAGTCTATTGGAATAAACCGAATGAACTGATGGACCGTTTACGTCTGCTGTGTAGTTAAGAAATGACTGACAACAACAATGTAAGCAACGAAATAATCAGTATATTGGAGGAAGTAATAGAAGAAACAATAATCAATTAGCGAAAATGAATATGTTATTGTACACATTTCTGTTAAAATAAGTTAAGTAATTTTTAGTTATGTATTATGGGGAATTTAATAAAGAATTTAAGTTCAACGTGTGTATTATTCTAAAACTTCTTACCACAACGAAATAGAGATAAAACGAGGATAAATGGGGATAAACGGGGATAAATCAAGGATAAATAATAACAAACAAGGATAAAACGAGGATAAATTGGAATAAAATGGGAATAAATAGAGATAAACAGGGATAAAACAGGGATAAATATGAATAAAACGGGGATAAATATGAATAAAACAAGGATAAATAGGAATAAAACAGGGATAAATAAGCACGAAAAGTGAGGATAAATGATTAGCATAACTGTAAACTAATAAGACAAGAATAATCTGCTATGCACTAACCGTTTGACATCAAGCAACAAATAAGTAAACGTGTAGGTATGTATGTATTACTTGTCCAATAATATCTTTCAGTAGTAGAAAAAATATAATACATTACAGGATGTGAAAGTTTACTTTAAGATGTGAGGTGATTTTTTGAATGGTCGAGGCGAAGTATTATGGATACACAGTGGCTTTCCTCGAGTACTATAGACGAGCAGTAGATTACCTCAAGTAGTAAGGATACTCAGTGAATTACCTCAAGTAGTATGGATGCGCAGTGGGTTTCCTCGAGTACCATTGATGCGCAGTAGGTTACTTCAAGTAGTAAGGATGCGCAGTGAGTTTCCTCGGGTCAAATAGATGCGTAGTGGGTTGCCTTAAGTAGTATGGATGCGCAGAAGGTTTACCCGAGTATAATGGATGCGCAGTAGGTTACCTGAATAGGAAGTCTGGATGTGGACGTAGTGATTCCTTAGGCAGCGGCTTTTTTAAACACTGTAGTAAATAATAAATATGATGTATTACTTAATAGATAAAACATCATTACTCTTAAGTAATGTATGTTCTGGCATGATTAAAATAAGAAATAAATGGAAGCACGCCCATTTTAATTACGATTACTAACTCTTGTGATATAATTCTATTGACCGAGGGCAAACTGCTGTATTTTTAAATGTCCAGCACTATTTTGTTCATTATAATACACAAAAATTTGAAGTACGGCTCTGTAGTTTTTGCAACCCTTTTATTTGCAGTATAAATATGTTAAGAACTTTTTCAACGCTCTAACACAGCTTCTACTATTTCATAAAGACATAGTCAAAGCTGCGATATTTTTTTGTGCCTCGCGCTGTTGTCTTTAAATAATTTAGACTAACGTAGAAAGGAGAAGCCCTCAGGATATTTATGAACACATTTCTTAAATATTTGTCATAGGAATTGTATACACTATATATTTAAACAGTCAGAAAGCAATTCATTTACACTTCTTAATGTAGAAACGAGTAGAAGTTACAGCTACACTGCCGACTGCAAGTACCTATTTGATTAACGTTTTGTTCGAATAAATTCACTTTTACGCGGTGCCATTGAGGTTAAGTACGCAGCTAACAGTAAGAAAGCTAATGTTTTTCTTATTTTTATTGTTGATAGGGGAATTTGAAGTCGGCAACGCTCATAATTTACGTAAAATTCGTTCGAAACTGAGAGACACGCAAACTGTATGTTACAGTTTTGATATTTTGTACATTTTTGTATTTTTGTATGCTTAATCAAAAATCACCATGATGTGCATACATTAAGAAATAAAACAGTTACTAATTTTTGAATCGCGAAAGTCCTCTGTTTGCTCCGTAGTGCGAAGCCTAGGCTAAGATCACAAAATATTCAAACGTGCTGACTTTTAGTAAAAAATTATATTCAAAACGTTTCTACAATCTATCGATTATGAAAAATTATTAGAATTTACTCAAAAACTCTGGTATATACTAAGTTATTATATTTATTTTTTATCAAGGTAATATACCTAAAACAGCGAATGTTATTTTACTATTTTTAAGGCTATTATTTATTCTTACATTATTTTGTATAATAATAATTTGAACTAGGTAGTTACTTCCAGTGACTTTGGTAAATTGACATATGTCGTATTGCAAAGTTTGGTTACTTCCAGAATGATTCATTTAGATAATATACACTCGACAACTTTCTACTAATTAGAGTAGCCTTATTAGAATTCATAATAAAACACGGTAGTGTGTTTAAATTTCAAACTGCTGTATTTAAGTATTATAAACATGCAATATTTAGGAAGTTACGGTTCGTGAATATTTAGTTAAATTAATCAACTGTTGGATGCAAATTCTCAGACAAATGCTCAGCCATGATAGTGACCTAGTTATTGCATTTCATATGGCATTAACAAAACTGTTGAACTTGAAATTTAATTGCATTCTTAAACATATTATAGCCATGAAAATATGAATATAAAACATATTATTCATAACAATTGGAAATAAAGGATAATGCAGTGGTTGCGTATAATTGTTAATAAGGGACCAGCTAGTATAAATACAAAGAGTTTTAAATGATAGATGTTATTTTGGCGTACATCTAATATACTTTAATGCGACGAAACGAAAAGTTACCCATTTTTATGTATACTGCTTTTTTTGTTGTTTTGATGTTGTGAAATATCAGACTCTTACTGACTATATAGTGCAGGCAAATCCAGTTTTGACTATGAACTATCTGGGGACAGCTATTTCTTTATCGAAATGGATAGCTCTATTCATGTAGAATGAAGATATAAAAGTCCGAAAAAATCCCAATGTGAGCTAAAGCGACCATTTAGAAAAAATGGCCGCCAGAACAGTTTCTTTTAGAAGGACATATCTCAGTACCCATTGCAAAGATTTTAGATTTCTCTTTTTTTGTTCTCTTCCCCGTTTTATATACAATCGAAAGTGTTATTACATCTTTGGGCATAACATAGAAGATAACTGAAGAAAATAAGACTTGAATTCTTGGAAATATACAAGGTGTCCAGTTAGTGCTTCCTCGGAAGATTGTGCAAAAACGGGTAACTTTATAAAAAACTTTTTTAACAAAACTTTCAATGTTTCATCTCTACTACAACGAGAAATTATTTTCAATTATACAAGGTGTCACAAAAAGGAGTTACACAAGAATGTATAATTTTTTTATTGGAATACCCTCTAATTTTTTGACGTCAGTTAAGCCTCTAAGGGTCCTAAATTATGCCTTAAAATTTTTTGCCAATCGGATGCAGCGTTGCCAAGTTATAATTTTTTTCCTGTTTTTTTTTGGCAAATTACAAACATTTTTTGACTACGATATCTCCGCGATTTATTAATTGTTTTTTCTAAAAATGTAGGGTGTTATTCGATAATGATGCATTTACTAAAAAACATTTTTGAAATAAATTATTATTATACCGGGTGTCCAAAATATTTGTTTACATTTCTTGTTATTTAATTATTATTTTTCTCAAATTTTTTAAATGGAATGCCTTTATTTTTTTACATGGATGAATAAAGTATAAAATTCCCTACATTCTAATACTATACACTTAATTTTTATTTCAAACTGTTTTTGAGATATGATTATTTCAAATAAGTTTTGCGTAAATTGAGGTGCTTTTTATTTTAGCATTAAAATCTAGTATGGCTTGGTCTTTTGTTTTGCGTCTGTTTTTCACTCTACGGCATTTCTCTAATGTGTTTAAGATTATCGTGATTAAGTTGAATTAATATTGATAATATTTAAAAATACGAATTATAATTATTGTCAATAAGATTTAATATCTTTGGTGAATGTTATGTTATTGGTAAATGTGATGGAAATTGTTTATTGGCATCAAGAATGTATGGTCAAAAATATCCCTATAGAAGATGTTCTGATGTGAGGTCTCTAGAAAATTTGAAAGAACGTTTTGAACGTACTGGAAATTTTGCATATGAAAAGAAGGCGAGACGACGAAATTTATTGTAATGAAGAAAATGAGCTGGCTATAACTTTAGCGGTAATCGAAAATCCTACGGCAAGTGTTCGGGAGTTAAGTAGGGATTTAGAGGTTAATGAATCTAGTGTTTCCCTATGTCTTCGTAAAAATAAGTTTCACCCCTATCGAGCTCAGCTGCATCAAGAGCTTTGGGATGTGGATTTAAATCGTAGATTAAATTTTTGCCAGTGAGCTCAAAACCAAATTGGAGAAAATGAAGAATTTTTCAAATTTGTATTGTTCACGGATGAATCAACGTTTCATCGCAACGGATTTGTGAATAGGCACAATTTCCATTATTATGCCAGAGAAAACCCTCATATTGCACAGAAAAATCAGAATCAGAGTTTAAATGTAAGGGGAGGAATTGTACATGATTATGTTATTCATCCTCGCTTTTTTGAGGAAAATGTGAATGGAGCTGTCTTCTTAGATTTTACGCAAAATACGTTTCCGCAAATAATCGAGCATATTCCTGATTACATTCAAATAATATGTGATTACAACTTGAAAGTGCACCACCACATTTTAGTAGAAATGTTCGTCAGGCCATTAGTAATCAGTTTCCTGAAAGGTGGATAGGAAGAGGAGGCCCAATATTTTAATAAACTGTTAAATAATATTTAATTTATTATTTTATTAAATTATGTTAGGTCTCATTACATGGCCGCCTAAGTCAGCCGACCTGACTTCAGTGGGTTTTTTTCTTTGGGGATTTGTGAAGTCAGACGTTTATAAAGTAGAACCAACGACTCGAGAAGATATGATGGAAAGGATTCGTCTGTGTTTCAATCGTATAAATGTTGATATTTTACACTGTGTAAGGCGTTCATTTATCAAGAGACCTCAGTGTTACCTGAATCAAAATGGAGGACATTTTGAGCAGTTGTTAGGTTAGTTTCAATATCCTGAAAAAAAATTATTGCTCAAGAACCGTTCATGAAAGAAAGTGTACGGTATCAAAATGTGAGAAATTGTAAGCGTTACTCATCCATTTAAAAAAATTGAAAAATGTAAAACAAAATATGAATTTTAATGCTAAAATAAAGAGCACCTTAATTTACGCAAAAATTATTTGATAAAATCATATAGTTTCAATATCGTGAAAAAAAATTATTGCTCAAGAACCGTTCATGAAAGAAAGTGTACGGTATCAAAATGTGAGAAATTGTAAGCGTTACTCATCCATTTAAAAAAATTATAGGCATTCCATTTAAAAAAATTTTTAAAAATTTAAAACAAAATATAGATTTTAATGCTAAAATAAAGAGCACCTTAATTTACGCAAAAATTATTTGATAAAATCATATCTCAAAAAAAGTTTGAAATAGAAATAAAGAGATATTAAAATGCGAGGAATTGTATTACAATTTTATATATATATAACTATTACTCCGTTAATATTTGAGTTAGTAACATCGGCCAAAAAACAAACGAAAGCTAATTGTGTGCTCTAGAACTTTTATTAAAATTATTTTTTCAAAAATTGACTAAAAATTTCAGTACAAACGTCTCGAGTTTACAAAAGTTTAAATTTCCGTAATATTTAAATTATTTTTTAATTTCCTAAGTTTATCGTTTAATTTATCGTAAAATATGTAATTATACTTTCTGTAAAATGTGAAGTGAGGAATAGAACAAAAAAGAGAAATCTAAAATCGGAGCAACGGTTACTAAGATATATGATTTTAAAGAAAATGTCTCTGGCGATCATTTTTTCTAAATGGCGGCTTTAGCTCACATCGGGATTTTTTGCGACTTTATGTACTTATCCTACATTAATAGAGATATCCACTGCGAGAAACAAATAACTTTCTCCAAATAGTTCACGCCAAACCCATTTTACACTGAGATTTGCCTGGTCTAATAGTTGAATCAATGAATCTTTGAACGGACGTCATCATTCTCCTTTGTCTGAACTAATTCATTGAAGGATGACAATGATTTCGCACCATAGGCGTAGCAAATTTTTATTAAGATGTACTCTATTGGATATGTAGCAAATTTCGTGAAAAGTTTCTATTTTTGAATTTTTCCCGTAAGAAATAAAAATTCTGAAATTGCCAAAGAAAATCCACTGTTGCACGGAATTTTGCATTTAAAAGAATGCCTTGACTCAAACACTGATCAAAGAATGTGTATTTGTCAGTTTATGTAGGTTCACTTATTTAAACTTCTGCTTCTAATAATAATTATGGCGCGCAAGGTTTGTGTATAGATCTCGCATTATCAATAACAATTTTAATAATATCTAGATAACTCAACCTTTGCGCGGTAATAATAATTATTACAATCAGAAAATACAAAAGTAAAGCCTACACAAATTGACAAATAAACATTCCCTTGTCAGTTGTTTGAGTCAAGACTCTTGTTTAGATACACAATCTCATGAAAAAGTGAATTATCATTGGCAATGTCAAAATTTTCATTTCTTACGAAAAAAATCCAAAAATATGTATTTTTTCGCGAAATCTGGTACAAACTCATTTGAATCCAGTGGAGTGCTGAGTTTTGAAATAAAAAAATCGCACTTTTCAGAGGACTGCGTTTAAAAAAACGCTCTAGATCGGACATAAATAAAATTTTTATGGGGGAGGTTCCAAGCAAAATGGGCCACACTGTATGTGCCAAAGACATATATTTATAAATAATATACATAAATACGGTGAGTTGTAAATGCGTCATATTCGAAATTGGCATGTTAAGTGCTCATCCACTCGCTAAAATAATTTATTTATAAGTAATAAGAAATATAAAATATCATTCGACAATGGCCGTGAAAGCCTGCATTCTAATGATAAGAAACATGTACATTAAATTTAAATAACTACTTCTCGAACAGCATTGACAGAAATCAATGCTGTCCGAGCCTTCTTTTCTTTTTCTAACATAAAATACGATATTAAATTAGCTACCAAATTTCTAGCTTGCGTATTCAAACGTTTTCCAAGCATAATGAGTTAAATTAATTAATTGCGTTACGAAAAGTAAATAATATGTGCGCCACTGACGATTGGTACACGAGACCGATGTGCTTCGATGTAGTATACACGTACGCATTACCATTACTCCCAAATCTAACGCGCATGATAAGCATACGTAGGTCGTAGACCGTGCAAGACACATACCTTCACGCTCATTTCAGGCAGTTCGATTGTAAGAAGTGAGACGTCAACATACAAACGATAGTCTTTGCTTGCTTCTCGCATTAGTGACGTGCGTTCAAACATCCATTGATTCAATTTTAAAACCCCTCGTCCCAGGGCTCGCCTGTAAAGTACTTTGAGTGCACTGTAGCCTCCTCTGCTTATTGTGCTCTCCCTGCTCTTAATTCACTCTATCCATTTTAGTACTCCTATACCGCTGACTAAGTGATAGAGGTCTGAGAATGGGCAAGTTTTAATAGTTTCTGGATCTAGTAGGTATGCTTTTAGAGGGCAGAATATTTATCAGAGAAATATTTTGTTGAACTCCTCCTCCTCTGTACGTTTCCTTAAACATATAAGGAATAAAAACGAGACTGCAATCAATAGCTATTCTCCGGACTAATGCCCCGCCAAGCGCAGAATTACAAATTACAAACTTGGCTGCGTTAAATGCAATAACTATGTATTGTCACAAAACGCTAATGTTTCGATTGCAATAGGCACCTGCAGAAAGACTTATTCCTACTCAAAGGAGCTTTCGTGCCAGCCACTTTACACCACTTGCAGACTACAGTTTCGAGCTATTGGCTCTCGTCAGTGCAGAATAAGTCTGTGTTGGCTGGAACTAGGCCCTTGTTCACTCTTGGTACATGAGGACATTTATAAAAGCATGACCCTGCCACGTACCAAGAGTGAACAAGGGCCTCATTGCAGCCATCCCAGACCCCTACCTTGCACTGACTAGAGTCAAAACTGCAGTCTGTAAGTGGTGTGGAGTGGCTGGTACGAGAGCTCCTTTGAGAAGGATTAAGTCTTTCGACTGATGTCTGTTGCAATCGAAACTTTAGCATTTTGTGGCAATACATAGTTACTGCACTTAACGCGACCAGACTTGTAGTTCGTAATTCAGTGCTCGGAGGGGATTAGTCCGGAGAATAGCTGTTGGTTGCAGTCTAGTTTTTATTCCGGACTAGTAAAAAGTTCTCGGGTCTGTTTGTCTTTACCTGTAGATATTATATCTTCTGCAGTCCAGCGCCTCGCAGTACTATATAATATGCTCCACAGTTTCTGGTACCTTGCCGCACAGTCTGCAGTTAAGGTCTCCAGCAAATTTTCCGATTGTGTACAGGTGCTTCTTAACAAGAATTGTCCTGTCAGAAAACCTGTTATAATTCTCAGCTGCATCCTGTTCTCTGTGAACAGGTCTTCAGTTTGTTCTGACCCTCGATTACCCTTCTGGCTGAGTCTAATTGATGCTCAGCGCGGGTTCTGGGCCGCAGAATATATTGGCTGCTCCCTGTCTAGCAAGTTCAACAGCTTTCCCGTTGCCACTTATACGGGTACGGGTATTGTGTCTTTAGTGACACCCGACTCTGATGCAATGGAGATCTGCTGGTTCAAATATCGTCATTTAGTATTCTCGCCTACACATTCGATTATAGCTAGAATTTCTGTCTGAAACACATTGGAGAGACTTGTACTCGCCCTTAGCCATTTACCATGTATTCCTGCTCCAGTTCTTACTTCCATCCTAGACCTGTCAGTGTATAGGCCCAGTAACAGGACCTCCTGTCGATCAGTCACCCACTGGTGATAGTGAAGAGCTTGTTGAATATAATTTTTAGTACCATGTAGTCTGGCCTTATGCCTAATAGAGAATCTACTACAATGTTAACTATTCTCATATGTCCCGAATTTCCTCCGAGGGGAGTCGAGTTCGGAGAGTTTTGTAGCCTGTCTGCTCAGATTCTGTCCTCTCCCTGAATCACCAAGTTGAGAGATAATAAGGTCTAGAAGGCTGCTGAGGGGATGCTTTTTATAGCACTTGTGATTCCCAGGCAGCCCAGTCTCTGCATCGGGTTTAGTCTGTTGGCTGCTGTGGTTTGAGTAGCCTTGGGCCACCAAACTGTAGTTTACTTCTCCCGACATATGTGATTGTGTGTCTTTCTAGGTTTCTCCTTCTGGTGAATGGGACGATGTTGATCTTTAAAATACTTACCTTCAGCCTTTCCTTATGGGTCGATTTTTTCCCTCAATATGTTGTTAAACAATATTCTATGTATATTGTTGATCTTGGTTCTATTCAGTGCATGTCAATAAATAAAATATTCCGCTCTACCCTCGAATGTTCTCAAGCATCAAATAGTAATATGAGTTTTTCCATTCTCACCTGAAATATTAAGGACGGCAACAATTTGAAATAAAATTACTATTATAAAATCATTTGAAAATAACTTTTATACAACACTGATATTAGAATACTTTCTATTTAAGAGACAAATAACATATTTACTTCCTTATAGCCCCATCTACTATTTAAGAATTGTAGCTTTTATTTCTGCTTTCATAATAACTCAAAAATATTATTTTTTGTACTAATATTATGAAAAACCTATGAATTACTTGTTCTTATGTACACTGTTCAACATAAATCTGATCACACTAAAAAAAACGATGCCCAAGGAATCACTACTTCCACATCCAGATTTTCTATCCAAGCCACTCACAATGAAAAATTTTGTATGTGGAAATAATTGCTTATGAAACTTTAATAATATAATATTTGAAATCCTCTACTCCAAAAACCCATAAAACGATGCCACACATCGGTAGTGGGGTAGGGGTGAAGATAGGGGGGTGGTAGTGGGGGTGGATGAAGTAAAACAATATTTTGAGGTTTTTGGTTCTTGTACACACACTAAATCACAATTTGTTTTTCATCCCCTTTAATAATGGGGTGGGGGTGGTAATGAGGGTGGCTAATGCCAAAAATTTTTTTGAGACCTTAGCTTCTCTAAATACCAATTTTATGGACTCCCCCCAACCCTTCGACGGAACAAGATGAAAATATAATCTAGTTCCAGATCTCGTTAAAGTACATATGTGTACCAAATTTCAACTCAATATCTTAAACGGTTCCAGAGTGAACGTGCACACAAAAAAGTTACAGACAGCAGACAGACAGACCGACAGACAGACAGAATTTTTTTTCTCTCAAACTTAAAATCTCAACGTTTCATGTCATTCTAAGCCTATTTGAACAAATTTTTAAAAATTTTTTGTCGTTACTATACTTCCACTGGATGTGGAAGTAATTGTATCACTCGGAATGAACTATCATTCGAATATCTGCTTCTTCTACAGTGACATGATGATCAGAGAAGCTTTAAACTTCCTGATTTGTTACCACAAGAATATGTCTATAGTCATTGCTTCCTGTCATGGCCCCACTTAACACAATAACTACTTTCCTTCCTCTAAAAAAAATTACTGTCAACCATTTCAACTTCAACTGCATCGGCAGTTTTTCTTCACTCTCTTTCTCCTTCTTTAAGAGAATGTTCAATATGGCTGTGAAATACGAAGTCCGCTCTGATCCTCATATCACTGTAGAACAGCAGATGCTATAATTTTAGTTAATCTGTTCCACGTTATTCAGTCAGAGAATAAATGTTTCATAGTGTTATCAAATGGCACCGACGCTGTTATTTTGGTATACATTTTAGGAATTTATAAATAGTGTGGTACAAATCTGAATAAAACAAGGGTGGTTAATAAAGTACTACATGCCTCTTCACAAACTCGCAACACACATTGGGGCTTCGTTGTCCAGTATTTTAATAAAAACCAATGCTCTACCAAGCTGTGGTGTTATCAGCAAGGTAGGAACAAAAAATCCACCTTGAAAGCATAACTATAAAAATTCCTACTAGGTTTTGCCGAGGACAACTCGATTGACTAAGTGCAGAGGAACACCTCATTAAAGTTTTACTAAAATGTTACTTCAAAAGTCGTCTTTTTTGTCCTTGGATATTCATTATACACCAACTAACACGTCTCAGACCTTCCACCCTGATCGTTCTGTGTTAGAAATGGACTTTTAAAAGATACTTTTCTTCGAGAATACATAATTATTTGCATTGGGAACTTCATTGATGGACCTCTTGACCAAATAGACTTTAGATGGTACAAATCAATAAATGGTATTTTAAAGCCTGAGTTGTGCCTGTGTTTTAAAACGATGACCACTGAATTACTTCTACGGTGCACTTGTATGATCTATGATAGTAATAGATGCAAATGTCTTTCAAAGGATATAGCTTGCACAGAATACTGCAAATGTGGAGAACAATGTAAACGATTATAATTAACAGCATGGATTTGTCTGTTTTTTTTTTAAATAAACGTTGTTAAATGTTCAACGTCAAATTTTTAATTTTTAACCTCCCCACAATAAAATTGTGGGAGGTTACTACAATTAGTCCAAAATCGAAAATTGAGATAACATCAAATCTTTAGGTTTTGAGGTCCCAGGAACCCAAAAAAGTTGTTTTTGAAAAATGTCTGTGTGTGTGTATGTGTGTGTGTGTGTGTGTGTGTGTGTGTGTGTGTGTGTGTGTGTGTGTGTGTGTCTGTTAGCACGATAGCGGCGAAGCCACTAAACGGATTTGGATGAAACTTTGCATGAGGGTTTCTTTAGTGCTCCAGAAGATCTGAAAAGGTTTTGGTTGAGATCGGATTACGTTTGTTGCTGTTTTGGCACAACAAGTTGTTTATTTTATGATTACTTACAATTTGTAATCGAACCATTGAAAAGCAGTAAAAATTCCGATTTCAACGATATATAACACTTGCACTCTTTAGCTTTGGTTTCCGTGAAAAAAATTAAAAACCAAATAACACGCTTCTTGTGTAAAATATATTTTATAGTGGAACCACAGAATACAGTAACTGCACAGAGGCGAAGTCTTTGGCGGTTCCTTTCAGTTTTGATGGCTCGTTTTCTGTGACCTTGCGTACCAATTGCGTCTACACCACGGTGTATTAAATAGGTGGTCCGGCACTTTCCTATTATAATAATGGCTTCGTAAGTGCAGGGTTACTATTTAATTTAATAGATGACGCGAGCAATACGGTCCTACAATTACCTGGGCATGTGCATCGCATAACTAACATAACCTCAAATTTTAAGGTGTTTTCGTTTATTCTCATATTTAATGTTTGTATAACCATTTTTAGCTTGGAGCCATACTGGCTCCAAGCAAATATTTAAAAATTCACGCAAATAATTTTTCAATATTGTTGATTAATAAAAATAGACTGCTAATTATAGGTTAGATTCCTAGCCTGCAAAAGTGTCTTATTTTATTGTGACAAACTATTTAAAACTTCATACATATTACGTTGAACTTGACTTTGGTTGAAAGTACAGGAACCAGGCAGAAATTTTAATAATAGTTACGTAATATCTGTAAATATTAAGAAATATATATTTTTGAGGTTAGCTGTGACGACACGTGCAATACTGCATGTAGTGTTAGATATATTCTTTCAATGTTTTAATTTAGCTACTTAATGTCAGATGTCACTGGACTCTTGTCAAAAACAAGAAGCCGGGAATGTATGCAACACTGTATGTACGTATGCACAGAACCTATAAAATTATCTATCTATGCGTAAGTAATGAGAGAACTTAGTTGAGCCATCTTTTACAATATGTACGAAGTAAGCACTTATTAAGCCACTGTGAGGGTTGTCGTCGCATCACCTATTTAATACACCCTGGTCTACACTGAGAGATATGTTGTTTATTTCTTTTAATAGGTTAGATTTCTAACCTGCAAAATGCGTTTTATTTTATTGTGACAAACTAGATTTTGGTCGAAAGTATGGGAACCAGGCAGAAATTTTAATAATAGCTACGTAGTACTTTTAAATTTTAAGAAATATATATTTTTGAGGTTAGCTATGACGTCATGTGCAGATCCCCATTTAAGGATACACTGAAAAGACAGTGTATTTCGAGTTGGATTGAAAAATATTACGATTTGAATTGCTTATAATTGGCGCCTATTTTCAATTGAGTTGTACACTAGGTTTTATTTATGAGAATTTTAATTCTCGGTTAATGTTTTCAATATCCCAAAATGAGTGGAAAAAAAAATCACAAATCCAAACTTAACACGATAAACATCAACAGTGTCAAGATAAAAGTGAGGTTGATTGTTAAACAATTAAGAAATGGCGATGAGTATACAAATTGGGTTTTGGCGGGAAGGCTAGCCTTCGCCTCTGTATAGTTACTGTACTCTGTGGTCTAACCTAACGTTCAATAGACTAGTGTGTTAAAGCGTGCAGACTGTATGCTGAGTAAATTTGAGTGTCAAGTGCATCGAGACATTACAAGTTTTTTCGACGTTCATAAAGCCCACGGAAGGTGTGAGAAGCCTTCGTGAACCGCTCACAAGCCCTACAAGTATAAGCAATCTCACCGGAACGTTTTCGGAGCCTTCGATACAGTATGGATCCCGGGCTTACTCTACAAACTAAACACGCTCAACTTTCCGACGCATATCACCAAACTAATTCACTCTTTCCTGACAGGCAGATCACTGCAGGTCAGAGTGAATAACAAACTATCAACTTGGCGGGACATTCGCGCGGGCGTCCCCCAGGGATCGTGCCTCTCACCAAAGTTATACAACTTATACGTCTCCGACTTCCCGGAGTTCCCGAATGCGAACCTTGCCAAGTACGCCGACGACACGGCCATGTACGCGCATTCACACAACGCACAAGCAGCGAACATGCTGCTGAAGGCGCACATGGCTCGTGCCACGGCGTATTACGACAAGTGGAAGATCCGGATCAACGCCGAGAAATCGGAGTCGATTCTTTTCACGCGCCGCTTTACCGAGAACCGAATTCTCACACCACTTTCGATAGGGGGCCGCCAAATTCCAATAAAGCGGTGCGTGAAATATTTGGGGGTCAACTTAGACAGACGGCTGACATTCAATACACACATCAACGAGACGGTACGCAAGGTCTACTCCATGTCCAGGAGTCTGTACCCGCTCCTGGCACATGGCAGTGGACTAAACAGGACAAATAAAAAACTGTTGTATACGATGGTGATCAGGCCGGCCATCACATACGCGGCGTCGGTATGGTGCAGCATTCCGGCCACGACAATGAAAAAATTCCAAGTCTTAGAACACAAATTTATGTGCCTCATTTCGAACTCTGATAGGTACACCTCCCTCAGAGACCTTTATGCACGTTGTCACGACATAACCCCACTAGCGGACTTCGTCCGGGAAACATCCCAAAAATTTTACCAATTCAAATTGGGCGACAGTCCGCTAACCCGAGACATCACACGAATCAGACAGCATAATGCAATACTTTTCAACCTGAAACACCCCTTACCATACCAGGCGTTGCCTATCTTTCGGCAACCTCCCTAGCCACACCTTTCCTATACCACAATTTCCCTTTCACCACCCCTTACCTTAACCACCTTTTACTTCAAACCCCTTTCTATTCCCTTTATTCGCCTCATTTTTGTAGTTTTTGCCAATTTTTGTTCTTTTGTCCCTCTTTGTTTCTCTTCCAAATCCCCTTTTGACCGATAATCCCTTATAAATCCCAACCCTTTAAAATCACAAATTCCTCTTCACCCTACCTTTCCGAAGGCGGGCAGACCACCGGATGAAGACTGTGACTTGTTCGAACGGGTTTTTTCATTCAGCTTTTCCCGTATATACCAACCAAAAGCTCTAAACCTGTGCGCGTGTGTAGTGCGCGCGCTCTAAACCAACGTTTTTAAACCTAGCTTTAAGTAGTTGTAAGTGTTTTTAAACTATCTTTAGTTATTTTTATTCAAATTGTTAGGCTTAAGTTTTCCACCCATTAAACAGGAGGCCTAACCAACCCGTGTTAGTTATAGCGTTATAACCAAAGCCGAGCCCTTTCACCCGACCACCCATCTACCACGGCGTTACGCGCCGTGGTGGTGCGGTCGGCTCTAAACCGGACCTCGACCGAGGCGCACTGTTGTAAACAATAATTGTTAATAAATTTGTTTTGAAATTGAATTGAATTGGAACGTTTTCGGCGAGTTTTTTCCAATAAAACTTTAAAAGTGACATTATATTTTAAAAACTATTTCCGCTACTTCTGCCATCCCGCCGGAAATTCTTCCGGCAACATAACCTAAAATTAGTGCTACATAACTTAAAAATAATTTAAGACATTGGTACCAATCTAAAATATTTTTTCGAAAACTGTCAAAAACCAAATTCCCCCAGAAAAACATTGAAACCAAAAATTTGACAGCTTACTTCCCCGACCGATTTAGTGAAAAATCGGCCGAGGCCAGAAGATAAAACAAAATATATCAACTCAAACTTAAACGATCCACCATGAACACTACTCCGGCCACATCTGGCAGGGAAGCTGTCCACCAAGAGTTATATGGTTTTTCCAAAAGATGGCCATCCCTACCACCCATTACCAACGAACGGATGTTTTCGTTTAGTTGTTTCCAGTATCAATAATCAAAATTATTAAGTGCTCTTGCCTACGAACTTAGTTTTTATAGTGTTGTGTTTATTAACCTCCCCACAATAATTGTGGGAGGTTACTACAATTAATCCAAAATCGAAAATTGAGATAACATCAAATCTTTACGATTTCGAGGTCCCGGAAACCCAAAAAAGTGGTTTGTGACTAATGCCTGTGTGTTAGCACGATAGCTACGAAGCTACTAAACGGATTTGGATGAAACTTTTACATGAGGGTTTCTTTAGTGCTCCAGAAGATCTGAAAAGGTTTTGGTTGAGATCGGATTACGTTTAGTGCCATTTTGGCACAAGTTGTTTATTTTATGATTACTTAGAATTTGTAATTGAACCATTAAAAAGCAGTATAAATTCCAATTTCAACGATATAGCATCCAAAAAATTGGTATTATTGTTAGGGGAAAACGTATTTTGCCATCTGTCAAAAATATTTGGGTTGGTAACCTTTGTGAATGTTGATTTATAGCTTATGGTACGTGACGTCACAGCTAACCTCAAAAATATATATTTCTTAAGATTTAAAAAATATAACTTAATTATATATGGTCTAAATGAAGAAGAAAACAAAGCGGACGAAATTACATTCTTACTGAATATTATTACCGATCAACTTGAAATAAATTGCCGTTTTATGGATATTAGAGACTACTACCGTATTGGGAAGAAAACACAAGAAAAGAACCGTCCTGTAGCTGTGGAGTTTGTAAACTTCCAACTAAAACAAGAAATTTTAAATAATGCCAAGAAATTAAAGGGAACTGGAATATTTGTGTCAAACGATTACATCCCGGAAGACTGAGCAGCGGAAAATTTTATACAAAAATTTAAAACTTGCCAGAGAACAAAATTTCACAGCCTTGATAAAGAACAACGTGCTGATAGTCGAAGGAGAAAAGTATACTTATGATGAACTAAGAAATAATCCAATTACTCTCCTATTAGAGAAACAAACACACGAGGAAGAAACTGACGCCGTAGCAGTACATCACACTAAAAGACCTCAAGTTTATGTAAATGCCGATGCGCCTACATCACCACAACCCAGAGATATAGAAGATAGAAACAAGAATATCAAGGACCTTATCAACACAGAACAAACTACGAAGAAAAGAAAAGAACAGCCGTCAGAAGCAGAAAATTCTGTCAAAAGGTCAAATAGACTGAAAAATAAGCCAAACTAATTTAATTTTATTCTATTTTCTTCTTCTTTTCTTCTTTTAAATAATTTTATGTATGTATATATATTTTTTCTTTTTTTAAATATTTGTGTTTGTGTTAGTATTTTCTTTTATTATTATTTTCTTAGAGTCAATGTTGTTGTGAATTACTATACATATATGCATAAAGAATTTTGCCTATTTTTTTGTTAAATAATTTTGTTTTATAAAACAAAAATAAAACTATCGAAAGAAAATAAAAAATATGGATCCCTATATTGAACATTTCGAAATACCACGTATCAAGGAAGTAGTAGTCCGAGATGCAAATGAATGCAAAAATATCATTATTCAAAATAGCAATGAGGCAAGTTTTACTATCTATCACAACAATATACGTAGTATTTCGAAAAACATAGACGAATTTTTTGTTATGATAACTGAACTAAATCATGATTTTGATTGTATAATATTTTCTGAAACGTTTCAAAATGAAAATATGGATATGTATGCAATTCAAGGATATGATATGTTGTACAGTGAGGGTGATAATAATAGGGAATGATGGAGTGGTCGTCTATTTAAAAAGTCACTATAATTACAAATATAATATAAATACAATAAACAACACAAAGTTAATTGATTTAAATATATGTTACAATAATAATAAGATCCTACATATTAGTGCAATATATAGATCACCGTCTTCTTGTCCCCATTTTTTCAATAACGGTCTAAAGAACTATCTTGAAAACTGCAAAAAATCAAATGATATTGACTTAATAATAGGGGATATAAATATAGACATAAAAAGTAATCTTGATTACTGTCAGGACTACTTAAACATACTAGCGGAAGAAGGATATATACCTGCGATAAATAAATATACAAGGGTACAAGGAGAAAGTAGATCTTGTATAGACCATATATTTATAAAAAGCAAAATACCCCATTGCGTAAAAATAGGAGAGAGCTATAGTGACTTTAAGACAGTTAAATGCGGGGTTCCTCAGGGAACAGTCCTCGGACCACTACTCTTCATAATATATGTAAATGAATTATTTGATATTCCCATCAGTGGTAAAATAATCAGCTTTGCTGATGATACGGCTATATTTTTCGAAGACAAGGACTGGGAAAGTTTAAAGAATAAAGTGGAGGATAAGATACCGGAAATTATAAATTTTTTTAATAATAAGTTATTAACAGTTAATTATAAAAAACACTTTTCTTACCATTCGCCAACACTAGTAGAGAGCTGCCAAATTTTGATTCTCTCGTTGTGAGGGACGGTACATCTGAAATAAAGTTAAATGCTGTCAAAACTATAAAATATTTGGGCATAACAATAGATTGTTATGTGAGATGGGATGAGCACATTAAGGTGTTAGTTAAAAAAATTCGCTGCTTGATCCCAAAGTTTAAATTCTTAAAAATATTTTTAGATGAAAATAAACTAAAGATGCTCTACTATGCGTTGGTTCAGTCGCATTTAAATTATGGGATTATAGCATGGGGTAATGCAATGAATTGCTATATAAAAAATGTAGAAACGGTACAAAAATGGGTACTTAAGGTTCTATATGGGAAGCCTATGATGTACTCATCTGAAGAACTGTATGAAGAATGTAAAGTTTTTGACCTGAGACAACTGTTTTGCCAATCGTTGCTGCAGCACTGTTACAAAAACAAGAGAAATCTGGAATTAATTGAACATCCTCATAATACACGATATAAACCAGAATCGGTTAAGATTCCAAAAATTGACAAAGCAGTTGGACAAAGAAGTCATAGCTACTTAGGTATTGTAATATTTAACTTTCTTCCTACTTATATAAAAACTACAAACTCGTTTGAATTGTTTAAAAAAAGAGTCAAATTTTGGATACGCGAAAAGAAACGAATCGAAATACATCAGATTATAGATCGTAAAAATACCTATGCATATAAAATATTTTAGCTTCAATCAGATATATGACCACATACATACTTACTTACCTATCTCCACTTACCTGGTGTTGCTTGCCTCTCGCTGTGCAACACATCAACGACATTCCCACTGGTATTGTTAATGCTGCACAAATACTATCACTGGAATGTTATTTACGTACTCTAATATTATTGGATGGGATGGCATACATGTTCATATTATATATTATATATGGGTATATGTATTGTTAATTTTTAACTTTTCTACAATATTCGCTTATTAAATATAAATTGTTGTAATTTGTTTTAAACCACTTAATATTAGGGCATTTAAGATCCACGAGCGGAGCTCTCCATGTGGATCCTTCAATTTTATTTATGTTTTTTTTTTTTGGGGTACATTGTAGTTTGTAAATTATGTATTGTATCTTGTTGCATAAATAAAATTATTATTATTATTATTATTATTAATATTACGTAGCTATTATTAAAATTTCTGCCTGGTTCCCGTACTTTCAACTAAAATCTAGAACAGTGTAATGTTTATGAAGTCCTAAATACTTTGTCCTAATAAAATAGGACTCTTTTTGTGGGTTAGAAATCTAACCTGTAATTAGCAATATATTTTTTTATTAATCAACCATTTTTAGGTCACATGGTTTTGACAATTTTGACATTTTGCTTGAGGGACAACAAAACGCAGTTTGCGTGGTTTTATATATTTTTTTCTGATTTTCTTGAGAAACTGTGTGTGTTTTCGTAATAATGTCATATAGTGAATATTATCCAACCCTTATGGGTGGTGTAAAGTGTCGCTACGATGAGAAAATCAAAATAATAGACAATATTGACCCATACACCCTTGGAGTGGAGACTGGAGACCTTTCTGCAGATTTGTCTATTTTACCTTGTGTGTCCGTAATTAATATGGTAAATTACTTAGTGTCGACTCACAGCTTCTTCGCAGATCAGCAGTTAAAGGCATACAAATCTTTACAAGCATATAAGTATTATGAGGCCGGATTTGTGCAAGAAGTTTGTGCAAGAAAGATAAACTCAAATGTATTCATTGTTATGGGCAAGGCAAGTTTACATTTAAATACCTAAGTGCTAGATTTCAGTGATAAGCTTGTTATATTATCCGTATGTAGTATTCAATAGACTCTGCCAGAAAGTGATTTCTTTACCTTTCTTCTAATCTTTTTTTACATTCAAAATAAACCTTATCTCACAACCGCACCTTGTCGCAAAAAAAGACGGTGCTTTATTTTTATTTCACATTTAAAACTGAGATTACTTCTTTGTTTACATTGGAATAAAAAGTTTGGTTATCCCTCAGGCAATATGATCGACTTATCGTGACGTCATCCTAAGATGGTCTATATAGAAAAATTATTTGCATGAGTTTTTTAACTATCTGCTTGGAGTCACTGTGGCTCCAAGCTAAAAATGCGTAGTCAAACATTAAAAATGTGAATAAACTTGAAAAACTTAAACATGTTATGTCCCTAAATATATTTCATAACCTAAAAATCAACATTCGTAAAGGTTACCAACCCAAATATTTTTGACAATGTCAAAACTTATTTTAGTTGTTTCTTTTTAAGGTAATAATTGTTTATAGCCGTGTTCGGATATTACGTCTGATTGATGGGACACGTCACAATCGTTCATTGCAAATCGAGTTAACTGAGCTAAATCTTAAACGTTCGAATATTACAAAATAAAGGCCTCGGACGAAGCTCGACTTGCTCGACCTTTTTGATCGAGCAGGAAGATTTTAATTTGACCCATGCGTAGTCTGCTTGAACAGTCCATAATGTTATTGACTTGTTGGTTAGAGCGTCATTTGGGCTAAATTCTGTGTTATTATTTTTTTTTCATTATCCAATATTTTACAAAATCTTCGAAACGTTATCTGTTAATACCCTTATAATATCCGGCAATTGATTAACATGCAACATAAACAAACATGAGAGGTTATGTTTTAACAGATTGCTTGTAGTCCGCTTCAGTTCGTTCGATATTTGTTGATGAAATAAATGGCTCCAAAGTCACGTGTAATTTATCTGTTTGCTCAGTGCTCTGATTTCCGATGTAATATCCAAATACAGCTGATAAGGATCCACCGTGTGGGGAGGTTCCAGCCGCTTCCAGTAGCTGCCGATTTTTTTGTTTACAATAGGCCTTTTGTGATTAAGTACATATTTTGTTATTAAAATAATGCTGTAACATTTACCACCCATCGTAACATTTAATGCCTAAATGATTTTATCTCGGATTCTATAAATTTTGAAAAGTAGCGTCGATCAAAGCGCTTCCAGACTACAGTGATGTTTACCCAAGTTTTTATATTTACCTAACATGTATACTAAGTAGTTCTATTGGTTACAAAAATTAGAACAAACATTATTTCAGGACTGGATTATTGGTAGATATGAACTCCTTCTAGTTGATACAAATTTCAGTTAAAAATTAATAAAAAAAGCATTTTCAGCCCGTAATTTTAACTCTGTAGTGGAGGACCGCAGGAAAAAGTTTATCTGATGTACTATGTTAAATCCGTAAGAGGATGATAGTAATAGCTATACGTGATCAGTTGGTACAATGGAATCTATTTTAGTTTGAATTTGGAAATAGGTACAATTAAAAAGTTGGTTTGTAATTTAATATTTAGTTATCAAACATAGTAATATCTACTAGTACATGTGTACGAAAAAATTATGTCAAACTTCATCGAGCGACAAAAAATTTATATGGAAAATATTAAACGGTTTGCATATTTTCTCCTAGTTTCTAATAATTGATCATAATATTTATAATGTAAAATATGCATAGAGAAATCAGTATTTTATTATCAAAATGACTTCTAAATTTATAGCTTTGATATCAGTTACAATTATTTGAATTTCTATTATTTATGATTAAGTTGTGGTCAACTTGGACAGTTTTATTTTAATTTATATTATTTACATTACCACGTATAATATTAAAAAGTTTTGAGAAATTAAGTCTAATAAAAATGTTTAGCTTGTGAAAAATTATACGCCTTATAACTACTCATATGGCAAAGTGTAGGCTTTAAATGCAATTTTAATTTAACAATAAAAAGTAATTTTCGAAATATGATATTTTTATTTCAGAGGTAGTGTAACTTTATATTTTTTTCATTAGGCATCAATCCTTCAAATTAAAAATTTTCTTTGTCTTCCATTTCCATTTTCATAAAAATGTTCGGTAATATTAATAATACATAGTATTAGTTCAAATATTACAGAAACAACAAATTATTAACAAAAAGTGGATATTTTATTATTGGTAATAAAATGACTTCTATCAAATTTTGTAGTTAAGTGCAATGGTTACTTACAGGCGGTTCTAGGCTAATAATCTGAGGAGTGGGTATTAACTAGTACCTACATTCTAAAATATCTTATAGACAAGAACAAAAAGTTTTATTCTAATAAGAAAATGCGAAATTAACAAACAATTAAAGAACTATTGAAACTTAAAAAATAGACATTAAACATATTTACATATTAGTCATATCATAAACTCTAGTCTTCTTTCTGACTTGGGCGAATCTATCAACTACTTACATTAGAGACTGATAATTTAATATCCTGATGTCTATGTAAAATGGCAAGTCCAACCAATCATTGCTCTAAACCATGTTTTGAACATGAACATTTACAATAGGATAAAGACCATAGCTTATTTTATAGTAAACAGACAGAATTAAAGAAATACATACTGGTGAACGTCCAATTCCAGATGGGCTATTAAATGAAATATACAAAATGCACCAGTAACTAATCTTCTTATATTTAGTATCATAATTTCTATACTTATATAACAGTCGTTCTTAAATTTAAAAATATTAGTAATATTAAAGTGTACTTACGATATTTTAAATTATTTTAATCAAAACATGGTCGAACATGGAAATTGAATTGAATTTATCCTTATATGCAGAGAAGTACTCGCGAAAACGGGAGCAAAGATAATTGCACCGACGCGGCGGATGGTTCCTCGGGGGGGGGGATTACCGCAATTACCCCCCCCCCCCCTCCTCACGTAAAACCGCCCTTGGTTACCTAATGAGAAAAATTTTGGGCAACCCCAATATGGGTTGAGCCACTTGACTATAAAATTATAACAACTAAATTAAACTGAATAAGCTCAAAGTGATATCATTATTTACTATATAGCCTAGTGTATTAATTAAACAAGCTCGTAACCTTACTTATAACCCAAAAAAAAACTAATTTGTTTGGGTGACCACAGATGTTCAAAAGGCAAAAATCATGGTCCACTTCCAAAAAAAAATTAGGCCAAGATAATAAGAGCTGGGAATAGTTAAAGTCGTTTAAATTAAGAATTTAGTGTGTGCAACAAAATTATACAAAGCTTATGGGCGCCAGATCCTTCAGAATATCGAGAAATAGGAAATTGCAGCACAGAACACACGCTAGAGAAAAAAATATATAAAATGACATCGATTTAATACCGATTTAAAATAGATTTACATAAACAAATTCAAAGGTTAGTATTACAGTTATATCACTATTATTAGCATTAAATCCGGTGGCTCTAGCAATAAACACTTATTACGTATGGGGTACAAAAATATAAAATGTTGACCTGACTTAGCTGGTCACTAATTAAGCTCCAGTGAAAGTTAGGCCAAGCAAAAAAATAAAGGAGCCAAGGTTCGACTACAAAAATTTGGGCTCATAATTACAACTTTTCCAAAAATTAAATTTGTAAAAGGTAGGCAAAATTTAATTTAAAAAAAAATGAGAAAAAAATATGTTAGTTTTCCAAAAAAATTCCAGTAATGATAAATGGTGAAATTTAATGCCAAAATGAGCTGATAATTACAAAATTTAATTTCAAAATTTAAATTCACATTAAAAGTAATCCATGATCTTTTTACGGTCTTTAAAATTCTTCAGGTTTTCCATAAGTGTCCGAGTTAAAAACTAGTGTTGAGGTAACCTTCTGGGTGTTTTCTTGAAATGCAGAGAGCTTATAAAAAGGCCCATTTGGCTGTAAAATAGGTTTTAAGAAAGTTATAAAACAGGCTCTCAAGGTTTTCAAGAGCGACACTATGCAACTCTAAGGAGTTTTATGATTAAATTTAAAAAATATCTTAACAACCTTCATAAGGGTGGGCACTTTTAGTCTAGAAGCTGCTTTATAATAGTGTTAAGGATGTTGTAACAGTAAAATGGATTTTTGAAGATATTTCATAAACTACTTTTATAGCACCCCACTGTAGATATTTAAGAAATCAAAATTGTTTAATGGGAATGATTATAATACAACTACATCATATTATAGTGACCCTTACATTAATTACTAAATTTGTATGTATTTGTATTGTATTATGCATTCCGAAGATAATAATCATAAATTGTATTTCAGACACTCCATTTAGGGAGTCGAAACATCCTAGGAGGTGATTTTGGGACACGTGTTGATATAGACTTTTTGCCTAAAAATGACGTCAGAAATAGGCACCAGAAGTTTGTTTCATCGATTCATTGACACCCTGTATACATTGCATCATTTTCAATTAATCTAAATATTAATAATCTAAAGAAATGTTACATTTTAATGTAATATTTTAATGTTATATTGCAACTTTAAAAAACGGAAGAAGTTACATATAACTGTTGCAATACAGTGTAGCTTAGGATGTAGAAGATGAAATTTAGCTCTTAGTGAGCAACTGGCAAGACTCATTTGTTGCAAAAAGTATGTAACCTCTTATAATCAAAAACATTATTTTTTTGAAGATTTTTATTATCAATAACAAAACAAATCAACATAAAACTGGTTTAGTTAAGTATGTCTAAATTAGGTATAAACAAATTGTCTTGAAATGGTAATTTCATTCTTGAAACTTGTTCTTCCCGTTTCGGTAATTATTCTTTGGTCATTTTCTGAATTATTTCCGGATGCACGTTGTAAAAAAAATTAATTTATCACACTAAAAGGACCCCACACTAAACCTAAGGGAAAATGTTTCCCAGTCCAATTGGATGAAAAGGGATAGAAATGAAAAACGAACATGTTTGCCCATTTTGATTGGCACACGTCTTTATGCAACTTTGAAATGAGGGTACATTTTTTTGATGGTACATTGATTGGAGCTATTTATCTTCATTTTCTGGAAAACTATCTGCCACAATTATTGGTGAATCTTCCTGAAAGGATTCGAAATAGGATGTGGTTTCAGCAAGATGGTGCTCCGCCATATTATTTAAATGCGGTTAGAGACCACTTAAATAATACCTACCCACTTCAATGAATTGGAAGAAATGGACTCACTAAATGGCCTGCTAGATCTCCGGATCTTACAAAAATTGATTTCTTTTTATGGGGGTACGTGAAGGAAATTGTTTATAAAGAGAGAGAAAAAAATATGAAACAAAGGATAATAACTGCTTTTAGATCTATCACACCGGCAATTTTAGGAACAGTAGAAACTTCATTTCAACAGCGCATAGAGATGTGTGTTAATCATAATGAGCATTTATTATAATTTTTTCAAATGAATTATTTGCAGAAACCTTTATTTTTTAAGTTTGTTCTTGAATTTTGTACTTATTGCTCAATAAAACACATGGTTGCAATTAGCCATAGGGAAGTACTTATAAAAATGTTCGTTTTTATTTCGTCGAAAAATGTACAGGGTGTTGAGAAAATTCAATTTAATAAGTTCTTAATTGAAAAATAATTTTTGGCCACCCTATGCATTTTTAGGAAATCAAAATTGTTTATTGGGAACGATTCAAAAACATTAATTAGATGTCTCGTAACCAGCATTCACATAAGTTTTTCTTAAAACCTATAACTGTGACTTTGGTGATTTCTTCAATATGCATCTGCAGATGGCATTATTTCAACAAAAAAATTAATTACATCTAAGTGGTTGGGAGATAGTCAATAATAATATAGGAATGAATAGAGTCTAGAAAGGGGCTTCAAAAAATGTACTGATATACTTAGCATTCCATTAAAAAAAAAGACACTTGATCTGTAATTTGGTCTTGGCTCGCCTTGTAATTTCGAAAATAATTTCCGATTATAATTTTTTTTATCTCGTAAACTTGTATTTTTTTTAATTTCTAGCTATCGTAGAACTCGAGATATCAGTCCGACGCACTATTGCCCCACCCTGTAGAATTCAGCGTTTTCGAGAAATATGGCTGCCTCAAGTTAAATGGCACACCTTATACACAAACTGTTCAAACTTCGCATTATACAAGGTGTTTCGAAAAGATTGGGACAACGCTTAGCTGTAGATTCTTGGCATCAAAACAAGTCGATTTAACTCAAAAAGTAATGGTCTAACTCTTTTCGTTTTCAAGATACAGGGTGGCAAAATAAAAAAAATGTATTCGTAATTTGTCTCTATCTTAGAAACTATTATACGTATCTACTTCACAGTTGGTAACTACATGTTTTTCAGGTCGCTAATTATAATGGTGATATTGCCGATGTCATATTTTGTAGATGGCGCTAGTTACAGGACTTTTACGTGACACTTTAAGCCACAACTTTTTTGAGGTTAGGTTTTGGACATTCTCTTCTGTTATAATCGAAACACAATTTAGTTTCCTAAAGAAGAGGTGTACTTGTTTAAACACGATAAAATGCATGCTTTCAAAGAAATACGCGATTTACAACTTTATCACACACCAGTTCGAAGAAATTCAATTGTACCTAAATGCTGTTTCTTATCTAGTAGGTGTACGTCAAGTATGATGTCTTGAAATCGTCAATAGTGCTTGTTGTAGATACGTATAATATTCTCCAAGGTAGAGACAAAACAGGAATACAATTTTTTTTTACTATACCACTTTGTATCTTGAAAACGAAAAGAGTTAGACCGCTACTTTTTGGGTTAAATCGACTTGTTTTGATGTCAAGAGTCTACGCTAAGCGTTGTCTCAATCTTTTCAAAACACCCGGGGTGTTGAATTTCTTCGAACAGGTGTGTGACAAAGTTGTAAATCGCGTATTTCTCTGAAAGGGTGCATTTTATCGCGTTTAAACAAGTACACATATTTTTTAAGAAACTAAATTGCGTTTCGATTATAATAGAAGACGATGTCCAAAACCTAACCACAAAAAAAGTTATGACTTAAAGTGTCACATAAAAGTACTGTAACTAGCGCCATCTATAAAATATGACATCAGCAATATCATCATTATAATTAGCGACCTGAAAAACATATCGTTACTAACTTTGAAGTAAATACGTAGTCTAGTCTCCAAGATAGAGACAAATTACGAAAACAATTTTTTTACTTTACTACCCTCTATCTTGAAAACGAAAAGAGTTGGAACACTATTTTTTGAGTTAAATCGACTTGTTTTGATGTCAAGTATCTACTGCTAAGCGTTGTCCCAATCTTTTCGAAACACCCTGTATAACTATAATATTTGTAATATTTAACTATGTGAAATTAATAATCCGATGAACCCGTTTTCCGCATGTTTGACCACCTGTAACTCGAAAACTGTCCATTTTTTTTATCTCGCTTCTTTAAAACTTTTGATCAGGACATCATAAACTATATTATACCAAATTTTTATCCAATTCGACTGGGACCCATTTTCCCTTAGGTTTAGTGCGGGTCCTTTAAAAAAAAACTTGTATTTCAAAAAATATTTTGTAAAATTTTAACTAGAATGAAAGTACAAATATAGCCCTTCTTACTGTTTGTTTGGTATTTTGCCACTTACTGTAAAAATATTTAAAAACTTTAATGACTCTTGACGAAGACATTGCTCTTAATTAAAGTTAACCATCACAACAACATTTAAGTCAATATATTAGTTTAACAGGCTAAAAAGACGACCAATTCTTTAAGTCCATCAAGTTTTTTAATGAAACTTTTACACACACTTTACAGCGGTGCCCACAATTATTCTTTATCCATATGCATAATACATAATATATTTTTTATTAATATGACGTTAGGGAAGAAATATATATCACCTTAATGGTTCTCCATTTAATCGATTAAATATAGTTTGTGAAATAAGATCTATATTTTTCCTAATCTTAAAGTAATATGGACACACGTGGATACCACCACCCTCGATTAACATTTTTTATTTCATTTGTTTATCTGTTGGTTAAATATTGGATCAAGCTTAAAAGCGTAAACTAGGATTGAGTAACGTAAATAAACAAAAATTAAAAAAGTCCAGTCATATTACAAATATAACATGTACATTGTATTAAAAAAAAGATGAATACACTTTCAGCCAATAAACTGACATTCTTCGTTAATATTACCAATATATTTTTTTCAGCGTGTATTCTTTCTCCTCTTTCCTCTATTAAGATAGGGTTAGAACTGTTTTTGTAAAACACCTTTAACATATAATACAACATATATTATTTTAAAAAGACCGGTTAAGGAAGACAAATAGCAAAAAAATATCAAAAATCTTATCCCTACATTTTCGGAATTGAAACTTCATTATTTATGTAATATTAGGAACAATTATTAGCATCAATTTTAATCTAAACTGCGGGAACAGTTACCCTACCCGTATTCTACTATGAGCCTTTCGATTTTCTTTAACAATATGTGTAATTTTAACAATATATATTTACAGAAAAATGATGAGTATAACAAAGAAATTATTAAATGCGATTTTACTCATTCGATGCATTGAGAAATTTATGAACTTAAGCCTAACATTCAGAAAATACATTTCTATTAAATATATTGTGGATAAATTGCACAACAAAGTCGGAATTTACGGGAAAAGCAATCATATAAAAAAATGTGATGCAATAAAAATGAAAGATAAATAAATTCGTGAGAGTGCTAGAGACTTTTTCCTGTGGGACTAGACTTATTTTTTATTACTTTTGCATATAACCAGCCTAAGTTCATTTAAGCTTGATGTAAAATTTAAAGAGAGTGAATTAATCTTTCATGAAAAATTAATTTCAAATCTTTAATGGTAGGGACCACCGTAAAGTGCTCATAAAGCTTCATATTTACAAAAATAGTCAGTTAACGATCTAATGACCATGTTATTGTTTTTAATATTTTAACATAAAAATTGATGAGATGATTAAGTTCATTAAGTTCAGTTCATGAAGCATTTTTTGTTGTTTCACCAAAGTTAGCCAGAACTGTTGCTAAATGGTTGACCTGATCATTTTAGTACAAGTAAACTAATTCATATGAAACTCGTTTATATAACATTACATTTTTCTTTGAAATTTTGTGGCAGAAATTTAGTTGTTTTTGCCAGGCTTCGGGGAGGCACATATTGTACCTCTAATATTAATAAATTCTTGTTCAGTTGAGTTCAGTTCAGAGGTATTTACAGAAAACCACGAATTTTGCAACACAAATTGATTTTTTTTTTTTTTTCATCTAGCAATGCTGATTTTATTAGAAAATTGAGACATTTGGGTTGAGACACCAAGAAATTGCAAGAAAAAAATCACCATTCCATGACAATTACACGACTTAATCCTAACACAGAAATTAATATTATATAGAAGGGTTTAAACACTGCTGATTTGCCACAGGTTTAATTTATTTATCAATGGTTTAGGTGCAGAAGTTTGTAATAAAATTGAAAAGTTCTATTTTTGCATCAATGGATAGTTTACACTTAAGGTACATGGTAGTGGAGTAAATATTAAACAGTAAATATTAGACACAAGAAGTGTTTTTTTTTAATGTGTTTCATTATAATGAATTCAACAAGAATTATTGCAGAGGAGCTTATTCCAAAAATATAAATGCAGTACTTCATAAGTGTCTATTTTACCAATTTTAGCTGCAGCATTACTTATACTCCAGTCAAAAATTGGAGATAAAAAACTGATAAAAAATTTGAAACTTGGCAAAGATGTTCATGAAGGCCTGTTAAACATACTAAAGTCAACCCAATCTATTGCACTCGAGTCGTCATCTTGAAAAAATTGCGCTCCGATTCAATTTTTTGCTTATATCTCGCTAACCATTAGTGATATCGAAATTATGAATCCAAAGAAAATAAAGGTTTTAAAATTTTCTACAAAAAATCCCATATACATTTTTCCGTATCTATTAATATGCTCTTCGCAGAATAGTACAGATTTGATCGACACATTTCTAAAACCGCAAATGTCACTCGTAGAGAAACTAAAATTCATATTGTTGTTAGTCATAGAATTCTGTATAACTTTAAAATGTGCTTCGTATGTTCGTCTGTTTGTCAGTTTGTCAGTTCGTCCGTCTGCCTCTCTGTCCGTCACGTTTTTCTGACCACGATAACTTAAGAGGGAAAAGCCCGATTTTATTGAAATTTGGACAATAAGTTAATGTTAGTTAGAGAAAGAACCCTATTGATTTTGAAAAAAATTGATCTGTAAATATGAAGGTTATGAAACATTTAAAATAAGAAAAATTCAGATGAAGATTGTTGTAACCTTTGATAGGATTATACTTTTAATTGCTGTACTTGCAAATTTAATCATATTCTCCTGATACCAGTTTGATTGTCAAATCGTTGGTTAGCATACAATGCAGTATCTTTTTGTTTATATACTCTTATCAAAGGTGTTACAACACTTCTCACGTGCATTTTTTTCTTAAAATGTTTCTTAATTATATTTACTTATTAATTTTTGTCAAAATTAATAATTCTTTCACTAGCTAACACTATTTACACAAGTTATTTTCCAAATTTTAATGAAGTAGGATTTTTCTCTCTTGGGTTCTTGTGCTCACAACATACGTGACGGACTGAAAGACAGGCAGATAAATGGTCAAACTGGTAGACAGACGGACGTACGACGAATATTTTGAAAGTTATTCAGAATTTTAGTCATAAAATTCACAAAACAATATGATTTTTTCTCTCCACGAGAGATATTTACGGTTTTAGAAATGTGCCGATCAAATTCAATATACTCTTCGTTTTAGTACTTGTAAAGAATATAATGGAAAAAATTCATGTAACGTTTTTTGTAGAAAATTTTACAAGCTTTAATTTTTATATAAAGCATAATTTCGAAATCGCCAATGGTTGACGGGATATAAACAAAAAATTGAATCGGAGCACCATTTTTTCTAGATGGTGGCTCTAGCGCAAGAGATAGAGTTGGAGACTTTCAGTATGTTCAGTATAGTATTAATTAATAAACATCTTTGCCAAGTTTCAAAATTTTATTTATCAGTTTTTTCCGTCAAACGTCGAAATTTGTTCCTATTTGACTGGGGTATTAGTCATTTTCTGTAAAAATAATAGTACAAAACAAAATATTTTACAAAAAATAAATGCGTTTTCTTATAAAACTACGCTATACAATATTAGTCCAGTCAATGAATATATTGTAGAATGCATGGAATATGCGAGACTTTCTGACTTCAGAACTTTGTTGGGAGTAGTTAGTAGGTAAACATACTAAAAGTCCCCGCCCCAGGGAGGTGAGCTTACGGTGGGAGGGAGAGGGGTAGGTACCATTTTTGGATTTTTCGATTATATCTCGGAAACGGTGGATTCTAGAAAAATATGTTCTAAATAAAAATGAAAGCCAATTAAATTTCCTATAAAATTGTTTCCATACATATTTGTCGAATTTCCAACAGTTTTCGAGATATACGTTATTGAAAATCGATAATTTTCGAACAAATTATTTTTCAAGTGTATATCAAAATGAAGAAAATTTAATGCTCTACAACTTCGTTTCTGACAATTTTTTTGAGAAACGATCGTGGAAGGCACTAGAAGCAAATGTTTGACAAAAAGAGTTAAGTAAACATGATTTTTTCGAAAAGTATCGATTTTCAATAACGTATATCTCGAAAACCGTTGGAAATTTGACAAATATGTATGGAAACAAGTTTATAGGAAATTTAATTAGCTTTCATTTTTACTTAGAACATATTTTTTCTAGAGTCCACCGTTTCCGAGGTGTAATTGAAAAACCCAAAAATGGGACCTTCCCGCCCTCCTACCAGCGTAAGCTCACCTTCGAGAGGTGGGGACTATTAGTATATTTACCTGCTAACTACTCCTAACGAAGTCCTGAAATCAAAAAGTCTCGCATATTCCATGTACTCTACACCCATCTTTTAAGCACTCATTGACTGGATTATATGCAATTTATCGTATTGAAGAAAAAATACAAAATACGTATGAATATTAGTAAAATTTCAGTTGACAAATATGGACAACATCTATAAATAAATTTTAGTTTAAAACCTTCTTTATTAGCTTGATTATAATTCCCACAAAACGATTTTTACTCCTGACGTAAAGTTTTTATTTTTAGGATTTAGACTTTCTGCACCTAAGCCATCGTTACATGATAAAGTTGCTTCCATAGACTGAATATCAAGTAACTATTAACTACTTACTCTAGCTAATGGTAATAATTAACTACTAACACTATTATGTTAATTGCACTTTGCTAGTCATAACCATATTATGACTACCACATCCCAGTATAATTTCTTTTGATGATATATTTATTGAACTTCTATAAATAGAATTATAATACTCAAGTATCACATTTTTAAGATATAATAGATCTACAACATAACTTTAAAGCCCGTGTAGAAGAAAGGCTGTTCTACCAAATTATACTTTGTAAAAAATATATTCCTAAATATATTTTTAATTTAAATTGCCCGACTCGATGTTTTACATAGACATTTCACTTTGCTCTAATTTGGTCAGTTATGTGCTTTACTTCTTTTTCTTCCACGAGTAACATTCGTTTTTTTGGGTTTTTTTGAAGTAGCTGGTGCATGTTTCTTATGGATGTTATGGTGTCCATCCCCATAGTAATGTGAGTCAAAATCTGAAAAATCGTCTGTGTCTTCGTGCTCTAAAGGCAGTTTGAAATCCTCCTTTTTGGGAGTCTCAATATGTATTATTTTTTCCTTTTCATGGAAGTAATGATGATGTTCTGGCACTTTTACAATTTTTGTATGGTATATTGTCTGTATTTTATGTGGCACAATTATCCTGTGGTGAACACTGAAAAATAAATATGTGTTAATATTGACATGACTATTTGAAAATAATTTGGATATGTTCAGTTATAAATGTCTGATTTGAAATTATTCAATGGGTAATAATTATTGGTTGTACCAAGAAGTCAGTTTATTTCACTTGTAATATCATCTACTACACACGTCATTTTCTTGACTACTAGTAATAATAAATAATAATATTAAAGATTGACAAGTGAAAAAGCATCAAGTTTTATAAAGACAATTCCTTAAAGAAATAATTCACAAGCTGCTCAAGACGTGTTTTTAAGGAGCGTTTAAGCAGGAAGTGTGTCAGGATCTTAGCAGGTCTTTTGATAGGACACGGCTTTTTCAGAAAACATCTGCACGCTATCGGGATAGTTGACAATTTCGACTGCAGGTTCTGTTCGCAAGCGAAGGAAACTTCAATCCACATCCTATCCTCCTGTTTTGATCTTATAACCTTGAGGCATAAGCATTTCGGTATTGCTTTTCCGGTACAGGAGGAAATAAGGAATGCCACAGCGAGAAGGATTCTGGCCTTTGGGTTACAATCCGACCTGATTGGGGAAATTCCCTGAAGAGTGGATAGTTTATGCTATTAAACCCACAAGTAAGTAGTATAGTGTAGTCACGACGTAAATAGTATGGTGTAGTCACGACGTGTATACATATTTTCTTTATAAACTTTCGAAATTTTATAAAAAAATATTTCACTGAAACAACGCAGTTGGCAGTTTTACAGGTTTCAGAAGAAACAAATATCAGTACTAAGTTTTCATTTCATACTATAAAATGTTTTATTACACGGTTATTGGGAAATATCCACATGATATTACACGGCCAATATGGCGTCTAAATACAATCTGCTTTAACAGCTGACGCGTTATGAGGCAAAAATGGATAGAAAATGTTTAAAGAGTGAAATCTGTTCACTTGCGAACTATTCGTAAACAACTACCGGTATTATGATGTGCTAATTTATTTAAACGTCGCATAGTGGGCCGTATTACTCAATTAGGAGCTCATAAATAGATTTTTGATAATCACCAAACACAAAACCAATGCTGTTAATGGGTTTGCAGACGACTAGGTTAAAATGTACATAGTTATTTTAATTTACAAAAATACCTTATTCGTTGCTAATTCCCTCTAAACAGTAGGTTCCAACAGTATGCGCAATATTAGTTAAAATTAGTTGCAAGTTGATGCTCTCTATGAGACTGAATTAGAGTGATACTGTGAAGTTTTATCATGGCAGCTGATACTTAAGATATGCATCTTCGCTGCTTATATCATTATACAGCCATAAGATAATAGATTTACATAAACTAAATTACATTATTTAATTGAAGTTGAATTAATAGATATAAAAATATCACGAAATTTACGTAGATTTATACTAAAAAGTAACAGTTACTATGTTGGAAAGCATATTTATATGCACTTAGCATACTTAGTGTATTTTAAGAAAATATACATTTTAAGTGGTAGCGGGTGATACATTTAAAAATTTTGTTATAGATGTAGGTTCATCCGCCATTGCGCGCAGAGAATTGTTTGAAGTTCTTAAGCCTATTCAACCTCGGAGTGCTGAAAGTCAATCTCGGTTGATTGAATATATGATTTCCAAAGCCGAATTGAATGAACATGAGTACTCCAAGTAATTAAAACTTGATATTTATATCAAAATAAATGCATTTACTGAGAAAGTATTGGCCACAACACTAAAGAAACAGCAGAACTGTACGTAGATTTCTACAGCTTGTTTTACATCCCAGTAACAATACATACAATTCTGATCCATGGAGCAGAAGTTATTAAAACGGCATTGCTTGTTGGCCAGTTGTGACAATGGAAGCAAACAATAAACATTTTTGACAACATCGTTAGCACAGCATCAGCACGTGGAAAGTGTTTAGATTTATCAAATACAAACAAAGATTTGTTGCATGCTTTACTTGTATCTTCAGAACTACTGATTTCTAGCCTGTCACCAGTTACACGTAAAAGTGGATTGCTTCCATTGGAAGTAATCTCATTGCTTTTGACATCAAATCCTTCAAATATTATTCATGTAGTAGTGATAATGAGTAAACTATATTAATGGCCCACACTGTACTAATATTGTAGAATATTTTTTATGTATTTAATAAATCATACTTTCTTAAAATGTATATCTATTTTTATCGAATACACCTTGGGTGTAAATATATAAAGGTATTTATTTATATTATTATTATTATTCCCCTCCCCCTTCATCCTTTACTTTTTCCTATTTTTTTTATATAATTATTTATTGATTGAGTTACCTACCTCTCAATATAATGTATATTTTAGATTTTTAGCTTCTAGATCGAACCCTTTATTTTTGCGCAGCCGCTAATATTACAATCTGGCCCACTGTACGACGCGCGACGGTACCAAACTAGCGTACATCACATTATAGTCCAAGAGCTAGCTCCCATTTGATATAACCGGAAAGATCTAATACAGTTACGTATATTACTCAAGTCTGGAGCTAGCATGAAATAGAAATCTGGCGGTCTGGCAGTCCAAAGCGGCCGGACGTTAAACTGGCGGCGTTTCTAATTTCGAAAAAATTTACTTCAATTTAACCGGGAAGATCTATTTTTGTTTCAGAGTTTACTTATTAGATTACTGCCTCCTGAATAAATTCGAGCTGGTCTGCCATACGAAATCGATCGCAAAATCGCTGCCAGACCAATCCAAAGTTAAACAAAATTGAAGTCAATTTAACCAGAAGTATTTAATATTTATTTTTGAACCAAATTACAGCTCACTGAATGGCTTTCATGAATTGTTAAGTATGGCAATCAAAATCAGCCGGATATTGGGTGCCGGATCAAATTTCTTACAACGCTGCATTTCATTGAACGACAAATAACGTACGACTCTCTGGCTACGTACAAAACAATGTAGGGGAGGGCGGGTTGTAGAAAAATGTAATATTGTTTGTCACTTACCCAAACCTATGCAATCTGGTGGAACAACCCGAACTCAAAATATGTTCTCATTTAACATAAATGTATCAAACTTTAATATGGGCTAAGGTCGAATATTTTTGTAAACATAATCTTGTACCTGCTCAGTAAAATAACAATACCTACCATACAACTTTCATTTATTTTATTTATGGAAGCAGTGACCAGTGAACCCCACTAATGTGGCCAGTGTACCCCGACTGCGAGGGGGACACTGGTCATATTTTCTAAGAAATGTAAAACGTTTGATTCTGTAAGGTGGTATTATAGGAAGTTCCTGTAAATACATGGTACTTTAGGCTTGCACAAAAAAAGTTGCAGAAATGTTAACAGTGCCTTAAAAAAGTAATAAAATGCAAAAAAGTGACCACTGTGCCTCGCTCTCCCCTACCTGTTGCTCTGGACCGGTCCGGCATTTTAACAACATGTGTTACGAGGTTATGTTTCATTCGTTTGCATTCTGTCCTATTATTACAATTAAATTAGGAACTGATAAATACGGAAATGGCTTCGGTTTGTTTTGTATGTAAAAAAAAGGTACAAGGGAACGATAAATTTATTAAATTCACAGAGGAGTCTCTCCAAAAGTGTTTGAGTGTTTTAAGGTTAAGAATAAGTTATAAGTTCAAATACAGTGACTTGACATTGCCTCTAGATTTGCAATTAGCCGAAAATAGTGTTTATCATACTACGTGCTACCGTAAATTTACTGCAGTATCTTCGAAGCAGAAAACAGCTGAACCGGTATAACCTTGTAGATTGTAAATGAAGACGTTCAAACCCGCACCCCATTGTAAAACTCATTACCTTTTTCTTTATTAAAAATATTTTCAAACATTCTACCAAGATCCGGAACCAGATTCTGTTCCCATAACTACGGCGGAGAAATTTGTTTGCTTCATGTACAATCTCCCTAGGTATCCAACAGTTAATGAGGCAAGGTACAGAAAATTTGAGATGGCTTACAAGCTCAGAAAAATGAATGAGCCTCTTATTAAGAGCTTCGCCACATTCGATTCCCTATCAGTTCCCCCGTGTCAATCATTACTGCTGCTGCATATGAAAAGAAGTATATTTCAAACATATATATGGATGAACGCCGAAAAACAGGACCCGATATACGAACCTGTGTGGTTTGATGGAGACTTTGCTCCACCTGTTGTTATCGACGCAATTGTGGAAGCTTCAGGTATGTTGAATACAATATAGTAATAATAACCTAATTTTTAACTCTTTTTAGACGACGAAGATACCGATTCTGATGTCCCTTCGGAAGATGGCGGGGATGAAGACGATGAATAATGAAAATACTCATGACGTGGTAGAGAACAGAAAATATTACAAAAATAATTGGATTTTGTAGCATCACTGACAAATCTATGAGTGTGAATTTCAAGCTATCTTTTAATTAAATGTCAAAACTAATGTTGACGAAAAACTTTTAATTATCTTCATACAATAAAATTACATTTCCATCAATTTTTTAATATACAATCAACCGAAAATTAATGTAGCTCACTCGTAATCGACGATTAACAAGCTTTGCTACCTTGCAAAAACCGATCTGGCATCTTGGATTCGGCTGTTTTTTACTGCCAGACCGAGCAATTCGTAAAAGTCACGCACTGACCTGTAATTTGGTTGAAAAATTAAAACTAGATACTTTCGGTTAAATTGACATCAATTTTTTTAAAGTATAAGTTGATCTGGCCGCCATTTTACGACCGATTTCGAGTGGCAGACCAGTTAAAATTAATTTAGGAGGTAGTAATCTAAACAAGTAAACTCTAAAACAAAAATAGATCTTCCCGGTTAAATTGCAGTATTTATTTCGAAATCCCATTTTAATGTCCGATCGTTTTGGAGTGCCAGACCGCCGGATTTCCATTTCATGCAGACAATACTCGAAACTGAAATATTAAACAGAATTAGATCTCTCTGGTTAGATCAGATGGGAGCCAGCTCTCAGTCTATTATGTTTCAGCTTCATAAAAGACGAGTATCGAAATACTTATTCGGAGATTCAGGGTGTATAATTTTTAAAGCATCAACAATAATAAAACGTGAGTACATAACACAAAAACGTGTGTAATCGTACTTATCTGAAAAACCACATAACTAAACTTGCTATTTAATATCGGAGGTCAATAAAATCCAACTGCCATACCTGTACAGTAAATTGAGACCTTAGAAGCGATCACTGAAAGTGTTAAAAATTGATGGTGTATTTTGTTATAGCACTCAGTCTGGGAGTTGGTTTAAGTGCTGGGGAAAAATGCGAAAATTACTGGAAACTAGGTGCCATACTATTACAGCTGGCATTAATTTGGTTAGGTAGTGAGCAAACGTCTTCCGCTCGGTAGCCTGTAAGTATAGGCAAAATAAACACTTTTTTTTATTAGGCCCTTAACCCGACGGGCAGAAGGTTGCGCTGTAGGGCAAAGGCCGCAGAGGACAATATATTTTAACGAACTCCCAATTGAAATGCTCGTTAGCAATTACTATACGTATTTGGTATAATAGCGAAAAAATAAATGGAAGAAACCGTAGTCCTGTGGCGCGCATGCGCGTAATTAAAAAATCGGTAAAGGTATTTACTCAAAACTTCCCTCTCTGTTTTTCACACTTTATTTATTCTTCTTATTAGCATCGTCTTGCGGATGTTTTATGATTCATAAATTATTCTATATTTTAATATTGTATAATTTTCATATTTTTCTTCCTAGACAGTTGTATTAACTGCATGCGAAATATAATTGCAATCCGTCACATTTTTCCTTTAATTTTTTTAGGATGACCACCCTGTATATTTTTCATATTTTCTTCTTTGACAGTTGTTTTAACTATATGCGAAATATTATTCCCCTCATTTTTTCACAATTTTTTTTTTGGGTGACCATCCTGTACAATTTTTTATATAATTTCTTTGTGTTAACAGTGTTAACTAGATGCCAAATATTATCGTCCTCCGTCACATATTTTAATTATCTTTTTAGGGTGACCACCCTGTATATTTTTTCATATTTTTCTTCTTTGAGAGTTGTATTACCTGCATGCGAAATATTCTCCATCACATTTTTTAAAAAATTTTTGAGTGACTAATCGGTATTTTTTTTTCACATTTTCTGCTTCGACAGTTGTTTTAACTGCATGTTAAATATTATCGTGCTCCGTCACATATTTTAAAAATTTTGCTAGGGTGACCACCTTGTATATTTTTTTCAAGAAGAAATTCTCGTATTAACTGCATACAAAATATTATCGTCCTTCGTCGCATTGTAATTTTTTTTTCATATTTTTCTTCGACAGTTGTGTTAATTGCATGCGAAATATTATCGCCCTCCTTCTCTTTGTTAGGGTGACCACTATGTATATTTTTTTCATATTTTCCTTCTTCGACAGCTGTGTTAACTGCATGCTAAATATTATCGTGCTCCGCTACATTTCTTAATTTTTCTACATGTCAAATATGACTGTTCCGTCATTTTTTTCCTTAATTATGTTTTTTATGGGGTTCATCCTGTATATTTTTCAACGGAACTGTTCCCAGTTCTTCGTTGAAAGTAGGGTCAACTACCAACCAAATATTATCCTTCCCCGTCAAGTGGTTTCGTAGATATAGTGCCAACAGACAGACTGACGAAATTAAATGGCTTTAATTTTCGTTAATTACGTACTCCAAAACGTAAAAATCCAGAGAAATGTCGAAGGGTGATTTTTTCCCTATTACAATACTTCCCTTTGATAAGCTAGGGAAGTAAAAAGGAGCAAAAAAATAGCGAGCCCCTTGACCTAACTTGGCGCAAATGATTCATTTGAATGTCCTTTTTTTCAAAAACAACATGGCAGACTATTCTATAACAATATACATATAAAAATGTTGCATTTCAAGAATTGGGAACGTAATTTCGCAAGAAAGAATTTTGCCCCCTCAACGGGTGGTGGTTTGAAGGGGTAAATAAAAATGTCTTCCATCAATACATATTGTTATTAGACATATTCATGAACCCATCCAATAAATTGAAAGGCAGAAATCATAAATTTAGACCAATTTTTGGCCATTTTAAATTTGGGAACACAAATTTGGAAATTTTAGCTAATGTTTTATGTGAATTGACTGCATAGAATTGTCTGCCATGTTGTTTTTGAAAAAAAGGACATCCAAATGAACAATTTCCGTCAAATTTGGACAAGGATCTCGCTAATTTTTTGTTTGAATTTCGCGCCACAGGCATGCGGTGTCTTCCATTTATTTTCTCGTTAAGACAGATACGTATAGTAAGTGCATTTCGATCGGGTTCCGTTAAAAAAATGTGCAGTTTGCGGCTTTTACCCTACCCCATGACCCTCTGCCGGTCGGGCTAAGGGCCTAGTAAAAAAAAACGTTTATTTTGCCTATACTTTCTACTGAGCGGAAGACTTAGCTCACCACCTTACCAAATTAATGCCAGCTGTTAGACTAAGCGAATGTGGCCGCCACACGGGCCGCAAGAATCCTATGAGTGAAAAAATGGCACATTACACACGAATTGCATACAACATTTTTTTCTACTTCCGAAATGGTTACCAAAAAAATAAGTATATAATATTAACAATCTACGTTACACATTAAGGCGTTAAATGTTTCATTTCATGCACTAGTGCATAAAGTGAAATAAAAAAATAGCAAGGTAGTTGTTTAAAAATTGCAATACCAACTTAATATTAAATTAGTGAAGCTAATCATAATCTTAAGAATATAAATTAAACTTTAATATTATAAATAACTCAAGCATTATTGTTAAGTAACATTGAAAAAAGTGTATTTATAGTAATACACCCAGTAATGATAAATAAATGGACTACACAAATTAAATAACCCATTTTTAACCTTTTTAAAATAAGATATGATTACACAGCCCCACAAAAAAGTGGTCTGCCCGGCGGAACAAACCAGTGTTTTTTGGGGTTGAAAAAACACCCCTAAAATAAAACAAAAAAGTGGGCTGTCCTGCAGTTCAGACCAATGTATCTTTATGTGTTCTGGCCAGCTTAATCCGAATCAGAAATCAGAATTTTTAGGTTAGCTCACTTTTCATCCCTAATCCCAAGAAACACCCCCAACATAAAAAAGTGGTCTGTCCGGCGAATCATACCAGTGTATTCTTATGTATTTTGATCCATTAAATTCGAATCAGAAGTCAGAATTTTCAGATTGGCTCGATTTTCAACCCTAATCCCAAAAAACACTCCTAAAACACACAAAAACTGGTTGGTCCGGCGGATCATACCAGTGTATTCTCATGTATATTGATCCGTTAAATTCGAATCAGAAGTCAAAATTTTCAGATTGGCTCGATTTTCAACCCCAATCCCAAAAAACACTCCTAACACACACAATAACTGGTCTGTCCGGAGGATCAGACCAATGTATCCTTATAGACCAGGAGCCCGCCGACCACTAATTGGGTGTGATATGTTTACTCGCAAAGTGTGTGAATTGTTGTTAATTTGGGGAAGTAGAGCACAGAAGTGACCAGTGGCGTCCTGGCAAATTTTAGTTGGGTCCGCGATTTGGGCTTATGGGGGCCCAATTTTTTTCTTTGCAGTGAGGAGAATTTTAAAATTCAAACTGATATTTTTCGTATCGTCTGCCGTATTTCTTTCAGGCAGATGAGTAAAGCCAGGGGAATGCAAGTTATTTCCTTGTACGGTCCTCATGACGCTCATGCCTTCCAGTTAATATTATTTATTCTTAAAAAATATTATATTACAGAGAAAATTGAAATACCTAATTCATATATAAAAAAATATGTATTGACAAAAACAAAAATATATTCTTTGGATTAAAATACATTAAGTAACAAGTAATAAGTTAAAAAATTTGAAGAAAAATACAAAATATAAATAATTCATTTCATAAAACAAATAATACCTAATCACATTCAAAAACAAAACAACAAAATATAAATAATTCTCATAAAACAAATAAAAATCACATCTCTCATCGTGATCTTAAAATTTCTATGAAAAGCTACAATTTACCACCATTATACACATTTCTTGGTTTTGATGGCAGGATTTCACAAGGGTGAAAGGTTTTAGCAACAATTGTATATTTGAGCCGTTTTAGTGATCATTTTGATTTGAAATTTTAAGTGGTAATTATACTTTATAAGAGCTATATTTCTCCAAAATTTCATTGAATATTACCCATTATTTTTGAAAGAAAGTTATTTGTTTCGAAACGCATAATTTTGCAATATTCTTTATTTTTTTAATAACAATAACAATTGGAATGGATTATAGTTCATGTACTTTTATTGTATAGCTCATAACGAACATTTTCTTTCTTTTTGTTGTTTTCCATAGGACTTATGGATTTCGAGATATTCAAAGAAAACCGACGGAAAACTCGGTCTAAAAAATAAAATTGTTTAAATAAACAATACGCCGACCTTGGGCCCAGTCCGCGTTTGCGGATCCGCAGACCTCGCCAGGACGCCACTGGAAATGACCATGCCAGCCCTTTTTTTTTGGGACAGGGGCGTGCGGCAGCCCCTCAAAGGTTTGAGAAATATGACTTGTAAAAGTAAAACAAAAGTCACAAATAAGTCATAGGTTTACGCATGGAGGTTGGATGGATTTCTTAATTTACCCCCAAAAATCATGAATCCAGACTCATTCATTTTGGGCGGTACAAGAAAGCGCTACGCTCACCCAAATTTGAAAAAAAAATCAAATAAAAAAAATGATAAGTTTATGCATGGCAATCAAGAACCTGGTAAGTATGAACCTCCTGAGTGCGAAAAGACATTCACTGTCTTTGACTGCGTATCAGCTGTTCCTACCGGATGTACTAGTTACTCTTGTGATTCGATGAGTATCACAAATTTACGACTGGTAATCATAAACTTGGTAAGTATGAACCCCCTGAGTGCGAAAATATATTCGCCATCTTTGAAAAGTGGTGCGAAGGTCTTCGAGGTTTCTATCTTTCTAATAATTAAAACTAGAAGAGGTTTTAATTATTCTCACTTTAATTACCCTCTCGTACATACCCAGAGCTGGGTCGGATAGAGTTAGAATGTATTCGAATACCAGATATCGATACATCAAATGTATTCGAATACCAGAGACAATATACGGATACATTTTACTTTAACCTTTACCTCGTATTCAAATACTTTTTTCGGATACGGATACCGGATACTTTTCTTTAGTTTGTGAAAAAAATGTTTTATGAATTCCAGTTTTCTTTAAAGCTGTCAGAGACGTTATCTGTTTCTTTTAAATAAATACATGTAGTGCCTTTGGGTATTTTATTTATTTTTCTTTTTGTAACAAAACAAAGTCCACCAACAAAAAATTAATTTTTTTCGAAATCAGTCAAGAATGTACTTTAATGTGTACTTTCTCGGCGCATAATTTTAGATCCCAAAATACGCCATTCTGGTATTTTAGTCCGTTGCTAAACAACTATCAGAAAAGAGTCCGGGAAAGTTACTTTCCCGGCCTGAGCTGGAAAAGTAATTTTCCTGGACTGTGTTCTATATAAAAGAGTTATGTTCCCAGCCTAGGCCGGGGAAGTAATTTCGCGGACTGTTTTTTATATATATTTTAGACAGTAAATAATAAGCACTGAATCTCTGACTTTTTTCAAAACAATAAAAATTCCTTAATTTATAATAAAATTGATTGCGATTTCAGAAAATATAGTATGCGTACTTAGCATAGCATAGTAAAGCATTCCCGGACTTCAATGCTCGGCTTAAAGCCTCGGCCAACAATTTACATCGTCATCCGGGAATGTATTGCTTTTACTACTAGATACACAATGTACTATTAAGTGCCAAAAAGCATCTAGAAAAAAAAAATTATTCATCATTTTAACAAAAACTAAAACATATGATATAAGGAGTCATTCTTTATAGAAAGTTTTGCTTATACTGAAAAATACTCATCTACTTTAACTATAGTTGGAATGTTGATATAACGTACAAGGTGGTTAAAAAATAAGAAAATTTTTGCGAGAATAAAATACCAGTTGTTGAAATGGAAGCAAAAGTTTAAAATTTTATGGGAAAAATTGTTCCTAATGTCGATAGAAGTTCAGATATAAGATTTGATTTAAATTATCTAGTTCTTTTTTGGTACCAAGATTAAATTAATTTTGCAAAAGTAACGATAGTAGATGATTTATTAATTTGTTTAATAAAATAATCACAAAACAGTCACTTTTATACAACCACTTTGCCACTTTGGTTAACTTTATAAAATTCTCAACATTAGGAATAATTTTTCCTATAATATTTTCAACTTTTACTTGAAGAACTGGTCCTTTACTCTTGTAACAATTTCAACTTTTCGTATTTTTTAACCACTCTGTACGTTATATCGACATTCCAACTATAGCTAAAAGGACTTTTCAGAATATATGTAAACTTTTTTATAAAGAATGACTAGAAAATAATATTTAATATGGATATATATTTTTTGTGGTATTCGGATATTTTCAGTATTCGAATACTTTTATTGTATTCGGATACTTTTGCTGTATTGGGATACTTTTAGTGTATTCGGATACTTTTATTTGTATTCGAATACTTTTATCAGTATTCGGATACTCGCGTAATGTATTCGAATAACGGATGCTTTATTAATTTGTGTCGGATACGGACAACGGATACAATTTTAAGAAAGTATTCGAATACAGCTTTCGGATACAGAAAAAGTATCCGAATACTGTATTCGAATACTACCCAGCTCTGACACATACACACGAACACACACGCGCGCACACAAGTTTCTGATTGAATTACACGGATAACCAGTACATGCGGTAGAAAGCTACGATACGGCGTCAATTATCGTGAGGCAAGACGTTCGCATCACTTTTCAAAGATGGCGAATATACTTTCGCGCTCAGGAGGTCATAATTACCAAGTTTCTGATTGCCAGTCATAGATTTATGACACTCATCGAATTACATGGGTAACTAGTACATGCGGTAGGAAGAGCCGGTACGCCGTCACTTTTCAAAGATGGCGAATATATTTTCGTACTCGAAGTTTATAATTACCAGTCGTAAATTCGTGATACTCATCGAATCACGAGGGTAACTAGTACATGCGGTAGGAACAGCCGATACGCCGTCAATTATCGTGAAAGGCAAGACATTCGCATCACTTTTCAAAGATGGCGAATGTCTTTTCGCACTCATACTTACCAGGTTCCTGATTGCCATTCATAAACTTATCATTTTTTGATCTGACTATTTCTTTCAAATTTGGGCAAGCGTAACGCTTCCTGGTAGCGCCCAAAATGAATGGGAGTCTGGATTCATGATTATTGGGGGTAAATTAAGAAATCCCTCCAACCCCTCACGCGTAAACCAATGACTTATTTGTCTCTTTTTTTTCTGACTTTTACAAGTCATATTTCTTGCACCTTTGGGGGCCTGCCGTACGCCCCTGTTCCAAAAGAAAGGGCTAGCATACTCATTTCTGTGCTCTACTGTCCCAAATTAACAACAATTCACACATTTTGGGAGTAAACCCATGACACCCAATTAGTGATCGGCGGGCTCCTGGTCCATTATGTATTTTGACCCTCTGAATCCGAACCCGAAGTCACAATTTCCAGCTTGGCTCGTTTCTCATCCCTAACCCCAAAAACACCCATAAAATAAAACTAAAATGCGGATCAGATCAATCTTGTATCCTTGTATTTTGACCTGCTGAATCCGAATCCGAAGTCAAAATTGTCAGATTGGCTCAGTTTTCATCTCTAACCTCAAATAACACCCGTAAAAACCTGTTTTTCGCTCTTTGCAGTATTGTGGAGTTGTGGAGTTATGGGGTTACAGTAATATGAGGTTATGGCGTTAAGACGCTATGAGATAATTTTTTTTTTAAATGCCTTATTTATATTAACGTCCTGGCGAAGTTTAGCTAATGCTACTCTACCACTTATCCAAGACAGCGAGATGAGATACGGTCACCAATCCAAGTGACTGAATCGCCCGGCGTGCTTAACTTTGCCGATCGAGATCCAGTCACTAAAACCGGTACCATACCTCACCTCACTACTAGTACTTTCTACTACTCGTTTGAGTGTGAAAGGCGTTTTTTTGGGGTGTTTTTTGAGGTTAGACATGAAAACCGAGCCTATCTGACAATTCAATTCATTTTGGACTACTTGCGAGGAATTGCCCAACTGCAAATGTAAATAAATTATATTTTATAATTTCTGTTATTATATTTTGATAATTCTTTTGGATGATTATTTCCTGTTAACCATATTTTGTCATATTTTTCACGATGAGTCTGTTTCAATGTTGTATTTGTAATTATTATTGTTATTTAGGTTCGGTTAGGTTAGGTTAGAGTGTGTATAAATGTTTTTTTTTAAAAACGCGTCCAATTTTACACGTCCTATTTTACCGCGTCCAATTGTCGCACGGGTCTAATTGTCGCACGTGTCCAATTGTCGCGCGTCTAATTGACGTAGATCCTTTTTTGGGATTAAAGATGAAAAATGAGCCAATATAAAAATTCGGGCTTCAGATTCGGATTCAGCTGGTCAAAACACATAAGGATACATTGGCCTGATCTGCCGGACATCCCACTTTTTTCCTGTTTTATGGGTGTTTTCCTTTGGGGTTGGGGATGAAAGACGAGCAATTCTGAAAATTCTGATTTCTAATTCGGATTCAGCGAGTCAAAATACATAAGGATACACTGGCCTGGTCCGTAGGACAGTTCTTTTTTTTCTGTGGGGCTGTATTATTATAGACGCTTGAATATGCAATTATTTATTTCGTTACTTTACGCACTAGCGTGTAAAGTTTAACTACGTACTCACTACACTGCGTGTGTAAAGTAAGTACTTTACGCGTGATAATAGAAAAACTGTTTTTTAAAATTATATCTGGGTCAATTTTTATTCAAATGAATTTGGTATTAAATGCAGTATATAAATATATTTAAAATCTTTAAAATTTGTGCTGTTGGTATAGTTTTCGTTTAAATCAATAGTTTTCGAAATATTCGCGTAAATCCGCTTTCTCTTTCGCCCTTAATTTGGAAATGTACCAAATATTTCTAACATAACTTTTAGGATATTCAATAGTACCTCATTTGAGACTCACTCTTGCTACAAAATCTTACGCTCTGTTTCCATTCCTTATAAAAAATGGCAAGTTTTACTACAAAATAACAGTTGTTTTCTTGTGCCTGTGTTTAAATACGGATACGAAAGAAAAATATGCATCATTGCATTAAGTACAATAGGCAACTTGCATATATATTTTTTAATTTCATAAGTGTTTATTTATATACAAAAAAACGCTATTAGTCTAATGATTATAAAAATTTCCATCACAAAAAATGTTATCTGAGATTTTCCTTCAGTAACTGATAGTGGAGGGGTTATACATCACAAAACCACAGATTTTTGTGGTTCTGGGGGTGCCCCTTCGGTGAAAAAAGCATTATTTTACTGATAATTCGTTAACCGTTGAAGATATAAATAAAATTATATAAAAAAAAAATATTTTTAAGAAAAAGCTTTTATTTGAAAAAACTACTAAAAAGTAAAAATAATTTTTTTAAAATTCATACACCTGGAAACCAAAAGCTTTGGGGGCGGTCATATAGCGCTATTGCATAGTTAATTTGCTCAATTGACCGCCCCCAAAGCTTTTGGTTTCCAGGTGTATGAATTTTAAAAAAAATATTTTTACTTTTTAGTAGTTTTTTTCAATTAAAAGCTTTTTCTTAAAAATATTTTTTTTATATAATTTTATTTTTTTACTTTTTAGTCTACTTATTTTACAGACAAAACCCTTTTATTTGCCACCGCCATCCACTCCTTCCCTCTCCCGTCTTCTCACCTATCTAACACTACTTCCATTTTCCACCTCGTACCGCCCGTTCCCCTGCCTTTTCCCATCACTCCCCACCTCTTTCCACCCCATTCCCACCTCTACCCACCCCTTCCCACCTCTTCCCATCCCAAGTAACATTTTGAGTTATAATTTTTAGTCTACATGCCCAGTTAGTTATACAATGGTTGTAAAACGATTTTTAAAATAATCTTAAAGACCGTAGATCGTATGAAGGTCGTTATAAAGTTATACTCACGATTATCAAAATTCCATGTCGTATGAAGGTTGTATGGTATGCATAAGACGACTAATTAGACGCTAAAAGTGGATGGTCTTCAAGTGGTCGTTAATAGGTCGTAAAGAGGTTGATATCATCTACAATACAACGGTTAACACGACTTAAGGAATATAGTTGTATAAAGGTCGTTCAAAAATTAATGTGAGCTCATGATGACCTTGTAGGAAAATAGTTATACTAAAGTCATTAAAAAACACGATAAGACTTTAATAGGACCTTGACACGAGATGGGACCTGAAATTGAAGGGAGTTATAACGTAGGTTGTATTGATTTTGAATACGACTTCCATATGACCAATAAATGAAAATATGTCGTCCAAAAATTGATAATAGTAACAGAAGTTCTATCAATAGTCAATACGATCTCGATAATACATAAATAATATACTCCAAAAAGTGGCAGTCGTAACAGAGGTTCATACGACCTCGATACGATTCATGAGTAAAAATATTTTTTTGCGCCATCAAATGTCAATGTTAGTTTGTTAGTAAAAGTACGAGAGTGAATGTCTCTTACTCTTATAAAATTTAAAGATGAATTTTACAAGAGATTGGCGCCAATATAAACACTCAGGGACCTATAGAAGGGCAGTTAAAAGAAATGTAGATAAAATACGCAGTGACAATGTGGTTACACGAGAAATCTTTAAGAGAAACTCGGTTGTTGGTCTAATTAAAAACAAACCAAATAAACCTGCCTGCCAATAAGTTGTTGTGAATGCTTTAGTTGATAGAGTGCGAAATGAGGCAGACAGTGCTGTTGTTGATAACTTTTGTCACTCAAAATTATTCGGGAGGCACCCAACGAGGTGTAAAGTATAGAGGGGCAATCCCAATTCAGTATACGTACGGTTTGTTTGGACGTACAATAAACGCCCGAGGGACGCAGTGGGGATGCATTTGTTGGCCCTAGTTGCCAAGATTTGCAGTGGAGTACTGCTTTGAGGGATACAATTAATGAATGAATATTGTTTTTTATTGCTGTTCTATTATTAGTTGAGCTCAAATTACTGTAGAAGTAGTAAAAAATTATATTATATTTAAAAAGGGAGTAAATGCTGCTCTATACATTTTTAAAATATTCGCAAATTCCATAACGTTAAGTTCAAGTGACGCCCATGCGGACTAGTTGCTTGAATATGTTCTAGCCATGTGCCACGCCTGCTTTTCCAGTCTCTCCTTATTATGTCGCTGGAGGCACCACGTCCCGAAGTCGGTCGCAAATGCACAACATAAAAATAAGACTGAAAGGTGGTTTAAAGCATGCAAAATGACAATATAGTCATATGAAACAACAATTGAGTCACGTGAACGATGTGAACACGCCATTGGGCAGTCGATCATTACTTAGAACTAGTCGAAAGATTTGACCTAAACTAACAAACAAACATACAAACACACATACAAACATTGCAAGTTAAATAAAAGCTTTTAAAAAATTGCTCATTATAAAAAAGAAAGTGTAACTAATTTCCTAAAAAAAAGTCCTCTTGTAATTTTCTTGTATATGCCATAGTTTTCGAGAAAATCGATATTAAAAAAGTTGCAAAATTTGTATTTTTAATGCGCGCGTATTTTCGTTTATTTGAAATTTTTTTGCGCGCGGCCTATAGAAAAAATTGAATTGCTCAAGAACCAAACAAGCTAGGAAGAAAAATCAAAATGGGTTTTTAAGGGGATATAAAATATTCTCTTGTGTTGCCATTTTTGATGGCTATTGATATTTATTAGTATATAAAAATAACAATATAATATAGTTTATCTCTTGATTTTTTGCATTTCTAACTATTCACAGGCCAATAAAAAATAACTGACTTTAATATAAGTTATAAATGCCTTATCTTTTAGTTCGAGGTAGTACTTCAATGCAGAAAAAGTTAGGAATAAAAATACTCGCATTTACAAATTTACCAGCATGTTTTCTATGATGAAAAATAGAAGGTTATGAAAATTTCTTTCATTTGCTTCCTGATCTTCTTAGATATGTCGACAAATGGCGAAGATATTTAGGAAATTAGTCAAGATTTCTTTTTTATAATGAGCATTTTTTTTATATCTTCAACAGTTAAGGTTAAATAAAATTAAATTACGAATTTAAAAAAACCCCGACACAAAAATATCGACTAAATAACTAATATAAAAAAAAATAAATTGACACAACTTTAAAAATTATGAAATAACTTTGATTCCATTTATGAACTCTTATGATTTATTTAAATCCAGCTTACATTTTCTTTATGTCCTCCAGAGTTGCTTTTTTATACGCATGAATATATCGGGATCTGCTGTTTTGAATATAACTATTTAGTAGTTCGTCTTTACAGCAGCCCTCGACATATTTATGCGTATAAGAAAGCAAATCTCGACGACATAAAGAAAATGAAAGCTGGATTTAAATAAATCATAAGAGTTCGTATATGGAATCAAAATTATTTCATGATTTTTAAAGTAGTGTTAATTTATTTTTTTTTTTTTATATATTGGTTATTTAGTCGATATTTTTGTGTCGGGGGTTTTTTAAATTTGTGATTTTATTTTATTTTATACTTTTCAACATAGCGTATTATTATATCACGAGTCCCATACAGAACTTTTTAACCTTTAAGCCGACGAGGGCCAATTTTGTATTCTACTAGTCGCACACTGTCTACAAGACCGGTTCTATTATAAATATATTTATGTGTTATATTTAATCTTAATAAAAACTGCATCAAAATCGGATCTCCCGTTGAAGAGATATAAAGCCACAGACAGACAGACATACAGACAGACAAACATACGCGTCAAATTTATAACACTCCTCTTTTTGGGTTGGGGGTTAATAAGGCTTTTTCCACCGAAGGGGTGGTTTTTTGGAGGGGTTGCGCGGCACCCCGAGAACTGATTTTTGTGGTTTTGTGATGTATAACCAACAGTTACTGAAGGAAAATCTTAGATAACATTTTTTGCGAGCTTCTGGTGTATTTTTTACTTTATCGACTGGACAATATGCCAAATATCTGTCTTTAAATCGCAAAATTTAATTTGTAACAAATAATTAAAATTGTAATCACTATCTATTCATTTCGAACGAGGAAATAAGGAGGAAATGACTGTGATGTCACACCGTGTTTCAAACGGAGAACAGAAAACAAATATCAAATGCGTTGTTATAGTCTGAGCGTGTCTGCAGCTGTGGCGCCATATGTGTGCGCTAACATATGTTTGATAGTCAATGGCGGCGAGTAACAAGAATAGCTTAAATTACGCAGACTTTTGTGTAGCTTATATTTAATATAAGGAATTGAATTTTTTTTTTTTTCAACTACGGGTTTTTTTAAATGATATTAGCTTACGTTTGCGAATATTATTTTTCAAGTTTAATTTTTATACAACTTCCCTATTGTGATACTTCCTGTGTGCATTTTAGCGCAGAACGAAATAGAAACGTCTGGATTATGACACGGTAGCACAGTGTGCGAAAGTGCGCTGTGTAACGAGTACGCTTGATCACACTGTCTATCATGTACTGGGTTCGATTCCCAGCTTCAACACTAGCAATGTCGATGGGTAATGGGTGTTGTCTGCGTTTATTCTAATGTGTAACCCCATTCTGGGAAGCTTTGACTTTGGATTTGGGGTTGTTTAATATATGTTTTCTGTTATTATGTTATCACGTTTAGAAGAATTTGAGTAGATACTTGGTTGTCTAATAATTGTTAAAATTCATTCACAAAAGTTGTGTGTTAAATATTTCTAAAATTTGGCTTGATATAAACAAAATAATTTTTATTAATAAAATAGATAACGTATAGTTACACTCATTATATAGCTAAATAAATTATACTTACTGATGATGATGTCCCGGTTGTGGAAAACAATCTACTTCGATACTAAATACATAAATTACCAATATCAGCACCTGCAATAATTAATACTCGATTAAAACTATTATTAACTGCGTTAACTCAAGCATCCATATATTAATATAATTTACTTTAATTTTCTTACAACTACGAAAATTCTTTAAACATATTGATATCTATAGAGCGGGAGCTAGGCGGCTTTTTCGGCACATCATCGTTTTACGAACTTTGAGATATTTTTATGGTCTAATGGATGATAACGATTCATAAAATCGACTTCTGGCGGGGCACCTCCTGCCAGGTGCGTCACGAACACTGTCTAAAAGTCGGTGAAATTAGGTCATCGTTACAAGGCTCATTTTTTTCGTGTGTACACATTTTATGTTTAGAATGAATAAAATAAAATCGCCAGAAAGTGTGGATCGTCAGGAGGCGCAGTTGGAAAGGTAATAATGATACAATACATTTGAGGCACGGTAGGAAGTCAAGTTAGCCGAAAGTGTTAAATTTCTGTATATTTAAGAGCCTATGGTACGTTTGTTGACACTAAGACCTTTCTGGGGAGGCTATTCTATTGTTGAAGGAGCTTATATTTACGTTTTAAAAAGGAGCCAGAACGTGTAACGATGAGTAAAATATGCGAAGAAAATCCAATTTTCTTCAAGAATCCTAAACATTTTCTTTCTGGCTAGCCTTACTGACGGGAGTTTCTTTCTGGGATTTTTTTCTGTGTTCAAAACATTTAAATAAACATGCTCAGCCTAAAAAAAAGCTTGTAACTATCATGTTATAAAACTCTGTTTATTTACATCTTTGACCTTTCTCGCTGCGCCCCTAACGGCCCACACTTTCTGGCAATCTTATTTTATTCATTCTAAACATAAAATATGTACACACAAAAAAAATTAGCCTTGTAACGATGATATAATTTTACTGATTTTTATATCTTGAACCATGGCCAACTCGACGGGCTAACATATGCTAGAAGTCTATTTTGTCGTTATTTAAGTCCAATAGAATTAATCAACGCACAGAAAATGCTTGTAATGATGAGTTTCCGAAAAAGCCACGTAGCTCCCGCATCACTATAACAGCTTCTACTCAATATTGTTATTAACTGACATCAATTCAATCTGTATATTTGTTTATTTGTGCTTCTATTATGTTTGCCCGTGCATAAGTTGAGAACGGCTAGCCGATTTCAATGAAACTTTTTATAGTGATTTAACAATTTGTAAAATTAGGATACAAATTTAACATACGTAAATATATTTATTCTCACAATCTAATGATTGCGATATAGGCCATTCTTGGACTCACTTCCTTACACGTTGAAGTGGAGCTTGAAGTCAGGAAAGCAGCAAACAGACTGTCCAAAAATGAAATGTGGAATATGCCTGGTCAAGGGCTAGGATTTGGCTCTACCAGCAGGGAAAAGGTTATCGCTCAATCAGGGGCCGACCGGTGTCTCCCCGCCTATATACTCACAGTTCCATAAACCGATTGGGAACTCCATAAAATGCATCTTCTGAGTCCCGGTGGTCTACATCGAAGACTCAAGTGGGAACGGACTCAGGCATACACGGATGCAATTCAAGAACTGGTATATCGGTGCCACTTGGTAGGTATCTCAGTGTATTCCAAGCAGAACTATGTGCCATATTACTATGTGCAAGCGAAAATCTCAAGAGAGGTTTATTGCATCAAACAAGGTGACCCCTATGCTGGTGCTGAACTGTCGAAATATTTTGACTGAGCTCTGCGAACGCAACTCAGTTGAACTCATATGGATGCCCGAACACATTTGTGTGGAAGACAACGAAGAAGATTTTCTGGCGGAAGAGGGAGTCAAAACTTCCTTTCCTCACCTTGAGCCACCTTTCGGTATGCCAAGGAGTCTGATTCATTCAGAACTGCGAGACTGGGCCACGGCATAGTTCAACAGCTATTGGGCTGTCACACCCAGAGTGAGGCATTCAAAGCTCCATATAAAAGGGGCGTTCAATTGCTTTTACCATAAAGTGGTTGACTGGGTTCGATAGAGAAAAAAATGAGACGGATGGTAGGCCTAATAACAGGACATTATCCTCTGAGTAAGCACCTACATACAATGAGGTTGATAGATAATCCTATTTGTCGGGTGTGTGTAGAGCGGATGACGAAATCTTCATACAAATTCTATGCAGTTACGCTCCATTGGGAGCTTAAAGGTATAGGAGCTTGAAGGTATTTCGAGAGTTCATTTTTGCAGCCAGAGGAGCTACGGGATCTACCCTGGAACAGTCTGCTGTTCTTCGCTGAGAGCACTGGTCTTTTCTAGGGAATCCTATATGCCGCGATTGTACGGGCCGACAGGTCTGAGCACCACGGGTCTCGGAATCCGCCCGCGTTCTTAATAATAATAATATTCTCACAGAGCAAGTAAGAAAGTTCTTATAGTATGTAAATTAGTTTGCAAAATTTGTTAAATTAGTTTAGGTTCAACAATTTTGAAAAACTGCTAAGTTCTCTTGAGAAACATTCGCCTTATCTCCAAAGATTACTGAACGGACACGGTGATATATTTTTGCAAATAATAACAAAGGGTTTAGACAAAAAAAACACAAATAATCATATCACTACAAAATTTTACATAAAAATAGGTAATAAGATTTTTTGAAAAATGACTATTTAAAATTTAATGTAACAATTCAAATTTCAGTGGTTTACAGTAGACACATAATGAACATCTAATTTTTAAAATTTCCCCGCTTCTCCGATTTTAATATACCTATTCGCGATTGAAATGAGGACTGTGTATTAATTTCAGAGTTTATCTAATTTGTTTACTTGTCGGCTTATCCTCACTTAACGTGAAATGGCCAAACCCATTAGTTACAGGCTATAAAAAAATTTTAATTATGTTTTAGAGATAACTTTAGGCAGAAAAAATATGTTTACTGTTGTAAACCGCAAAGGAAGAATATGTCGGGACATTCTAACTCATTTTCAGTAAAGCTAGAGTTGTAATTTAGCATATTTATTAATATTACCCTCAAATAAAAAAATAAAAAAATCTCGACTAGTCTTGCCCTGGAATGAGAAATAGAATAAGAAATCATCACCAATAAAACAGTGAAGATATAGTGTGAGATTTGGCATACTTATGAATGTGAGAGAAACAATTTAAAACCTATCCAATATCTCTTTGATGATGAAAAATTTGATTAAAAGTCTTATCATTCTCCAAAAGTTAGACAGTTGGGATTTGGTACAAACATATAAAAAGAAAATTTTAATATTAATAAAATGTTGTAAATAACACGGGCACACTCAAAAAAAGTGGTAAACCTAAAACAAACATATCAAAATATATGTATTTTTATGTGCTGAATCCAAAACTGATATCAGATTTGGCCTGACATCGGCATTTTTTTCTAGATTTGACGAAAGTAAAACGTTTTTCTTAAAAACTGAGGATATGGATAGGAAGGAGGATTCTCAACGCAAAAATTTCTAAATGGTAACAATATTATTACGAAAACATATTTGTTTATGGATTTTTGGGCGCTGAATCCGAACCTGCCATCAGGTTTGGCCTATTTTTTATTTTTTTATTTTATATTTCTTCATAACGGCAATCTTCAATTCCTCACAATACAAGCAGACTACTGTTGAATGCTCCTAAGAGATAAACACACCACCACTACAGATAGTACACAACATAGCAAATCCATAGCCAAGGCTGTGCGGAAGGGGGTTACACATTTGGAAAAACGCAGACATACATCCACACCCACCGGTGTTGTCAATACCGGGGCTGGGGGTTGAACCCAGAGCGCGGTAGGCAGTCGATCAGCATATTCGCCACTCAACACTCCTTAACAGATTGAGCTACCACGCCGGAGATGTACTAGAAAGTGGGAAGAAACGGAGGCGTTTACCACTACATCGATCTTTTGAGAATAAGAGAATGAGGTATAGTAGAAGGTTGATTTGTTGCGTGAAAAATTAGCGAAGTTATTGATAAAAAATTAAGTTATGTCTTGGGATCACGGATCCTATTTCTCCTGAAAGTTCATCCAATACCACGAATAACCCTTTTCTTGGTCATACTCTCGATTTTGATAGAAACGTTTGACTTTCATCGAATATAGAAAAAATTCCGAAGACATAGGCCAAATATGATGGCAGCTTCGGATTCACCACACAAAAAAACGTTTTGAGACGTTTTATTTCAAAGAGTGTTACTAACTCCGGGATAATTTTAACATCAGGTCAAAGTGAGTGTTAAACCCGCATCCGTTTATCCACTACATTTTAGATGTGAGTTGGGAAACCCTTGAATAACCTGAGGTTGGTACAGCTTATAACGGGGTTGCCAGGTTGAAAGATTTGTGATTTTTTTGTTTGATGGTTTTAAGTTTTGGTTACTAACTTAAAAACACTTGGTTGTTTTTGTCGAAAAATTACTTGACAGTGATAATGAGCAAAAACAATTATCATATAAATCCATGGGAAATAATTATAAACGCGTCGCAGAATCAAAAAAATAATGCAGTTTCTTGGAGGCACAAAGAAGCTTCTTGGTGCAGAATTTCAAAATTTGCTTTTAACCCGGAGCTAATAGGCATAACTCCATTTTAAATTTCGAGCTAAATTAACTCTGACTTTAACCCAAAGTTACTTTTAATCTGGATCAAAATAAATACTTTATTCTGGAGTTAACTGTAGCGTATATTAATTCAATATGATTTATATCAGGGTAATACAGTGGCACAAGTAAAATAGTATATCCATATATTGTACGAAGTCCATCGCTTTTTATGATATTTGATAAATTCGTGAAGTTGTGGCTTCAAGAATTTCAATTCAAAATTAATATTTCTGTCAATTAACCATTTTATCATGTCAGTCTTTCTAGTATTTGATTTGATTTATGGTTAAGTGTTAGAGACCATAAATGTAACGTTAACTTCGCCCTACATAAAGACATATTATTTTTTTTATTATAGTGGTGCTAGATTTGTCTGTATATTATGGTAGGGTGTATTGTCAACGACAATAGGGGACACGCACAAATTTTAATATCAATAAAATGATATTCTATCTTTATTAAAATAGCCATTTTGATTATTAATTTCATTGAAATATGTTGAATTTGGCATAACATTGAATTTGAAAGAGTGAAATTTTACCCGCGCGGGAAAATGGATGTGCATGACGTCACTATTTAATTTAGATGGTTAACATGCCAGTCATGACGTCATGTTATTTATTTACGTTTGACGGAGTCGTGAATATCGTGATACAGTAAAGCGTTTTTAATGTTTATTCGGTCGTAACTTTTGATTTTTAAGATAGATAAATTTGTAATGAAATAACTTAACTCCTCGAATTTCTTCGGCATTAAAGCAATCATTTGAGCTAATGAACTCTATCAGCATAAACGAATCAACATTAGGTAAATTGTCACTTTGTGCTTTCACAGAATCGCTTTCTGCCATTACAATGTTTAAAAAACACTTTTAAATTAATAATTGTTGTTTTATATAATGTATATATTCGTTGAAATACATTATAGTAATCACAAAAGTAAACACTTGTTTAAAACAACTAGTAACTATGGACATCCAAAATGAAGTAACTAAGGGATCATACGTCACTTGCAGATCGGATAAGCTCTTCAAAACAGTTTCTCGTAAAGATTCAAATAATTTGAATTTCAATTATTATTTACTAGCTGATGCCCGCGACTTCATTCGCGTGGAATTAAGAACATTAACATACTAACTTATGCCTATAAAGATGTACTATATACTCCCTGAGTGCCCCTATAGTACTAAGGAATTTCACTGCGCATTAACTGCACTCAAGAAAAACTTCTGCGCATTCATAGTACTCGGGGAAACCCACTGCGCATCCATTATTCTCGAAAAAACCCACTATGCAACCGTAGTAGTCGAAAAAACCCACTGCGCATCCATTGTACTCGAGAACATCCACTGCACATCAATTGCATTCAAGGAAACCCACTGCGCATCCATTGCACTTGAGAAAACCCACTGCGTATCCATAGTACTCGAGGAAACCCACTGCGCATCCATTGCATTCGAGTATACCCACTATGCATCCATGGTATTCGGGGAAACCCACTGCGCATCCGTAGTACTCGAGGAAACCCACTACGCATTCATTACACTCAAGGAAAACTTTTGCACATCCATGGTACTTGGGGAAACCCACTGCTCAACCATAGTGCTCGGACAAACTCTCTGCGCATCCATTGAACTCGAGTAAAACCACTACGTATCCATAGTATTCGGGGAAACCCACTGCGCATTCATTGTACTCAAGAAAAACTTCTGCGCATCCATAGTACTCGGGGAATCCACTGCGAATCCATTGTATTCGAGGAAACCCACTCTCATCCATAGTGCTCGGAGAAACCTACTGCGCATCCATTGTACTCCAATCCGCTGCACATCCATTGCACTCGAGGAAACCCACTGCGCATCTACAGTACTCGGGGAAATCCACAGCCCATCGCAATTTGATAACAATTCATTATTCTATTTTTGTATTAGAGGCAGCCCCCCCGTTTGGGGGGGGGTCTATTGGGTACTGAGTTTAGGGGGGGGGGGGGGGGGCTGATTAGAGGGAGTTAAATGAAAAAAGAATTATTTTAATCGACAATAGAACACATGGGCGGGTATGTGTCAAATTTCATGCTTAAAGACATCCCTCTCCCTGTTCTCCCGTCCGGGGGGGGTTCTTTTTGAAAACCGTCGAATACGCGTCTCCTTATTTTCTCAGAAGAGCCCGTAGCTGTAATATCTATTTTCTGACTTACTCGATTTCAGAGATACAGGTACCATTTAGAACAACTACCACCCCCGTTTTCACCCCTCCAAAAAGTGAAAATCGAAATTTCGTCTTACTCGTGTCTAATAGATTCCAATAAAGAGAATTTCTGCTGAATTGCATGCTTCTAGGTCAAACCGTTTCCGAAAAGCTTAAAAAATTACCCCTTCCCTTTCACTCTTTCGGGAGTCTCTTTTTGAGAACCGTCGAATACATGTCTTCCTATTTCCTCAGAAGAGTCCATCGCCAGAATAATCATGTTTCTGATTTAAGCGGTTTCAAATATCCATCTACCACCCGTTCAAAAAGTGAAAATCGAAATTTCGTCTTACCCGTGTCTAATAGATTTCAACAAAAAATATTTCTGCCAAATTTCACGCATCTAGATCTAACCGTTTCCGAAAAAGCCTAAAATTTCAACCCCATTTTTCACCCTTCTAGGGGTCGAATTTTCAGAGGTTGCCTACGTCATTCGAGGAACCTCTATGCAAAATTTGAAGTTTCTAGACCCAACGGTTTGAGCTGTGCATTGATAGATCGGTCGGTAAGTCAGTCAGGGTATTCTTTTATATATATAGATTAATTTTTATTTGAAAAGTCTATACCATGAATCCATGAAATGAGATTTACATTCGATTTTACTCATAAACATTCTCAAATGACTGAGTTAATTTTTGAATAAATAAAAACTAGGGAAAAAATCTGAAGTACGTAACCACCCTAATTAATCTACTGTAAGCAATAAATGTAATTTTTTATTCAAACTAATCTAGTTTATTTATGTAAGAAAATAAAATTTAAATTTAAATAATGGCTCAAAAGGAAAACTATAATGGATCAAATGTATTTAATAAGTACATATAAAGAAAATAAAAAACTTACCTTTACTAAATCCATGTTTCACATATAATAACGGACGCAGAACTGCGAAAACAGAAAACGTTCGATTTCTATTGGAGAAATACTAACCGATGACAAACTTTCCTATATACATATATATTTTTACAATAGGAAGTGGGGTTAAGTCTCAAAAGGAACAAAACGACTTCCGAACGGATACAACAAAATTATCGTATTGTAAAAATACGTATTTTGTTCTACATCGAAATGAAGAATACACTACTTGTAGGAGTTTGACTTAGAAAGTTTTCCTTTGTCGCGAATGTCGCGTTCCTTATAATCAAGTAGATATTTGCGAAGCGTAATTTATGTAATAAATGTATAATAATTACATGGATGCATAAAAATTGATTACTATTTAGCATAATACACAGAACTGGAACATCGCTCTAGCGGAAGCATATATCAATTTCGTTTTATCATGCTTAATGAATACTTGCCAGATGAACGCAACTGCTGAAAATGTACAACTATCATTTGGATACGGTAATAGGATGAAAGTGGAAACATATTTTCCTACGACTATTAAATAATTCAATTATTACAGATAGTACAGGGACTAGAGATTTTAATTTAGAAGTATTGTCATGTGAATTAAATTTTGTTGTTTTTTTGTAATTTAATAGGAAATGCATCAAAGAAACATTTATATATTACTTGGGGCTTGCTAATTCATCGGGCGTGAATGTCATTTCTTTTTAGGGGATGGCACCCACAAATAAAATACCCACTGAAGATCAAAAAGAATAAAATTTGAAAAAAAATGCTGTATAATTTATTTAAAGTCTGTTCGTTGATAGAATTCCGGACGTATAGTGTAAGGAATATTATCCGGAGCTCTATCCTTCCTTGTCTTTATTGAAATATTGTTTGTAACCTAATCTATAACGTAAGTTTTAATCTTTGTTGCGGCATTTCTATCGTTCGACAGCAAAATAATTTGCGTACCGCGTGTCGTCGTCGAATACGGCTAGCGATTTCAGAGGCGGGTCGATTTTCTCGGAAGCCGGGTATAGCATATATAGTGCACTTATTTCAATTAGTGCCTAAGAGGGCAATTTTAATCTTGTTATATTGCTAAAATAGTAAACGTGCTTCCTGGTGAATTTTTAAATCCTCAATCACAGCAGTCAGTCTTGAATTAACAAAGAAAATGTGGAACCTCAAGCTTCGGTTAAACGGAATCGTAAAAAGTCCAGCGATGCTGTAAAATATGAAATAAAAAAATGTTATTTACGATATGGTGTCTGACCATAAACATATTTCGTTGGCTATCCTTTTAGAAGAGCTAAATCTAGAGCAACAGTTGATATTGGCCGTACCAGTTTATATAAAGTGATTAAAAGATTAGGCTTTTCCATTAAAAAAGATGACAATAAAAAAGTACTGTGTGAAAGACCACTTTATCTAAAATGGCTAGAGTTTTTACGCAAATACGTAAAAAATTTGGAAAGTAATGACGCGTTGTTACACGAAACTGGATCTTTAGCAGAGAAGGATTAAAACGTCCTTAGCAAGATGATTCCAGTAAATCGCAAAGGCGTCGTATAGCTACAGAAGGTAAAAGATTTATAGTTGTATATGCGGGATCTATTCATGGCTTTGCTGAAGATTCGAGTTTAGTTTTCTCCACCAAGAATAAGTCAGCAGATTACCATAACAGCATGAAAATTTTGAAAAGTGGCTGACAGAGAGACTTTTGCCGGGGTTACAAAATCCAAGCAAAATTGTTTTAGATAATGCTAAGTACCACTCTCGGGCTGAAGAAAAACAACCAACCCGTCTTGGACGAAAGAAAAAATACAAAGCTGGTAAAACACCAAAAATATAGGTTTCAGTGATACCGCATGTAAAGCCGATTTGTTCCAAATAGCTGGAGCTAACAGAACAGAACAGCACTATGTTGTCGACAATTTAATTAGAGAGCATGGACAATGGACATGAAATATGGCGGCTTTCATCATATCACTGTCAGTTCAACCCAATAGAACTTGTTTGGGAAATTTGTAAGAATTATTACGACAAACACATCAGGAAAGGTTTTAGAGACGAAGCCGTTCTCGCTATGTGAAATGAGGTTTTATCTCAAGTGTCGAGCTCAATTTGGTCCAAGTGTGTAAATCAGATAAATCAATTGATTTTAGAGACATATGATCGAAAGTTTCATACTGAAGAAGTTATGCAACTCATTATAAGTGTTAATAATGAAGCCGACGATAAGGACCCGGAAGAATGAGACATTGACGAAGAAAACTAAATTTATTTATTTATCTTACACCAGGTATTTGTATTTTACTGCCATATTTGTTTTATATAGGGTTTGGCAAAATTATTATTAATTGTATATTTTTATTTTAAGATTACATATACTTACTTGACAAAATTATATTAATGAATGAAAAAGATTTAGCTGCAACTATTTGTGTATTTATTTTGTATATTTCTCTATCATATTTTTTACTTGAAACCAAAACAATTCAATATTTTAATTTATTTATTTAACTTAAATTACTATAAATTTACAATAGATGTATTATATATGCTTATAATTCAATTTCCTTTAAATAAATCTAATTAAATACATCAGGTAAAATATAAAACAAAGCGACGCCACTGTGTATTCGAAAACACCAACGAGCCTACGGCATCTTAGTTCAGACGTTAGTGACGTCACACCGGGACTCTATCAGCGAACAGATTTTATCTTATTTATTTATTTTGACGCCTTATTTATATCAACGTTCCGGCGTAGTTTAGCCACAGCTATTCCACCGCACAACCAGCACAACAAAAATTAGCACAACAACTATTTCCTACGGCATTGCGATCTGTCGCAGCCTGGACTCGAACTCAGAAGAGATAACAGAGACTAGCGACTCAGTCAACCACGGCCTAGTTCACTGCTACCATCTCGGTAATAGACAAAACGCCACTAAGTATCCGTACCTTAGCCAGGAATCGAACCCAGGAGCTCATGCTTGCGAGTCTAACAATTTCAAATTTCCAATTTAAATATATTTTTTTTGTTTAACTAATTTTTAACATGTCTTTTTTTGGTACTTTATTTTTTTCATTTAACAATAAATAAATAAATAAACGATATGTACAATTACCCAGTAAAACCGCACAGGGTACTACAGCGGTCAGGTGTTGCGGCAAGCGACCTTCAGATAATGTTATTTGAGTTTACAGTAAAATTATCTTCATAGCTCAATAACGTTTTGTTTAAATACATTTAGACTATATTCGCTATATTTTTTATTAGGTTCTGTTATAAGAAGATGGGTGTGTAGAGAAAGTAAATGACAAACCCTACTTCAGCTGTCAATGATTAAAACTATTTGCATCAAATGCATCTTTATAAGGACATTGGTTTCAGCAACGGATCGGGGGCAAGTCTAACACCGTAAGCGCTGCGCCACTAAGTTGGTAATTTTCCATATAAATCAATAGGTTTATGTTATAACGACATAAAAATTATAATTTTAACATTATCTAGTCTATGTAATATGCAAAAATAGTATAAATATTTCGTGCAAAGACGAGATTATCTTTCCCCTCCATTTTCCAGGGTGCTGATCACGATGGATGTGGTGGGAGAAGTTTTTGACTGCCGCAAATCCCTGAAACGGCCAAAAACCCTTTTTTTGGGAATCCCTTTATGTTTTCATATATAAACGGTTCTGGGGAGTGATTTATCAACGGGCTATATATATTTGAAATAACATGGAAGGGGGTTATAGAGTAAGTGGAATCCAGACAGCAGGCCCTCCCGAGGGGTGGAAAATCTTTTTTTTTCAAATGATTCGGTTCAAACGCACGGGAAAAATATTCATTTTTCTTTGAAAATATCTTTGATTGTTTTGAATATAAATTCTGGAACTTTTCCAATACATTAACAAATGTATAAGGAATCCATTGAATATAGCTAAAATGTGGATGGGTGTACCTGTAATAAATACAATACAGTAAAGGCACGTACAAATTCATGTGAGCGATTCAGCGGCTATTTGTGGTGTGTATGCGTTCATAATTATATATTTTCACCTCATACTCACTATTTCTCCTCCTATTCACTAAGAAAAATGTTAAAAATATGTAAACAAAAAGAGAATTAAGCTTTATTTTACTCAATAGAACAGTTAAGAATTTTTAGAGGTTTCATAGTTTGCATTTAACCGTGCGTTGGCTGCGCAGAGTGACTAAGTTATTTCACTATTTTTTTCCAGGAATACCGTGACTTTAGCGATAAATCTGATTAGAATATTTTTTGTTCAGAAACACGTGGTCTATCCACCAGTATTTCTTATTTTTACCTACCGTGAATTAATTTCAAAATTTCGAAAAAATGGAGAAAAAAAAATTTTTCTTTCACTTCTTTTTATGTTCTACATCCGAGCGAAATGTAAACTTTTCAGGATATTATTCTATACGCTTTCACGAACTCATTAAAAAAATATATTCAGTTTGCAAATTTTTGTGGGTTTCACCATAAAATGTTCTCTGTCGTCTGGGCTATAGAGACCAATAGGAAAGCTTATAAACTGAGGATGTTTTATTTTCTCGTAATTTCTGTAAAATTAATAGTTTCTAAGATATGGAAGTGTTCAGTTTAAATGTTAAATATCCTAGAAAATATGTCACTTTCATTTTGTTACTATATGGCCAGTAATTAAAAAAAAAATCGCAAATGCTGTTTTTCGTCAACATGTAGTGACCTAGATACTGAAATTTCAGCACTTGCTTCAGAAAAAATTGCATTTTAAATTATAAAGGTATTTTCGAAAAAACGTAATATAATAAAATATTTCAATAAATGTCAGTTTTGGCAAAAGAATGGCGGAAACTAATCATAAAGCTTATAAGCCAAGAATTGTTTGATTGTTTTTGTTTTTCTATACATGTAGGATTAATAGGAGATATGGAACTTTAAAGATGGTGCCCGAATGTTTACAAGACGTAGTATTTAGTTTAAATGTTGAATATCTGAGAAACTATAACACAAGCGTGAAAAATGGCGAGAATCAATAGTAAAGCTTTCACATAGTTTTTTGTTTGATTTTATGGCATGTAAAACAAAGAAGTTATGATCGAAACAATGTGCGTCTTCACATTTTTTAAATAAAAATATCGATATTTTGTTGCTGTACTTAACCAGTAATTAAACAATTCTAAATTACTGATTTTCGTTAATACATCATTACCTGACTGCCTAAATTGTTTTAGACCATATGCCAGACCTATCAGTTATTATAATTTGGGGGGACTGAAGGAAACCTTTACCACGGGTTTCTGGGGTCATATGGAGCAAAAAATTTGGGGGGGTCCATCATTGGGAGGTAGCTTTCAAATATGGCGGCCGTTCAAAATGACGGCCCGACTATGAATTTTTAAATTCAATTATCTTGAGATCGGATGGAGTAATCTTGAATTTCTTTTTTTCTAAATGTAGGTGAATGAACGGACTACAGTTTTGTTCCTAATGTATATGGCCGAAAAAACAATATTTATCGGTCAAAACTCGAAAAAATGAAAAATAAGGTTTTTTTTAATTTGCGTTTTGCTATTTTTTGGACTAACGGTTGGGTATGTTGAGAACATGTTCTGAATAAGAGTTTTAGAGAAACATCTCACCTTTAAAATGCAAAAAAGAAATTGAAGATCGGATGGACACAACCCGAGATATCGAGATTCAAAGGAGACGGGGCGGGATTGAGCGCATTGACAAAGCGCTCGGTGCTTTGAGCACCGTGAGGCGAGACGAGACGACGAGCCATATTTGAAAGCAACAGACTAAGAGAAATAAAAATGCCTTATTAATGTTATTAATAAACTTGAATTTATTCTTCTTCACTAGAGACACTATTGCAGCTATTGTAATTGTACTCTTTCTCATCTATTGTTGCTTTGGTACATCCCTTGCACCCACAGCTCTCGGTGCATTGGATTTGAGTTACTAAGCACGAGCAAGTTTCTTGTACACAGTTGCTCTTGCAGTGGCACCGCAAAAAGGAAAGTACGAACTCCGGTGCTGGCAAGCCTTCGATCCATTTGACGCATAAGTTACCAGAAATGTCCAAGGGGTCTGGAATTATTGGTCTGGTTTCCAACCTTCTGAGCCAAATTCCGACCTGGTAGTTGGCACGTTTATTGTGCTGTCTCAAGGTGTCTTTACAAGGAGGCATTTGGAAACTCTCAATTTGCCCCTCCTCCCTCTGGTAACGCAGCTCATCAACACCTTGCATTTAGGGGCATATAACTGGCAAAAGAATTCCTCTATGGTGTCATCAACATCATTAGACAGCACCCAATCTCTGCCTAACTTGCTGAATGCTTCAATAAATCTTTGCTCCTTTTTGCACAAAAGGTTAAATCCTTCAAGTTTTCCCTGGCCAACAAAAGCGCTGACTGTGTCACAGCCAGACCAGCAATAATACCCGATGAGAGCTGTAACAAGCTGTTCGCCTAAGGCAGACACTATCTGGGAAACTTGAATAACTGTTAAAACACTTTTGTTTCTCTTCACAATACATAAGTTTTTGCTATTTATGGTTTTGCGTAAACCTACGGCCAAAACTAATACATCCGTATCGTTTGAAAAGCAAAGAACTGATTCATATGATGTAGCCGCGTTCCTTGCATGCAGCATCATTCTGGAATCAGCTTCTTCTTGAGTGCAGAACAGCTCAGGAACAGTTTCGCTCCCAGTAGACGTGATCCAGAAGCAGATTTCACCAACTGTTATGAAAATTTCTTGGTTTCCAATCATATCCTTAAATTTTATTTTTGCTTTCACTGCCCCTTAACAGCTTCCTCCAACAAACGACTTTGTGGCCACCCTTGATTTCACTGAATTTCATACCTTCAGCGGTTCCTCTTTTTTCCCGCTCCAACGATTTGATCGAAATCTCTCGGTAATCTTCAAATACTATCAATTCTACACCAACTCCTACCTATATTCAAAATCTGCTTGAGAAAACTGGTTGTCAATTCGTCAAACGTTTTTTGTTCTCCTTTGATGGACTGAAGTACAGCCATTGCATTAATTATGCAGGCCTAATCTTTTTTCGGCAGACTGGCAGAGGTGATGTATTTTTCTAAGTGATGGGTAAACACTGATTTCCAGGTTTTCTTCAAAGATCCATCAACATTTGCCAGAGTTCATGGAAATGGCGCCAGAGGATATTTGAACACTTCCTTCATGTCAAGTTTTTTATTTTCTGCGATATAAATCATTTTGTTGAATAGATTTCGGTCGCATCGGAGGATTACTTCTTTGTTTCCAACCTTGGTCGTTTTGCTCATCTTTTGTCTACTTATCTTGAGACCTACTTTCTTAATAGGATTATGAAACCCTTCTCCTTTGGCTAGGCGAACCGTGAACTCTTGATACGCTATTTTCCCCTTGTTTTCCGAATGAGATCATAAGCTGTTGATTCATCAACACATATTCCAGTAGATAAATGTACAATATCTGAGGGATTAGGATCAAAGGGGTTCATCCACTCGTGGGCTAGAAGTTCTGTGAGACCTGTCACATCTTTCTCATCTCTAATTATCCGTGCGCTTCGGAGGTCAGGGTGGCAGTGATTTGTTTCGCTGGATGATAGAACGCTGCGGAGGTTTCCTACTGCAGAAGCTCTGTGCTCAGCATTAACAGAGTACCGTGCTACAGCCTACTTTTTTAGACTGAAACCCTTAGTACCTCCAGCAGTTCGGGTGTCTTTGTTCACACTCTCTTCGATGGCTTGGTCTACTGGAATTCTAGAAAAAAGATTTTTGCTTCTTAGTTGTACTAAAAAACCTCCATCTACAAAGTATGGTATCCTTTTTCAGTTTCGTTAATTCAATGAAGTGGTATGATAGATAGCGTGAGTAGTTCACCGTATCCAGTGCAAAACACCAAGGCACCATTTTTCCAACGGCAGCTAAGAACAGAAACCAATTTCCTTCCCGATTAGCCCGAAGAAAAGCGAGAAGTAGCTCCACTAGGTCTATATATTTCATCCAAAAGGACGACATTGCTCCATTACAAAATTATACGGACAGATAGATAAACCCTATTATTTTAAAATACAGCATTAATGCTCAACCCCGCCCCGTCGACTTTGAATCTCGAAATATCGGGTTCTATTGATCCGATCTTCAATTTCTTTTTTGCGTTCTAAAGGTGAGATGTTGCTCTAAAACTCTTATTCAGAACACGTTCTCGATATATCCAACCGTTAGTACAATAAGCAGCAAAACGTAAATTTCAAAAACCCAATTTTTAGTTTTTTCGAATTTTGACCAATAAATACTGGTTTTTTAGCCATAAACATTACGAACAAAAAAGTAGTCAATTCATTAACCTACATTTAGAAAAAAATAAATTCAAGAATGCTCCACCTGATCTCGAGATAATTGAATTTAAAGATTCGCAGTCGGGCCGCCATTTTAAATGGCCACCATATTTGAAAGCTACCTCCCCATGATGGACCCTCCCCGACTTTTTTGCTCCATATGAGCCCAGAAACAGGTGGTAAAAGTTTCATTCAGTCTCCCCAAATTATAATGACTTTAGGAGGTCTGGTACATGGTCTAATTTGCGCGTTTAAAAGTTTTACTTTAGAAAAAAAATCATATTGGTGCCGCCATTTTGATTTTTTTAATTTTGACTTCAGATTCGCAATTACCGACCGAAGTCCACAAATTTACCACGTTTCATAAATATATCAGAAATACCTTTCAAATATTAAATTTTTAGATTTGTGGCTGAAAACAAGTGTCGGAACTATATAGAAACTGAAGATGATACCTTTTACTACAAAAATCACTAATAAAAAAAAATTATCGTTGTACATAACAATATATCTATTTCAGTTGTAATCGTCTCCAGATAATGCCAATATGGTTGGCGAAACGAGCGTCGGGTAATAGTATTCAAGTGTTTTGGAGTTTGTGGAAATTACTTCATAGGCATCATTTCTATATTTTGCTTATTTTTTTACTGTTGTAGGATACTTTTTTGAACAAGTACTGAGTCTCATTACTCACGACCGTGAGGAATCATAAAAAACGACTGAAAGTTCAAAAATATCGAGTATTCTATAACCGACGCTATACTCAATTTAATTGGTAATGTAAATTTTGATTTGTTTAAATCTTTAAAATACTATCAGGTGTTTTACTAGTTTGTCGTAAAAAAATGGTTTCAAACGACGAAGTCCCTATTGAGTAGTCGTAGAATAGGGTCATTACAGTTGTCTGTACCTATTGCCAGGTATTCACATTTACGCATATTCATTGACAGACCGGCCTTCTCGTATTCCTTTTTCTTCTTATATCCCATCTTCTTCAACCACAACCTGATCGTCAACAAAGTACAAGCTATAGAGTGTGTCCTCTCCTCCTCCTCCTACTCCTCTTTACCACTTTCATTTGTATACATTTTTGAACTTGGTTTAGTTCAGAAAAATCTGAACTCTTGATTTTTCTTGATTGAAAGTTTAACTTTCAATTAAGTTCAATCTCTCTGGTGTTTTCGTATGTTAGGTCGACAAATGAATGTATAGGGATTCTTATTAGATCCTCAAATCTGTTTTCTGGACACCAATCGGTTTATGAAAAAAAATGAGAGAAATCCTAACAAATAATTAACGTACTTGTATACTAAAATGAACTTTTAGAGTTTCAAATATAATTTGGCATACTAATAAATAAAGTGATTTTACACTTCAATTTTCAATAAAAATAAACTCCTCTGATTAGTATCGGAGTAATCGATTCGAAAAGTTTAACCCCCTTAGGCAAAGATGTCTTACTTGACATAGTAAAGCTCGGATGAAGGCTATAGGCTTAAGTTAATTTTCGCACTTAATACTACACACTTTTTAGACAGTGGCGGCTGGTGAAATTTCAATAATTTTTTTCTCGTCTCTGGCGCATGGGACCCATACGAAATATGGGAACTAACATCTAGAGAACCACTCCTCTAACGACCCGTAAAAAATTTTGAAAAAGCAGTTTGCGAAAAATTTTTTCAAAATTCGGTTGCCCCCCCCCTAGGTCTAGGGACTCCTGTTGAAAATTATTTTTTTTTGTCATTTACATTTTACTTTTCATAAAAGTACGACAATATGTTCTGGAGTTTATGAAAATATTTTCATTATTAACTGAAATACAATGAACTGAAATTTTGTAATTTACAATTTAACAAATTATAAAATTTCAATTCGTTGTACTTCAGTTAGTAATGAAAATATTTTCATAAACTCCAAAACGTATTATTGTATTTTTATGAAAAGTAAAATGTATAGGACAAAAAAAAATAATTTTCAACAGGAAGTCCCTAGACCTAGGGGGGGCAACCGAATTTTGAAAAAATTTTTCGCAAACTGCTTTTTCAAAATTTTTTACGGGTCGTTAGAGGAGTGCTTCTCTAGATGTTAGTTCCCATATTTCGTATGGGTCCCATGCGCCAGAGACGAGAAAAAAATTATTGAAATTTCACCATCCGCCACTGTTTTTAGAAATATGTTTCAAAAACACTATGTTAAAACACTGAAAAAATCGTCCGTCTAGCATAAAAGTTATTAGAAGTCCTAAATTTGTATAAATAAAGCAGCTTGAAATTGATTTACAATGCTGCATATTTCGAAGATGGCGCCAATATTTAATTTTTTAAAAAGTATAGAATTAATAAATAAATTATAAAATATGGATAATAATAAATGAAAATCCATGATCAACTTAAATTGTAATAAAAAAAACCGGCAGCTACTGGAGACGGCTGGAACCTCCCCACACGGTGGATCTTTATAAGTTGCGTTTGGATATTACATCGGAAATCAGAGCACTGAGCAAACAGTTAAATTACTCGTGACTTTGTAGCCATTTATTTCATGAATAAATATCGAACTAACTGAAGTGGACTACAAGCAATCTGTTAAAACATAACCTCTCATTCTTATATTATAAATTTTACTTAGTCAGTCCTATTATCGTCAGCAGTAAATTGATATAGTCGATTATGTTGAACTTCTATATACATGCATCTAACTGAAAGTAAAAAAATGGATAGCCGCGATTAAAAGGGATGATTTAACACCTTCCATCGTTTTTACATCTCGATTTTCCAACATCAACTTCTTGAAATACTCACTCTGCATAATTAAATAAAGTTTATTACTTGAATACAACCAAAAACGCCTTGCCACAATCCACAAAAAACACTATATTGTTAAAATTTCAAGATACTTAGCCAGGCGAACAGAAAAACGCAAACTGTTTTGACAAACGTTTAACGACTGTCAACAAATGTTTGACCGCCACGCCAAGTTGGAAGTCATGTGGTTTGGATTAATAAAAATAGACTGCTAATTACAGGTTGGATTTCCAACCTACAAAAAGAGTCCTATTTTATTAGGAAGTATTTAGAACTTCATAAATATTACACTGTACTAGATTTTAGTTGAAAGTACGGGAACCAGGCAGAAATTTTAATAATAGCTACGTAATATTCTTAAATCTTCATATATATTTTTCAGGTTAGCTGTGACGTCACGCACCATAACCTATAAAATCAACATTCAAAAAGTTACCAACCCAAATATTTTTGACAGATGGCAAAATACATTTTCCCCTAACAATAATACCAATAATATTTTTTGGATGCTGTCATGTGTGCACATATAACGAATCCTTTTTAATTTTTTTAACGGAAACGAAATCGAAAGAGTGCAAGTGTGATATATCGTTGAATTTGGAATTTTTACTGCTTTTCAATGGTTCGATTATAAATTGTAAGAAACGGCACTAAACGTAATCCGATCTCAACCAAAACCTTTTCAGATCTTCTGGAGCACTACATAAATCCTCATGCAAAGCTTCATCCAAATCTGTTTAGTAGTTTCGCCACTATCTGCTTACATACACACACACGCACACACACATACACACACACACACACACACACACACACACACACACACACACACACACACACATACACACACACACAGACATTTTTTAAAAACCACTTTTTTGGGTTCCTTGGACCTCAAAACGTAAAGATTTGATAGTATCTCAATTTTCGATTTTGGACTAAATGTAGTAACCTCCCACAATTTTATTGTGGGGAGGTTAAAAAATTAAAAAGTTGTTTTTTTAGTTTGTATTAAATACAAGATCACGGAGCTCTAGAACTTCGTGCGTAGTGGGAGATAACTGAAATGCCACTTGAGGCATATCATACCGTTTTAAAGAAGGCCTGCATGTATTTTCATAGCACCTTGCCTGCGTTCAACAATTCAGTTAATTCAACTAATCACCTAGAACAGTAAATCTGTCACTGATTTTTGCACAATTTTGAAACGGGTCCTCCGACAGAAGTTAACTTAGTAATCAAAACAATAGGACACAAATTTTCGATAGAATATCAAATTTTTAAAAAATGCCAAATTTTCAGAAAAATTTCAAAATATCAAACAAGTCTTTTCACTTATAATCTCCCTAATGATTCAATTATTATCGGAAATTTTCGAGTTCACGAATTTTCTTAAAAAATTCGTGCATGAGAAAAATTTGCGGTAATTAATTCAAGCACATGGGAGATTCGGTAAAAAAATTTCACACCTAAAGAAATTTAGAAAATAAATAGTTTTATCTGACATTGAGATCATTTTGAGACTTAAAAACGCAAGACTAGTAGGCAATGAGTGGTCATTGTTAGGTCAAAGATTATACTTATATTATGTTAAATTTCATTGTCGTTGTTATGCCAGCTATAACCATGTGTCAAAATTTTGACAGAAAAATGTTCACTTATTAATTTCGCCCAGGGTACCCTGGAGGATGAAAATTTCAGAAAATTTTTATGGTTGCCTTGGTAACATTACAACATTAGTTACAACAAATCTGCGATTGGTTGTAAAATATAGGTGTGAATTTTCAAAAAAAATGTAAAATTTTCAAAAAAAGCAGATGTTCGTACAAAAATCAAATTTTTAATAATTTTCATATTTAAAAAAATGGGAGCGCAGGACCCCAAGTGAGTGCGAAGCACTGTCAACCCTTTGCAAGAGCTAGATTGATGCCTGCCAATCTAGGCCCTCCCCTAGGAGATACAACTGACTTTAGCCATGATTATAAAATACTAATTTTCAATAGTAAATTCTAAAGTAATTTTATAAAGATACAGTTTCCTGCAATAATAGCCAACATGTAATGAATTTAGTAAGTCATTATTAGGAAACATTTTTGACAGATCTATTAATAACTTTTTAGGAACTGACACTGTAGATAAAATATATATACTTTATCTGAAAATAGTTTTGTTTACATCTATCTATAGGAAACACTTTCATTATAATTCCTGTTATTAGTTAGACAGATATTTTAAAGCATCAAGCATCTGTTAACTGTCTAGATCTCTTAATCAATTAATTATATGAAAGTCTGCGAATTCCAGGTAAGTATTATAAATCTTAATGTTTATTGGTTATGTTAGACAAGAATAAATTTATTGAACAGAGAGGAAACTGTTAAATTTTGGCACAAGAATCAAGTTAATATTGTTTATTTTTTTCTGACAGTTTTATTCGACTTTGTTATACATTTACAAACTTGAGAATAATGAATAAATTTTTATAAAATAAAAATCCACAAGGAACTCAGATTACTTACCACTATCCAATTATCCTTCTGTATGTGTGTCCTCTGTCTGAAACAAAAGAAACATTATACAGATAGTTTTCAAATGGTTTTAGACAGGAAGATGCTTTAAAAAATATTATCCAAGGAAAGTTCATTTAAAATACAAATGAAAATTCAAATAAACCTGATGAAGAAATAATTTCATACGTGATATCAAATAGCATTTGAACCTAACCAAAAAGTGGCAAATATTTTTAACTATTAAATATTATTATTATCATTTAAAAATTTTTTAGAGACAAACCATGTTTTTTCCGTTAATAGATAAACTGGAGGTATTACATTGTTCAACAAAATCTAGAAAATTAAATATAAGAGAAACAATTGAATTCTAAAGATATTGGGATAATCCAAATACTACCCTTTTTAATGACCCATTAGATTAGTGAAAAATTCACTTTATTTACCGCCCTATAATAATCGGCTATTGCACTATTTGTTTAATCATGGCCACTTAACATAATCCATTGCAATGTATTAAAATTTAATTTGTATACTAGAATGGGCTAAATTCCAGTCTAGCTGCTAGCGGAGGGCTTGAGTGCTTCGCACTCAATTTAACGTTTCAATCAATTTAAGAGTTATGAAAATTTGACTTTTTTTCGTATATTTGAAATTTCTTGAAAATTTGACATTTTTCCGAAATTTTAACATTTTTTAATAACTTCACATTTTTTAAAAATTCGACATTTTTTAAAAATTTTAATTTTTTAAAAAAATTAGACGTTTTTGACAATTTTTGAAAAGTTGACACTTCCGAAAATTCAATGATTTTTGAAAACTGGTCAATTTTTAGATTTTTTTTAAATCTGACATTTTTGAGATTTTTTGAAAATTTGACATTTTCAGAAATTGACATTTTCAAAAAGAATTTACATTTTTTTTTAAATTCAAATTTTTAAAAATGTCAAATTTTCTAAAATCAAATATTCAGAAATATGCAAAATTTTCAAAAAAATGAAAAATTTTAAAAAAATGTAAATTCTTTTTGAAAATGTCAATTTCTGAAAATGTCAAATTTTCAAAAAATCTCAAAAATGTCAGATTTAAAAAAAATCTAAAAATTGACCAGTTTTCAAAAATCATTGAATTTTCGGAAGTGTCAACTTTTCAAAAATTGTCAAAAACGTCTAATTTTTTTAAAAAATTAAAATTTTTAAAAAATGTCAAATTTTTAAAAAATGTGAAGTTATTAAAAAATGTTAAAATTTCGGAAAAATGTCAAATTTTCAAGAAATTTCAAATATACGAAAAAAAGTCAAATTTTCATAACTCTTAAATTGATTGAAACGTTAAATTGAGTGCGAAGCACTCAAGCCCTCCGCTAGCAGCTAGACTGGAATTTAGCCCATTCTAGTATACAAATTAAATTTTAATACATTGCAATGGATTATGTTAAGTGGCCATGATTAAACAAATAGTGCAATAGCCGATTATTATAGGGCGGTAAATAAAGTGAATTTTTCACTAATCTAATGGGTCATTAAAAAGGGTAGTATTTGGATTATCCCAATATCTTTAGAATTCAATTGTTTCTCTTATATTTAATTTTCTAGATTTTGTTGAACAATGTAATACCTCCAGTTTATCTATTAACGGAAAAAACATGGTTTGTCTCTAAAAAATTTTTAAATGATAATAATAATATTTAATAGTTAAAAATATTTGCCACTTTTTGGTTAGGTTCAAATGCTATTTGATATCACGTATGAAATTATTTCTTCATCAGGTTTATTTGAATTTTCATTTGTATTTTAAATGAACTTTCCTTGGATAATATTTTTTAAAGCATCTTCCTGTCTAAAACCATTTGAAAACTATCTGTATAATGTTTCTTTTGTTTCAGACAGAGGACACACATACAGAAGGATAATTGGATAGTGGTAAGTAATCTGAGTTCCTTGTGGATTTTTATTTTATAAAAATTTATTCATTATTCTCAAGTTTGTAAATGTATAACAAAGTCGAATAAAACTGTCAGAAAAAAATAAACAATATTAACTTGATTCTTGTGCCAAAATTTAACAGTTTCCTCTCTGTTCAATAAATTTATTCTTGTCTAACATAACCAATAAACATTAAGATTTATAATACTTACCTGGAATTCGCAGACTTTCATATAATTAATTGATTAAGAGATCTAGACAGTTAACAGATGCTTGATGCTTTAAAATATCTGTCTAACTAATAACAGGAATTATAATGAAAGTGTTTCCTATAGATAGATGTAAACAAAACTATTTTCAGATAAAGTATATATATTTTATCTACAGTGTCAGTTCCTAAAAAGTTATTAATAGATCTGTCAAAAATGTTTCCTAATAATGACTTACTAAATTCATTACATGTTGGCTATTATTGCAGGAAACTGTATCTTTATAAAATTACTTTAGAATTTACTATTGAAAATTAGTATTTTATAATCATGGCTAAAGTCAGTTGTATCTCCTAGGGGAGGGCCTAGATTGGCAGGCATCAATCTAGCTCTTGCAAAGGGTTGACAGTGCTTCGCACTCACTTGGGGTCCTGCGCTCCCATTTTTTTAAATATGAAAATTATTAAAAATTTGATTTTTGTACGAACATCTGCTTTTTTTGAAAATTTTACATTTTTTTTGAAAATTCACACCTATATTTTACAACCAATCGCAGATTTGTTGTAACTAATGTTGTAATGTTACCAAGGCAACCATAAAAATTTTCTGAAATTTTCATCCTCCAGGGTACCCTGGGCGAAATTAATAAGTGAACATTTTTCTGTCAAAATTTTGACACATGGTTATAGCTGGCATAACAACGACAATGAAATTTAACATAATATAAGTATAATCTTTGACCTAACAATGACCACTCATTGCCTACTAGTCTTGCGTTTTTAAGTCTCAAAATGATCTCAATGTCAGATAAAACTATTTATTTTCTAAATTTCTTTAGGTGTGAAATTTTTTTACCGAATCTCCCATGTGCTTGAATTAATTACCGCAAATTTTTCTCATGCACGAATTTTTTAAGAAAATTCGTGAACTCGAAAATTTCCGATAATAATTGAATCATTAGGGAGATTATAAGTGAAAAGACTTGTTTGATATTTTGAAATTTTTCTGAAAATTTGGCATTTTTTAAAAATTTGATATTCTATCGAAAATTTGTGTCCTATTGTTTTGATTACTAACTTCTGTCGGAGGACCCGTTTCAAAATTGTGCAAAAATCAGTGACAGATTTACTGTTCTAGGTGATTAGTTGAATTAACTGAATTGTTGAACGCAGGCAAGGTGCTATGAAAATACATGCAGGCCTTCTTTAAAACGGTATGATATGCCTCAAGTGGCATTTCAGTTATCTCCCACTACGCACGAAGTTCTAGAGCTCCGTGATCTTGTATTTAATACAAACTAAAAAAACAACTTTTTAATTTTTTAACCTCCCCACAATAAAATTGTGGGAGGTTACTACATTTTTTGAGATTTTTTGAAAATTTGACATTTTCAGAAATTGACATTTTCAAAAAGAATTTACATTTTTTTAAAATTTTTCATTTTTTTGAAAATTTTGCATATTTCTGAATATTTGATTTTAGAAAATTTGACATTTTTAAAAATTTGAATTTAAAAAAAAATATACATTTTCTGAAGATGAAGATTTGTCATTTTTCCGAAAATTTGACGTTTTTCCGAAAATTTGACATTTTTCTGAAAAATGACATTTCTCCGAATTTTTGACATTTTTCTGAAGTGACATTTCTCCGAAAATTTGACATTTTTTTGAAAAGTGACATTTCAGAAAATTTGACATTTTTCTGAACTGTGACATTTCTCCGAAAGTTTTTTCTTCAATAGTTCCACCTACGTTTTAAATATTAAGTCGATATCTGTATCCGTTCGTCTGTTGTAAGAATTTTTCATTTTTTTGACGTAGGTGTATTTTTGATTCACTCGAATTTCACCTTTCTTCAGTAGTGTCACCTATATTTCAAATATGAAGTTAGTGTCTTTGCCCGTTCGTGCGTTATAAGAATTTTTATTTTTTGTGACGTAGGTGTATTTTTGATTCACTCAAACACTCGAATTTTGTTTTTCTTCAATAGTTCCACCTACGTCTCAAATATGAAGTCGGTGTCTCTACCTCTTCCTCTGTTGTAAGAATTTTTCTTCTTTGTGACGTCACGTCTTTTATTCCGTCCGTCTACAACATTTCCACCTACGTTTCAAATTTCAATTCGATATCTACAACCGTTCCCGAGTTATCAGCGAAATCACTTGAAGGCTCTGCCACTTTAAGAAATATCACACTGTACATCACATTTTACTTATACGGTAAAACAAATGACATTATTATCGATCGAAATTTGCCGGCTAGTGTCATCTATTGAACGGTAGCTTTACCATTTGACAAGTAAAATTCAGGGCGCTTATGCAGATCGACAGTTTATACAATTGTCCTTGGTTTCAATCTGCATCGCGCAAAAACACGAAACAAATGTCAATTTAGACAAATCGCCCTGTATATGACTTTTGATCACCTCGCAATTGACAGCAGTGGATGAATCTGATTGGACGTTTCAGAAAATCGATATTTAGCTATGACGTAGGCACGGCCGGAATGAAAAAAAAATTAAAAGAGCCTCTCCACTTTGATCGCTCCTAACTCGCTACTTTTTGGAGTATGACAATTTAAAAAAGAAGACTTTTAGATAATTTAATTCTGTACAAATTCGTTAGGGCGAAGTTTTTTGGTCTAGGAGCCACCATTTAGGAGTTATGGAGGTTTTAAGCGAAAAACGTACAATTTTGAGTCGTGCATCGCCACACATTTGGATCGACTTCTCCGAAACGAAAGTATTTAGGACAATTCTGATGGAACTGGGTGATTCTTCAAGAAATTATCTGGACCCTTGTAAAAATTTATTATTGAGCTAGCTGCAGCTGTTTCCGAGATATAAACGAAAAACGGCGAAAGGAAAGTAGCGTTTTGGAGCCGAAAAAAATGCAATCTTAAAATGTTCATATTCTTCGAAATACATCAGTGGGGCGACCGTACAATTTCGCGATGGAAAGGGGAAGAGTTCTAGTTGATCCGCATCGTAAATTGCATAGAGCAAATCGAAAATTTGGCTCGACACGAACGAATGAAAAGTGGCATTTTTTGACATTTCTTAAAGTCCACATTTTTTCGAGTAATTTAGATCTAGAAATATTGATTTTAGGGAGTGAAAATTGCAATTTTCAATTCGCAATATCTGTATAAGATCTTTCTTTCTTATAATTTGATTCTCTATGAGATTATGTGTATTTTTTGTTTTTTTGCGACAACCTCTGAGAAGGGGTGGGAACTACCCCAACCAAAAAGCAGGAAAATGGCAATATAGATTCTTATGTACATACTTTATGAAGTATGTTGAAGAAAAAAAATTGGAAATTGATTACATCGTTTTCGGGCTGGGATTTAAAAGCTTCACTTACTGTACTAATAAAAACCATATTCTTGAAGTCATTAAAGTGTGCAACAAGGTACCGTACATTTAATATTCATATTAGCACATTAAAAGTATACGATATCAAAAGTACTATTCATTAATCAGTAGTACAAAAGGTGAATAAATCTTGGTAACTACTAAATTATTGCTTGCAAATAAAAAATTTATTAAAATAAACCTGTAACACCCATGAGAAATAAATAAGTGAAAAAGTAATAACCGCAATTAGAATAAATTAATAAATAGTTTCTTATTTGAGAATTAAATGGTTCATAACAAAAAGTTTATGTAGGGAAAATTACTCAGACAATATTTTATATTTGGATAAGAAATTGCTCTTTTTGCTAACTCAATAGAACGTAATAGACTTATAAAACTAATAATATAGTCCGGTGAAACAATGAGTATAAAATGCCAATTTTACAGTATCTAAATTTCTCGTGATTATTGTTCTTTTAGGTATAATAGTCTTTTTAATTTTGGCTCACCCTTGGGGAAATTTTTTTAATGACATGTAATAGTCGTCAATAATATGACGAATTTGATTGCATATGTGTATTAAACATGATTAGAGAATATTATTTAGGTATTAAGCAAATCATAACTTGCACATTTTTTTATTTATTATGAAATTACCACTTTCTGTATATAGTTGCCCTAATCTGGGCACGCAAATATACTAGTTAGGTAAATACTTTAAAACACTCATTATTGGAGAACTAATCAAAACAACTACTCTTCTAGCTAATACTGACGAATTCTTAGCATTTTAAAGCAAAAAACATTAAAACTACTTAAATCATTTATTTAAATTCAGTTATTCACACTTTTTTATTTAATATAAAATTATCTACTTTCTGTATATTGGTAACTTAATCTGGTCACGCATATATACTACTTAGGAAAACACTTTAAAACAATCATCATTGGAGAACCAATCAAAACAACTACTCTTCTAGCTAATACTGACGAAGTATTGAATTACATGATAGGATTCCTAGCATTTTAAGTCAAAAAAATATATTGAAAATACTTATATCATTTATTGAAATTCAGTCATTCACAAGAATTATTATACTCTTCGCAAATACGGAAACGAAGAGTATATTGCATTTGATCGGCACATTTCTAAAACTGTAAATATCGCTCGCAGACAAAAAAATTTTCATATTGTTAGTGAACGAATTCTGAACAACTTTCAAAATGTCCGTCTGTCCGTCCGTCCGTCACATTTCTTGTAAGCACGATAACTCGAGAAAGAAAAATCCGATAGAACTGAAATTTGAACAGTAAGTTAGTGTTAGCCACTGGAAGAACCCTATTGTTATTGAACAAAATCGATCAGTAAATAAAAATGTTATTAATGTTTAAATTCGGGAATTTTTTTTGTTTTTGTAAAAATGTACATTTTTTTACTTGTTAGGTGGAGGTGTAGTTATTACGCTTTTGACTCGGAATCCAAGGGTCCCGGGTTCGAAACCTATATTGGGGTTGGTATAGTTTTTTAATTTTTACTTTATTTTACAGTTCGTACTATACAATCAAAAATGTCTAAAACTAACATTATTTACAAAAAAACTGCGAAGAGTATCCTATAAAATGTGTAATAATTGTATAAAAAGTTTAGTAAACCGGCGAAGAGTACGTTTCTAGCTTGTTGAACCTTACATTCTATTTCATCTCTAGAAAAGTTGTACAAGTTTTTTCGAACTCGTTAGTTCTCATCAGTAGAGTATATAAACATTTATTTATTATATACAAGCCTATTCTTGATTTATTTTTACAATTAATTATTTTTTATTTATTTGCTTTTATCATGATTATTTAGGTATTAAACAAATCACACTTTTTTAAATGTTTCTATACTCTACTGGTGAGAATTAACAAGTTCGAAAAAGCTTGTACAACTTTTATAGAGTTGAAATAGAATGTAAGGTTCAATAATTGTTGTGAATGACTGAATTTCAATAAATGTTTTAAGTGTCTTCAATATATTTTTTTGACTTAAAATGCTAGGAATCCTATCATGTAATTCAATACTTCGTCAGTATTAGCTAGAGGAGTAGTTGTTTCGATTGGTTCTCCAATGATGAGTGTTTTAAAGTGTTTTCCTAAGTAGTATATTAGCGTGACCAGACCAGTGAATTTAAATAAATGATTTAAGTATTTTTAACATATTTTTTTGCTTTAAAATGCTAAGAATCCTGTCATGTAATTCAATACTTCGTCAGTATTAGCTAGAAGAGTAGTTGTTTTGATTGGTTCTCCAATAATGAGTGTTTTAAAGTATTTACCGTAGTATATTAGGGTGCCCAGATTAGGGCAACAATATACATAATAAATAAAAAAAGTGTGTAAGTTGTGATTTGCTTAATACCTAAATAATATTCTCTAATCATGATGAAAGCAAATAAATAAAAAATAATTAATTGTATTAAACATATGTAATAAAAATATTTAATTTGCAGATATTTACTTCTAAAGTTTTACATAAGCGGTTTGCGTATCAATGAACGATGAACTAAAATTATTTCATATTATTTGTAAGCTCGAACATCAATGAACAGTGAAATATGTCATTATTTCTGATGTAAGTAAGCACTCCAGATTTATTATATAAATATTCACTAATAATAATTTTCACTCATCTTCATCTGAACTAATAGCAATTTCATTTTCCTGAATATTATCACCTATAATACACCTAGAGCATTGATAATACCGAGATAATTTTGTCATAAAGACTGCTGAAAGCGTGTTGCTTGGTAATATTACCTTTAAGCAACACGCTTGAAGCATTCTCTACGACAAAATTTTGAGTATTTATCAATGCTCGAGGTGTACTCGGTAAGATAATTTTTTACTCTCCATTCAATTCGTATTTTCTGATCAAACAAAATTCTAAAAACGTTTTCCACGTATCCTTTTTACTTTTTATGATGTTTTTGGTGTATTTTCTAATACAATTTGGTTAATTAAATCGTTTACCAAACCTTTGTGAGATTTTTATAAATTGATTTTCAATTTGACATTTATTGAATTTTAATCTGACATTTGAACATATCATGTGTGCCTTGCCTGATAACACCACATGTATGAGTGCTATCGCTGTAATCTTTCATTAATTGGATAAATTTTGACACATAACATTAAACGCAAAATTTAGTAAAAAATTATCCTCTAAAGTCTGTTTCATATATGGGTTATTCTATTGTGATTCTGATAAATATTTACAATACGATGTATAAGACAGATCATTGGAATAACAGGTACAGTTCTTACGTCTGCAGAACACCCACTCGGCACAATTTTCAGGAGGAGCCATGAGGAAAACACCACCAAGAGGATCCGGTATATCATCAAAATATCTATCCGATAACTTCAATATTTGTTTCTGGTGGTCCATTGAGATCAGCAGCTTTCCACGACAATGTTTGCTGGTATGCCTTTTGAAACCGTTGCTTAGTTGAGTATCAGTGTCTTTGGAATATTCGAGAAAAAATATCGTTCCTCAGTTTTTTTAGGGTACTTGATTCCTTGATTATTAGAGTCATAGAGCAACCGGAAAGAATGATAACCAGCCTGGATTATTTCATCTGTTGTAGAATTGAGCTCGCCAAAGCATTGTAAAAACTGCAGGTCTTGTTTTCGTAGTAAATTAAGAGCTGTCACCTTACTCTTACCAAACAGGTAAAAACTGTTAATGCAAACAATGGTAGTACTAATTTTTTTCAAAGTACTTTTGCTAAATCTCTTTTCATGGCCTTAAATCTTGTTGTTATTGTTATACGAAGACATTTTAGGTTGTAACAGAAATCGGAAATAATAAACTAAAATAATTTATTACAAGATATAAATTAATAACTGTAAATTACTTGGATTCTGAATTATGGTTAGGAGGCGGAGAGGAGTGAGCTTGCAATTGCACGCACCCAAGCGTCAAAGATGAATCCATTGTGCTTATCCCACATTTAGTGGCATTACCCCAGAACATTTCATTTCCTGGGGAATAATTTGAGTTAACTGGAGCCAACTAAAGCTGAAGGCATTTCTTTACTCTCCAATGTCATATTAGTAATTCTAGATAAATGCATAGGTTACTCCTTTATATATGGAAACAGTGAATGCCTAGCTTACGACTGATATAGCTAGCCAAAGTCACCCGGTTGTGAATGCAGCCCCTTAAGTTACTCCACTCCAATAGTCCTACGACCTTGTCTTTTCAAACAGCAAAGTTAGACCACCAATCGGGTGTTCATCTTTCTGTGTAACAATCTTCGTGGCGTGTAGTAAAATCAATTTGGTGTGTGTTTTTCTTTTTCGTAGAAAATGAGTCAGTTGACCCCGATACATAAAACCACTAGTTCATTGTCGATACCTATCTCGATAGATTTTTTTATAAATTATGTAGAAAAATGAACTTGCTCTGAATTGAATGTTTGGTATTTGAATGATTTTACGGTTGCTAAACATGAAATTTTAGTTCGTATGGTGATTAGAAATTACTCAAGTTGCTTTTATATGAATAGTATCCGGGGAAATCTGTGGTGGCTAACTAAAAATATAAAGTTGTTTTTGCTTTATTCAAATGACAGACAACTAAAACATGAATCAAGTTCAAGTTAATCGATTTTTAAGGAGATTTTGGATTATGAAAATTATTTCTTGATTCTTGTTCAGCATTGAACTTTTCAAACATTTGGTCCCTGTTCAATAAAGTCAAACCTGTCTGTCAAATTTTATGAAATTCCGAGCAGGTTGAATTTTAGTGTTTTGTAGAAATTTTGAAGTAATTTTGAAAACAAAATTAAAAATAACAATGAAATCCTGTTTAATAACTAGAAGAAGTAATCACATACATGGTAACCAATTGTTGGTGGTTCAGAAGCTATTTCAATTTTTGGTCAATTTTCTCTATGACCAAAAAAAGTGAAAAACCATGTTTTTCATTTGACTGAAGATACAAAAAAAAACAAGCTAAAAACGTACTCTTCGCCTGTTCATTGATTTTTTTTATATAATTGTTACACATTTTTAATTTTTTAGTACGAACTTAGTTGGTAAAACACTCAGTGAAAAATAAAGTAAAAATAAAAAAAACTATACCATATCCCATTAGGCTTTCGAACCCGGGACACAAAAGCGTAAGAACTATACCACCATCTAATACGTAAAAAATATTAAAATTTTTACATTACAAAAGACGAGCTAAAATCATATTTCTACCCTGGTGTCAACATTACTTTTATTTTTTTAAAGTCAATATATTGAGATTTTTTTCTCAATATATTGAGATTTTTCTCAATATAATGACTTTTTTCTCAATATATTGACATTTTCCTCAATATATTGACATTTTCTCAATATATTGACATTTTTCTCAATTTATTCAGATTTTTCTCAATATAATGACTTTTTTCTCAATATAATGACTTTTTTCTCAATATACTGAGATTTTTCTCAATATAATGATTTTGTTCTCAATATATTGATTTGAGAAAAATCTCAATATATTGAGAAAAATGTCAATATATTGACTTTAAAAAATAAAAGTAATGTTGACACCAGGGTGCTTTCGTATATTTCCACGGTTATATATTAGTTATGAAATGTATATTTGTAAAATATATAAATATTTAAATATTAAAATGAAATATCATTCCACCAGATTTCTATTCAATTACAAAAAACAGAAAAATCAAAAAAAATTTTTTCAAATTTAAATCATTAATAACATTTTTATTTACTGATCGATTTTATTCAAAACAATAAGGTTCTTCCTAGAGCTAACATTACTTTACTGCCCAAATTTCAGTACAATAGGATTTTTCTTTCTTTAGTTATCGTGCTTACAAGAAACGTGACGGACGGACCGACGGACGGACGGACGGGCGGACAGATGGACATTTTGAAAGTTGTTCAGAATTCGTTCACTAACACAATGATATGAAAATTTTTTGTCTGCGACCGATATTTACGGTTTTAGAAATGTTCCGATCAAATGCAATATACTCTCGTTTTACTTCCACGTCCAGTGGAAGTATAATAACGACAAAAAATTTTTTTTAAATTTTTATTGTCCAAATAGGCTTAAAATGCCATGAAACGTCGAGATTTTAAGTTTGAGCGAAAAAAAATTTCTGTCTGTCTGTCGGTCTGTCTGTCGGTCTGTCTGTCGGTCTGTCTGTCTGTCGGTCTGTCTGTCTAACTTTTTCTTGTGCGCACGTTTACTCTGGAACCGTTTAAGATATTGACTTGAAATTTGGTACACGTATGTACTTTAACGAGATCTAGAACTAGATTGTATTTTCATCTTGTTCCGTCGAAGAGTTGGGGGGTAAATTGGGGTAAATTTGGGGTAGATGGGTAAATCAAGCAGGTAAGAGTCCATGAAATTGGTATTTAGTATATACAAGAGAAGCTAAGGTCCCAAAAAAATTTTTGGCATTAGCCACCCCCATTACCACCCCCACCTCCTTATTAAAGGGGATGAAAAAAAATTGTGTTTAGTGTATGTACAGGAACCGGAAAGATCAAAATATTTTTTTACTTCATCCACCCCCCACTACCACCCTCCTATCACCATCCCCACCCCACTACCGATGTGGGGTATCGTTTTATGGGTTTTTGGGGTAGAGGATTTCAAATATTATATTATTAAAGTTCCATAAACAATTATTTTCACATACAAAGTTTTTTCGTTGTGAGTGACTTGGATAGAGAATTTGGATGTGGAAGTAGTGATTCCTTGGGCAGCGGTTTTCGTATTTGCGAAGAGTATAATAACAAATCAACTCATATATTTTATTTATAAATTAGTTAGTGAACGCAATAGTCGATTTTAGGGAGAAATATAAAAATTTAAACAACTTTTGAACCATCAACTACATACAGTGTGTCCCCGGATTGAGTTTGTAACAGTTCAGAATTAACAATTAAAAATATAGTATGAAAGCAGATATATTTCAATAAGGATACAGCAGGTAAACAGTGTTATCGTTGCTTAGTTTCATTGACATACAGCATACAGGTCTCAGCACAGTAGCGACCACCCTTGCCTCACCATTTGTCAGGCCCACTATGTCTGGTTACCTCTTACAACTCCATGCATTACATTAAATTAAATGTTATCTCCACTGGCACCTTATAAAATTTCTGGGTCCCAATTGTTTACATTACTGCCTATAACAAGTACAAGGTTATGTTGTAATCACATTATCAAGTAATTAATTAAATAAAGGGCTGATAGATTACCTGGATATTATAAGGTACAATAAATATTTGTTAAATTAAATTCGTAAATGTTATTCAGATTTGTTTTGATTTTGATTGGCAAATGTCAAAATTTAAGTTAGGGATTTTAAGATTGGTATCAATGGACGGCCTGATTTGCAAATTGGCGCAAAATCACCCTTTTTTGCTTTCAAAAAGACAAAAAAGGAGGAGACATTTTTGATTTGGCTGGTTGCTGAACAGGGAGGTGTTCTCCAAATGTGAATTTAAATTCTCTAATAAAATAAATCAACCTAATAAGAGCTAAGGTTTTTTTGTATGCCCTAAAATACTACCCTTCAGCCTCTCTGCTCTTATGTTGTGCCTACTGGACATGTGAGCCATTTAAAACTTCAAAACAAATATATGCATAGCAAATTAATTACTTGGTGCCAGGAGGCCTGATGAAAATTCCTTGCCTTGGGCGCAGAACTTATTTTTTTAGAATCGCAATCACTCGTAGAGGGTCTGCATGTGGTAAGCGGAATGCTGGCTATTATTTCACCACAGACGGGTGAGTGTTTTTCTTCTTTTTGAACCTGCCAGATCGCAGTGCCATTACTTTCGAAAGAAGCAAGTAGTCTTCAGCGACACAAAGGCGTGAGCCATCGTATATTTGTCCATTTGCCTGTATATTGGTGATCATTTACTATTCATTATTTGATCTAGTGTATACTTATGCCATTTTATGTTTCTTATACTTAATTCTGATATAACTTCCTATTTTTTATTTTGTCATCGCATGTAAGCCAAAGACAGCTGTTTGCGGTCCTGAAAGCTATCGACATATGCCTAGATGATATATTCTGCAAATAATTTTTATACTAATTGTATCATATTCTATATAATTTATATAATTACTTACCTATATACATAAGTATATTTCTCTGCTATTATTCTCTGTGATAACCTCCACTTGCATCGTGATACTTTTCTTTATACTAGCATATATTAATATTATACTTTTTCTTTGAAGTTTGTGTTTTGTCTGCTCTTTCCCTACCTCTGCCAATTAACCTTGGCTGGCGCCCGAAGTTTACAATCAATTTCCATCTGTTCATTTAATATACACAAGTTATCTTTTGAAACTTTATAGTTGACATAAGAGACCTTGCCCACGACCCGCTGTCGACATATGAGCTGCCGAGTAGCCGAATTTTTAATGATCACTTTGGACCATTTAAATTTGGTCGTGACTGTTTACGTCACAAAAGTGGCGCAACCCAATCGTGGGGCTTTGTTTCAGTTGTTGAATTGTTGAATGAGTGAAGTAACTAGTTGTAATATTATTTTCACTTTAGCCGGAGCTGTAAACTTTTCCCTAATTACCTTTCCCTATCCCTTGAGAGACAAAACACAAATTTTGTTTAACAGTTCAAGTGTACGAGGAAGACACTGTTGCTTGTCTGAAAGCTTTGGAAATTAATTTAAGCACTATCAGATAACATTGTTTACTGTGCAGCTTAAACGTTGAAGTCACTTTGGCAAGTTATTGTTAGATATACTGAGTGCGTACAGATATATCGGCATATAATAAAACATATATTGTGGTAATTATTGTTATAGAGGCATTACTGGGCAATATTGTTATTTATTTGGTGATTTAAAGAAAAATTACAGCCAAGTCAAAATAATTTTATCACAATAGGCAAATAATATAAAATTGCATTATTTATTTTCTAGAAATGTTACAAATTACAGATCAATGTTATGCTACTAAAATTGTTAACATTTATTTACTTTTAATGTGTAAAAACTCGGTTTGTTCTTTTTATTGTTAAACTGATGTGTACTGATTTATACAGGGCGTACAAATACAAAGGTGCATTTTTCGTGGTTTTGCTTAGGCACCTTTGTTAAAATCTATGTAATATGTTCGTTAAAGTGTATTGGCAATGGTGTGTTATACAGGGTGAGCTTATTTTAGTGAACTAGTTACAATCTATATAGTTTGAAATATTTTATTATCTATTGTTTGGTTTGTTCGTTGCCTGTTATTGTTATTTTACACAATATTTCTATAGAATAATATCATACTGGGTGTTCCTACTTGTTAGTCTAATTTACTTGGTATTGCGTTTTCGGTTATCTGTTTTTTGTAATCATGGATATCAGTTACGATATGGAACCACATTACTTGAGGGTACATGAAATTAACTACGAGTTAAAAATACGAGGGGTAGCCACGACTGCGGCTGATATACCTCAAAAGCGAAAATTTTTGAGACGGGAACTGAGAAAAGATTTAGCTCGACCTGCTGTGCAATATGAAGTTCAGAACTTTAACTTTGATAATGAGCGTGCAGAAGTTACCGAGAGCATCAGTTCAGTAACTGAGTTGGTCGATAATTTTGATGGAACAAATGGCGAAGTTTATAAAAGGATTCGTACTCGACTAGTTCATTTGGACGGTAGACTCAAGCGTATTCCTGACAATATTGGTGAAGAAGTCAGTGGTTTTAGAGGAGATAGCTTAATTTTGGTTGCATCGCTCGAAAGTGATGTGGAAGAAATATTAGAGAAATATAATCAAGCTGAAAGATTAGAAACCATCAGACAAAATCTACTGCCTGACTACCATATGCATTTGGCTCTGCAAAATATATCTTCGCTGGATCAACTTGGGGAAGTGTGCCGAAGTTTAGAAGAAGCTAATAATTTAAAGAAGCAGAGAAGTAATAGTCATCCAAGGAAGCATGTTGCAGCTATGGAACCTGATTTGGAATTCACATCGAGACCACATACCAGTGGACACTCAACGTTACGCAGAGGAAACAATAACAATGGTCCTAACCGAAACAGAGTTAGTATAGTTGATGAAGTTAGATGCTTCACTTGTAAACAGACAGGCCACGTCAAACATGAATGTCCTCGAACAAAGAGAACCCCTCATTGTTTTGGTTGTGGTAAAGAAGGTGTAATTCGTCCTAACTGTGACCGGTGTTCAAAAAACGCCAGACCAAGAGGCACACAGTAGGCCGGTGTCTCTCAGACCACACTGATGCTAAGGTCTACCGAATTCGTTCTTTGCGGAATACTATGCATCCAGCTGTGAATACCATAACCTCAAGAGTGAATACAATAAGTTGTGGCTTTGGAGATAAATTTTCTCACGGTAAAACCACTTTGGTTGAGTGGAATGCTTGGAAAGATTTTGTGAGTAGTTTTTATTCCAAAGACTTAGCTTCTGAGGTTACGGGTATTTGTCATGACACTAGCACAATTAAGAAATTTAACGATATGGATAGTATAGAATTCGCTGATGAAGACAGCGATATTGGTAATATGAACCTCGAGTCTAATTTAGTATTAGTACAGAAACGTGAAGATAATAGGCCCTATATTAAAGTTAAAGTTTTTGGTAGTAGTATAGTAGCTTTGTTGGATACAGGCGCTAGTAACTCTGTGTTTGGTGCAAAAGGTTTGAGATTTTTAGAGAAATTTGATTTAAAAGTGTTAGAGGCACCTGAATTAAATATTAGTACAGCGGATGGTACCGCGCAGAAAATATCGGGATATGTAAATTTACCAGTGCAGATAGGAGATGTTTTGCATGTTATTAGAGTTTTGGTTGTCCCTTCATTATCACACAATCTCATACTAGGTAGTGACTTTTGTAAGACTTTTGGAATAGTCTTAGACTATAACAGAGCATCATATTTTGTTGGCGATAATAAGTCAAAGTTGGATTGTTTGTATGAAGACATGTCAATTTGTGAAATTAACCATTCAAAAGTAGTTCGGTCGAAGTCTTAACTAACAGCAAAGCAGACGAGTGAACTAGATGCGGTCACAGAAAAATTTAAGGCTTTGTCTTGGTTGTCTGGTACGAAGTTGGGTCGTACAAATGCAATAGTACATAGGATCGATACGGGCAATGAGTCACCAGTGAAGCAAAGGCATCATAATATGTCTCCTTACGTGCTTGAGCATCTTAATAAGGAGTTGGATAAAATGTTAGATTTGGGGGTGGTTCGTCCTTCAAATAGCCCTTGGGCATCTCCAGTTCTTTTGGTTAAAAAGAAAAGTGGTGACATGAGATTCTGCTTTGATGGTAGAAAACTTAATAGCCTGACCAAACGAGATGCATATCCGTTACCTCACGTAGATCACATTCTGAGTAAACTCACAGGTGCTCACTATCTTTCTAGCATCGATTTAAAATCAGCTTTTTGGCAGATACCGCTAGAGGAGAGTTCTTGTGAAAAGACTGCGTTTGTTGTGCCATCTAGAGGTTTGTTCGAATTTGTGGTAATGCCTTTCGGTTTAAACAATGCCGCCCAGGCTCAGCAGCGACTTATGGATAAAATTTTGGGATATTCTATGGAACCGTTTGTCTTCGTTTATTTAGATGACATCATTATTGCTACCCCAACTTTCGAAAAACATATTAATGTTCTGAATGAAGTTTTGCAAAGATTGAAAGAGGCAAATTTAACGATTAACCTCGAAAAGTGTGAGTTTTGTTTACCGTCATTAAAATACCTGGGATTTCTTTTAGATGAAGAAGGATTGCGTACCGATCCGGACAAGGTTTCAGCAATGTTAAATTACCCTCGTCCTGGTACAGTAACGGAATTGAAAAGATTCATCGGTTTAGTTGGATGGTACAGAAGATTCATTCCATTTTATTCCAACTTGACAGCGCCGATGACAAGTCTAATGAAAGGGAAACGTAAAGCGCAGAAGCTAGAATGGAATGAAGCCGCTGACGAATCGTTCCGGAAAATTAAGGAAGCCTTAGTTTCCGCACCCATCTTAGCTAACCCAGATTTCAGTAAACAGTTTACAATCCAGTGCGATGCATCAGAGGTCGGGGTAGGTTGTGTTTTGACACAATTAGCTGAAAATGGCCAAGAAGTCGTCATCGCTTTCACAAGTCGTACACTCACAGCTGCTGAAAAGAAGTATACAACAACTGAGAAAGAATTAATTGCTATTTTGCACGGGACACTGAAATTTCGTCCATTCATTGAAGGAACTACATTTAAAGTTATAACAGATCATTATAGTCTTCTCTGGTTGAATCATTTGAAAGATCCTTCTGGCAGACTTGCCAGATGGGCCGTTAAATTGCAGCAATTTGATATGATTATTGAACACAGGAAGGGCGCATTAAATGTGGTACCTGATGCTCTATCTAGGTCTCCGGTAGAAGTTTGTGTGGTCATGGTCAATAATGCTGACGCTGAAAATGACAAGTGGTATGCCAAAATGGTCAAAAATATCTTGAAACGTCCAGAAAAATATCCTGATTGGAAGGTAGATGCCGGATCTTTGTATAAGCATATCCCCTCAAATTTTGGTAACTATACAAATTTACCAGACTGGAAGTTAGTTGTTCCCAAGGGTCAACGCCTTCAAATATTTAAAAGTTGTCATGATGATGCTCAAGCAGCACATCTGGGTGTATTTAAAACCGTTCAACGTATTAGGGAGTTATATTATTGGCCTAGATTGCTACAAGACACAAAGAAATATGTTCGACATTGTAATGTATGCAATGCCCAAAAGGTTAGCAATTTTGCCCGTCCTGGTCTCATGGGAAAACCTAAAAAAGTAAGTTTTCCATGGCAATATGTATCAGTGGATCTTCTTGGGCCACTGCCACGTTCTAAAAATGGATTTTCATATTTGCTATTAGTGTCAGATTATTTCACTAAGTTTTGCTTACTTCATCCCTTAAGAAAGGCCACTTCGCCGTTAATAGAGAAATTCGTTGAAGAACAAGTTTTTCTTGTGTACGGTGCGCCTCAAGTATTAGCATGTGATAATGGATCACAATTTGCAGGAAATATTTTTAGAAACTTAGCTAAGCGATACGGAGTTAAGATTTTTTACAATGCTCGCTATTTGCCTCAAGTGAATGCAGTAGAACGCGTTAACAGGGTATTAGAAGCAGCTATCCGCTCTTACCTAAAAGATACGGATCATCGTTGTTGGGATCAAGAGGTACCTAAAATTGGATACGCTCTACGTACCGCTGTCCATGAAGCGACGGGTTTTTCTCCGACAATGTTAAATTTTGGTCGACATGTTCCCTCACAAGGAACTTATTATGGCAAGGTAGATTCGAAGGATATGAATGTGGATAATACTGACAGAAAAAAGTATAGCGAGGACATGAAGAAACTTGAGGATTTATATGTCGATGTGAGACGTAGATTAGCAGAAGCTTATACCAAAAATGCTAAGAGTTATAATTTACGTAAACGACCAGCAGACACTTACCACGTAGGTGACAGAGTTTGGAAAAGGAACTGTGTTTTATCTTGTGCTGCGGAGAATTTTGCAGCGAAATTAGCTCCGAAATTTGTATTATGTACAGTCAAGAAAGTTATTTCTTCACTAGTTTACAGATTGGAGGGTCCAGATGGTAAAGATGTGGGAAACTACCATGTCAAAGATTTAAAACCTTACCATGGGTCTGAACCAGATGAGTCGTGATAGAAGACGATTGTTTGCAGTGTGTGAATGCGTTGGCCAGTGAAAGTCGTGTGAATGCAGCATCTTGTTCTCTCCTTCCCCTAAATTTTGTGTAGTTTTCACTCATTTTGTTTCCTTGTAGATCCCGTAGAAAAGGCACGTATCTATTTCAATTTATAATACTTTAGTTTCCATATGTTCCTTGAAAGATTAATAATTTAGACAAATTTTCCTGATTTTGACATAGCTATCCGGATAGCAAAATCATAATCAAACCACAGCAAAACCATTGTAAAAAAAAAAAAAAACAATAATGTTTATTAGGTAATATTAATGATCACGATTAGTGATGATAGTGACAATTATAAAATACCGATCTAGGCTCATGTAAATAATAGGTAGGGTTAAATAGTAGCTAGGTTAGGTATTAAACTCTAGCGTTAATATGAGAATAATTTAGTAAGTAGGATGCAACCGTTGATGCATTAAATTATCTACGAAAAATATTATAGCGGAGCTATAACATTTTTTAACTAGCAAAGGGGGGTGTGTAACAGTTCAGAATTAACAATTAAAAATATAGTATGAAAGCAGATATATTTCAATAAGGATACAGCAGGTAAACAGTGTTATCGTTGCTTAGTTTCATTGACATACAGCATACAGGTCTCAGCACAGTAGCGACCACCCTTGCCTCACCATTTGTCAGGCCCACTATGTCTGGTTACCTCTTACAACTCCATGCATTACATTAAATTAAATGTTATCTCCACTGGCACCTTATAAAATTTCTGGGTCCCAATTGTTTACATTACTGCCTATAACAAGTACAAGGTTATGTTGTAATCACATTATCAAGTAATTAATTAAATAAAGGGCTGATAGATTACCTGGATATTATAAGGTACAATAAATATTTGTTAAATTAAATTCGTAAATGTTATTCAGATTTGTTTTGATTTTGATTGGCAAATGTCAAAATTTAAGTTAGGGATTTTAAGATTGGTATCAATGGACGGCCTGATTTGCAAATTGGCGCAAAATCACCCTTTTTTGCTTTCAAAAAGACAAAAAAGGAGGAGACATTTTTGATTTGGCTGGTTGCTGAACAGGGAGGTGTTCTCCAAATGTGAATTTAAATTCTCTAATAAAATAAATCAACCTAATAAGAGCTAAGGTTTTTTTGTATGCCCTAAAATACTACCCTTCAGCCTCTCTGCTCTTATGTTGTGCCTACTGGACATGTGAGCCATTTAAAACTTCAAAACAAATATATGCATAGCAAATTAATTACTTGGTGCCAGGAGGCCTGATGAAAATTCCTTGCCTTGGGCGCAGAACTTATTTTTTTAGAATCGCAATCACTCGTAGAGGGTCTGCATGTGGTAAGCGGAATGCTGGCTATTATTTCACCACAGACGGGTGAGTGTTTTTCTTCTTTTTGAACCTGCCAGATCGCAGTGCCATTACTTTCGAAAGAAGCAAGTAGTCTTCAGCGACACAAAGGCGTGAGCCATCGTATATTTGTCCATTTGCCTGTATATTGGTGATCATTTACTATTCATTATTTGATCTAGTGTATACTTATGCCATTTTATGTTTCTTATACTTAATTCTGATATAACTTCCTATTTTTTATTTTGTCATCGCATGTAAGCCAAAGACAGCTGTTTGCGGTCCTGAAAGCTATCGACATATGCCTAGATGATATATTCTGCAAATAATTTTTATACTAATTGTATCATATTCTATATAATTTATATAATTACTTACCTATATACATAAGTATATTTCTCTGCTATTATTATCTGTGATAACCTCCACTTGCATCGTGATACTTTTCTTTATACTAGCATATATTAATATTATACTTTTTCTTTGAAGTTTGTGTTTTGTCTGCTCTTTCCCTACCTCTGCCAATTAACCTTGGCTGGCGCCCGAAGTTTACAATCAATTTCCATCTGTTCATTTAATATACACAAGTTATCTTTTGAAACTTTATAGTTGACATAAGAAACCTTGCCCACGACCCGCTGTCGACATATGAGCTGCCGAGTAGCCGAATTTTTAATGATCACTTTGGACCATTTAAATTTGGTCGTGACTGTTTACGTCACAAGTTCGCGATAGATGTAATATACCAAAAAAAATATTAGTACAGCTTTCATTTCTCGGTCTGTTTGACGTAAAATGGATTTCTACCAAATTTCAGTTGGATCTAACTCGCGGAGTTAATCTAAGAAGAAAATTAAAGAAAATAAGTCATTGTAGGTAAACTGGTCATTCTGTTAATTTTACGGAAAAATTCTATTTGTATAAAATATTTTGCATTGAAAGTTAGAGGCACAACTTTCATTGCATTTGAACAAATAATAATAATAATAATAATTCCTCCTGAAGAAATGAATAGAAGTTACAAAGAATTAGAAGAAGGGTGGAATTATGCAGTAATTTAGGTTTTTAGAAATTCGTTGAAATTGTTAATTTAAAAAAAAAAAATAAAAATCTGTTTACTTTAGGTAGTATTTTTTTTCTTGTTCAAATGCAATGAAAGTTGGCATATGGATCTAACTTTTAATGGAAAATATTTTATCCAAATAGAATTTTTCCGTAAAATTCACAGAAAGACCAGTTTACCAACAATGATTTATTTTCTTTTACTTTGTTCTTGGATTAACTCCGCGAGTTAGATCCCATTTTAAGTGAAATTTGGTAAAAATCCATTTTACGTCAAGCAGACCGAGACTGCACAAAATGAAAGCCGTACTAATTTTTTTTTGGTATATTACACCTATCGCAAACTCAATCTGGGGGCACACTATATATGGTTATTTTGATTTCATCACCTCATTCGATGGTACCTTTCTGGGACACCCCGTAAATTTAATAAAAAATTGATGTAATTATAAGAAAATCATCAATGGCCCATTATCTGAATCTTCATTAGTTTGGTATTATTTAGTTTCTGTCAAATAATAATATATTGAAAAATATTGATGCTCAAAAGGACTATCCAGATCTCTCAGCAACGTCTCTTTTTGCAACAATTATTGGTAAGTGAAATATTTCACCGTCAGATAATTGTTTACAATTTCTGATGATCTAGTTGTAATTTGCCAACATTAATATGGGAGCAGGAGTAGCATTGAGGTATTTAGGCACATTACAAGAAGTTTAGTAACACAAAATTTTAACAAACAAATCATAGCTCTAAACAAGTTCAGGTGGATATAAGCATTTTAATATACACATTATGAATTCAAATCTATGGTTATATTAATGAATATAATATTCTACCGATATATCAATTTGGATTCCACAGTTCCACACAGGCCATAACCATGATTACTAGGTGTCATAGATGGTATTTGTGGAGATATAGACTAAGGAAAAACAACAGCCTTAATTTAATTAGATTATTCAAAGGCATTCGACATGATTAGTCATGAAATTATATTTGCCATTCTATAATATATTGGATTTTCGGAGATTGCTTTTAATTTTAATTGGGAGTTACTTAAATAATATATCTCAAACTAGAGGAAGCATTATACTCTTCGCCGATTTAGTGGACTTTTTATATAATTTTGGCATTTTTGGAATACTTACTTAATACAAAACACAGCTTGTAAAGAATTTTTTCTTATTTTTTCTTTTACAGACGGTATTCAACATTAAAGTTTGAATAAATCCATTAGGCGCGCAACAACGCATGACATCATGAGACAGCGCTAGCGCACATTTTAAATTAGTGCAATTTATGGACGTTGCCCTTGTAATAGCTTGATAGTGGAGCGAAATAGACCATAAAAGTCTCTCCGTTCTCGAGAAAAAAAAATCAGCATAGAACCAGACCAGACCTTATAGTTTTTATAAAGTTGTGGTGCCCCACCTGATAGATACAGCTATTTGTATTAGAGTATTGTGTGTTGTATAAATTTTGGGGCAGTGATGCGAATTTGAGGTCTTGAGTACAGAGCCTAAATCAAGTAGGTGAAGACGAGAACTGTCAGAAAAGGGACGCGGAGTTGGAAAGGAGGTTTTGGCGGATAGAAGGGTGATGGCAGAGGCGTCTGGCATTGAGAGAGTAAATGTAGCAGAAATGAAATAAATAATAGTTGGAGAGATAATTTGGAATAATAATTGAATCCAGTGGCGGTTTACGAACAGTCTGCATCAAATCAGAGGTAAACAAAAACTGTTGTTGTGTTAAATGTGAAGAAGTTAATATAAATTTGTTAAATACTGATCTTTTCTTTGTTTCTTTTGACGCAAGCGCGTAACCACTTTTAAATTTCCCTGAGATAATAATTAAGAGCATCTCAATTGGCGCCCGACGCGTGGCTTTGCGGTGGACAAAGAAACAAAGTAAGACAAGTAGATTGAAAGCGTTGAGTTGATAGCATATTTAACAAGAGAAACGGACACAGAATTTTGTTCGGTACGAGCATGAACTTTATGTGATTCTTGGAGAGAGAAACTTATTAATAATTGTGTCAATTTTAGAACAATATAAGTGCTAATTGTGAATATTAAAGGGACTGTGTTAAATCTAGTACATGTATAGAATTGTTAGTCAGTAGATAATTAGATAATTTAAATCATGTCAAAGAAATCCGGGCGAAAATCAAAACAAAAAGATCGGGAATCAGGGGAGGAAGTAGGAAGTAAATTAGAGGATATCATTAGCAAATTAGCAGATGGTATGGCCGAGATGCAATGGTCCATAAGTAAACTTGCGGAAACTGTTCAAAATAATGTGAAAGAAAAGAAAGAGTTCAAGAACGAGGCTGCTGGTACAAAGTTAGAAATGGTATGTTCACGTGATAGACATTATATATCACTATGGCGAGATTTGGGGGGTTCTAACTTAAGCTTTGCTCCCAATTCTGGTTTACATCCTATGGTATATTTAAAAAAATTAGTTCGATTGTTTGATGAAGCAGGGGTACCCGAGGACAGGAGATTAAGTTTGGCTATTAATTCGTTACGTGGGTCGGCGGCGGATTGGGTAGCAACGCGAGAGAATGTTTTGAAAGACTTTAAGCAATTTAAAGAGGCTTTTAAAAAACGTTATTGGGGGACGGAACAGGAACGCGACCTATTTTATGAGATCAAATATGGGCAGTATAGATCAGGGAATCGTGCGGACTATTTGTTAAAATTGGCAGCTCAAGCAGCTTTTTTGTCAGATGTAATACCGGAGGAAAAACTTGTGGAATGGTTAAGTAAACATTTTACCGCGGATATTCGGAGGGGTATTTGTTTAGCAGGATTAACGCAGATAGAGCAAGTTGAAAAGTATTTAAGAAAGTTGGAGACAACGGAGGGATATTCTAATAGAAATAGACAGATGACGCGTAGTTACGAGGGAGGTAATGAGAATAGGCGCGGACCGACAAATACCAGAGATAATATTGCATATCCCAGGGAAAATTATTATCTAGATAACTCATCTAGAGAAAATGCTGTAGCAACCAATATAAATGTAAATACTAATAGAACGATGAGATGTTTAGATGTACGGGATGAGCTTTTAAGTGATAACGATAATGTCGAAATGTCGGAAGAAGAAATATTATTATCACCTATTATCATGTCACAGGTTAAAGATCAAAAAATAAATATTTTAATTGACTCCGGGAGCCAGTGTTCAGCAGTGTCGGAGAATTTTTTCAGAAAATTACAGGTTGATTCGGAAAAATTACCTGTGATGCCGGTAACCAATTTAACTATATCAGGAGCGATTGGTGCTAAGAAACGAAAAATACTAGAACAAGTATTATTGCCTGTTTGGATTGGTAAAGTAAAATTTGATATATTGTGCATTATAGTACCGAACTTGAATAAAGAAGTTATTTTAGGTTGCGACTGGATGACGGCAGAAAAGGTGAAACTAGATTTTGAAAAAATGAGTTTGAGAATTCCAGGTAGGGGTTTGAATGTAAAAATGCAAGTTAAAAAAGAGCAAGAAAGTCAGTTGTCGGTGAAGCTAGTAGTAGGAGAAAGTAGGGCAAGTAATAAGCAATGTTATACCGATTTTAATTTTAGACAGATTGCGGACAAAGCCGAAACTTTTAATGATGACCAACGCAAAATCTTGTTTAGATTATTACAAAAATATCGGGGGGTATTTTTAGAAACTTCGGGGAAAACAGATATCTACGAGCATGCGATTCAGATAAGGGAGGAAACGTCGCTTTTTAAATTGGTTTATCCAATAGCTGTGGCGCATCGCGAGGTAGTCAGGGGGCAAATAACAGAAATGATTAACTTGGATATTATTTCTCAGTCTCAAAGCGAATATGTGTCACCATTAACGACAGTTACAAATTTCCCTGTCCCGAGCAATATACAGAAGCTGAGTGTTTTTTTGGGAATGGTTCATTACGACCGTCTTTTTGTGCATAAATATTCCGACCTAACTGTGCCACTACTTCGCTTACTAAAAAAAAATGTCAAATATACTTGGGGGGTGGAAGAAAAGGGGAGTACGAGATATGTTCCACGATTTTTATTCTATGGGATGGACAATTCAAATAATGTTCATAAAATTATTCAGTTTCCGATTGATGACGAGTATGATCAGCAACCGTTAACCGAATGTTGGGAGATTGCATGTAATACAATGTTGACTAAGTCCGAGAGAAAAAAAAAACAAAAATATGAATCTCGGAAGCCATTACTTTTGAACCAGGGGAGCAAGTGCTGGTAGAAACACACCCCTTATCCTCTGTCGCTAATTCGGAAATAAAAAAGTTTTTTTTACTGTACGAGGGTCCGTACACGGTGACTAAAAGATAGGTCAAAATTCTTATCTTCTAGTTACTGCCAGTGGTATTGTTCTTGGACCTCATAATATTGTGAATTTGAAAAAATATAAAACCATACCAGATGTTTTGCACTAGTGGTATTCCTAAAAATATATTCAGAAATTACAGTTAGTTTAATTAGTACTTAAGCACCTTATTATTTTGTATTAAATCGAGACACTTTTGATTGATTTTCGTGCCGCGATTGAATAGGGGGGTGATGTGGTGCCCCACCTGATAGATACAGCTATTTGTATTAGAGTATTGTGTGTTGTATAAATTTTGGGGCAGTGATGCGAATTTGAGGTCTTGAGTACAGAGCCTAAATCAAGTAGGTGAAGACGAGAACTGCCAGAAAAGGGACGCGGAGTTGGAAAGGAGGTTTTGGCGGATAGAAGGGTGATGGCAGAGGCGTCTGGCATTGAGAGAGTAAATGTAGCAGAAATGAAATAAATAATAGTTGGAGAGATAATTTGGAATAATAATTGAATCCAGTGGCGGTTTACGAACAGTCTGCATCAAATCAGAGGTAAACAAAAACTGTTGTTGTGTTAAATGTGAAGAAGTTAATATAAATTTGTTAAATACTGATCTTTTCTTTGTTTCTTTTGACGCAAGCGCGTAACCACTTTTAAATTTCCCTGAGATAATAATTAAGAGCATCTCAAAGTGAACAATAGGCATGTTCACAAAATTTTAATTTTAATTGAAAATGATAGATTTATCGGTATTATATACTAATGTAACAATAAAATAATATATATGTTTTTATTTTGCCAGTTATTCGTAACAGAAATGACCCCAATGCAGCGAGGCTAAGAAATGGACGCAGAGGATAGAGGAATATGACGTCATTTATCAATAGGCACGCCGGCCTGTGTGTGTAATGTGGGCCCGTAGTTATCAATTGAAAGACTAATATAATATTATCGATCAGCATGTTTCATATCCAAATTTTGAAGACATTTTGATTTATGATTTTCGAATTACGGCCCTCTAAAATTATATTTTTCTAATATTAAATAATTAATAACTTTTAAGCGAATTGTTTTTCGAAAAAAGTCATTCTTCATTTTCTTTTAAAATTCACTTTTTCTACAACATGGCATCATCCATACTTTCAAATTTCATAAGCTAAGAATTTTCATTGAAAAATTGTCAACATTTTGAACCAGCAGCCCTGTAAACTATACGAGCATTAAGGATTGCCGAATTTGGAAGCATGGACGACAGTGGGTGATAGAAAAAGCGATTTTAAACAGAAAAAGAGGAATGACTTTTTTTTGAAAAGAAATTCGTTTCCAAGTTATAAATTGTTTGATATTATTCTTGGTAATTTTTCAATAAAAATTCTTAGTTTATGAAAATTTGAAAGTACAGATGACGCTAGGTTGTAGAAATTAAATAGAAAATGAAGAATGACTTTTTTTCGAAATACAATTCGTTTAAAAGTTATTAATTATTTAATATTTGAAAAATATGATTTTATGGGGCCGTAATTCGAAAATTATAAATCAAAACATCTTCAAAATTTGGATATAGGGGTTCTAGAGCATGCTGATCAATAATATTACATTCGTCTTTCAATAAAAAACAACGGGCCCTCATTACACATACAGGACTGCGTACCTGCAAGGTAAGTGACGTCATATAACTAGCCTCTGCATGGGAACGTTTCTTAGCCTCGTTGCATTTGGCTGATTTCTATTACGAATAATTGACAAAATTAAAATATTTATTAATAAAAAAAAAATCTGATTTTGGTACTCGAAACTCTAATGTATGGTTTTAACTAATATTAATGAATATTATTTTTTGTGGACATTCCTTTTCTACATAAGAAATGGCTATTTACGATATTTTTTGTGGTACAGATATGTTTTTATTTCGAAAAAACTTGAGAAATTGATTGATTATAAAAATCGTGTTTTTTAACATTTACACTGCCATATCTTCAAATCTAATTGAGCTATCGATCTGATTTTTTTTTAAGTTCAAGTACAAAAGTAAGCGCTTCCAATGGTCTTTCTGTTTCTATCGATTATTGTTTATTATTTTCTTTAAACATCAATGAACTTATTATTCGACCTATTACTTCGCTAAGAATGTACTTATATTTTGACTAAGCGACAAACTTTTTTATTTTTGAAAATTTTCATATACATACAGCGATTGAAGCCAAAATACAGGAGTTTTTGAAAAAAACAATTCATCTAGGACTTATAGTTTTTTACAGGGGGAAGTCGTGCGGCGGACGACGGCGCCACGTAAGTAAAGGCGTCGGTCGTAAGGCCCGCGAGTTTTGAAATTTAAAATTAAAAAAATATATAAAAACGTTTAGTTATAATATAGCATGGACCAGGGGCAGATTATCCAATAGACAAACTAGGCAATTGCCTAGGGGCCCCAAAGCGGGAGAGGGCGCTCCAGCAGTTCAAAACTAACTAATTTTATCTCCCGACGGACGACGTTTATCGTTTACCATTGATCTGTTTGAAAATAAAATGTACAAGGAAATTATGTATTTGTTATTTGATTATTTTATTTTCATATAATTGTCGCATTTATTACCTCTGTTTGTAGCAACATTTTAAAGACTTAATTATAGAATTTTATTATAGCGGAGTTCGCAAGCAAGTCACGAAAAAGAATATGTTTTTTAATATATTGTTTTTTAATTTCGTACCCCCCCCCCCCCCCTGCAAATAGGGACGCAAATATTTTATTTGCCTAAAGGCGCGCCAATCCTTAATCCGGCCCTGGCATTATCTGAAAAATTTTGAATTTTTATATTCAATTGTTTAGGGTGAGATATTTGATATACTTTTTTCTCAACCTCCCTTTTCAGCTGACTCCTAGACATGCTACTGAAGGGCGCATGTTCGTATTTGCAGGACCGCGCTCAAAGGGCTTGGCGCGGTCCTGGTTTTTATCTATGAATATTTTTGTCACGCAGTAGCATTTGGCATACACCCGGCAGGCGTACGGCGTAAATTATCCGATTGACCATTGATGATCGTTGCACTCGCAGTGATATTAGATGACGTCAAGTTCAATATGAGTGTGTTTTCAGATTTGCACCTTATTCCGAATATTAGTCGGTGATTTAAATACTTTCCAGTTAGAAATTATGAAAACAGATTGATGTTTATTAACACTATATTAATATATATAAATTAATTTAAAATATACGGCACATGCAACAAGCCTATTGTTACACATTCTGTAGGATACTCTTCGCATTCTTTTGTACATAATGTCAGTTTTGGACATTTTTAATTATATCATAGGAACTTAGTTAGTGAAGCACTCACTATAAAATGAAGTAAAAAAAAGAACTACATCCAAACTCTGAGCTTTGGGATCCAAGTCAACTCAACTTAATTCAAAAACGTAAGAACTGCACCACCACCTGCCACGTGAAAAAATGTAAATTTTTACATTATAAATGTAATTTCTATTCAATTACAAAAACATAAAATAAAAATGATTTTTTTTTTAAATATGAATAATTAATAACTTTTTTATTTACTGATCGATTTTGTTCAAAAATAATGTTCAATAAGGTTCTTCCTCCAGCTAACACTAAGTTACTGTTCAATTTTCAATATAATCGGACTTTTCTTTCTTAAGTTATCGTGCTTACAACAAACGTGACGGACGGACAGATGGACGGGCGAACAGACATTTTTAAAGTTGTTCAGAATTCGCTTACCATTACAATAATATGAAATTTTTTTGCCTACTAGCGATACTACCGGTTTAAGAAATATGCCGATCAAATGTAATACACTCTTCGTTTTGGTATTTGCGAAGAGTATAATAATGGCATATCGAATTATGTAGAATATTATTATGTTGAGTACCACAAGAATCAACCTTTGGTCCGCTGCTGTTTTCCATATATGCACATAATATAGTAAACTGTCTATCTAAATCATTGAAACTACTTGTATACTTAAATATATTACTCAATTTTTAATAACGACTTCAATCAGGCAAATGACATTATTAATAATGGTTTGTAAAGACTTGTCGAAATATCTACAGGTAATATATTACCTACAAATCCAATGAAGTTGTTCGTTCTTATATTTGGCAAACTTAAAACTCATGTCAAAGCAAATATAAAAGTTGTAGATAATACTGACTAATATACATGATTAAAAAATGTTGTGTGCAAGAAACATATACTAATTTAAAATATTTATAAGTACCCTCAGCGGCATCTCTTAAAATCAAACTCACTGCCAAGTTATCTCAACTACTTTGATGTTTTATGTGTCCTTGCCTGAATAAAATGGACCCTAGTAAAATTGGGAAAATCCAAAAGTCATGTTTAAGGCATATTTATGGCATCAGAAAATGTAGGCATGTTTCACATAAATTGAAAGACGCAAAATGAGATATTTTTATGGTTTAATGGATAATAACGATTCATAAAATCGACTTCTGGCGGGGCGCCTCCTGTCAGGAGCGTCACGAACACTGTTTAAAAATCAGTGAAATCATGTCATTGTTACAAGTATAATTTTTTTTGTATGTACACATTTTATGTTTAGAATGAATAAAATAAGATCGCCAGAAAGTGTGGGCCGTCAGGAGGCGCAGCCAGAAAGGTAATAATGATACAATACATTTGAGGCATGGTACGGAGTCAAACTAGCCGAAAGTGTTAAATTCCTGTATATTTAAGAGCCTATGGTACTTTTGTTGACACTGAGAACTTTACGGGGAGGCTATTCTATTACTCAAAGAGCTTATATTTACGTTTTAAAAAGGAGCGAGAACTTGTAACGATGAGTTTAGAGTTCTGAGATGAAATATGCGAAAAAAAATCCAATTTTCTTAAAAAATCCTAAACATTTTCTTTCTGGCTAGCCTTACTGACGGGACTTTCTTTCTGGGAATTTTTTTCTGCGTTCAAAACATTTAAATAAACATGCTCAACCTTAAAAAAGTTTGTAACGATTATGTTATATAACTCCGTTCTTTTACCTCTTTGACCTCTCTGGTTGCGCCCCTGATGGCCCACACTTTCTGACGATCTTATTTTATTCATTCTAAGCACAAAATGTGTACACACAAAAAAAAATTGGCTTTGTAACGATGATATAATTTCACTGATTTTTATATCTTTAACCATGGCCAACTCGACGGGCTGACATATGCCAGAAATCTATTTTGTCGTTATTTAAGTTCGATAGAATTAATCAGCGCATAGAAAATGCTTGTAACGATGAGTGTCCGAAAAAGCCACTTAGCTCCCGCATCATAGAGTATAGATTTAAATAAATGCCCTCATATTTAAATGATCAAATTAAATACCGTAGGAGGAATGACATCACTTCCATCTCATACAATTGGTTTATTTCATACAATCCTCTCATATTCAATGCTCGGGAATAAACATAATAAACACGCCACACATATCAGACAGAACAGGAAAGTATGTGCTTGATTCAAAATTTTTTTTTATTTGCTAGATATGTATTACATGTTTTTGTAACAACCATTACCGTTTTTAGGTTAAATTTATTACCAAAAATCCATTGTAGTTAGCAATGATGGATATTTCACAATTTCGTCGTTTTTCTGAATATTTCAGTAGACATTTGCAATATAATATTATGTCTATATGAGAGTCGTCTCTGGCACCGAGATAAAATTCCCGAGCCCTGTTCATACAATATGTTTCATTTATACAGTGTCCAAAACAATTTCTTCTATCCTCGTAAATTAAATATATAATAGTGCCTTACGTTCCCTACATCCAGTTTATTTCGATTAAATGGGCACATCCTAAGTTTAATTTGTTTAAGTTTTATTTTGTAAGTTTATTTTGTCCTTGCTTCATTATTCAATACGGCCAAATGGTTTTTCCTATGAACATGTGATAATATAGTTTTGCTAATAGACTGAAACTTTGATCAATAATTGTACTGTTTATTATTAATCTATTGAGATACTGTAGTGGTATTGGTAGGACTACTATGACGTTTCACTAGTGACAATGAAGTTCTATTAAAAGCACGTTAATGTGCCTCTGAGCATTGCTGTAGAAACATTTTCTTAGGAAGAGTTTCATTATAACTTTTTTGTAAAATCATCAGAAAATACAAAGGTCTTTGAAATATGACCGAAAATATTGAAAAACTTATATTAATGGATACCCAAATACAATTTTACACTATTTTCACATGATATCTGATTACTGCTACGTGAGGTTTAGGCACAAAGATGCATCGTTTCATATTATGTTTTAATTTGAACAAAGAAACCGCATCTGTTCAATAATCACGGTATAATACAACCTGTAATTTATGTTTTTAAGTTTCATGTAGTTTTTTTTTCATAAACAATTCCTGAAATGTTTAATAACAAAACAACTTTCTTCTTGCTTCACCGTCAATGGGTAATTGAAACTTTCTTATGACATTTTAACTTCAATTTACATTGATAGTTCTTCAGGCAATATACCATATGCTGTTTACAAAAACTTTTATACTAGTGTAATTGATTGTAGTACTACGAGGGAACAGATGAAAATGTAATTAAGTAATTTAAAAGTAAAGCGAAAATAAAAGTAAAATGATTACTTCGCAATGATTATTATCATTTGTTATTAATTATACTCTTCGCAAGAACGAAGAGTATTGTATGTGCAAGTACTTTTCTAAAACCGTTAATATAGACAAGTTTTTTATATCACTATGTTAGTGATCGAATTCTGATAACCTGCAAAATACACTTCTGTCTGTCCACCGCCCAAATTTGTTAAATAATCTTGCTTAATTTAAGAAGAATGATCAGATTGAAGGACAGTGAGCTTGAAGTAGAAACCTATTATATAAAAGAAAGTTACCAGTAAAGATATTGAACATTTTAATAAAAATGTGGATGAAACGTCTGAAAGATTAAAAAAACCTTATTGCATAAAAGAAAACTAAGATTATTGCATAATAAATTGACAAGACTTTTGCCAAGCAAGCTGGGATCGTTGGGAGATAACTAAAATTTAAAAAACTGTGAAAAATATCTTTTAGAATATTCAACGATTATATAAAAACTCTAATAAACCGGCTTAGAGTTTAATGTTTACATCTAGTTTGTTTCATTGTATCAATCAGATATTACCAAATTGATTATAAAAGTTTTTTTTGTTATGTACAAAACTTTTTTTTTTTAACTATTTAACGTCGGCCTATTTCCGAACCTCTTCCCTTAAGAAGAGTAGGGATCTTTTACTTGCCTAACATTTAATAGACAAGGGACCGCCTGCTTTACATCGCCTCCGAAGGACGTAATCCTCGTCTGAAATTACGTAACTTCCGCGTATACACTGATATACAAGCCGCTAGAAGGTGGGACGAGAACGCTGTATTTCCCAAGATGGGACCCCATCCAAGTACTAACCGCGCTCGACGTTGCTTCAACGGAATATCGACTGATATTCACATTGAAGTCGCCTCTACGCTCGCTCCATGTACAAAACTTAATATTACCTTGAAAATGTTATTTCACTTCATTGTAAGTTTAATGTAATTTTCTTTCAGAAATCTGAAACGTTATGGATTTTACTCAGTCCCACAAAAAATTCAAAAGTTCTGATCCCTGAACGCTTCCATAATATTCCCATGTATTTTTCGACGCTTAATAAGAATCTGGTAATAAAGAAAGCTGTACAGCCTCAAGTTTTTGAGGTACATCTAAAAATAACCCCCCAAAATTGGGTAAAACCACCATAAGCGTTAGGATAGAATGAATGGATAGAAATATATTGTGGAAAACGTGAATAACGTACAGTTTACGTATTCAGCGATCAACTTCCCAAATATCAAGATGGAAGAGACGTAACGGCAACACTGCGGGTGGGAAGGAATCCCGGAGAACAGTGGCACGAATCGTGATTTTTTTCGTTCAAAATTATCTAGAGCACTTGTTTCGCAACCGATTGGGATAATTTTTTTTTAAATACTCGTTATTTAATTTCCAAAAAAAACGTAAGAGAGCCAATTTTTGAATTATGCTAAGCAAAATTATTGAGCTTCGCCAAAATGGCCATTTTTTTTACATCTTAATAAAACTTACAAATAAAAACTTTTTTCTTATCTAATTTACATAAATCTTATTACTCGAGGGTTTTTGAGGTCGCTGATTACGAATATGATATTCAAATTGTCATAAACCAACCTGCAAGATGGCGGAATTAATGGCGGCTATAAAATGCTAAAAAATGATGGAAAATGAAATATTTCTTGTTAAAGTTGTAACAAAGCTATGTTCGCCACCTATGTTTGAGGCATTTAAACTCTGACCGGCTTCGTTAACTGCCACATTAATATATAGAATCTACCCACTTAAAGGTAAAAGCACACAGTTTTAGTATTAAACATACCGAGCGCACTACTTACACCTCGCCGACTATATTTGCGTAGACATTATCGTATACCAAAAAGTAACTAGTCTCTAATTGAGCGAGTACAGCGACAGCCAAGGCAGCGAATAGATTGTGATATTTAATTCCTTGTCTTGAACTTCTTAACAGTAAAATAGTGTGTACTTAAGAGAACATATTTACCTAGAATAACCCAGTGCCAAATATGACACGAAAGAAAAAAAAACCCTCCCATAAGGTTGGAATTCAGACAAACACAAGCCAAACTAGCATGCAAACACACACCTCCGATTCAGATCATTCAACAAACAAACACAAAAACACCATGCAAAACACCGAACAAAACAACTCGCAAAAACTACAAGGAAACATCCAGGTACATATACTTACTACTGAGGCTAATACACTTAATTTAAACAATATAATAACTAACCCAGATACTAATCTTATTAATACAATATTGTCATCCCACCACCTATAATTACACAAAATATCTCTATCTTAGATCAAGATATAGAGCAGATTAGGGAAAATACTGATGTGTCTAGCGATGGTGAAAACTACGATGCACCGCCGGTGGACTCTGACAGATCATTGTTATCCACCAAATCCAACCCCATAAAAAAATATAAAAAAGCACCCAGACGAACTAGGATCGAGGTTACAACCCCACCCCCAGATTTAAAAAAAAGTAGATCTAGGTCCTCTAGGTCCCCTAGGTCCAGATCCATAGAAAAAATGGAAACCTTCCACCCTAAAATCCACCCTTAAATAAAAAAAACCAAAAAGTCCACAATACCCAAAAACAACGAAAATACCGAAAAACTCACCCCCACCGTCTCCCCTAAAAAACCACCCCCAACCACCCCTTTCGTTATTTCCTCTGAAAACGACATTATCATCTCAAATCCCACCCCCTCTACCTCCCACCCCCAAAACATCCCCACCAACCACCAACAACCCCCCATTTCACTCGTAATAACCGTCCTCAACCCTCCAGTCACACAACCTCAAAATACCCAAACTACCACTATCACAAAATCCCAGCCAAGACCTACCCAAACCTTACCCCCTGCTATCCACATTTACACGAAGGACCACAAAAAAACAATGTCATTTATTAACTCTAAAGCGTCAGAGCAACCCCAATACAAGTACAGTAATACCTCATTAATTTGCTATCCAGGAGGTCCTAGAGACCATAACATAATTTTAAAAACTCTACAAACTAATCAGATTGAATTTTATTCTTACAACAGTAACCAGCTAAGGCCTGCCAAGGTAGTAGTAAAATATAAACCTTTAGATATTACTGACCAGGATATAAGAGAGGATTTAAATCCAAAAAATTTACCTCTAATTGATATAGGAAGACTTATGCAGCCTAAGAAAGGACTCAGAATCCCTTCTAACATTTTAATCCTCACAAAACCTAAGCAGGCCTTAGACAGATATTATACGCTGGGAGAACTCTGTTTTTACAATGATATGCTCCTAAACCCAGGGTAGACAACCCAACGAGAGACCTACCCGCCCCTGCACAGAGACCAAACAACAGACAGACACAAGACAACCCGACTAATACAAACAAAAAACAGACAGACATACGACTCCCCCCCCCCCCCCCCCTGTCTCAGGAGACAGCCGACATAGTTTCCACGCAAAACGTGGAAGCTTGGAAAAATTTTAGGGCCTGGCAATAACAAGACAGACAATCACAGTCACAACCCGACACTCGTCGTAATAACGAAGAGATAAACCCAGAAAATACTGAAAACCCCTTACGAGAAATACTGAACTGCTTAAAAACACATTAAAAAACGTATCTCAATCAAACAAAAGATCCCTTGGAGAAGTTGTTTGTCATTCTTGAATATGCCACCCAATTTTTCTAATGGCCTACAAAAAAAAAAACACCTAACTTTTATGCAGTTTAACTGCAATGGGATCTCGAGACAGAAAGGTAAGCTCGAACATGTGCTAGACGAACATAAAATTGATGTCTGCTGTCTCTGCGAGACAAATCTAAAATCCCACATGGCATTTACTATTACTGACTACAGCGGCGGCACGGCGGTGCTTGTTAGGAACAACATTAGACTTACTCAAGTACAATTACCAGCCTTGACATCACTTGAAGCTAATGCCATTACACTACACCTGCCACGCGGAGATATACTGGTTATCTATGCGTATAAAAAACCACAAAGTATTTTAGACCCTATAGACTTAGACAAACTAAAAACTATACACCCAACTTTTGTGCTGCTTGGCAACCTAAACGCCAAGCACCCCATTCTCTCCCATTCCCAACACGTCGGGTAATGTTCTGTATAACTATATAGACATCTACCCGATGCATACCCTAATAGCACCCCATCTCCCTACACGTCCTACAAGCCGATCAATCATAGACAAGGAGGTTTTGAGGAACCTCAACTGCCCCTATGACTGCCAAACACTAAGTGCACTGTCTAGTGATCACTACCCTGTACTCACTACGTTATACTTACAAGTACAATGCACCCCCAAAACTAGATTCCCCCGGGAACGCGACTATGATTGACCGGCTTATACCACCTATCTATCCCAAGTATCCCCAACAACCCCCCATGTGATACAATCCCTGGGATCGACCAAGCAGTGGAAAAGTTGACAACCCTAATACAAGACGCACTTACACAAAATATACGTTATGTTCCATCTAAATCACATAGACCAAAATTACCACAGAAACTAGTGGATCTTATTCAAACAAAAAATCGATTACGCGATTACACGAGACCAGAAATATCACTCTTAAGCCCAGGATAAATGCACTTAAAAGGCAAATAGGCGCGGAAGTTAAGGAATTCAAACTAAAATCGATAGAGAAGCTAGTTGCTTCCCACCCCGACGATCCATATTTTGCCCCTCGAATATTCACACGAAAACCTGTACAATTACACTTACCACCCAAGCTGGCGTAGCGACGACTAACTCGGAGAAGGCTGTAACATTCTTCGATTACCTCATATCGTCTTCCAACCAAACCCCATACCTCAAACTACCCTTAACCTAGTCCTACCTTACACCGAATCCCTCAAACAAACCACCCTTCCGACTGGTACGGAATCGATATTCTTTAAGCCATCTGAAATTAGGGCAGCCATTAACACTATGCACCCTAGGAAAGCTCCTGGCCTCGACAACATACCAACATTTGCATTGAAGCATCTACCTATTGCTGCTAACATGTATCTCACCAGGCTTTTTAATGCCTGTATGGAATCTGTTTACTATCCCGCGAAATGGCGGATATCGAAAATAATTAATATACCTAAGCCAAATAAAAACAAAACACATCCCTCGGGATATAGACCGATTAATTAATCTTTGGCTAAAATTTTTGACTTACTTATTAAGTCGACTCCAGGAGCACCTAGAAGCGGCAAACACCATAAATATTTATAAATTCGGTTTTCGTACCAGTCATTCAACAACCCAGCAACTCTACCGAGTTGGAGAAATCGCTACGACCAACTTCAATCGAGGTCTACAAACAGGGTTTGTCGCCTTAGACCTCGAGAAAGCCTTCGACAAAGTTTGGCACCCTGGACTGCTCTACAAACTCCATATCGCGGGCTTTTTGACTCGCATCATTAAAATGATCGAGTCATATATCTCAGATCGCCAATTTCGAGTTGCAGTTAATCAGGAGTGCTCTCCTTTACAACCCATCCTCTCCGGCATCCCCTAAGGGTCATCCCTTGGTCCAATCCTGTATAAGATATACACCAACGACATACCACCCCCTAACGATCACAGAACTACCCTGTGTTTATTTGCGGGCGACACCGACTTTTCATCCACTTCCAAGGATACGGATATAATGACCAACCTGTTAGAATCACAAACTAACATAACTATTGACTTTTATAATCACTGACATGAATAAAACTCAACCAACATATTGTACAAAACGTAGAGCCATTATCAACACTAAGATTAATATACAAGGCCAATCATTAGACTGGCACGACAAAATTAAATACCTGGGAGTCACTCTAGATAGGAAATTAACATTCAAAGCCCATATAAAAACATCTTCGGTAAATACTAACCTCCCAATTATACCCTATTATTAACCCCCCCCCCCCCCCCCCCGGTATAGCGAACACAATATACAAATCCTACCTTAGACCTATCCTTACCTATGCATCCCCAATTTGGCATCCCATCACTTATCAAAAACAAATCCAAAAAGCCCAAAACAAAATATTACGCATAGCAAATAACCTTCCTTTCTACACTCCCCTCCAACTCCTACACGATATATCCGGTGCCCCCACCATTTCCAACTTTATCCTAAACAGGCTCCTACGCAACTTCGCAAACACCCTAGTATCATCCAAAAATCCCGTTTTTTCTAACCCACTCACATCCAAATTCGCCTCAGCCCCTAAACATCCCTCCCTTAATTATATATTCACCCCCTGACAAAATCTGTAAAATTGTTGATTTGAAAAAAATACTAAAAAAATATAAATAAACACAAAATACAAAAAAAAATAAAATCAAAGAAAAACAAAGAAAACCTAAAATACTACTACCAAATAAAAAAAAATACATAAAAGAAGATCAGAGCGTAAAAAGAGCCATACACGCAATAAACACTTACAACAAAAGAGCCAACACGTGGACAGCACACCCTAGTTTAAGACAAACCATAATTATATCATCCAAAACAAACTTGTAATATAACCTAACTAACACTTTAACCTCAAAACAAAAACTTAAACCAAACAACTACGCTATTCGCCTCAGAGCAAGCCATTTCAAGAAGACATACAACACACCGAGACAAGCATCAAGATAGATGGAAAGTCTCAAGCAGCTGCACAAACTACGAGAGTCTAATTGAGCAGAATTAGATTCTCCTCCAGTTTGTTTGAGTACCAACAACCCGAAACCGAAATAAATCTGTTTCAGCATACAGGAATAAGTTATACTTCTAAATTGTAATCATTTTGACTACAGTCCGAGCGCATAGGCCTTACTATGCAGATCGTTGAGTGCAAGTGGGAAACCCAGTAATAAACGATCCGCAAGAGTAAGAAATAGTTTTCTTATTACCGCGAATACCTATGTACTGCAAGAGGGAAACCCAGGAGTAAATAGTACGTTTTTTTAGTTCCCGTTATAGACCTATCCGGTTCCAGGAATATCTTTCGTTTGCCATCGAAGGGATAACTTTTCATAACCGTCATCACAAACGAAAGTAATTCCACCGATAGTCTTGGGTTTAGTTTGAGCTTAGTCCTTAACCGCTACTTTATCGCATTTCTATAGCTCCGTTTTTTTTTCCTTAATAATTTATTTGCTTACTTGCACGTTATAGATAACATCTCCGCTACACTGCTTGCGCTTTGCCTTTTGTTATTTGCTTTACTTTTGAACATGGTATCACTTTACCTTATCTTGCTAAATAAATCTTGCTTTCCTGTTGTTTTCTAAATTGGTTGTTTTATTTATACACTAGTCGCCTGATCAAACTCTTCTTCACTGATAATTACCCTGGTAGCGTGTTTCAACGCTTCTAATTCTGAAACTGGCTCTCGAGTCCGTAACCTTCCGTTACTCAGGGGCGTCATATTGACGGCGTCCGCCGAAAAGCGTGTCACAAAGTTTATGCTGAGAAGTTTTGAATATTTCTGATAAGTACTTTTAAGTTAAATTAGACTGAATTTTAAGTTCTAGAAAGAAATTCAAGATGGCAAATCCAATAAAGCAATAACACGATAAAGCTAACTTAAAAATAAATTAAATGCATTAAATTAAATAGGCTATTCCTAAGAATTATTAAAAAATTTAAAAAGGAGCAAATTTTCTAAAATTTCCAAATATATCCAATATGACTGCCATACATTAATTATCAATCTTGAATATGCAATTCAGTCCTCCAATAACTTTGAACATAACCTTAAGTATGTCATATTAATATTTCTTTTTTTATCCGCTAATAATTTTATTTAAATTTATTAAGGATAATCAACAATTAAAAAACTAACAACTCAATTGGAGTATTAATAATATTTTTGGCTGTAGCGCAAAAATTTGGGGGTATACGGGTTGTTTTATTATCGGATTCGGATTCAACGTCTAAAAATACATTTGAATATTGTAGGGATCAGAACTTTCTTTTTTGTCGGTCTTTGTTACTACTTTTCTACTTAAAAAATTGTTTCAAACGTGAGAGATGCATTGAATATTGCAGTTTAAGATCTTGCACATCACGTATTTTTGTATTGAATCAGAAAGCTTTGCAACATATTCCTCTAAAATTATAATAGAATATAGTTTATATCAAACATGGAGATCAATCTGTATGTCTCAAATTCAATAGAAAGCATTCTACTATACTGTTCCAAAGAATGAAAATGGCAAATCTAACAGAAGTTACATATTTAAAAGTTATTTGGACACAAGGCGAGCTGCTCCAACTCGATGTAGGAACCCGAAAGATGATGCATCTCAACAGAAATTTGCATCCAAAATCGTCTGTTCCGCGGTTGTATCTCTCACGACAACAGGGAGGCCGTGGACTCTTGAGTTTGGAGTATCTACATGGCAGGTTGGCTCTGGATGGAGCTTGCAAGATCATCCGGGTTCCCTTCTCTGCATGGTTCGCGACCATGAAAATGTAGGGATAGGAGAGTTCTTATTTAAGGCAGCCGATGAACTTGGCCTCGACGTTGACATTGAGCAGGTAAACGCGGGCTCTGAGCTGGAACCCGCTCAGCTAAAAGCCCATACGAAAGCAGCAGAACAAAGCAAATTCCTGCAGCTGCATAAAGATAAGCCCTTGCATGGAGTCTTCTATAAGAATATTGAAGACTGGGGCTTATCTGAGAAGCTGACCTTTGCTTTCCTAAGGTCAGCTGGGCTGAAGTCTGAGGCAAGCCATTATGGCTTGCGAGGATGGTGTCTTTAACACGTTGACTGCCATGAGTATTCAATTGAATACACATTAGGTGGGTCCAAGGCGCCACATATATGTATTAGAATACACAATCTACATTTAAACACATATGGCAAAAAATACTCGTAGCCTGGAGGACCCAACTACTGAACATGTTAACACACTCGTCTATCGAAGTCATGTCTTGGATATAGAGGTCCTTGATGTAAACTGTAGGGCCTGCCGAAGGGCGCCGAAGACACTTATGCACCTGTTGTCAGCTTGTCCGACATACGCTGTTTCGGCCTATATTCACAGATATGATGGAGTATTACGAGTGCTGTACTATCATCTGCGGCATTCATATGGGATAGACGAGACACCAGTGCTGCCTTACGCTTCGGGGGATATTGATTCCGTAGTGGAGAATGGGCGGTCTCTAATTTATTGGAATTACTCGTTTCCCACCCTCAGGCAAATACAGGCCAATAAACCTGATGTAGTCCTCCTCGACCACCAACTCAGGACAAGGTTTGTCATTGAATTCTCCGCCCCAGGGGAAATAAACACTGTTCTGAAAGAGGAGGAAAAACGGACTAAATATCGAGATCTTCTCTTCGAACTCCGCAGACTCTATCCGGACCACACTGTTAAACTAGTGGTTCTTATCATAGGATGTCTCGGTGGGGTGAGACGCACACTGATTTTGGAAATTTGTGAAAACACCGAATAAGCTATATTGTTGATAGGGTGAAATCCATTTTGACATCTGGAAATAATTTGGTATTATGTTAGATATGGAAATATTTTGTTATAATTATTTTGCATATGACACTGAATACAGTAATAGGCCTATAATTATCTATTATGTGAAGATCAATATAGTATATACAAAACAAGTCACTTTACAATTTAGCGATTACCCTTTGTAATGAATATGGTTCAATTTGAGAGTTGTCGTTTCTGGTTATAATATACCTATTTGATTAAATCAAATAGGTATAATAAGAACAGTGTAAACGAGAAAAACATGCCCATTAAGCTTTATGAACCACTACGCATTCCACAGAAAAGAGTTCAATTTTATCGTTCCAAATATGGATGTTATTCCTAATAAAAGTTGTTCAGGTCTTTTAAAGACTCGGTGTATTATTAGTACATCAACCTTGCATGTTTTCACGATCAAGTTCATTGATTATAACTTGCAGTATCTTTGTCCTTTCAAGGACTTAGATAACTTTCCATTTCATGTAACATAAATTTTCCTGGGTAAAGAGTTATTATTATCCCCATTCTTATTGACATGTTTATGTTTAACTTATAATCCGCATTGTGAGATTTATGTAACACTTTCTCTTATTTTATGAACGGAACTCAATATTTTATGATTTGCGAATAACTGCATAGAATTAAGAACTGGTGAGAGATTTGGATCAAAGAGGAATAATTAAAGAAATAAAATGTTAAAAAATTATTATTAGCAATACAATATAATCAATCTTTTAAAAACTGTCAAAAATATATCCAAATATTTAAAAATATTATTTTATTAAGTAATAATCAGTATAAAGTCATTTAAACATTTTTTTTTATTTATCACTCTATATTGCTACAAGTTTATTACCTAGTAGACAAAAATAGACAAGAGAATAACCTTTTTATTCATAAATGCAGCCAGAAGTATATTGGTATGCAGAACGACGACTCTTTAAATACAGATACATGTAGTGTACAAAGTAGTATTGGTAATGCCACTTTGGAACATAATATTAATGATGAAAGTAGCGAGGAATTTCGTATAGTAGATTATTCAGAGAATTTTGATTCCGACGCGCAATCTGTTAAAGAGGTAGATAAAGTAAAAAGAAAGAGAAGATAAAAGTGCCTAGTATACAAGACTACTTGAGTTTATGAATAAAATAGAAAGAAAAGAGAGAAGATCTGACATATTTAGGAAGAAAGAAAATAAACAACACCTGGGATAAAATACAAAGGCTCCTAGGACAATTCAAGGTAGTGCAACTGTCCAAGGAAAGAGAAGAGTAATATTAAATGTCTTGCTATAACAGTCGATGACAGAAAAGGTATCTTCAATGCTTTTTGAAAAATGACTTGGAGGGGAAAAAATATATGTGGACGGAGTACAAATCTTACCGACAGAACAGATTCTTCAGTATCCAGATGAGATTATTCGGTAATTTATAAATTGAAAAAAGCTGAAGAATTAGTAAGAGTATGTAAGACAATGTTGGTGCCTGTTAAATTGAAAGAAATTTGTGAAAAATCATTTCAGTTTTGTTGAATCAAACGATGAAAATGGATTACCAGCTGCTGATAAAGGGACAAGTTCGTCCTTTCTCGCAAGAAAATAAATCATTTAATGATTTTCTCGACAGATTACCGGTGATGAAATCACATTATTCATAATAATTTAATTGTATCCGTTAGCTGCTGCAGTTTTGTAGAAGAATTAGAGAATAAACGTTTAACTCAAAAAAAAAACTCTGTTTATTTCTTGAAAAGCTTCCAACTCCTTAATTTTCCAATAAAAACTAACATTTTTCATTAAAATACTGTCTCTTAATTACAATTTTATAATATATTTGCTCAATTTTGCAATTTAGGTTTAAGAAAAAATTGTAGCGTTTTTATTGTCTCCTGTAACACCAGCGTTTCTGGAGTTGGTAGGTTTGCAGTTTAAGCCATCGACATGAAAGTTTTCAATAACTATGCGGAAGAGAACTCACCAAAGCACTGTATCATCAGCTATTTGGTGACATCAGCCTATCGTTTTTTAGTGTGTCTTCTTGGCTTCTTGCAATCTAGTTTTCCCTGAACTATCAACCGTTCTATACTGTTCTCTCTTAGGTTGACGTGATAGATAAATAGACCAATAAACCAAGTTATAATAGTATAGGAAAAATCAAACGAGGTTCCTCCGATTGAACAGACATATTTCAGATACATAGTTTAGAGTAAAGTAACAAATAGATACAACAAATTTAAGATACAAAGTTTACAAGATATGACAACAACAAATTTAGAAAGTTTAAAACGTATGTAAGAATGATATACATAGAGGTACTAGGGATTGCATTACCGGTTAACCGGTTAACCGGTTAACCGGTTAACCGGTAAACAGGACTAAAAACACACGACGATAATTACCGGTTATTTTAATTTTTTACCGGTTATTTCTGTAAATTCTTAATATGTCACGTATTCAACGTTTCTATTTATGTCAGTGACTAGTATTCACTAAATATAGAGTGACTGTCCCAACACTGAGCACTTTTGGCAATAAATAAATAATATTATAAAAAGTAAAACCCAAACACCAAGCCCTAAGGAATACAAGTAAGAGAGACATTGACAATATCTTGCGACAGGAAATTGAATATTTCACTGCCTCAAATATCCGTGGAAAACATTTAGAAGAATGTTATTACCAATTCTTATTAACTTATCGACCTACCAATATCGATAGAGGAAGGGCATTTTCAGTTGGTGGTATTCTATGCACAAATATCAGACGACTAACAGATACAGCTTTGAAAAACTAGCCCTTTTAACGGGCTATTTTAAAAAATGTTGTATTTTTAGATTTGGTATTCAGTAAATGCCCTATTTGACTTTATGTTTGTAATTTTTGTTATTTACAGAATAATTGTTCATTTAAATTTATTTCATTTATATTTTTTCCTTTTGATAAAAAAACCTTTGGTTTGTTCATTATAATAATAATAATAGTAATAATAATACATTTATTTTACTCAAAGTAAATATGGCACAAATTGAAATGTAGAGTTCTTCTTCCATTTGCCCAAATACAAATAACCTAAATGTAAGATTATAAAAAGGTTATAAAAAAATATTAATACATATAAATCTAAAATTTCAAGAAAAAAATAATTATTATTTTATTTGTTAATATTCAGTAATGAATTGTAATAATCTAACAAATGTTATATTTTATAATAATAACAACAATAATAACAACAGCAGCACTCAGACATGCGAGCAGGCAAGGGGAACGGGCAGACCCCGCGAAGCGAAGCAAAAGGTTAAAAGTAAATAAAATTATATCGGAAAAAGAAAAAGAAATATACGCCCATCCACAACGCAGCATCAAGTCTCCTGCTTCTGATCAGCCAAAATGTAATTTTTGACAACTTTAATAAAAAAAATTTTTGATTTATATTGTTTATATTCATTTGGAAGTTCATTCCAAAGATGAGATGCAAAATACGTACATGATCTTTGAAAAATCGCAGTTTCATGCTGAGGCACCAAAAAATTTTGTATGTATCTTGTATTATGCAAGTGATCTCGTGAAATTAACTTATTTTTTAAGTACTGAGGTTCGTCATTATGAATTATTCGCCAAATAAGTGTGAGCATGTGTAAACGTCTGCGGTTTTCCATGTTTAATATGCTATGTTTATTTAGATGTGGTGATATATGTTGTCTATATGGGATACTGTAAATATAACGCATACATGAATTTTGAAGTTTTTGAATTTTCTTTTTTGCTGTCGCCGATAATAACTTTCCATATACAACATCACCATAATCAACTAAATATAATACGAGTGAATCACAAAATCTTGATTTACACACTCTAGATATGTCTTTCGCAAAACTGTATAATTTTTTCAATCGACTGTAAGCGAATTTCAATTTGGAAAAAATATGTTTCTCAAAGCCTAATTATATTAATTATACGTATATAAAAATGTTTTTTGTTAAATTTAGATAATTTTGTACATGGAAAAAGACAATTGTCATTTTTGCCACCCTAATCATTAATTCTAAAAATTACCGGTAAATACCGGTTAACCGGTTATTTACATTTTTATTTACCGATTTACCGGTTATTAAAACTTCCGGTAAATTGCAATCCCTAAGAGGTACATACAGTATCTAACCTAAAATGATGAACAAGTATACAGAAATTAGGGCCAGTTGTATAGGATACATTTAAACTTTAGTTTAAACCCAAGTTTAAACAAAAGTTTAATCCAAAGTTTAAACTAGATTAGCTGCAATATGCTGCTTGTACATCTTGTAGTTAATTTAAGCGAACATTATTAAAATATCAATACTTCTTTTCATTATTACTGACAGTTGAGAACCAAATTGTGTGCTAATTAAATTGTAATTAGGTTATAATAGTTATATTGCGAGATATGTTTTGTAGTATGCCGTATTTTGTTGGTTGGAATAAAAATAGGTCCAGTGAAAGGAAGGACTGCACAATATTGAGGTTATAAAACCATCACACCACACTTAGGTGTCAATCAACCCAAGTTTAACTGTAGCTTGTAGTTTAAACTAAACCTATACAACTGGCCCTTTTAGGGCGGGTTTTATAGGTTCAGATTAAAATTAAGAAGTTTAATTAGAAGTTTCACCTAGAGGTTTATATTGTAGATTTTAGTTTTTTGTAAAATACCGTTTTATAAGCGTTTTTCAAGATCGTCAGTGTTATTGTCATAGAACCTCCCAGAATCGACCTAAGTCGAAGAATAAATAAAAACTTCGACTTAAGAAAAAATGTATCAAAAGATAATTATTTAGAGCATAACATATTTAAGGCATCAGCGCCGAAGACTGGCACAAAAGGACTCATACACGCTCGCAGAGAAACAAGGCACTTATTTCCTTATTCCTTATTTCTCTGTGAGCGTGTATCAGTCCTTTTGTGCCAGTCTTCGGCGCTGATGCCTTAAATATGTTATGCTCTAAATAATTATCTTTTGATAACTTTGTCCCAAGTCGAAGTTTTTATTTATTCTTCGACTTAGGTCGATTCTGGGAGGTTCTATAACAATAACAGTGACGATCTTGACAAACGCTTATGAAACGGTATTTTACAAAACACTAAAATCTACAATTTAAACTTCTAGTTAAACTCTAGTTTAATCTGAACCTATAAAACCGGCCCTTAATGGAAAATATAATATACTAATACAGAGACATAGCAAAAAACACTATACAAAACTATACCTGAACGTCATGTATTTAGAAACACTATAAATCCACACATTGTCTAGTAACATATTATAGGTTGTTGTTTTGAATTATTTTAAATTGTTTAATTGACTCATTTCTAAATTTAACTTAGGGCCGGTTTTATAGGTAGAGATTAAACCAGAGGTTTTAACTGAAGTTTTACTGGAGGTTTAAATTGTAGATGTTAGTGTTTTGAAATTATCAATTTATAGGTACTTGTCAAGATCATTCATCGGTTTCGTCTTTTTTATACATTGCCTTGCTAAAATTTTATAGTCAGTCTTTAGAACAGGATATATAATGACTGCAGTACCGGACTGGCCGACATTAGTTCAGTGAGATTTCTAGGGGGGTGGGCCCGATTCACAATTGACCCTGCTTGTGAGGAGGGGTGGTTGTGGCTCTTTGGCAGACGTAAATCCTATAAAACAGGGAGAGGGAGAAAAGAGAGAGAGAGAGAGAAAATATATACAGGGTGCGCCACTCAAAACTCCCCAGACCTGTAACTTTTTTATTTTTGAAGCGATGACCATGTTGGGCACATTAAATTGTAGACATTTTTAAAACCTTTAAACATGCGTATAGTGATTAAAAAAAAATTGAAAAAATTTTGAGGAAATGAAACTTAATTTCTTTGAATATTTTTTTACCTCACCCTGTACATGAACTGTTTTAATGTTTTCTTATAAAGGTTTTAATTAGCTTCAATTTATGTTATTAAAAAAAAAATTTTTTTTAATAAAAATTTGCAATTTCTCCTTTAGTACATTTAAAAATATTTATTTCTTTTGTTTCTTGTTGCTGTTTTGTTACGTTGAATATTATTTGTGATATATCTTTTACAAATAAAGCACAAAATTATTAGTTACATTCTTTTCAAAGTTATTTTAAAATAATTCAGTTTGGAATCGGAAAAAGTGTTTTTAATTTATTTCTCTAAAACCAAAAAGAATTTCCAATATGACTTAATAACATAAATTGAAGCTAATTAAAACGTTTATAAGAAAGCATTAACGCAGTTCATGTACAGGGTGAGGTAAAAAAATCTTCAAGAAAATTAAGTTTTCTTTCTTAACAATTTCTTCAAAAAATTTTTTTTTAAATTACACTATACATATGTTTAAATGCCTTAAAAATATCTACAATTTGATGTGCCCAACATGGTCGTCGCTTAAAAAATAAGAAAGTTACAAGCCTGGGGAGCTTTAAGTGGCGCACCCTGTATACAGGGTGGACCATTAATAACAAACCATAGTCCAAGGGTAGTTTCTTTGGACCAAAATATGAGGATATAACTAAACATGCTTTAGTAAATTGTTGATTTGGAAAAAGATAGAGGGTGTCAAAATTGTATATTTTTTTCTTGTTTTTGCAATATCTCAACTACTTCTTGACCGATGTTCTCCCAATTTAAGTAAACAGTTTTTAAGCTAACAAACAATAATTTATGTATTACATCACGCTAGCCCGTGGAGGTCGCCTCATGAGCTATACCTGATGATGAATATTTTTTCTCTTTTTTTTATGAAACGTAGTGTCACTTTTGATTAGAAAATCTCACGCAGGAGTCATTTCTACGTAAAAAAGGTATATTTGATAAAACTTGATAATTCCAACCGTTTTCGAGAAAACTGCCGCATAGATCTTAAAAATTCTTTGAAAACAAATCCAATTTGAAAAGGAAAAATTGTGTTTATTGAAAAGTGCGCTTTGGTGATGTTTTAGTTCTGTCAAAATGTCAAATTAATGAAATTTTTTTTTTCGTCCAACCAGAAAGTACACCCTGTCTGGAGAAATTATTCGCCAGAAAGTAACGTTTTCCCGGGCTAGACCGGAAAGTGACATTAGAAATCGGCAATAGTATATTGTGTATTTAGGTGTGAAAGCAATACATTCCCGGACGACGATGCAAATTGTATTATAAATGAAGGAATTTGTATTAATGCATAACATTTCTTCATTACAAACTAACTGCTTACTAATAAATGCAATTTTAATGTGAGTTGGTTTGTCTGCGTGTATTTATTTACTGCCTAAAATATACATAAAAAACCGTACGAGAATGTTACTTTCCCGGCCTAGGCCGGGAAAGTAACATTCCCGTACGGTTTTGTTGATCGTTGCTTGGCAGCGGATCTTTTCCGGTCTGTTTTCTGATAGTTTCTTAGCAACGGACTAAAATACTGAAATTGTGCATTTTTCGATCTGAAATTGAGCCTAAAATGTAGACATTGCCGATCGATTTCAGAAAAAGCTTTTCCGATCCCTGTTATTCTCGTTGCTATGGAAACGAATTTATGTTAATTGTTGAGATAAGTGTCAAATAGATAAATACACTTGACTTTTACGAGTTTTCAAAAGTCAGTTCACAAGTTTTGGAAAATATGGATTCAGATTTTGAAGCGTTACAGGCATAAATTGAAGTTGTATAATAGTGTCGGTCGTAAAAATATTTTATTTATTTAGTTAGTATTGTTTGTCGTTGTATTTGTTAGAAAATTTATTGAAAAAATAATACAAAATTGATTGTGTATGAGTGTCGGCCGAAAAAAAAAAAAATGAACGTTACACAACCGAAAAAGAGTGTTTTGCAGGTCTCCCCCCCAAGCTTCCATCGGCTGGGTCGACCTGCAAAACACCTCTTTCCGGTCTTGTAACGTAAATTACTATTTACATCAATATTTAATTCATTTTCACTCTCATCTTCGCATTCTTTTCCAAAACGCCTTTAAGGGTTACTGACCAGAACAGATGTTTTATTACCACCTAAATAGACCAGTTATAGATATTTTATTGCTTGTAAACCTGTGACACCGCGTTGATTGAATTTATTCCATTTTTTATTTATTCACATTGCAGTAAATACGAAAATTTTAAATAAAAATGTGTTGAACCGGAAGGGCCCGGTAAGATGGAGGGACCCGGTGAGATTTTTCTCACTATCTCACCTGTCCAGTCCGGCACTGAATGACTGTACCTCCATGGTCGATGTCTTTGGCGGAGGAATTAAAGTTGAAAATATTTTAAATATTTTCAAAGTACATTTTTGGCGTACTTTTTAAAAAGTATGTGATTATTTTTTCCATACTTTCACTCTCATATCCTGGACCAAAATATATTTTACTAAGTAAAAATTAGGAGTTTCTTCGAATTTTTACCCGGTTGTGCCTAAGGTCTTATCGAACTCATAACGGCCCTTTTGGACTAGTCTGTGGCTTTGAAGTCTCTCAGACTCTTAAAAATGCCCTTTAATGAAATTTTTGCCTGTCGAATTTTTATTTCAGCTCCGTCAATACTGGAAGATTTTACAACAATCATCGCTTGATAAAAGGTCCTCAAAAATATCGAAAATGTCAATTTTTTACTACTTTTACTTTACGGAATATAGTATAGGTAGTTGTTTGTAGGTTATGTTACACTAAGTTGAAGTTTGCTTTAAGTTGAAATAATAAGATTGTTCAAAAACCCTGCACTATTTGCACCAGTGCAAACGTATCTCTTTTCAACTTATGTATAGTCTTACTTCTATTATCTGTACTGTTGCAGATAGTACAGGGTTTTTGAACAAATCTATTATTAATTCAACGTACGCGTGCACAAACTTAAGTTTGCAGTTTAATCGGTACCCGGTCTACCGTTTGGAGTTTAAACTTAAGATTGGCACTTACTGATGGGTATAAAACGTACCTTTCGACAAAACTACTATCAGATGTAAGATAAATGGAACTTATAAAACTGGCCCTTATTAGTGTATGATTTAATTCCTACAAAAATAAGGCTTTTCTCCTACATTAAGAAACTATGTGGGATTGGCAGTATATAATTTTGTCTGATTTCTTATTCGTGGTAGTCGACGTTAGTTATAAACTTATACATGTTTAGAAGGTATGCTTTTAGATGGCAGAGTATTTATTAACGTAATATTTTGTCGAGCTCCTCTATACATTTCATTGAATATATAAGGAATAAAAAACCAGACTGCGACCAACAGCTATTCTCCGGACTAATGCACCGCCGAGTGCTGAATTATGAATTACAAGCCTGACTGTGTTAAAGTGCGATAACTATCTATTGCCACTAAACGCTAAAGTTTCGATTGCAAGAAACACCAGTCAAAGACTTTATTCCTTATATATTTAAGAAAATGAATAGAGAAGTTCGACAAAACATTAATTAGTAAATATTATGCCTTCTAAAAGCATACCTACTAACTATGCCCATGTCAGAGCTACTGCTACTTCGATGGCAATGGACATCAGTCGCTAGATGGAGCCTGTCGCTTTTGTTGCATGTCGCGGTTTTATAAATCTCGTCATGTACGAGACCTACTGTCATGTACGGCCCTACCTTGCACTGGCTCGAAACTACAATCTGCAAGTGGTGTGGAGTGACTGGCACGAGAGCTCCTTAAGTAGAAATAGGTCTTTCGGCTGGTGTTTTCTGCAATCAAAACTTTAGCGTTTTGTGGCAATACATAGTTATCGCACTTAACGCGAGCTGTTGGTTGCAGCCTGATTTTTTATTACTTCCATATCCAGTGGAAGTATAGTAACGACAAAAAAAAAAAAATTGAAAATTTTTATTGTTTAAATAGGCTTAGAATGTCATGAAACGTCGAGATTTTAAGTTTGAGTGAAAAAATTTCTGTCTGTCTGTCGGTCTGCTGTAACTTTTTGTGCGCACGATTACTCTGGAACCGTTAAAGATATTGACTTGAAATTAGGTACACATATGTACTTTAACGGCATCTGGAACTAGATTATATTTTCATCTTATTCTGTTGAAGGGTTGGGGGGTAAATTGGGGTAAATGGGGTAAAAGGTAAATCAAGCTGGTAAGGGTATATAAAACTGGCATTTAGTATGTACAAGGGAAGCTAAGGTCTCAAAAAATTTTTTGGCATTAGTCACCCCCATTACCTCCCCCACCCCATTATTTAAGGGAATGAAAAAAAAAATGTGATTTAGTGTGTACAAGAACTAAAAACCTCAAAATATTTTTTTACTTCATCCACCCCCACTACCACCCCCTATCATAACCCCCACCCCACTACCGATGTGGGATATCGTTTTATAGTTTTCTGGGGTAGACGATTTCAAATATTATTTTATTAAAGTTCCATAAGCAATTATTTCCACATACAACATGTTTTCGTTGTGAGAGACTTGGATAGAAAATCTGGATGTGGAAGTAGTGATTCCTTGGGCAGCGGTTTTCCTTATATATTTATAGTCGAATAAAACAAAGCATTAAAAATACGATTTCAACGATTGTTTGAAAGGGAGAGGGAGGTGGGGGCAATTACTTCTGAACATCTGTATGTTATCAGAATGCTACAATAAAGTTTTGTCCAATCTGGAAGTGGGGCGTTTTCTAAATTAATTTTTAATTTTGTCTCGTTTTTATTTAATATCACGGGTTTTCTTCATCGAATTGAGCCAAACAAAAAATCTCGTTTCTATCAGTACGGTTGGTCAAAAGGCTAAAGCGTATTTTGTGAGAAATAATCTAGCCACTCTGTTTATCGTGTACTGAATTTGAACCCCAGCCTCAACAATGACAATATTGGTGTGTTTTTCTAAATATGTAACCTCCTTCTGGACAGACTTTGGATTTTGTAGTTGTTTACTATATGTGGTGTGTTTAAGTGTTTATGTTTTATCCACCTAGAGAATTTCTAATACGCTCACCTTACCGGACTTAGGTTCTTTTTAATTGAAAAAATAAAAGAGATCATATTAGGTTTAACTCATGTCTATCAAGTTCCTGAAGTTGCTCGACGAAGTTTGAAAAAAATGAATGATATTTCGAGATTTCTGTGCAATGAACGAAACCTTTTGGTATTAATGACATATCGCCGTTTCGATTTAGATATGTCGTTGTATTTATAGTAAATAAGCCTGCGGCACACAAGAACGAATTATTTCAATCTAACCATGTCTACGAAAGGAAAGTTAGCTCTGTCATTTAAATACATTTATTTCAATTTAATTTACGAGGTTTTAGTAAGATCGTTTGTCTGTTCGAGTTTCAAATTTTCCTTAATAAATTACTAGTCACCAATTGCCAAAGTATTCGACTGTGTTAAGGCCCGTAAACTTCTTCCACCTGAATATATTTATAGTAGTTTTGTTAACTCGCTTAACTTTCTGAATTTTGTTTCTCGGTTAAAAATTATTGACCATAGATGCTGTAGTTAATCTGAATAGTTGACTTTTAACGTAGTTGTCCTCCCGCGTTTGTTTAGCTTGTTGATTAGCCCTTTATTAATAAAATTGTACTTATTTATTTCAAATGTTTTAAAGTAATTTTTACTTCTATTTAATGTCCAATATATGTTAGCTTGTCAAATTCATGGTGAATTTAATTCTGATGTCGAAGTTACAAACTTGGTTCTAGTCGTTTTTTCAAAGTTTTCTTATTTGACTATAACAAATATGTTAGAAAAGCTAGCAGCTGCCTATTCATCAGAAAGAGGGAGCCCACAAATTGATCCTCTGCAAAGACCTTTCTTCACTGTAGCTATATGTGTCTTTATCGTACTGTCAATAGTGAAAGAGAGGTTTGCTTTTAACTGCGAAAGAGGCGCTGCGCTAGAGGAATAACCGTTTGTACTAAAAAGAGTGCAGGTTTGCAACACCATAAATAAGAGTATTACAACACATAAAGATGAATTGTGGCAAAATGCAAAATGTTAATCAAAAGGTATTCGCATTCGTCCACCCTCGGTCCGCAACTTCTTCTTGTTCTAGTTATGTTAGCAGTTGCCAAATAACAAAATTTTTGAAAAATTCACTAATGTCATGATTTATTAAAATATCGACTAGTTTCATACATAAAATCATGTAATTTCACTTGAAAGCATAGTCGTGTCACTTCCTAATTGATTGGTCGATTATACAGACACCAATATGTTTATACAATATAGTAGATTAAAATATTTATTCAATTTCAAATATGGACCTACACTCTCTTGATTAAACTATTTCATTACTGACGCAAATTGAAAGATAAATAGGTATAAAATAAATTTTCGTTCACGATCAGTCACAAAACATATTTGTATTAATAATGTCTTGTTCAGAATCATTGTATAGTTTTTGGTTGAATAAAATCCAAAAATATGAAGTAAATAACTGTTTCGTTTGTATATTTAAAACAACAATAGAAAGTGTTCCTTTTTTCATACCAATCAAGGGATTTTGCAAACATTCGATTAAAGCATATTACTCTAAAGAGCCGAATTTCCAAATTCATAAAATTTATTTATGGATATCCTACAGTATAACAATGCTGGTGATAGCAGGATTGACATGGAATGTTTTTCTTATAAAGACATGTTGTTCAAATAATAAAGTTGAGTGTTTAGTGGAAATATCTCATCAAATTTTCGGAGTATGTGGGTTATCTTTATCTTTATCTATTACATTTCAAATGAGGGTTTGGATAACGACCCTCAATAGCTGGTGTGACTTACTAGAAAGAAGATCATATTTTGGAATTGCAAATTTAGTAACCTCAACCTTTTGCAAGAAATTTATAATAAGATCATTCTGTTTGAGAACACTTCTATATTTGCTTTATTCCTTATATATTGGAAAAGCAATTTCCACATTATATATGGGTGGATTTACTTTACCTGTATTCTGTAAGATAGTAACATTATTTTGTGCAAATATATATTTTACCTTCGTTTTTATATATTCTCAACAAGCAATACTTGCGCGAAACCTAAGAAAATGTGTTGAAAAAGAGTTATATGAAAATATGAATAATGCACGATGCCAAGTCGGAGAACTGGAAGAGCTAATTCGCAAATATATAAGATTTGTTTTGGCAATGAGAAATATCTTTAAATATTCAGAGTATTTCTTACATACAGGAATAATGATTTGGACCATATCTTCAATGGCAATAGTGATTATCAATATTTATCTGTATATGATCCAATGGGGTGAAAAATATGATCTGGAAATGACTATATTAGGAATTCGCACAGTATGGGTAATCATAATGCTTATATATACTTTGAAGACAGCAGATACAGAGGATGTAGTAAGTTAATAGTATTTTATTTAGATTCTACACATTACAGAAAAATTATTTCAATTGTATTGACTGATATATACTGTGAACTACTTTGTATATCATCTAGATCAACAGCGAGACTGGTCTAAATTCCTTATGTTTGTCCTCGTAGAGCTTATATAGGTTTATAGTTACTGCAGCACACTTCTTATATATTTTTTAGTTATTTGAGCTTTTTACAGGAAAAAATATATGTAGTAAATTAAAACTGGTTTAAAATATATAGTTTTGAATTTCACATTTTTATTACTAGTTTTACGAGATGGTATACCTTAAATAGTTTAGGATTTGCCTAACTTACTAACTTCTATTAATTTTAACCGAAAATAATGATTTAATATATTTATTGTTGGTCTAAAATTAAAACAATTAAATATTAATACGTTTCAAAAAACCAGAAACAAAAGTTATTTCGCTTAACGTTTTGATATATATTTTTCTTAATCTGAGGAGTACCCCGCTCCTCTATCTAGGTTTTCATAGCGTTTCTTTAGAGATTCATATCGCGCTGGCCGAGTTCTGGACGAGCCACTTGAAAATACATAAAGCCATTTTTTTATTTGACAAATATCGTGCCAATCTCTTGGGTTCTAGCGACGTACAGTAAAAAATATAATTATACATCTAATTACAATACACAATGTAAATGTTACAACGTAAAAATATTAAATTTTTGAAATTACACTGATATCTGACAGAAACGATATTAAGTTCTTTACTTCATATCTATTATCAAAAATTATGCCCAAGCTCCTTTACGTGCCACCGTATATCTATAATGGTGTGGTAAGCACCATAGAATTTAAACTTGAAGTAGCGTCTTGTGCAGATCTGTCGGCTTGTTCGTTACCAAATACAAAAATTAAATCGAAGGCAGTTGACGTTTCGGAAAATAGTTATTTTTCCGTTATCAAAACTTTCACTTTTAAGCATATAATAGAAGTATAAAAACCAACCTCTGTCTGATCCTTTTGGCGCAGAGGTTTATTTTTATCAAAATTTTTAGATATTTTTACAGTGGCAAAATACCCAACATAAGAAATATTACTACAGTTTTGAACCACATTTGAGAAAATGAAAATGAGAAAATGAGAGTGAGAATTAAAAAAATTTATTTATGTCGCTTAACATTTTAATATACACAGTGTCCAAAAAGTCTGGAAACCGTCAAATATCTCGAGAAATACACATTGGATCCAAAAAAGAAAAAAGACGTCCTTAATAATTTTGAAAGGGCTATCCAATGATACCAAACGCGACCCCCTACCCCCTTGGAGTGGGGCAAGGGACAACTTTAAAATCTTAAATGGATACCCCTATTTTTTATTACAGAATCGGATCCTACGGCAAAAATTTAAAAGTTTGTCTGAAACGCTTTTTTCGATTCGCGACAGATGGCGCTCTAATCGCAAAAATATTTCTTTTCGTAATTTCTAAAAAATTCTACGTAAGAATGAAAAATAAAAAAGTACGAGTTCATTTTCTTGAAAAAGCCATTCAATGGTGTTAAATTTAATCTCCCCCCCCCCCCCCCACCACCATGGGGGAGGGAAAGGGGAGGGCAATTTTCAAATGCTAAATGAAAACCGTTATTTTTTATTATTCGTGAAAAATGTTTAATTTTTAAGAAATATTTTTTTTCGCCAAAACGTAATTTTTTTTTTTTTAATGAAATTAAATTGTTTGTTCACCAGACTCTACATCCGCCAATAAAAAATATGGGATTCCGTTTAAGATTTTAAGATTGCCCACCACTTCCCCCCTCATGGTGGGGGTGGAGGGGAAGGGGGGGTATTAAATTTAAACCATTGAATGGCTTTGTCAAGAAAATGAACTCGTACTTTATTATTTTTCATTCTTCTATAGAATTTTTTAGAAATTACGAAAAGAAATATTTTTGCGATACAGCGCCATCTGTCACGAATCGAAAAAAACGTTTCAGACAAAATTGACGTAGTTTTTGCCATAGAATCCGATTCTGCAGTAAAAGATTTTAAAGTTGCCCTCCTTCCCACTCCAAGAGGTGGGGGTGGGGGGTCGCGTTTGGTATCATTAGATAGCCCTTTCAACATTATTAAGGACGTGTTTTTTATTTTTTGGATCCAATGTGTATTTCTCGAGATATTTGATCGTTTCTAGACTTTTTGGACACCCGGTATATTTTTCTCAATGTGAGTAGTACCTCGCTCCTCGCTCGAGATTTCTGTAGCGTTTCTTTAGACTCATATCTCGCTGGTCGAGTTCTGGACGAGCCACTTGAAAGTATATGAAGCTTTCGACTCGTGGCTTTCGAACGGGAAGTACCCTTTTCAACTTACGTACTATTCTGTGGGCTGTTGACAAAGTAATAGTGAAAAACGTTTTAACCAAAGTTTTTTTTCTTATGATTTCATTTTTTATAATATCAATTTTTTCTCATGACTCAAACACTTAGAATAATGAAAAAGTATCTAATTTAAAGTTTTATTTGGAATTTTTTGATAAAATTCGTCATACAGAGTGTCCATAAACCTTTATTTATTACGAAACAGTTAACAACAACAACCATTAAGTTAAAATATAATCAAATCGTACAATGGTATAGATAAAAGGACATCAAGTCTAATAAATTACACTTAATGGAAATAGTGACTATGCATGTTGCGGGTTCAACATCAAAAATATCAAGCTATATAATTTTGTTATCTCAGTTTAGCCATATGTGGTGAAGGTTCGAATGGTGGTCACATTTTAATTCCCTGAAGCTGTTGTACAGGATTAGAGGAAATCAAACTATTTTCAAGGAATAGGAGACATTCCGGCATTTTGTTCTATCACCAATGTGGCTCACCAATTGAAACAAAAAAAGACAAGTAACTTTAATATTTAACATAAAATCAATTTGAGAATTTAGTTAAATATTCACCAAAACTTTGGTAAAACATTAATCATATTGTCTCAAAATATAATTCATGTGATATCTCATAAGAAAGATATTTTAATTGGCTCTTCAACGGCGTAAAGAAAATCAAAATCCGTCACATAGACATCTATTCTTCATGCAGTTGCCTTAGAAATGGCGATTGGTGACCTTCCATCTCGCGTATTGCAACAGCTGTCCATTTTTCGACCTTTCATGAGGACTTTTGATTAGGGGGTCATAAACTGATATAAAAAATTCAGACATTTTCAGTGAGGTCCAAAATCCTATCATTTAGAGCGGGGTCCCTTGCGTATGAAGACAATCGCTTCTGACTTCTCAGCATTTACCTGAATTTTCCACCAATCATAACGTACCTCGATACGCGCCATGTGAACTTTAAGTAACATGTTAGCCGCTTGCGCATTATGACTGTGCGCACACATCAATCAGTCAATCCTGCTATTACATGCGCCATCGGCATACTTGGTATTCAGGACTGTTGGGATGTCAGAAACATACAAATTGTACAATTTGGACGCAAGGGCCGATCCTTGCCGGACTCTGGTATTCACTCGCACGTGTAGCGATCTGCCTGTCAGATACGAGTTAATTGGTGTAGTGATGTGCCTCGGAAAGTTATAATTGTTCATTTTATCAACATCCAAGAGTACCATAGTGGTACACTTTCCAAGGTTATATTGCACCAACGCGTTATTAACAATTCTAACGACTTGTTGCACTACCCTTTGACACTTTCGGAACCCAAACTAATGTGCATCAGCAATGTGAAGTTCATCCTGAGCAGAGGTTAGTCTGTCCACGATGAACTTCTTCACTAACTTGGAGATCACCGACAGCAGCACTATTGATGGATAGCTGCCGACCATCTTAGCATTCTTGTTCGGTATCAAGATAGGCACAACTACAGTGCACTTCTACTGGCTAGGCCAGTGTTGTAGCCACAGAATCGCGTTAATGATGCACGTGAGCTGCACAATATTTCTGGAAGGTACTCCAGGAGCTTGTAATCGATACAGTCTACATCTGAAGCTTTATTAATCGGTAAAGTACGAACTAGCTTTGCTACTTCAGAGTCTTAACCATGACTTTTAAAAGTTTGATGTCTTTTCAATTGGATTGTCATGGCCAGTAACATCGTTAATGTGATTTTCTAAGCGGTCATGATCCTGATCATTTGGTGCATTTTCATTGTATTCATTTTGGAGTGATCAGCTGGACCATTGGATTTATGAGCGCTAGTCAGAGACGTAGGCCCGCTTTGATTTCTCAGTGCTGGTATGACTTCGCGCGTATTTTTAGCGCTCTGGTCAGGTTCTACAGGGAGTTGTCTTGACGATTTACAGCTTCTAGTTTCCAGTCTCTCCAGGTGGTTATGGCAGAATTCTCCTTTCCAGTTTGCCCATCCCGAGCTTCGCGTTGACATCATAATTTCACTGCCAGACCGCCTCGTCGAATCGGTCTTTATATGAATTTATTATTATGGTGGTTGCAATACCCTGTTTGGCTCCCTGCAGCACTGTCGTGAACTCCACCGCCGCGAAAATAAGTCTCGAAAATAAGTCAGTTCCTCCCAATGTTGTAGAAAAACATTATGATTGTTGATATAATCAAACACAATGTTCCCGTTAGCGTTGTTGCGATAGTGGTTCCATGCACGATGCCTAGCGTTAAAATTACCTATGAGCAAGCAGCGTGAACTAGCTTTCAACAATTCCTCCAAACGACCAGACGTAAAGCTATTCGCAAGTCTTTTATATGTGGCAACAATACTCGCGACGCCTTCCAGCGTCTCTTTGGACGTGCTCGAAAGAATACAATATGTGTGTGGTTTATTTGACTCGATGAGTATAACCACTCCTCCGCCTCTGTTATTGCCTACTCTATCTCGACTAACTGTTGTGTACCCTTGAACTCGCAGCTCATCACGTTGAGTCAGTTTGGTCTGGTTGAGAAGCATACTGTCAATTTTATGCCCCGTTAGATAACACAGGCACACAAAAAAATAATTTTGTTTTCCAAAAGTGAAAGACACCTCCTTATGTTTTTTGGGCCGCTGATTTCAAATATCACGTCAAAGATATATGTTTCACTGCTCAATTTTTCGCAAATTGACATTTCATCCCTATATTTGGGTTTAAAAAGTAACGTACTACGAGGATTAACCTGGAAGACGTGCCTGGTTTAAGTTGATGACGTAATGGTTATGAGTCGGGACTTTAAGGAACATTTACGAAACCTTCAGGAGGTATTCGGGAGAGTTAGGAATGCACAACCTGAAGTTGAATCCAAGGAAGTGCTTACTGTTCCAGAAAGAAGTCAAATTCCTTGGACACGTATCATCAGATGGAATACAAACAGACCCGGATAAAATTTCTGCAGTACGAGACTGGCCGAGACCATCAAATGTTCATGAAGTACGAAGCTTCCTTGAACTATGCCCTTATTATAGACGTTTTGTGGAAGGGTTTGCGGATATTGCAAAGCCACTACACCGGTTAACAGAGGAAAAAGTGAAGTACCAGTGGACACCTAATGCGAAACATCGTGGAAAAAGTTGAAGGCCGCATTATGCACCAGCCCTGTGCTAGTATACCCACAACGGAATGGCCTTTATATCCTGGACACTGATGCTAGCAACTCTTCGGTCGGGTGTGTACTGTCCCAAATCCAAAATGTAGATGAGAAAGTGATCGAGTACTTCTGGTGCTGTCTAAACCGGAAAGGAATTATTGTGTAACAAGGATATTAGCCATCCATGGACCATTTCCATAAATACCTGTATGGACAACATTTCAAGATTCGGACTGACCACGCTGCATTAAAATGGTTATTACAAAGAAAAACCCCAGAAGTTCAACTGACTCGCTGGATAGAGAGGTTGCAACTGTACGATTTCAAAATCGAACATTGACCCGGCAGATCTCATAAAAATGCAGATGCTCTATCTAGAAGACCGTGCAAGGAAGATTGCAAGCACTGCCAACGTGCCGAAAAACTGCAGGGCATGGTAGTAGTCAACACTGTCAAAATAGACCTTCCACACGATTGGACGAGGGATGCTCTAAGGCAAGAGCAATTAAACGGTGCAGAAATTGGACCTATATTGAGAGCAAAAGAAGGTGGAACCCGTCCAGAGTGGAAAGATATTTCAGACAAAGGAGTGGGACTGAAGGCTTTATGGGCACAATGGGATTCGCTTAGAGTCATAGACGGGCTATTGAAGAGAACGTGGGAAAGCCCTGATGGCAAGGAAGTTGTTATGCTTCTAGTGATTCCCAGGTGTCGAGTACCAAAAGTACTTCAGGAGATGCATGATGGAGCATCTGGCGGACACTTTGGAGTCAATAAGACTCTGAGTAAAGTACGGGAACGGTTCTATTGGGTTAATAGTCGACAGGATGTGGAGGCTTTGTGTCGCAAATGCAAGATTTGTGCGGCTAGTAAGGGACCACAGACCAGGAATAAAGGTCAGTTGCAGCAATATAACGTCGGAGCTCCTTTTGAAAAAATTGCAATCGATATTGCTGACCCGTTCCCAGTGCCACTGATGACAATAAGTACATCCTGGTTGCCATGGATTATTTCAGTAAGTGGCCAGAAGCCTATGCCATTCCAAATCAGGAGGTTGTTACTGTAGCTAAGGTGTTGGTGAATAACCTGGTATGTCGATTTGGTGTACCCCTGGAGTTACATTCAGATCAAGGGAGGAACTTTGAAACAGGAAATCTGCAAATTATTGGGAATCCACAAGACAAGGACGACAGCTCTTCATCCCCAATTGGATGGAATGGTGGAGCGGCATAACAAAGCCATGAAGGAACATCTTTCTAAGGTGGTTCAGCCTCCTTGGGAAGGGCCATATTCCATCATTACCCGAATCAGTGACTTTGTTTATCGAATACAAAAAAGTAAAAAGTCAAAGATGTAAATTGTACACTTGGATAGACTGGCGAAGTATGTGAAAGAGACTGAATTGCCTGATCGGGACGTTCAGGCTTAAGGAGGGGGCAGTGTTATGTGTTTCAACCCTCTAGAGACATATAGAAAAATCTAGAACATTACAGACATCCTCTGGAACATTGTAAGATGTGTTGAAATGTAGTATAAAGATCCAGAACACATAACCTAGGACTATAAAAGAAGAGTAAGTGGTTGTGCAGTTCAGTTGAACACAGACAGTGACTGGAGAAACATTAAAAAGTGATCAAAAGTGACGAAATTATTGAGACTTATAGTACTAGTGCAATATTAGTAAAGTAATTAATTGTTGGAATTGTAGTAATTTGTTAGTTAATAAATTAGTGTTTAGTGTTACCCAGGTGTTATAATTTCCAGTTCCACGATACAGGGTGTTTACAAAAAGGGTGTAAGCACGTAACACTGCTATGAAACGGATATCTGTACAACAATTTTTTTTCCACGATGATTATTAATATATTTTTTTCAATTCATAATAAAATAATAAAGTTGGAATACAGTTAAAAGACAATCCATTACTGAACCACAACAGATACGAAAATCTTAATAGAAACATTATTTTAGAAAATTTAGTCAGCTTTAATTTTGTATGTAACCACTTTTTGATTATGGCTAACCGTTTTCGAGATATGAGCGAAAAACCAAAAACAGGGAACTTCTTCGGGCCTCCCTGCACCACCTACGTTCGGGGACTTTTGGTATGTTTACCTCCTAAATAGTCCAAAATTGTGATCTCGGCATTTCCCTGTATTGAACGTTCATTAACAGGGCTTAAGAAATTTTCTTTTTGTATAATGCAGAATCCTTAATTAATGTTTTTCACGATCATTGCCGCTATATGTTGAAAAAATGATGGTCAAAATAGATTTTTCTCAATTATCTCCTTTCTTGTTAGTTCTACCTTAAAATTAAGTATTACCAATATTGTAGGAAATAAAAAAAACTACTTTTATTTAAACTATTTTTCTCTATTGCCATCAGAATAATTTGTGTATCGCTGCAGATTTTTACAATTATCTCTGTCCCTGTTGCTCCTACATAGTAGTCAGTCATTATCAATATTGTAGATTATAAAATTTACCAGAATGTGTGTGTAAACAGCTTTTTTCTAAGATAAACTGTTTTAAACTTACAACAGCTCAAAGTTTAAAAAATAATGAAATTTTCAAGCTGCTGTAACTTGTAAACAATTGATAGTACAAAACTGTTCAAATAAAGATATTAGGAAATTTTACAATATACAATATTGTTAATAACTAATTACTGTCTACGTAGGAACAATGGGGATATAGGTAATTGCAAAATCTGCTGTAAAAAAAAATTCACATTATTATCAAAAGAAAAATTGTTGTGTTGGCAGTTGAGTAAAAAGTCGAAAAAATCGGATAAAATTCATTCCTTTAAAGAAATAACAACACTGAAAGTCAATTTTATTGATTATGCAATATTAATAATGACTATTAACAACGAAGCAGACATTTTTCCAAAATTCAAGGTACTTTTTCAAAGTTCGAGCTACTGTGATTTTTAAACAATTCACCGTGTAAGAAAAATGTTCGAACAAAAGCTTTTGAAAATTTTATTATCTACAATATTGGTAATAACTAATTACTACATAGGAGAAATGGGAGCAGAGATAACTTAAAAATCTGTAGCAAAAATAGTTTCAACAAAATTTGTTTTATTTTTCATTTTCTACAATATTGGTAATACCTAATTTTAGGATAGAACTGATATGAAAGGAGATAATCGCGAAAAACCTATTTTGACGGTAATTTTTTCAGCATGACGGCCACAGCAGCAACGATATTTTTGTGGAAAACATTAATTAATAATTGTGGCAACTCCCCTTACATTGTACATACAAAAAATTCCTTGTAGAAATTATTCACGGGTCAAATAACAAAGTGACTATACTATATGTGTAAAAATGTAATTTTATGGTTTTAAACAATTCACAGCAGGCCTGTAGCTAGCAATGCCCGTCCTGGAATAAGTTTCGCCCGACCTACGGTGATCGTTTGGGTAAAAATTGTCTAAATTTTTCGGAATTTTTTTACGGGCCTGTCCTGAAAAATTGTTTGCCCGCCCTGAAAGCACTTTCTAGCTACAGGCCTAATTCACAGTAGTACTTTTTCACTGCCTGTGCCTTCTATCATACTGAAAGTAGGTTTTGCAGGATTAAATTGTGAAACTGACTATGGAGGTATAATAAATTGTACTAAATAGAGTGCAGGTTTACAACGCCATAATAGTTATTTTTATACCAAGGCCGCGAAATTCCTTTTTACGTACCGAGAGAAAAATTATCGCCGAGACCGCTTGCGGCCGAGGCAAGATAATCTCGAGGACGCTAAGAAATTTCGCTGCCATGGTATAAACATTATTTTTTGTGCAACCGTAAATTATAGTTAGTTTAGATTGTAAAAATGACACCACCGTTTATGCTATATTTTGCTAAATAAACGCGGTGGCCTTAACGTAAGAGCGTTTCTATGGAAACGGTATTTTGAATGTATACTTGACAGTTCTCGAATAATTGTAAAAATGAAATAATTTATGAATTTGTTGTGAATTTGGAAATAATTATGTACTAATTCTGTTTAATAAGATATAACAATTTTTGTTTGTCATATCTTAGAAATATCAATTTTGAAGTGACTTAAACGTCAATTATTATGAAAGTGACTTTTAGTTTTTCGGCCGTTACTAAGGGTAACGGCCGTGAAATTGAATTTCACGGACTGTTTTGAGAACGCGAAATACTCACTTCACGTACGGCTGCACAAAAAATAAGTTACACCACACAAAAATGGATTTCACCTTATTCAAGCTAAATGTTAGTCAAATAGGTATTCGCAATCGGCCACGCCCCACTGCAACTTCTATTTGTACCAAATAACAATATTTTCTTAACCGTTCACTTGATTCATGAAAACCTAAAATATCGACCAGTTACATACACAAATTCATGTAATTTTACTTGAAAATATAATCGTGTCACTTCGTAATTGATTGGCCGATTATACAAACACCAACATGTTTATACGATATAGTAAATTAAAATATTTAATTTCAGATACGAACATACACTTTCTTGATTAAACTATTTTATTACCAATGTATATTAGAAGATAAATGGGTACAAAACACGTTTTTGCTCACCATCAGTCACAAAACATATTTGTATTAATAATGCCTTGTTCAGGTTCATTGTATAGTTTTTGGTTAAATAAAATTCAAAAATATGAAGTGAATAATTGCTTCGTTTGTATATTTAAAACAACAATCGAGAGTGTTCCTTTTCTTATACCAGTTAAGGGATTTTGCAAACATTCGATTAAAACATATTATTCTAAAGAGCCCAATTTTCAAATTCAAAAAATTTATTTGTGGATCTCCTACACTATAATATTGCTGGTGACAGCAGGATTAACATGGAATGTATTCCTTATAAAGACATCTTGCTCAAATAGTAAATTTGAGTGTTTAGTGGAAATATCTCGTCAAGTTTTTGGAGTATGTGGGTTATCTTTAGCTTTATCTATTGTATTTCAAATGAGGATTTGGCTAACGACCCTTAATAGCTGGTGTGATTTATTGGAAAGAAGATCATATTTTGAAATTACAAATTTAGTACCTTCAACTTTTTGTAAGGAATTTATAATACGATCTTTCATTCTGAGAATTCTTTTATATTTGCTTTATTCGATATATATTGGAAAAGCAATTTTCATATTATATATGGGTGGATTTACTTTACCTGTATTCTGTAAGATGGCAGCGCTACTGTGCGCCAATGTATATTTTACCTTCGTTTTCATGTATTCTCAACAAGCAATACTTGCGAGAAAATTAAGAAAATATGTTGAAAAAGATTTATATGAAAATATGTGTACTGAACGGTACCAAGTCGGAGGACTGGAAGAGCTACTTCGCAAATATATAAGATTTATTTTGACAATGAAAAATATCTTCAAATATTCCGAAATTTTCTTACATCCAGGATTGATGATCTGGATCATATCTTCAATGGCAATTCTGATTATCAATATTTATCTATGTATGGTCCATTGGGATGAAAAATATAATTTGGAAATTACTATGTTAGGAATTCGCACAGTATGGGTAATCATCATGCTTATATATATTTTGAATACAGCAGATACAGAGGATGTAGTAAGTTAATACTAATTTATTTAGATTCTACACATTACAGAAAAATTATGTCAATTGTGCTGACTGATACACACTGTAAACTATTTTGTACATCATCTAGACCAGCAGCGAGACTATAAATTTTTTATGTTTGTCCTAGTTGGGCTTATACAAGTTCATAGTTGCTATAATAATTGTTTGTATACTTTAATTCAAATTGTAACTTTATATTGATTTTACCTCATTAATCCAGTCAAATGGTGCACAAAAAGGGAAGTGGAAAGTTCTGGTGTAATTGTTTCTAGTGGTTTATTTTGTGCTTTGGGGTGCTGAACTCGAATCTGAAGTCGTCCAATAAAAATTTTCCCCGCAAGTATGAAAATCATTAAAAAACCACTAAAAATAATGTTTTTTAGTGGTTTTCAGCTTATAACATGCAAAGCAAGCTATTTGCGCAAAAAGTTGTTCTGTAGTAAAATAAAGAGGAGAAAATTACCTACGATTTATGTCTGTAACATTTTTTTCTACATCGTATAGTTTCCACGCAAAAGATTGTTGAAATATCGGGGAAATCAGTAATTTTTGGAAAATAGCAAAACAAATAAATAAATAAATTGCAATTTTTCCCTTCAACTGAATTATTTCAGCTGCAGTTCCTTTTCTTTCAACGTATTTACCTGGCAATCCATAGAAGAAGCCCTGCGTTGTGTCCTTTGTGACCTCGAACTCCCCCTTTACTAAATCACAGCGGAGGGGGTCTTCATGCGTAAACGCCTAACGGTCCTCAGTTTATTACAATTGCTAAACAATCTGATGAAGAACTTGAAGAGTTCTTAAAATACGAACTGTGCCCTTATCCGTTGCTTCTTTTTGACGACTATGATATGAGAAAAGGAACCAAGTCTGCTTTGTACAAAGCATTCACACCAACTGAACAGGCAAATCTCCAAGGGTGTGTGTACGTCATAGATGGAGGATACTTGCTGCACAGATTGTGGATCAGAGGTCAATTTGTGAACGTTATGTTTCATTTATTAAGTCCAAGTACAAGGACAGTGCTGTAGTCGTCTTCGATGGTTACCCTCAAGAAGGTACTAAATATGCTGAGCGAGCAAGAAGATCACGCAAACATATGTCAATAGATGTCATGTTCGACGAAACAATCATCCCATCAGTGCCAGAAGGAAAATTCCTAGGCAATATGAAAAACAATGTTGAAAGGCAACTTTGCAGCAGCTGGCATTCACACAAAGCAGGCACAAGAGGATGCGGATACAATTATTGTAACCACAGCAGTGGATCTCGCACAACAGCATAACTCTGTACTTATTGTGGGTGAAGATGTAGATCTGCTGGTGATCATGAATGGTCGTTGTCGGGGTGTACATTCAAATTTACACTTTCTGAAGCCGGGCAAAGGAACAGTTTCACAACTAATTTTTTCTCCTGACTGCCAACCATCAGTGTCAACCTATTGTTTTCGCATGTCATGGGAGGATGTGACATAACTTCAACCTCATTCAAAGTGGGAAAAATGAGGTTTCTCCAAACTCTCAAGAAAAACCCTGCTCTAACAAACACCATTGAAATTTTTAAAGACCCTATGGCACATGCTGACGCTGTTACTAATGCTGGCCTTACCTTTTTCACTGCATTGTACAAATTGACTGACAATGAAGGTATGTCCTTAAACAACAACAACAGCCCATTTGGCGTCCCTACCTCATACCAAGGCTGCAGCACAGCAATATTCGTTGAGAGTATACTTTCAAGTACAACAATGGTTTGGAAATGGAAAAGATTCTGAGCAATGGAAGAAAACCAGAGGTGGTCTCTGCAGCCAGTATCAACGCTACAGTCACCAGCACCAGAAGCAGTTTTAAAACTTTTTTCTTGCAAACGCATAAAGACCTGTCAGACCAACTATGGATGCAAAAAAGCAGGCCTCAAATATTCCAATATGTGCATAAACTGCGAGAACAGCTGCAATAACATGCTGGTTGCAGAAATTGAAGAAGAAGCAGAGGATGACCCGGAGTTTTCTGAATTACTTGAAGGTAACTATGCATAAATAATTCTATCTCACCTTTATTTCTTCACTCACTATTTATTTGTGTGTTCAAAATATGTTTCTTATCTATTCAAAAAATTGTATAAGTATTTGAAATTAAGTCAGTGAATATTTGTTTTAGGCGTAGAAGAACTGGAAGGATGCCCTGAAGAAATTATGGAACCCGTGTCAAAGAGGGCTAGTATTAGTACTTAAATACATATAAATTGTACAGAAATTCGCCATTCATTAGCATATAGAATAAGGTTTACCTACATGAAATAAAAAATATATATTAATTAATGGTGTTTTTTGCTATTTTCCAAAAATTACTGATTTCTTCAATAATTCAACCATACGACGTACAAAAAAAATGTTAGAGACATAAATTGTAGGTAAAATAAATAAATAAATAAAATAAATATCTTTATTGATCTTTGATATAATACATAATTATAGAAAAGACATGTCAGTAGCCATATCAATGGCTTAAAAATGAAAAACAAAAAATAAAAGTGTAAATACATTAATGTACAGAGTACCTCACTATTCATAAGTATAATACAATACAATAAAAAACATATATATGTAGCTAAAAGGTAAAACAGACATACAGCATTTAAATCGAATAAAAAAACACATAACATACATTTAAATTACGAGTCGAGTTTGGTCTGTAAAAAAAGTATGAACTCATTAATGGAATAAAATTACTTGTCAGAAGTTTTTTTAAACCGTTTTTAAAACTGACTAAAGATATGCGATCTTTTATTTCGTTCGGTAGAAGATTATAGATACGACAACCAGAGTGACTTTTTATAAAATTCGTGTTTATGTTTACTTAAATAAATTAAATTTCTTCCTCTAGTGAGATAATTGTGGAAATCACCATTATGCATAAATTCGTTTTTATTTGCATGAATATAATATGTCAATAGTTTTAACAGATATATAGATGTCACAGTAAGAATTTTGTTCTTTTTAAATACTTCACGGCATGATTGATTATATCCAACATTAAATATAAGCCTAAGTATCCTTTTCTGGAGTATAAATATTCTGGCAATGTCACTTGATTGTGCCCACACTATAATGTTGTATGAAATAGGCGAGTAAACGAAAGCGTAGCATACGTTTAGCAAAGCATGATTATTTAAGGAATTTTTTAGAGAACTTATTACATAAAAGCTTTTATTTAGTTTTGCAGGCAGTATTTCGATATGGCGACTCCAATTTATATTACTGTCTAGGGTTATACCCAGAAAAGAGGCTGAGTTTACAGTTTTGATAACGTGTTTATTAAATGAGAAGGTGCAATTGTTATCCGAAATCCTGTGCCGGTTTTTAAATTTTATGCAAGTTGTTTTAGGATAGTTAATTATTAGACGGTTTTTATTACACCAATCGCTAAATTCTTGCAAGAGTTAATTAATTTTATTCTTAAGAATTACAGGATTTGTATCAGACACTACAATCGTAGTGTCATCCGCATACAAGAAAACTTTACCATGAGATATAATTAAGGAGATCGTTTACGAATAAAAGAAAAATTAGTGGTCCCAATACGCTCCCCTGGGGAGTTCCAATATTTATATCATACATATCAGACTCAATATCTTTAATCTTAACAATCACTTTTCTTTGCGATAAAAAAGATTTTATCCAGTTATTTATAGGCCCACGTGAGCCCATGTCATAAATTTTTTCGCATACAAAGGTTTTGTCAAAGGTGTCAAACGCCCTTGTGAGATCAAACAGGACAGCTACTACGTTATGGATTTCATCCATTTTACTAATTACATGTTAAATTGAATCAACAGTGTCCGACTCAGTTGAAAACCCTGGTCCGAAGCCATGTTGGGAGTTTGTAAAAATATTGTTCTCGTTTAGAAACATTAAAATTCTATTGTAGACAACTTTTTCAAAGATTTTGGAGAAAATACTCAACAACGATATAGGACGATAATTTTCGATATCAGTCCGGTCACTTTTTTTAAACAACGGAATAACCGCAGCTTTTTTTAATGAGTCAGGAAACTTTCCGGTTGAAATTGACAAATTAATTAAATCAGCTAGGACTTCTGCTATTTCGCTACTGCATACTTTTATTAATTTTACTGGTAGTTCATCCAGGCCTGTACTTTTTTTATTTGGTAATTTCTTGATAATGAGTTCAATTTCACTTTTAGTAACTGGCGTGAAGAACATGGTTTTAGAAATGAATATAGGTGATGTGCATATTGTTGAGACATTGTTACCAAAATGCTCTTCAAGTTTTTTGTGGACAACATTAGATAAGTATTCACCGAAAGTATTGGCTATTTTTTGTGGTTCATTAATCACTGCATTGTCGAAGTTAATGTTATAGAATTATTATTATTAGATGATGTTTGTTTTAATTTATTAACAAGATTCCATACAGTTTTTGTCTTATTATGAGAATTCTCAATGATGGTATTATAATACGCCACCTTTTCATCGCGAATATCATTATGTACTTGTTTTTTAAATGTTTTATATTTATCCTTTAAATGTTCGTCTGCGATGTTTTTTTTATCCAGTTTATTTTTTTTAATTCCTCTACGTCGTTCATTAATTTTTGTGAAAATTTTATTTTACCTGTTACTTGCTGCCTGTTAGAGCTTGTTTTATAACTAATAATGTATTGAAACACCAGATAAAATGGTCAAAAAAGTCGTCGAAGACATTGTCGATGTTCTTATCATTATTCTGCAAAGAGAAGTTTTTAAATAAGAATTTAAATTCGTTAATTGAATGACTATTAATTTTTCTAAAATATTTGGTAGGTGCTTTAGTTGAGTTCTTGGGCAACTCCAGAGTTATTTCCGAAGGAGGATTACAATATACCATCTGACCATGATGATCAGACAGTCCGGGGTCAAAGTTTTCGCATTTTGTGAATTTTGGATTATTAGTAACAACATAATCAATGATGGTTTGCGTACAGCGCGCACTCGTTCTAGCTATTCGAATAGGCTCAAAAATTAGTGAAGTAAAATTAAGTGACATAAATATATCCGACAAAACCCTTGAGTTCAAGTTGTCATTGTCATAAGTTATATTCAGATCGCCGCACAAACTGACAAATTTAAATTCAGAAGATGCTTTGGATAATAGTTGCGATAACTACATAATAAACGTTTCAAAATCTCCTGATGGAGTCTGTAAATATTTAGAATACAAAACTCATTGTTAAACATAACAGCAGAACATTCCATACATAATTCAATTGATAAATTATTAAGATGTTTGATAGGTTTACAGAGAGAAGCTATACCTTTCTTAGCAAATATAACTGTGCCACCATGTAGATATTCTTTGCGATAGTAATCGCTAACTAAGGTGTAATCATTAATGTAAGTAGTGTGTAGCTTTTCTCTGGATTGCCAATGTTCACTCAGGCATAAAAAACTAGGGTTATGTTTGCTAAGAAACACCTTTAATAAGTTCACTTTATTTGAGACACACTGTATATTAATGTAGAAAACATTCCACATTTCGTCTTGAAGTACTTCATGTTTTGTTAGGATTAAGGAGTTGGCTGAGGAGTCAAGGCTGAATGGTGAAAATTTTTTTCCCTGGGAAACTTGAACCTGGCGACTGCTGCATCACTTGGTCAAATATCTGGTGTGTAGACTTCCTTACAATGCTTTATGGGAAAAGATAATTTAAAAGAACATGTTGAATTGTCTTTTTTTTCCAGTTATTCGCACGTGAAATTAATATCTGGGGCCGTTACCTTTAGGCAATTGATAAGTGCATCTTCTCTGGTTTATGGACCTAATCTGTAGACATGCAAATAACCAAGTTTAGGTATAGTTGTTATTTGATTTAAATTGCCATTCGTGCCTATAACTGGTTTAGATGTTTTTGGTCTGTTTACTAAATTTGCGGTCAATGAACTGCTATGAGTTTTTGTGACCGAATGTGAGTTTTTAATCGCCGCACTAACTTGGTCAGCTGCGATCTTATGTGAAGTTTTTTGGGTGCCGGTTTTTACTGCGGCTAAGTAACTTTTTTGATTATTATCAGTTGCTGGCTTATCGCTAGTCACTGTTTTGTTCTTAATTTCCGTCATACTACGAATACTGCTTGTAGATGGCTCTGGGTTTGGGGTATGGGAATAAATTTTATTGTTAATATTACTTGATTTGTTATTGTTTAACTTCAGTAATCGTATTATTTCCTCTTGGTCAACTATTCTCTTTTCTAGATGCAGGACTAGATTTCTGAGAATTTCAATTTCTTGGTTTAAATACTTGTGTTGAAGGTTTACCTTTATACAAGAAATCCTGTCACATTCTACACAGAAACCTTGCGAGTCGTAAAAATTCTCACTGTCTTGTTTTTCAGGCACCTCACTATCTCCATACACTAAGTCACTTCTACTTGCACCATTATTATTAACTTGTTTAGTTTTTTGATCTGGAATAATGTCTACAAGTTAACTTTTCTTTAGCTTGTTTAATTCGACCTTTGTCTGGTCCGACATCTTGCTACTATAATTTTCTCCTCTTTTGCTACAGGACCACTTTTTGAGTAAATAGCTTGCTTTGCAAGTTATAAGCTAAAAACCACTAAAAAACATTTTTACTAGGTTTTTGATGATTTTTCATATTTTCGGGGAAAATTTTTGTTGGGCGACTCCAGATTCGCGTTCAGCACACAAAAAACAGAATAAACTACTAAAAACAATTACACCAGAACTTTCCACTACCATTTGATTGGACTAATATAATTTTGTTTGTATTGGATGTAACCAACGTCATTTTCCTGTATGATCTAACGGACAATAAAGATTACACCGGCACACAAAAAAAAATAAAAGTCGAGTGCTAGCAGGCAGACCTATGTACTCCCATGCATTTTGACTCGCTGAACACGAATCCGATGTCCATTTTGCCCGATTAGCTTTTGCATTTTTGCTAACCTCAAAAAACACCTTAAAATGCCCAAAAAATTCCAAACAAGTAAATAAAAAACTTAAATGAGCTGATCACTATATATATATATATATATATATATATATATACGTAATTTGGGGCGCTGAAATTGAATATGAGGTCAGAATCAGTTAGGAATTTTGACATAACCCCAAAAAACACCTAAAAAATGTCCAAAAAATCTCAAACAAGTAAATAGAAAGCTTTCATGAACTGATCGCTATATTTATAAGTAATTTGGGTTACTGAAACCGAATTTAAGGTCATAATTTATACGCGACGATCGAATATCTTGTAAAATCCATATTTAGGATGAAAACGTACACAAAAATCACTGAATCATAGCCCGAAATTGACTTTGCTCTATATAATATCTGAACATATAATTTCCGACGTATTTTCGCGAGCTGAACACAATACCGTAGTCAGAATTAAAGCACAATCTGCAAACTTCATAGAGAAATATTATTTCGGCATACCTATAGTCTCATCAACCCTAGTAAGCGGACATGGGTAACTTTTAAATTTTTAAGTATCTAAAGGAAAATATTATTGAATAGTGACATTTTTAGGAAAAATTTTTCGGACAAAGTGTGCTCTACTGAGAGAGGAATATCGTTTGAACTTAACATTTACCTACACCCTCCTTGATGATTTTTTACTTTTTTTTTTTAGAGCTGTTTAGAATTGTATAGTTTTCTTTATTTTGTTTGATTGTCATATGCCATTTGTTTATTTTTCTATTATTGCGACTAGGATACCTCTACGTGGTGATGGCGGGCAACAATTTATTTCGGCTATTCCTAGGTAAAAAAAATGTCGTCATGGCAAAAGTAGAGAAAGAGTTTACGACGCAGGGGAGGGAAACCGCAGTATTGGCGGCCAGTCAGTTGGGAAATCAGGACGGCGGGCATCGTCATCATGCAACCGCAGCTCTAGTAAAGTGGGAAACTTGGCTTCCTATGAGTATGAGTACAAGAAATTTGCACAACTGTGTAAATAATGCAAATTCCTTCTGTTTTGTTTGTAGTAAATTAAATGGCATATGACAATCAAACAGAATAAAGAAAACTATACAATTCTAAAAAGCTCTAAGAAAAAAAAGTAAAAAATCATCAAGGGAGGGTGTAGGTAAATGTTAAGTCCAAACGATATTCCTCTCTCAACAGAGAAAACTTTGTCCGAAAAATTTTTGCTAAAAATGTCATTGTTCAGTTATATTTTCCTTTAGATACTTAAAAATTTAAAAGTTACACATCTCCGCTTATTAGGGTTAATGAGAATATATGCTGAAATGATATCTCTCTATGAAGTTTGCAGATTGCGCGAATTATATGTTCAGATATTATGTAGAGCAAAGTCAATTTCGGGTTATGATTCAGTCATTTTTGGGTACGTTTTCATCCTAAATATGGATTTTACAAGATATTCGATCATCGCGCATAAATTCTGACCTTGGATTCGGTTTCAGTGCCCCAAATTACGTATAGATATAGTGATCAGTTCAGGTAACCTTTTTATTTACTTGTTTGGGATTTTTCGGGCATATTTTAGGTGTTTTTTGAGGTTATCGCAAAATTTCTAACTGATCGGTTAATTCTAACCTCATATTCAGTTTCAGCGCCCCAAATTACGTATAGATATAGTGATCAGCTCGTTTAGGCTTTTTATTTACTTGTTTGGGATTTTTCGAGCATTTTTAAGGTGTTTTTCGAGGTTAGCAAAAATTCAAGAGCCAATCGGGCAAAACGGACATCGGATTCGTGTTCAGCGGGTCAAAATGCACAGGAGTACATAGGTCTGCCTTCTAGCACTCGACTTTTTTTTGTTTGCCAATGTTATTATTATTATTGTTAAAACTAAGCATCAATAAAACGATTTCAAAGATTGCTTCGGAGGAGGGGGGAGGGCGTAGACATTTTTTTCTGAAAATGCCATCTGTATCTTATCAAGAAGTTACAAAAAAATTTCGTCCAATTTGGGAAATAAGCGTTTAATGAAAATTAAGTTTTAATTTTGAAAAACATGTTGTTGTCTCGTTTTTTTAACAATGACGAAACCTATCATGCCTTAAGTATTTTTGTGTGCTGAATCCGATTTTTCTACCGCGTAGATTTTGAGTAAATTCCGGTTTTTATTGTCAAAATAAGGTTTTTTGACAATTTTTGGCATTTTCTCGAAATCTACGCGGTAGAAAATTTTATAAACTAAAAATTCGGTTTGGCACACAAAAATATTTAAGGCGTGATAAGTTTAGTCCTTGGAGCAGATTTTTTTTGACGACCTGTGTTATGATACAATATTATGGAATCCAGCAATAATATAATGGAACCCCCTCGAGTTTGAGTTCGTTGAATTTGTCTCAATTAGTAACTCTAGTTCTAGGTGGTATGTTCTAATGATGGAGCCGGAAGGTGGCTAAGACGCAACTAAACATTCAAAAATAAAATAATGTGTAAAAAAACTTTTTAAAAATAAGCTTTTATTATTATTTAGGTGGACTAAAATGAAAAAAGTAATAATATATTATGTTGAATTAATTGTCTTAAAAGCTTGTCGAAAAAAAGGTACTTACAATCTCTATCAAACAAAATTAGTGCTTCTTCAATCAGTTCAACATAATATATTATTTTTTTCGTGTTAGTACACCTAAATAATAATAAATAGTGGAGCGCCTGGGGGTTTTGACCTCGGACTTCTGTTACAGTGAATGAATTTATATGGTCGAGGTGTGATTTTGATTTTTATACTATAAATTTCAAAGTTTACCAAACATTTTTTTGTGCTTTAGATTTTATCATTATTTGAACAAAAAACTATAAAAAAATTAATATTTTAGCATATAATTTTATTTTAAATAATATTTTTTTTATGTATACGTTGAATTTCACATAAATATACATAGAAGAATATCTTTCAATGATACCTGAGTGTAATAAGTGTCGTAGGGACCTTAAACAGGTAGTAAAACGTGGAGGGGAGAACGACAGCGACAGCTGCAATGTACAACTTTACGGACGTAGTTCTAGATTTTTAATTGCAAAAATCAAGTGAGTTGTCCGTTATAGCCAAGATATTATTGGAGGCATAGAACATTTTTGTGATATATCGTTCAAGAAAAGTCATCAACATAGTGATTCGACAGATGCTAGAATAGAAAGGGATGATGTCGATCTAAAAAGATTGGTGGACTTCTTCAACCAACACAGCCATTTTCCTGATACAGATGCTGTTATGTCCATTGCTACCGACCGGAATTACTGAGGATAAAGATACAAATTGTTACGATGCTTTTGAAAAAGATTTAAATGTAATGAAGAAAACAGGGAAAACATTTTCGCGAATTGGAATTATCAAGGAAAGATATAATAAATCCTTTATTGGCGAAAAATAACAAAATTAAAATTCATGACGATGTGATTCCTGTTGATTCATTGTTGCTGTTTCAACGTATTTGTATTTAAAAAAAAAAACGATGAATAGCTTAAAAATTATATGAATTATGAACTCGCACCATATCCGCTTGCTCTATTTGAAAATGGCGAACTGCGAAAGACAAAAAATCAACTTTTTACGAGTTATTCCCGGAAATTTCCAATAATTTAAAAAGTCTAGACAATGTTCATTACGTCATTGATGGAGACATGTTATTACATCGTTGCAAATGGCCAATAACAATCCTGTAAAAATTAAAGATATGAATATGTTGAGGTTCAATTCTTTCATAAAAGCAACGGCCAAAAATACAAATGTTCTTTTGTCGTTATTACCTCCTACAACTGATGCAGCATTTGAACACCTAAAGAGAGTGTACCTACAAATCCAGATATGGCTAGGAAATGACGTAGATATTGAAAATTGGGGATGGAAGTATTCCAATAACATGTTCATCCCAATAACAATGAATCAACTGCCGGCTCCGGATAATCTATTGCAAATGTTGTTTTGTAATTGCAAAAAGGGATGTGGAGCTGCTTGTGGATATCGGATGTATTATAGTGTAGCATGTCTACAGTGCAGCGAAAATAGTTGTTTTAATACTCCACCTATCATTCAAATAAATGAAGTCGAAGAAAATATTTGATATGGACAAAAATGTAATAGTACAGTAACTAGAGGTTTTAATGTCATATTGAACGGATTTCGTTCATTTTTGGCAGTATAATAGTAAATGCTTCACAGAAAAGTTTCTATATTATGCGGGGGCTTGCTAATTTATAGGGGGTGGATGCCACCCCCTCTCAGGGGGTGGCACTTAAAAAATATATATATTTATTGCAGCTGAAATAGAATCAAATTTTAAGAAGAAAAGGTTCTATGCAATTTTTCACATAAATTTATAGTTTTTAAGTTATAACGACTTCAAAATTGCGATTTTGGCTTTAAAAGAAGGTATTTCCAAACGGCTTTCGTCAATTATCTCGAAAAGTATTACTTTATCGAAAAAATGTTACAGACCAATTACAGAAAGTACAAACTGGTAATTAGTTATATTTTTTGTTTATTGATGTAGGATTAATAATTTCGGAGATATTTACGTTTATATTTGGTATCTAAGTGTTTCGAAATTACCTTTAAAGTTTAAAATACATTTTTTTCTAAAGCAAGTGCTTTAAATGAGCAAAAACATTTGAGCATCTAGGTAATTCTACATCTTAATGAACAACTGTATTTGAAATAATTTTTTAAAATTACTGGCTAATTAAAGTAACAAAATGGCGACCTTTTTATATAAAAAATATAAATACGCACATTTTTCCGTCATAATTCTTTATTTCGTATGCGACAGGAACGAGTAAAAAATAATTTGAAAGCGCAATTAATTGTCTTTAATTTCATTTCTTAGCATGCGTGACGTAGGTGTCTTCTTACGTCTTATAAACGTTCGGACGACATTTGTAAACTTTTATATCTCCGAAACTATTAAATCTATTAAATAAATAAACAAGCGAAATACATTATCAGTTTATGAGCTTTATTTTTGGTCTCTACCCATTTTTCAATAAAACTAATATTTATTGAGATATTTGGAAAAAGAAAAAAAAATTACGTTTTATCGAAAATACCTTTATAGTTTAAACTGTATTTTTTTCTAAAGCAAGTGCTGTATACAAACCAAAAAATTTGAGCAACTACGTCATGCTATATATTAATGAGAAGCAGTGTTTGAAATTCCTTTTTTTTTTTATTACTGGCTAATTAGAGTAACAAAATGGCGACGTTGTTACTAAAAAAATGTGTAGATGCACATTGCTTCGGTCATAACTTCTTTGTTTTTTATGCCACAGAAATAGATAAAAAAACAGTTGAAAGCGAGGTTGAAAGCTTAATTAATAACCTATTTTTCTACCTTGACGTAGGTGTTACAGTTTCTGAGATATTTAACTCTCACTATAAATAATTATCTTATGAACACTTGGATGCCAAATGTAAACTTAAATATCTCCGAAATTATTAATCATAGATCAATAAACAAAAAATATAGGTAATTAATTCTCAGTTTGTACTTTCTGTAACTAGTCATTTTTTCGATAAAGTAATACTTTTCGAGATACTTGAGGAAAGCCGTTTGGAAATAACTTTTTTTTTAAGGTAAAATCGCAATTTTGAAGTCGTTATAACTTAAAAACTATCAATTTATGTGAAAAATTGCATAGAACCTTTTCTTCTTATAATTTGATTCTACTTCAGCTCCAATAAATATATACATATATTTTTTTACGTGCCACCCCCTGAGAGGGGGTGGCATCCACCCTCTATAAATTAGCAAGCCCCCGCACAATATAGAAACTTTTCTGTGATGCATTTACTTTCATACTGCCAAAAATGAACGAAATCCGTTCAATATGACATTATTCCGAAGTTTTGCATATTTTTTACCTCTAGGTACTGTACTATAAATTGTTTAAATAAACAAATATTTTGTTAATAATTTGCTTTTTTATTTAATTTTCCTTAATTTACTTCTTTTCCCCGATTACTGTCTCTATATAAATAGATACGTTAACTTAATTTCGTTATAAATAATATTCTACACCCTAATATATATTATACTATTTGAATTGTTGCAATTATCAATTTTTTTTTATTCAAATCAAGATCACAGTTTTTTAATAGGTAAACTTTTTTATATATATGATTAGCTAAACATTCCATTTTGAATTTTTAAATTTCATTCACTGTAACTGAAATCCGAGGTTTCCATGTTTTTAATGCTCCAGGCAAAAGATTGTTTTTAAAAAGTTTTTTTATATATTATTTTATGTTGAGATCAAGTGTGTGAACTTAATATTTTCACGATATTGAATTCGCTAGAGAGTTAACAAAATATAATTTATTCTTGCCATACCTTCACACAAATTAGTGTATTGTCCAATTACTCACGTAAATTTTTATTCAGAAGCAATTTGTACATTGTATATAATTACTTCCATTTTCTACTGTCATATTATAATAAATAACTACGTAAGTAGATATATATTTATGAACGTCCCAAAGTGGAAGGCGTATTATTGTATGGCAAACATGAAAAATAACTGTATTGTATGTATGATTAAGCCAATTTTCGCTTTGTGTTTTATTTTCTGTCCCATTTACTTCAAATGTTCGCATACAGAGAAAAAAGGCAGTGCAAGGATTAAACTAAGAAATGTTATCCTGGTGATTCATTATGTAATATTTTGCTGCAGTTTAACTGTCTTGGCTTGTTACATATATTTATTTGTAAAGTATAGCAAGACATATACCTGTACGTTACTTTTTAGTGATTTTATTTTATCCATTAATGGATGCATTACTATTATGTATAAATTAATAGGAATAAAGACAGTGATTTTATCATTAAATGGTTGGATAATATTAAATGAAAATAAAGAAACGTTCTACCTACGATATGTATCTATGGAAAAACAAATCCATTCGTTGGAACTTAGACGAATCATATATTTTGTAACAATTTATTTACTTACGTTTGCATATCTACTATCCAATTTAATATCGATAGACAATTTGGATTTTAGATATATCCGATTACTTCTAGGTGCTGTAGATTTTTATTTTGAGTCAGTAGCAGGATGTGAGCTACTTCAACATTTTAAGTTTCTCCTCATAATGTTTAAATATTTTTCGACTTCACTGAAAAATTATTTATTGCTAGAGTTATCAAGTTGTGATAGATTTCAATACCATAACAGTATAGCTCTTGTATATGACGTCAGAGCAAAAAATATATCTCTAGAAGTGAAATTAAAAATGTTAAATAAATATTATATGGCTTTTATCCGAAATATGAAATTGTTTATTGCGTATTATAAAACAATAGTAATATTTTGGGGTACGTTAGGAACAACTTATTTAATACTCAATATTTACATGCTGTTAAAAGCAGAAGATAACATTTCTGGACGAACATATATTCAAACAGGATTGATGGTGGTTTCTTCAATTTTGCTGGTAATTCATGTCTTTATGGTGGCGGAAAGTATAAATACAATGGTAAGCACATCTATATTTATTCATATTTTATATACCAAATTTAAATCAAAGTTGATGCCACTCGAATTTTTTTTTTACACATTCTTGGATTTATATAAGACCAGTTTCTACGATATTTAAAATCATTTATAGCAGAAACTAATAGTTATTTTTGTATCTAGGGTGCAAAATACTACTTTGGTGATCGAGAACGAAAGTTTTTTGACGAGGCGCAGCCGAGTCAAAAAATCGTTCGAGATGACCAAAGAATTTTGCACTCGAGATGAAAATAATATTTTTTCTACAACTTTCGTTTGATTAAACTGAAACCATTAGTTAAAAAAATTATACTGTTTTTAAAATAAAATAATTTAAAAAATTCTACTTTTAGTTGATTTATTTGATAAAACAACAAATATTTTTGAACGACAGCAAAGTCGAAAAAACCTGCGGACACCGGGCGACCTCCGCAGTATATAGCTTTGCCTCCGGGATGGGCGTCACCCGGGGGTCGACCGAATATCGACCCGACTCGTGGGATGAACTATGGAGAAATTAAATAAAACAGATGAGAACCAAAAAGGTGAGAGGAGAATGAAGGAGAAGAAAGCTGCCACGACCAAGGGCACACCTGAAACAGGAGAACATGCAAGAAAGACCACTAGCATAAACAGACCTATTATGGTAACCTTGACACCGGTGAAAACAAGCTCAGGAGACAGGGAGAGAGATCCCTTTAGGAGGCGGGACAGCATTGCTAGGTCCCCAACAAGGTCCCCAGCCAACCCGGTCAGCACACTCACGAGGAGTAACTCAGTCGGTGAGGAGAGCAAAAAGCGTAAGGTGCATGATACCTCAATCGGCAAATACGACATCGAGCCGTACAAGAGGAAGGAGAATGCACTGTCATTTACATTGAGAGAAGCTTTAAATGCTATGACCGAACAGGTAAAGCGGCTGGAAAAAGTGATAGACGAGAACCCGAACACAAAACGGGAAATAAAGGAGCTCGCGATCAAGCTGAAAAAAGCATTGATATCGTCAATAGAGATTCCATCACACAATGGTTGGAGGATAATAAGTGGGAGGCGGTCGAAAAACAAATTTTCGACATAGATATTCAGACCGAAGACTACGGAGATTCTAAATCGGACATGGTGGTAGATGTAACAAAGAGATGAAAGAAATAGGGACACAAACTGATCCTATGCAGACAGATATCCCCATACCGAGGGTAAGAAGTGCTAAACTAGCCGAGGAAGTACGTAAGTCTATCAAAGAAGGGAAGAGCTTTGATGACTACAAGGAGTTGGTGGAAAAGATCTGGCCTCCCCAGGTATTCGAAAGGGTTGAGGAGGCAGAAGGGAACCCGTTATGGGAGCCGAAGGAAAGCGATCTGGCGCTCTGCATTCAAGGAAATGAAGAGCTGAATAAGGGAAAGGGAAGCAATTTAAGATGAGATTTCCCGAGTTAGCTGAGTTGGACAATGACTCGCCGGAGAAAGAAGGGGTCATGCATATTAAGTATGAAACCAGTTCAACAGTGGCCACCAAGAAGAGGGAGGTTAAGGAACGCTTCCTATATAGGATAATGATGGACAGAAGTGAGGAAAACACCTACGGCAATATATTAAAATGGAAAGAATGGCTGGTAGACAAAGGCCGGACAAGGGTAGCTTTACCTCGTACGGAATGTAACTGGAGTAGGGTAAAGAAGATGATGGAATTTATAATGTCCGACACGGACATCAAAGTAATTGGATACTCTCCACCAGGGAAAAGGGGGGAGAAGCAATATGGAGATACTCTGCACAAGGAAGCTACTGTGACCGAGAAGGTGACAGGAAGAGAGCATATTAGGCGGAATAAAGAAAGGCAGGTACTGTTCCTGAGCAAAGAGGGGGTGGAATATAAGGAGCTTCTTACCAAAATTAAGAAGGTTGATATAAAAGCCTTGGGAACAGAGATCACAGCATTAAGGAAGACTAAAAAGGGTGAGATGCTCATTGAGATCAAAGGGGGGAAAGACGCTGCATCCCCGTTAAAGAAGGAGATTGATAAGCTCGGAGTCTCTATAAGGACTAGAGGAGCTGATAAAGTGGTTATCATTAAGGATCTCGATGCAGCTATTACAAGCGAAGAAGTACGCAAAAGTCTAGCTGAAGAAATGAAGATCAAGGAGGAGGAAGTGGTCGTGGAAAGGCTAAGGCCATCTTTCGGGGAAAACCAGACCGCCACGGTAAGGCTACCCGAGAAGGAGGCGATGGAGTTAGTGGAAAAAAAAGGGTGAGAATAGGGTGGCTCAAGTGCAGAATAGCAGAGAGGATAAGAGACACTGGGACAGATATGAAGTGTTATAGATGCTGGGGGTACGGCCACACTAAGGACAATTGTAATGGCACTGACCGCTCGAAAGCCTGTTTCAAATGTGGGAAAGAAAACCACCAGGCTAGAGATTGCACTGGGCTTATTTTCTGTCCCGTCTGCAACAAAGGGGGGCATAGGGCGGATTCAAGAGCGTGCCCCTTGTTCCGGAAAGCTCCGGGGAGGACTGAGCAAGAAGGGGAGGGGAAAATGCTACACATTCACTGTGAAGCAAATAAACCTAAATAGGTGCCGGGCCACCCAAGATCTTCTTTGGGCGTCTGCAAAGCAGAAGGGAATTGGGGTTCTCATAGTTAGCGAACCTAACAAAAGGATGATTGGCAAAAACAGGCCCGGATGTTACGTCGAAGGTAACCGAGATGCTGCCATTGGGATCCTAAGACAAGAAATCTGTGTGCACAGGAGTGGGAGTGGGCACGGATTCGTCTGGGTGGAGCTGAATGAAGTGATTATATTCAGCTGCTACTTCTCACCCAATGCCATGCTGGGAGACCTAGAAGGGGCCCTAGAAGGGGCCCTAGAAGAAATGGGGCATAGGATTAGGGAGCTAACTAGGAGGACCAGGAAAGACGTAATCGTAGCGGGTGATTTTAATGGCAGAGCTCCTGAATGGGGAATGGAGTCCACAGACCGCCGAGGAAATGTAATAGTAGAGTGGTCAGCCCAGATCAACCAACAGGTCATAAACGAGGGAGCAACGCTCACATTCGTGAGAGGTAATAGTGGCTCTATCCCAGACATAACGCTGGCCTCAACAGACGCAGTGAGGAGGATTAGCAACTGGAGGGTTTTCTTGGAGGAAACATTGAGCGACCATCGATATGTAGAATACGAAGTGGGTCAACGGACCAAAACACCGGTGATACGGGGAAGAGGCTGGAAGTTAGGCCGGTTGGACAGAGGTATCTTCAAGAGAGCTCTTAAAGAACAGGTGACAGGTGGTAATGCTGCAACAGAGGAAGACCTAATCAGGGCAGTTACTAGAGCCCGCGATCAAGCAATGCCGAGGAGGAGAGTTATAAGACCAAACGGCTTGGTATATTGGTGGACCGAAGAAATCTCCGATCTCAGAGTGTGTTGTGGCCAGAAGAAGATACGTTAGGGGAAACAGGAGACAAGGAGTACAAGAGGAGAACGCGGCCTTACAACACTACCGGGAGACAAAGAAGAGATTAAGAAACGCAATCAAGAAGTCAAAAAATGACAAATGGAAAGAATTGTGCCAAGACATAGATAGAGACGTGTGGGGGGGGGGGGGGATGGGTTCAAGATTGCGACGAGATGCATGAAAGCCCCTCCTCCGACTATACCAGCCGAAAAGATGGTGGAGATCGTGAATGCCCTATTCCCAGAAAGGGACGAAATAATATGGAGACCAACGGAGGTGGGAGAAGTTCCCCGTTTTACCGAGGAGGAAATGTCGGAGGCGTGTGGTAGGCTCAAGAGCGGAAAGGCTTCTGGACCGGATGACATCCCCCCGGAAATAGTAAAGCTGGTGGCGGAAGAACAACCTAGGCTAATCCTATGGGTTATGAACCGCGCCCTGGAAAGGGGAAACTTCCCCGAGAGATGGAAGAAGGCAAGACTGGTGTTGATAAAGAAAGCCGACGATCTGGCAGTAACAGTCACGGCCAGAACGGTGAGGGAAATCGAGGAGACGGCGAACACGGCCATTGCAAAAATAGAGAGATGGGTAAGGGGCAAGAAGCTCGAACTTGCCCCTGGAAAAACCGAGCTGGTAATCATAACCAGAAAGAGGAATCTCCCTATCATGAGAATAAGGGTAGGGGAGCTGGAAATTGGCCCGAGCCAGGCGATAAAGTATCTGGGCATATGGCTCGATTCGAAATTGACATACGGGGTGCATGTGACGAAATTGGAGGAAAAAGCTGGGCGGGTGGCAACAGCCATAGGCAGGCTAATGCATAACACCAGTGGACCGAAGGCCAGCAAGTGGAGAGTGCTGTGTAGCGTGATGCACTCCATTCTCCTGTACGCGGCCCCGGTATGGGTAAGTGCGATGGCAGTGGAAAGAACGCGAAGAAGACTGGCCAGGGTACAGCGATGTGCAGCACTGAGAGTCTGCAGTGCCTACAGAACGGTCTCCTACGAGGCAGTGCTGATAGTGGCAGGGATCCCTCCCATTGACCTTCTGGCAAAAGAAAGGTGGGAGATATACGAGGGAAGTGGCAGGAAGGAGGCCAATGATAGACTCTATCAGAGGTGGCAGGAAAGATGGAATATCTCGAGTAAGGGAAGATGGACGAGGAGACTCATTCCAGATATTAAAAGATGGGTGGAGAGAGGACACGGGGAGGTTGGGTTCTACCTTACTCAGGCCCTAACAGGACACGGATGTTTTGCAGAGTACGTTTACGACATCGGGAAGATTGAAGACCGAGAATGCATGTACTTCGGGGAGATAGACGACGCGGAGCATACTGTGTTCTGGTGTAGCAGGTGGAGAGAAGAAAGGCTACGAGTCATAAACAGGCTAGGCGGCCCAGTTACACCCGATGACATAGTGCTGAGGATGCTAGAATCAGAGGAAAACTGGCAACTCTTGGAGGACATGATAACATCAGTTATGAAAATCAGGGAAGTAGACAAAAGAAACTTGAACCTCTAATTGTTTCAAGGATGTAGTAATAAGAGGACATCTCTGCGGGGGCAGATTATTTCGAACACCTAACACTAAGATTGACCTGATATTCTGACGGTAAGCGAGAGCGGTTCCAGGATATGAGGAAACACTGAAGACAGGGAGGGGGCTCCGGAGGGGTTTTAGCTGGTTAGAGTCCAGCACTACCCAGCGTGATAGATCCAAGGCGCTGGGTGTCCATGATGGATTTCCCCTTCCCCCCGCAAAAAAAAATATATTTTTGAACTAGATGTTTGTTTAATTCTCGTGTATACATTAAAAATTATAAAAAGTTGGCGATAAGAGTATGTGATGTGCAAAATATTTTGCACCCTAATGCGCAAAATATTTTGCGCACGGTGTCATGGTAACGCAAAAAAAATAATGTCAATGAAAAAATGTCTCATTTTAGACACTGACATTAATGCGCAAACAAACATTTTGACAGTTGTAGAAAAATTATTTTACTTTTTTATTTAATAACACAGCCGCACAAAAAATAGTGGTCTGGCCTGCAGGCCAGACCAGTGTATCCTTATGTATTTGGACTCGCTGAAAATGAATCCGAATTCAGAATTGTCGGATTGGTTCGTTTTTTACACCAAACCTCAAAAGCACCCCCAAAACAAAAAAAAAGTGGTCCGGCCTGCGGACCAGACCAGTGTATCCTTATGTATTTGGACACGCTGAAACCGACTCCGAAGTCAGAATTGTCAGATTGGCTTGTTTTTTAGTTTTTCAGTCTAGTGTATCCTTACCAAATACATAAGGATACACTGGTATGATCCGCCGGAGAGGCCACTTCTTTTTTGTTCTGGGGTTCTTTTTTGAGTTGAGCAAATCTGACAATTCTGACTTAGGATTCTGTTTCAGAAGGTCCAAATACATAAATATACACTTATATGATCCGCCGGGCAGTCCATTTTTTGAAGAGGTGTTTTTTGGGGTTGGGGGGTGAAAAATGAGCCAATCTGACAATTCTGTCTTCGGATTTGGTTTCAGCGAGTCCAAATACATAAAGATACACTGGTCTGGTCAGTAGGTCAGATCACTTTTTTTTGTGTGGCTGTGTCATTAAACAAAGAAAGTAAAATACTTGTAAAAAAAATTTTCTGCCATGAATGATTTTAAATATCATCGGAATTGGTTGTATATACATCCAAGAATGTGTAAAAAAAATAATTCCGAGTGGCATCAACTTTGATTTAAATTTATTTGTAGCACACCGTGAGCGTTAATTAAAGTGAATACTTAAAAATATCTTAACATTCGAAATATAATATAAACTAAACCTGTCTTCCTAATCTTCCTCTTGTTCAGAACGTCTTCAGAAACATTTTGTGACCAATGCACTATCTGGGTTAACATCTTTTTGTTGCGTGGTACGTCTGAAAGCATCAAGACAACTATCGCATTGTCCCTTAGGCGCCACGATCTCAGCAAAGCATTTTGCTATCAGTCCAAGGTGGTGTAGAATGTTGTCTTCACCTTTGCGAAAAAATGAGAAGATTCGAGAACGTTAGTCTGGAGAGTCGCATTGAGGAACATATTTCTTGGAAAATCGAGCTGTTGGTGCAATAGCTTGTCCAGGAAATTCGTAATAAACGTGTGTAAACTGACATTTCGAGATCATCAATGCGCTATCTGTCCCTATATAATGGTCCATGTCTCAGAGGAATAAAGAAAAATGTAGAAAAGTAGAACGTTAGCCAGACTGATCTTCGTACGACTCGTGATATGCCCGTCAAATTTTTCTCATTTAGCAATTTGCGATCTGTATTCTTCATCGGACCTTATATGCACAGTCACCAATATTATCCAATAGGGCCATAAGTTAAGCATCTTGTTTATTAGATCCCAGTCACCTATCCTTAACATGTTTTTACACTTGAATCATAATCAGAGCTTACTGTTTCAAAGTTGCTCAGCTCATTCACTCTGGCCGCATCTAAGGTGGTGTAGAAGAACCTTACACACAGCGCCTGATGGACGCGAGACTAATTTATTAATTATGAGCGCTATTCGTTTTCCCTCTTAATTGTGTGTGGTAGTTTCCACTCCCAGTCGAGTTCTATATGTTTAAGAGATGTTTGATAAACGAGAAAGGTAATAGCTGTAGTTACCTTAGATTACTAATTGCCTTCTCTCTCAATGTGACCTCTTTGGCGATGCATTTTAGCTTATTTATCTATCACTGTAATGGATCTTGAGTTTAGACATCTCTGATTCACTTTCATAGAAAATCCCACTCGGACCTTCGTGTATTGAGTTACAGACTTGCGGGGTCCTGAAACACCCGATAATACTCGACTCCGATCTAACACACAAAAGCCCTTGAGAAAAAAGACTTAAAAATAATCATTTAATCAGTAAAATGCAACAGTTCAAATAATACCATCTATTGATTAAAAATCAAATATAAATACAACAAGCTAAAAACGTAGGTACTCTTCGCCAATTTACTGAGCTTTTTATATAGTTGTTACACATTCTATAGGATACTCTTCGCATTTTTTTGTAAATAACGTTAGTTTTTGGACATCTTAAATTTTGTGATACCAACTTTGTTGTGAAAAAAATATATGAAAAAAAATTAAAAAAGAAAACATCCAACCTGACTAAGATTCGAACACGGTATCTGTGGATTGCAAAGGACCATCAGAGATCATTGCAAAAATTGAATGTCTGTAATATAGATCTTTCTAGAATCATATTTCAACGCATTAGACATATTATTATAAAATTTATTGACACGACATTCTCGTTTTTAAAACACCAAACAAACGAAAGAAAATGTTGCATTTTGTTGTTAACATAAACCACATTTTGCAAATTAAATATGATTAAAATTAAAGCATGATTGCATCTTATGTAATGAACTGTAAAGGTGCAATTTCATCTTCAAACGAGAAAATGAATAAAGAAATAACAGGTAAATTGTTTAGCTTATAGAATGTACAAAACTAGATTTAACAAATGCATTGTAACTTACTTTATCTTGGGAAGACCTTTCTTTCTTTTGTAAAAGTGCAATCGAACAAATCAGTGAACTAAATCCAACGATGAAGTATTTCGAACAAGTAGACTTACATAATTTGTCTCAAAATGGCTCACAGCAAAGAAAACTCCACATCGTGGGTAGAGAGTAAATTCCATACCTAAAAGATAAAATTGAAATTAATTTAAAAACCATAAACAAATTTAGGTATTTTAAACTAAAAAGACTTAAATATATAAACAATTAATCAGTTTTGAAAAACAAAACAGACAGAAATCAACTTTATAAAAGGTAAATGAACTTGGAAAAAAAGACTACCGAAAAATATTGAATTACAAAATTTTCTTGAAAATAACTTATCGCTTAAAGATATTTATGTGAAAAAACATTAAGATATGTTCAGCAAGAACAGGCCTTAAGTGTGATTCCTAGTTTAGTTCAGGTAAAAACATTGGCAGACATCAAATCCATGTCACGCCATTGAGTATTTTGAGATTATTATAATAAGAAAACGTATTACATTAAGTATTGTGCATCGAATCATTAGAGAGGACTTAAGAGAAGGTGTTTCAACAGTTTTAAGTAGGAGATTTGCAACGATCTAATCGGTACAGGTCCGAAAACAACTCTTAAAAGGAAAATTGCGTTTTTAGGAATAAAAATCTATTCTAGATGTAATTTTTGTATTCAAAGCAGTTTAATAGTTAACACAGATTAATCAGGGATATAAATCACGTTAATCTTAAGTACTTTTGTCTAGATTTAAGCAAATGTGTAAGGAAAAATCACAGCTCTTGAATTGGCTTAATATCAGGAAAAATGTAACAAAAGTTACATAGAAATGTTTGAAATTTAAAAAGGAAGGTATTTAGATCATAAAAAGTAAAATAAACAAAAGTTATTGTAAATCAAAGAAAATTTGTCATAAAAGTGGTCAAGCAATCAAAAAAATGTCAAATTCAAAAGATATTGGAACCATATCTAGGCAAAATTTGTTATATTATTGATTAGTGACGAAAAATTGTTTAAAAGGGAAGAATCACTCAAATTTGTATCCCAAAATATATGAATTAAAAAGCAAATTAATCAAGCAAAGAACATTGAAATTACATAAAAGGAATTATAAGAAGTAAATAATTAAATGGAAAAATAAATAAAGTTGAAAATACATGAATATAAAGTGGCAAGTAAATACCCTATTTTAGTAGCTTAAAAGCTTACAATTAACTAGAAGTAAAGGCTCAGATATGAATGCAGCTCAAAAGGTGTGATTTTTTATAAGATTTCAAAGTTTGATGGCAAATATCAACATAACCTAAAGTGTCATCACAAAAAATTAATTTAACTTACCTGTCAAGTGACTTTTAGAAGTCAAGTTTAGCAATTCCAAATAGAAATCAATGCATCGTTGAATCTGGAGCGACAGACAGCGTTTTTTTTAAGAAGAATTAAATGTAATCACAATAATTTAACCTGGAACCACCATTAGGATAAAGACTAGTGTGCGATCGTAAAACCATCTGGTTTTCCGTGCGGTATCATTGGGATTTTTGGTTTGTACACCACTATATAAAGTACAGGTATCTACTTTTATTTAGATGAAACTGCAGATTTCTTTTCAAAAAATAAAATATTTATCCAATTTACAAATCCTTAAAATTTTTCATTAATTCATTACAGCTTTTCAAATTATAATTGAAATAAATAAATAAAATCAAAGGCCTAATTAGAATATAAGTAGTTTATAAATATTTTTCTTTGTTTCCCATTGGTGATTTATATGACCTGAATAAATTGTTATTATTTATTCATTTTCAATTCCTTTACCAAACCGACTAGTAGCCGTAGTGAATCCGCACTGAGTTAAGAGTTTTTAATGCACCAAGTGCACTCATGTTCTCATTTGTGTGTTATCAGCAGTATGCAATCTAGATGAACAGTGGCGCGTTATAAATGTTCTGTTCACTAAAATAAAAGCTCATTTAAAATTAAAATCTAAAGTATATATATTTATTTTTAATTAAATGATTAATAACTTTCGTATTTGCTGATTAATTTTCTTCAAAAACAATATGGTTCTTCCTCTAGCTAACAATAACTTACTTTCCAAATTTCAATACAATCGATCTTTTCTTTCTTAAGTTATCATGCTTACAAGAAACGTGACGGACGGACAGACGGACATTTTGAAAGTTGTTCAGAATTCGTTCACTCACACAATGATATGAAAATTTTTTCTCTACAAGCGATATTTCCGGTTTTAGAAATGTGCCGATCAAATACAATATGCTTTTCGTTTTTGCGACGAGTATAATAATGTTTATGCAATAGCCTGCCTGAGAGAATATATATTTTATTGAATTAATCGCCTCCCTAACAGGGAAAGGACGAGTGATGACTTTTATTTCAGAACTACCATTTAATGGAGAGCGTGCAATAGTAATCGATTAGTTAAAAAGATTCACAGAATTTCCTCAGAAGTTTATACAGGCACTTTGTTTTTAGGGTTGACTTTACTTTTTTAAATTTTGTGACACTAGTAGTTAGCTGTAATGTTCCTTTTAGTGATTATATCATTCACAAGGATGGAGTTCAACAATATATGAGTTTATTTTGCTTTCCTACCACCTTTACGATGACGTACCGGCTCCTTATAGGTTTAATATAGGGTATGTGACCTGACCTCGTTTTTTTTCAAATGGCTTTTTATCTTACTTTTATCTTACTTATGCACAAGGCGGTTTTCTCTATAACTGTCATCTCTGAAGCCTACATTTAGTTTTGATACCACAGCTTTCTTCCGATTCCCCAACGCACTCCAATTGACGAGTCGTTGGATGAATCCAAATTTGTTTTATTCGAGAAACCGGCTTTGTCCATTTTTGCTGATTTTTATTAATAAAAAAAACTATAATAAGCTGATATTTTCTGAATCGACAGTTGATGGGGGTAGGAATACAGGATCAAAAAGTTCCCATCCCCAACTGGTGAGCTTCATCATTTCACCCTTATAATGACACCGTGCTGGTTTTTCAATAATATTTTGGAAATGTGATGTTCTACGACAAAACTAGAGGTATTGAAAAATATTTAAAATTAGATTTTCTATAAAACATGGCTTATAGGTCGTTTGCAGATTATTAAGGGTGTTTACGTTAATCGACGGCAAACTCAGGTAGGTAACAAAAAAATGTAGCATAGGTTTTGCATTTTTCTAATGCACCATCGAAACCCGAAAAAAACGTCGTATCTATCGACTCGAGAGCGAATTTAGAACATTCCGTCCGTCGGTCAGTCGGTCTGTCGGTCTGTCATGCTCAGCCCCCCGGTGGTTGATAGGAAGCCTTTAGAAAACCTTAAAGCTGGAAGCTCGGCTCCGTTCGGAAACCGGAAGTACCCGATATAGACGTTTCAAGTTGTTCGGGAAAAGTTGAATAACCCGGTAACGGGAAGTCGGATCGAGATATTTCAAAAAAGAGATAGTGCCGCTGGCAACGATCTACAGATAAGTATACCGGAGACTATGTCGAAAAACAAATGGAAATTGAATTTTGTTGCAAAAAACTGGTTTTCTCGAAATCGGAAACACATTAACTGTCCAGGATATCGACCGATTTCGATGAGACTTTGTGGGATCAAAGGTATACGGCCACAAATGAAGCTTATTGCTGGCGACCAAAATGAATAAAAGGTTACGCTCTACTTTGAATATAAAATATCACAGTAGCATTTCTTTATTTACAAAAAGTCGAAATCAAAGTGAATAGATAAAAATATGTCATCATATTTATCTGGTTCAGAAAAATGTATATCAAAGTTTCCGGTCACAAATCTGAAAAAAATCAGGTTTTGGATCGAAAAACCGAAAACCTTCTAATTATCGAAGACTGAGTAGAACTATACAAGATCTCGGAGTATCACGAGATACATAGGGACACTATAATTTGGGTCACAATAACGCTAAAAGTACCTATACATTTTTCTCCTAGGTCACCACCCCCCTCCCCCCTTGGAGCTATTCGCCCTTCAAGCATAAATTTCGAAAAAAATTTTTACTTAGAATTGCTGTATCGATTGTAATAAATAGGATAGTATTTACAGTAAGAAAGAATCTGCAATTAAGAAATTTGGCGCCTTTTGGACTTTCTCTGGGAAGCCATGGGTGGAACATCTCTAACGCTTTTTATTTTACTTATCAGGAATCTGGATTGACATCTTCGTCAAATTTTTTGCACAAAGGCAGTATAATTAATTTTAGAAAAGATGAAAAGTTTGAGATTTTTTTCAAAAAATCAGATCTATTAGAGAATAATATATAGGTATCAAGCAGATCACAACTTACACACTTTTTTATTTATTACGAAATTACCTACTTTCTGTATATTGTTGCCTCAATTTGGGCACGCTAATATACTAGTCAGGTAAATACTTTATAACACTCATTATTGGAGAAACAATCAAAACACCTACTCTTCTAGCTAATACTACAGAAGGTAAATAATTTCTTAATAAATAGAAAAGTGTGTAAGTTGTGATTTGCTTAATACCTAAATAATATTCTCTAATCATAATAAAAGCAAATGAATAAAAAATAATTAATTGTAATCAGATCTATTATTAAAAAATATCCGGAACGCATTTTTGAAAGGGTTACTTCAATAGCTTCTTCTTCTTCTTTTCTAAATATTGTTCACATATCATTCCATTATCTTCATTTATTTGGAGATTGGATTGGATCGATGAATCACTACCATGATCAGATACTTTCATTAGCATTTTTGGTTCTATTCCAACTTTACTAAAATTTATAAAGGCTGTAGTTCATCTGCTACTATGGTTTCTGATTTTTCTTATTTCGTGTTTAGGCCGATTAATTCTGCCCTTTTCTGAGTTTACTTAGAAATCTCACAATGAGATATTGATGTATTTTTGTACCACTTTGAGCCAGATTTTTTTCAAAAACAAATTCAAGCTAAAAATATTTGGTAAGAAGTAATATTTTGTCGTTTTCTAGCAGGTTATGAAATAAACGTACAGAACATAATTCAAGATCTGGAATTAATTATTTTTAATAATGTGGGATTAAAAACAATTTTCCGGGCAATTTTGCACGTTTTCGAGGAAATGGGATTTTAGATTATTCTATGGGTAGGTTTACTTGTGTGTTGTTGATTTCCTCTTGAAAACAGATAGGAGACATTTGGTAGCTTCTCTACCAGGTTTTGATACAATTTGAAAAAACATTTTTGTAAATTCTCATTTCTTCATTATAGCTGTAGAGCTGAATCACAACTGTAGCTGTAGTTATAAATGTGCCGCTACGTATTCCTTGGATTACATCACGTATTGCTTTAGAGCCAATAGCAGTGAAAGAATCTATTTGATATTTTATTTTTGGCTTTAATGAAGAAGTAAATCGAAGCCACAGAAACTATATTTAACTACTGTGTTTTAAAAGTGCAAAATATTCCTTTTATTGGATACGACACAATTAATAATTTTTCGGAAAAAGCCAAACAAATATGCATGCGCATAACTGACCATATGTTTTCTGCAGACTAAACATAAAATAGTATATGTATGTGTGCAAGTGAAATGAAGCAAAAATTTTTGTGACTACTATACGAAGGCCTCAATGTTCCTGTATTTGTTAAAGTTAGGACTTTTCTTTTACTGTGCTTTGTATCACTTGTTCTATCACCGTGGTAAATAGTCAGGAGGATAAGAAGGATCCTTGCTTGATTTCTATATTATTCTGTTTGGTTTCCGTCTGCCTGAACCATTGAATTGCAGTTCTCTTGTGAAAGGAGACTTTTATTATCTTGTTTATTAGATAGTGCGGTATTCTTTTGCTACGTGGGGTATTAACTATGGTTTCATGACCGATAGTATCAAATGCCTTCTAGAGATCTAGCGCCACTATGAGTAATTTTGTCCCTTCCCTCCATTTTTTAATTAAGATCCTTCTACATATGATCATCTGCTGATTTACCTTTAATGAATTCTGTCTGGTAGTCTGGTGAATTCTCAATGTGTTCCTCTAACTGTTCAAGCAGAAACTGTGCTTAAGAGCGTTATTCTTCTGTAATCATATATACTCTGTGGTGAAATTTGTTTCTCTATCCTATGGAATGGATAAAGATGTGAATTCCATCCATATCCTGAATATAATTTTTAAGGTTTACTCCTTTAGCCTTTCCGCGATCCCTAGTACATTAATTCGTTGTTTATTTTGTCTATCCTAGCTCTGACCACCACTTTTACCAGTTAATTCTTGGATGATGGCTTGTCTAAGGAACAGTGGTTCATTTCTTGTATTCATTTGTTCATTATTTCTTTGCGTGCCTTCTTCCAGTTTTTCCAATGTCGCAGTGGTGTGTGCCTTCTGGTGTGCATGTTGTTGTTTCTTCTACATTTTCTCAGATGTCTGAAGATTTAATCTAGTCGTTCTGCTGGGAAAGTTTCTATGAAGAGAGAAAATAATGATATGAATGATCACGGTCTATTACATAATGCGTTAATAAAACTCATATATTTTTACCATTCAATATGCTTTATAGTATAGGAGCATATGTAGAAAAATTATCTTCCGTGGCGGACTTAATGAAGGGGAGGTTGAGGGTTGCTATTTTAATAAAAAACTAACTATACATGAATAATTTCTATGGTGCCACTTCGTGGTGTGTGGTCTATAGCATTAATGGAGTTAACAAAATGGCCGCCATTTAGATTTATAAAATCGACGTTACCTCAGTTATTTATTAGCCGATTTTCTTTTGTGATAGTAAAGATAATTAAAATGTCTATAAAAAAGGTAATTTCAGTATTTTCTCTTAAGTCTACAGTATTTAAAATATTTAGGTAAATATGGTTCCGGATCCCAATAATTGTACCTTTTTTTGTTATAAGGAAATAAATATAACCAATAAATATTGCTAAAATCATGATTCGTGAGTCATAACAGCAATAATGTTAGAATTAGATTTCGAAGTTTCACTTATGAAAGTATATCTTCAGTGATCTTTACTTCAGGAAGTTTGAACACTGAATAAATGCAATTTTACACGATGTAAATATTTTCAATAAATGTTACATTGCCCACAAAAAAATTATTTTATTATAAAGGTAAAATAGTATTATAAATTTAAATAATTAGAAAACGCCATTCTTGTTAAATAGGCATCTATCTAAATGATGTGATTGGTGATATCGTTTGTTATCAATCATCATTGTTATCTGACCCTTCTGGTACAATATGTAAATTTTTGTCACACAGTTCGTTTGAGCCTGCACACTCACATATATCAGTACATGGTAGGCTGCTTGCAGAACATTTACATGGCTGATTACATTTATTTATTATGCAGGGGGATCTAATCAATTTGAGATGAAATCTGGAACGCACGGCATTTCGCAGAGAACAGGAGTCATCTGTACATTTTTCATAGTTTATCCATATTCAAACGGGGACGGAATTATTGGCTGAGGATTAGAGTCTTGGTTTCAGATCATTACTAGGTAGATAACTCTCTTCATTGAAGGAATAAAAGCACTTTTTGTTGGTGGCAACTTTTACCAGCTTGTCTGTTTCTCAGAAAATATGGACCAACCTAACTTTTGAAGTTTCATTATGTTCGATTTAGACTGGTAGATTTGGCATATGAATGTTTATAGTATCGTCATTTCTTGATCAGAAACTGTGTTTTCGGTTCTTAGTGAAGAGAAAGCGTATCTTCTGTAGCTGCACTAAATCCTTTTCAATATGAAAATTCACCTTTGCGTAATAATGTACCTGTGCAATCGGATTCAGATGATAAAGTATGAAAAGCTGGCAGTGAAGAAGCCTTTTTAATGTGTCTGATGAAGCATACAAATCTGCAACTGTTATAACTACTTTGGAATTAGGCACAAAGTACGATGCGGTGGGATGTTCCAGATATATTTTTATGCTAAGAACCACAATATGTGTTTCTTATGCAAATATATATATAGTTTGGTTGTTCCTATATCTGCGCCATAAATAGCATGAAGAATTATTTAAGTATCTGCCTTCTCTTGCGTGCTTCGAACATGATCGAAAGAGCAATGTGATGATTCAATTTCCGAATGCCATGCGACGACAAAGCCTTTCTTCGTTAATTGAGCATGATGTAGAACTTTTTCTGACAGGTATGCAGTTATCTTTGGTATACATATGAGATAGTAGTTTTTACATTTTTAAGTTGACTATGTTTGAGCTTTTCGCAATTTTATATCGAGTAGGAATAATTTTTGCTCTCTTTTGCCATGTCGATTACTTTATGGAGTCTTCTTTGTATGTGTCGAACACAAGGTGAACTTCACTGTAGTTCCAGTACTTCTTTGCTACTTTCTTTGTAAATGCTTCTGCTAAATCTTTGCGTGTTTTAATGACTTTAAATTGGCCAGATTATTTTTTTTTTTTTAGTCAGTTTTAAGAACTGAGAGAAAAATCTGCCGATACTAAACAAGTCACTAATAATGTTCTAGATAAGTTGTATTAAAGTTTATCATCACCGTTATCTTTTAAAATGTTTCTTAACACCTTTCAAAGTATTTAAAAATGGACGACGACTTTCTCCACAAATTCACAAAATTGCAGCAATTCTTCCAAAATCATTATCAAATACTTATGAAAAATGATGCAGTGCTTAATATTATAAAATTCGAGACTTCGTAATGTTCTTAAAAGCCGCAACAGCAAAAATAGAATTCCATTTAAAAAACTATCAGATTCTTAATTTTTTCATTACCTAACCTTTCTAATGCCTTCTATTTGAGGTAGCGTCTCACAAATATACGATATTCTCTAATTGACATTAACTGTATTATTTTATTCAGATTTAGAAGTAAATTGTCGATTAAAGAATAATAAAAATAATTAAATATTAATAATTTAATTGAAAAGTTTAATAATGATATCCAAATTATCTATTATTAAAAACAAACCGTTATTGCTTACTTTAGAGTAAATACATGTGAGCACACCACCCTGTAGTTGGTGGAGATCAATCCTAGAAGTATCACTCGCATGCTGGCCTACATTAAAATAGGGCGTTAAGTGACAAATTTACGATCTGACCTGCCACTCGACTTAGCTAAGGGATATTGTTTATTTATGTTTAGGCTATTAAGAAATAGTTATTTGTAAATATAAAGGATACTTGCTCTCGAGACGGCAGACTGACTGCAAGTGCCCTTATTCACAACTCTCTGTTAAATAGTATTTGAAAATAAATCGGTTTTTAAAAGAGTTTTTCGAGTTTTCTTACATACATTAACAACATGTTTTATAGAAATTTTAATTATCTTTATAATGAGCTCTAGCAAATGAAAATCGAACAATAAATAACTGAGATAATGTCATTTTTTCAAATTTCATTGGCCTCCATCTTGATGACGTCATAAATGCTACCCGCAGGATACACCCCAAAGTAACACCATGATAATAACTTATCAAGAGGTAGTTCTTTTTATTGAAATATCACCCATACATCCTCCCTTCACTAACTTCGCCACGGAACTACAAATGCTCCTCTGCTATTATGAAACATTCTGAAAACAAAATTTACAATTAGCATTAAAATGCTAAAGAATGACAATAAATTAATCTTTTGAACTGTAACTTAATGGCGCGTGGCATCAAAATTATGTCATTTTGTGATATAAGTAAAAAATATTAAAGGATGTTCGACTCCGAAGTTATAAGGGCTTGAATTTGATGCTGAAACTTCGACTTCGATTATTGCCTCCAGTGTATATACCATGTCCTAGTTATGATAATAATAATTAAATGATGAACTAAACATTATTAATTGCCTATATTATTTTGAATGAATTAGTATAATATACGTAATTGCTCAATTATCATTGAATCCTTTGACGCTTATTAGCAAATTATATATAGTTACATGCATTTCAATCGACGTATTTTGTTACCAAGGTATTTTTCAGAATTAAAATGACAATAGCCAGTGATTGCATCCTTTGCCTAATGAAGCCAATTTATGCGTTATGCTTTACTTTATTTCCCATCGAATTTAATTGTTTTCATACGGGCGGGAATAGTAGCAGGTCATTCATTAAAATTAAAAAAATATGTATGGGGATACATTACGCCATATTAGGCTCTTTTTTAATTGCTTTGAACTTTTATGTTTATTTACTGATAGAGGAATGTACTATCTATACTTTAAATTGTTTGTTGATATTTAACGATTTTAATACAACTCTAATTGGAAGTGTTGTATTGCTCCAGAAATTAAGAAGAATGAAAATCACAATTTTAACATCGAATGGTTGGCTGAAATTACACGAAAATAAAGAAACATTCTTCACTAGATATATATCACTGGCAAGACAAATAAATACGCTGAAATTTAGGCGAATTATATTTTTCACAATGACTTATTGTCTCACGATTTCAGTTTTGTTTTTTGATATAATGTTTAGCGGTATTAGTAATGTTGATTTCATATATATCAGGGTTGGTTTTAAAGCTGTAAGTTTATATTTTCAATTCATAACAACATTTGAAGCTCTTCAACAATTCAGTTTCCTTCTTATAATATTTAAATGTTTTTCAATATCACTGAAAAATCACTTATTGTTGGCCTTGTCTATCTCTAACAGATTTCAATATTACAATGAACTTGCTTTAATCTATGACTACAGAGAAACTAATGTGTCTCTTGTTAAAAAAATTCAGCAATTGAAAAGATTTTATATGGCTTTTATCCAAAATATGAAATGCTTAAATGATATATACAGACCACTATCATTATTTTGGTTTTTACAAATAACAACATTTTTAATAATCAACATATATATAGTTTTTAAAATAGAAGTTGATGCACGTGCATATAGGAATCAAATTATTCCAGTGATTTTAATAGTTGTTAGTTCCATAGTATGGTTAATATATATTCTAAACATGGTGGAAGAAGTCAATAAAATGGTAAGTAATACATAATGTTTATACTCAGACGAATATGACGATTGTTTGTAAAACGATGGAACGCGTCTATTCTAACATTAAAAATTTGCTACTTTAAACACGTTTATTTCACTCACTATCATGGAAAACAATGAATGCCCTTTTTTTATCATGTTACTAATCAAATGTCATTATGAGTAATAAAACAACTATATAGGTTTTTGACAGTGCGAGCATGCAGATTTATCGCTGTAAAATCCTATATGTAGTTTTACCGCTGTAAAACGTAGATTGTAGATCGTTTAAGGGGTCGCTTGGCCCTCAGTTGGCCCTGAGTTGCCCAGGATTCCAAGACTTTTTGCAAAGCTTGTGATTTTCCTGGGAGCTAATTTCCCTATGTCTTCATGCGTTAATTCCGCTGTTCTAGGTACTTTAGCCTAATGCATTATTACCTTGCATTCACAAAATATATGTTCCGCTGTCTCAGTTGCAGCTTTACAGTATCTGCATTTGTCATCTCCTGCCATGCTCATGTTCTTGAGATGATATCTCAAGGGACAATGGCCAGTTAGAAGGCCTTAGGTTGGACTTTTCAAGTTCGAGAAACATTGTGGCATTCTTAGTTGAATAAGTTATAAACCTTTTCGCTTGTCTTTGGCCTGGAGTATTCCTCCAGTAAATCAGTGTGCCCTAAAATTGCCTGGGAATGCAGACAATCCCTGAAGCAACTGGCAAGAAACAACAAGGTTACCTTGATGTGGGTGCCAGGGCATGAGGTAATAGAAGATAACGAATTGGCCGATAGCCTCCTTTTCCCATTTCTGGACGACTTCCGTTATGTGTCCCTTAGATAAGCCACAGAATGATTCGGGTTCAAAAAATGGGGCTTCAGCCCCTTTTCTTCTGAGGCTATCAACCAATTCGTTGCCTTCTATTCCCTCATGCCCTGGTACCCACATCAAGGTAACCTTGTTGTTTCTTGCCAGTTGCTTCAGAGATTGTCTGCATTCCCAGGCAATTTTAGGGCACACTGATCTATAGCACGGATTTCTACCTGGAAGATGGTTGGGGGGTTACTAGCAGCTTTAGACAGCCATTTAGGCCCTGCTACGCCCACATCAACCCCTTCGTCCATCTTGGATCCATCTGTGTGCCAGATGTGTGACTCTATCTCCAACCGCAGTACTTCAATCCTGCTCGCCTGACGGCTTTCAATTAGAACATCAAACGGGCAGTCAAAATCATGCTTGATTGGCATTAAGTCAGTGGATTTGGTCATGGATTCGAATTGGATTAGTTCCAAAATCTTTAAGTGACCAAACAAGTCGCCTGGTCTGAATTTAAGTACCTGATGCAGCCGTAGGGAACCAAGTGCTGCCTCCTTCCTTACATGCAAATATAGAAGAAGTAAGTCCAGCATTGCCTCCATAGCTGGGACAGGAGCGTATAGCTCCTGTAGTCCCTAAACAGGCAAGACGTTGCAATTCCTACAACTTTCCTTGTGCTATTTTCTTTTCTGTTTTTGGCCACCATACACATGATTCGTAGGTAACCATAAGTCTGACAACCGAAAGGTAGGACCAATGTATCATTTTTGGCTTTAGACCTCAAGTCTTTCCAAACAGCCTATGGCACGTCCAAATAGCCGTCGTTACTTTGGTAAGTATCCTTTCTGTGTGAGTTCTAGGTAGGTTTTTGGTCCAGGATTACTCCTAGATACTTGACTGAACTGGACAAATTCAGTACTGTTCCATTTAACATAGGAGCTTTCAAATTTAGTTTTCTTCTTTTGGTGAATGGAACAATAACTGTTTTTCTCGGATTGACACAAAGGCCCTCTGACGAGCAATTCGCATGTGATTTGAGATCATAACCTACCTCTCACAGTAACGACCAGATCATCAGCATAGCCCTGAATGTTGAAGCCATAATTACTCAGCTTATGGAGGAGATCGTCGACCACCATTGCCCACAGCAAGGACAATAAGACTCCACTTTGTGGACAGCTCCTAACTGCAGTCACGGTGGCCGACTCGTTCCCCATATTTGTGGTAATTATTCTGCTTCTTAGCATGGTTTGTATCCATTTGATTGTTGGAGACTACCTATACCAGTGCACCTTGCACCAGTTAATGAGGCTTTTTACTTCCTCTGTAGGTGGACTTCGTTCTTCGCCGGGAAAGTAGGCAGAGGCAATTACAATTTTCCTTTTGCCTTTTTCCGTAGGTAGGTCTACAACTGCGGCAACCAAGTCCCTGATTGTGAACTCTGAAAGGAGAACAAAATTAGTGTTTTTGACGAGCAGTAAGGCTGCTCTAGGATTACCATGCAAAGTAGACTAAATTAACTTACATGATTGTGTGGGAGGTCCTTTGATGCGTCCTCTGTATACCCAGAGCTCTTCAATTAGCCCCATGTTTATTTTCTCCCTAATAGATCTCCTGCTAAGCACGCTTGAAGCTAATTTTGCGTGGTGGAGATTTATCTGGAGTTTTGGTTAATTTTGGCGGCCTGGGACCTTTTTTGTGGCCCTTTTTGTCTATACCCTTGCTCTTGTTTGGTCTCTATAAAGTCCCACGAGTAGCGGAGGAAAAGCAAATTACCCAAAGCAATACCCCGCGTACCTCAGGTAGGCATAATTGAAACCAGGGTGCGTCAGGTTCCCTGGAGTCCGCATAATAGTGACTAAGCTTTCCCTTAATCACTCTGCTATTCCACTTTGACTTTGGGGTAGTTTTATTGTGGCTCCCATCCACTTGGTCGGCCGATTAAGACAGACCCCCACATAGAGAAAGCCTGTTACCAACTTGCTTTACACCCAAGCACCCGAGCGACTGAGCTCTATCTGATATAGCTTCAGGACGTCCTCGCTACCTCCCATCCTGTAGGTTGTTCAGGCCAGAATGAAGCTAATTGCGTCATATAATACATTTGACAAAAGTAAATGAATATCACACGACGTCAGTACCGGTTCATGAAACCCTAGCTCGTGCCGTCATCTACCTTCGTCAACACTTGTTATGAGGTGAGAAAAAATGAGTACGTTATATACGCTATGGTTCCCTGTAAAGCGTATTGCAGCTATTGATAGAATATGTCGTGTTTTATTTCGTGAAATATTCTCCTCAAAAACCACCTATGATATTAACACCTATTCATTTTCTCGCGAGCTTGTTGCCCAAAGTGATTATAACTAGTGTAAATTGTAGTAAATTATAGTGTATTTAATAAATGGACTGATTATTGCCTATCTGTAACTTGAATGTCTCCAATTTTATATTTCGAATTTATAAATTGTTAGCTAGGTTTTTGCAATTTAATCAGACATGAGATTTTCAAGCAAGAATTATATGTAAAGTCTATTATACAGCTCATACCGGGATAAATTAAACACATAATTCAATGACTTAAAAACGTAGTTACAAAATAATTAACACTGTGTCAGGTAATATTAAATAAAAATGTCTACCAAGCAGGCAAATCAATCATTACATATGTAGGCAAAAATAAAGTTATATATATGTAGAAACAAGTTAATCCCACTAACTCTAGAAAGGTAAAATTCTACTTACGATAGTAATTCATCACAAGGTAATAACGTGTGTTAATAATTCAAGAAATCAAAACTATACACTGTATATTACAATTAGGAGCATTACACAAACTCTCAGAGTACTCTGAAAGTACTGAAATGACCACAACTTAATTTTTTAACTTCTCAAATTAAATGGATAAATATGTATCAACAAAAACTTTAATGTACCTATTAATAATTCTGCGTCATTCTCTGGCTTTCATACAATGTCTTAATATGGTTCTAGTAGTGATACTAGATGGTGGTACTAAAACTATATTCCATATCTGTTTCTGATAACAGTAACATGGATACATAATGTCTATGGGCGAGACATTGGTCAATGCAGTAATAATGCTCCATCCGTCTTTATTCGTTGAAATTATTTAGTAAAAACTCCTCGGCAGCTTTGGGTGAGTTTATGTAACACAATGTCTATGCTCCCAACGTGCTTTTCGTTCCTTGGTTGTCAATACTTTTAAAATATTATGGCGAATTCCGCGAAATTCACGTTTTTGCTGCTAAGTTTGTTAAATATTTATACCCACATTATTTTTCATTAGTCGCTTTGAAAATAAAGTTTTATGTGACATGAATGATGAAATTAAAAATAAAATGTCAGTAGACACAAAAAAATGCCAATAAAGCATCTGGAGACAAATAACGGTAAAACTTAATACTAAAGGTAGGTATGTTATTTTTATAAGTATTTAATTAACTTATTCGTGAAATATTATCCCCAAATACCACTAGTGGTAATTTTATCTAAGTTTGTCCCAGGATTGAGTTTGCGATAGGTATAAATACCAAAAAAAAAATTAGTACGGCTTTCATTTCAAATAAAGATCTAACTTGTCGGAGTTAATCTAAGAAGAAAATAAATCATTGTAGGTAAACTGGTCTTTCTGTTAGTTTTACGGAAAAATTTTATTTGAATAAAATATTTTGCATTGAAAGTTAGGGCCATATGCCAACTTTCATTGCATTTGAACAAAATAAAATAATACTATAAACTGTAGTAAATAACTTCTAATTTCTTCAAGAGGTACGGTTCTGATCACATCAGTAATTTTGTTTTTTAATTTTCCCAAATAATTGCCAAGTTGTGGGTATAAACTTGTTGTTTTAGTTTGCCCCAGAAGTAAAACTCCATAATTGCTAAATCCGGGCTTCTTGGTGGGTATAGCAGTGGCCTAAATCTACCAATCCATTTTCCCCCCAATGTATTATTCAAATAATTCCTTATCAAAAGAGTTGAGTGTGTTGCTGATAATAAATTTTTTGTCTTTTAGCCAAATACATTTCATCAAATTAATTTTGTAAGTAATTTTGCAATATCTCGAAATGAGCATATTGATATAAATTTCCATTCAAAATTACTGATATGATCAGAGCCATACCTCTTGAAGAAATTTGAGTTACAAAGAATTTAGAAGAAAATGGAATTATGTAGGTGGTGCCCTAAGACAGATTTTTAGTTGAATTCGTTGAAGCTGTTAATTGTGTTAAAAAATAAAAAGCTATTTAGTTTAATTTTACTGCCACATCCAGTGGTATAGTAACGACAAAAAAAATTTTTAAAAATTTGTATTGTTCAAATCGGCTTAAAATGTCATGAAACGTCGAGATTTTAAGTTTGGGCGAAAAAAAAAATTTCTGTCTGTCTGTCGGTCTGTCTGTCTGTCTGTAACTTTTTTTTGTGCGCACGCTTACTCTGGAACCGTTTGAGATATTGACTTGAAATTTGGTACACGTATGTACTTTAACGGGATCTGGAACTAGATTATATTTTCATGTTGTTCCGACGAACGGGGTAAATTGTGGTAAATTTGTTTTAAATGGGTAAATCAAGCAGGTAAGAGTCCATAAAATTGGTATGTAGTATACACAAGAGAAGCTAAGGTCTCAAAAAAATTTTTGGCATTAGCCACCCCCATTACCACCCCCACCCCCTTATTAAGGGGATGAAAAAAAATGTGATTTAGTGTATGTACAAGAACCAGAAACCTCAAAATATTTCTTTACTTCATCCACATCCACTACCCACTACCACCCCCCTATCACCACCCCCACCCCACTACCGATGTGGGGTATCGTTTCATAGGTTTTTGGGGTAGAGGATTTCAAATATTATATTATTAAAGTTCCATAAACAATTATTTCCACATACAAAGTTTTTTCGTTGTGAGTGACTTGGATAGGGAATGTGGATGTGGAAGTAGTAATTCCTTGGGCAGCGGTTTTTAGTATTATTTTTTTTTTTATTCAAATGCAATGAAAGTTTGCCATACGGCTCTAACTTTCATTGCTAAATATTTTATTCAAATAGAATTTTTCTGTATATTTAACAGAAAAACCAGTTTAGCTACAATGATTTATTTTCCTCTTAGATTAACTCCGCGAGTTAGATCCCATTCGAACTGCAACGTGGTAAAATCCATTTTAGGTCAAGTAGGTCGAGACTGTAGAAAATGAAAGCCGTACTATTTTTTTTTTTTTTTGTATATTACAGCTATCGCAAACTCAATCCGGGGACACACTGTGCATATAATTTTTTCTCAAGTTGCCCAAATTAATACAGTTCGTGTAAATTGGACCGTTAATTATATTATCAGAAATTAAATTCCTCGTGCAAAGTCACCACTGAATAAACTCAGAACAACTACTTCATGTAATCGTTTGACAGCACAATTTACTTTTAAATTATATCAAGTTTAATTATGTATTATTTATTTTGTTTAATTATGTGTTTAATTTAAACTATATCAAGTTTATGTTCAACTAAGGCCGTATAATATGCACCGTACTTCATAGAAAGTAAAATAGACACTTTACTTTCTCTTTCAAGGGCCTAAAACATAGCTTTGTATGATAGGTCATACGAGAAATATATACTAGTTTTTTTTTAAATCAATTTTGTAGTAAATATTGCGGAAAATATCTATAAACATTTTACATACATTAGATTACTTGAGAAATTATATTTTATTTTGTAAAGCAAATTTTCAACGTAATTGCGAATTTTGGTGGATATTGTTGCTGTTTTCTTTCGTATTTTTATTTTTTTTTACCTTTAAAATTATTATAGGAAATTAATGAACTTAAATGTAATATCTTCTTCGTTTACAACTTTAAAAATTCAATCCTACCGTTGGCGTTATCCCTCTATTTGTAAGATGAGTAATAGCGCATCACGCAGAAATTACTGAACCAATTTGAATAGGGTTTTCACAGGTGAATTTAGCTGCTTTTTAGTTAATTTCAAAATTCCACGCAAACGGAGTCGGAGTATTATCTGAAATATCTATATTAATGTAGGTAGATAAAAGTTATTTTAGACTCGAAATATCATGTTGTATAGATTACTTGTATATATACCAATGTTTTTGTACAAAGTAATCCTATAGTTATAAAGTCGAAAAATATGCATTAAAAAGTTTATTTGCACACGATGTTATGAACCTATATAAATAACTGAGAAGTGCGAACGACGATAATATTAATAAAAACTCCTGGTCAGTCGAACTGATTTAATTAAATTTTTTTCATCGATAACATTCCACTAGAAATTTTATTTGTTAGTGCTTGTGTATTATGACCTCCTGACTTCGAAAACATTATTTGCGCCCAAAAATTCCTCGTGCGTCAAGAGTTGTATGCACTTTTTGACGCCCTATCATGGATTCTCTACTTATCTGCTTAATATATCTTGTACTAGTAATCGAATGAGTAATCGAATGGGAAAAATACTGGCTTATTTGAAATAAAATTCTTAAAAAAAATATAGACCTGTCCGATATGTTTTGTAGGTCATCCGCAATCTTAGAAGAAAATTAAAAACACCAAAAATGGACGAAAAAATCAAAATTGAATATCTTTTCGATAAGAAGGAGTCATTTCATCAAAGATGGCAAAAATAAAACTCATGTGTGGTCAAAAATAATTCACCAAACCCGGACGTTTTAAGTCAAACAGAACGGTCATAGATGGCGGACGAAATAATATTCTAAAATTATTCGTCAAGTGTCAAGGACGCATTGTACGTCACTTTTTTTTTGATGTATGTATGATGAGGTTAGGTACTTTAGGGGGATGAAGTTCATTTTTTTTATTTCCAAAAAAGTGCTTTTTTTACAATTTTCGAAAATGCAAATCCATTGTACACATAAATAAAACAAAATAATAATAAAACTGGCAATTTATTTGATAAAAATTGTGCGTACACATTTTTTATGGCGGTTAAGTAATTTGATGCAACCGAATTTCTTTAAACAAAGAATACACATCTCATATGATGTTGAGGTCCTCGAATCCATTTTCTTCCCATTTAAATATAATTGGTTTAACAAACAATTAATTAAATAGGCCCGCCGACTACAATAATAACAGATCTCCGACCAGATCTTGTAAAAATGATTATTTTGCACACAAAAATTCCACAAAATGCAAAAATTGCAAAACAGTAACGATATTCCAGCACATTGCAACCACCATAGAACACCAAAGAGCCAATCACAACAGACGCACCTGTGATTTTTGCTGTAGACTATCGCTATATGCAGACGTCAAAACTGTAATCGCGCATGCGCAATGTTTTATTATAATAAAGATTTCTTGTGATCTCCCTTTAACTTCCTCTGACTTTCCCTTGAATTCCCCTGATTTCCCTAAGGTTTCCTGTAACGTGTACACCAGTTTTCCCCTGCGGTTTGCTCCTCGACTTTTTTAGACGTCTCTTTTACTAACTTGATACAGCTGAAAACTGGAGTGTCCACATATTTTTCTGAACTTTCAAATTTGAAAAAAGAATTAAACTTAATTAAAAAATCAAAATTTGTTTTGAATAACTCTTTGCAAAATTGACACAGCTCAAAGCTGAAAAGTATCCTTATCCTTTTCTGAATTATAAAAATAGAGAAATATATCAACCATTTTTCGATTACAAAAAACTTATTTTGTTAGAAACTGAGCGAAAGGGTTTTTCCATTTTTTATTTAAGTGACGTGGTAACGTCACATTTAGGATCATGTAAGATGATATGTCAGAGCTTTAAATAATGAAGAAATTGCATTTAGATTTACCCTGCTCCGACAATTACTTTAAAGTTACGGTCGATAAAAAAAATTCAAAAATATAAATCTGATACTAAAGGAGGTAAAGAGTCAAATCTAAAAACGAAAAGAAGATATTCAGTTAGGCTATAAATTCTGTATATTATTGATCCCTCCCAGGCGCTTAGCTTGAATTCGAAAAATAAAACATGTATCTAAGTGTAAATTATCGTAACTTCTAAAGTAAGTAAGTAAGAAATTTACTATTTGGCAGCATTGTCCTTAAGAATGTGCCTACCTAACCGAGAATGATTAATGGTTTCACTTTGGGCGATTTTGAAGTTTTTTTTTTGTTTTTGGCATTAGAAAGAATTTTTTGCCACAGAATAAGTTTTTGAAGTTACAAGAGTTTGAATTCGATCTTAAAATTCAAAGAACAACTTCAGTTAATGTATTCAGTATATTTACCATGCCCTAGTTACGGTAATTAAATGATTAACTAAATACTATTAATATACTATATTATTCTTAATGAATTATTATTGTATACTTATTGGATTAATTATTATTATTGTATCAATTTATGCTAATTAGTAAATTATATTCAGTTACACACATTTCTATCAACATACTTCATCATAAAACGAATAATATCCTGTCAAATATTTTTCGTGAATAAAATGTCTTCAGCAATAGCCAGTGATTGCATCATCTGTCTAATGAAGCCAATTTATGCCTTCTTCTTTACTTTATTTCCCATCGATTTTAATTGTTCCCATACTATCAAGAGGACTAACAGTCCATCGATTAAGATTAAAACAACATGCATGATAATATATTATGCAGTATTAGGGTGTATTTTAATTGTTCTGAATTTTTACATATATTTATTGACAGAGGAATGCACTATCTACACTTTAAATTGTTTATTGATATTTAAAGATTTTAATACAACCCTAATTGGAAGTGTTGTGTTGATATACAAATTAAAAAGAATGAAGATTGTAGTTTTAACATCAAATGGTTGGCTAAGATTACATGAAAATAGAGGAACCTTCTTTACTAGATATATATCACTGGCAAAACAAATAAATATGCTAAAAAAGCAGCGAATTCTTTACTCCACAATGACTTATTGTTTCACGGCTTCAGTTTTCTTTTCTGACATAATGTTTGATGATATTACTAATACCGATTTTATATTCCTCAGACTTGGTTTTAAAGCTGTAAGTTTGTATTTTCAATTAAGTACAGCATTTGAAACTCTTCAACAATTCTGTTTCCTACGTATAACGTTTAAGTGTTTTTCAACATCAGTGAAAAACCATTTACTGTTGGCATTGTCTAACTCTGACAGATTTAAATATTACAATAAGTTTGCTTTAATCTATGATTACAGAGAGACGCATGTGCCTCTCGTAAAAAAAACTCAGCGGCTGAATAGATTTTACATGGCTTTTATTCAAAATATGAAATGTTTAAACGATATCTATACACCATTGTCATTATTTTGGTTCTTGCAAATAACAACGTTTCTAATACTCAACATATACATAATTTTTAAATCAGAAGATGATACATACGTTTATAGGAACAGAATCATTACATTGAAATTAATAGTTATTAATTTAGTAGTTTGGTTAATAATAATATATATCCTAAGCATGGTGGAAAAAGTTAGTAAAATGGTAAGTAAACCAAATATATATTCAGATAAATGTAACGATTGTTGGAAACTGATGAAAATGTCTCTTATCTCATATTAAAATCCTACAACTTGAAAGACGAAGGCTCCTTTCAGGTACAGAAGATTTTAAACTAGCATTAACTCCTCGGTTTAGTACCTAGGTCTAGGAAAATAATTTTGAACAGTTTAGATAAAACAAAAACGGGCAAGAAGAAACGAAGGAGGGACTTGAAAGAGGTGTAAAGCACTTAAATATCAGTAGCAATTAGTGGCGTAAAAGAAGTTAAGGGATTAGCCACACTCCTTGAGGGGTTGCCGGGAGATGGACAACACCTGATGTGGCAGGGTGTATCTTATTCGGCATGGCGCATTATGTTATCTAATTTGAGTTTGCTTGGCTGGTAGTGATGTAAATAAATAAAAAATAAATAAGAAATAAATAAAAAAAACCGCTTCCTAAGGAATTCTTATTTCCAGATCTAGATTTCCAGTGGGGGTGGCTGATGAGTGATGCCAAAAAATGTTTAAGGCCGTTGGTTCTTGTATATACACTGCATGATAATTTTCAAAAACAGAAACTTTTTTTGCTCATATTTAAAATCTCGATATTCTATAGTAAAGATGGTTAATGGGCAGGTGGCTTGCTCAGAGCTCTCTGACAATAAAAGTGAAGAAAGTGGCAAAAATCAGTGTGCTTTCTGTAAAAGTGTTGCAGCTAGTGGTGTCAAATGTAGTGCTTGTAATAAAATGTACCACAACTCTTGTGCAACAAGAATTTTTGGATTAGAAATAATTGGAAGAGGGATTGTTGATTGCTGCAGAAAAAGCAGTAATCAGTCAAATTTACAAGAGCATAACATAACTCCAACTGATTCTCCTAGTGAATGTCAGTTAGAAGTAATTTATTTAAAACAATTATTAGAAGAAAGAAATACAGTAATTTGTGAATTAAGAAATGTTATAAAATATCAAGAACAAGTTATTGATATGTTAAAAGATAAGAATGATGAGAAAAAGCAATCTACTCTAAACAAAAACTCCAGTACAAAAAAGAGGAGAAAACTTGAATTTACTTATCCAGGACAATAATAAAGTAGGCAACTGCTGAAAATGGGACAAAAACATATGCTCAGATTTCTGCCTCTCGGGTAAGAACTGCTGTAAATAAAATAATGCTCTTGCATCTTCAGAACCAGAAGGAACGTTCAAAACAGTCTCCTACAAAAGACAGAGGTACTGCTATTTTACCTGATGAAGAATTATTTAAAAGTTCACCTAGCAAAATGTGGTTATATATAGGTAAAGTTAAGAAGGATGTAAATACTGAAATTGTTAAAAAATATATAAAAAAAAATGAGGACCAACTGATGGTTGAACCATTAAATACAGTCTGGCATTTAAACTCATTTAAGGTAGAAGTCAATTACCAATACTTCGGTTTGATCAACTCTACCGATTTTTAGCCAGATGGAACTATCGTCAGGAGATTTAATTTCGAAAGGAAGCTTGCAGCAGTCCCAGCAGTACAGCAAAATTGGGAGCAAGGTACAGAAAAATCAGAGAGTTATGATGTCGATAATGGGCAGGTTAATGCCACTGAAATTTTCAGAAAGCTGTCAACAGTCAGTCTATGAAATAGAAGGAATAACTATTTATTACCAAAATGTTAATGGCCTGCGTACAAAAATACCCGAACTTATTAAGAATATACCCATTATTATTAATGACATAATAGTTATTACGGAAACATCCTTATCTATAGATATTCACAGTTCTGAACTACTGGGGTTCATTAACTAAAATGTTCTAAGAACTGTGGGAAAATGCGTGGTGGAGGTGTCTTAGTGGCTGTTCATAAGAAATTTAGTGCTCACGTTATCACCTACGATTATGGTATTTCTTAGAATAAATTTGAAGATTGTTATCGATTAACCTGGGGAAACAAAAATTAATATTGTGTGCGGTGTAGATACCGCCGCAGTCTAGTCAAGAGAGTTATCAGTTACATTGTGATGCTACCGAACACATGGCCACAGAATTTAGTGATTCGTTAATACTCACAGTAGGGGATTATAATCTACCAGGCATAACCTGGTGCAATGACCATCTTGGTTTTTCTACTTCAGGTCATAGCCTGGCTGCAGAAAGTCTATTAGAATCATTTTCTTATCTGAATTTGTATCAACATAATAATATTGGTCTAATATGATTAGTTACGTGTGCAGATAAAGCTCTGGTTAAATGTGACAGACATCACCCAGCATTAAATATTAATGTTCAGTGTGATGGGCTAATGAACAATTTTCCTCACCTGAAGTAACTAACTATTTTCATAAGTGGTTTATTAAGGTTGTGAGTTTATATTTGTGGTTTATAAGATACTACTAAATTGTTGCCAAGTTCTATAGGAGGTATTTAAAATTACTGAAAGATGTTAGGACCTTAGGTTTTATAAAATAGCAACAGAAATATTTCCACCACACTTTTAGTTACTGTTACTATTGTTTATCTAACAAGGTTTTATAAAAGTTGCAGTAACAAATTTATAAAACTAATAGTGTTCAGCTCCTATATAGGCAATTGCTACAATAATTATAAAACTTCCTGATCCTACAATCACAGCAGAAACTTTTATATAACTTGAGGAGAAATAGAACTTAAAAACACTACAATAAAACATCAATTTTAATTTTGTCTGTAATTACAGTTGCTTTACAAAACCATTAGAAATTTTCGAATACTCCTATTTGGTACTTTGCTGTAAATATGGGGTATGGCATATACATAAAAATAGCTAGTGTCAAAAAATCTGTGAGCTTTATTGCTTTCTATATAAAATGGAAACATTAAAATGGAAAAATTAAACTGGAAAAAAGTTAAATCTAGTGGCACTTTCCGTCGAAAAATCGAAAGAAATTTGCGTAAAATCTTATATTCCATGCCCTCACTAAATTTGCAGCCAGTTAACAATAATGCAATAGAATCTGTCATTGAGAATGATAATAATGTACAAGAAACAAATATGTGCCAATATAATGAACCACTGTTTTCCCATGCATCTGGAACAACAGTGAGTATAGGTAATTTATGTCCTGGCTCTTGGGTTTGTACTATTTTAAAATACATCGTTTTAATAACTTTAAATGCAAACACCAGAATTTAGAATATTTACACTCCAAATGAAACGAAATTTTGATTCTGACATAGGCGATATCGCGCAAGCTCGGGTAAATTTAAAGGTTTTATTAGTTTTGTCGTTATGTTTTGGTTCTAACAAGAACGAAACTAGAACAGTTCCCATCATGCGCAGTAAAGAAACAGGTAGGCATAATTCAAAATCTGTTAAACTGCGAAAGACGCAAACGATTTTAGAACTACAAGTCATCACCAGTAGTAATGATGATCACGAAATTTGGACTTGATTAATTTTATTATTACTTAATAAAATATATGGAAATTTCTACAAAAAATAATCAACTTTTGCAGCCTTTGTTTTTAAAACTAAGACACAGGTAATCGAAAATCTGTATATGGAAAAAACAATCAAAGTGCTTTGAATATATTACGATTAGAAAATAACTAAAAAGTGTGTATATAAAGCAGATGATTCAAGATTTCCACAGGTGTTCAAAAATATATATGCAGGGTGTTCCACTTAATTCTCCCGGGGCCATTTTCTCGTACTAATGAGATTTTGAAAATTTCTTGTATAATAAATATATATTATGTAATACCACAACATATGCACCACTATTCAAAGCTCCTACAATGAAAATTTTCCTTGCGTCACAATGCCATTTATGTCTCAATTCGTGGAGAAATCGATTTTACTCAGTCATTTTTATACAGGATGTCTGGAAACGGTCAAATATCTTGAGAAATACACATTGGATCTAAAAAAGAAAAAACACGTCTTTAATAATTTTAAAAGCGCTATCCAATGACACCAAACGCGACCCCCCCAGCTCCACTCCTGGGGGTGGGGGGGGGTCAACTTTAAAATCTTAAAAGGGTACCTCTATTTTTTATTGCAGAATCGGATCCTACGGTAAAAATTACGTCAAGTTTGTCTGAAATGTTTTTTTCGATTCGTGACAGATGGCGCCGTAATCGCAAAAATATTTTTCTTCGTAATTTCTGAAAAATTCTACGGAAGAATGAAAAATAATAAAGTACGAGTTCATTTTCTTGAAAAAGTTATTCAATTGTGTTAAATTTAATACCACCCCACAACCGTGGGGGAGGGAAAGTGGAGAGCAATTTTCAAATGCTAAATGGAAGTGGGGTTATTAAATTTAACACCATTAATGGCTTTTCCAAGAAAATGAATTCGTACTTTATTATTTTTCACTCTTCCGTAGAATTTTTTAGAAATTACGAAAAGAGATATTTTTGCGATTACAGCGCCATCTGTCACGAATCGAAAAAAGCGTTTCAGACAAACTTGACGTAATTTTTGCCGTAGAATCCGATTCTGAAATAAAATTAAGATTAAGATTTTAAAGTTGCCTCCCGCCCCACTCCAAGGGTGGGGGTCGCATTTGGTATCATTGGATAGCCTTTTTAAAATTATTAAGGACGTGTTTTTTCTTTTTTGGATCTAATGTGTATTTCTCGAGATATATTTGACAGTTTCCAAACTTTTTGGACACCCTGTATTTGCTACGGAATACACTTTTTACAGAATGTAAATATCTTTTAGTTGTCGAAAATATAGCCCCGGAAGTTTTAAGTTGTATATGGTGGAGAACATCAAGTAACTTGAAGTATGCCATCAGATATGCTACAATTTCAAATGTTATTAAAGTATGTTTTCATACTGCAGAGGTTTCTTATTTACATTTATGTAGTTAAAACAGTTGGCAAACAATTTTAAATCGCAGCTTTTATATTGGAATATGTACCTATTTATTTTAGATATTATTTATTTTTGTTATATGCATATAATATTCCATCCTTACACTTTATATCGATAATTAAATTTCCTTCAAAATTTAATTTGATTTAAAAGCAATAGTATACGAAACCCAACTCTGGAATGTCCGTGAGATTTCAACCTCTAACTAAACTATTTATAAGAATACCAGGAGTTACTTATCAGTTGTACAACAGCCTTTTACTATTTTCAATTAGGACGCCATATTTTTATGCCTTCATTAGACGCAAATACAAATTAAAAAGTTCAATGTTTTTTTACAAAGAACTAAATGTCAAAAATTACAAATAGTATAGCTAATTATTAGTTAAAAATGTTTAATATCTGTTATTTCGGTGGCGCGTCTATTTTCTCGAGTTACAAATGTTAATTTTACAGTCCAGAGACCGTGGCAGTAAAATTTCAATAGGTAAATTTGTCACTACACATACATATGTTTAATTGATGTTCATATTTACTACATATGCAAAAAAAAGCTTCCATTATGTAAGAAGAGAAGATGTGATAAACTCAACACCGTTTATTTGTGCTGAAAGAAAGAGCAAGCGAGAAGTCCAATAAAGTATTAAGGTCTCCTAAACTTCATCGTTACTATTGTAAAGATTGTTTATAATGGTTGCGAAAATATTTCCATTAGGTACTTTATGAAGGTTTTGAAAAGTACATAAGGAAGTTATATAGGAGTAATAGTTATATTTCTATTACTTTTTGCTATAAGGCTTAGAGGTTACTAAACAACGGTAACTGTAACCCTTATAGGGTGCGCCATTTAAGCTCTATAAGTAATACAAAATGGTAATTGAAAAGTGGTCATCAACAATCTACTTTACTAAAGCTTTTATAATTTGATGATGGTGATACGGAGAATACCTTTACAAAACAAAAATTGTTCATTGGGAATTCAATGTTTGGATTGTGAGGAGTTTGTTTATGACTTCAAGAACTGTGATTACAATGTTATTAATAACTTTCTCTTAAACTTAGACTGGGATGACATCTTTCATGTAGAAATTCAGAGTGCTTTTGATCTATTTTATGTATATCTGTATCGATGTCTTGACATTTTTGTTCCCAAAATTAAATTAAAAATAATTTTAAATTTCCCATATGGTTTGATGCAAATTTAAAACAAAATATAAAAGCAAAGCGAAGTGCACACAAACAATATAAAAGATCAAAATCTCAAGATGATTTCAACACATTTAGTCAACTAAGGGCTTTGTGTAAAGGACAACGGGAACTTATTATGACAAGTCGAAAATAGTATTATGTCTGACCCGAGAAATGTTTGGAATTATATACGTATTAAACACAAAGAAGATGATATTCCTAAGTCTTTGTATTATTATGACGAAATAGCTTCTGATGGAGAATCAATTGCAAATTTATTTGCAAAACACTTTTCTTCAGTTTATAATGACCCTATCGATAATGATTCAGTAATTTTTTTAGACTACAGTCTCTCATCATTAATATTAATGGGTTATATATAGGAATTACAGAGGTTTTTAGAGAAATTAAACAATATCGATATTAGAAAGGACCCTGGGCCTGATAAAATAGCAGCATATTTTTTAAAAAGTTGTGCATTTGCTTTGTCTAGGCCATTGTGGATTCTGTTTAATAAATCAGCGTCCTCTGGAATATTTTCAGAAGTTTGAAAAAAGATTCTATGTGGTTCCCATATATAAAAAAGCAGGTGATAAAGACCAATAACGAAAATTTCCCACATTCCAAAAATTTTAGAGTCCTTAGTTAATGATTACTTAAAAATTCAATTGAAAAACGTTATCAGAACAAACCAACATTATTTTTCTCAAGGACGTTCGATCAGCACTAATTTATTGCTATATGAAAACTATATTGTCAACGCCCTAGAAAGAGGAAACTGTGTAGATGCAATCTACACAGACTTCTACAAGGCATTTGACAAGGGAGATCATTTGCTCCTAATAAATGTGCTTTCTCATTATATCAGTGGTAAGTTATTATTATGGTTACAATCGTATCTTATTAATCGAACACAAACAGTAAAATTCAAAAGTTTTTTTTCCACTATAATAAAAGTCACCTCTGGAGTGCCTCAAGGGGCACGTTTAGCTCCATTGCTGTTTAACCTTTTCATCAACGATGTTGAGAACTGTTTTGAGCATAGTATGATACTACTGTATGCCGATGACTTAAAGATTGTATTTGAAATAAAGGATAGTTTATCATCCCTGGAACTTCAGGGAGACCTTGATCGGTTTGATGTCTGGTGTTCTCAGAAAAATATGGTGTTGAGTATTGATAAATGCAAATATATAGAATTAGAAAGTCCTGCGTTTGGCATTGCTCTATTAACCGACCGCCCACAATATAGACGGTTACCAGTACTCTAGCAATGGCAAAGTGAATTATGTACATCATTGGTTGCTTCGCTTTCGCTTTCTCTTATTGCCATACCAAAACAAACACTTTCCGATACTGTATACAATTTGGTAAAGGAAACTGTAATTCTCCCAATTCATACTTTAGTAGAAATGCACCAATTGAAAACGTTAACTTAATAAGAGTCTTAGGAATATATTTTGATTCTAAACTTAATTTCCATCACCATATAGATTACATATGCAACAAGGCGCTGAAGGCTCTCGGTTTTATCAAGAGAAGTACAAAAGACTTCACTAATATGTGTGCAATTAAAGCCCTATATATTAGTTATGTTAGATCATACGTAGACAGTTGTAGTAGTGTATAGGCACCTTATTTTCAAACACATGTAAATAAAGTAGAAAGGGTCAAAAACGTTTTTTACGTTTTATATCTTTTAAAACGGGTATACCAAGTGAAATGATCGCATATAACTATATTGTCAAAGTTAAATATCCAAAGTCTTGAAAAACGTAGATACAGTGCCGATGTTATCCTAGTCTATAAATTGTGTAATAATTGTATTGACTGCCCTGATTTGTTACCACTAATAAACTTTCATACTCCACAAAGACAACTTCGCATGGTCTATAGCTTTGTTCTGGAACATCACAGAACCCTTTATGGCATGAATAATCCTATTAATAGAATGATGTGTAACTTTAATAAAATTAATTTGGATTTTTTTAATGCTAGTCTTAATGTTCTTAAAAAATATTTGTACAATAGTTAATGTGATGTAATCTTATATTTATAGTATTGCTGTTAAATTTATTTGTTAATACATTTTTTGTAAGTTTATTTCAGTATTTTTGAACTATTGGGGGCATCTCGTTAAATAAATAAATAAATAAATAAATAAATAAAAAATAAATAAATAAATAAATAAATAAATAAATAAAATAGATATTTCATCAAGACAAATAACCGCAATTTGAAGAATTAGGAGAAAAAATAATAATTTTTCAACTAATGAAGACAAAACTGCAGATAGAGAGCTTTAATTTAAAAAAAATCATCAATATCGGTTAATTGGTAATCGCTAGCGAATTAGGAGAAGAACACGCATTGTGTTTTAAATATTACTATTATTATTGCTCTTTTTGAATATGTAACACATTTTTCATGATAGTTGATATTTATTTTTAGAAAACAGTGATCGTATATATATAATGATTACCTATGTGAATATATAAATTGATCTTAATGGATTAATCTAATTACTGTAATGACTTAGCTCATAAATAGTATACCTACATATCAGTTTATTTATTGTTATCTTGTAGTTTCATTTTATTAGCATTTTTCATAAGGAAGATCATTATTAACTGATAAATTTTATCAGTAAATAATATCAGTACGAGAATAATTTTGTTGTTTACTTATAGCAATGTAATTGATGACATGAAATAAAAAGCTTATATTTGTTTCAGAGTGAAGATGTGCTGTCGTTTTTATTCAAATATCCAATTAGTAAATTGTCCAGCTCCGAGGCAGCACAGGTGCTATTCTCTTCTACGATTTTGTATCTTGAATTAACTGTTTTTTCTTACCAGGTTGAAAAGCTGATATGCACACTGATTACTGAAAAACCAGCCCTACGAGCCTCATATACATTTACAGTCGGTACCCGATTAATTTCAGGGGTAAGTATAATTGAAATTACTAAATTCGTAAAATAGCAAAAATAGATCAGTCATTTAAAATACTTGCTTGCTCTAAAATATAACTCAACATAACGTTTGAATAACTTTTAATTTTGACACAGGACATGGGCGCAGCCAGGGGGGGGCCATGGGGCCCGGCCCGCCCCCAAGCCGTCTTCCATGAGCCAAAAAATAAAGAAGTAGTACAAAGCAGTAGCTGAATTATCCCTTGAAATAAATATTTTGTAATTATTGCCAATATTATCTAATAGAGGAATCTACATACACATCCGTTTTCAACCATTTTCTGAAAAATTTTCCTCATCCTCTGGGGAGGTCGGTTCTATTGGCTCCTCCCAGATGAATTTTCTGACTGCGCCACTGACACAGGAAAAATCAGTTATGCTCGAAATGGTTCATTTGTGGGGAACTGGTTGGCTAGTGCAGTTACCATGTTCTATTTTGCAGACGCCTATTATTAGCTCCACTTCTTTATTGAAGAAACTAAAATATTTATAAATTCTTCAGAAATAATAAAATTGAATTAAAATTTTTGGTTTGTTTCTGATTCTGATTAGTTTGACTAATTGATTTGGTAATTTTTGTTATAATTTCATAAATATCGAATTTTTAAATAACTGCTTGGTCGAATAATGAATTCACCTTACATTTATTCTGAACATCCGACTCGACTTATGGCCATGGCAGCCGGATTTATTCGGAAAAATTATACCGTATACTAAGAATCGGTATAAGTACAATGTCTCCAAATGTTTAACCTCTTGTTCCAGATACAGATTGTTGAATTACCTGTAATATTAGGGTCAATGAAATATGAGTCTGATAGCTGGATGCTATTGTGATGATCGACAGCACTCCATCAAAATTATCAGGAATTCCACCAAAGGAGTAGAAAGCAACTTATATAATATACAATATTAATACAGAGAAGGCAGTAAACAATTGTAGTTAGTATTTTTCCTTCGCAATGCACAGAGATGGCGCTGCAGGCTAAATTATTTTTCGATTTCGTGAACTTTGAAACATGATTCATATGATTAAAGAATAAATTATGAATAATTTTGATTATATAGAAAATTTTGTATAAACCAGACGTTTTGAGCTACATGTTTTTTTTCTTATTTTTTTTTGTCTATATAATTTTTAAAACTACTGGAATTATTTTGTTAATAATTTTAGAGCAGTGGTTATTTAAAACTTTTATTTTATTAAATACATTATATACCATTATTTCAAGTTTTAGAAATATATAGTTCTATATGAGGAATTATTGAAAATTATAAAAATTAATTGTCTCTAAAGCTTATCGCGCAAAAGAAGTTCATACAGGCGTAAGTTTTTTTTCCATACGCGACAAGCTTTTGAAAGAGTTAACTTTATTTTTTCGTTTTAGTACACCTAAATAAAAATAATATTTAAAATTTTTTTTTACATATATGTAATTTTATTTTCAAATTTTTAGTTGCGTCTTTATTGTTAGTTTTATATTCATTGCGTCGTCCTTACTTAAAAGTCCTCCATTTCTTAAAATGCAACATCTGAGTGAATACATTATCCGATCACATTATAGTTTAAACAAATTAAAAAACACACATTTTGGTACCATATATTTTCACCAGAACTACACGTGTATGCAAAATTTTAACTCAATTGAACGTCGTTAAGTGGTTCAAAGTTGACCTTCAAGACAGATGAAGTTAAATTAAAGCTTGTAAAAAATTTCAAAATATGTAATAATAGAGGGAGTATTATATTTAATAAAATAAAATTATCCCCTCCAGGGAGTGCCAAGAATAATTCAAAAGATACAGAATGATTGTCTGTGAACTACTGTAGGAAACGTATTCTGGCACATACAAAGGTTAAGGTGCGAAAGTATAATTGAGAAATCATTTCTTTTAGAGAGTTAAGCAAAGACTCAAATATTTCAAAAACATTATGTTTATACACACAGGGTTTTTGGTCAATTTTCAAGTAAAAATAAAAATAATGGAGGAAAGGCAATCAACTCTATGCAACTCCCTCGAGAGAGATAACCGAACACGCTATTCATTGCAAGATAATTTTTTTTTACTAACAGACGGGTTTTTGAATAAAAAGTATCAATGACAGGTACTCTGACTGGTAAAACTGCTCGTACTATTATAATGATAACCATATGAAAAAATATGCAAACAGTTTTGCCACACAGTGTATAACAAATAAAGTACTACAATTTATTCCTCTTTTATTTATTTCCACTTTTCTTATCTAAATTCTTGTGTCAAAAAGTTTCTTGGAATGTTAAAGGGAGGGTATTTCAAAAATAAATTCCTCCTCCCCGTGTAGCCTGGAATGCATTTATATTATTTAGACGTACATCATCATCATAATTAGCTCTACAGCCACATGTGAGCCTCGGCTTTCGCAATCCATCTCTGTCCATCGCCATTCGTCCATTCCGTCTTTCCATCTCAGTCTTGGCCGTGTCGTGATTCTACTGGCTGTGCGTTTAAGATCTTTTTTGGTGGATACTGTTCACCGGCTCGTACTATGTGTTCCGCCATCGTGTAATCTTAATTGTTACAATAATGTTCTTGCCCCTGGCTACTTGTTCATACTTTTGATATAATTCAAAATTATATCTTCTGCGCCATGTACCATTGTCACAGATTGCTCCAAAAATTCTTCTTAAGATTTTGCGCTCGAAAATCATGACAAGGTTTTCATCTGCTTTGCTAATGGTCCAAGTCTGAGATCCGTACGTCAGGATTAGGATTATAAGGGTTCTGTAACCTTTGACGTACATAGTTAAATAAAAAAAAAAAATTGAAAAAATGGTCTTGAATGCGTTTTTCCGGTTTTTCTTATACCATTCCTTGTTCCAGAATAAGGTTGGAGGAATCTTTAAAGGAGTTTCCAACTATCTGAAGATAAAGAACACTATGGAACTCAGGAAATATAACCAATATTCTACTGTAATTTTGTGACCACTGATATACCCATCATTTTTTGAGTAATACTGTATTTTATTAGACTATAGTCAACAAAATATAGATGTTTTGCTCTTTTGTATAAGCTGTTTAATTGATTTTCACACCCAGAAGGGTTGAAAAATGGTCAGGGATTGGCTCAGAGTCATTGCTCAAACTTTTTTTTAAGATGCACTACTCATCTGAGTGGTTCCATAATTTGTGTGGAACAAAAATACCGCTGTCCAGCAGTTTTATTGAGAATCACCCCCTAAAGGGGAGGAAAAGCGTTAAGGGGTACTCCAGAGTGATTTCTGCACCGTCTTTTAGAGGTTTCTGCTCAACTGAGTAGTTTCATAATTTTTTTGGAACGATACCGCTGTTTAGCCGTGAAAGTAATTTTCAGCTTCTGAAAAGGGTGGAAAAAAATGGAAAGGTGTACAAATGTAAGTCAGGTCCGTCGACTGAGGTTTTTACCGTGCTGAAATATACAAGTATGTTTTTATAGAAATGTAGTTGTTAAATGTATACGAGCACTTTTCACTCCCATATGGGGAAAGGAAGGGTAGAATGGTGTATTTTTTGGACTTCTGCCCAATGAGACTTTTGATCTACTGAATCAGTAGAACAACATATCAAAAGTTGGAGAAATTTAATTGATACCGGATTTCCATTTATGCTGTGCGGGGTCCTTTTATCTCATAATTTTTAGCATCCTTTTTTGAAGGCGATATTTTTTCAAAAATTTTTATCTAATAGAAATGAGTGTGATCGTAGAAACAAAATAGCACCCAAATCGATTTGCAATGGAATTACCCACTCCAATATTAAGTAATATGCTTGTTACAACACTTCTTAGTAATATACCCTCATAATACATTCTGTAAAGCAAAAATGGGGGGATGCCCATGAGCAAATTTCTATAATTTAGTTCTCCACATATAATACGGGGTTGCCATAAGCATTAATTAAAGTATTCCACAAAAATATCGTTGCTCCTAAGGCCGCTATATTAGAAAAATGGCTGCCTTACTGTTAGTTCCAATCTAAAATTAGCTATTACCAATATTGCAGATAATAAAAAAAAAACTTAATTACTATGTAATGGCAACGTGGAGAGAGATAATTGCAAAAAACTGTAGTGAAGCACAAGTTTTCACCTTCCTAGCCGCCGTAAATCGTAAAGGTCTAACAATAGTGAAAAATTGTTTAAATAAGAGGTATAGTTTTCTTTATTCCCTACAGTATTGATAATAACTAATTTCACTGTATAACTAACAGGAAAGGAGATAATTTAGAAAAAGCGTTTATTCTTTTCTTTTCATGTTCTTACTCTTCTGACACCCCCGACGCAACACTAGAGTATTCTGGCTGTGATATTTTATAAAGTCTTTGATTCACAGGGTCATGAATGTTGTTTGGCAACTGAAGGTCATTTCCGAAGTAATTTTTGGTCGAATCTGGTCTCAGAATTGACCCATCATGTCAGGATTTTGAAATATTTGAGGTTAAGTACTTGTTTTTAATAAATACATCATTTAATACCATACTTCATCTTTAAAATGATCTTTCAATGGCTATAGCCATGATCCCCTACAACCCAACAATCTCTCAACGAATCAAGATTCAACACAACAGAAGGGATAACCCAACAATCTTAAACAAACTATTCTAAACGAATCAAGATTTAATACAACCAAAGGGATAACATACCGAGCTCTTAACCAAACGACTCTAAACGAATCAAATTCAACACAACAGAAGGGAAAACGCAATAATATTAACCAACGAGTCAAAGGACAAATTGTCATATTTTGGATTACAAAATATATATCTTTTTCTGGCAACAACCAACGCATCCCCAAATTGTATCGAGACCTTAGGAGGGTGAAAACTATCCTTATACAAAACCAAACTACCCCAAATGGAAACGACGAAATATTTATCCAGAACTCTTTAACGCCAAAATTATAACATCAGAACACTAAAAAGCCTTTAACACTAACCCTTAAACATGAAAAACCCAAAACCTTAAACCATACTACCAAAATTCAAAACCCTAAAACCTGAACCCAGAATCTTATGAAATTTCTTTCTTGTTTTCCAAAGACCTTGTATCAGAACGGCTTTTAGGATTATCACGTTGAAGAGACCAGCAAAAGTCAGCTAGCATCGAAGTAGACTTTTCCTTGATATCTTCTTTCCATTTCTTTGATGTCCCGATGGAAGCGCTCTCCTTGGTCTTCGCTAACGTCGCCTAGATTTTCTGGAAACCAATCTAACTGGGAGTGAAAATAATGCAATTTTATGCTCATGGGATCATAGTTTCAAGTTCATGTCACCTTAAAATGGCTATAACTTTGCGAGGAAACATCGTAGATGGCCATTCGAAAACTTATTTTAAAGAAGAAGAATGATACTTTATGACGCACCTATTAGAAATAAGCTAAAAAAATTTTTGAATCCTATACATAACGTCAAAAGTAAAGAAAAGGCCATTTTTTTGGTACTTGACTCAAATATTTAAAAATTCTGACGTGGTGAGCCAATGCCGAGGCCAGATTCGGATTCAACGCAAAAAACTACTTCGGAAATGACCCCCATCTGCCCAACAACAAAATCTCGTGATTTATCACTACAAAGTCAACTGGTATACTGTAAGCTTTTTTTACTTTCTTGCGTACTATCGATCACTGCAGTCACTTCTAACCGCTATACTCGTTTTTATCGATGATCACATTCAATATAGAAATATGAAGCGGTATAAATTAACCAACAAAAAATGTTCATTCGTTGCTAGACTATAATGTTTTTTTTTTTGTAGATATCTGGTACTGTCCTCACCTATGTGTTGGTAGCATTGCAATTTCGCGCCGCCTGGACAAAAAATTAAAAGCATTACTATAACTTATCAACAATGAATAGCAGCACGAAAAAAATTACACCATTGGCTTTCGAGAAACAGTTGACAGATAAAAAATCCTTTATTTGCTTATGCAAAACTTTAAGTCCTGCTTTACATTTTTCCAGATTTCTGGGATTATTTCCAGTTTCCTGGATACACAAAGAAGATAGATGTGTGTTTAAGAAATCCCCATTCTGGTTGTTTTATACTCTAATATTAATGTGTTTTTACGTTTATCAAGTAGGAACTTCTGTGGACTTCGTAAATATGACAAAGAACAAATCATTGCCACTTCTCTTAAAAGATATAACTGATGCGGTTTATGGGATCTACATAATAATTTTAACATTGACCGGTTTTGTTGGACATTCAAAGTGGATAAAAACATTAAATGAATTACTGCCGATTATGAAACATGGACTATTTTGTCAACTTTCCATGAAAACCGTAGTTTCTGTCCAGTACGGATTTATTACTGTATTGTTAATCGTGTTTGCAGTGGAAACCAGCGTCTTCACTTGGTTGCACGTGTCTGATACCTACTACACACAGTTCGATGTTGATAAGTTTATAAACCGAATTTTGCAAATTATTCCATTTGCATTTTATGTGCTTGTTTTTACAATTTTATCGATGTTAATTGGAATATTAGCCTGCTTTGAAAAACTTACGATAAGCGCTTTACGATATGTTCCTGTGCATCCGATGAAAGGCATCGATGAAACTAACAACGAGAGAGATTTTTTAGGTGTTATACATTACCAATTATGTAAAAAGGAGCATCCTTGTTCAACGAAAATGGCTAAATTATCTTCTCCTGAGTTAGTGGAGCACTTAAGAATCTTGCATGAGGACATCAGTTTGTGTATATATAAATTTAATAATTGTATGAATCCACAATTTTTAATTCATACCACGGTGGAATTGGCAGTTTTAATAATCCACTGGTATGCAGTTATAGCATATATAGCGTACAATTTTAAAAGCCCATATGCTAAAAGTATTCACGTACTCAATTGTCTCTTCGTCGTAACGCACACGATTGGATTGTTTTTGTTTTTAAAGAACGCACAGCACTTAAAAAATATGGTAAGTAAAGTAAATCATTTTCATATATTAATACTAATGTCAGCACTGCGAAATATGTTGAATTTGCCCCTCCATTTTAGTTAAGCAAATATACAAATATCAAATGCAAATTAAGTCGAAACCATGAAATAAGTTCTATAGTACTATATAGCCCTCAATGACCATTTCTTCATGCTATAACGGTCTTGAAAAGATAGGCACTTGTACGAAAAGTAAGATATGGACATGTCCCACAAGGAAACTTTTCAATATTTTTTTGCGAAACTTGAACCCAGGGATATTTTTGAGTTCTCCATTTTAAATTTCAAATCCAAACAGTGATATTCACAATATTGACTTCATGCACAGTAAAATTAATCAGTCAATGAATTCGCACGAAACTAGATCTCCGATGTCTTTTTGAATTTGCCGTTTCGAATTTAAAATCTAAAATGTAATAGAAAACTTCGGATTCAATAAAAGAAAAGCTTTGTAGAATGATTTAAAAATTGTTGACTATCTACATTTGATTACATCAAATATATCCGTTTGTTGATAAAATCACAAAATGCTATTAAATTTAAGGGTGCATTTTTGAGAACGGGGTGAAAGGGGATAAAGAGTTTAGATGCTATATACCACATCCAAGATATCAAATGCCTCGGATAAATCGAATAATAACATTGTCACATATTTACCTTTATCTAAATTACTATAAATCCTATCTAGTAACTGGTCGCTAGCAGTCTACCGATTTATCATCTCTGAACCTCTGTATGCATTATGTAAGAATATGGTATTTTTCAATAAATAACCGATAATTGATCGATAATAGCCCTTCCCATTACTATAGACAGAGATCTAGCTAATAATACCCCGCATCACACAGTTTATACTTCGTATGTACGATTTATAAATATACATACTCTTTATGTATAATTCTATTTTATATAATAATAATAATAATAATAATAATAATAATAATAATAACGTTTATTGTAGTCCATATAAATACATGCATATTAATGATAATAAATGAACATTTAAAATTAAATATGGCTACAAGGGGACTGAAAAACAATACAATTATTGATCAAAGTTTCAGCCCCATTAGCAAAACTATTATATCACGTGTTCATAATAAAAAAAATAAAACAAAATATGAATAAAAGTATGACAGTACTACATAATGAAGTGAGAACGAAATAAAGTTGCAAATTTAAACTTAATTAAATTCAAATTAAGATATGCACATTTAAATATAACACTGAATGTAAGGAACATATTTATTTTATTTACGAGGATAAAAGAAACTGTTTGTATAATAGCTTGAATTTAGATAACCCAGCATTTTTATAAGCAGTAGGTACATTATTGTATAAATGAAATATATTATATGAGAAGCTTCTACGATATAAAGCAGTTTTATCAGGTGGAGGTGATATCATTCCTCTGAACCGCAAATTCAAGGTATGAACATCACTACGGTATTTAATTTTGTTATTTAAATATGGGGGACATTTATTTACGATTATACTATGGTACAATGTGGCACAATGAAACTGTCGTCTAGATTCCATGTTCAACCATTTTGCGTCTTTCAATTTATGTGACACGTGCTCATATTTCCTGATGCCATAAATATACCTTAAGCACGCCTTTTGGATTTTCTCTATTTTATTAGTGTCCATTTTATCCAGGCAGGGACCATATACAACATCACAGTAGTTGAGATGACTTAGCACTAGCGTGTCAGTGAGTTTAATTTTCAGAGATGGTGAAAGTAAATGACGGTGAGGGTATAAACATTTTAAATTAGCATAAGCTTTTTGCATACATTTATTTATATGTTTTTTTAAACCGCAAATCTGTATCCATTTCTACACCAAGATTTCTTGCCACCTTAGTACATACTAAATCAGTATCACCTACTGCAACTCTCATATCTGCCTCCACCTGAGCTTTAAGTTTGTCAAATATAAGAACAGCCGACTTTATTGGATTTATAGCTAATTTATGACGTGTAGACATTTCTATAAGTCTTTGTAAATCATTATTGATAATGTCATTTGCCTGATTCAAATCGTTGTGAAAAAAAGAATAATATATTTGAGTGTCGTCCGCATATAAATGTACTTTACAATGAGTTAGACAGTTTGTTATATTACATGTATATATAGAAAACAACAGAGGGCCAAGGATTGATCCTTGTGGTACTCCACACAATATATTACCATAATTTGATCTGCCATTATTTGTTTCTACAAATTGAGACCTATTATTTAAATAACTCCTGATAAAAATGATAGCACACTCCGAAAAGCCAATATAATGTAAAATAGCAAATAAAATTTCGTGACTAATCGTGTCGAAGGCCTTTGAATAATCTAATAAAATTAGAGCTGTAGTTTTTCCCGAGTCTATATCCTCAATAATATCATCCATGACACTTAGTAATGCGGTGGCACAGCTGTGACCTGTGCGAAACCCAGATTGATATACTGGTAAAATATTATATTCATTAATGTGATTACGGATTTGAAAATTCATAATTTTTTCCACCACTTTGGATAACACTGGAAGAATGCTTATAGGTCGAAGCTCACTAAAATTAGAAATGTCACTTTTTTTAGGTAGCGGAACTACACGTGATATTTTCCAAGAATCTGGGAAAATACTTTCTAGAAGGCATGTGTTTACTATATTAGTAATACAAGGTAGAATACGTGGACAACATAAAAGTAACATATGAATGTTAATTTGATCAGACCCTGTAGATTTAGATTTTATTTCCACTAAATATTTATAAATGATCTCATCTGATACGGGTACAAATGAAAATAAATCATTAAAATTTGTTTTTAGATTTCGATTATAATATTGTAGCAGTTCATTGTCCGGGGGAGATAAATTAGTAGAATGTTGCAAAAAATGTAAGTTAATTTCATCAGGTTTATTTAAAATGTCAGGAAGTGTGTTCACTGCGGCTTTATTATAAATATTAAGATCCTTAAGTTTCTTCCAAAGAGTTTTGGCATTATTTGCATTATTGTTTATACAAAATTCAAGGTAACTTTTTTTTTCGTTAGCTATAGCAATATTTGTTTGGTTTCGTAAACTTTTATAATAGTTCCAGTGTTCGACATTTTTGGTTTTATTAAACCTTTTTAACGCTTTGTCTTTTAATAATATCATTTTTTTTATGTTATCGGTTAGCCAAGCTGGTTTGTGTTTTTTTATTACAATATCCTTAACAGGAGCAAGGGTGTCAAAAATATTTAATATTAATATATTAAAAAACTCAATTTTATCATTAATATTTCGTATATCTATTACAGTTTCAAAAGGTGCTAACATTAAAAATTCTTGTAACAAATCTAGATCAATGCGCTTTAAATTCCTAGTTCTGAAAGTTTGCTGATTATTTTTGGGCGAACAAATTTTGAAAGAGCAAAATACCAAAGAATGATATATTGTACACATCATTTGTGCCACATATGTAGTTGTCCTTATCATTTAAAATTAGAATCACATCTAATAAAGTAGAAGAATTTTTTGTAATACGGGTAGGCCTATTAATTATCTGTTTTAAATTGAAGGATTCTATACAGTCATTAAAAATAATAGATTTACGATTTTCAGAATCTAGTAGGTCTATATTTATATCCCCTCTGCAAATTTTATCATTACAAATGGGAATAAAATCAGATAAAGCATCCTCAAATATATTAATAAAATCTAAGAAGTTTTTATTTGGGGGTCTATATAATGTACCAACAATATATATTTTATTAAATAAATTAACTTTTATCCATAGCTGCTCTAATGCCTCATGGGATTTATTATTTAAAATTTCATACCTTAAACCTGCCCTCAGATAAACTCCTACACCTCCACCCCTCGAGTCTCTATCATTTCTTAAAAAGTTATATCCATTAATTTGCACTATATTACTGGGTATGTTGCCTGATAACCAAGTTTCAGAAATTCCTATGATATCATAATTTTCTTTTTCCACAAAAGCTTTAAAATCTGCAAAATTATGAGTTAAAGACCTTACATTCAAAAAACAAACTTTTAAATATAAATATTCTCACTTTATTTAAAGTAAGTGGTAAACTTCACAAAAAGGAAATAAATTCAAAAAAGAATAAACAGCAGTTACTGCTCCGCGTGTATTAAGTAAAATCAACTTTTTATTGTAGGAAAAATACAAATTTTAAATACCTATATGCTAAAATTATAAAACTAAAATTATTCATTTTTAATTAACTATATCGTAATTGTTATAATAGAATGTTTTATAGAGATAGGAAATAAAAATATATCTATTAAAGAAAATTAACAAAAAATTTTAGATTGAATAAAAACAGATCATCGAAAGAATGGTTCACGGCACTTGAACACATATGTCTACCACATAGATAAAGTACTTACTTCGGCAAATCATCAGTACACTTTACAATTTTTTTCTGATTTTCGTGTATAATGTAATTATTTCCATTTAGTGTCCATACATTCTTGGGGCCTAATTTATTGACAGCTTTTTTTAGAATTTCTAATCGAGATTTTGTAAGGTCCTCTCGTATAACATATCCGGTTTTCTTCAGCATTTTTTTGTTTTTGTAAACCTCACATCTATCTCGGAATGCAACGAACCTTACAAGAATAGGACGAGATTTTTGAGCAACGAAACTACCAATTCTGTGGCATCTATCAATGGATGTTCTGGGTAATACAATGCCTAGCTTATTTGCAATAATACTTAAAACTTCATCCTCTGAATTAGCTTTCTGGGAATCCTTAACGCCATAAATTCTTAAGTTGTTTAGCCTAGAATATTGCTCATTTGAATCAACTCGTTTTTCTAATTCTTCCAATTTGTTGGAAATATCATTTGTCTGTATTATAAATCCGTTGAAGGTTTCCTCCATTTTACTGAGCCTTTGATCAATTTTTTCAAATAATTTTTCACAAACTTTATTTATCATATCTTCAGTAGTTGTTGATTCTGACATAGACTGAGACGTTCCCGTTGAGGTCGTTGTATTTTTATTCTAAGCACCTCTGGCCATTTTAATGATTTGGTAGGACTATATTATAACGTTCACAATATGCAGCACTTAACACACTGCACTTTAACAGTTTTTCTTTGAAACTACTATATAAGTATATTATCGACGGTTATAATACTGTGAAAATTTATCGTCTATTTTTTCCCACTTAAATTTAGTTTTATACCAGCAGAGCAGAACACGTGCGTTTACTCGTGCTTCATAGAAACTGTAATGTATGATAATAGTATATACTATATTACTCTGCATCGGACTAAGCTGAAGTATGTCGCAGAACTATAGGTACATACTTTTCTGACTGTAAAAAGTATATGAACAAAGTATATACAATTTACCAGCAGATTTCGTACTAGCAAATTTTCATCATAGAGTTACATACTAAGAATATGAAATAGTTGACTAAATAGTTACCGGCTCGGTGGCGCAGTGCTTAAGGTGTTCAGGTTGCAGTTTCAACGTAGCTTCAAAGCGATAGCATCGTGGAAAAAGTGGCAGAGAAACAATCCCGTAAAACTGAGTTTTTAAAACTTCCTAAAATACATGTTAATCCACCAGTGGATGTTAATCATAAAAAGAAGTCTACGGACAGAAAAAACAGATTTAAACCTAGTGCATCTAGTAGCAATGTTGATAAAACGCATCTAAGTTATAAAGACACAAAAAGAATACATTCAGTTAGTGATAGTGAGAAAGACACGCTATTAGTTATAACAAATATAGACGGTGAAAAGGACACAAGCATTGATAGTTTAAGTTCTAACTACAAGACACTTAGTGAAATCAGAAAAGAATTACTCTCCGACAGCGATTCTGAAAGAGAAGATTCAATAGCCAAAAGATCAAAAAAGGACGACCCTATACTAATAAAGTCAATCACATTAAAAAACTGGTAAGAAATCCAACACCTTCGTTTTATGGATTTAATAAAACATCAATAGATAAAGAGAAAGCAAAAAAGCTTCTATCGAGTACTAAGGAATTTAAAGAATCTAAACAATTCATTAGGAAACAGAAATTGAAAGCCGACGAACCCCAACATAGCAAATCACTCATCAAAAGCACCGAGAAGCTTCTAGAGGGCATAAATAAACAAATAAATATAGACCAAGAGTTGGCGGACAAAGACTATTCGATGGAGGACGAACCCCCGGATAAAATTCTAGAAAAAAACCCTATTCCAATGGTAACCAGCCCATCTCAAGACGTCGCCGGAGCCCTAGATATAACAAGTAATGAAAATGATAAAAATGAAGAAAATTAAATTGATAACAGCTGAAAAAAAAGATAAAAACGACAAAAATGATTTTAATTTACCTGAGCATCCAATATTACCCAAAGATGACATCAATAAACAAAAACAACAATTAGACGAACTTCGCAAGGAAAATTTGTTACTCCTAAACACCGTAATCATTGTCCAAACTACTAACAAATACTAAAGACGACCCTATAATTACAAAAAACCGCTTCGAAAATTTACGGGAAGTTCCTGACAATGCAGCCTCCAGTATATAAGAAAAAGTTATCGCCTCTACTCCAAAAAATTCACATACGCAAAAAAAAACCACCCAGCAACAACAACAAAATAAACAATTAGAAAAAACCAAAGAAAAACAGTTAAAAAATCCCCCAATTGTTTTAAAAGGTACCACAAAAGACCACATGAAACTAACTGCAGAGCTGAAGAAAAATATTACTAAGGGGTTTTATGTAAAGTACGCTCCTAAATTAACATTAACTGGACGAGAAATTAGAATTCCACACATACACCCTCCCTGAGCACAAAACCCATGCTTTTGTCTTACGAGGATTATTTGGCAACCCTAAATTGGACGAGATAACGGAAGAAATCGAAGAAACACACGGAATTAAATTCATAAATATTTTCCCTATGAAAACTAAATTCTCGCCTCTCTACTTAGTAGTTGTAGAGAATGATGTCACTCTCAGAGAACTACAAAACAAAATTAAATATTTACTATACACAAAAGTCGTCTGGGAAAGACGTAGGAACGAACGACAAATCACACAATGTCGTAGATGCCAGGCCTGGGGCCATGCCGCAGCTAATTGCAATCGCAATCCAAAATGTGTTAAATGCGCTGAAAATCATTTGACACAAAAATGTCCACATGGAGTAATTGAAAACCCTAAATGTGCGAACTGTGGGGGCCCGCACACAGCATCAAATACAACATGCCAAGTGTATTTGTACAGAATAGACCAAATTACTAAAAACCAAGAGGCCATAAAAGCGAGAAACCCCAGCAAGCAGCAGTATATTCCAGCCCAGGAACCAACATCTAACGTGTGGAAACAACGCGCCGAGGCTGCAGCGAGGGATCTACAAGCCGCCATACCAAATAAGCAAACTCAACGTCAAGCTCTTCCCATTCAGTCCGGCGCTCGAAGAAAGAATGAAGAACATATGCCCACAACTAGTAAAAATACTGAATAGCGCAACTTAAGAGTCGCCGCGGCGGCTAGTAATGTTGTGGGAAGCGACTTTCAATCGCTTATCAACGAAACCAATAAATTAAATTCACTTATCAATTTATCTGAAACAATCAAAGCTATTGCACATTTAAATTCGCTTTTGGAGCCCGTTACGGATCCATTTGAAATTATAGCAACAATTCAACACTACACAGCTGATATACTACCCATCTATAAAATAAGAAATGTTTATTGTAATTGTGTGGAACTGTAACAGCCTTCAAAACCACTTAATTGAATTCAAATATTTTTTAAACACGGAAAGAGTTGACATCGCCGTGATCACTGAAACCCACCTAAAACCAAATGTAAAAATTTCTGTAAGTAACTACATGATCATTAGGCATGATCGATTGAAAAGAAGAGGAGGGAGTGTCGCTATAATCATCAAGAAAGACATCCCCTACACATCAATACCCTCCCTTCAAAGTACAAACATGCCACATGGTATAACAGGCGCAACAATACCAATGGCAACACACTTTGAGTATTGTCAAATTAACAATATTGCAGTGATGGCACCGGAAGTTCAAACTCACTATCTTTATAATAACATGGGCGCATCCACCATAGATGCCCACAACTAGTAAAAATACTGAATAGCGCAACTTAAGAGTCGCCGCGGCGGCTAGTAATGTTGTGGGAAGCGACTTTCAATCGCTTATCAACGAAACCAATAAATTAAATTCACTTATCAATTTATCTGAAACAATCAAAGCTATTGCACATTTAAATTCGCTTTTGGAGCCCGTTACGGATCCATTTGAAATTATAGCAACAATTCAACACTACACAGCTGATATACTACCCATCTATAAAATAAGAAATGTTTATTGTAATTGTGTGGAACTGTAACAGCCTTCAAAACCACTTAATTGAATTCAAATATTTTTTAAACACGGAAAGAGTTGACATCGCCGTGATCACTGAAACCCACCTAAAACCAAATGTAAAAATTTCTGTAAGTAACTACATGATCATTAGGCATGATCGATTGAAAAGAAGAGGAGGGAGTGTCGCTATAATCATCAAGAAAGACATCCCCTACACATCAATACCCTCCCTTCAAAGTACAAACATGCCACATGGTATAACAGGCGCAACAATACCAATGGCAACACACTTTGAGTATTGTCAAATTAACAATATTGCAGTGATGGCACCGGAAGTTCAAACTCACTATCTTTATAATAACATGGGCGCATCCACCATAGATGTCATTATAAACAAAAATTACCAACATTTTATTAATCCTATCTCCTATCTAGCGACCATAATGTTATACAATTACAATTACAAGACGCAGACAGAAACGTGACTAACAGACAAATATATAACTATAAAAATACCAACTGGAATAAATATCGTCAAATAATTAATAATAATGTTACTATTTATAACAACATAAACTTTGAGGAAGAAATGGACCAGGAAAATACAAAGACTTACACAAACAATACAATACGCACGAGACAAGACGACAAAAATTGTTACGCTGCGAGCTAGACATGAAAAAATATCAGATGAACTGATTGCACTCATCAAATTTAAAAATAAAATCAAGCGTCGCTGGCAGCGTAACAAACGAAACATAGACCGACTAAGACTGCGTGACTTGCAGGCAAATATTAAATCAAAATTAAATAGTCAGAGAATTGAGGCGTGGAACGAAAAAGTTTCACACCTCACTCGAACTGATAATACTCTCTGGAGAATGACAACACTTTTTTGTAAAAGAAAATTTAATACAATTCCCACTTTAGTAAAAGATAACAATTCTTATATAAATGACAGTGAAAAGGCGGATTTGCTTGCAAGTCACCTACAACTGACAAATACTACACTACCTAACGAAACAGACGAACAAGACAATATAACCAGACTTGCTAGAGAAACCCCATCCCACTATCCCATCCCACCTCGTAAACTTTCTAAAATCCAAACCAATCCCATTGAAATTAAAAATATTCTAAAAACGCTCCCTAAGTTAAAAGCCCCAGGGCCAGACAATGTTCCTAATATTTTATTAAAAATTCTCCCTAAAAAAGCTCTCGTTCAATTCTCCTATATCCTGAATTCGGTGCTTAAATTGCAATATTTCCCTGCATCATGGAAACTGGGGATAATAATCCCCATCCTGAAGGCAAATAAGCCACCCCATGATCCTCGCAGCTACCGACCCATTTGTTTGTTAAACACCATGGGGAAAGTGGGTCGTGCTGCGGCTTCTACGCAAAAAGTTAGCAAAACACCGCTTAATTCGGTGGAACAGTTTGGTTTTAGGGAGGGGCACAGTACAACACTGTCGCTAGTTAAAGTGGTACAGGATTTAATTGATGCATACAACAAGAAGCAGTGCACTGTAATGTTGCTACTGGATATTGAACGCGCTTTCGACACTGTGGCATAACGGGCTAGTCTACAAACTGCAATATGTTTGTGGACTGCCCGGGTATTTGGTTTCCCTCATCAAAAACTACCTTTGGGACCGGCGAATAAAGGTCCGAGTGAATAACACCTATTCAGAATCTTATAGACTTTCGGCGGGGGTACCTCAAGGGTCCATCCCCTCCCCAATCCAATTTAATCTTTACATTTCCGACATTCCAACCCACCCCACCACAAATCTCCTTTTTTACGCCGACGACACGACAATATATGCAAACAGTTTTCATGGACAGACTGCGACACAAAAGGTTAGATACCACACTATAAAATTACTGAAATATTACAAATTGGGGAAGGTTAGGATCAACCACTCCAAATCGGAGGTCATAACCTTCCATAGAAAATTCACCAACATCCGGACTATAACAAAACTAAAACTTGACGAACACGAAATTACAGAACGAAAAACTAGATGTAAAAGTAGACTTTTTAGGAGTTACATTGAACATAAGACTCTCATTTGTACCCCATATAACAAAAGTTATAAACAAAGCTTATGCAGCTCTGAGCAAACTCTACCCGCTCGTCAATAGACGCAGCAAACTTACTGTGGACAATAAATTGGGTTTATATAAAACAATATTTAGACCAATTCTAACATACGCCTGTGCGTCCTGGAACCTGATTTCGGACGCACAGTGCCTACGACTCCAGCGAACACAAAATAAGTTGCTGCGTCTTTTGACAAATTCACCGCGATATCGACGAGACTTCACAGAGATTTTTTTTACATATAAACTAACTAACTCGCAACTTACGCAAGACATTACTAATATAAGACGAAGGGACAATATACAACGCACGCACAAACTAATACATGAACGCTTACCAATCTACGACACCCCATTACTTGACTGACGTTACCTAAACCCCTAGAACCCACCCTCTCTTATCAAAACACATACCCTCAAAACCACAAACCATATCATCATCCCATCTACCCCTCTTAACTCCTCGACGAAAGCCTATACACCATCTAATAATTTGTTCTTACACGAACAAATAAGTGTTTTTAAATAATGACACCTTTAACAGGGTTTTGTTTTTATTTTCCCTGTGTTGTTAGAAATATTATTCACAATCTCTCTTTTTACAAAATGAAAACAATTTAAATGTGAAATCTAATAAATATAAATGCAAACACCTACGATTAAACTTCCCAGAGATCGCCTAAGCTAAATTAAAGCAGGATTCAATGTCTCTCGCCACAACACCTGGCCATTGCGACACTCTGCGCCTTCAGTCGTGTAAATGTGTCGTAATTTATATTTATCTTACTGTAAAACAGATTAAATAAGACTTAAAATCGATCTGTTAAGTAGAGTTAAATAAAATAAAGAATGTATTAATTTGGTAATTTGGTATTTTGTTAAGGTTGCGACCACGGGGTCCCGGGTTCGAATCCTGGCTAAGTTATGTATGTGTAGTGGCGTTTTTCACGTGTTGCCGAGATGGTAGCAGTGGGCTAGACTGCGGTTGTGTGAGAGACAACACGGTCTAGTCGCTCTCCTCTCCTGAGTTCGAGTCTCAGCTGCGGCAGATGGCAATGTCGCAGGGAATGGGTGTGATGTTGTCTATGTGTGTGTGTGTCCGTCCTGGTTAAGTGGTAGAATAGCGTACGGCTAAACTCCGCCAGGGCATTAAAATAAATAAGGCGATAAAAAAAAAAGAGAATGAATCCAAAAATATGTACTATGTACCCACTTTAATTTTTCTTTTAGGTACAAACAACAAAGTATAAAATATTAACATACACATTAGGGTGGCCCATCTTTTTCGAAATCGAAATTTTTTATTTCTCACCCCTGCAAATGGTTCCATTTGAAGAAAAAACAGTCCCCTCAAAATATTATTGAGGCAAATTTAAGGCAAGGGGTGCCGCAGAATGCATTATTATGCAATAATAAAAGTAAATGGAATTATTTGCATTCTTTGGTTGATGCATTGTTATTGTTTTTTTTTTTTTAATCAGCAACATTTATCTTTAGAATGACTAATCAAGTCATACAAATATCAAAGACATTATCTGTTGTGACTATGACATATGTCATACTACTGTAAATTCGTAGTCTAAGAAAACTAGACTAGAAGTTTTTGAAATAAAACTCTCGTTTTATCTTTGTGTATTTTATTATGAAATGTTTTTTTCATACATAGTACCAAATATTATCCTAAATCTACAAGACATATAGTAATAAAAACAATATTTTTTGCACTAGGCCAAAGCATGCGACAGGGTTTCTTTTTTTACATTTGGAAACTGTGATTTATAATCATTTACAACTTGGAGTAAAAACTGTTTTTGGTCTTCATTTTTTGTTAAAATGTCATTATAGTCAGTAATAAGTTTGATTCCTCTCTCAGCGGCATCATTTACAACTTTAATTTTGTTTACAATATTGAAACATCGGGTATAACTTTCATTTTCCCTCCATGTTGTAGGATCATTTTCCAAAAATTCCATAGACAAACCTAATTTTTGAAAAAACTGTTTAGTGTTCTCGTCCTGAATTTCCTTGTTTTCAACGTCAGTAATGTTACTAATCATAAGTCGTTTAATACCCTCTTGATTTGGTGCTTTCCTATTCAAAGCTTTAAACATTTCTCTTTTAGTGGTAACTGAAATATCGTCATCAAAGAAAGATAAGCCAACATTTACTGAATTAAGGTACCACAAATGGTTCACTATTTTCCTACTTGCGGCTTGAGATATTTCTTTGTCAATATTTTGATAATTAATGAGTTCTTTACAAAAGTCTAAGTCGTGAAGCGGTGCTTTACTAGCAAATGACGCTGTAAACCAGGCCTTTACATAAACCTTTACAATAAAGAGACATATATCTTCAATACCTATTTTTCTTTTTTAGTTAGTTGGAACTGATCTTGGAAAAAAAATATTTTTAGACAGTAAATGGCTTTGGCCATCCAACGTGCATGATGAAATGCCCATGGTTGATAGAATGTCGTGTGAGTGGGCTCTTCTTCAACAAAAAGTTTAGAAAGCATTAAAAATTCTTTATAATCATCACGAGGCCGTTGCAAAGTTAAAGCTGCATTTAGAAACTTTACAATTTCGGCTTTAACTGGTAGTAAAATGTGTTTAATTTTTGATACCTGAAATCCAGTTTTTGGTTTATTTTGATCTATTTTAGGCCAAAACTCCCTAAAATGTTTAAATAGTGGCACATTTGGACCAGATGAGGAAGACATTTTTGTGTCAAACACACTTCTCAAAACCACTTCAAAAATATGATGTCTACAAGGAAAATATAGAATACCTCTTTCTAATTTTTGTTGCAATAGTGTGGCTGCCCCATTTATATAACCCATATTTGATGCTGTTGTATCACAACACAAAGCTATTACCTTTTCGTCCAAATTCCATTCACAAAGCACATCATAAACTGCTTCAGTCTGTTCTCTTCCAGTTGAATTGGGCAAAGCTGGTACTCCAAGTAGTTGTTCAATATCTCCACTAGTAACTAAGATAGCAAGTCTATCGATATTTCCCATTCCAGTGAGAGAAGGTAAAAGTTTTCCATCCCAATGGATGACTGGGGCCGGCAATTCAGAATTACCGAAGGCAGTTTTTAATATTTCAGCTCTTTCTTCGCGGATGCGTTGTCTAGAGCGCTGAAGTGTGGTTCTGCTGATGGACAAAGATGTGGTGTCATGTCCTAGTGCTTCTGCTACTGCCGTCAAAATATGGACTCCATACCTGTCGCTTATTTTGCAAGCATCAAATGCAGCGGCTATTTTTGGTGTGATGATGTTACATGTTCCATACAATCTCCTCTTTTTTGGCTGTGACGGGCCAGGCTGGTCTTGTAACAACTCTTCTTGGGCTTCGACCATCTTCATTTTCGTTGGAGTCGGCTGAATTACTACTTGATGATGGACAGGTGACTGTTTCCTCTAATCTAGCTTTTTCTTGTTGACTTCGTTGCATTCGTTCGGATAATTTCTGTAATTTCTCCTCAGCTGATTTTTCTTGAGAAGCAAGTTGGTAATCAATACCATACATAAATCCAGGACGTCCCTTTTTTCTTTGATTAATTAAAAACTGCTTATCTTCATCTATTTTCATCAACTCCAATGCATTTGCATGAGAAATGTCAAAGAGATCGTCCAATTTTTCAACGAAATTTTTTTCTTTACCTCCCGCACTGGCCCTTTTAGCCGATTTTTGTAAGTTCCTCCACTCTGCATAAAGATTATCTAGTTGTTTAACACAATGAAAATCCTGACGTGTCGGAATGCGAGCTTTATCCCAAAAAACTGACACCTCTTTTATTGTTAATTTAGCACTTTCATGTACACTTAGCTTCACTTCACGAATGTTATAAAAGAGCACTTGTAATACTTGTCTATTAGACGGCAATTTATTGCCAATGATTTGTGACGAATAGCGTCCAACTAAGTAAATGAAAGTATCCTTTCGTAAGGATCTAACATCAGCCATCGTTAAATGTTTTTTCAAAAAGGAACGTATGCTAGAACTTATAATGTCACCACTGTAAAACACAATTGCAAACTGACATAAAAACCTACCGTAGGTGCATTATATTTCCAAACTTCCAAAACAAATAATTTCTAGGATATAATTACACCAATAAAACATTATGAGAAAAGAGGTAGATATTTGTATTTTAAGTAAAATTTAAGTGTATTACCGTAATAAAATCTTATCTACAAATTTCTACTTGAATGCGGCACGGGTTACCGTAATAAAATCTTATCTACAAATTTCTACCTGAATGCGGCACGGGTTACCGTTCACCGAATTATCTGAAACTTTGACATAAATTATTCCTAGTATAATAGTATATTTTCGTGGGGTGAGACTTAAAAAATACGCAAAAAAATTCACCCCCTATGGAGATGGGCCACCCTAACACACATATTTACATACTTCCATAATTATCAAAAGCATATCAAAAGTATATGAAAAAGGCCTAACTTTACCAACAAATGTGGATAATGACGTATTACCTAACCTATAATATCTGATTTATGAACGTAATTGACCGTTTTTTTGTTTTTTTTGTGCTTCGAGAAGTTCTGTGTACATTTATTCGTTATATAAGTGTTGCTTGTAATGTCGATGGGTGGATGGGATGGGATGTTGTCTGTGTTTTTCTAATGTGCAAATTACTTTCAAATAGCCTTGGCTTTCGGTTTTGCGGTTGTCTGACATATGTGGTGTGTGTATTTTTTCTTTAAATAACAACTTTAACTCATAATTTAAGTAGTTAATCTAGCGTACCACAGATGGCGCACTAGACTTGTTCTGATTTTTTTTAGTCTGGTCTATACTCTACACCTAATCGTAGTGCAGCAAACCGTAGAACTACAAATATTGTATAGCCATTCATTTTTCAACAGTCACACGTTTCCCTTTCCCAGGCTCTTCAGTGCCACATGGTAGAGAAAGAACGAAAATATAAACACTTCAACCAATATTCCATAACTTTCCTGTTACCGCAGTTATTGTGATGACTTAAAACAGTCGAATTTTGTAAAACATTTACTTCTGAACAATCTTTACCATCTTGCATAGATGGTACCATTAGTGCCTAGTGGTCAAACTCCACAAGAAAGTTATGGAGTATTGGTTGAAGCGTTTATATTTTCGTTCTTTCTTTACCATGTAGTACTGAAGAGCCTGGGAAGGCGAAACGTGTCTGTCACTGTTGAGAAATGAATGGCTATACAATGGGTTTCAACCAGCTCTCCTGACATTTGTAGTTCCATAATTTGCTGCACTTAAAGGTGTAGAGTATAAACCAGACTGAAAAATGTCAGAACAAGTCTAGTGGTACGCTAGATTAACTATTAACATCTTGGCACTGCGCTTGGATTGTTTCAGAAGTTGGTAATCTGCATTCGCAGTTATTGTAATGACTTTAAATAGTCGAACTTTGTAAAACATTTACTTCTGAACAGTCTTTACCATCTTACACAGATGGCACCGTTAGTGTCTAGTGGCCACACTCCACAGAAAAGTTATGGACTATTGGTTGAAGCGTTTGTATTTTCGTTCTTTCTCTACCGTATGCCACTGAGGCGCTTGGGAAGGCGAAACGCGTCTGTCATTGTTGAGAAATGAATGGCTATACAATGGGCTTCAACCAGCTCTCCTGACATTTATAATTCAAGGAATGATCTCTGATAGTTTAAATGAAACATGTAAATTAAAATTTCTATGGTTCTAGTTATTTACTTTTTGCCTTGTTGTTTTTTAAATAATTTAAAATACACCACTTAGAGTTTTTATTTTATGTTATTTTCAATTGATAAATTATATATCATATCATATTGTAGAGTGCGCTTGTGATTCCAAAAGATGCCTATATAGGGTGATTCACGAGGAACTGTACATACCCCTAGGGATAATAGAGGACCGCTTGGCTATTTAGGAACGGCTATAGAAATTTTTCTGTCTCACTGAATTACTGAGATACAGAGTGATAAACCGATTTTGACCTAAATTTATTTTGCCCAGAACGTCCCCAAGTAGCACAAGTAGTTGTATTTTGGTCATCATCATGTTACAGTAGCTAAAAAGGATGGCTATTTGGTTATAGTGGCGATTATTAAAACCGAATTATTACATTCTGAAGACGTACTGGTGACGAAAATGGGGAATCATATCTTGGTCGTGAACACGCAACTGAAGCCAAATGGCCATAACGCATGTGCGCATGTGCAACTCATTTGGCTTTCTTTTTGATTTTTGTAGCTGCTTTATTACTAGTTATCAAATGGCTCTTATGGCGCAAGGGGTGATGTATCTACTTCACCGTGACTAAATCATGACTTTTAGGCATAAAATAAAACGAGAACACTATTATGGCCATCCTTTGGCTTTAAGCAGGTGTTGTTAGATAAAATGGACGTATGCTTTGTCCATCTTTAAAATTATGAACAACATAATTGCATATATGGTCAATCAGAGGGTTACATTTTATCAACGCGCCAATTTTTTCTGTAAACTTATATAAAATACTCATAAAAACAAAGGGGCCTCCAGAAATCTCTAAATTTTAGGTATAATTAAATTAATTTGAAATAAATACATATAAACATTTTGTAATTTCAAGAAGCACAATCGATGGTAATGTTATTAAAAATTATTAAAATAACGAATTAGTAAGTCAAAACTTTATTTTATAGGTATAATTAATAAAGTATTGAAAAAGAACGTAATGGCCGTCGTTCGAGTTCCTCTTGTTTGATAGAAAACATGGCGGCAAGTTGTCATCATTTGGCATATGTTTTCGCCAATGATGCTAGAAATAAGCCAGAATATGACTGTAAAAGATCTAATAAACTTTTTTCGTCAAATGGCAAATTTAACATGTCATATTTGCCAAACTGTTACCAAAAAGTGGTTAGCGAGTTTTCGCATCAAAATACGACTATGAGAAAGACATAACCTCTCTTTTTACGTTTGTTTTGATTGCATTTGTGTGGAACAGGTTACCAGTTTGTATTTTGACCTTTGTTTCTCCAACGTTTTTACATTTCCTTTCTCCAACCAAATTAAAATTTTTTACTAAAGTTTCTGAAAATGTATTGCGTAGATGAAACCATCGAGGAGCAAATTTGCCTTAGTGCAGTGTGCCTTCAAGTCGTTGGATAGGTAGTAAATAACTAACTGTATTGGTCAAATACAAAAGCATACATACATTTTTGACGAATCAGCAATTAAAACCAGACACAAAATACTTCCAGCAACCATGTACAATAAAAAGGAATATTAGTAAAATGTTAATGATGGCTAGAGCCGTAGAAAATGGATTGTCAGCAGTGATACAGAAGATAAGTTGACACTTTCACTTTTTAATGATCTAGATATTTATACCTATTAACGCATAAGCTTTTGTAGACACAAACGTCAATGAAAACAACCCGTAAAAAGTGTTATGCCGCTACGTACCTACTCTTTGAACTTACTTTTAGGAGACATTCCTTTTCCAATAATAGGTATGTGAACTCTGCCTATATTTTCTTTTACATTTCATTCTTATTTTTCTGTGGGTATAAAATTTATTTGCGTATGTATAAAGTTTTCAACATTATCCATACTTGTTTTTTGGTTATATTTTTATCTTGCCGTTTGGCCTCAATTTAGATTTTCATGTGTACAAAATTACTTCTAAAATAGTCATTTAATAAGGGTATTTTATCACTATTGTTTCAGTCATTAATCGGTAATAACAGCTAAGAAAACCGCCAGAATAGAGCCTAACTAATATAGTCATGTTTAGGCTAATTTCTTAGTAATAGTTTGGATATCAACACTATATAAAAACCGCTGCCCAAGGAATCACTACTTCCACATCCGATTTTTTATCTAAGTCACTCACAACGAAAAAATTTTGTATGTGGAAATAATTGTTTATGGAACTTTAATAATATAATATTTGAAATAATCTACCCCAAAAACCCATAAAACGATACCCCACATCGGTAGCGGGGTAGGGGTGGTGATAGGGGGTCGTAGTGGGGGGTGGATGAAGTAAAAAACATTTTGAGGTTTCTGGTTCTTGTACACACCCTAAATCACAATTTTTTTTCATCCCCTTTAATAATGGGGTGGGAGTGGTAATGGGGGTGGCTAATGCCAAAATTTTTTTTGAGACCTCGGCTTCTCTTGTATATACTAAATACCAATTTTATGGACTCTTACCTGCTTGATTTACCTATTTTCCACAAATTTACCCCAATTTACCCCCCAACCCTTCGACGGAACAAGATGAAAATATAATCTAGTTCTAGATCTCGTTAAAGTACATGTGTGTACCAAATTTCAAGTTAATATCTCAAACGGTTCCAGAGTAAACGTGCGCACAAAAAAAGTTACAGACAGACCGACAGACAGACCGACAGACAGAAATTTTTTTTTCGCTCAAACTTAAAATCTCGACGTTTTGTGACATTCTAAGCCCATTTGAACAATAAAAATTTTTTAAAATTTTTTTTGTCGTTACTATACTTCCACAGGATGTGGAAGTAATAACAAAAACCAAGTCAACATATTCTAGCCGTTTTTATAGCTAGAATGGCAGTATTAGACTTAACATTGTTGCTATTTAATTACTTGCTCATATATGACCAGTATATAGCTAAAATTACAGCTAGATTATTATGACTATTTCGTTTTTAAATTTTATGCTAAACCATGACTAGAATAAGATGACCAAAATATAACTAAACAAAAGCCGTTTTAGCGGCTAAATTTTGGTTATTTCAGCTGAATGGCATATCTGTGCTACTTGGGTCCTTACTACTGATCAGATTTTATTTAAATTTTAGACACTGTACAGTTATCGCAGTTGATATACCGTCACCCTGTATATATTTTCTTCAAGATTCAGTCGGCAATTATGAAAGTCCATGTATCATTAAAGAAAATTATGTGATTATTTTTTTTACTAGTGATTGAATTTGGCAAAGTGGGGAAATGAAAGATAAAAAATTTTAATTTGCTTAAATAAATGATTTAAATAAGAAATAAAAGTCAATATAACCTCAATAATTATATTTTTATTATTTAAAATAAGTTTATTTGAAAAAAATAATAAAAAAAGTTTTTAAAATGTCTTTCCGTAACAAAACAGAAACAAAAAATAATTGCTGAGATTATATTGGTTAATATTTCTTATTTAGATCATTTATTTAAGTTATCTAAGTTTTTATCTTTCATTCCCTCATTTTGCCAAATTCATATTCGTCAAAAAAAGGTGCGACAAAAAATCTAATTGCATAGTTTTGTCTGATGATGAATGGACTTTTATAATTTCCAACTGAATACTGAAGAAAGTTATTACAGTGGGGTGATCTTTCTTACAGAAATTTGAAAAATCAAATTTAAAAAATCCAGCCCTGGAACTTTAAAAAAATCTTTAATGGCGGAGTATATATCCACTGCGATAAGTGTATAAAGTGCCTACAACAAAATTCGATCAACAGTAAGGACGTGATGGCCAAAAATAAATTAGGCTAAAATCAGTTTATCATCCTGTATCTCCAGTAATTCAGAGCAACAGGAAAATTTCTATGGTCATTCCTGAATACATCAAATGGTCCTTTCTTACCCCCAGAGATAAGTACAGTTCCTCGTGAATCACCCTGTATACTACCTACATTTACTACATTTTCCCAGGCGGTGCTTAAATTTTTTCAGAGGATCCCGCTGGCACATCTTGACTAAAGGCCTGATTACTGTACCCCCTCCCTTCCATCAAAAAAACAAACAAATTCAAAATAATACCACTATGCTTATGCTTCTCACAAACAATGTACAAATATATTTTATGTACCAGTTATATACTAAATATAACCTACAATGTGATACTATCAAGCGCACAGCTACGGGAGGGGACACTCCCCCCCAAGCCGTCTTCCATGAACCAAAAAATAAAGAATCATAATCTCTGTCAGTACAAAGCAGTATCCAAATTATCCCTTGAAATAAATATTTTATAATTAATGTCAATATTATCTAGTAGAGGAATTTCTCACATTCCAAACGCGAGTAAAATAGTACTGTAGGAGTGCGAATTCGCGAAATTTGTATTTATTTATTATTTATGAATGCGGTAACATAATAGTTTTCAACCATTTTCTGAAAAGTTTTCCTCATACTCTGGGGAGGCCGGTTCTATTGCTCCCCCCCCCCCCCCCAGATGAATTTTGTGGCTGCTCACTGGTTATTATTCTTATGCACACTTTGTACGTTTTACATGCCCTGTGCACATAAAAAGATCATGCAAAGTACTATAGAAATGGAAACATTGGCAACTGAATTTCATGTAAAAAGTACGTCGTTCTTTGGAGTAAGTATATGAATTCGCATATACTTTACATGGGTATGTACTTTTAGATTTGTTCTATGTTCATACTTTGTATATAATTGTGTTATTTGGGACCAGTCAATAATTACCTATAACTAAGGGATTTTAAAAACGGAAAACAACCTGCAAAATTTTTAAAATATTTGGAAAGGAGCCACTTTCAATTAAATTATTTTCAAATGCCTTAGGGGTAGGTAGTATAATACAATCTTTAATTCTTTTTATCTGGATTATCTTACATTTAGTTTGAGACCATTATCTAATAGTGCATCAAAAACCACCGCCCAAGGAATCTCTACTTTCACATCCACATTTTCCATCCAAGTCTCTCACAACGAAAAAAATTCATAAAAACAAATGTTTAAGTTATTCTGTATATTAAATAATTTATCACAAAATCGTACTTAAAACATTCCTTTTTATGAATATTAGCATGGCGGCTTAGCCGGCAAGACCAAGTAAATGTTGCATTACAAACATTACATGTAAACATGTTTTTTATCCTTTCACAATATGACATCGAATCTTAATAAGTAGTAGGTTATCGATATTTTAATCTTGTTTTATACCTCACCTTGTCCCACTTTGTTCCACCTTGTCCAATCTTCCCCTATTGGGGATGGTTGGTGATAGTAAGTAAAAAAAAATAAGGCCCTTTGTTCTCGTACACACACTAAATCACAATTTTATTCTCTTCACTCCCTTTAATAATGGGGTGGGGGTGGTAATGGGAGATGGCTAATGCCAAAAAATTTTTTGAGACCTTAGCTTCTTTTATATATACTAAATACCAATTTGATGGACTCTTACTTGCTTGATTTACATATTTACCTCCATTTACCCCAATTTACCCCCGAACCGTTCAACGGAAGAAAATCAAAATATAACCTAGTTCCAGATCTTGTTAAAATACATAAGTGTACCAAATTTTAAGTCAATATCTTAAACGGTTCCAGAGTAATCGTGCGCACAAAAAAACGTTACAGACAGACCGACAGGCAGACCGATAGACAGAATTTTTTTGCTCAAACTTCAAATCTCGATGTTTCATGACATTCTAAGCCTATTTGAAAAATACAATTTTCTTTTTGTTACTATACTTCCAGTGGATGTGGAAGTAATTTAAAACTGTATAACGTTTGCAAATATTAAACTTTAAATTAATAATATTCAAAATCCGCGTATTTCAACTTCTTCTTTTAAACTCTTGAGTTTCTGGATTTTACCCATTTAATTTGAACTTGGAGTTCATTGACTAATAATGTGACAAATTTCAAGAATATATTGAGAGCATTATCTAACATTATGAATAATTTCAACTTTCCAGAACCTCTGAAAATTAGTTTTATTTTATTGCCCAAACCCGATTGTTTAGCTCAAAACAGTTACATACATTATTTTACGTTACTGGACCTTACAAATAGGCAGCACCCACTACCAGTCTTAGTATAGCATGTTGCCTACATATGGCTATATTGAAGGAAACTACCAGCACTACCAGCAGATACATATGCATATTTACTGTTTTATCTATTATTAATGTTACCATTATTTGTTTTTTTATCCCAGAGATATAATATTGAATATTCATTTTAATACTTTAAACTGCATTTTCTTAAAAAAATGTATAAAAAATTAAACGAACTTATGGAAGTCTAAATCTACTGAGCTTCTCAAACGTATGTATTTGATCTATCCCACACAACACATTAAGGCTGTCCAGAAGATGCACAATGGCAAATCTCACTTAGTATTTGGGCTTGCCTATGGACATCCTAATATCCCAACATGTATGTGTTTTGTCACTCAATTAAGCAATGTCACAACCAGGTGTCAGATAAAAGTAGTACCAGGGAAGTCCTGAAGGATGCACCTCGGCTTATACTAAAGACGTACCAGGACCAGGACATCCCAGGATATTTCGGGAAGTTCTAAATATTGCGAATAGGCAACCCTGAGATAAGATACATATACAGGCCCGTTTCTAGACAAAATTCGGACTCGGGCAAAACTAGTATTTTGCCCCGGGCGGTTGCCCGTCACCAGGTGCGCAGCCAGGAGGAAGCAGGGGGCCCGGGCCCCCCAAGCCGTCTTCCATGAACCAAAAAATAAAGAAGTATAATCTTTATTAGTACAAAGCAGCATCCAAATTATCCCTTCAAATAAATATTTTGTAATTAATGCAATATTATCTAGTAGAGGAATTAATACACATCCGTTTTCAACCATTTTCTGAAAAGTTTTCCTCATCCTCTGGGGAGGCCGGTTCTATGCCCCCCCCCCCCACGATGCATTTTCTGGCTGCGCCACTGCCCGTCACGCCCTCCCATGGAAACGGGTCTGTACATATACTCAGACAGACATAAACTCTTAACGCATTACCTTCTTTTACATAAAAAGAATTCGATATTTCGAGAAGTAATTTTAAGCATTTCTTATTTACAAAACTCACTCAGTAATATTGTTTCGCGTATTTTGAAACCCTTATTATAGTCTTCGCAAATACAAAAACGAGGAGTATATTGCATTTAATCGGCACATTCCTAAAACAGTAAATATCGTTCATAAAGAAAAAATTTTCATATCATTGTGTTAGTGAACGAATTCTGAACAACTTTCAAAATGTCCGTCTGTCCGTCCGTCACGTTTCTTGTAAGCATGATAATTTAAGAAGGAAAAAAGTTTTGCGTTACAATCCTTTGGCTCCGGGCCAGGTTCCGGCGAGGCCCATTTTATAAATTCAAATTTAAAATAAATCTTGTTTGCTTCCTTTGCAATCCAAGGGTCGCGTGTTCGAATCCCAGATAGGTTGGATGTTTTTTTTTTAACTTTTTTTATATATTTTTTTTTCACTAACGAGTGTCTCATCAACAAAGTTGGTATCGCAAAATTTAGAATGTCCAAAAACTAACATTATTTACAAGAAAACTGCGAAGAGCATTCTATAGAATATGTAACAGTTATATAAAAAAAAATCAGTAAATCGGCTAAGAGTATGTTTTTAGCTTGTTTACATTATGCATATTTTTGTATTCCAGTTTAGATAGACTGCGGTAGTATGCTATGACAGAATTATTTAATTTGAATTGTTAATAAGATTTTTAATTAAATTAATTCTAAACAATAGCTAGAAACAGGTTAAATGTTGTTTCACATAATGTGTTTAAAATTATTCGTTCGAGCATACTCTGCTCAAAAATTAGCGCTGCGAAATACTGAAATATCTATACCACCGCGAGATCCTGTATTACATATGTATGGGATATGTTTCAATTTCACACTATATGAATGATCACGAGTTTCTTCATGAAACCTATAGAAGAGTACTGAAATTTAGTATTTAGCTTTCTATTTTGGACGAAAGTCATACACACACAGAACAAAGAAAAAATATTTCAAAAGCTGTTTTAACAAGAGTGAATGGTTATACTTACCAGGTGGCTCAGCCGATAGGGGCACTCTTGTAACTTTTGAATGGGCGAATCGATTTTTTTCAAATTTGGTGTAGCGATTGGTATTAAATTTTCAATTATATGATGTAAAGGACGAAAATAGAACTATATTTTATGGAGACTTGTTCGATTTATGCATAAAAAACTATATTTACCAAATAATCATCTCCATAAGACTGGACAATATCTACTTCCATACCGAACTGTGACTCTTGTTTTCTGTTTTTTACTATCAGTACTACAATCTACTTTTATTATGTTTTTTCTTTCTTCTTCTCCCCCTATATATTTGTATTTTATTCGTGTCATCTATGATTATTTATGGTTACGTGGAAGAGCATGTATATTAACGTCGCCATCAAGTTTTATTTATTACTTGTTATATTGTATTTAATGGAAATTGAGACATATTTATTATTATTATTATTATTTAGCTAGCTAAAAACCAGTCACCCTTCTCTGTGGCTCCGACCCTCACAGAGGGGAGCTGGTAGTACCGGTAGCCACTCCCCACGCCCGTGGGGTGTGTGACTACTGGGTCCGGGAATCGTGTGCCCTGAGCAGACGTAATGAACCGAGAATGATGGCCTTCTGCATTCTGCCGGCTAAGACCTCTGCCGAATTTCGGCATGCCGGTATGATCTTAAGTTTCGAAAGCAGTGTGTGTCTCGTTCCACCGAGAGCTCCTATAATCAGTACCACTATCTTAACAGTATGGTCTGGATGCACTCTGTGGAGTTCGAAGAGCAGATCTCGATATTTTGTCCGTTTTTTCTCCTCCTTCAAGACAATGTTGTTCTCCGCGGGAGCTGAGAACTCCACGACGAACATTGTCTTTGGTTGATGGTCGAGGAGGACTACGTCAGGCTTGTTGGCTTGTATTTGCCTGACGGTGGGAAAAAAATAGTTCCAATAAATTAGACACTTCTCATTTCCCACAACGGACTCAATATCCCCCGTAGCGTAAAGCAGCACTGGTGTTTCGTCTATCCCATACGAGTGCCTTAAATGGTAATAAAGCACTCGTAATGCTTATTATTATTATTATTATTATTATTATTATTATTATTATTATCATCGCATTTGCTCTCAGCTAGTCTTGCTGGGCTCTTGTCACCAATATTCCGGGATCCTGCGTCGGGATATGGCGCGGACGGATGACCTGTCCTGTAGCTAGCTGGCTCTACTAGTATCGCTGAAGGAGATATTCATCTCAACTCAGAGTACTTAGAAATTTTCTAGTGATGTGGCACGTTTGTAAAATTGCTGCTTTTTGGATAGTAATTGTCATCACTTCAGGAAAATTTAATTTTCTCAAATTTATTGTTAGGTTAGTAGACATCACTCCAGTGGTTGATATTACGATGGGAATTATACTAACTTCTTTCATTTTCCAAATACGCTTTATTTCTATGGCCAGATTTTCATATTTATTTACCTTTTCAGCTTCAGTTTTCAGTATATTTCCTGTCAGGGGGCATGCTATGTCGATGATAAGAGCTTTCTCATTGAGTTTGTCGATGGCAACGATGTCAGGTCTATTGAAATCCACAGTGTTATCAGTTATAACCGGCCTATCCCAATATAGTAAGTAATTTCCTGATTCTAGAACTGCCTCAGGTTTATATTTGTAATATGGTGGAGGATTTTCAAATAGCTTGAAGTTATGTGCGAGCTGGCGGTGGATAATTTTTGCTATCTGGTTGTGTCGTCCCAAATAAGCAGTGTTTGATAACGTTGGACACCCTGCCATTATATGTTCTATGGTTTCACTGGTGTTCTGGCACTTTCATTATTATTATTATTATTATTATTATTATTATTATTATTATTATTATTATTATATAATGGGACTTGATGCAGAGTTCTTGAATTTTTGAATTGGGCAGTGATGTAAATTTTGTTTATTATCGTGACCGCGTAGGTGTAAATGAGCCTTATCGTTCGTGATCAGTCAGATCCAAAAAATGTTTTCTTCGACTGCCAAGTTTAGTATCACCCGACGATATTACAGACATGTATTATTGTCAGCTTCATATATGAACTATTTGAATTCTATGTATAAACATCTTTTATTCTGTCTTCACATTTCATTACAATGAACGTCGTTTGATATCTACTTAGCAGAACATCCTCATCAAAGCAGTTCGAAATATAAAAGAGGCGCAAAGAAGGAAGGAGAGAGAAAGAATGAAAACTGTTAGAAGCTAACAATTGCCAGTTCTTGGATAGTATGTTTGGTAAACTGTGACAGACAAAAATTAATCTCTGTCTGATCAGAGTAAGTCCGAATTAGATCGGTTAGACATTGCTTTAAATATATAGCAGCCATTTCAGCCACCCAAAGTTGAAATGGAGAAGAAAAGTTGTGCGCAACAATAATAATACTTCTCAAAACAAAAACGTTAATTTTTCATAAAAGTTAGGCTGTGATGCTACGGAGTGTGTATTTTTAACCGAATGACTAATAAGAAACTAGTTGTGTCAGTATTTTAGTAAAATATTGTTACTCTTATATTTTTTACCTGAACTGTAGACATTTTTAGTTTCTTTTAAGGTTGTATGTTTTTGTAGAAATTTTTTATCAATAGTGAATTATTTTATTTGTGGAATTTTAGTTGTCTTATGTTCCTTTTTTGTTATCATATTTTTAGGGTTATTTAGTTTGTAATTTATCAAAAAAGTTTTCGCTCTACAATAATGATATTTTGTTTTTCTTATAAGTATCTTTGAGAAATCTTTGTGGGTTTGGTGCGACCCCCAATACACTAACCTAATACACTAATATTTTTCTCAACATGTCTCCAAAATCGTACATTTTCGGTCACATTCGCTAGAAAAACCTCAGAAAAATTCACTGTAAATTCCAGAGTGCCACAGGCCTCTAAATTAGAACATCTGTTATTCCTCACCCACACAACACAAGACTGTCCGAGGGAGGTACTATGGCAAATCCCATTTAGTATTTGGGCTTGCTATGGATATCCTTATTAGGATGTATGCTTGTATGCTTTTCAGCACTCTTTTGGTCATCTCAATGTCAACTTGATATCGGATAAAAGTAGTATGAGGGACGTCCTGAATAATATACAGACGCTTGTACTAAGGACGTACCAGGACATCCCTGGATATTTCGGGATATCCTGAGTATTACGAATAGGCTGTACTGTGACGCGCTTTTCTTACAGGCTTCTTGTGCACTAGACGTCTGGAAGGTCACTTTAGCGCCGGTTAATTTTTTGGTTTATTTTCAGTCTGATTCGGGCGCCACCTTTACAATTTATTTACGTGGCGCAAAGGATCCCACACTAGCCTCCTAACGCAGCCTGTTGCAGTAGGGGTGGGATAGCTACAGTGAAGAACGGTAATTCCAGAGGTCGTTAGGACAGATTAGACAGACACACACAGCAGTAAAACACGTGATTAAAAAAAATGACAGTCTTTATTCAAGAACGTGTATAAATAAACAAAGTCAGGTACTTATAACCATTACTAATTATAATACAGTATAATACAAATTTACAATGACTTATGAATGTACCAGGCAAGCAAAACTACAAACTTGAAAAGTTTGCGACAGTGTATTTACGAATTAAACATTTACTAGGGAAGGAAGAAAAATGACCGAACACGGCAAGTCGTGTGCAAATACCGGACACCGGAAGAAACTTTCAAATTATTAAAATCATCAAACAGTACTCAAGATATAGGGCGTAGGAAAAGACCTGGCAAAATATAATTCTGGTTGCTAACTTAGGTCACAGTCAACACCTGGCTCGGAGCGGAGCTAGCAATATATCTGATATAAACCAGATGCGGGGTACGGACTTATGTCTCTGACTGTTCGTCGGCTATAACGAGGAACGATCAAAGAAAAAACATAAGATTCGGAGCAGGGCTAGCAAGCACAGGGGCCTGTGTTGAACTAACGTAAGGCTCCGGATAATAAATTATGAATTATATTTCACAAGTCCCTCATAAACCCTATATTTGAGTTAAAATATAGTAACTTACTCCGGGATCCGGTTAATAATACTGATAGCCGAAGTGGCAGCCGTTGGTACACTGCTCTCTCAATGCACGCGGTATACCAGGCAAAGTCTTTTATTACAGAGAGATAATAAGTGTTTTATAAAAACAAATACTGGAATACAAGAATCTCACCTAGAGATAGACGGGACAGTTCTTAACATCGTAACCGTGGAATTGTATCTGGTGATTTTGGTCGCGGGTTTGCGGCTTTTATATAATTCGCGGCGTTAGTGGGGTCGTGTGCAAAATTTACCTATGGAGAGCCTCTAACACATCGCTTCGCCTGCGAACATGCATGGTTTTTGTATACATTTTTATATCTGAAAACGAACCCAACACTTTCTTATACATAGGTTTACATTTTATGATTGAAAAATTGTATTTAAATTTTATTTCTAAACATTAATGTTTCTTTAGTAAACTTTACAGAATTAAACTTTCAAGTTAACAGAATTATTCGAAATAAACTTTTTAATATAGCCAGCCCAAATTAAATTGGAAACTATTAAAACTAAAATAAAATGGTTAATATAGACGGGCCAAATTGAATTGAGAATTATAAAATACAGTAGCAGACGGCTTATTTTGCCGTAAAATATTTAACGCGGGCAAGGTAAAAACAGATTAAAAATTACTATCACTTAGTTTACATGAGAAATGTATTTGAAAAGAACTAAAATTATGTAAAAATTAAAACAGAAAATCGCTTCGTTACAGTACAAACTACATACTGAAATGTCCCAGGATATCCTATGGACTGCAAATAGATATCTACAAACAACTTAATTTTTCTGTTTCTTTTTGGGATCCTCTGCCACATGTGTTTTCTTCTAAAACAATGTCCGTAAAATCAACAAAATAATACAATTGTCCAGTATTTTACTGGAAAATAACCTCTAACTCATTCATGGGTACAGCTAAAATAAACGTAGTTATTATCATTTGAACCACAATTATTAAAACAATATATGAAAAATGGGCAAGTTAAAAATAATAGAAATTATTGAAAGATACAGATATGACCTATAGCACTCAGTGAATAATAATAATAAACCGAATTATAAATTAAAGTCCATAAAGTATACTCTGGCAAATACAATTTCAAGATAAAAGATTGTAATAAGTCTCTGTATTTTCATGTAGTCTGTCCACCTGTGAACACAGGTAGACAGACATACAAATCTTTCGTTTAAAAGTATAATAAACCTTTCAAATAATTATCTTAAAGTAGAATATTTACTTACTTATTTTCATCTACAATTAGTTGCTAGTTAGTTTTAAAATGATTAACTAAGTAGGCACATTATCTGTCGTCATTCTCAAATTCAATTTCATCAGGTTTACGGTCAGATTTGACAATACTTTCACGTGATTCACATTTTCTCTCCAAGCTAATTTCAGTATTCAATTCTTGAGGCGAATTAATATTTTATTTTGTAGGTTTCTTAGTGACTGTAAAATACGGGAATGTGTATAATTCCTCATTTTGTTAGTTTCCATTGGCATTCTGAAAGTACGAGAAATCGTATTAAATTTTCGTGGTTTCGAACACGACATTAATAACTAAGTAAATATTCACTCATAATCATATACGTTTTTCATAACATGAAGTTCAATAGGTTATGTTATATTTTTATACATTTGTACTCACTTCTTATAGTCTGGAATAAAGCTGAACTAAACAGATAAAACACAAAGATACAACTTTAAAATATTTCATACAGCCACTAACAATAATTATTATTATTTAAATATTTGAGAAAATAAAAACTAATAAAGCATGGTTGTTGTGTGTTTGGGGTATTTTCTATTTGCCACAGATCTATTTGCTTTGGCCTGATCAATTTGCCCAGCCGGAAATCAAAATGGCGCTTTATTTAAATATATTAGAGACCTAATATTATTAGGGTACATTTTAAGGAGATTTTGGGCTCTTCATCGGATGTCCGTTCTTAATCCCGATGTTAGTCAACATAGTTAATGCCAAAATGGAACCTATTCAGGATAGCCTATTGACATCCATAAAAGAATAGCTTGGGACGTACTAAAGTGGGCTGTCTTGAGGACGCCCTACAATAGAATATCCTAAAATTGCATCCGTTTCTCTATTTACTTTACGTACTGGGATATCCAGGTACGTCAATTTGTCATCCCATATCCCGATTCTGCTGTGTGGGCATATCCATTAATGACATACCTAAAGTATTAAAAAGTTCCAATTGCCTGCTATTTGCCGATGACATGAAACTTTACAAAAAAACAGAAAATCTAAATGATTGTCAATCATTGCAGCAAGATGTTAACCGACTTTTTAAATGGAGCTTTGATAATAATCTGCATTTTAATATTTCTAAATGTGCCGTTATGTCATGTACGCGTAAATATCATCAAGTAACTTATAATTACACATGGATGATAAAAATATGTTAAAAATAAGAGAAATTAAGTATCTGGGTGTTTATTATGATGATAAACTGTGTTTTAATGAGCGTATGTCATATGTATCATTAAAAGCACTATATGGCGTTATCGCTATAAATAAAATTAAAATCGAAGTTAATATACGTATATTTGTTTTTAATACATGTTCATATTTTATATGATTTTGGTATTTTTTAAAGTATATTGATATTATATTTTTATATCGAATGTTTTTTATTTTTCCTAGCGACTCCATGGAAACTTCTCCATTATGGATCGAGTTTTCCTTTTTGTTTCTTAGCGACTCCATGGAAACATCTCGCTTTTGGAACTTCTCGATTTCCAGTGAGTGAGTCGCTATAGTCGCTATACAGTACATGTATTAGGTTTTGTAATAAGGCAGTCTAGTAAATTTAAAAATGTTACCACAATGTCAAAATTGTATAATAGTTTAGTAAGACCAATTCTGGAATACGCATCCGTAATATGGCACCAGTGTTACTTCAAGTATAATTACACCATAAAAAAAAGTACTAAACAAAATGCTGAGATATTTGTTCTTGGGGAAATACGAGTCATATCCAGATTATAATTTTATACGAACAGGAGCTTCACAGAACGAATTCGACATTGTAAGTCTTGAAACTAGAAGGAAAAAATGGATGATAATTATTGTTTGTTACAAAATACTTTGATTGCAGTCTCATTTTAAGACCCATAAACATAAGAATATCCAGTAAACAAACCAGACTAGAACAGTTTTGTATATATATCCACTTACTACAAACATTTTATCGCCTCTGGTTACCATTTTAAAAGTCACAAATAATGCATATATGTCATCTGAGTTAGATTTTGCTCCCCCCTCCAAAAAGTTTAATCAGCTATTTAACAGTTTTATTTTAAATTTAGGTTGAATTAAATCTCCTCGTCTCTTGATTAGATGTGTTATTTTTCATGTCACACCTTGATAAATCCTTCTCCCACAAAAGTTAAAATTTAAATTTTAAAATATATTTAAATACGATTAAGCTTTGAAGCAAAAATATTATTATAATTAATGTAATTGTTACTATTATATTTATTTTAATTTGTCATTTAATATATCTAATTTGTTTATCTACTCTTATTAGGTTATATACTAATTAATAAACTAATTTTGATCAATTAATAGTATCCATAAACAAACAGCGTGAGTTATAATGCGTGAGTTATTATAACTCACTAGGTACAGAGCCAATCACATATATCTTCATGCCTAGCCTGTCCAATCGACGTAACTCGCAACACACGAAGGTGGAGCCAGGGAGGTACTGACAGATTATTCCCGTTAATATCTATAAAGATTTTCTGAAATGTCACAAAATGCTACATTTGATTCGTTCGTGCCGAGCCGAATTTTCAGGTCTATCTGGAAGACTTTACTCTTTACGTCGCGACATCGTACGGCCGCCGTTCCAATGGTGTTTTTCGAAAAATATGAACGTGTCAAGATTGCATGTTTTTGCAATTTTTTCGACTCCGAAATGTAAGCTGTTTTTTGTTATTTTTCGCAGAGATCTCCGAAACGGTGGGAGTTAGCTCGAAATAAAAAACAAGGTCAAACGAGTATTTTCCATTACGAATCTTTCGCTGCTATCAGAATTTTGATTTTGTTTTTTTTTTTTGTTTCGGAGATAGCTACTGAAATGTTGGCCATGTACGGCAAAAAATCGCAAATTTTGAGCTTCTACGGTTGGCAACTTTTTAATCTTGGCTCCTACGCCAAAAGACTACTCTAGTTAACTTAAATAGAATTAAATTTGCTAAAACTCTTTTTTTATTATTTTTTGAATTCCGACAAAAATGAAGGAATTAGAGGGGGCGGGATTTGGGACTTTTTTTTCGGTAAAATTTCTCCATTTTGTTACCGTAATTAATCGGTAATTAACTGAAATCGATCTCGTATACGATGTTCACTTAATATCATGTACTACTTTGACGCTCCGTTAATCTTGGCCCTTCGAAACAAAGGTTTCTGAGAAAAATAATTTTTTTAAAATTTACATACACTCTATAGGAAAACGTGTAATTTCTTACATTTCCTCGAATATCTCGATAATTATCTTTTTTTTTTTCGAAAAATTTGTAGACAGCTTATGTAAAGAGAATTGATTAAGCTTTCTGACGCTTTTTAAATTTTTTCTCCAACACAAAAAACAAGACTTTTGACCGAATATGCGCTCCGGGCTATTGCAGTTCGCGGAGAAGTTTTGCATTTATCGTCGCGTAATATTAATCTACAAAGCTGATTTTTTGTCTACAAGCTGTTTATGCACTATTTCGATTAAAAATCACATTCTACCTCCGCTTAAAGGTGGCTAAATCTTTGAAGACAACAAATATAAGGGTGAACAAAAATTATATTTTACAGTTAATTTTATTAATAAACAAACGGAGTAATTTAAACAAAATTTTCTCAATTTAATATTTATTGTTATAATCGTAGATAAAGTATAGTATTCAACTTGCGGTAATGGTAATAACTCGCTTGATGAATTACAGCACTCGCCTACGGCTCGTGCTGTAAACTTTCATTTGCATGAGACATTACCTACATTACCGCTCGTTGAATAATATACTATTCTGTATTTTTCTTGTAATTGGATTCATCTGTTTGAGAAATAAATAAATAAAACACACAAATTTGGTACCTTGCGTGAAGCAAGCAACGCTGTTGTCGAGTTATTGAGTGTAATAGTCAATTATATAAGAAAATATAATACTTTTTAGGTTTATAGATTATTCTTTGACTCCACTTTTATAGCATTACCTTTCAATTTTTCTATAATTTACGTATATGATTATAACAAAGGCGAATCCGATATTTTATTGCATTACGAATTTGATTTAAATTTACATATTGATCTATTTTCAAAACCATGCTACGCGCATTAGATTTGAGACATTTTGTATAGTCATTTTATAAACCAAAAACTATCTAACTAAACTATATAAGTTTTGAAAACAGAAAGTGTTTTTTTTTCCGAACCGTAAACAGCTTTTAATTTCAATTTTAATTATATAATAATGATAATGTATCTTGGTTTAGTTTATATATTTTTAGGTAAAACATTTTGTAGTAGTCAGAGATAATCAAATCTCCATCTGATCCATTTGGAGGTTTTAATTACTTCCACGTCCAGTGGAAGTATAGTAACGACAAAAAATTTTTTAAAAATTTTTATTTTCCAAATAGGCTTAAAATGTCATGAAACGTCGAGATTTTAAGTTTGAGCGGAAAAAAAAAATTGTGTCTGTCTGTCTGTCGGTCTGTCTGTCTGTCTGTAACTTTTTTTTGTGCGCACGTTTACTCTGGAACCGTTTAAGATATTGACTTGAAATTTGGTACACATATGTACTTTAACGAGTTCTAGAACTAGATTATATTTTCATCTTGTTCCGTCGAAGGGTTGGGGGGTAAATTGGGGTAAATTTGGGGTAAATGGGTAAATTAAGCAGGTAAGAGTCCATGAAATTGGTATATAGTATATACAAGAGAAGCTAAGGTCTCAAACAAATTTTTGGCATTAGCCACCCCCATTACCACCCCCACCCCCTTCTTAAAGGGGATGAAAACAAAATTTAGTGTATGTACAGGAACCAGAAACTTCAAAATATTTTTTACTTCATCCACCCCCCCACTACCACCCCACTACCGATGTGGGGTATCGTTTTATGGGTTTTTAGGGTAGAGGATTTCAAATATTATATTATTAAAGTTCCATAAACAATTATTTTCGCATACAAAGTTTTTTCGTTGTGAGTGACTTGGATAGAGAATCTGGATGTGGAAGTAGTGATTCCTTGGGCAGCGGTTGTTTTAAATATCTTAGCACAAGTGGCAAAAAATAACTATTTAATAGTATTTGTGTTTTTTAAGTTTTATGTGTGTTTACTAAAACTGAAGAGAAATAATGAATTGTCATTTTATAATACATTAAATTAATTAATTATATAGTTTCTCCAGTCTGACATAAAAGGTGGTAATGCTATGATTGTTTCCAGTAATTAAGGCTTTACAAAACATTACAATAATTAATGTTATTCTGGGCAACGATCTCTAGAGTGATTAATTATTAAGGAATTATTTAATAATAAAGCGGCTGAAAACTTTCTTTTATAATGCCTTTTAATGTCTGATAAAGCGAGGTATTGAAATTCACATAAACGTATGTAACACAAATATAGCATTTTATAGAAAATTTAATCACACTTTCTATCGAATCATTTTCTTTTATACTTGTTAAAAATAATTTCTTATTAATTTGTTTATCAGTTTCATATCCATTATTGAAACTCACTATTAGCACATTATAGCTTAACTGTAATAAGCTGTCAGATGACATTACCTATTAATAAATTTGTAAAGAGTGAATTTCTTAGAATCTTGTAATAATAGTGAAGAACCAAGAACCATGCTCATTTTTGTTTATTACCGCAAATTAACTAAATATTTTGTTCCATGAGGAGTATTTATTTCACTTAGAGGAAGATTTTTTGCTTCTGTAGATCCGTGAGCTAACCACATAAGATATAGTAAGACAATGTCAAATCAGGCGAACATTTAAGTAATTTTTCACGGATATTAACTTTTCTTAGAACATCTCTCGTCTCACAATAGAGTCATTGTGTCTCTAACTGCGAGGCAAGTTGTTTAATCATACTGAATTGAATAAATATTTCAAATTTCTTCTTCTCAACTCAGGTTCTAGGACATTAACAATATACGTAATTAATGCAAGCAGCTATGCAAAAACAAAAATTGGAAAAGCTGCTAGATAATCGACCATAGGGCTATGGTCGATATTTTGAGGCTGACTGATCCACTGCGTGTAATATATAATATTTTTTTTGTTTTATATTATTTATACATTATTTTATGTAGTAACTCCACCTTGTATGTTGACCTGTATGAACGAGTTTGCAAGTAGTTTGCAAGTAGTTTGCAAGTAGTTTGCAAATTTGCAGTTTATGTGTAAAGCGGCAATAAGTAACTTACTTACAAATCCTGAATGAACAAGCTTGTTAAAAAACAAGATAAAAGAGAATAAATAATGAATTTACGACAAAGCATCGAAAAGGAATATGATCGATATACCGTTGCTTTATAGACCAATGCTTTTGACAATGTGGAATGGTACAACTGTGGATGGAATTATTGAAAATGGGAATAGATCTGGTCTTCAATTATCTTCAAAATTAAGGAAGATACTCCGCTTTGGTGAAAATCGACAACTTAAATCTGACAAATGTAAATTTTGTAAGAGCAAGACAGAGTTGTGCTCTGTCACCAATACTATTAAAGATCAATAGTGAATACATGATGCGATGTGTTCTGAAGGACTGGCAGAATAATACATAAATACATAAATATACATAAATATAACAAAGAATTCTAATTTGAGATTTGCTGATGATAGCCCCTTAGTTCTAGCAAGTAAAGATGAGCTTATACATATGCTCGATAATCTTCAAACCATAAGATTTTGGTACAGTTTAAATATAAATTACAAAAAAACAATAATCATGATTGTAGACCGAGCAAATGAAAACCATCCAAATACGTTAAATATAGATAAGCGTGAGGTAGAAAACGGTATAACTTGTTGGCAATGCCGCCAACTGCAAATATCAGATTCAACGGAGAATATGAATAGTAAGATCAGTAACGGTCCAGTTGAGCAAAATTTTGCGTAAGAGAAACATCACGAAACACAGAAGTGAGGTTTACTAACTAACTTATTGGGATTTTCCATTTTTCTTTACGCCTTAGAAAAGCGTGTTACTGTTCTGGAGATACTAGTCTAAAGACATTCACTGTGAATTTGTTTGAACAGGCTATGCCACTAATAGCTGTATTTTCTAGAAAATAGAACCAGACAATCAGCCTCTAAAACGTTAGGCTGATTTCATCAAGGAACTGAAGGAAAAACAATTAGGTGAAACTACTCATCTAGGAGACAACCACGACAGATTGCACGACGCTGTGAGACATGTCATACAACAAAGGAAAACTGTCTCTTGCGTTTTTCCACAAAATGTCTAACAAGATGATAAATATCATTAAGGAGTGGAGTAGTGAATATTCAAAAACTGACTTTCAAGCTATGTTTATACAGGATGTTGCTTAATGACGTGCTAATATTTCAGGGTGTGACTCCTTAGGTCATTTTATGAAGAAAATTTATACGAACATATGTCCGCAACGGATTTTTTTTAATTGTTATTTTTTAATATCTCGAAAGTACTTTAGATATCATTTTGTTTTAGTATGTATTAATAGGATATAAAACCATATATTTCAGTTATAAAAGTTATTTTTTCGCTGCACTAGTGGCGTCCCCGCAAACATGTCATCTGATATTTTTTACCAAAAAAGTGGTACGCCACTGGCATTTCTCTATGTGGATATCTTGTCTAATTAGCCTGGTCAATTCTTCATGAAAACTGTCTCTTGCATTTTTCTTGTCAGACGCACGCACAGTTCTTGATTAAAACAATTAAATTCAAATTGAAACTAATAATTATTAACATTGATAATGATAAATTTTGTTTTATAAAAATTGTTGGAAATGACCACCTTTTTTAATAGGCATGCATGCGCCCGTCATTGAATTGTGAACTCGAACAATTACACTGAAATGAACAGGAGTTCCATCGTGCATGTATGTACCACATTTGATTCCTTAACGCAATTCATACATCTTTAAGCAGCACAGGTAATTCTTCTTGTAGACAATGCAGTGCAATGCAAGATTGCCCATTAAGGCTAGGATTTTGCAGAGTGAGAGGGAAATATGCGTTTATCGTCGGTTTATTATAAATATTTAAAAAATCATAAATGATATAATCTTTAAAACAATTTCAGATACTTCCCGTTACTCTAAGGAATACAACCATATATAGTTTTTATCATTAATTTTGTATATAGTCAAATGCCATACTTTATTAATGAAATTAGGGACTATTTTCATTGACAAACTACGATATTTAAATATAACAGAAATTTATAACAAAAAATACATATAGTTGTATTCGTTAGAACAATAGCAAGTATCTAAAGCAGTTTTAAGATTATACTGTGTGTAGTTTTTTAAATATTTACAATAAATCGAAAATAAACGCATATTTCCCTCTCACTCCGCAAAATCCTAGACTTAAGGAATCTTGGCAGAAAAGAAGGGCCTATAAGATTACCAATAATTCCTACCCATATATTAACCAAAAATTACTCTTGGAAATGGGTTTCGGTTATGGCATGGGGATTTTCGTCCGCCCACACATGATTATTATGGAAATTTCGAATAACATTCCTATAAAAATTTGCTTCGTCTGTGAACATAATTTGTGACTCAAACTGCGAATTTAATGTAACATTCTGAAAGTACCACTGAGAAAATCCCCAGAAAGTAATGCCTGTACTCTTAGAATATGGTACGGATACAACAAAAAATCAACCAAACAATTTGATAACAAATATTCAGAGCTCTAGCAATTTTCTTCGTACTCGTCTCAGGATGTTTGTCGATTTCCTGCAGCACCGCTTTCTCAATTTCGGGTGTTCTAGCAGCTCGAAGTCTACCTTCCAAAGTACCCTTTTCTAAATTACCAGTTTCACAAAGACGACGATGAATAGTCCAAAAGAATCGGCTATCTGGCAGGGCACGATTAGGATATCTTTCCTGATACATACTTATGGCTTTTGTTGCATTACCATCTGCAAGACCATATACGTTAGGTATATATTACTCATCAAAATTAATATTCAAAATATTCGGATATCAGATGAGTGGGATATGAGGGTAGGTCCATGAAAAGTGGGCCACACTATTCATTTCTAATTATGGCAGTTCAATTGCGTCTAAATTCTGTTCTTTTCTATCATGGCCATATTTTTCTAGTTTTAGTTTTTATAAAAATACCTATATTTTCGCATACAGGTTAGAAGCTGTAGAATTATATTTTGGAGAAACTCTAGATATCTTAGTCCAGTTAGATTTCCCTCAAATATTATTGGACCTATGATATGGTCCCCTAGTACGAATATCCAAACACTGAAGTCAAACCGCTCTTGAAACCGCCCCTGTTTCATAATTTGAGAATTTTCAATTGCCCAATATCGAACGTGGTGCTGATTAAATAACCCAAGGTTTGTAAATTTCGATTCGTCAGAGAAGAAAATGTTTTTGATAAAATTCTCATTTACAAAAGTTTATTTTTTGTTGATAATAATTCTCATACAAAAATTGATGCAATTGATGTTTATAAGAACGATAGCCGTGTTTCCTTAAAATTATTCTGGCTGACTCTTTGGAAACTGGTCATTCATGTTCAATTTATCTTATCGAAAGGGTCAACATTCACTAAAGCTAATACATTAAGTTACGCTTCTTCTTCCACAATAAATCTTTCTTCAATTTCTATATCAGGTTCAGTTCTAAGTTGATGCTTCAACCGGGCGAAATAGTTGTCTTCTTTCTGGATATTAGCCCAGACGACAGAGAACATTTTATAGTGAAACCCGCAAAAAGCTGCAAACTGAATAATTGTTTTTTTAATGAGTTCGTGAAAATGTATAGAATAATAATCCTAAAAAGTTTACATTCCGCTCGGATGCAGAACATAAAAAAAAAGTGAAAAACAACATTTTTTAACAATTTTTTCAAAATTTTAAAATTAAGTCAGGGCAGGAAAAAATAAAAAATACAGGTGGATAGACCACGTGTTTCTGAACAAAAAATATCCTAATAAAATTTATCTCTAAAGTCACGGTATTTCTGGAAACAACTTGTGAAGTAACCTAGTTACTCTAGCTACTAGTTACCTCTGACTACAGGTTTTAAACATTTTTCTTAGTGAATAGGAGGATAAATAGTGAGTATGGAGGGAAAATATATAATTATCAACGCATACACAGACACCACACATAGCCGCTGAATCGCTCTCATGGATTTTTACGTGCCTTTACTGTATTGTATTTATTACAGGTACACCTATCCACATTTCAGCTATATCCAATGAGTTCTTTATACATTTGTTAATGTATTGGAAAAGTTCCAGAATTTATATTCAAAACAATCAAAAATATTTTCATAGTTATAAGGATAAAATCGTGAAAATCGCAAGTTCTTATCATGATCTGATTGATCATATTTTCGAAAAAATGCATACAAGTAACCGATTTTGTGTATGAACATTCGAAAAATATACATTTTTTCCGAAATCGTGATATTTTATTTTTTCCAAAGTTACAACCTCCAATGCATATATTTATAAAAAAAATCATCAAGCAAGAAAATTAAAATGATTTGAGATGTACTTTTTTTTAATCCTCGTTACTACAACGTAATAAACCATAATAATCATGAAGTGTAGATACTTTTCAACAGTTCTCAATGAAGAAAGAATTTTCTTGAAAGGCTTTTATTTTTTTCTGTATTGTTTATTGCGACGATAGAGTTCGGGCGTGATAATATATATAAGTATATTTTTCCCATCCATCCTTTGCTTGTATTGTTTGAAACAAAAAAGCATCAGAAAGCTATAATTTCCCCATTTTAAATGAACCAACACTCATATAGATTGAACAAATTCTGATTTAATGTCATGTAATTCAGTGCGTCGGTGTCACAGTCATGCGTATTCAAGCGCGTGCACGCATGGATCTCGCTCCGAGTTATAACGTTACACTTGACTATTTTTTTCCGGGAAAACCGTGGCTATAACGATAAATTTTGTTAGTACATTTTTTGTTCATAAATACGTGATCTATCCATCTGTATTTTTTATTTTTTTCTAGCTTGATTTAATTTCAAAATTTTGAAAAAATAGATGAAAAAATTTTTTTTCTCTTTTTTTTATGTTCTACACCCCAGCGTATACTTTTCAGGATATTATTCTACACACTTTCACGAACTCGTTAAAAATAAGTTCACACAGTTTACATCTTTTTGTGGGTAAATACCTGCGTCGACTGGGCTTTATTTCTGTCCATACATAATATAGCTGCATTACATTGAGTCTTTCCATGAGTAATCAACATGTCAAACTTTTCATCTCTTGAATATTTTTCAAGCATTTTACATTATTTATAATTCATTATTTGTGACATAAGAAATCATTTTACCTATACTAATTTACTTGTTCATAACATATTCTATACACTTACTTCAGATAATCAATGGTAATGTCAAGATGTTACATATCAAAAGCAAGCTTGGCTATTTAATTTCTGGATTTAAGTTATTGTCATTACCAAAAGTAGGCATTGAGCATTTCACTTGTGTAAACAGGGTTGCAGCTCCTAAGGTCAAATTTTAACGCGTCGCCGCGCAGGCGCATTCGAAGGCATTCTAGAAAATCAGTTTTTACTCGACCAAGCACGTTGGTAATTTCTCTCGTGAATTTTTCTATTTAATTGCCGTTTATAGGCTTTCCATTTAATTGTTTTATGGAATTTTAGAAGTTCACTAATTTGTGTGTGCATTTTTGGTTATTTTGGACGCCACACAATGTTCGTTTTGACGGATTTTTAAGAAATTTGTCGTGATTATATCCAAATGGTTTGATATATTGGATCACCGATTCGAGCCGCTCTCCAGCTTTGAGGTTCCCAATTTTAATTGCAGTTTTTCCATTTCATTTTAAATTTCAAATTTTAACTTTTCACGTTTACGTGTTCCTAATTTCAATTTCATTTATACTTCGTTTTATCCGATTTTACGTCGTCTATTCCAACGATATTAGTTGAAAGTTCCATTACCTTTGGTATGGACTTACTCTAGTTTTGCTTGGCTCTAACCATTTACGTGCAGGAGTAACCCTGGGTTTCAGCGTTTGCCCTGTACATCACTTGTGGTCCCCGGATTTATTTTAACGACGACGACTTTATGCATCATCTTGGATTTTGAACTGGATTTCTTTTGGTAAACTGGAACATACGTGGAAGTTTCTCTACGAGGGACAAGGATCTCTCCGGAAGGCAGTTTTGCCATACAGGTTTTTATGTAACATATGAGTGATTATTCAAAACTCAAAAAAATCATTTTAATACATTTATTGCTATCATTAAATTATGTAACTCTTGTTAAATTCACAAATTTAAGTACCTTTTCCTTGCTAACGTCAAAGTAATTTAAAGTTTTACGTATCGTCCAGAATTTATATTGTAAATAAAATTATTATTATTGTTAATATCAATTATTAAGATTAGTGTCAAATTTATGAGGCAATTTACGGGTCTTTCCTTTTAACTGAGAAAATATTTTGTTGCGAATTAGAGGGCCAGTCTTTTATCATTATTTAACTAGGTTGTTCGACACACAGGGTGATGTGTTAGGTAGGCTAACTGTACATTTATTATTTTAAGGTCAAAAGTTGTGAACCTTCCGTGATATCACGTACGGTAAAGAAAGTTAACATTTTTGATAATATTATCTCAGTAGCTAATATAACTACTTACAGCTCTCTACTTAATTCATATCTCTGTCGACGGAACAAGATGAAAATATAATTTAGTTCTAGATCCCGTTAAAGTACATACGTGTGCCAAATTTCAAGTCAATATCTCAAACGGTTCCAGAATAAACGTGCGCACAAAAAAAGTTACAGACCGACAGACAGAAATATTTTTTTTGGTCAAACTTAAAATCTCGACGTTTCGTGACATTCTAAGCCTATCTGAACAATAATAATTTTTAAAAAATTTTTTGTCGTTACTATACTTCCACTGGATGTGGAAGTAATTATCTGCTCTCGCTTACCTTTTAAAAATACTTTTATTATTACGAAGGATATCATTAAGAAATGATTAATGGCGAAAAAAATAAAGTTTATGAATCATTATTTCTGATTAATAAAAGAAAATAGCACGGTCCCCTTAAGAAATTTTCCGTAGGATTCCTACGGAAACAAATACGAAAATTAAATTCCGTCTTTTGAGAAAAACCTAAAAATCAGTAATTCAATTAATTGTTTTGTTCTTTACAGACAAGTCTACAACCTTACTAATAATGTCCAATTTTCCAATTTGTCCAATTTTATTACGTCGGGTTTATCTGGAACGGCCATTTTGAAAAAAATTAAAAATTGTTCGTATCTTACTTATTTTTTGGAATTTTTTAAATTCGAAAAAAGTGTACCTATAATTTTATGCTTAATAAGAAACATCAAAGAAAGTCATTCTATTTAAGAAAAAAAAGTTGATGTCATTTTCCGTTGAACTGGAGGTGTTATTTTCGTTCCTGTTAGTCTAAAAGTAGCCCACTTTTTTCTAATTTATGTGCACCTGTAACGTTAAATTAGGTTCCGATCTTATATTTGTATATGCGAATGTAAGTTTAAAAATGAGTGAGGCTACGTTTGTTATTTTTTTTTTTTAATGTTTGTACTTGATACCTGAGGAAAAGGGTATAAAGGGTGTCCCACTTAAAACTCCCTGAGCCATTTTCTCGATAACCAAAAGCGATATTTGAATTCTGTAAAAGGTATCTACTAGAATATACAAATGATTTCAGTTTTTAGCCAATAAAATGGTTATTTTACACATTGAGGTATAGATGAAAAGTTAAGAACGATGAAATGATATTCTAAGAAACTTTTATGATACGAATAGTTTTCGAAAAATCCCTGGTTCTCGAGATATTTGAACTTCAATATAATTTTCTGAATATAAAAATCGTCATAACTTTTTAACCTCCCCACAATAAAATTGTGGGAGGTTACTACAATTAGTCCAAAATCGAAAATTGAGATAACATCAAATCTTTACGTTTTGAAGTCCCAGGAACCCAAAAAAATTGTTTTTGAAAAATGTCGGTGTGTGTGTGTGTGTGTGTGTGTGTGTGTATGTATGTTAGCACGATAGCGGCGAAGCTACTAAACGGATTTGGATGAAACTTTGCATGAGGGTTTCTTTAGTGCTTCAGAAGATCTGAAAAGGTTTTGGTTGAGATCGAATTACGTTTAGTGCTGTTTTGGTACAACAAGTTGTTTATTTTATGATTACTTACAATTTGTAATTGAACCATTGAAAAGCAGTAAAAATTCCGATTTCAACGATATATCACACTTGCACTTTTTCGATTTGGTTTCCGTGAAAAAAATTAAAAAACAAAAATTTCACTTGTTTTGTCCTCAAGGCAGTGCAATGTACAGGGTGATATTCTAATAATGACAGAGGTGTTCAGTGATTTCGGCTGATAACTCGGGAACGGTTGAAGATATCGAACTGAAATTTGAAACGTAGGTATAAATATTGTAGACGAACGGATTACAAGTGAATTAATAATACACCTACGTCACATGACGTCACAAATAAGAAAAATTCTTAGAAACTGGTGCAGATATCGACTTAACTGGAAACATCCAATTAAAGTTTGAAACGTAAATGTCGAAAAAATGTTAAATTTTCAAGGAAATGTCACTTTTCAGAAATATGTCAAATTTTCAGAAAAATTTCACTTTTCTTCAGAAAAATGTCAAAAATTCAGGAAAATGTCAAATTTTCGGGAAAATGTCAAATTTTCTTAAAAATGTCACTTTTCAGAAAAATGTCAAATTTTCGAAAAACGTCAAATTTTCGAAGAAATGTCACCTTTCAGAAAAATGTCACCTTTCAGAAAAATGTCACCTTTCAGAAAAATGTCAAATGTTTGAAAATTGGCAAATTTTCGGAGTAATGTCACTTCAGAAAAATGTCACATTTTCGAAAAAATGTCACTTCAGAAAAATGTCAAATTTTCGGAAAAATATAACTTTTCAGAAAAATGTCAAATTTTCAGAAAAATGTCATATTTTATTAAATGGACTCAAAGGAAAATTCCCAAAAAATACTACGGGTCCATTTGTGGTATAAGTTCTCTGCTAGTGTGTTAAAGCGTGCAGACTGTATGCTGAGTATTTTTGACGTGTCAAGTGCATCGAGAGATTACAGTTTTTTTGACGTTTATAAAGCCCACGGATGGTGTGAGAGGCCATCCTGAACCGCTTACAAGCCCTACAAGTGTAAGCAACCCCACCGGAACGCTTTCGGTGAGTTTTTTCCAATAAAACTTTAAAAGTGACAGTGACACTATATTTTAAAAACTATTTCCGCTACTTCCGGCATCCCGCCGGAAATTCTTCCGGTAACATAACCTAAAAATAGTACTGCATAACCTAAAAACAATTTAAGACATTGGTACCAACCTAAGCATTTTTCAAAAACCAAATTCCCCAGAGAAAAATTGGAACCAAAAATTTGACAGCTATCACTTCCCCGACCGATTTAGTGAAAAATTGGTCGAGGCCAAAAGATAAAACAAAATATACCAACTCAAACTTAAACGAGCCACCATGAACACTACCCTGGCTACATCTGGCAGGGAAACTGTCCACCAAGAGTTATATGGTTATTTCCAAAGATGGCCATCCCTGCCATCCATCCCGTTACCAACGAACAGGTTTTTTCGTTTAGTTGTTTCCCTTATCAACAATCAAAATTATTAAGTGCTCTTGCCTACGAACGTTTTTATAGAATTGTGTTTATTTTTATATTAATTTTAGGTCCATGTGGACACATTATAATTTTAACCTAGTCTTTAAGCCTGCCTACAGAAGACAGGAGCTATTTTTCTATTTTTCTCCAAGCCAAACCGGACCTACCCCGTCCAGCCTCACACTCGCCACGGCGGCGTTCACCGTGGTTGTCTGGCTGGCCCCGGGCTACGATCCGATGAAGCATATATTTGTATTAAAAACATTGAATAAAATATTAATGTTGTGCAGACTATAAATTTAACACTCAAGTTCTTAGGTCAAAATCCCACCGAACGCAAGACTTTTTTTCTGATTTAATACGAAAAAAATATTTCAACTTAATAAATATAATTAAATGAGATCGTTCATATTGTTTAGTGCTCTTTTCGGCTTCAAAGATTCAGCGGGTGGGGAGGTTCCAGCCGCTTCCAGTAGCTGCCGATTTTTTAAAATACTTTTTAAACAATAAGTCCTTTGAGACCTTTTTGATATAGTGAATCAGGCTCATTTAGATGGTAATGAAACAGTTATTTCAAAACACATTTTTTTTTTCAAGTAAAACAAAGGTGGGGCTGCAACTGCTATTTGGAAATTAAAGATTTTGACATTTTTGTTTATTGTGTATTGTCTAATTTTTGCGTCATGTTTATGTTGTATGTTCTACTAAATTTTACACTATAAAAAAATGGGATTTTTGTTACTTGAAAAATTATACCGAAGTTCAAATATCTCGAAAACCAGTGATTTTTCGAAAATCGTTAATATTAAGAAAGTTGCTTAGAATATAATTCACCATCTCATGCAACTCATTTCCTAGGATCGAAAAATGTCTTTGCATCGCAACGCCATTTATACCTCAGTGTGTAAAATAACTATTTTTACTCAAAACTGAAGTCATTTATATATTATAGTAGATACCTTTCACAGAATTCAAATATTGCTTTTGGTTATCGAGAAAATGGCGCCGGGAGTTTTAAATGGGACACCCTGTATATATTTGCTTCTTTACTTTTGTTGATAGCAAAGTGGATAGGAAAGGTAACTTGTTGTTTGTATATCGATGGTTAAATAAAAATACTCTGGAAACCTTCTTGTTTACTATGGTATTTATTTCATGGAATCATTATAATTTAGGTTCATGGATTTGTCATGTCTGGAGAGTTATATGAGAGTTTTACTTCCACATCCAGTGGAAGTATAGTAACGACAAAAAAAAAATTTAAAATTTTTATTGTTCAAATAGGCTCAGAATGTCACGAAACGTCGAGATTTCAAGTTTGAGAGAAAAAAAATTTCTGTCTGTCTGTCGGTCTGTAACTTTTTTTGTGCGCACGTTTACTCTGGAACCGTTTGAGATATTGACTTGAAATTTGGTACACATATGTACTTTAACGAGATCTAGAACTAGATTATATTTTCATCTTGTTTCGTCGAAGGGTTGGGGGGTAAATTGGGGTAAATTTGGAGTAAATAGGTAAATCAAGAAGGTAAGAGTTCATAAAATTGATATTTAGTATAGACAAGAGAAGCTAAGGTCTCAAAAAAAATTTTGGCATTAGCCACCCCCATTACCACCCCCGAATAATTGAATTGTTGCATCTTCGTGGCCTTATTAAAGGGGATGAAAAAAAAATGTGTGAAGAACCAGAAACCTCAAAATGTTTTTTTACTTTACCCAATATTCCTTTCGGGATTGTACTGTAAAAATCTTAAGTTTAGAAGTGCCAGATGGGTATGTGAGCTGTTTGAAGCCGAATATTTTAATATTGTTGAGGAGGAACTTCTAAATAGGCGAGAAAAACGAACTTATTGAATCCTTTTTTTATGTGCCCAGGCCAATTTTTATGGGTAAGACCCTTTTTGCACATTCTTGGAAAATCGAATCCTAATTCGCTTTATTCTTTTTATATAGACAAGTCTTAAAGTCGTCGAGTTGTAGAGTTGTGAAGGTAATATAACTTTTATTTGGAGGTTGTAAATTGTTTGATGGAAGGCCACGTGCCGCCATTTCATGGGAAGTTGCAGTTTTGGTTAGTCACGAGGTTGCCAGGGATTTACGGTTTACTGGAATACTGTTTACTGGAATACTAGAACTGGGGCGAACATAAGGATGCTGTTGGTATACGAGCATATTTCATCTGTAAACAATAGAGTTTCTGCAAGACATTGGAAAATGGATAAGTACTACCCTCTCATTGCGCTACAGTGATAACTGAATTAAAGATTTATGTTTTTTTGAAGAATATTCTTTTATGATGTTTTTTTAAACTCACCATTTTTATATGCATAAATAATTTTTCTTGTTACTCAGTTAGACCCATTTTGTTATAAATAAGATATGTGAGTAACTGCGCAGTTATATACTTATTTCCAGGTATTTGTTGTAGATATATTTGCATATAAGGTATCTTATCTCATATTATTATGATTTGTTGAACGTAACATTTGCTTAATTCAATCCAATGTATCCATTTTAATTTTAACTTGAAATTTTAGAGCGTTTCCACAGTAAATCGACTGAATTTTAAATAATAAATCTGTTTTTTGTACATTAAATTTCTAACGTAAATCTATAATTGTACTTATTGTAATATATATATATATATATATATATATATATATATATATATATATATATATATATATATATATATATATATATATATATATATATATATATATATACATTCTGAATTGATTCCTTTTTGTTTTGACTTAAAATGTTTGAATAAATACGGTGTTTGGTAGTTTTTGAAATCAGTGTGTCTATCATAACTTAAGGGGGGTTGGAATTTTAAAGGAAATTATCTGGCGCTCGACATATTTATTGGCAAAATTTCAAAATAGTTAAAAAAATAAACAGACCTCACTTCTGAGGTTTCCTTACTAGAGCTAACCGACCTTAAGATTTAAGAGCATTTCGTTATTTTAAGTCTACTTCTGTATTTTTGTTTCGTAAATTCAATTTTACCCGTAACATACCAAAAACCAAATTTATAAATTAGAAAACAATCAAATAATTTAGGGCGTACATTGACTCGTGGCCACCCGGTATATTATATAAAATTTCAGTCAATTCAGTTGATCGAGAATATTATTTATACAACGCACAACGGTGCGCCTGTAACACAATGCTTATGAGAATGCAACCAATATTTTAATGTTTTAACCACAGACAAATTATTATTTAAAAATGCTCATTTCACTTAATAAATGAACAACGTAGGCAACTGGGAGATATTTTGTCAGGGCCTGAGAACTCATCAGTATTATTAAAATCATTTTGACGTAACAAAAACTTTCTACTTTATCTTTTTAAAAATCTTTAAATCTCTATTTCATCTAATAATACAATACAGTGAATTATACTATTTTTATGAATATATGAATGCTTAATGTGAAAGAAAATATCTTGCATATTTCACGTAATACATGTAATTTTTAGAATATTCATTGCTGATTAATTATTTATATTGGCCATATTACGAAATAGTATATAGGCAATAGTTAGGTATGGTTAAATAGTTTTAACTTAATCATTATGTTTATCATTACATGAATATTTCAGATACAAGGACTAACAATTTTTTTGTTGGAATACTCCACTAGAATTACTACCCAGGAGGAACACCAGCAAGTTCGAGTTTTCATAGAGAAATTAAAACAGCATCGACCTTTTACAGCAAGTGGAGTGTTTACTATCGACCTCGGAATTGCAGGACCTGTAAGTAACTAACTTCTTCCGTTGTTTTTTACTTTCGACCGACCATGAGAGGGAAAAAAATCTAATTCGATTTCGATGAATTTGGACGTATCATGGTCACAACATATCGAAAAGGAGGGGATATCCGTTCGTTCGTACGTACACTGAAAAAAGTGCACGTAAAATTACAGCCTCATTACATTAGAATTTATGGAATTTTACTGTTAGAATAACATAATAATAAATCTCTACATACAAATACATGTAGAAATACATGCCACATAGAAATATACATAAGTTTCGAATGTATTCCTGTCCTAATGTGATTTAACGTCAACTGTCTCTTAAATTGCAGTGTGATTATTCAGACTGAGTGCAAATTTACTAGCCCTCATGTAAATTTACAGACAACAGTGGTGTAATTTTATATTCAGTCTGTGAAATTCTAGTCATTATCACTGGTCACAGAACTATATGAAGAAGCACGTAAAAATCGAAAAGTATTTTTTTCAGTGTATGGCTAACACATCGTTCAAAGAATCGATACCTTTTAAACCATTGTTTTTAGTTTTATTTTCTTCCGACTTTGCCAGTCATGGGTAGTTTACTTGTCAATGAAAATTGAGATTTCTTGAAAATGGGTACAAAGAGATTTTGTTCATAATATACAAATCGATATGTCATTAGTGACTGTCCAATATGCCATTTCATTTGTATCGAAAAATTTGTGTAAGTTTATGGATGAAAGAAATCGAAAATCGCGGTAATATTTATTATCGTCTCAAATACAATACCATACAAACAGTTCACGAGAAAGTTAGTATGGCGAAACCGTACGATTTATTTTTTAGATATTGTTTCTTAAACAGAACATTAAGTAATTGGTAATGCATGTGAAACATTATAAGCAGTTTATCGGTTTAATTTTGTCGGTTCAAAAAATATTCGTTATTTCTTTCGATGGATAAAAAAAAAGAAAACTTAATTCTGCCAATGACCTAGAGGCACATTATATCACGTTACTTCTTCTTTCCTTACCTTACGAATATCCTGCATTTCTGCTGGGCTGCTTAACTGGACCACTAGTTATCAAATGATAACAAAAGGAAACACAAAACCATAAAATCGTAATTATAATTACATATCTAATTAAAATAAGAATTTTCAGTAATAGGTAAACTAATATTTATAAGAAAAAGTCTATAACAAATTTTATTTATTTATTTAAATTATTATTTGAAGAGTTTTCATTTTTGTATAATTTATGATTGTCTTTTTATCTGATTTATGATTTTTTTTTTGGTTGGTTATGTTGCCGAGGATGGTGTTACTAAACTTATAATTTAAATGAAATGTAAACCTTTGCAAATCATATATCTAATTTACATTTTTATTTGTTTTAGATTTCTGCAAATATTCTTACTTATGTTCTTGTGGCTCTGCAATTTGAAATACCAGAGGAATGACCGATATAAAACTATGCCAATTTTGACACGGAATGATAATTTATATTATAATATGATGCAAAATAATATGTATGTGTATATTAACAATTTGTTCTATTTTTGCAAGGGTGTTTAATTGAAAAAATAAATGTAATTTATTAACCATATTAATTTATTTAAAAAAATATCGATTTTTTCCCCACCTAATTGGAGTTCATTACTTTAAATACCATTATTAATGACAGAATTACCGAACTATCAAGATTACAGTCAAATATGGAAAGATCTATTATCTGAATTCTTGAATGTCATGTATTACCTTTGGCAAATTAACTAATACTTCTTCAAATAGTTGCTCCCAAATGTAATTCTAATTACACATCTTGTGTGCATGTCTTGTAAATTTATCTTTAAAATTAACAATATATAAATAGAAATTAGTGGTTAGGTGTTGCCGCAAATATGGGAAAATAATAATGGTAAATAGTTTATATACTGAGAAATAAAACTTAGAAAGCACACATTAATTAAACAGTCTTTATTTGTCTATAATTTATATAGAGAAAAAACAAATAATAATAAAACTAATGATTTATTGTACAAAATACTAACAAATATCAACAATATTTACAACACAGACACTCATGAACACGACATAAAATGATAAATTATGATCTTATAAACTACAGGTGACACAGACTTACGATGAGAGGTACTTTGGAGTAAAAAGTTTGGCTTAGTCCCAGCCGCCGTGACTACCATGGCCACCGCCGCCGCCACCACCGCCGCCATATCCTCCGCCATGACCACCTCCAAATCCGCCTCCACCTCCACCTCCGTGACCACCTCCAAATCCACCTCCACCTCCGTGTCCGCCACCATAACCTCCGCCTCCTCCTCCACCACCACCATGAACATGTTCTACAATTGCTACGAAGCCACCACCAGCTCCTCCACCACCGCCATGATCATGACCTCCTCCGCCGCCAAATCCTCCTCCCCCACCGCCTCCATATCCACCACCGCCGCCATGATGCTCATCGTGCCCTCCTCCAAATCCACCTCCACCACCACCTCCGTATCCTCCACCACCACCACCATGATGATCGTCAAATCCACCTCCGAACCCTCCTCCACCACCGCCTCCATATCCTCCTCCTCCACCACCACCATGGTGATCATCTAGTCCTCCCCCGCCCCCTCCTCCATATCCTCCGCCACCTCCACCGTGGTGATCATCTAATCCTCCTCCAAAACCACCTCCAAACCCTCCTCCGCCTCCACCACCATGATCATCATGACCGCCGCCAAATCCTCCTCCGAATCCACCTCCAAATCCTCCTCCACCTCCTCCATGGTGATCATCGTGTCCGCCTCCAAAACCACCTCCTCCACCATATCCTCCACCACCACCACCACCATCGTGATGATCATGGCCACCTCCGCCTCCAAATCCGCCACCGCCTCCAAATCCACCACCTCCAGCATATCCGTGACCACCTATTGAAATGGATATATGATTAATAAAACATATTTACTTTAATTTGTCTTTTGTACTCACCTCCAATTCCGCCACTTGGAAGTGGATCACCACCATGAAGTGTTATTATTTGACCGCCTCCCCCATGGCCACCTCCTCCATGATGGTGGTCGTGACCTCCACCAAATCCACCTCCTCCGCCATAACCGCCCCCTCCACCCCCTCCGCCCCCTCCGCCTCCTCCGTGACCGCCACCACCACCTCCATGAATTACGATCGTATGGGCAACTCCACCTCCATGTCCACCGCCCCCACCTCCGTGGCCGCCGCCTCCGCCGTATCCTCCGCCACCTCCAAATCCGCCTCCACCACCACCGTGGTGATCGTCATGGCCACCTCCGAACCCTCCACCAAATCCTCCTCCAAAACCGCCTCCACCACCTCCATGATCATCGTGGCCACCTCCGAATCCTCCTCCAAATCCACCGCCGAATCCTCCTCCGCCACCACCCCCATGGTCATCGTGGCCACCTCCGAAACCACCACCTCCACCATATCCACCGCCGCCGCCTCCTCCTCCACCGTGACCGCCGCCGTGATCGTGTACGACAACTTCCTTCACTACCTTGTGATGTTCTTCAGGTGCTGGTAGGTGTACTCTAATATGAACACTGCAGAAAACTATGCATTAAAGTCTAGTTTTTCATATTCTATTATTAATACAATTCGTTTATAAATAAATTAACTAATGACAAAATTTAACAGATGAGGAAATCGTCCCAAATTGAAACAAAGAACTCAGTAATTAATATTGTTGTCAATTCTGTCAATTGAAAATGAATTCTTAAATAACCACATTTTCTATTGTATAAAGCATGTCAAATAATTATAAATAACTCTTTTATTTCCAGAAATCAAACAATTGATATTAAGAAAACTAAATTCCAACACCGAACACTAATATCTAAAGATCGTATGACAGCTAACAATTTTTTGTACTTTTAATTTTGTCCTTTATTATTATTAATATTATTATCTTGTTTTTAAAGGTTATTTCTTTCTAAATATTTACATCTTCCGAAACCCCAAAAGGCGGTGTACAAATTTACATCAGTGAGCAGTTTTAAGGTGAGCGGGTGCAGTGAACGTAATTCGACAATTTCTTCTACATCCCTGAACCGATTCAAAGAATGTTTTGATGAGCCTTTAGAGCCAACTTTATAAAATGATACTAGGCTATTGAAAACTAAAGAAAAAATAAAAATTTTTTCTTGTGCAAAAGTCAAAAAAACATTTTTTTGTTGACTTCAATATTCCAGTATTATTCTATCTAGTTTTCTCTAAAAGCCTATCAAAATATTTTTTCAATCGGTTCAGGGATGTAGGAAAAATTGTCGAATTACGAAATCATTTTTTTAAACACGGCACCGCCACCTTTAAAAACAAACTGCCCTGTCCTTGGAAACTAGGATTTAGTTATTAGTGAATACGAATGTCCCAATAGTGCAAAATGAAGCTTCTGACAAAATAAATAAAATATAAAAACTACACCCCGATAACTGAACAGTTCTAAAGTTATTAATATTTATGAAGACACACCCTGTATATAATCTATTTAAAACTCGTGAAAAGTGTTCTTAATTTTGAAATTTTGTTATCTACTTACTGTTCTTTTCCTCCAAAGGTAGACGCACTTAGGGTGATTAAAGTTGCAAAAACCCACACCACCTGTAACAAGAGAATTATATCTCCATTCTGTAAATAGACATTTCGCACTTACAAGTTGCTGGGAAGCCATTAGTATCATGACTTCCTGAAGAGACAAGATATGTCTTTGTTCTTCAAGAGTTGTGTTGTGATTAGTAAACCCCAAATCTTCTTGGTTTTATAGTGAAGATCTCTCTTGGTAGGTCAACAATTGATAAAGAGGAGTTCCCATACAGTGGGGGATGTGTGGGGATTAACATTTTGTATAATTTCCTCCTAGTAGTGGCCCTGACCTACAGCGTCGTTTTGCCAGCGAGAGTGAAAGAGCTGGGAGAACAGGTCAGCGAACATAGACAGTATAGTTTGCACTTGATTTTACTTTCTTTCAAGGATAAACGCGACACTCGTAACAATCCTTTTAATTTTCTTATTTTATTATTAATAATTAGTACTGCTGGAAAATATTAAATAATTGTTAATTGAGATGCAGTAAGTTGTAAATAAGATGTTATCACATATTAAATATATATTTTCAATATAGATTCTAACGCAATAGTATTTTTATTCTAATTAATCTGTATTTTTAACTATTGTGCTCCCTTTTACCCTGCCTTTACTCATCACATTGTTTTGTGTGGAATTAAATTAGAAAGTCTTTTCTTTAAATTAATCCAGTATTATAGATTTCAAAATTATATCGCATGTCCCTTTTTCCTTGCTTTAATATACAGAGTGGTTTACATAAAACTCACTAGGCAGTTTACGTGGTACCGAAAAGAGATATTCAAATTCTGTAAAAGCCAGCCGCTATTTTGGTGACTTTATTTTGTCTTTCAAATGTTACCAATGACAGTAGTGTTTGCGGCGTAGCGACACCGGAAAGAAATTTTTCGATATCAGGAACTTTGGTAGTATAATATTATTAAATTACATTTAATTCTAAGTACTTTTTGTAATACGCACTTTTCCGTTAAAAATAGTGGTTTTCGAGATAAAGCAAAAAACTCCCCAGTCGAATATTTGGTAACTAGCAAGGAAATTAAAATTCGCTAAAAAGTGATCACTAGATACAATAGGTAGCTTTAACTTTAAGTGATTCGCAATTATTCAAACGGCTTTACAAAGAGGGCGCTGAAGTGCAAAATTATTTTTCGATAGCTGCATCAATGAATAGGATACCAAATGGTATATAATTTTGAAAAAATACATTTTTTTGGAAAACCATTAGTTTATTTATTTATTTAAAGATACAGTTGCCCAGACAGATAAGCTGTCCATACAGATAGGCATTCAATTAAAGGGCACGAAACATACAAATAAATGTATATAATCTAGGTACACAATACAAACTTGTCAAACTTAATAAAAACAAAAATTTTACTTATATAAGATAGGAACATATCCCAAGTAACACATAAAGTCGCGGGAACGTATCGGCGACTATAAAAGCCACGATAAAGTGGACCGCTACCATAGGCTGCCACGTCCCTGTTACGTGGCAGCTACGTAGCTGCCGCTAAAATGGGGAAAAATTCTTAGTCGCCGGGTAGTGTTTCGGGTAGTCCCGGCCGCTATAGATGTGACCGGGGTAGTAGCGGGTACTACTCCGCGACTCGGCGGCTTAGTAGCCGCTACGTAGCTGCCTAGTAACTGCCACTATCACTTTTTAAAATGGTGTTTATCTTTTAGCGACCTCTTTGTTTTTTTTCTTTTATAATAATGGCGCAGTGAAATAATATTACACCAAAAAGATGTGTACTTTAGGCGCGTGTTTAAAATACTTCTTTTTTTCAAACGCAAGTTACTTTTTTAATATAAGTTGACATATTAAATGATAAAATTTCATGCGCCCTCAAAATAACCTTTTTTGTAATTTTTTGACAAAATAATTTAAAAAGGCAAGATTAAAAAATTTACATATTTATTAGGGAAACATTTGGAGTACTGTGAAAATCATTTTTCTTAAAAGTTTGCGACAAGATATTAGCATAACCATTGTCTATTTTAAATTAAAACCAATTTTTTTTTAATTTTAACAACTAATAATGGCCGATTTTAACAAAGATACTATAAAATTAGGCCCTTCACCATAAAGTATAGCGGACTACCCCATTTTACCTTTAAAAGATCTGCGACTTTGGTGACCCAATAGCAACTATCCTTATGTGACTCCATAGTATCAGATTATATTTTGGAACTGTAAAGTACCAACAGGAACTATTTCGCTACCCATGTTGCCACTAAAATGCCACGATACTTTAAAGTTCCAAGTAATGGTCACTGGAACTATTCTGGAACCTAGATTGCCTCTCTATGTACCCAGTTACTTCATTTAGACATCTTAGTGGCATTGGTGGGTGGCAGTAACTTATTCACTGGTACTATCTAGTTTTTGCCACTATAGAGTAACAATAGAATGATACTACCTAGTTCCAGTAACTACCCAAATGTTATTTGACTTTCAGTGTTTACAGTTCCAATAAATGGTATCGGTGTGGTAACAGTTACTTTAAAAGAACCATATAAAGTATCCTTGCAAAATAAAGTAGCAATATTAGTACTAGGGTATACCCCAGGAACTAAGGCTTCGTAGCAAAACCGAAACCGAAAGGATTTGGTACCATGTGTGTTACTTGGGATCAGTATTTAAAAACCGCTGCCCAAGGAATCACTACTTCCACATCCAGATTTTCTATCCAAGTCACTCACAACGAAAAAATTTTGAATGCGGAAATAATTGTTTATGGAACTTCAATAATATAATATTTGAAATGCTCTACCCCAAAAACCCATAAAACGATACCCCATATCGGTAGTGGGAGGGGGGTGGTAGTGGGGGTCAATGAAGTAAAAAAATATTTTGAGGTTTCTGGTTCTTGTACACACACTAAATCACAATTTTTTTTCATCCCCTTTAATAATGGGGTGGGGGTGGTAATAAGGGTGGTTAATGTCAATTTTTTTTTGAGACCATAGCTTCTCTTGTGTATACTAAATACCAGTTTTATGGACTCTTACCTGCTTGATTTACCTATTTACCCCAAATTTATCCCATTTTACCCCCCAACCTTCGACGGAAGAAAATAAAAATATAATCTAGTTCCAGATCTCGTTAAAGTACATATGTGTACCAAATTTCAAGTCAATATCTCAAATGGTTCCAGAGTAAACGTGCGCACAAAAAAAAGTTACAGACTGACAGACAGACCGACAGACAGACAGAAAATTTTTTTTTGCTCAAACTTAAAATCTCGACATTACATGACATTCTAAGCCTATTTGAACAATAAAAATTTTTAAAATTTTTTTGTCGTTACTATACTTCCACTGGACGTGGAAGTAATTAGATATAAGCGAACCGACAATTACAAGATGAAATCAAAGTGAAAATTAAAGACTTAATAAGTAAACAGAATATTATGTATTAAAAAGTATCAAGGGTGACTCAAAATATTGTTTTATATCATTAACACTACAGTTAAAAATATCAAGGTTTGACTGATAATCTAAATAGCTTAAACACATAAATAGGTGAATATTTTAATAAATGCGTTCCTGGAGTAGCTAAATAAAATAAGGCGTATGAGCGAGTTTGAAAAGACGGAACATTAAAATGTATAGAGCTGAGAATATCCGTGCAGTCAGTCTGATTTCCCAGAAGTTTATGTAAAAACAGTATAGAAAAGTAGACTCGCCCACATCGGTAGTGGGGTGGGTGTGGTAGTGGTAGTGGGGGGTGGATGAAGTAAAAAAATATTTTGAGGTTTCTGGTTCCTGTACATGCACTAAATCACATTTTTTTTTCACCCCCTTTAATAAGGAGGTGGGGGTGGTAATAGGGGTGGCTAATGCCAAAATTTTTTTGAGACCTCAGCTTCTCTTGTATATACTAAATACCAATTTCATGGACTCCTACCTGCTTGATTTACCCATTTACCCTAAATTTACCCCAATTTACCCCACAACCCTTCGACGGAACAAGATGAAAATATAATCTAGTTCTAGATCTCGTTAAAGTACATATGTGTACCAAATTTCAAGTCAATATCTTAAACGGTTTCAGAGTAAACGTGCGCACAAAAAAAAAAAAAGTTACAGACAGACAGACCGACAGACAGACAGAAATTTATTTTTTTTTTGCTCAAACTTAAAATCTCGACGTTTCATGACATTTTAAGCCTATTTGGACAATAAAAATTTTTTAAAATTTTTTTGTCGTTACTATACGTTACTATACTTCCACTGGACGTGGAAGTAATATCATATTGTGGATTCCAAACATTACAGGCATATTATAATTTTGGCTTGACAAAAGCATTAAACAGAAGAGAAAGTATGGAAATGTCCTTAAAATGCCACGAACTTTTTATAAGAAAGCCTAAATTTTTGTAAGCATTAGCAGTAATGTTATTTATATTGGCAACAAAGGTTAATTACTTCCACGTCCAGTGGAAGTATAGTAACGACAAAAAAATTTTTAAAAATTTTTATTGTCCAAATATCCTTAAAATGTCATGAAACGTCGAGATTTTAAGTTTGAGCGAAAACAAAATTTCTGTCTGTCTGTCGGTCTGTCTGTCGGTCTGTCTGTCGGTCTGTCGGTCTGTCGGTCTGTCGGTCTGTCTGTCTGTAACTTTTTTTTGTGCGCACGTTTACTCTGGAACCGTTTAAGATATTGACTTGAAATTTGGTACACATATGTACTTTAACGAGATCTAGAAATAGATTATATTTTCATCTTGTTCCGTCGAAGGGTTGGGGGGTAAATTGGGGTAAATTTGGGGTAAATGGGTAAATCAAGCAGGTAAGAGTCCATGAAATTGGTATTTAGTATATATAAGAGAAGCTAAGGTCTCAAAAAATTTTTGGCATTAGCCACCCCCATTACTACCCCCACCTCCTTATTAAAGGGGATGAAAAAAAATTGTGATTTAGTGTATGTACAGGAACCAGAAACCTCAAAATATTTTTTTTACTTCATCCACCCCCCATTACCACCCCCCTATCACCACCCCCACCCCACTACCGATGTGGGGTATCGTTTTATGGGTTTTTGGGGTAGAGGATTGCAAATATTATATTATTAAAGTTCCATAAACAATTATTTTCACATACAAAGTTTTTTCGTTGTGAGTGACTTGGATAGAGAATCTGGATGTGGAAGTAGTAGTCCAGCGTATTCGCAATAAAATGCGAATGATATTTGATATCTGCTATTTTCTATTTAAAAATTTTTCAAAATATAATTTGGTTTGACCCTTGTAACTTTTTGTTAGTTAGTTAAACTAGTGGCCCTAATTCTAATTTAATAATGTAAAGTCAAGTAGATTGAGTAGTAATTTATTTGGACGTTTAAATAAAATATGTACATATTTATTTTTAAAGCAAATGTTCAAAGTAGTTTCCTCCTTCATGGAAACCTACGTTAAACTGTTTAATTAATGCTTCCCCAATTATTTTCAATAAGATATTTCTATCTACTATGGTAATACTTACATATTATTGTGTTCTTCTGGTCTGCCATATCATCGGTTGACTCACTGTAAACTAAATTTTTTAGATGTCCTCTTAAAAAGAAATCTAATGGAGTTTATGGCTGGTGATCGTGGTGACCACCTGATTACTCCTTTAGTTCATATCCATCATATGTTCGTTGCAAGTATCTAAAGTATCTAACTACAGTTCTTGAATTATGTGCCGTTGCTCCGTCGTGATGTAACCAGATTACATGCCCATCATGAGGAATGTTTCTTAACAAATTTGGCGGCTCCTCTTGCAGGAACATAAAATATCTAAAGCCATTTAATGTTCCATACATAAAGTCCGACTATGTCTCCGTTTAATACACCACACCAGACATGAACTGTTGGTTTCTCGGATTATCTCAAGACGAATAACGAGCATTTGTGTTGTCACAAGCCTATTATTATCGAAACTGCTCTCATCGCTCCATGACACATATTTTAAACAATTGTAGATGACAGAATTGTCGAGGTGGAAGCCTGATATTTTTAGTGAAAAATATACAGGCTGGTCTCTTTAAAAAATAAGAAAGACGGAGCAAAAAATAATAATAATAATATTTGGAATGTAGTTGTCACTATTGCCTAGAAGTAAATCTAATATACTTTTAGTAAAAAAATATACAGAGTAGTCATCGAACAGAAAAAGTAGTTAATAAATAAAGGATGACAAACTAGTAGAGGAACTAGAGGTTTTAACTTCGGAATAATGTCATATGAAATGGATTTCGTTCATTTTTGGCAACTTAGTAGTAATAGACCAGGCAAATCTCAGTGTAAAATGGGTTTGGCGTGAACTATTTGGGGACAGTTATTTGTTTATTGCAATGGATAGCTCTATTAATGTAGGATAAGTACATAAAGCCGCAAAAAATCCCGACGTGAGCTAAAGCCGCCATTTAGAGAAAATGATTGCCAGAGACATTTTCTTTAAAATCATATATCTTAGTAACCGTTGCTCCGATTTTAGATTTCTTTTTTTTTTGTTCCATTCCTCACTTCACATTTTACAGAAAGTTTGATTACATATTTTACGATAAATTAAACGATAAACTTAGTAAATTTAAAAATAATTTAAATATTACGGAAATTTAAACTTTTGTAAACTCGAGACGTTTGTACTGAAATTTCTAGTCACTTTTTGAAAAAATAATTTTAATAAAAGTTCTAGAGCACACAATTAGGTTTCATTTGTTTTTTGGCCGATGATACTAACTCAAATATTAACGGAGTAATAGTTATTTATATATAAAATTGTAATCATTTTTAATAATGTACATTAAGGTATAAAGGGTGTCCAGTCAGTGTTCTCTCGGAAGATTGTGCAAAACGGCTAACTTTATAAAAAAACTTTCTTAACAAAACTTTCAATGATTCGTCTCTACTACAACTTAAAATTATTTTCAATTATACAAGGTGTCACAAAAACGAGTCACACAAGAAAGTATAATTTTTTTAAATAGAACAGCCTGCATTTCCTTAACGCCAGTTAAGCCTCCAAGGGCCCTGTATTACACCCTAAAATATTTTGCCAAGTTATTTTTTTCTGTTTTTTTGGGCAGTTTACAAACATTTTTGACTGGCCTATCTCCGCAATTTATTGTTATTTCTAAAAATGTGGGATGTTGTTTAATAATGATGTAATTACTAAAAATCATTTTTGAAATAAATCTTTAGTATATCGGGTGTCCAAAATATTTGCGTACATTTCTTGATATTTAATTATTATTTTTCCCATTGGTATACTTTTTTACATGAATGAATAAAACATACAATTCCTCACATTTTAATATCTCTTTATTTTTATTTCAGACGTTTTTTGAGATATGATTATATCAAATAATTTTTGCGTAAATTAAGGTGCTCTTTATTTTAGCATTAAAATCTATATTTTGTTTTACATTTTTTTCAATTTTTTTAAATGTAATGCCTATATATTTTTTAAATGGATGAGTAACGCTTACAATTTCTCACATTTTGATATCGTACAGTTTCTTTTATGAACGGTTCTTGAGCAATAATTTTTTTTCACGATATTAAAACTAACCTAACAACTGCTCAAAAGGTCCACCATTTTGATTCAGGTAACACTGAGGTCTCTTGATAAATGAGGGCCTTACACAGTGTAACATATCAACATTTATACGATTGAAACATCGACGAATCCTTTCCATCATATCTTCTCGAGTCGTTGGTTCTACTTTATAAACGTCTGACTTCACAAATCCCCAAAGAAAAAACCCACTGAAGTCAGGTCGGGTGACTTAGGTGGCCATACAATGAGACCTAACATAATTTAATAAAATAATAAATTAGATATTATTTAACAGTTTATTAAAATATTGGACCTCCTCTTCCTATCCACCTTTCAGGAAACTGATTACCAATGGCCTGACGAACATTTCTACTAAAATGTGGTGGTGCACCTTCAAGTTGTAATCACATATTATTTGTAATTAATCAGAAATATGCTCTATTATTTGTGGAAACGTATTTTGCGTAAAATCTAAGAAGGATGAATAACATAATCATGTACAATTCCTTCCCTCACATTTAAACTCTGGTTCTGATTTTTCTGTGCAACATGAGGGTTTTCTCTGGCATAATAATGGAAATTGTGCCTATTCACAAATCCGTTGCGAAGAAACGTTGATTCATCCGTGAACAATACAAATTTGAAAAATTCTTAATTTCCTCCAATTTGGTTTTGAGCCCACTGGCAAAAATTTAATCTACGATTTAAATCCACATCCCAAAGCTCTTGATGCATCTGAGCTCGATAGGGGTGAAACATATTTTTACGAAGACATAGGGAAACACTAGATTCACAGACAAATCCCTATTTAAGTCCCGAACACGTGCCGTAGGATTTTCGATTACCGCTAAAGTTATAGCCAGCTCATTTTCTTCATTACAATACATTTCGTCGTCTCGCCTTCTTTTCATATGCAAAATTTCCAGTACGTTCAAAACGTTCTTTCAAATTTTCTAGAGATCTCACATCAGGACATCTCCTATAGGGATATTTTTGACCATACATTCTTGATGCCAATAAACAGTTTCCATCATATTCACCAATAACATAACATTTACCATAGATATTAAATCTTATTGACAATAATTATAATTCGTATTTTTAAATATTAACAATATTAATTCAACTCAATCACGATAATCTTAAACACATTAGAGAAATGTCATAGAATAGAGTGAAAAACAAGCGCAAAACAAAAGACCAAAGCCATACTAGATTTTAATGCTAAAATAAAAAGCACCTCAATTTACGCAAAACTTATTTGAAATAATCATATTTCAAAAACAGTTTGAAATAAAAAAATTAAGTGTATAATATTAGAATGTGGGAAATTTTATGCTTTATTCATCCATGTAAAAAAAATATAGGCATTCCATTTAAAAAATTTGAGAAAAATAATAATAAAATAACAAGAAATGTAAACAAATATTTTGGACACCCGGTATAATAATAATTTATTTCAGAAATGTTTTTCAGTAAATGCATCATTATCGAATAACACCCTATATTTTTAGAAAAAACAGTTAATAAATCACGGAGATATGGTAGTCAAAAAAATGTTTGTAATTTGCCAAGAAAACAGGAAAAAAATTATAACTTGGCAACGCTGCATCCGATTGGCAAAAAATTTCAGGGTGTAATTCAGGACCCTTAGACGCTTAACAGGTGTCAAAAAATTAGAGAGTATTACATTGAAAAAATTATACATTCTTGTGTAACTCCTTTTTGTGACACCTTGTATAATTGAAAATAATTTCACGTTATAGTAGAGATGAAACATTGAAAGTTTTGTTAAAAAAGTTTTTTTTATAAAGTTACCCGTTTTTGCACAATCTTCCGAGGAAGCACTAACTGGACACCTTGTATATTTCCAAGAACTTAAGTCTTATTTTATTTTCTTCAATTATCTTCTATTTTATGCCCAAAGATGTAATAACACTTTCGATTGTACATAAAAAGGGGAAGAGACCAAAAAAAAGAAATCTATAATCGGAGCAATGGTTACTGAGATATGTCCTTCTAAAAGAAACGGTTCTGGCGGCCATTTTTTCTAAATGGTGGCTTTAGCTCACATCGGGATTTTTCCGGACTTTAATATCCTCATTATACATGAATAGAGCTATCCATTTCGATAAAGAAATAGCTGTCCCCAGATAGTTCATACTCAAAACTGGATTTGCCTGCACTATAAATGCATCAAAGAAAAGTTTCTATATTATGCAGTGGCTTGCTAATTTATAGGGGGCAACTAGGTGGCAACTAAAAAACACAGAAACGTTGGAGCTGAAATAAAATCAAATTTGAAGAAGGAAAGGTTATATTTTCATATAAATTGAGAGTCTTTAAGTTATAACGTTCAAAATTGGGATTATTGCTTGAAAAAAGATGTATTACAAATAGGTTTCCGTCAAATAATTCGAAAGGTATTACATTGAACGAAAACATGTTAATAAGAAATGCAAATAAGAAAGCTACTAAATTGAGAATGAATTTTGTTTTTTCTAATATCTGAAGAGTTAATGGTTTCAGAGATCTGCAAGTATAAAGGTGGCGTCCGAAGGGCTATAAAACGAAGTATTCAATTTAAATGTTAAATATCTCAGAAACTGTGGCACTTAAGTCAAAAGCGTCAAAAACTAAAATGAAAGACTATTGAATAGGCTTTCAAATGATCTTTTTTTCTATTTATATACCATAAAAAACAAAGAAGCTATGACAGAAACAATGTACTTTTTCAAATTTTTTTAATAAAAATGTCGCCATTTTGTTAATGTAAGTAGTCAGTAAATAAAAAAATATATTCCCATATACTCTTTTTCGTTAATATATGGCATGGCGTAGACGCTCAAATTTTTTCACCCTCTTACAGCGCTTGCTTTAGAAAAGAAAAATCGTTTAAAACTCTAAGATAAATATTAGTTTTAGAGAAAATAAAGGGGACATTAAGTGGAATTAATTTGTTTTTTTTATATATATATATTTCTGTAGGACTGATAGTTTCGGAGATATTTAATTTTATAGATGGCATCCGACCGTTTTTAGATAAAGTATTTAGTTTAAAATGTTGAGTATCTTAGAAACTGTGACACTTTTATCAAAAATTCTAAGGAACAAAATTAAAGATAATTAATCAATCTTTAAAATTATTTTTTTGATAGTTTCTATATCACAAAAAATAAAGAAGTTATGGCTGATTCAATGTGCGTTTTCATATTTTTTTAAACATAATGTCGCCATTTTGTAATTGCTGAGCGTATATTTTATTTTATTTTTTTTTAATGCTGTTTTTCGTTGTTTTGCGTTATCATATAGCATCACCAAGATGCTGAATTTATTTTGTCCTTCTAAAACACTTATTTTAGAAAAACTTATATTAAAGCCGCCATTTTGAATTTTTGAATTTTGACTTCAGATTCATAATCAGCGATAAGACATAACCATCCTACTTTTCAAAAATAAATTAGTAACACTTTTTTAAGGGTGGTTTTCACCCTTTGAGGGTAAGAGCAAGTTCCTGATCATATAGAAACTGAAAACTTACAAAAAAAAAATTTCACTGTGATGAGATATCCTATTGTTTGTAAAAAGTTATCATTATTATAAATATTAAACTGACTTTTCTAGGTAAATCACCAACGCATTCACCAAATTTGTGAATATACTGGAAATATAAATGATTTCCAATTTTTGCTCATCTTTCACTAGATTTGATGAAAATATGTGGGTCAAACTGAGAACCTCATCCTTGAAGTTGGTACAAATATATGCACATTATTATACTCTTCGCAAATACGAAAACGAAGAGTATATTGGATTTCATCGGCACATTTCTAAATATCGCTCGCAGACAAAAAAAAAATCATATCATTGTGTTAGTGAACGAATTCTGAACAACTTTCAAAATGTCCGTCTGTCCGTCCGTCCGTCCGTTCTTCACGTTTCTTGTAAGCACGATAACTCAAGAAAGAAAAATTCGATTGTATTGAAATTTGGACAGTAAGTTAGCATTAGCTTAGTGTTTTTGAACAAAATCGATCGGTAAATAAAAATGTTATTAATGATTTAAATTTGATTTGATTTTTATGTTTTTGTAATTGAATAGAAATCTGGTGGAAAGATATTTCACTTTAATATCTAAATATTTATATATTTTACAAATATACATTGCATAATGTAATATAAAATTGTGAAAATATGATTTTAGCTCGTGTCTTATAATGCAAAAATTTACATTTTTTTTTCTTGTAAGGTGATACAGTTCTTACGCTTTTAACTCGGAATCCAAGGGACCCGGGTTCGAAACCCAAGTGGGTTTTGATATGTTTTTTTTATTTTTACTTTATTTTACACTGAGTCTTTTACCAACTAAGTTCGTGCTATAAAATTAAAAATGTCTAAAACTAACACTATTTAAAAAAATTGCGAAGAGTATCCTATAGAATGTGTAACAATTATATAAAAAGTTCAATAAACAGGCGAAGAGTACGTTTTTAGCTTGTTTAAAAATAGAACTATGGTTAAATAGAATTCTGGTTAAACAAGGGAAACATGTTCATCTATTTCACTTTCTTCACTTTCATCATGCGTGCCATAAAATGGTTCACAAGTTTTGACCATATTTTCATATAAGATTTCATCATCAAAACGATACATATTTCCGTAGATGGAAGTGGAACACTTGATGTACACTTACGACTACCTTTTTTTCTGGCAGGGTTGCATTTACAGCCCAGACGAGTTGTACATAAAACGTCACCAAATTGAATTAATTAGGAAGAAGCTGAAACTTTCGGTTCATGTGATCATCATGTGTCCCTGAACAACATATTAAAAGACCTTTACTGTGCTGAGTGTACTTTATAACGATTTTCAAAGCATACAAGTTAAGGAGCTAGTGTTCTCATAAATATATATATAACGTTTAACTAGTTCGAGGGAGAACGATTTTGTTTTTTTACGATATATTCAAAATTCAAAATTAAAAAGATATATTTTTTATGGACACTTTTCTTCTAGCTACAATCATTTTCGAGCAACACTAACATATCCCGAAAAATGTAACTTTTGCTGTCACCTCAGAATTCTTTTCCAATTAACATGAAAGTGAGTGAGCTTATCAAATTTTTTGTAGAGGTAAGAATCAGCAATATATTAGCTTTCCAACAGTACTAACGTATTTGTGGGGTTGTTCCAGAATCTTGCATGAAAGATTTTTTTGAAGTTATATAATTTTACTCTTATCTATGTTTTAAAGGGTCTTGGTAGATTGATACCTATAAAGATATAATAGAAATTTTTCTCCAGTCTGACAAATATTTAGTAGCGATTATGTTTATATTAATGAGTACAGCCTGGGATGCTGAAGGAGTACAGCACGCAACAGGTATTAGATGCCTGTTTTCATGTCGCCGTCTAAAATAAATAGGTTGAGACGATTGGTCACATTTACACAGTAGTGGCAAAAGATATTGTGGGAGGGCCAGCTTAGTAAGACCAGTCGTCGAAAAGTTCCGGTTAACTAGCAAAAGCCGAGAAAAGTGACCGACAAAGGTTACTGCCACGCTCTTTTGTTTTATTATATGTATCCCTTCAACTATACCATTTCGAGTTTGATGAACCTTTGGTTCATCAAATCATGATGAACGTTTGGTGAACCTTTTGTAGAGCTAGTCTTAGCAACAGGTCTGTGTTAGGCAGATTTTCTCCTACTGCCTGCTTTTCCATGAAGAGCCACATACGTTTTATCAAGTAGTTTTAGGCTCATGTGAGCACATTTTTATTTAGCAATCTAGTTTTATGACCGTCGCGGCGGTGCTCTTAGCTATTAAAATATTATCGTCAAGCTGAACCGGTTTATTTTGAGGAATTAAGGCTTTCTTAGCAGACTGTTACATTTTGAGATACACTGCGTGTACTTGCGGACTGGGCATGTACTTCCACGTAGCGCGAGAGATATGACAACCCAGGTAACAACGAACTCGCCCATCGGCGGCATATATTAAAGAGTCGGCGCTAGACCACTGAAGCATCCCCGTTCTCAGTTACTTCATTTCAGCCAGCTGGCACACGCGATGTTGCAATTCTAACACCTTATGCCCAGCCCGCCACTACACACACTGTATAAAACTCATCCCCTAATAAGAAAAATAATTGTTCTTACCCCCAAGAGGGTGAAAACCACCCCCAAGGTAAAAATAAGTGTAAAGGAAGTACTGGGAATTTATTAATGAAACTAATATTATTTATGATTTTGGGATTGCTGGTTATGAATTTGAATTGGGTTTTTGTATTTAGGCGTAGTAAATTAATAAAACAAGAATAATTAATACTTTCCAATTTTATTATCTATATACAAATGTAATTTAAATTTAATATAATTATTCATCTTCATCAATGTTTAAGACATTTTCATTTTTATACATATTTACACAAATACATACGTTCATGTGACATCCAGCGACTTAAGAAATATGCGGAAATATCAAAAAAGTACAAAAATTATGATTATTCCTTTGTAATTGAAAATATTGTCATTTTGCCATTTTTTTACTTTGCGGTACGTAATGAACTGAACATTTCTGACTACAAAAATATTACTTTGAATACAATTAAACCTCTTTCAAATTTTGGATTTTGGCCAGCTTTTTCGGATTCTGGCCCACTGTGCATTGCTCACAGTCTAACAAGTCTAAGCAATCACTCATTTATTTATTTATACCCATATATATTAAAATTAATCATTGCATTTTCTTTTGTTAGCCTATATAAATAAATATTCTATTTTATTGTGAGATTTTACCGCCAAACGAGCAATATCGTAATTTGCTAAAACGAGGCGCGCTCCTTATTTTGGTCATATCTCCGTTGCAATTAGCGCTAAAAATCATCAAACAAAGGATTTTGAAGGTCTCTTAATCCTTTTGAGGGCCAAGTAGGTCAACAAGAAACACGACTTTTTTTTAACTTGGAATTTACTGGAACCAAAAAAAAAAACGAACACTTTTTTGTGTAAAAAATCAAAATTTTGCCATTATTTTTCTTGTATCATTTTTGATTTTGCAGATATCAAAATTTACCAGAAGAAAATTTTAAACCACTGTAATAAGCTTTAATTCGGTTCAAGGTACGTGTTAAAACGTTATTTTAAAGCAGAGTTATGACTGTTTGAAGAATGTGACCTTTTCAGGGCTACGTTCGAATGCACTTAATATTAACTGCTCCGAGCCTAAACAAATTTTTATTTCATGGATTATTTTTGTTATTTCGTAAGCTAACTTTTTGTTATGTCAAACCTTTGAAAAACCAGTGTTTTTTGCTTAAATATCAACGTTTTCAACCCCCTATAACTCGGCGAGTATTAAATCAAAAATAACGTTACTTATAGGTTTTTTTTTGAGTAGAATTCGACGATCTATACGTTCCAAGAGTCACTTTTTTTTCTTCGAAACCCTTGAGTTGGCGTGAAACTCACCCCCAACGAAAAGCACCCTTATTACTTTTTAATATTCCATATTTGATTCATTTTGAATCAAATATACAAAAATATTTGAATTTAAAACTGCTATAGAACTACTCCGAAGTGAGATCATCAAGTTACTGTACTAGTAGGTATGCTTTTAGAGGGCAGAATATTTACTAGTGAAATATCATTGGAAAAACTCCGCACGTGGTCTAACGAAACATGGTTTAACAATAAGAAACACGTGGAGCCTGATTGAGACTTGGAGTAATGGAAGGTTAATGTTCACAAATAGATCATATCCTGGTAAGTAGAGATATAAGAAAAAGGATCAAGAACATTAAAGCAAAAAGGACAGCAGACATCAATATAGACCACAAAATCCTATACGGAAAATTGTAAATAAAAGAAGAGAAAAGAAGGAAACAACAAAACACCACACGGTATCTGGAATAGCTCTCTACTACAGCATGAAGACTCCAAGAAGAAATTCTGCGAAGAAATAGAAGAACAACTTGACAGGAGAAGAATTAAACTGGAGATCAATGGATTCGAAAATAACAATTGCGATAAGAAAAGCATTAAAAAGGATAGGTATAAGCTCGACATAAAGAAAAAAAAATAACAAATACGAACAGCTAAAATAGATTAAGGCTAGAGACAAACAACACCCGACGTGAAACACGAATTAAAACTAAAAGAAGCATTGAAAGAAAAAAGAGAGGTGTAGAAAAACCAACATTAGACAAAAAAGCTGGAGGAAGATGGGAATGCAACGAAAGAGCGACCAGAGCTAATAAAGGAAACGAACCACTAGCCCTTGGACAAGCCACCATCAAAGAACCAACTGCTAGAAATAATAGCCGAAGCTAGAAGAAACATCGCACCTGAAGTAGAACAAAATAAACAAAGAGTTAATACACTACGGATCGGAAAGACTAAAGGGCAAACCCCAGAAACTATCACCAGAATATGGATAGAAACCACACCTCTTACTATGGTATGGAACACGACCATACAAATACCTCTCCCCAAAACTAACTCCCTACAGATAAACCTTTTCAAGTACTTCATATAGATATGTTCACATTCCAAAATCAACCATTCTTAACAATTATTGATAAATTTTCAAAATTACTTCAAGCTTCTCCAGCCACAAAAGATTCAATTTTAATCTACGAAAACCTTGCCAAACAGTTTTCATATTATGGTACCCCAGAAACGATTATTTCAGATAGTGGAACTGAATTTAAAAATCAAATTATCCAAGAATTGTTAAAAAGCCATAAATTCAAAATTCACTTTGGAACGCCTAAACATCATGAAAGCCCAGCTGAAAGATTTCATTCTACTCTAATTGAACACATATGCTTATTAAAAGAAAGAGAACCAGATTCTAAAATAATTAAATTAATGCCTTATGCTACTATTGCCTACTACGCAGCAATTCAGTCAAACCTAAAATTATCTCCTTTTGAAATTACATTTGGTCATACCAACTCACAAAATCCTTTAGAACTCATTAAAACAACATTTTACACAGATTATGTATCTCCCCGCAATAACAAACGCAAACAAAAAAATACTTGAGAAAAGAAATATTAAACGTAACGAACAATTCGAATTCAAGGTAAACCAAACGGTATATAAAAGCTAGATGAAAATTCAAAATAAAAAATAAGTTCACAGGACCTTTACTTTAATAAAGACAAAATTAAAAATCCAAAAAAGTAATAAAATAATCACTAACTACCTAAAGGAGCTTCGTAAATCTATTACAGATATTGTACGATCTCCTTTACCATCGCGAACCCGGCTATAACAAGGATAACAAGCAACCCTGGGTTACTACCGTTACAACTAGGATAGACCTACATTAGTAATGACTACTGGAACTATGTACAAATCTTTGACTTTACACCAGTGATAGACGAATTTAAATTAATTCATGACGAAGCATATAAAAGAGAATACTTAAAATCCTTTTCTTTGTTAGACAATCTTGAACAAGAATTATTAATCAAATTGAAAAATTAAATCCAGATTTTAATAGACCTAAACGTGAAATAATAGACGAACTAGAATCCTTTATTAAAGTAATAACTGGAAATCTAAATCAACGACTATCAGTCAAAGTCAAAACAAAATTAAAACCATTTTGGCAAACCAAATAACTATCCTAAATTCAACTATCGCTAACTTTAACAAATTAGCTCAAAATCTATCTCATTGTCAAATTATTCTAGAATCAAGAATTTAACCTATTGAAACCGATATAAATTATTTCATAAATCACGAAGCAGAAGACTATAAATATTTCTTAACATACTAGCTATTAATACAATTAACAATTTTGTATCAAAATGTCTTTTGGAGAAAATTGAAATCGCCTCAACTTTTGTTAAATTAAACACCTTACATAATTCTATTATAAATCCAGCAGAACATCAAAGGATACTTTAAAGGTTTTACAGTAATCGTTATATTAGAAATTCCTTGAATTGAAAATGAAAACTTTCAATTTTTCGAATTATCTACATTACCAGTGCAACAAAATAAATCATATTACTACTACCAAAAACAAAATATGTAGCTTTAGAAAAAAAAAATGTATTAATTAGTAACGATTGTACGCTCATAAACACTAATGAATATTTATGTAAAGATGTTAGTTAATCCTATTCCAATTCACAAAAAATCACAAATATCTTATTGTCATATATGCTATTGATTTAAGCGGCTGTCACCCAATTAATATTAAAATTTCAGAAACTCAAACTCAGAAATTAAAACCCCACAAATGGATTGCTATAATTCAACATGAAATTACAATAACTTTAACTTGTAACAAAATTATTACCAAATCAAGATTACAAGGAAATCTTATAATTAACTTAAATAAAGATTGTCAAATTTTAATTGAAAATCAACATATGTATCTTACTCACATGAAATTAAATTCGAATTGCCTAAATTAAATATAATTTATGATAAAAAAAACCAAAGAGTGATTATCATCCTGGACCCATGCAAATTGAAGCAATCAATAATCGTAAATTATTAGAAACTCAAAACTTATTAAGAAAACAATCTGAAGAAATTGACAAAATTAATGATTTACATGTTACTTATAAAACAATAATCATTTTATATGTACTATTATTGTGTCAATAGCTGTATGTTATATATTTAAGAACAAAAAACATGTATATTGCAAAGAGGAAAATATGTAAAACTCCCCTTATCGATCAAATTATTCGATTATTGTTTCATACATCCATACAGGGATAATTTTACGAAGGAGTTATACATATGCATAATATAATCTATATAAAAAAGCTGACTATCCAATATTTATGCTGATACGAAAGCTTACAAAGATAGGTTGACTTGATTCAAACCTTCAGTTAGAATCTGTCATCACTTGGAACTATTCAAATTTCAATAAAGAGTATGAAACAAAGATTTTTGCTTTTTAACAACTTTATTAAAAAAACAACAAATCTATCTCATACATAAGACCAGGGACAATTAACTTTGAAGATAATTATAGTGTATTCCTTAACAGTAATTTTTGTACTGGAGGAATATTTATTTTATCTAGGAAAATTCATTTAACTGCTGACAGCCTAGCCGTTTTTTTCAAATTTTTCCTCATTTCAGAACAATAATATCCTATTATTAAAAGGCATTTTTTTGTGTAGGTAAATGCTGAATAATGTGAAGTTTGAAAGAACGATGATACAGCTTGGGTAATAGAAGGAAATATAATTATTTACGTGCAATAATAAATGCAAGGGGACCTTGGTGGAAAGTACGAGTAAATAAACATGCAAAAAACCTCTCAACAACTATAAAGATTAAAGAGTTATTGAATTTGGAAAAATGAACTGTGTTTCCGTATAGTACAATTTTTGACAGTTAATTAGCATCTAAATTACCATAAAAATGTAACACATAACACGAACCGACAGACGGTGGAGAAACATTTTTTGTCACGGTAAGCCTTCAGATAATCTCTCGGTCTCAATACCTTTCACAGGACGCCAACAAACATCAGACCATAACAAACAAAATATGTGTTCCTTCTACGATGGAAAAACAGCATGAAAGCATCCACTGCATCGTGTTTCTTAGGCCACAGGAGAGGCTAATTTAAGGGAGACAGTTGAATGGAAATAATGAATGGCTTGTAGTCCAGTCAGCGGGGGGTCTAACTTGAGTGCTACTGAATGGATTTTGATGAAACCTTGTGTTTGTAATGACTTTAATGAAAAAGTTGAAAAAAAGATTAGAGTAGGAAATAATATACTACATTTTTTGCACATTAATACATGAAAATTCGAAAAATGAGCGTGATTTATATATATATATTATTATATAAAAAATCGGCAGCTACTGGAAGCGGCTGGAACCTCCCCACCCGGTGATTCTTTGAAGCCGAAAAGAGCACTAAACAATATGAACGATCTCATTTAATTATATTTATTAAGTTGAAATATTTTTTTCGTATTACAATGGGAAAAAAAGTCTTGCGTTCGGTGGGATTTGGACCTAAGAACTTGAGTGTTAAATTTATAGTCTGCACAACATTAATATTTTATTCAATGTTTTTAATACAAATATATGCTTCATCGGATCTTAGCCCGGGGCCAGCCAGACAACCACGGTGAACACCGCCGTGGCGAGTGTGAAGCTGGACGGGGTAGGTCCGGTTTGGCTTGGAGAAAAATAGAAAAGTAGCTCCTGTCTTCTGTAGGCAGGCTTAAAGACTAGGTTAAAATTATAATGTGTCCACATGGACCTAAAATTAATATGAAAATAAACACAATTCTATAAAAACGTTCGTAGGCAAGAGCACTTAATAATTTTGATTATTGATACGGGAAACAACTAAACGAAAAAACCTGTTCGTTGGTAATGGGATGGATGGCAGGGATGGCCATCTTTGGAAAAAACCATATAACTCTTGGTGGACAGCTTCCCTGCCAGATGTAGCCAGGGTAGTGTTCATGGTGGATCGTTTAAGTTTGAGTTGGTATATTTTGTTTTATCTTTTGGCCTCGACCAATTTTTCACTAAATCGGTCGGGGAAGTGATAGCTGTCAAATTTTTGGTTCCAATGTTTCTCTGGGGAATTTGGTTTTTGAAAAATGTTTTGGTTGGTACCAATGTCTTAAATTGTTTTTAGGTTATGTAGTACTATTTTTAGGTTATGTTGCCGGAAGAATTTCCGGCGGTATGCCGGAAGCAGCGGAAATAGTTTTTAAAATATGTCACTGTCACTTTTAAAGTTTTATTGGAAAAAACTCACCGCAAGCGTTCCGGTGGGATTGCTTACACTTGTAGAGCTTGTAAGCGGTTCAGGATGGACTCTCACACCATCCGTGGGCTTTATAAACGTCGAAAAAACTTGTAATCTCTCGATACACCTGACACGTCAAAAATACTCAGCATACAGTCTGCACGCTTTAACACACTAGCAGAGAACTTATACCACAAATGGACCCGTAGTATTTTTTGGGAATTTTCCTTTGAGTCCATTTAATAAAATTTGACATTTTTCTGAAAATTTGACATTTTTTCGAAAATTTGACATTTTCCTGAAATGACATTACTCCGAAAATTTGACAATTTTCAAACATTTGGTATTTTTCTGAAAGGTGACATTTCTTCGAAAATTTGACGTTTTTTCGAAAATTTGACATTTTTTTGAAAATTTGACATAATTCTGAAAAGTGACATTTCCCTGAAAATTTAACATTTTTTCGAAAATTTGACATTTTTCTGAAAAGTGACATTTCTCCGAAAATTTGACATTTTTCTGAAATGACTACTCCGAAAATTTGACAATTTTCAAACATTTGGCATTTTTCCGAAATGTGATATTTCTTCAAAAATTTGACGTTTTTTGAAAATTTGACATTTTTCTGAAAAGTGACATTTCTCCGAAAATTTGACGTTTTCCTGAAAATTTGACATTTTTTAAAAATCTGACATTTTTCTGAAAAGTGACGTTTCTCCGAAAATTTGATATTTCTTGGAAATTAAAAAAAAAAAATTTCGTGACTCGTCTTGTAGAAATATTTTTTTGATATCATCATCAGTTCGCCTGTTATAAGAATTTTATGCTTTTACGACGTCATCAGAACGTAGGTGTATTTTTAATTCACTCGTATTCCATCCATCTACAATATTTCCATCTACGTTTCAAACTTTAATTGGATGTTTCCAATAGTTAAGTCGATATCTGCACCAGTTTCTAAGAATTTTTCTTATTTGTGACGTAATGTGACGTAGGTGTATTATTAATTCACTCGTAATCCGTCCATCTACAATATTTATACCTACGTTTCAAATTTCGGTTACAAACATTAAATATGAGAATAAACGAAAACACCTTAAAATTTGAGGTTATGTTAGTTATGCGATGCACATGCTCAGGTAATTGTAGGACCGTATTGCTCGCGCCATCTATTAAAGTAAATAGAAACCATGCACTTACGAAGCCATTATTATAATAGGAAAGTGCCGGACCACCTATTTAATACACCGTGGTGTAGACGCAACTGGTACGCAAGGTCACAGAAAACGAGCCATCAAAACTGAAAGGAACCGCCAAAGACTTCGCCTCTGTGCAGTTACTGTATTCTCTGGTTCCACTATAAAATATATTTTACACAAGAAGCGTGTTATTTGGTTTTTAATTTTTTTCACGGAAACCAAAGCTAAAGAGTGCAAGTGTTATATATCGTTGAAATCGGAATTTTTACTGCTTTTCAATGGTTCGATTACAAATTGTAAGTAATCATAAAATAAACAACTTGTTGTGCCAAAACAGCAACAAACGTAATCCGATCTCAACCAAAACCTTTTCAGATCTTCTGGAGCACTAAAGAAACCCTCATGCAAAGTTTCATCCAAATCCGTTTAGTGGCTTCGCCGCTATCGTGCTAACAGACATACACACACACACACACACACACATACAGGTCTGACCGTATTTGTGACAAACCATCCTCAAATGTATTTGTGGAAGCTTTGCTAATATGGTTGCCTGCCGATCAGGTAAAAATTCTCCTTTTCGTAGATATGTCTCATTTTTCGATACACTCCGTAGTTAAGAAGTTATAAGGTGCATATATTTCTGACGACGTTTGCCACTAATACTATGTACGTGTGTAAAATGTATTCCATAAATCTACTGTGTATCATGTATGCCACATATATATTTAATGAATGTGTGTATGAAATATCAGTAAAAATACGAATTTCCAATATTACAATTATATTTAATAAAGATATAAGTGTATCTGTTTGTCATTCACAACATTCTAGCTAACATTTAGATACATTATTTAATTAATAATCACAGATTACGTTATATATTCCCATATAAAATTTGTTACGTATTTAATAATTTGTCATTAGGTCAATCCTTTAGAAAACTTTTATGTACGATAAGTAGATAGGCACACTTATTACAAGCTTTTGTTTAACTTGCTTTGTATGTATGTTAGTTTGTATGTTGTTAGCTTGTATGTTAGTATGTTTAGTTCAAATCTTGCAAGTCAATTTTGAACGACTTAACGACGGTCAATTGAATTTTGCATACACATGTAGTTCTGGTAACCATACCATAATATGGTACTAAAAAGAGTATTTTTACTTCCACATCCAGTGGAGGTATAGTAAGGACAAAAAAATGTTTAAAAACTTTTATTGTTCAAATGGGCTTAGAATGTCATGAAACGTCGAGATTTTAAGTTTGAGCGAAAAAAAAATTTCTGTCTCTGTCGGTCTGTAACTTTTTTTGTGCGTACGTTTACTCTGGAACCGTTTGAGATATTGACTTGAAATTTGGTACACATATGTACTTTAACGAGATCTAGAACTAAATTATATTTTCATCTTGTTCCGTCGAAGGATTGGGGGGTAAATTGGTAAATTTGGGGTAAATATGTAAATCAAGCAGGTAAGAGTTCATAAAATTGGTATTTAGCATATACAAGAGAAGCTCAAAAAAATTTTGGCATTAGCTACACCTATTATCACCCCCACCTCATTATTAAAGGGGATGAAAAAAAAATGTGATTTAGTGAAAACTCAAAATATTTTTTTACTCTATCCACCCCCACTACCACCCTCTATCACCACCCCCACCCCACTACTGATGTGTGGTATCGTTTTATGGGTTGTTGGGGTAGAATATTTCAAATATTATATTATATATTATTAAAGTTCCATAAACAATTATTTCCACACACAAAATGTTTTCGTTGTGAGTGACTTTGATAGGAAATGTGGAAGTAGCGATTCCTTGGTCAGCGGTTTTTTTCTTTTAAAGTGCATGTACTTTACGGTGGTGTTTGGAAAGAAAAAAAAATTAAACTTAAACCAATTTTTTGGATTTTAATTTTAATTATGGATATTGCACTTATAAACAATTGCAAATAACTACGTCATTTTTTTGTGAAACCAAAAAACGATAAGTGAATTATGAAAGTATATGAAATAATCAACGTTTAAAAAAAGAATTATGTTCTACTTGCATCTGAATCCGTGATACGTTAGTTTTTGTTCCAAAATGATTATATTTCTCTCTCTGCTAGTTGAAAATTATCCACAACTAAAATTTTTTAAATTACATCGCATAAAGCACCATTGAGGACATAACGCACGTTCGAAAAAAAAATTATCTCCCCACCTCTTAAATATTGTAACTAGACAACTAACTTAATTAATGGTATACATCACTCCATTTTCAGCATTCGAGCCTTTTTTTTTTAACATTTTTGGTCCTTTTACTTCCACGTCGAGTGTAAGAATAGTAACGACAAACAAAATTTTTAAACTTTTATTGTTCAAATAAGCTTAGAATGTCATGGAACGTCGAGATTTTAAGTTTGAGTAAAAAAAAAAATTATGTCTGTCGGTCTGTCTGTAACTTTTTTGTGCGCACGTTTACTCTGGAACCGTTTAAGATATTGACTTGCAATTTGGTACACATATGTATTTTAACGAGATCTGGAACGAGATTATATTATCATCTTGTTCCGTCCAAGGGTTGGGGGGTAAATTGGGGTGAATTGGGGTAAATAGGTAAATGAAGCAGGCAAGAGTTCATAAAATTGGTATTTAGTATATACAAGAGAAGCTAAGGTTTCAAAAAAATTTTTGGCATTAGCCACCCCCATTACCACCACCACTCCATTATTAAAGGGGATGAGAAAAGATTATGATTTAGTGTGTGTACCGTGTACAAGAACCAAAAACCTCAAAATATTTTTTTACTTCATCCACCCTCCACTACCCCCCTATCACCACCCCCACCCCACTACCGATGTGGGGTATCGTTTTATGGGTTCTTGGTTCCATAAACAATTATTTCCAAATATAAAAATTTTTTCGTTGTGAGAGACTTGGATCTGGATGTGGAAGTAGTGATTCCCTGTGCAGCGGTTTTAAACTATAATTTGATCGTATAATTTATTCATTCACACACTGCATTTTAAGTGACGATCAGGTTTAAATTATAATTTTTATATCGGATAGTGTATTGACTCAGACGTTGAATTCTAAGAAATAGCGGAGGATCCAGTATTATTTTAAGTAAAAACGACGCAATGAATATAAAATATATAAATATTAAAACGTAATACTAAGATGTAACTAAAAATTTTAAATTAAAATTAAATGTAATTAAACGTAAAAAAAAATATTATTTAAATGTACCTAATAAAACGAAAAAAACCGCTGCCCAAGGAATCACTACTTCCACATCCAGATTTTCTATCCAAATTACTCACAACGAAAAAATTTTGTATGTGGAAATAATTGTTTATGGCACTTTAATAATATAATATTTGAAATCCTCTACCCCAAAAACCCATAAAACGATACCTCGCATCGGTAGTGAGGTGGGGGTTGTGATAGGGGGTGGTAGTGGGGTGGATAAAGGAAACACATATTTTGAGGTTTCTGATTCTTGTACACACACTAAATCACTTTTTTTTTCATCCCCTTTAATAATGGGGTGGGGGTGGTAATGGGGGTGGCTAATGCCAAATTTTTTTTTGAGACGTTAGCTTCTCTTGTATATACTAAATACTTTATGAACTTTTACCTGCTTGATTTATCTATTTACCCCAAATTTGCCCCAATTTACCCCCCAACCCCTCGACGGAACGAGATGAAAATAAAATCTGGTTCTAGTTCTCGTTAAAGTACATATGTGTACCAAATTTAAAGTCAATATCTCAAACGGTTCCAGAGTAAACGTTAACAAAAAAAAAGTTACAGACAGACAGACAGATAGACCGGCAGACCGACAGAAATTTTTTTTTCACTCAAACTTAAAATCTCGACGTTTCATGACATTCTAAGCCTATCTGAACAAGAAAAATTTTTTAAAATTTTTTTGTCGTTACTATACTTCCACTGGATGTGGAAGTAAAATAAGTTATGTTGAATTAATTGTCTTAAAAGCTTGTTATGTGAATATAAAAAAATTCTTACCATCTCTATCAAACTAAATTAATGGCTGTATGAACTTTTCGAGCGCAACATGCTTTTAAAACAATGTATTGACCAATTATTATCTTTGTTTATAATTGTAAAAGCTGTATTTAAAGCAATTAATTCAACTTAACTTATTTTTTTCACTTTTACACCTAAATAATAATAAAAGCTTGTTTTTAAAAAGGTTTTTCTTACATTTAATTTTTACTTCCACATCCACGTAGTGGAATGAAAGTGTAGTAACGCAAAAAAAAACCTTTTGTTTATTAAAATAGGCTTGGAATGCCATGAAACGAGATTTTAAATTTGAACAAAAAGAAATTTCTGTCTGTCGGTCTGTCTGTACCTTTTTTGTGCGCACGTTTATTCTGGAACCGTTTATAATATTGACTTGAAATTTGGTGCACGTATGTACTTTAACGGGATCTGGAACTAGATTATATTCTGATATAATTCATTTGAAGGGGGTAAATGGGGGTAAATAAGGGTAAATAGGTAAAGCAGACAAGTAGGAGTCCATAAAATTGGGACTTACGGCATGTACGAGAAGCTAAGGTCTCAAAAATTTTTTTTAGCATCAATCACCACCACTAACACCCCCCACACTATTATTAAAGCGGATAAAAAAACTGTGATTTAGTGTGCATACAAGAACCATAGGCCTCATTTTTTTTTATATTAGCCCACCTCCATCCTATTATTAAAGGGGGTAAAAAATAAAATTGGGATTTAGTGTGTATACAAAAACCAAGAGCCTTAAAATGATTTTGACATTAGCCATTCACTCTACAACTCCCGTTACCACTCCTACTCCGTTATCAAATGGGGTAAAAAAATAAAATTGTGATTTAGTGTGTGTACAAGAGTCAAAGGCCTCAAAGATTTTTTTTGGTATTAGTCACACCCTCTACCAATACCATCGCCACTCTGGCGCTATTATTATAGAGGGTAGAAAATAAAATTGTGTATACAAAAATTTTTTGGAGTTAGCCCCTCGACTACCCCAACCACCGTATGACATATCGTTTTTTTATTATTTTATTATTATTATTTTTTTAATGCCTTATATATTATTAAAGTTCTTTCGTTGTAAGAGACTTGGATAGGAAATCTGGATGATCTGGAAGTAGTGATTCCTTCGGCAGCGGTTTTTAATTTTTATTACTATTAATATTAGTTTTTATTCATATTCTAGTCACGTTTCTTTTTAAATTAAAATAGGTATTTCGCGCCATTTGTGCTATCTTATATACAGTATATATGGTCCTATTTTATAGTCCTGTTAAAAGTATTTTGTAAAAATAGAATAATAATTTTTTGATACACTCCGTAGTTAAATAGTGATAAGGTACATATATTTATGATGACGTTTGCCATTAATACTAAAATTTGTAGGTGTGTAAAATGTATTCCATAAATCTACTGTTTATGATGTACGCCACATATATATTTAATGCATGTGTGTGTGATATATCAGTAGAAATACGAATTTCCCTTAATATAATTATATTTAAAATAATTGTATCTGCTTGTAGTTCATAACATTTTAGATAAAATTTAGATATAATTTTAAATTAATAATCACAGATTACGTTATACGTATCTGTAGAAAATTTGTTACATATTTGATAATTTGAAATTATGTCAATCTTTTAGAAAACTTTTATGTACGGTAAGTAGTTACGCCCATTTATTACAAGCTTTTATTTAACTTGCTTTGTATGTATGTTAGTTAGTACGTTTGGTTCAAATCCTGCGATTTAATTTTGAAACATAGGCCTCAATTTTTTTTATATTAGCCTCTATCCACCCCCGTCCTATTATTAAAGGGAGTAGAAAATAAAATCCACTTCCTCTACCACCTCCGTTACCACTCATACATTAATACTCCATTATTAAATGAGGTAAAAAAATAAAATTGTGATTTAGTGTGTGTACAAGAGCCAAAGGCCTCAAAGAATTTTTTTGGTATTAGCCACACCCTCTACTACCCCCATCGCCACCTTCACCCTAATATTAAACAGGGTAGAAAATAAAATTTTGTCAATCCAAAGAACCAAGGCCCTCAAAAATTTTTGGCATTATCCACCCTCTCTAATACACCAACCACCGTGCGACATCGTTTTTTTAATATTTTATTAATATTATTTTTATTCTTAATGCCTTATATATTATTAAATTTCTTTCGTTGTAAGAGACTTCGATAGGAAATCTGGATGTGGAAGTAGTGATTCCTTCGGCAGTAGTTTTTAATTTTTATTACAATTAATATTAGTTTCCAGTGGCGGCTGATGAAATTTCAATATTTTTTTCTCGTCTGTGGCGCATGGGACCCATACGAAATTTGGGAAATAACATCTAGAGAAGCATTTCTTTAATGACCCCTAAAAAATTTTGAAAAAGCAGTTTGCGAAAAAATTTTTGAAAATTCGTTAGCCTCCCCTGAGTCTAGGGACTTTTTATTTTTTTTTTTGTCATATGCATTTGACTTTTCATAAAAATACAACAACAGATTTTGGAGTTTATGGAAATATTTTCATTACTAACTGAGATACAACGAATTGAAATATTGTAATTTGTTAAATTGTAAATTACAAAATTTCAGTTCATTGTATTTCAGTTAGTAATGAAAATATTTTCACAAACTCCAAAATCTATTGTTGTATTTTTATGAAAAGTCAAATGCATATGAAAAAAAAAATAAAAATAAACAGGAGTCCCTAGACCCAGGGGAGGCTAACGAATTTTCAAAAATTTTTTCGCAAACTGCTTTTTCAAAATTTTTTAGGGTCATTAGAGAAGTGCTTCTCTAGATGTTATTTCCCAAATTTCGTATGGGTCCCATGCGCCACACACGAGAAAAAAAATATTGAAATATCACCAGCCGCCACTGTTAGTTTCTATTCATATTCTAGTCACGTTTCTTTTTAAATTAAAATAAGTATTTCAAAGAGGTTTCTGTCATAATTTCTTTGCCTTTTATTCTATAAAAATAGTTAATTGAAAGACTAATTTATTAATAGTCTAAGAAGAAAAAATTTTTTCTCTACGACTTGATGGTATTCCAAAACAATTGCGACTCAATTTTCAAATTTGTTATTGTATTTTAGGCGTTGTTATAAGCATTTCTACTTGAAATTTGATATGACGTTAATTAGTTCCAATAGAAGCACATTTTTTTAAGTTATCTGGTATCGTAACAGAAAACCAGATTGTTGGTTATGAAATTGCGAAGAAAATTGGAACTGTGCCATCTTTTTCGTGAATAACAAAACAATTAAGATCGATCTTTTTTAAACAGTTGACAATAACTTAAGTGATCATATATATGATTTAATGAAACTTTCGAAAAATATGATTCTAGGGAAACAAAATACCTAATTTTCAGTCAAAATGTAAATATTTTTAAACATTTCTGTTAATACCACTAAAAAGTACAAAAAACCCATATTCTAAAAACAATTATGTTGTTCGGCGACTTAATGCACTTAAACAATTGCGATTTTTAGGCACTATTATACATTTTTTTATTTTAAATTAGACATTTATTATTATTATTATTGTTATTTTCGTGAATTGCTTAAGGATGATTGATCGTAATTGTTTTTATTTTCCGCAACTTAACAATTTGAGTAAGAATATTTTAGTTTTGTTCGAAATTTCATAACGAACAATCTGTTTTCAATATATTGCGAATTTTTGTTTAAAACCAGAGATATTTTAGAAGAACTGCGAAAAACACAGTATGACAACTTTTGAAAAAATACTGTAGGTATTGTACAATCGGCAAATAAAAATTGCCCAAAGTAGATCATGTTTTTATTTTTAAAGAAATTAAAGAAATAAAAAGACATGTATTTCTCGAAAAAGGCAGATAGAAAATTGCATTTACTGCAATGTATACATAAGTTTCATTGACTTTTATTACAGACTTTTTTCGGTTGGTCTTTGAATATGAATGCGGAGGAAGTAATTATGTTGCCTAATTATTTCTAGCACGACTAATAAAAATATGAAGGGGATCCAATATTTGACACCTTAAGCCAAAAATGTATAAATATTTAAAAACAGCGCCGCTACTCGACTGTGCTACCAATATTAAAATATTAAAATTATGTGTTTTAAATATGGCAGAAAATTTTAAAAGTTGTTAATTTCAACTCAACATGTGGCAGGTCATAAAGTCATTATTAGCTCTGCAAATAGTTTGGGCTTGAAAATGAAATGCAGGTCATTTTATCCCTCGACAACCTTTAATGGATCTAAATGCAAAGCAATCGGATTCACAACAAAAAAGATCCTATTATAAGTGAATATTATACTATAAATATATTAAATCGTACCTCTGAAATAAAAGAAGTAGGTGTCAGCTTGAAAAATAATTTTAGCTACCGAGGAGGAGGTGTTGGTCAAGTATTCGTAATATAAACATCACCACCCCATTGGTTGTTTATTTTATTATTCACTGAAACGTAAATTGTTGACACAGAAAATCGTAGGTACTAGTAAATTCAAAACATTAACTTTTACTACAAGCTGCCATATATTACTTATATTGCTACAAAATTACCTATGGAAACAAAAAAGAAGTTTTAGGTAAATATATAGGGTGTCTCACTTAAAATTCCTGGTGCCATTTTATTGATAACTAAAAGAGATATTTGAATTCTGTTGGAAGTGTTCATCAAAATATATAAATGACTTCAGTTTTTAATAAAAACGATGTCTCTACAAATTAAGATATAGATAACGTTGTGATGCAAAGCAATTTTTAAGGACTTAATGGATTTCCCATAATAATACATTCAACCGTGCAAATAAAAAAAATACATAATTTATATTTATTTGGCATAATCTTATTTTAAACTTATCGAAAAGATATTTATTATTTATTGTATTTCTATAATATCGACGTTATTTTTATAAGTTTGATTTAATAGTTTATTACATCTTTTGGGTGAAATACTTGAAAATAAATAAGTTTTGTAGATCAAAGGAAATAAGTTTAACAATAATGGGTAACCTGAGATCTGTTTTTAATGATACGAAAAACTAATCTTTCATGGAAAGCGTAGAGGAAATGGATCATGCTGTAGTTTGAGAATTCCTATCCCGAAATGAATAAGGAAGCGTCGACTAAACGGTATACAAAATCAAAAACTAGATTCTTATGCAGAATTTTCTACCGGATTAAAATTTCGACGGTTTATATGGAATTGCAAAAATAGAACAAAAAGTATTTGTCTGCAAAAACCGCAAAAAATATGAAAATATGTATGCAATTATCTTTTTAGTTCTTACTCAATATTGCCATTAAAAATATCAAACGTATATTTCAATAAAACAGCATTCAAACTGTTTTTTAGCTGTAGCCAGACTAAAAGTGAACCTTACATGAAGTTTTATAGTAAATATTTAGAGTTGACTTTTCTATTTAATGATTGATTTTAATTGCCTTCAAGTAAATATATCCCATGCACTAAGATTCTTTTACATTGTACGTGTCATTAGTTAGTGCGTTTTACTAGGCTTCTTAAATTATTGTTTTAGACAACTTCATAGAAAACATAGTTCCAATAATGATGAAAAAAGAACCAAAGCCTGAAAGTTTCAATTTACATTCATTTTGTAAGACTTACAAACTGCTGTAGTTATTATCGTTGCAGTGCAGCAAAACCGCAATGCAAACGAATTTATATAAACAATTATGAATAATGGCACGTCGTATTTTTGTGTGCTTCTTCGAAAACTTAATAAAATTTTGTTCTGAAATTATAATGAAACAGTTCGTACAATATGCAGTTAATATAAAACGCCTCTAGCGATCACTGATATGGTCCAATTTCAATCAAGTATTCTGCTATTACATCAAATAAGGATCATAATGCATTTGTAGTTTTTCTATAATTTATTTTTTTTTTTTCATTTGGATAATAATAAAAATTTAATAATATAGTTAAATTTATTTTGAGAAAAATCATAAAACATTATTTCTTATTATTTAGTCTCATATGATGTTATTTTTCAATTTGTTCACGACATATAAAATCTTGTCATTAGCAAACATTTTTGACTTAGTGAAAATTTCACTTTCCTTGAAACCAAAGTGCTACTTAAAATTTCTTTAAGAAAAATACGTACTTATATATCTGCTTTCTATTTAAAAAATAAGTCAGTCTTCAGTTAGTCAAATCTTTCTCGTTATTATTAGACACTTTACGAGTACCTAGGTAAAATTTTATTAGGGTCGCTCAGTTAAATTCTGTAAAAATAGCGCGAAAATGATAATATCTACAGTTTATTCCCAATGATTCATCTTCAGGTAGTTAGTTTCAAAATTTAGAACACGTAATGAAAATAGATTATATGCACTTTATATATTATTTTGTGTTTGTACATTTTAGCATGTTTTATCAAGTATGCTTTCTTTTCATGTTTGATTTAATAAATACGCACTTAGTTATTGTTAATTTTTTAAATTCTCTTAATATTATACAGTATGTCCACCGATTAAATTTGGAAGAAAGGAAACTTTTTATCTGCAGATAATTTTTTTAACGAAAAGCAAGAAATTTAAATTAATTATAAGAAAATGGATCAAATAAAAACTTTTTATTTTCATGCTCATACTAGGCTTTCAGAAACAATAAGATCATAATCCGTAAAAGTAATTATAATCTGCACCAGTAGTACAACCACACCAAATTTATCCAATATTCAATTCTATCCAATATATGCTTTACTAAAAGATAAATATGAAAGATTTTGAGAAATTGCTTAAAAGAAAAAGTGAAAACATAACAGCACCTATTAAAAATTTCACTGGAAGATTATTATACTCTTCGCAACTAGGAAAACGTTGGTGACTGAATTCTGAACGACTTTTAAAATGTCCATCCGTCCGTCCGTCTGTCTGTCGGTATGTCCGTCCGTCACGTTTCGTGATTCTTTTTCGGGCTGAGGCAATGCGATTTAATATCTTTTTGGAGTACTTAAAAATTTAATTTAGCAATTATAGAAAGTTAAAGAGCCAGAAAATTTCTTTGAATTTATCAAAGTAAAAATTATATAATTTGACAACAATCCCCAGATTATCGTAATTTTTTCTAAAAATTGAATGTTTAAAGACTTAAAAAACATACTAAATCTCATTGCCTCGGTCAAAAGAAATGACGAATATTGCTTGTGGTCTTAATAATAGTTTCCCATACATAGTTGCCCAGAAAAGTAGGATAACATACAAAAAAAATGTATTGTTAATTTTTTTGTTAAAATAAAACTTAAAAATATTTAAAAAAATGATATGATTGTTTCAACGTATATTTTCACGTTTCGGCGAAGCGTTCGTTTTTTTTTTTTCAACTTTAATATACCGGATACCCACGAGATCAGTTACACCACCACATCTTTTATTTTTAAGGAATCACTACTTCCACATCCAAATTTTCCATCCAAGTCTCTTTAATCGAAAACATCTTGATACTATATTTGCACTCTAGTAAGCGAAACTAATCGCTCATAGAATTTTAATATAATATTTGAAATCGTCGATAATATGTGAAGTCGTCAATTAAGTTAAACTGTTCGAATGAAAATGTGCGCACAAATAAAGTTACAGACAGAAGAACAGATACAAAAATTTTTTTCTGTCAAATTTAAGTCTCGACGATTCATTGCATTCTAAACTTATTTCAACAAAAAAAAATGTGTTTTTTACGATCACTATAATAGTAATACTTTTCGATTGACTAGTGCGGGCACTTACTAGGTATTATAAACTTAAATACGACTTTCATTTTTCCTGTGCAACCGTTGAACCGTTCGCATCATGTCTTTCTCAAAAAGAATATCCGAGCCAAAACTTTTGAACTTCATTGCACCTCAGCTTGTGAAAAGTACAATGGTGTAGATTGTACTAATTGTAAACCTGCGGAAGATTTAATAGATACTAACGGAATAAATGAAACTTTGGAAGTTGACGAAACAAATTCATTTGATGAGTCTTTACTAAAAATAAAATTATGGTTACAATATTTATACTTTAAATAAAATAAGTGTTATACTTGTAACTATATAAACTTATTTCAATCCTTTGAATCAGTTCTCCCACTTTTATCATTACCAAATAAGAATTGTGAAAAACAAAAACTTTTCACATTCTTAATCTAAAAATTATATTGAACCTTTAAAAATGGTATAACTATATAGGTTCCATATGTTTTTATAATAATATATATAGTTCACGCTCATTTTTTGAATTTTCATGTATTTTGTAATGTGCAAAAAATGTAGTAAATTATTTATCGTGAAAAACTGCCTGCAACTCGGAAAATTAGCAAGTTACAAAAACATTCCAAGAGACAAAAAATATTTAGAAGTTCTCAATGCATAACGTTTAAATTTTTTCAAATTTTTAAGTTACTTATTTTAGCGCTACAATTTAAAAAAATGGTGGTTTTTCATTTTTTTTTTCGGAAAAACTCGGTGAAAACACACTTTACAGGGAATCTGCAAATAAAAAAAGTCTTGTATTTCGATGATATATTCACCTGAATTTTTTCAGATTTTTTTTTTTCAACTTTTACATTTTCCCTCCCCCACTTTTATGGATTTTGGAGTGGCCATATCTCGAAAAATATGCATTTTTAGAAAAAGTTCATAAGAGTAAAAACATATTATTTTGGCTCAAAAAGGTTAAACATATTGTTTTATTACATTTTTGACCTAATTCTACAAGTTACGGAACCCATGATAAAAGGGGTGTTTTCTACCCCTTCCGATCATCTCCTACTCTAATCTTTTTTTAACATTTTTATTAACTTCATTACAAACACAACAAGGTTTCATCAAAATCCATTCATTAGCACTCAAATTAGATGTTATGGAATCCAGATATATTTTATACTTTGATATGACAGAAAAAATTACATACATAGTCTTTTTAATTTTAATTTATTACTTATATTCCTTAAATTAACGGACGGAGCTATAGTTTCCTAATATCATTTGTTAAATCCGTTAAATAGTTCAATTGAAACAATTTGTATAAAATTGCATGAAAATAAAATTATTAAAATTCAACATAAATATTTAATAGTTTAAAAACTATATATTTTGTGCATATGAGCAATATGAAAAATTGATTTATTTGATTTAATCAAATATCAATTTAGTCAAAAAATCCTTATAATCACACATAATGCTAGAAATCCCGAAATTACATAGAGAAATAAAATGATTCTTTGTACCAAAGTAAATTTTTTTAAGTGGGAACATATTGGTAACAAGGTAGTACTACCATTAAGAAGGAAGATATTGATAAGCTAAGCTAACTTTGCATATCTGACAGGTACAACTGAAATTACCGTCCATATATAATTGAAGGGTAAGATGTAACTAAGGTGGTTTAGAAAACACTGAAATATTTAGCTCATCAAACTGTTAGGTCGGCTTATCGATATTTTCATTGTATTACTTCCTCCACGTAATGGAGGTTTTTGACGAGTGTTGAGACTTAAAGAAAATGACATTTTTGATGATGGCCATAAAAAAGTATTATTTAAATTTTTTGCAGAGATTAATGTAGAGATATTTACTAAAAATCGGGCAAAAACGCACTACCGCCTCTACGTTTTCCACCTCCTACGTCCCTCAGGCCGGTAATTTACTTAAAACATGTTAACCTCCATCTGTCATTTTTTTTTTTTTTTTTTGTTAAATGCTTATCACTGAGATAATAGACATTTTAGACACATAGTACCTTATATGACGATAGTAGAATCTAAAACTAAAATAATATACAGGGTGTTCCATTTAAAAAACACCACTTTATCTTGTCGCTTCGTATAAAAGTATGAACAAAATTTTATGTTAGTAAAAAATAATAGTTAATTTCATTTTGGAACAACTTTTACTTTAACATTTTTTTTATTGTTTCCGAAAAATGTATACATTAATCATGAACATTTAAATATACGGCTAACAATAAGTGTCTGTTGAGCACATTATTAGTATTATATTTATTTTTAGTAAGTATCACTTTTAATTTGATCCACTCAAAAATACCCATTTGTGGCTAACTTGAATCTGTCGGAAGCAGAAACTCCTAAAAGTGCTTGCTGTAAAAAATATAACGTAGAGGGCGCTCTAGCACAGTATAATAATACACAATCCGTGCATGCCACAAATATTGTAGAAAGTACCACACGTAAAACTATGCATTTCTGGCAACTTTTCACCCATTTTGCCTTTTGAGAAAATAGTCGATTAACTTATTCTCTATGATAACGATTATTGTGAACCGTGACGGATAAATGGTCCCCCGAAGGATTTATAATAGATAGTCCGCTAAAATATGATTAATCACAGAGTTCTGGTGGATAAAGACTCTGGCATACGCGTGTATGTATGCCATAGTTTTGGAGTATCCCAGAAATGAGTTTGATGCACACACAGGTCTCCATAAATATGACGGCACATACACACACACACACACACACACACACACACACACACACACACACACACACACACACACACACACACACACACACACACACACACACACACACACACACACACACACACACACACACACAGACACATACACACACACAGACATTTTTCAAAAACAACTTTTTTGGGTTCCTGGGACCTCAAAACGTAAAAATTTTCGATTTTGGACTAATTGTAGTAACCTCCCACAATTTTATTGTGGGGAGGTTAAAATATGAAACCTATATAGTTATATCATTTTTGAAAGTTCAATATAATCTTTAAATTGAAAATGAGAAAAAATGTAGTATATTATTTATCGTGAAAAACTGCCTGTAACTCGGAAAATTAGCAAGTTACAAACAAATTTGAAGAGACAAAAAATGTTTAGAAGGCCTCAATGCATACGTCTGAATTTTTCAAATTTTTAAATCATACATGTTTAAAGCGCTACAATGTCAAAGATAGGGGTAGTTTTTCATGTTTTTCCGGAAAAACTCGGTGAAAACGCACTTTGTAGAAAAGTTGCAAATAAAAAAAGTCTTGCTGCATTTCGATGATACATTCACTTGAATTTTTTTAGATTTTTTTTGAACTTTTACATTTCCCCTCCCCCATTTTTAGGAATTTTCAACTGGCCATATCTCGAAAAATAAGCATTTTTCGAAAAAATTCACAAGAATAATAACATCTTCTTTTTGACCAAAAAAGGTAAATATATCGTTTTCTTTTCATTTTTGACCTAATTCTACAAGTTACGGAACCCGATCATTTCCTACTCTAATCTTTTTTCAGTTTTTTTATTAACGTCATTACAAACACATTGCACAAGGTTTCATCAAAATCTATTCAGTAGCACTCAAGTTAGAGATTTTGGGCATTTTAGCACTCCGTTGACTGGACTATTGTTAAAATAAATGTATATGTATGTGTATAAATGAATATATATTCCCATGCAATTAATATTTAGTATCACGTAACATGCTGGGCCACAAATGTGACAAACATGATTTGCAGAAAGCATACCACGATTCAGGAAAGTTGTACATCGGTAACAATAGTGGGTTCAGACATCGAATTTCTTGGAATGCTAAAAGAGCTTCTTGCTGAAGGGACTTTGTACGGAAAATCTTACTGAAAAAGAAATACCGGGCGTGGAATTTTCCGCCTATAGCGGAAAAGTAAATCAGTATTTCTAAAAGGTACTAAAGGTGCTGCTTTTACAAAACTTGAAGACGAAACAATGGAGGATCAGATCAAGAAACTTTTAGCGACAGCTAAAGTGATTAGAAAAGCAGAAATGAATGCAAGAAGCTGGATCCTTGAGGGAAATGTGAACGCAAACTCTGAGCAAATACCAGAATTGCTCCATGTATTTTTCAAGTGTGCTTATTGAAATATACTTTAAAGAAAATACCAACTTGAGTGAATTACTATCCAATGTTTATGCTGAGATGCAATGAAATGTTTTATGTTCAGCAAAAAGTATGAAAATACTAGAGATCCTGATAGTGAACTTAACTAATATATTGAACTGAACTTGAACTCTGAAATTGTTTCCAGCAAAAATATGTACTGTAAAATAAAAAAAATTGTTACCAATAAGAAAATAAAACAAATACGTTATTCTTTATGCATAATTATTTTTGATTTGATACTCAGTATAGGTAACTGTGTCCAATTTGCAACATATAAAAGAGCCTTTCGCATTTTGGGTGCGATGTGTCATTCATTTCACCTGAGTTGCATGCTATAAAATGCTATAAAATGTTGTAAAACATAAAGAAAAAGGCATGGATCACAAATGGCTTAGTAACATCAATAAAAAAAGAGATAAATTATTTCAGAACTACATTAAAAATCCTAGGAATGATGAATTGAAAAGAACTTACCTAACCTATAGAAATAAATTAAATACTCTTATAAAAAAGAAAAAATATGAATACTTTAAAAACAAAATAGAAAAAAATAGAAATTGCTCAAAGACACTGTGGAATGTAATTAATGAATATACTAATACGAACAAAAGAGAGAATTCTAACACTGATAAATTAGTTTTAGAAAATGGTGATGAGGTAACTGATAAAATACTGATAGCGAATGAATATAACCAGTTTTTTTCTTCCATAGGAACACAACTGGCTTCCAAAGTAAATACGAACAATGTTTATACGGGTATGGAAGAACGAAGACTAACTCAGTCTATATTTTTAGAACCAACTGATCCAGGAGAAATTAAAAAAAATATTTTACAATTAAAAGACAAAAAATCTCCAGGACCAGATGGAATCACAAATGAAATTCTAAAATTATCGGCGTGTTATATCTCAGAACCAATCAGTTATCTACTAAATCTGACAATAAAAAATGGTATTTTCCCATCAGTATTGAAATATGCCACCGTAAAACCATTATTCAAAGGAGGTGATAAACATAAACTTACCAATTATCGACCAATATCTCTCACATCTGGTGTAGCTAAAATCTTTGAAAAAGTCTTAAAAGTTAGATTATTAGGCTATCTGGAAAAAAATAAAATTTTAAGTGAAATGCAATTTGGTTTCCAGCAAAAAAAGTTTACTCAAGATGCAATCGCCAAACTTACAACCTTGTTGTACGAAGCCTTAGACAATAAAATGGCATGCCTGGGTGTTTTCGTGGATCTCGCAAAGGCCTTTGACACAGTGAGTCACGGGCTTTTGCTGGATAAACTAGAACATCTAGGAATAAGAGGAAATGCCTACAATATCATTAAAAGTTAGTTATCGGATAGAAAATAACGAGTGGAATTTGACGGTATTCTGAGTGGCGAAGCTGTGGTAACATGTGGAGTCCCCCAGGGTACTGTTCTTGGACCTGTATTGCTCTTAATATACATTAACCAATTACTTAGCATAAACTCTTCTGGAACAATATTGTCTTTTGCCGATGACACCGTTGTGGTGTACGTAGCTGATACCTGGAATGAGGTCTTCAGTGTAGCAAATGATGATCTGAAAAGAATTTTCAATTATTTTAAATCAAATGTACTAACTGTGAATATAGCAAAAACCAAAATTGTGCCTTTTACAACATATGAGAAATACTTACCTGATGAGGATAATATAAAAATTGATAATGATATAACGATAAATCTGTCCTTGTCGGTGAAATATCTAGGTATCTATGTTGATTCTTTTTTGAGGTGGGATGTTCATGTACGTTCGGTAGCTAATAAACTTAGAGGTCTCATATTCAGATTTAACCAATTTAAAAACTTTCTCTCTACTTCTCAATTAATAACTTTATACCGAGCACTTGTCGAATCAATACTACAGTATGGGATTATTGGATGGAGTGGTATAAGAAAAACACATTTAATGCCATTAGATATTTTGCAGAAGAGATTCCTAAAAATTATTTTTAAAAGACCATTCAGATACCCGTCTGATTTGTTATATGCCGAATGTAAGATATTCGATTTACGGCTACTTTTCTTTAAAACCGCCATGGTCTTTATGTATTCAAATCGACACTATACACAAGCAGTCAGTCATAGATATGAAACGCGCAATAGAACAGCAGCTAATTTAATTCTACCAAGAGCTCAAAAATCGATAGGACAAAGAAGCTTCATGCACATTGCTCCCAGAATGCGAAATAGACTACCTGATTTCTTGAGAAATGCAAATTCAATTAATCTATTTAAGAACAAATTAAGTAAATGGATCCTTACCAGAAACAGATATGAAATTCATTCAATTATAGATTAATAATGCTTTTTTAACTCTCTTATTAACCTTGCCCTTATTTAACTTTCCCATAGAAAAACAATATATACTGTTAAATAAATAAATCTTAAAGATACTACTCAGTTAAATGATTCATTATATTAACTTTGCGGGTTCTCTGTCGTCAATCTAAGACGATAACTCTCTCATATTAGTCAAAACATGTCAGCATTTTAGCGGCAGGGATACCCCAAAGCGAGTTAGTTGAGCATGTACTTTTGAACTAAACAGTGTCTATAACTTTTAATATATTTTATTAAAATTACTGCCGTATTATTATTATTATGGGGAGTTTGTAACAAATCAGAAGTGAGGATAGTCTCATGTGCCTACCGACAGTAGTGACAGTTCTTCGAGTAGTGCTAATTCTAGCAGTGATAGTGACACTAAATCTAGCCAAAACAAACGATTAAAACGCCAAGTAAAAACTTTAAAGCGAAAATTAAGTAATAAGTGCAGAGTTTATCACTGTAAAATTGACAGTGTAGCTTCGATAAATCGATGCACGTTACTCAGTGGTTAAATAGTACAGGTGATTTATTCGATTGGGACGAAAGAGCACGTGTGTGTTGTATGATTAATAAACTAAAAGGCAACGCGAAAACGTGGTATAATAATCAAGAATATTTAAATCTTATTTGGAAAGAGTGGAAGGATAAATTACTAGAAAGTTTCCTGGTAAGCAGTGTGTTTTCAGCAAATTAAAGGATCTAGTGAATATTGAGAGGAGAGCACCCCAAAGTTTAATTGATTTCTTCTATCAGAAGTTATCCCTTGGTCAGTACTGCAAACTACAGGACAGGGTGATTGTGGACGTAATCGCAAACACCATCAACGATCCCTTTCTGAAGCCAGGTATTCGAGCTGCTAGTAGCGTAAGTACAAAGCAATTACTACAATTTTTAATTGCGAATAGTGAACCACAGAACGGTCCAGTGTACCGAGCGAAAATAGTCCAGTGAACTATTGCAAGGGTGGTCCAGTGAACCACAGAACGGTCTAGTGTACCGAGCGAAAATAGTCCAGTGAACTATTGCAAGGGTGGTCCAGTGAACCACAGAGCGGTCCAGTGTACCGAGCAAAAATAGTCCAGTGAACTATTGCAAGGGTGGTCCAGTGAATCACAAAAGCGGTCCAGTGTACCGAGCAGAAATAGTCCAGTGAACTATTGCAAGGGTGGTCCAGTGAATCACAAAGCGGTCCAGTGTACCGAGCAGAAAAAGTCCAGTGAACTATTGCAAGGGTGGTCCAGTGAACCACAGAGCGGTCCAGTGTACCGAGCAAAAATAGTCCAGTGAACTATGGCAAGGGTGGTCCAGTGAATCACAGAGCGGTCCAGTGTACCGAGCAGAAATAGTCCAGTGAACTATTGCATGGGTGGTCCAGTGAACCACAACTGCAGTTTACCGAGCAAAACTAGTCCAGTAAACTATTACAAGGGTGGTCGGGTAAACCACAGAGAGGTCCAGTGTACCAGAAAAAAATTTGCACAATGTAGGTCCAGTGAGCCACATACAAGGTCAGTAAGTAGTAGTAGCACTAAAATCGTAGTCCAGTGTACTACAGAAGACGCAGTCGCGAGGACGCTCCACGTCAGGATTGGCCGATTGTTAAATAAATAAATCTTAAAGATACTACTCAGTTAAATGATTCATTATATTAACTTTGCGGGTTCTCTGTCGTCAATCTAAGACGATAACTCTCTCATATTAGTCAAAACATGTCAGCATTTTAGCGGCAGGGATACCCCAAAGCGAGTTAGTTGAGCATGTACTTTTGAACTAAACAGTGTCTATAACTTTTAATATATTTTATTAAAATTACTGCCGTATTATTATTATTATGGGGAGTTTGTAACAATACATATATATATGTGTATGTGTATATGTGTGTCGGTTACGTGCACATAATCGTATTGTGTTGATGTTTATTGTTATCTCCGGATCTTCATTTATTTACATGCAAGTATTTTTTATGTACCATTTTATATTTACTGTATCTAGTATGTAAATAAAATTTATTATTATTATTATAACGTAAGAAAGCCATTTAAAAACGATTCTCAATTTATCACATAATTAACAATTAAAATTATGAACTCCCTCCTTCCTCCGTCCAGTCGCAGCTCCCAGATGCGCACTATCACTTTTTACATTCTGTGCAGCTTACGGAACAAAATGAGACCAACCACAAAACTCTAATATGAACTTGCACATGGAGGAAATGAAGTTAGAGAACGCACGATTAAGTTCGTTTGATATATCAAATAATAATCCAAGCACTATTAAAAAAGTTACTAAATACTTCACTTAGTTACTAAAACAAACATTTTATATAATCTAAGCTTGCATAAGTCGTTACATAAAAAATCAAACTGAGTTTAAGTGTTCGTCTACTTACTTTTTTTAAATAGAATTATTTCACAACTCAAAGTTCACAATAAAAACACTGCTTTCTCATTACACACAGGAAACATCTATAATTTAAAGATCACGACTAACAACACTCCAGTAACTTGAAATGACTCTTGAACTTTGGCAGTTAAACAGACCACGGTTTAATAATAATCGATTTTTATGCTCGTTTGAAAGTTGAACATGTTATAAGAAACATATAGATTAATAATTTCTTTCACACGTTCGCATTATTGTCTTCATATTGAATATTTAACATCTACTTACAAATAATCTTTCTCCTACAAAAGATTAGAGAACAGGAAAATTAAATTGTATTTAATGTCTTCCTAACAGCTTATACCGTGTGTTTCACTAACATTTTTCCTAAACAAATATTCAAAACAAAACAAACGATAGTCCACTTATTTTGAGTATCTACTTTAGAGGAGTCTATAATTTTTAAATGATAATCACTTATTGGTTTTGAATTAGAACTGTTTTAAAATAATATAATATAAATTCATCTCAAAGAAATATTACTGAAGCGGAAGCCTTCAGGATGCAATTTATCGAAAATTTCACTGACGCATCTTCGATCATGATCTCTTTAATATATTATAACGAATCTTCTAGACACGCTAATTTCCATAATCTTTGACAGATATTGCTTAAACTTTGTATACACATTTATAGGGTCAATGCCTAGGTTACAAATGTAAATGTAAATTGGAGGGGATCATGTTTTTTTTTTTAGATTGCCTCGATTATGAAATTAAAATTGTTCATGCATTATAGAAGAGAGTTTTCAGGGGCTGAAAATGTTCATCCTGTAGGGCTTTAAATACTAAAAGCCGACAACTTGATAAATCGATAGCAAATATATAAGTTAACTTCAAAAAAAAGTTGTCCAAAAATTGTCCTGTGCAAAAGGGCGTTATTCAAAATTTTCAAGTTAAGTAGTGCATCACCTAGCCGAAGTACATATCTCTCTTTGGTAAAAATTGTATAATATTTTTTAAAGCGGTAAGGCTGTAAAAAAATAAACTATTTTCAAAATAATTGTGCTATATGGAAAACGCAAACTTGAAATGCCTGTATCTCTGTTCGACCATCGCTAAAAATTAATTCATTTGCCGTTTTTTTTTACATTACACACTCAATTACTTGAAAACTAAGTCTCAAATAAAGAAAAGATATTCTTTATAAAATAAAGGCTGAAGGCCTGTGCTTTCTGACCACGACGGTACTTTTTAAAATAGTTTTAGTGAAATAATAACTGAGTTACGAATTTAAAACTAACGCGGTTACAAAATCTCCAAGCGGTTAGAACTGCAAACTCGATCGCCTGCATTACTCCCCGCGGTCGAGCGGTGTATGTGTTTGTGTATGTATCAGTTATTTTACAACAGTAATTAATATTATCATAATAATTAAATGATGTTTGGAGTAACGTCTAAACTTATAGAAAATACTACTCTAATTACTATTATAATTTCACAAAAATGTGATTCTAAATCTTCACAGATATTTTCGTCAGTTATATTTTTTTGGAGGAAACATTTTTGAACAAGATCCTATGCAAGGCATTTTATTTTTTTACAGCTGCACCATTTATATCTACAATCCGAAAATAAAAATTATTTTTTTCTTTGAAGAAATGATAACTTTAACTATAGGTACCTTTTTTTACATCCACAGCTACGTAAGATGATGATATCTTGTGAAAAAGTTGGAGCAGTTTGAAATAGCGGTAGCAGTTTACCATTGACAGGTTGTCATTGAGCCAAATAATGGTTTGGTAAAGGAGGTCGTAAACAATTCTGTTTTAAACTATCCTCAATAGGTGGTAGTTTATCCAGCGTTTTCGAAGCTGCTAGGATACCACGTAAATTATTCTCCGACGGTACCTCCTCGTTGCTTGTATATAATTTTAGAACAAAGGTATGTACTTCTCTAAACAAAATATCGTCAAAATTAGCTATTCCAATACGACCAAGCAATTTGTAATATGTAAGATGTACTTTCCAGCAGCCTAAAAATTGACTAGTAGTGTCACACCCTGAGATTGCGTGAAACGCTGGTAAGCCCCCCCACATCAAATCATAGGCCCGGTACCAAATTCACTGGCGGGCCCCCGCTCCTAATAATTGATGAGCGGGGGGAGGGGGTAGAAATATGAAAAATTTTGGCAACATCTCTGGCGGGTCCCCGCGCTTAATAACTGATGAACGGGGGGGGGGGGGGGGGGGGAGAAATTTACAAGAGAAGCTGAGGTCTGAAAAAAATTTTTGGCATTAGCCACCCCCATTACCACCCCCATCTCCTTATTAAAGGGGATGAAAAAAAAATGTGATTTAGTGCATGTACAGGGACCAGAAACCTCAAAATATTTTTTTACTTCATCCACCCCCCACTACCACCCCCCTATCACCACCCCCACCCCACTACCGATGTGGGGTATCGTTATATGGGTTTTTGGGGTAGAGGATTTCAAATATTATATTGTTAAAGTTCCATAAACAAATATTTTCACATACAAAGTTTTTTCGTTGTGAGTGACTTGGATAGAGAATCTGGATGTGGAAGTAGTGATTCCTTGGGCAGCGGTTTTTTTACCAAAGAGAGATATGTAGTTCGGCTAGGTGACGCACTACATAATTCGAAAATTTTGAATAACGCCCTTTTGCACAGGACAATCTTTGGACAACTTTTTTTGGAAGTTTACCTATACATATGCTATCGATTTATCCAGTTGTCAGCTTTTAGTATTTAAATCCCTACAGATTCATTTTTTAAGGCACTTTCGGACGCATGAGCTCTCTACTATTATTATATATTGAATATGACTTTGGATTTGTACACAGGTGCTTGTTCAGACGACAGTGCCCTGTTATTGTAGAAGAATCTTACATGCAGCATCTGATGGACGCGACACTAATTTATTTATTATGGGGTCAGTCGCGTTCCCCCTTGATTATGTGTGGTTGTTCCCACTCCCAGTTGAAATCTTTTTATTTAAGAGATGTTTCATAGACGAGAAAGATAAAAGCTGTACTTACCGTAGATAGCTAAGTACCGTCTCGTCCAGTCTGGCTTCTCTGACAATGCACTTTAGCTTCTATTCCTAACACTGTAGAGGATCTTGTGCTTAGAGATCTCTTAACCACTTTTATAGAAAATCCCTCTAGACCTTTCCCGATCCGATCGGTGTAATGAATTACACATTTGTAGGGTCAGGAGACGCCCGATATTCAACTCTGACCTAACACATGGAAAGACTCGAGGGGAAAGACTTAAAGTTAATAATTCAATCAATAACATGCAACAGTTCAAATAATCCTATTTATTGGCTTATTCAAAGAATACAGATAATGTTATGCAATGCCATGTAAAGAGAATGGAAAATTTTAATTGAATCGCCTCCCCAAGCAGGGCAAGGACGAGATAGGACGTTTATATCGCAACTATCATATAATGGAGAGCGTGCAATGATTAGGCAAAAAGATTCACACGACTTTATCAGAAGTTTATGAAGGCACTTGGTTTTGGGATTGACGAAAAATAATAAAAAACTATTTTACTTAAAAATTTTGACACACTAGTGGTTAGCTTTAATGGTTCCATTTAGCGATAGTATCATTTACAAGAAAGGAGTTCAACTATATATGGGTTTATTTTTTAGGCCTATACATTGACTATACGTTATCGTGAAATAATCAAGTAGATCACATTCTTAGTAAATTAGCATTTTATTGTTTTGTTATTTGGCAGCTTAGAAAAAATTTAAATTTAAACACTTCAAAAAGTTATTATTTTCCTTATGTACACTCTTATGTACACTTACAAATAATCTTGCATAAACTATGGTGTAATTTGTTGGGGAACAATGTTTGCATACTCGAAATCTTAATAATGCAAAAAAGAATTATTAGAACTATAACTTTCAGGCCTCGTCTGGATTCATGCAGGTGTCTCTTTAAGGAACTTGGTATTTTATATCAGTATGTATTTTATATCAGTATGTATTTTAAATTGTGTATGATATGTTAAACACCTAATTCATTTTGGTAAAAGCAGAGATTTTAAATCCAACTACAGCTTACATCCAAATGGCAACCTAGATATTCCCTATCACAAGCTGTCACTTGTGGCTAACAGTCCTATTGTTATGCAAATAAAAATTTTCAACAAATTACCATTTTCATTGAAAATAATACCAAGTGGCGCTTATTTACGAGCCCTTTAAAATCAAGGTTCGTATTCTTTTGTTGAAATATAGCTTTTACAGTGTTCAGGAATATCTGCAATGTAAAGATTTTTGAGATATAAAAATCGTTATGTACTGTCTATTAATTTATTTATTTCTTGTACTTTTAAAGAGTGACTTAATTGAGTATTCATTAGAATGCGCTTTTAAACTTAATTTTTTTTTAATTCTTAACAGTAATGTTTGTACATTTTGATTATTTACTTTTGTAGTTGTTAAACATAGGATTGAGTAATTTATATACATTTTAACTTAAATATTTGTACTTAGTTTTAAGATAAATGGAATTTCTCTACCTTATTGACAATATTCAATACTTCTGTAGAAGTCTGATGAAAATAAAGGGTTATTATTATTGTTATTATTATTTTGCTTTCCTGTCTTCTTTACGACGACGTACTGGCCACATATAGGTTCGAAGTAGGGTATGTGATATGACTTCGCTTTCGAGCGATTTTTTTGCAAATGGCTTTTTTATCTTACTTATGCACAAGGCGATTTTCTCTATAACTTTGCCATCATTAAAGTCCTGCATTTGGTTTGGCTACCACAGCTTTCTGTCGATTCTCCAACGCACTCGTCGAAGTGACGAGTCACTGGAGGAATCCAAATTTGTTTTATTCGAGAAACCGGCCTTGTCCATTTTTGCTAATTTTTGTCTAATCATTGGATACAGACGCTATGTACCTTTGCCACATTTGTCCGTCTCTCCTTTTCAGTATGTCGCCTCATCAAAATTTTATTTTCATTCTTTCGAATGATATCCACAGCGACTGTGTTTCCAATTTCCCTGTGTTTCGTGAAGCGACAAAAAATTAAAAAATATTTGGCCGATATTAAATAAATAAATTAAAAAAAAATCTTCCTAATTACTTAGAAACTAACAATTCCTTTAGTACAATAAAAAAAGACCTAATCTCTTTCCTGTGTGATCTAGAACCATACTCCATTAGTGAATATTTTAACGTTGGAAGTAGAGCATAGTGTCTTATGTAAATTATTTGTTTATTAATGTTCTATATATACAATTTTCTTCGTTTGTTGACTGTCTTATACAATGTTATATTATTTCTCTGCAATTTTATTCGTATTAAGTGCAATAAATTAATATTATTATTATTATTACTTACCAAGTGGTGCCTATTTACGAGCCCTTGGTTTGCATCCATGTATGCTAGCACTGGCTCCCTCCTGATCTTCGATCAAACTGTGTACCATTCCAGACCTCGGGGACTCAGAAAATGCATTTTATCGCGTCCCTAGTCGTCGATTAGCGAACACGACGGTATATGGAATAGCGAACTTATAGACGGGAAGGCAGCGGTCGTCCTCTGACCGAGCGATCTTGTTCTTTACAGGTAGGGCCAGGGCCTTTTTGTGCCCCAGGCCGTTGTCGTGTCGCATTTCACATTCCACTCTTAAACAGTCTATTTGCTGCTTTCCTAGCTTCCAGTTTAGTGCGTGGAATAAGCAGCAAATTGCATGAAAATATTTCACTCCTGGATAACAGCGACAAAATTTAGGGGTGAGTTGTAGACATATTTTGGTTCATAAATCCGTCGGGAGACATTCTCAGAAGTGATTAAGTTAGTCGTAATGTCATCAAAATTGCCGCCGTACTAATTTCTTTAGGTTCAAATATCTCAAGAACTAATCTGCTGATTTGAATGGGCAAGGTCTCATTTTAAAGATAATTAAATATTCTACGAAAAAGGTAATACGCAATTATTTCTTAAAGACAATAGTTTTTATTTTATTAATAGAGAAGTCAGAGGTTTTGTGCGCTCAGTAAGAATCATCGCAACTCTGTTGTTATAAATCTAATTTTACAACTATGTATTCGATACACTACACAACTACACTACACACTAATTGTTTCCTTCTTTGTTCCAGATTTAATTTAGAGATATACTCTTTACAAATACGAAAACGAAGATTATATTGCATTTAATCGGCATATTTCTAAAAGAGTAAATATTGCTTGCAGACAAAAAACTTTCTTATCATTGCGTTAGTGAACGAATTCTGAACAACTTTCAAAATATCCGTCTGTCTGTCCGTCCGTCCGTCACGTTTATTGTAATCGCGATAACTTAATAAAGAAAAGTTCGATTGTAGTGAATTTGGAGAGTAAGTTAGTGTTAGCTAGGTGAAGAACCCTTTTATTTTTGAAGAAAATCAATCATTAAATAAGAAAGTTATTAATCATTTAAAAAAATTATTTTCGTAATTTTTGTCGCTTGTACTTAAATAGAAATTTTATGAAATGTTATTTCCTCTCATTATTTTTTTCTTTGTTTATATATTTTACTAATATATATTTCAGAATAATATATCTAATCTTTGAAATATGATTCTCGAATGATATATGTACTACAGGCATTTAGTTTTTGTATTAATGTATGATGGTCCAGTGGCTGAAGTTATGTCTGGCAATCCAACTCCTTACACCCATTGTCGTTCAAACTAAATCAAACCAAACCAAACTAAACCAGACCAGACCAGACCAGACCAAACTAGACCTGCTCCTGCCCAACCCTACTAATGCGCGCAGCGCCGAGCCGAGGTTGTCTGGTTGGCTTCGAGCCAGATTCCAGTGAGGAACATGTTAAATATTTAATTTATAATAAAGTATTGTTCGATTCTATTCTTGCAATCCAAGGGTAATATGTTCCAGAGGTTAGATGTATCTTTTTAACTGGTTTTTATATATATATATATTTTTTTTATACGAGTGTTTCACCAACAAAGGTGGTATCACAAAATTTAGAATGTCCAAAAACTAAAATTATTTACAGGAAAACTGCCAAGAGTATCCTATAGGATGTGTAACAATTTATATAAAAAGTTCAGTAAATCGGCGAAGAGTATGTTTTTAGCCATGGATTTAGTAACAATACAAAGTCACGAAAAACAAGTATACTTCACAACCAATGTGAAAACAGCAGCCAAAGATAGCAGCTAATTTACACGATCATGCACGAGCGATACCATCGATATATAAAATACGAACCTAAACAAAATTTAAATTAATACAGACCATCAAGAAATCCATGGGTATTCCCTCATTAATATAGAGCGTCAGGGCCGTAGCCAAGGGGGAGGGTATGGGGGTACTCCCCCCAACTTTGTCAGACTTGGCAAAAGTTGGAAATTTGAGACATAAGTTGGCAAGGCAAGGAACGATTTCTTAGATTCTGGCAACGCATGTACAAGGATATAAAACGAACCCTCATTATAAATAAAATTAATAACTTCTAAACCGCATGTAGATGGGACTTGCCAACTACTCACAAAAATATTCCTTATTAATACTAATATGCTGCTGTGAAAATAATTTCTCGCAACGTATGAACAAGGGTATAAAACGAACCCCTAATGTAAATAAAATTAATAATTTCTAAACCGCATGTAGATGGTACTTGCCAACTACTCAGAAAAATACTCTTTATTAATACTAATATACTGCTGTGAAAATAATTTCTCGCAACGCACGCACAAGGGTGTAAAACGAACCCTTAATGTAAATAAAATTAATAACTACTAAACCGCATGTAGATGGGACTTGTCAACTACTAAAAAAAATACCGCTTATTAATACTAATATGTTGCTGTGAAAATAATTTCTCGCAACGCATGAACAATGGTATAAACGAACTCCTAATGTAAATAAAATTAATAATTTCTAAACTGCATGTAGATGGGACTTGCCAACTACTCAGAAAAATACTGTTAATTAATACTAATATATCTCTGGGAAAATGATTTCTTGCAACGCATGCACAAGGGTATAAAACGAAACCCTAATGTAAATAAAATTAATAACTTCTAAACCGCATGCAGATGGAAGTTGCCAGCTATTCAGAAAAATACTGTTTGTTAATACTAATATATCGCTGTGCAAATAATTTCTTGCAACGCATGCACAAGGGTATAAAATGAACCCCCAATGTAAATAAAATTAATAACTTCTAAACCGCATGTAGATGGGACTTGCCAACTACTCAGAAAAATACTGTTAATTAATACTAATATATCTGTGGGAAAATGATTTCTTGCAACGCATGCACAAGGGTGCGCTTGCGTTGCAAGAAATTATTTTCACAGCGATATATTAGTATTAATTAACAGTATTTTTCTGAGTAGTTGGCAAGTCCCATCTACATGGGGTTTAGAAGTTATTAATTTTATTAACATTAGGGGTTCGTTTTATACCCTTGTATATGTGTTGCAAGAAATTGTTTTCACAGCGATATATTAGTATTAATTAACAGCATTTTTTTGAGTAGTTGGCAAGTCCCATCTACATGCGGTTTAGAAGTTATTAATTTTATTTACATTGGGGGTTCGTTTTATACCCTTGTGCATGAAATCATTTTCCCAGCGATATATTAGTATTAATTAACAGTATTTTTCTGAGTAGCTGGCAAGTCCCATCTACATGCGTTTTAGAAGTTATTAATTTTATTTACATTAGGGGTTCGTTTTATACCCTTGTGCGTTCGTTGCAAGAAGTTATTTTCACAGCGATATATTAGTACTAATTAACAGTATTTTTCTGTCCCATCTACATGCGTTTTAGAAGTTATTAATTTTATTTACATTAAGGGTTCGTTTTATACCCTTGTGCATGCGTTGCGAGAATCTAAAAAATCATTCCTTGCCTTGCCAACTTATGTCTCAAATTTCCAACTTTTGCCAAACTTTTGCCAAGTCTGACAAAGTTGGCTACGGCCCTGACGCTCTATATTAATGAGGGATTCCCATAGATTTCTTGATGGTCTGTATTAATTTAAATTTTCTTTAGGTTCGTATTTTATATATCGATGGTATCGCTCGTGCATGATCGTGTAAATTAGCTGCAATCTTTGGCTGCTGTTTTCTCATTGGTTACTTCACATACAAGGACAGAGTAATTTCATCAGGTGACGCAGAGAGCGTAGCCTCCATGTCACCTTCATCGCTCGAGGAAGCAGATGCACGTCTTCTTTTGCACACCCTGGATGCAGCGAGGAACGGTCACACCAAAGTAATCATTAAGATAATTGATTCAGATATCATTGTTATAGCACCGTTTGCATTTCCACGTATTGCAGAAGTCAAGAACTTTAGGTTGAGTACGGAACTGGGAAGAATTTGCAGTATCTTCCCATTCATGAATTATATTCTAATCTTCCACGTGGTGTACCAGATCTGATTTCATTTTTCCACGCATTCACAGAATGCGATACAGTTTCATTGTTTTCTGGTACTGGCAAGAGGATGTCATTTTGTGATGTTGATTCGGCTTTTCAGGAATATTCTAGCCTATTAACAACAGTACCAACACCAGATAGCCCAAATTTTTCTGTACTCGAGCGTTTCGTTGTATTTATATATCATACTATTCTAGTACAACAGATACAGTTAACCAGACGTGTAGGTTACTTTTTGCCCAAAGAAGTAGAAATATTGAAAATATTGCTGATACACTATTGCATCACTTGAAATAGGCTATTTTTCAATGTAACATTCGGAGAAATTGCCTGAGTAGTTAACCTCAGGAACATGATCCTTGCCAGTGGGGACGGAAAAAAGTTGATTTAATATACAAACTTTTATGGACAACACTTCCGGATGTGAGCAAACACTGTCAAGAATTAGTGCCATGTAAGTGCAAGGAACGGTGTACAAGGGGTCGTTGCATTAAAAGTTTTCTCAGATGTACTCTTTTGTGCGCCTGTGAAGGCCATTGTTCACGAATAGATATCGACTGAATACCCTAAGTTATTTTGTTTTGGTTACAGCATATCTACAGTTCTTTTTAAATTTTGTAAAAAATTAACAAAAAGTTAAATATTTTGTATTAATCTGCAAATAAAATTAAAATTAATGTTTTTACGTAATAACTGCTTATTACCTTTTTTTTGTAGAATGTTCCTTTATCTTTAAAATGAGACTTTATGCATCCGAATCCGTTGATTAGTTATTGATATATTTGAACCTACAGAAATTAGTACGGCAGCCATTTTGATGACGTCATCATAGCTGACTTAGTCACTTCTGAGAGTGCCTCCTAACGGATTTACAAAGCAATACATTTCTCTAAATTTTAGTGCTGGTATCCGAAAGTTAAATATTATTACGTTTATTCCACCCACTAGTTCCACTTCAACACGCAATGAAGTGAAAGGATGGTCTCCATCTCAGCCGCTGGACTGGTCCTGATTGCTTCTGTTAACCTAAGTAAGCTAGCCTTTGAATTTGGCATAGACGAGTGCCGCGTATGTTATGAGGGTTTTCACCATGACGGTGTACGTCCAGAGAGTAGTCTTTGGAGTTAAGCTCCATTTAAGACCGAAGATACGCTTGTATATCGATAGAAATGCAGAATCTTTCCTCGCTTGAGCTTCCACGTGGTCTTTTCATGACAGTGTGTGGTCTAGAGTTACCCCCAGATACCTCACTGTACGGGAGACAGAAACACGTGCCCATAAGATAGGGAAGATGAAAATCGCTATTTTTTTTTCCTTTAAGTGAACATCATAAGCTCTGTTTTGCCAGGTTTGACAGAGAGCCCGTGTCTGTTACACCATCACTGAACTATGTTAAGAGCCCTTTGCACGACTCCTGCAATAGCCACTTAACATGTTATCCAGATCATCTGCATATGCTTGCGCATAAAAGCCTGCTTGTTAAAATTCGGCCAGTAGCCCCTCGAGCATGAGATTTTACAGCAGTGGGGATAGTCCCCTACCATATGGACATCCTCGATCCGCCTTGGCCCTAACCGTTCTGTTGCGAAACGTGATTTCAATGTTGCGAGTGCTAAGCCTGTGGCACATCTAGCTTTGCCTCTGAAATGCATAGAAGGTGAGCAGAGAGCGAAAGGAAAATGTTTAGGCAGTTGAAATTTGTATTTCACATGGTACGTGGCGGTTCAAGCTAAAGAACAGTCTGTTAAACTACGCTGGATTATAATTACATAGAAGGAGTGAAGATATTTCACAAGACAAGAAGCCTGTTACAAATTCAGTTTAGTGTATTTAAAATAATATAACTATTTCAGACAGCGATGTGGACACCGCGAAGAAAGATTCAGAAATGAGCTCCCTCTGGTGAGCGGAGCCTTCTCACTCATGATTGGTAGAGTATAAGGTGGTCTAATAACTCGCGATCTCCACCAAAAAATGTCATTAGCCAATGAACATCTGGTGTGAAATCACACCAGATGCAGAGGCTTATTCAAAATATTGTAAGAATTTGTAATGTTAATTAAGCAAAGTACTCGTAACTGAAATGGGCTTACAATGACCCGCTTTTGAGGTCGGGGGTAATTATCTTCGCATTTTGAGTCACTGTTCTGCATGCTGGTAATGAGGATAAGTTGTAGAATGTAACGCTACAGATCATAGTATACGACAGACCATATTTCGGGCCAGTACGGACGATTCTTCTAGAGTGAAATAACTGCGCCGTTAATGCGCGTTCGAAGAACAAGTCTGACTTTTCACCCCCACACTGACTTCTTCACCTACAAGCTCTATATTAAGGAGCCTCATACTCTACAAAGCTTGCTTCTCACTAGCGTCTAACCCCTGCAAATTACTACTTGTGCCCGGCATGTGCAAATTCAACCGCTTGCCAGCAGCACGTCGAACAGCTGTTTTCTAACACTTGCGGGTATATCACAAAAAGTTAATTCAGGAATGTAGCAGCGGTAGCAAAAAAAAAAGTTTGATAAGAGATGTAATTAATAAATATGTTAAGAAAATTTATTTGAGATGAACTGCAGAAATTGTAACATTGTTGAAACTGATTATTTTTTTAAAATAAATTTTTAAACTTATTTACCAATATCTGTCAGCATTACTATTTAAAGAAACAAAGTTAATGGCTCCCTCAAGTTTGTATATGTTAGCAGCTTTATACTTTATAAAAAATAATGTCCAATTAAAGAACTTAATATGCCACGGATATAGCAAAAAATCAAATAGAAATAATGAAATATGTATCCCGAAAGCTAACAAGACTGCATATTTAAGATTTGTTATTTAGGAATTAAATTATTTAATTACCTACCAATTACACAACAAAAATTAAAAAAAAAGATAAAGCAATTTGTTATAATAAGTAATGATTGATTACTTGAAAACCTTAATTAATTACAATATCACAACTGAAATTGTAAGTTTTTGTTGGAGCGTTTGCACAATTTTTTAGTGGAGCTAATTGATCAAAACTTGATCAATGGGGAACTTACCCACTTTTTTAAATTTCACTAAAATGTGTGTTTATGTATAAAAACACGCCACACCGAATATCAGCTCTTAAATCGCAGTACTAACTTTGTAATAAATAATTAAAGTTGAGAATGTTGAGATTCTCACGAAAAGCACTGTGACGTCAGTTCGAGAAACTAGTCTCGCGTGGTGTCCCACAGATGGCGTACTTTAGCCGAGCAGTATACGTCTTCACAGCAATTAATAGACTGGGCGGCGGTTGGCTTTGAGACGTCCGCATATGCGGTCATAAGTCTTTTGTTTTTTATGTTAGGGAAAAAAGTGTCGGAAAGCTCAATTAATCCTCATTACATAAGCTGTCTACAAATTTTTCGAAAAAAACGATAATTATCGAGATGTTCGAGGAAATGTAGGAAATTACACGTTTTTCCTATAGAGTGTATGTAAATCTCAAAAAAAATAATTTTTCTCAGAAACATTTGTTTCGAAGGGCCAAAATGAACGGAGCGTCAAAGTAGTACATGATATTAAGTGAACATCGTATATGAGATCGATTTTAGTTAATTACCGATTAATTACGGTGACAATATGGAGAAATTTTACCGAAAAAAAAGTCCCAAATCCCGCCCCCTCTAATTCCTTCATTTTTGTCGGAATCCAAAAAATAAAAAAGAATTTTAGCAAATTTCATTTTATTTAAATTAGCTAGAGTAGTCTTTTGGCGTAGGAGCCAAGATTAAAAAGTTGCTAACTGTAGAAGCTCAAAATTTGCGATTTTTTGCTGTACATGGCCAAAATTCCAGTAGTTATCTCCGAAACAAAAAAAATCAATATTCTGATGGTAGCAAAAGATTCATAGTGGAAAATACTCGTTTGACCTTATTTTTTATTTCAAGCCAACTCCCACCGTTTGGCATATATCTGCGAAAAATAGCAAAAAACAGCTTACATTTCGGAGCCGAAAAAATTGCAAAAACATGCAATCTTGACACGTTCATATTTTTCGAAAAACACCATTGGGACGGCCGTACGATGTCGCGACGTAAAGAGGAAGTCTTCCAGATAAACCTGATCGTAAATTGCACGACGAAATTCGAAAATTCGGCTCGGCACGAACGAACCAAAAGTAGCATTTTGTGACATTTCAGAATATTGAAAATGTTTTTCCAACGAATACGTTTAAATTTTAGGTTAGGTTGTATTCACTGCTAGTTGTTTCTGACAAATGCGCATGCGTATGCGGAATTATCAAAATCAAAGCAGAATCGGTGTCGCTTGACCCCGTCATCTGACTTTCTCCATGTGACGTCACGTTTCAGGAGTGGATAAAATCCGGCAGATTTTAATCGCTTATATTTCTGGAAGAGATTTTTTTTTTAATTTTTTGTTGTCTATGGGGTTTTTAATTATGTTAGTTTACAATTTTGAGTATTTTAAATCAATTTTATTTTCTGGGCAAGTCCCTATTAGATTTCATATCCATAAAATTTCTTTACGTGTTTTCGTAAATCATATAAATGTTTAAAAACAGCTTTGCACTCGCTATACTTTGTTTGTATTTGACGTGCTGCTGTCAAGCGGTAGAATTTGCGCACGCCGGGCACAAGAAGTAATTTGCAGGGGCTAGACGCTAGTAGCCTTCTCCACTGCGCATTCGAATTTCACTAGTGTATGTTTCTGTAAACAATACAAGGGACTGCGATCTAACGGCTTATTATGTTATCTACCTTGTCACTGCCTTAGATAGATTTGAGTATTTCTATCCGTAAATTTAAAGTTAAAAATAGGAAATTTTTGAATCACACTATTTGGACGTGGCCAACTGCAAATTCCTGTGCTACTGAGACTAAGTACACAGCCAATATTTTTTTCTTGTTTATATTCACAGTAGGAAACACGCGACTACAACTTCCACTCGTTTCATTATAATCTTTAAAAAAAATAACGTTTTAAAGCAAAATTGGTATCTCATCTATCGTAAAATTCATTCAAACCGCAGTGGAGACGCACTGTATAACGAGGTTTAGATATCTTATACCTTTCGTATTATTATGGGTTTAATCAGAAACCTTAGTAATATTTGGCTCCAAAATTATACTAAAAGACAGTTTATATAGAATACGGTGGTTTACATGGCTCTGATCACCCTATATAAGGGATATAGCCTAATTACAATAGGCAATGCCCGACTGCAACCTTCACTTGTTTTGTAATAGTCTTATTAAAAATACCTTAATGATGTTTTAATGTGAAATTAATAGATCACCTAATTTACGTAAAGTTCATTCAAATCTGAGAGATACACACTATATTGCAGTTTGGATCTCTTACAGCCCTCGTATTTTTTATGTCTACCCAAAGTTTTTAGCAACACTGATCTAGAATTATAACAAAATAGTCTATATAAAAGGCAATTGTTTACACTTTTCTGACGGATTTAGATCAATTTCAATAGGGAGTATTCCACCATACTATTTAGTATATTCTAAAAAAGTAAAAAAGTAAAAATTTTAAATGTAACAGAAGTTATTGTGTTTGCTAGAAACGGTCTAGACACATACGTACAGGGTGGACAAAATTAGAAGGGATTTGAGGTTTTCTCTAAAACTATGGCACATGGACAAAAACCAATAAAGGTGTCCTAAGCTCGATTTTCTATCTTTTTCGACTACAGAGCTACAGAGCATTTTTGGAAAACTGTCATTTTTGGATGACCTCTGTATCTCAATTACAAAGTGTCGAATCGAAAATCGAGTAACACATTCGGCACTTTCTTGAGTAGAATCCATTGCTGATAAGTAAAAAATTATACATGCCTCAGTTTTCGAGAATACACATAAGTTGCGCTTTTTTAAATAGTAAATTATTTCATTATTCAATCACAGCTTAAATTAGCTATCCAACGACATGTCATATATCATATTTATTTCCAGAGAAAGTTAATTTTAGAAAAATGTAATATATTTTTAAATATCTAGAAAAGAGACAACAGCCAGACATAAAAACACTGAAAAGGCTACAACAAAATTTAAAAGAGTTTGGATCATTTGTAAAACCTCCAGCAAAAATATATAATAAAGCAGGTAGAGAAGCTGTAGAAAATATTATTTTAGAAACTGTAAGAGAAAATCCTAATATATCGTCTCGCAAAATACAGGAAAGTTTAGGAATCCCAAAAACAACTGCGTGGCGTTGCTTAAATGAAAATAAATTCAAACCCAACAAAATTAGGATTAGTCACCATCTATACCCAAACAACTTTCAAGGGCGTCTCGATGTGTTGCGTTGCTAAAAAAAATAATAAATTCAAAACCTACAAAATTAGGATTAATCATCATTTATACCCAAACGACACGACGTCTCGATTTTTTCCAGTAGCTTTTGCGTCAGTGCAATGAAGTGCCAGCATATGAAGGAACAATTATATGGACAGACGAGGCCCATATAAGCAATGCCGGAAGTTTTAATCGGCATAATAACCACTATTGGAAATGAAAATCCGCACGTAACCGCTACAGTTAATCATCAAGGACGATTTGGATTTGGTGTTTGGTGCGGTTTTATTGGATACCAAAAATAGGTCCTCATTTTTTTCACGGTAATTTGAATACCGAAAATTTTATTAACATTCTACGACAAGAAATAGAACCCTTTGTAGACAATATGCCTGTGAGACAATTTCAAAGATTAATTTACCAACACGATGGCGCCCCAGGCCATACGTCAAATGAAACACGAAATTATTTAAATGCTTAATTTGGGGAGGATAGGTATCTATCTATATATCACCCAGGACTAGTTTATCAATGTCTAGTTAGCTAAGTTAACTAAATTGATAACTAAAAATTAATTTAACTAACTGGACATTAATAAACAACAAAATAGTTTAGATATTGTTTAATTACTTCCATATCCAGTGGAAGTATAGTAACGACAAAAAACTTTTTAAAAATTTTTATTGTTCAAATAGGCTTAGAATGTCATGAGATTTTAAGTTTGAGCGAAAAAAAATTTCTGTCTGTCTGTCTGTCTGGCGGTCTGTAACTTTTTTTTGTGCACACGTTTACTCCGGAACCGTTTGAGATATTGACTTGAAATTTGGTACACATATGTACTTTAACGAGATTTAGAACTAGATTATATTTTCATCTTGTTCCGTCGAAGGGTTGGGGGGTAAATTGAGGTAAATTTGGATTTGGGGTAAATAGGTAAATCAAGCAGGTAAGAGTTCATAAAATTGGTATTTAGTATATACAAGAGAAGCTAAGGTCTCAAAAAAAATGTTGGCATTAGCCACCCCCGTTACCACCCCCACCCCATTATTAAAGGGGATGAAAAAAAGTTGTGATTTAATGTGTGTACAAGAACCAGAAATCTCAAAATATTTTTTTACTTTATCCACCCCCACTACCGCCCCTATCACCACCCCCACCCCACTACCGATGTGGGGTATCGTTTTATGGGTTTTTAGAGTAGAGGATTTCAAATATTATATTACTAAAGTTCCATAAAACAATTATTTCCACATACAAAATTTTTTCGTTGCGAGTGACTTGGATAGAAAATCTGGATGTGGAAGTAGTGATTCCTTGGGCAGAGGTTTTTTTAGGAAATAGTGGTCCTATTCTGTGGCCAGCTTGATCCCCCGATATAACTCCTGCCGACTTTTGGCTTTTGGGTTATTTAAAAAATATTATATATAGAGAATGTTCTAATAACATAGAAGAATTGGAAAACAAAACATTAGCTGCGTTTCGTACAATAACTCCTGCCATGATTGGAAATAAAACAAATGCTGTAAAAATATATAGATGTCAATGGAAGGCACTTCGAACATTTATTGTAGTTTGGTTTTTCATATTTTTGGAAAAATTATAAGAAGTGTTGCTGTTACTTCCACATCCAGTGGAAGTATAGTAACGCAAAAAATTCTTAAAAATTTTTATTGTTCAAATAGGCTTAGAATGTCATGAAACGTCGAGATTTTAAGTTTGAGCAAAAATAAAATTCTGTCTATCGTTCTGTCGTTCTGTCGGTCGGTCTGTCTGTAACTTTTTTTTATGCACACGATAACTCTGGAACCGTTTAAGATATTGACTTCTGACTATTGAGATCTGGAACTAGATTATATTCCGATGCAGGGTTGGGGCTAAATGGGGGTAAATAGGTAAATTAAGTAAGTAAGAATCCAGAAAATTGGTATTCTATTGCTATCGATGTGACATATCGTTTTGTGGGTTTTTGGGGTAGGCGATTTCAAATATTGTATTATTAGAGTTCCATGAACAATTATTTCCACATACAAATATTTCTTCATTGTGAGAGACTTGGATATAGAAAATCTGGATGTGGAAGTAGTGATTCCTTGGGCAGCGGTTTTGTTAATAGTTTTCCATGGCCTCCTCACAGATATATTAAATTTTTCGAAAATTAACTACTTTTTCTAGAGATAAATATGATATATGATATAGCTAATTTAAGTTGTGATCTAATAATGAAATAATTTACAGGGTGTTCTATTTAAAAAAACACAAGTTATGTCTATATCTTGAAAACTGAGGCATGTATAATTTTCTTCTAATCAGCAGCGGATTCTACTCAAAAAAGTACCTTAAGAATGAGTGACTCGATTTTCGATTCAACACTTGGTAATTGAGATGTGTTTGTTCCCAGCAGCAATAACCACATGGTATAGGATTACACAGGGTCGCTGATATGTATGGAAACGGTCGATTAGCTCGTAAAGTAATATAGCTAGCGAAAAATGTTAAGACACAAAAGTTTCAGGATTCTTTAAAATCTAATAAAATAAGAAAAATTAAGTATACAGGATCAGTCAAAAAGTCATGACAAAACCAAGTTGCATTTTCTTTAATGGAAAACCCTATACATTATTCCATATTTCAATTCTTCTCGAAATTCTAAACAAAATTCATATAGATATCCAAAAACTTTGTAGCTCGGTAGCCGAAAAAGATAGACGATCGCGGTTAACGCCATTGTTTGTTTCTCGAAAATCAAGCTCAGGACACTTATATTGGTTTTTGGGCCATAATTTTAGGGAAAACCTCAAATCCCATCTAATTTAGTCCACCCCCTACAATACAAACATATACAGACATGTTTTATACTCGGCGTATCATGAAACACATTTCTAGAAATTGATCGTCTAGTCATAGTATACCTATTTATTAAATCAAACAGGTATTATAATACAAAACGCAACTGAAATTGTGGACAGCTGTTATATTTCATTTTTATAGGTGCTTTGTTATTCAGTAGAGACTACGTGAAGTAGGCATACTTGATAACTGTAATATATGATGGCTTCGAACAATAGTTACCTAAGTGTGAAACCCAGTCTAATTATGCTCTTTATGTAACATCTGTTACAATCACTGATCTTCTCTTTTTACACGAAGCAGAAGTTGTGTATGAAGTATTACACCTCCAAAGAAAGTGTTTTTCCTTTCACTTCATTTCAAGTATTCACAATAACCCTTTGACACAGAGATCATCACTTTCACGGCCTTGCAGGCGTAAATCGCAAATGCAGTGTTAGCTCCGACTCTCAGTTACATTGCATCTATTATTGTAGATGAGCAGCATTACCTGTGATACAACTTTAATGAATTATGTTAATTGAATTAAATATAGAAAGTTGTGCGGAATTTATAATAAGAAAGCAAATAATGGGATGTGTTATGTACAAAATTTCTTGTTATTTCGTATATGCCATAAAATTTAATTTAAACTCTATGCTACATCTATACACAATAATTTTTTTTCCCAACGATTATTATGTGTATATATTAATCGTTGGACAGAAAAGTGAATTATCTTTACTGATTTTGATTTGATTTATTAGCTTACATCAAGCATTGCTGCCACTTCCACAAACACACCACCGCTCCGCACCAGCTACGTCTACGCTGGGTTGAACTGAGGTCAAGTTTGTTGCCAGCAGCAATAACCACATAGCGCATGGTATAGGATTACACAGGGTCGCTGATATGTATGGAAACGATCAATTATCTCGTAAAGTATGATAGCTAGCGAAAAATGTTAAGACACAATAGTTTTAGGGTTTTTTAAAATCTGATAGGTACAATAAAAACATTAAGTTTCATGGAACACCCTATACATTATTCTATATTTCGATTCTTCTCGAAATTCTAAACAAAATTCAGATAGCACATCATATACCTAACCCTAACCGTTTTTGGGATCAAATTTTGAAAATCATTTTCTTATAAATTATACAAAAGTATTTTAGTCTATTAAGTTTATAGTCCATCAAGTTACCTTTGAAAGTTTCTAGCTCCATAACAACGCCGCGTCGTTCTTTTGTCTAACAGTAATGATCTTGACAACACAATGGCAATAATACATTTAGTGTGAATAGTTTTCGCTCAAAAATGGCACGTTTTAGTAAAACCGAGCGTATTGAAATTTTAAGTATTATAGGATATGGTGAAGAAGTGAATATTTTTTATGAATTGCATCCCGTTCGGGAACCTCTTTCTAAATCAACCATTTCAAAAACATTGCAGCGTTTTCATGAAACTGGAGGTGTTAAAGATCGACCAAAAAGTGGAAGATCTGTAAGCGTTACAAATGAAGAAAATTCTTTGGATGTCATGTTAGATGTGGTGGATAATCCAATAAATTCGAAACAATAAAGGGCTTTAAATCATAACATGAGTCGATATTCCATTCAAAAAATTTGCAAACGGGAAAAATGCCATCCATATAAAATTCATTTTTTACAAGAATTGAGTGAAGACAATTTTGATTGTAGAATCGAGTTATTATGGATAAATTTAACGAAAATGTCAACTTTGTCAACCACATGTTGTTTTCTGACGATTCTACATTTCGTTTAAACGGGCACGTAAACTGACACAACTGTAGGTATCGGTCAGACCAAAATCCACATTGGATGAAGGAAGTTCACACTCAACGACCACAAAAAATAAATGTTTGGTGTGGAATTATTGGTGGACACGTCATAGGACCCTATTTTATAAACGGAAAGGACACCGCACGTTTTATAGGTAAATTGGTGACCTGTCAAATTTGATGAATTTTTGATATGTTGTAGTTCGACTAATTCTGAACAATAAGTTCCTCTGGCAAAACTTCAAATTATGGACAGTTTCTCCGACAGATGACTCCAAAGACTGGACCTACCCTCGATACTGTACCACGATTTCTCAAAACTACTGAAATGATAACTGTTGGAAATAAATAACCAGACTACTTACCATTATTTGATCTTAGATTGATGTGCCTGAACTTCCGGTTTTGCCAGAAGTGACGTCAAATCACGTTTTTTCGAATGCACAACATCCGTTTTACTTTATTTTAATAATCATATATATAAGAAGCTTTATTATAATTCACTATCTCAGTAAATAAGTAAGTACGTGCATTGACTGATCGGACTGATTTTAGCTTTATACCGGGGGTGCATCATAATCTTGGTATAAAACAAAGTTAATTTTATTTTTCAAGATATAAAATTGCAGTTGTGTCTAGTCAATAAAAACTAATTATTTGTGAAACCTTTAAATAGAACAGGCTGTTTTTGTTAATTTATAATACATTAAACCTTATTATTTTTAGCAAAAATTGCATAGCTGATTATTTTCATTTTTTTTTAATATTTACTTATTTTAATCATTCATTAATAGAGATCAAACCAAAAGAAAACTTTATTTTAACTTAATTAAACCTTATTCATACAGAAAATAAATCCTACGTGTGGCATGTTATGTTTTATATTAAGAATGACTTACTTTGAAACTTAGAAAAGCAATCGGAACGCATATACTTATGCATATCTAGTTCCTTTACTATTTGTCATTTTTTTATTTGTATCATATTAAGTCTCAATTATACCACCATTTTTTCTTATTATTGATTTGCTTGCTGGTTTTGATTGAACTGATTGATTGTTATATTCAGCGATGGCATTTAGAAGTAGTACCTATATTATGTTTTTTTGTGAATTTGCCGGATTACCACAACAAACGGTATGTCTCAATGAATTAAACGAAGAAAAAATAATATTGCCGTAAGGCGCAGAAACGATGTGCATTTTACCTTTTGGAAATTAAATGAAACTAATCAGCTATTAGTCCAGTCAATGAATGGTTTCTAGAGAGAAATGCTAAGATCACAATTTTTGACTAGAGGGCTGTGTTTGGACTATTTAGGAGGTAAACCTACCGAAAGTCCCCGAACGTAGGAGGTGGGGGGGTGCAGGGGGACACGAAGAAGGTCCTGGTTTTTGGTTTTTCGCTCATATCTCGAAATCAAGAACTGGCTATATGCAAAATTAAAGCTGACTAAATTTTCTACAACAATGTTTCTATTATTTTTTTTTTTCGTATCTGCTGGGGTTCAGTAATGAATTGTATATCTTTTAACTGTATTCTAACTTTATTATAAATTTATTATAAATTGAAAATAAATTTTAATAATCATCGTAGAAACAAATTTCTTGTACAGATATTCGTTGCACAACAGACTGAACTGAAATATCGAATAAAAAATGTCTTTGCGTCTGTAAGTGTGTGTGTGTGCGTGTATATCTATGTGTGCGTGTATACCGCTTCTTGTAAACACGATAACTTTGGTTAGACTTAAAATATTTGATTACAATTTGGAACATATGTAAAACAGCATATTACCATAATCACTATTGAAATTGGACCATATCTGTAATACATGGTGATAACCAGAGGCCTACAATTCTCACTTCATAATAATGTTATTAAAAATACCATGTTCCATATTTTAGGATAACACTGATATATCATCTAATTTAAATAAAGTTAGTTTGCTTAACATACACCCGGTGTATTGCGGTTTAGAAATCTTATACATCTTCTTATTTTTGTATGCTTAGTAATATTTTGCTCTGAAATTAAAATAAAACGTATTTTACATATGAGAGTCTGTAGGCTTCTGGTTATCACCATGTATTACAGATATGGCCCAATTTCAATAGGGATTAAGGTAATATGCTGTTTTACATACGTTCCAAATTGAAATCAAATATTTTAAGTCTAACAGAAGTTATCGTTTTTACAAGAAACGGAATACACGCACACATAGATATATACGCACACACACACACTTACAGATGCAAAGACATTTTTTATTCGATATTTCAGTTCGGTCTGCTGTGAAACGGACATCTGTAAAGAAATTCTTTTCTACGATGATTATTAAAATTTATTTTCAATTTGTAATAAATTTATAATAAAATTAGAATACAGTCAAAAGATATACAATTAATTACTGAACCATAACAGATACAAAAAAAAATAATAGAAACATTATTGTAGAAAATTTGGTCAGTTTTAATTTTGCATATAGCCACTTTTTTATTAGGGCTAACCGTTTTCAAGATATGAGCAAAAAACCAAAAACCGGGACCTTCTTCATGCCCTGCATCCCGCCCACTTCCTACGTTCGGGGACTTTTGGTATGTTTACCTCCTAAATAGTCCAAACACAGCCCTCAAGTCAAAAATTGTGATCTTGGCATTTCCCTCTAGACCCCCTTATTAACGTTCATTGACTGGGCTATATACAATTTTTGCTAAAAATAATAAGGTTTAATGTATTCCAAATAAACAAAAACCACCTATTCTACTTAAAGGTGTCACAAATAATTAGTTTTCATTGACTACACACAACTGCAATTTTATATCTTGAAAAATAAAATCAACTTTGTTTTGTATCAAGATTAGGATATACCCGGTATCACGCTAGCAAGTAAAACGGGTGTTGCGTATTCGAAAAAACGTAATTTGACGTCACTTCCTGTAAAACCGGAAGTTCAGGCACATCAATCTAAGACCAAATAATGGTAAATAGTCTGGTTATTCATTTCCAGCAACTATCGTTAGTAGTTTCGAGAAATCCTGGTACAGTATCAGGTACAGTATCGGAGCCATCTGTCAGAGAAACTGTCCATAAGTTTTGCCAGAGGCCAGAATCAGTCGAACTCCAACATAACAAAAATTTATCAAATTTGACAGTCCACCAATTTACCTATAAAACGTGCGGTGACCTTTGACCTCTGAACGATATTTATTACTTTTGGAAGAGCATATTATTCCAGAGTTTAGACGATTATTTCCGAATAATAACAATCCCAATTTACTGGCAGAACAAATATGGTTTCAACAAGATGGGGCTCCTTCACATTTTGGACTTGTGGTAGGGGCATATCTAGAGGAAACTTTTCCTGGTAAATGGATTGAACGCAGGGCCAGCTAGGTCTCTCGATATGACCCCGCTTGACTTTTTTCTGTGGGGTCACATAAAAAAAATCGTCTACAAAAAACGGCCGAAAAATATCGTAGAGTTGCAAGAAAGATAAGGAATGATATTTCCATTATTCCTCCCAACACCCTTTTAGATTCACTACAAAATTTTGTTCAGGGCATTCATTACTGTCAGGAGGTAAATGGTGAATACTTTGAGCACTTTATAAGAATTTCAGAGCAAAGATTTGTTATTTATTGAAACTTGTTTTCTCTCTTTTCTTTCTGGCATAAGTATTGTTTTCATAAAATTTAAAATATCCAGTACATTCATTAAAAAACACATTTTTCGTCTCATGCATTGTTATCAACCCTGAACAATTATGCCTTTTCCATTTTCTGTAAAAAAAATAATTTCAAAATTTATTCATATCCATATCCTCAATCTTGTGTAATTTTCATAATAAATTTATCGGTCATTTCGGCCTATTTCTTTCATAAAGGACCCCGGAACAAAACCCGTGAAAATGTTGATTCGGTGGAATCGGCTGAAATTTTGGTATTTCGTAGTTCAAGTCATGCTGATCAAAAGTTCTTCAGTTTTTGAGATACAGCTTGTCAAAGTTAAGTAATTTGCGTCATTTTAGACATTCAAGAACTGTTTACTCTTAAACTATTAACTTTAGCAAAAAGTTGCAAGGGTTGAAATATTTTTGTTCAAGTCCAGTAAAGCTCAAGAATTTTTTTCAGAATTTTTTTATCAATTTTTAGGTTAGGTAAAATATATATATGTCATATTCCGGCATGCTTCGGTGGGATTGGCTGAAACTTTGCTATTTTGTAGTTAAAGTCATGCTGATCAAAAATTCCCATTGCACTGAGTCTATCCTATGAGTGGTTTTCGCTCCAGGAATGCCTGAAGGTCTTAACAACGAGGTAACGAGTAATCTATATGTACGTGTTTATGAATGGCTTCCAGCGTGTTTGTGTACTGCGTACATGCGTTTGTGTATACGTATGTGCCAGTGTATACAGGGTTCTCTCCGGATATATCGATGATAAACTTTTAGTGCACTTTCTACATGCAAAAATATGTTCGCAAATACCTTGAGCTGCGGCCCTTAGAAAATGGCACCTGAAAATTGATTATTATTTTATATTTCATAAACCTTTTGATTTACAGGGACGCGACTTTATACGCATATTGAACAATAATACAGCTTATTTTTACAATATTTTAAAAAAATATTTTTTACCGTAAATGGGTGATACTGAGGGGGTTGATATTTTGCATTAATTACCTCGTTGTTAAGACCTTCAGGCACTCCTGGAGCGAAAACCACTCATAGGATAGACTCAGTGCAATGGGAATTTTTGATCAGCATGACTTTAACTACAAAATAGCATAGTTTCAGCCAATCCCACCGAAGCATGCCGGAATATGACATATATATATATTACTTAATCCAAAAATTGATAAAAAAAATTCTGAAAAAAATTCCTGAGCTTTATTGGACTAGAACAAAAATATTTCGACTCTTTCAATTTTTTGCTAAAGTTAATAGTTTAGGAGTAAAAAGTTCTTAAATGTCTAAAATGACGCAATTTTGACAAGCTGTATCTCAAAAACTGTCCATAGGATTGGCTCGATGTAATAAGAACTTTTGATCAGCATGACTCGAACTACAAAATACCAATATTTCAGCCGATTTCACCGAATCAACATTTTCATGGGTTTTGTTCCGGGGTCCTTTGAGAGTAGTAAAAAGGTATTTTCAAAATTCGATGTATCGAAAACCGTTAAGTTTAGGTATATGATATGCTATATAAATTTTGTTTAGAATTTCGAGAAAAATTGAAATATAGATTAATATACAGGATGTTCCATTAAAGAAAAAGCAACTTTGTTTCGTCATGACTTTTTGACTGATCCTGTGTACTTTATTTTATATGTATAGTATGTGTCTCTACTGTAATGGATTTTAAAAAACTCTAAAGAATTTGTATCTTAACATTTTTCGCTAGCTATCTTACTTTAGGAGATAATCGACCGTTTGCGTCGTGATTTGAAGAATATGCTCCTCTTTTTGTGTTTTTGCCTCTAGAGCTATTTTTCTTTTGAGTCTACTGCTTCCTTCGTTTCTGAATCCTGCAGCGTACTTCATTGGGTACGTTTCTATCCTTCATTGTTATTGTTTTCCATTTTGTTAATGTTGACGTTTTAGATGGTTCCTTTGTCTGTTTTTTGCAAGCTCTACTCAGACTTCTTCTCTTAGCTTTTGTCGTTGGGGTTTTAATCCCACGTGGTAGTGGCAAGACTGTGTATATTCTCTTGATTAGGTTCGATGGTGCATTATATTCTCGACGACATATAGAATTTCTCTTGTAGCCGTTTTGAGTCTGTCATTTACAGTTCTTCTCCTTTTTAGTTGACTTATCAGATATGTTCCTAGGTACTTTAGTTTGTTCGTAAATCTCGGGGTGTAGCCCCCTAATTCGTATTCTTCATTACTGGCAGGGCTTCACATGCGGCCGAGATATCTTGCTGTTCTTCCATGACGATTAGGAAATCACCGCTATTATAACAGTAATATCGGGATTCTCAATGTTTCTGTGGCTTCCTTAAAATTTGGCATTTTTTATTGTAATTTGTAAGGGAATAATCGAAGGGGTAAGGTGTATCTTTGTTTGACATCAATATTATTCTAGTCTATGTAATGAAGCATTATAAGACGACTATTTTGTAAATATTTCGTGCAAAGACGAGATTACCTCCCGCCCCCGTTTTCGAGGGTGCTGAACACTATAGTGGTGGGAGAAGTTTTTGACCGCCGCAACCCCCTAAAGCGGCAACCGCAACGGGTCTGGGGAGTGATTTGTCGAGGGGTTATACTTGAAATAACACGGAAGGGGTTATAGAGTATGTGGAATCCAGACAGCAGGCCTAGGGGGTTTTCCACCCCTCGGTTTCCCCCCGAGGGTTGGAAAATCATTTTTTTTAAATGATTCAGTTCGCATATCCTCCCGTTTTCGGGGTCGCTGATCACGGGAAAAATATTCATCCTTAGCTCCTCATCCCTCAAACGGGCAGAAACCACCCCTCACTCACCGTTTGAGGAAGGGTTGGAGCTAAAATGAATATTTTTCTTGTGATCAGCGACCCCGAAAATGGGGGGATATGCGTTTGAACCGATTCATTTGAAAGAAAAGACCACCCCTCGGGAGAGTTTAATCAACCCCCTAGGCCTGCTGTCTAGATTCTACTTACTCTATAGCACTCTTCCATGTAATTTCAAGTATAACCCGTCGATAAATCACTCCCCAGACCCGCTTATATATGAAAACATAAAGGACCCATAAAAGGGGGGGCCGTTTCAGGGGGTTGTGGCGGTCAAAAACTTCTCCCACCACTTGCATCATGTTCAGCACCCTCGAAAGCTGGGGGGGAAGGTAATCTTGTGTAATATTTACACTATTTCTGCCTTCATTACAATGAAATAGACTATTCTGTTTAGTTTTCGTCATCTGTTCCAACTTTTGAATTGCAGTGTTTTCATGAAAACTGTCTTTTGTTATCCTGTACATTGCGTAGTTTCTTACCCCTTTGCTGCATAGGGTGTTAATTATGGCTTCGTAACTGATAGTATCAAATGCCTTTTGAATATATATCACGACTATGTGCAGATTTGTTGCTACTCTCTATTTTTCTTCCAAAATCCTTCCGGTGGCGTACATATGGATGCTCATTGATCTGCCTTTGATTAATACTGTCTAGCAGTGTGATGTGTTCGTCTAGTTGTTCGAGCAGGAATTGTTTGTACTTTTATATCCTACGCAGCAGAGTGTTATTATTAGTTTGTAACCATTTATACTTGTTAATGGGCTGATTTTTGAGAGAGGTATTAATCGTAATCCATTCCGTCGGTAGAGATATGATTTCCGTCTATGCTCTGGTGATAATTTCTTCCTTTAATTTAACCAAGGTATGCAAATTTGATGAAGTGCAGCTTTTCAACGTTGAGTAAATATTATTTTAAAACTCGCATGAAAGTGAAAAACAATTCTTCAAAAATTTTTAAAACATATTTTCTTGTGATTTACCTCATATCTTGGCATAAATTACATAAACATCTATGAAGTTCCTGTTATTATTATTTTTAGTTTCCATAGATGCTCGCTTCGCGCATTAGTTCTATTATATTACCTGAATAAATGAAATCATTATATTCATCTACAAATAAGTGCACGTCTGAATTGAAAATGTTTATAGAGTTAGTAACAAGGACAAAACCCTTGGGTATTGTCACTGAATCAATTTGTTTTGAAGTGACTGAGAAGTTGAATACGATAATAAACACGTGCTAAATATATTATTTACTGAACTCAGTTTTCATTATAGTTTAGTCCTGCAATATTATTTATAATATGAAGGTTGTTATCATTAGCAAGCATAATACACTAGGATTTTTATTTTGTTTGTTTATATAAGGTTCATGTATGTCCAATGTAAGGTGGAAATGGGAGATTAGTACACTGACCAAGAATTGGTTTTTCGACTGGTATTCACTATTAAGGCGCAGTTACACGGCGCGTGGTTCGCCGATCCACGAACCTGGTGCTTGGTTCGGCAAACCACGCGCCGTGTAACGGATAGCGAGCCAGATGTGTCACTACGGCGCGTGACCAATGCAGATTTCGTGTGGGGTTGTGGATTGTAGGCTCGTCAAAACTGCATGGATCGACTGATGACTGATCTTCAGGCGCAGTTACCGACAATTAGATGGAAGACGCGAGCCGACGCGAGCAACGTTTCCCGAGTCGCAAGCCATGCCATGTTGCCTATTCAAGGCGTAGTTACACGGCGCGTGGTTCGCCGATCCACGAACCTGGTGCGTGGTTCGGCAAACCACGCGCCGTGTAACGGATAGCGAGCCAGATGTGTCAATACGGCGCGTGACCAATGCAGATTTCGTGTGGGGTTGTGATTAGCGGCTTTGACTCGTCAAACTTTACCGACACCTAGATGGAAGACGCGAGCCGACACGAGCAACGTCTCCCGAGTCGCAAGCCATGCCAAGTTGCCTATGTCACACGGCGCGTGTTTCGTGACTCGCCGAGCCAGGCTCGCCTAATCACGCGCCGTGTAACTGCGCCTTTATATCTTGGTCGCGACAGTGCCCGTTCAAGCCGGACGGAACCGGAAGAACGAGATTAATTTTTCAATAGATTTGGTAACTTTTTAAAACATTATCAATAGATTAGGACCACAATTACCACTGAGTGATCAGCTGCGAAATTTGGTTTACAACTGTATCCATGATCATTAGGCGACCAAATAAACATATAAAGTTAAATATGATATAGCCATTTATAAGCGAAAGCAGCCACCGAGTACCAAAATACAACATAACTATTTCCCTGTGTGATACGGAGGTACTTTAGTGGATGATCAAAATAACCATTTTTAACCGAAATCAAAAACGAGGTTCTCAGTGCGGGTGTATATCTTCCGTGTGCATATTACATAAGTTGTTACAAATAAATCTCCCCTTTATTTGTTCAATAAATTAAAGTACCGTTCTGAGTTACATAATGTCAACATTCGTAACCCACACGTATTATAGCCCGATAGGCAGCGACATAATTTTCTTGCGGATTTTATTTTCAACATTATTTTACTATTTCTGTATCAGAGATAGTGAAAATGGTTGACTGCCAGAGTACGTGCGGGACAAGGCCTCGTTAGGAATATTTCAACTATGTAAAAAAAATAGTGTCGTTGACTGAAACCATTAACGATCAAATTTTCTTTATGAATTATGGACATCATGAAATGCTTGAAAAAATCCTGCCCTCCATCATACCTGTGAGACAAAATGCTTCTGCCAGTTGAACAAATATGTCAAAGAAACGAAGTAATCAGACTTAAATCATTAATGTTGAAATTTCTTATATTAACAGCTTATGGTATAGAATGCAAGAAAAATGTAATCTACCAGTCTTCCAGTGACACAATTTTTTATTACATAGTTGAGACGCTCAGACTCGTCATTCACTAATTAACAGGGCATGTACTCTACGAAAAACAAATTTACAAAGTTAATGAAATGAGTCAACCAAAACTATCGCTAGCTCCCGGATCAGCACACAACAAAAGAAGTCTCAGCAAACGTTCTCTTATCAAAATTGCTGTCTATAAACTCATTTAAACTAAACTTTAAAGAAAATCTGTTAGTTAAAGAAACGATATTATCTATCATTAATTATTTTTTTTACCATATATTATAACATGGCATTTAATATTATAAAATAAATCACTTTCTGCTTGCTTATAGTTACAGTAAAGAAAACCTATTATAGGATTTGACAAACAGCAGAAGAAACAAGCTAAAAACGTACTCTTCGCCGGTTTACTAAACTTTTTATATAATTGTTACACATTCTATAGGATACTCTTCGCAGTTTTTTGTAAATAATGTTAGTTTTAAAAATTATTTATTTTATAGAACAAACTTAGTTGGTGAAAGACTCAGTGCAAAATAAAGAAAAATTCAAAAAAACCATGCCATACCCAATATGGGTTTCGAACCTAGGACCCTTGGATTCCAAGTCAAAAACGTAAGAACCACCTAAAACGTAAAAAAATGTAAAAAATGTTAATTTTTATAAAAATATAAAAATCGAAAAAAAATTCTCAAATTTAAACCATTAATAACATTTTTATTTACTGATCGATTTTGTTAAAAAACATTTTGAAAGTTGTTCAGAATTCGTTCACTAACACAATGATATGAAATTTTTTTCTCTACGAGCGCTATTTACGATTTTAGAAATGTGCCGATCAAATACAATATACTCTTCGTTTTTGCGAAGAGTATAATAATGTATGACAGATTTTCTTTTAATTTTTCATACATTATTTATTCTTTCTGCTGTTTGCGAAATCCTAAAAAAATATTCCTTACGGCATTTAATATTTTTAGTTATTTATATTACTTCTCCCCTCCTAGTTCTTAAATCGTAATATTATGTATGTATGATTCATTTTGTTTCGTTTTAGCACAGTGTGTGTATGTTCATATTCATAAGTACAAATCTACTGGCTAAATTTAAAAGCGGTTTTTCACTTATGTAAAGGATATAAACTAGGAAAGGTTATAATCTATATTATTGCCACCAGGAAGTAGAAGTGTGGGTAAGGAAGAGAAATAAAAAATGTGTTTGTTGTTGTTGGTTTTTAAAAATGACCGTCCATTCACGGCCATTTTTTCAGAATAAAAACAACATCTAGTCAAGTATAATGAAGTGATTTCTTCCGGTGTTACCAAGGTTATCAAATTTGCCTCTTCAGAAGGATTCCAAAGACTGAAGTTGTGTTCTGTTTTTCGTTATATGCCTTGGCGCTGCTTCGCGTCACTGCTCATTCATTGTGCTTCGTTGACCGTGACTGTTGAAGCCACTGGTGTTTGGCAAACCCCATCTCCATGTGTTACTCAGTCGATACCCATCTTTTCTCTGTTTTTAATAATTTCTAGTAATTCCCTAATTATTCTTGGTTAATAGCGCTAATTTCTATCCAATATTTTGATGTTCTCGTAGTCGATTTTATGGTTCTCTTTCTGATGAACATGCCACTGCCGACTTATCTGTGTACCCGAGTCTTGCGTTTCTCTGGTGTTCCTTGAGTCTGCACTGAATACTACGCCCCGTCTGTCCGATATAACTTTTACCACATGAGCACTCCAACTGGTAAACATCCTTGGCTAATCGTCGAGTGATGAGGGATGATTATTTGTGGGAAGCAATTGTTGAATTTTGTTTAACGTTCAGAAACGTACGCCTATTTTATTCTTCAACAAAGTCTTCTTCAACCTATCCGTACCTCGAACCATATAGGGAAAGCACACATAAGTAGTATGTCTTTCCTGTTCTTCTGTCATTCTTCTCTTGCATTCTACTGTTAGTCAAGTATAAATTACTATTTTTTATTGATTGATTGAAAGCGATTTTGATGAAACTAGTTAAATTAATCTTGTTCAGGGGAAAGTTTTAGGCATACCCATATCAGTTGTTCTCAACATTTTGCCACTAAAAAGGTTGACATATATTTTTTAACGAGCCGCCTCGAAACACAAGGAACGTTAAAGAATATGAAATTATGTTTCATCCTGGTTAATTGGATCTTAATTGTTCAGGGAAAACCAGATAGTAAAATGTGGAAAGGGCACCCTCCATAACGTTAGGCCGATATTACTAAGGAACTTGGTGGGAAAGAAACTTGCTGAGGCTGTACGCGTAACAGACAACCGTGACAGACGGTATGATGCTGTTAGACCTACCATAAAGCAAGGGGAGGCGAACTAGAATAATGCATTTATCACAAAACATCTGCTTTATGGATAAGTTAAAAAGTATTTTTGAAAACGCAAGTATTATTATTAAAGATATTATTTATTACAATATTTAACACACATTCTCTGACCCATTACACGGATCACCTTGTCCCTAAAAAAGCTACAGACCTAACAGTAGAGCCAGACATTTCGAAAATTAACAACTGGATAATATGTACTTTGTGTCTGGTTTTATTATTATACCTATTTGATTTACTCAAATGTATACTATAACCGCACGACGTTTATTAATAATCATCGTAGAAGAAAAATTATTGGATAGAAATTCGTTTTATAGTATGATGAACTCAATTATCAATTATAAAAATGTATGTGTCTGTACATGGGATGTACGTGTACGTGTGGTTTTAATATGTGGGTGTGGGTGTAAAAAGTGTTCTTGTAAATGCGATAACCTTTGTTAGATTTAAAAGGAACCCCCACAAACCTTATGGAAATTGGCTCTCAGTCGAATTCTCTGAAATTTGGATATGTTGTAGTTTTTGCTTTTCTGAGCAAAAGTTCTCATGGGCACAAGTCTCGACTATGACTGCTTTCAAGTTATGAGGGCTTGAACGTCACAGTAAGCATAAAAATTTATCGGAGTGAAGATAGCATCTTTTTAGCAAAAAGTAAAATATTTCTTTTTTAATATCGTTTGTGAATTAACCGTTTTCGGTGGAATAATAGCTATATACAGATATTTCCAGAAAGCATAACAAAATCCGATGTAGGTAGAGACTGACGGGGTAGTAATCCACAAAAATAAAATATTCTTTAAGCAACTTTTTTAATTTGGTTTGTGTATTAAACATTTTCGGTGGAATAATAGCTATATTCATATATTTCAAGAAAGCACAACAAAATACGATATTTGTAGGGGCTGACGGGGCAGCAATCCACAAAACCTAAAATATTCTTTTTGTAACGTTTATAATATGGTTTGTGCATTAACCATTTTCGATGGAATAATAATCCACTGCATTTAGGATTCTTCTTCAGACCAATTCATACAAAAGCAAATGTTGACTTTCCAGGTAGGTTCGGGTGTCCTCAATAAGGTCTCAAAAGTCCCCGAAGTGGGAGTGTAAGGATAAAATTTGGCAACGCTGTAAAGGGCTAAAATCGTGCTCGGAAACGAATTTTTCGAGATATCTTGGTTTTCATTGCCTCTACGACAAAAATACATGAGGCCAAAAAGAGAGCTATTCTCTATAAAAAAGATAGAGGGTCTTTTTTTCGTATAAGCAATAGTTTTCTTGAAAATCTTGCATTGAATTTGAACTTATGGGATATTATATAATTTAAGTACTCCATTCCACACCATCCTTCAGGTTGAGTACTAGGCGCGTTTCTTATGTGGTTTCCTCGGTAGGCCTAATCCACGACTGTCATACTTATTAAAATGTCAAATTAATAATTTCCTTCTTGTCCGTTTTTTCTTTCTATAAATTCATCGATTCGTTCGAGGAAATCCGAGTCAATCTGAGAACTTTCAGTCTCTGCTTCAGTGACGGCTTCTATTTCTGACAAGTTTTCAATCGGTTCAGCATTCAAGCAAGATTTTCCATGGCAGTTGCCGCAAACTGGTTAGCAATTAAGTCCCAACCTCCGACAGCCACACAATGGCCCACAACCTTTCGTACGGTTGCAGAAAATCATCTTCAGAAGGCAATCAGGAGCAGGAAGTTGGGATGTTGTTTTTGGCCACAATATGGTATCTTTCAACATCCATCCCCACTCTTTAGGAGTCAATACATTACCCAACCATTTCTGTACTTGAAAATAAACACGAAATTGATGCTGTTGAGCTGCGTCATGAGTGAGTGGTAATAAATTCAATTTCACTGGTTTTCTTTTGTTCACAGCTTTAATAAAGCAAGAATACCGATAGTTATCGATGGAAACTTCTTTAACTGGAGCCTTATAGATTGCGAGGAAAAATTTTATCCCATTCGAAGTAACTATATCAGGAGAAGTACCAGTTTTGCTGAAAACTTCAGTTACAAGTTTCAAGTCCTGCCGTTTTTTCATCACTTTCAAGACTGCAGAGTCTTGCCACACCCAGAGAATGCGTACAGAAACAATATGTGATCTCGAATATCTTTACGGTGATCAAAGCTTCGTGAAGAATACATTTTTCGTTGGACCTTCCCTTTGCCTGGTTTGAGGAAAAAAAATTCTTTATTAATAGGTGTACGAGCAGTTAAAATTATAAGAAGATCCACATCTTCCCCAACCACAACCGTAGTATTTTTACATGATTCCTCTAGCGCTGTTTCGACTATCAAAATGTCAGCATCATCTTCAACATGTCTAGCAATCACAGTGTGCTTGAAGGTGGAAAAATTATGATGAAAATGAGTCCAAAATCGGTTTGCGCAGGCTGATTCTACATTAAAAGTAGATTCAAAATTTATGAAATTTAAAATCGTAGCTGATCCCTTTCGCGTTTTATCCACATTTTTGGATTTTAACCCTTTGCAATACAGTAACTCGTATACATCAACTTTTTCTTCGAGTACTTAGCACTTTTAGAAATAAAACTAGTAAATGCTTTGTATAGTACGATGGAATAGACTTTCTACCTACGTTACATCTTACAAAATTAGTTATTTTTCTCATTTGATTACCTGAAACTCCTAAATTTATCCTAAAGTTATCTAAGCTCTCTTTATCAAATGAAACATTTTTTTTAATACTCGGATTTAAAACAACTTTTGTCTCCCGACCACCAGCAGATAAATGAATACTAAAATTTTCATTTTTCTTAGAAGAAGACTAGCAGATTGAACCTTTTTTTAATAATAGTACTTAGAATTTGATTTTGATTTTTTTCAGTGAGCTTTTCTACAATTTTTAATACATTTTCTTTGCTATTTTTACAAATGTGACTTTTACCCCTTCCAATCTCTTGAAAACAATCACCACACAACAAATTTCTAGTATCTTCACTCTCTATAGATGAAATCGTCAGGCTATCTATTGCTGAACGCCCATAAAGTCCCGTAGAAACATCAATTTTGTTTTCTAAATCTCTTTTATGTCCTTTACCTTTATCAATTCGAACGTGGCCTTTGAAACGACCAGTCAAACATATATAACAGTTGCATGTATTTTGTGACGTACGAGTATCCTTTGGTAATATGACGTCTGTATAATTAGGCATTTTCTGAAATGGTCTTTGAAATTTACCCATGTTAACATCAAGTAGTGTGAGAGAACAAGTTGTACATATACTTAAAGGATACTTTTCATTTTTTAGATCAAAGTCCTCAAATATAAATTTTTTTGTCAATTTTTCAGTGTTTTCAGTTATGAAAAGTTTTTATGGTTTTTTTTTCCCAAATATATTTTTTTTCCACATGGAGCACATACCTTTTTTCGATTATCCTCGTGAGAGGATTTATTTCCATGGCTCATTTGAAATCGTTATAATTTGACAGACTTTAAATCAATGAAATTTTTTTTATTTTTTAGTTCTGGAAAAAAGTATACTATATACTTTTGAGATTTACACTTTATGTTTGGAAACAAAATACGAGTAGCTACCTAGCGGCAAAGAGTGTAATCTAAATAAATTATTTTGTCAGTAATGAAAAAATGTATAAACATTAAAACACTTACAAGTAAAAAGATAATTAAATTTTAATTAAACGTTTTTGTTTCTTGGTTATTTCCAAGTGTTTTACAACAAATGAAATTTAATTTTTAGTTTAATTTCTAAAAGTGCTAAGAGCTCGAAGAAAAAGTTGATGTATACGAGTTACTGTATTGCAAAGGGTTAAAATCCAAAAATGTGGATAAAACACGAGAGGGATCAGCTACGATTTTAAATTTCATAAATTTTGAATCTACTTTTAATGTAGAATCAGCCTGCGCAAACCGATTTTGGACTCATTTTCATCATAATTTTTCTACCTTCAAGCACACTGTGCAATATAATTATTTGCCTCAAACTTTTCTGTCAACATCGAAATCAATCTGGTTTTATTTTTATTATTGGAAAGGAGCTTCTCTTGGCTTACAGTTGCAACCATCTACTCATCAAAGTAAATGTCAACAGATAAAGCTTTTGAGGACAGGCGAAGCTGTTCCATAGCCTTCACACTGTTGCTAATATTTTCATAACCATCAAGAACAATAATAGAGTTCGAGCCAAAATGATTTTTCACATAATTAACATATGCTCGGCAAATAGCACCGTAGGTTTCATGTTGATGCCATATAACTCGGTGCAAGAGAAATCCCCCATCAACGATATAAGTCTGAAGATGCGGCTCATTTTTCACTAAATGCGGTGGATTATAATAGCTATATAGATATATTTTAGGAAAACAGAACAAAATCCGATCTAGTTACGGGCTGACGGGCTAGCAATCCACAAAAAGTAAAATATTCTTTTTGCAATTTTTTTTCCACCGAAAATGGTTAATGCACCTACCTATATCGGATTTTGTTGTGTTTTCTTGAAACATATGTATATAGCTATTATTCCACCGAAAACGATTATGCACAAACGATATTAAATAAGTTACAAAAAGAATATTTTACATTTTGTGGATTGCTACCCCGTCAGCCTCTATCTATATCGGATTTTGTTGTGCTTTGTACTTCTTTTGTACTTTGTATAGAAATGGGGCCATAGATCATACAGGGTGATTGTCTAAGGCGTATAAACTGTCGTGCTTTACATATATTCTTTTATTATAATTTTAGCGCAAAATATTACTAAGGTTTCTTATTAAGCACAGAAAAATACGAAGATATGTGAGATATCGAAATTACAACGAAGTGTCTTTTATCTTCCAAGGAACTTTATACAAATTATGTAATATATATCAATTTTACTCTAAAATGTTAAGGTATTTTTGATGAGACTAATAACGAAAATTGCAATCTGTCATTGCCCCATTAGATTTAAAAACTTTTTACTTAAAATTTGGAAAGTACTTAAAATAGCTTAGTGGAACGCATTATATTAGAATTGGGCCATATCTGTCATACAGCGTGATTGCAAGACCCGCCTAAACTGTCGTGTTTTATATTAACCACTATATCATTATTTTAGAGCTAAATGTTACCACGAAAATTAAAAAAATGTACAATATATCGGAAACTGACATATACAAAGTGGCTGTCAGAGTCGAACGAATTTTATTAGATTAAATAATATATCAATTTTACTTTAAAATGTATATAACTAAGATATTTTAAACAAAACTATTGCAAAAGGAACAGTAGTTCCAGTCGGTCAGTCAGTCAGTTAACACTAATAATAAAACACATTAATATCAGTAGCACTGCATAAAATTGAATTGTGTACAATATTTATTTAATTTTAACCAACTTCAAATAAGAAAGGAGGGTTCTATGAGCGACATGTAGTGTGTATTTGGCCATGTCCGCGATTATCTCAAGAACTGCTAGACCGATTTGAATAAAACTATAATTAAATAAACCTTGAGTTTCTGGGGACGGTTTTAGATTATGTTGAGGGTTCTTAATCTTTTGCCAAGCATGATTATATAGACGATTATCTCAAGAGCTGATGAGTTAATTTTAATGAAGTTTACTTGAGTTGGTAAATGACTCTCGATAACAGCCCATATATAGAGAAGGTTTCATAACTACATACATTTAGGAATTGTCAACATTAGTTAGCATTGTCAGAAATATGCATGTGGGGACGCGATTATGATTAAACTATTTGCATATTATTGTCTCCCAATAAATTATGTCATCATGTAGAAGCTAAATAAGAGGACACTAGAAAGTGTGAAAAAATTTTTAGTAAAAATTGAACCGCCCTAAAAAAAACGCCAATACAAATTATGAAATAAATTATCACCCAGTCGCCCGGTTAATTGAACTTTATTGTCTAATATCGATATAGAGGTCAGTGTAAAAATAACCAAATAGAAAAACCGTACGTATTTTCAATCGACCTCGATATCGATATTAGGTAATAAAGTCCAGTTGACCGAGTGAACTCTGCCTCATAATTTTTAGTGACTCCTTATTATGAGTATCTTCAATATTCAGGTATGTGAAGTAGGCATTGAAATTGTAGCAAGCCTCTTTGTCTTCAGGAATTAAAAACACTTACTTACATAACATATCTTTATTTAATAGGTCAGGTTTGATCATCACTTGTATTTTTTTATTCCAGAAGTATTTTCTGTCTTCATATTGACAATAACCAACCCACTGACAACACTCATCGCCAACTATTCCTCAATAATACATAATATATCTAAACTAAAACATGGTGTACCACAAATATTATAATACTTTCAAATAATTACCTAAGTGTGAAAACAAGTCTTATTTGTGCCCTTTACATAACATTGGTACAATCTCTGACCCTCTTTTCTTACATGATCGAGAAGTTATTATAATAATTCCTTAAGATAACATGTAATACACAATTTAACTTTAAAAAATTGCCTACTGTTTTGTGAAGTAAGACTAATAGCAGCTAACTAGTTTTGTAATTTTTGATTTATACCCATGTAACCCTGGCTAAATATTTGTAAATTAATTAATTTCTTTGCATGATTCTTAATGGGCAATAAATTTAATGCATTAGCTGAAAATCTTTTAGGAACATAATTTACATTATAATTGAACTATGTAACATTTCTAATTATTCAAGATTTATATTATTTTACAATGAATTATGTGACTTAATTCATTTTGTTCTTGAAATTCTCGTTGAGTCATGTGAAAGTTCACTGGAGTATTTTTATTTCATTATCTAAGATTCAAATAAACGTGTAACACATATTCTTAATGTGTTTTTATTTCTTATGCGATTGCAGCAAAATTTTAAAAAAATTGTGCCTTAGATTAGATGTTCTAGTAATGCTACAATTTTATATCCACCTTTAATTAATCCTATGACTGACAGCTAAAACCGAATTACGGTTCTGTCTATTAACCTTCTTACCGCCTTCTTAAGGCTGAGTGTAATATCAAACTGGAAAATTGGCATGCGCTAATTACTAATGGACTTCAGACTTTTTAATTCAACTATTTATTTATTTAATTAAGGAATAACGAAACTAAGCAACAATTATTTAATTATTATCCGGCAAATGTATTACATATTACCCGAGGATTTAAATGCTCACTGCAGATTTTATTGCAGATATGGCAACTTTTCCGAGATTTTCTATCTTTCGTTTTTGGGCATATAGTCTATGTAATGAAACATTTTGTAAATATTTCATTCAAAGACGAGATTATCTTACCCCCTTTCGAGGGTGCTGAATACGATGGAGGTGGTGGGAGAAGTTTTTGACCGCCGCAACCCCCTGAAACGGCCAAAAACCACCCCTTTTATGTTTTCTTCATATATAAACAGGCCTGGGGAGTAATTTATCGACGGGTTATACTTGAAATAACATAGAAGGGGGTTATAGAGTAAGTAGAATCCAGACAGTAGGTCTAAGGGGTTGATGTTTAATCAAGGGGTGGAAAATCTTTTTTTTTCAGATGATTCGGTTCAAACGCATATCCCCCCGTTTTCGGTGTCGCTGATCACGAGAAAAATATTTTCACTTTTATCTCATACTTATCTTTTCTTATTATATCTTATCTTATACTTATATTTACCTGTATGGTGAGTTTTTTTATTTTTCGGCCTAAATCTCTTGCTCGAATATTATATTACCTATAATATTGCACGTCCATAAATGTTTCTTCGACTAATATAAAATAACTAATATAAAATAGAATATTAAAAATTTTTTTTTTTTTTAAATAAAATAAACATTAAAATAAATAAGTATTAAATTTACAGATTTCTTTGCAGATTCATTCGTTTATCACGAATTTAAAAAGTTGCACATTGTTTCACTAGAAAGTATTATTAAATCGGCATTAAATCAATTTAAATCAAGTTTCCGTCCATTATAGGGGTTGAGGAGAGTCGGGGATGAAGATGAACATTTTTATCGTAATCAGCGCCTGCGAAAACGGGAAAGGGGGTATTGGCGATCCAAAGTGCAATTAATGAATTTTACATCCCTTGGAAGGGTCGCTACCACCTTCTCTTCCGTGAAAAATGATATGCACAGTAATAACGATCATGTGTCGAAAAACCTGTAAATCCTGGATACCATGGACATCATGCTTTCTGGTGAATGATGGGTGGTTTCGGTCCGTTTGAGGGATGAGAAAAATGAATATTTTTCCCGTGACCAACTACACCGAAAACGGGGGGATACGCGTTTGAATCGAATAATTTGAAACCCCCTAGGCCTGCTGTCTGGATTCCACTTACTTTATAACCATGTTATTTCAAGTATTATCCGTCGATAAATCACTCCCCAGACCGTTTGTATATGAAGAAAACATTAAGGGATCCATAAAAGGGGTGGTTTTTGGCCGTTTCATGGCGGTCAAAAACCCACCACTTCCATCTTGTTCAGCATCCTCGAAAACGGGAGGAGAAGGTAATCTCGTCTTTGCACGAAATATTTACACTATTTTGCCTTCATTACATAGACTAATATATATAGCAATGACGCTGCGAATTCGTTGGCATATTTTTTCTGCTATTCGTAACATATGATTCTGGTAACACTCTTATTTTGTTATGTTTCTTCTCAAATTTTTGTTAATCTAATATCTGAAAATCATACTTTCCCTTGCCAACTCTTTTCCTAGTAAAAACTTCTTGCGGACACCAAATAATTCCCCCACCCCACATTTCAATGAATTCACAATTTATATGTATTTATGGCTCCAATATCCAGTAAATGGTAGAATATCGTCATAGGTGATCTGTTAGATTTACGTTGAGTTGTGTATTGCTTTGCGAGCTTAACACCGGTATATACTGCGCCTTGTGTAGAATTATAATGTAAAATAATATCTGGCTTATTATCATGTTCAATGCCAGCCACTTATTCAATGCCTGGCTCGCCTGGTAGTAGAACTGCTTTGCTCTTCTTAGGAACATACGACACCATCGTGCTTGACTGTAGTGGTTTATAAGACTTTGGTAGGAGATCTTTTGGAATATAATTCTTATCTTTCCTCAACCTACCACACAGAGTAATTTCTTCTTTGGCAATTCATCAGCCAATAAGCTCATGAACAAATTATGGCTGGTGGTACCATATCCTGTAATCAAGTGTTGCGTTAGATCTAAAACCTCTCCTTGGCCTTGGATTTTTCTCTGACACTTTACCTCCCTTTCTTATAATAAAAACATCATCAAACAATCCTACAGAAATTGTTATTCTTTTTTCTTACCTAGGTAAGCCTGCATATTAGCAACATATGCCGTGTTGCAGTCTGCAAGCACCCAGATCTTCAACCCATACTTATTTGGTTTACTTTTCATATAATCACGAAAGAAACGTCGTCCTCGGAAAGCAACCAGTTGCTCATCTTCGCAAAGAACTTAGATTATAGTCTTTCTTGTAATTCGACAAAAATAAATCGAATACTTCCCTAATAGGTGCTAGACTGTCGACCTTTTTCTCTCTCTTCTTGAATGGAAATCGCCAAAGCGTAGAAAACAAGTTCACATTTTATATCTGTCTCTTGACATAAACATAAACATAAACATAACATGAACATGAACGTGAACGTGAACGTCAACGTCAACGTCAACGTCAACGTCAACGTCAACCTCAACGTCAACGTCAACGTCAACTTCAACACCAACACCAACACCAACACCAACACCAACACCAACACCAACACAAACACAAACAAACACAAACACAAACACAAACACAAAGACAAACACAAACATAAACACACCACATATAGTAGACAACCACCAAATCCAAAGCCAAACCTGTCTGGAAGGGGGTTACATATTTGAAAAAACACAGACATACATCCACCGGTATTGTCAGTACCGGGGGCTGGACCTCGAACCCAGAACGCGATAGACAGTCGGCCAGCATATTCTCCACACAAAACGCCGACTGAGGTATCGTGGTGGTACTATCGGTCGATAGTACGCAGGAACTGATGTCAATACCAATTCAATGGATTTATTGGAAGCTTGGAGGGCACCAAGTGACAGGAGCAGTCATGTGTACGCTTTCACTCCAACTGCATTAGTTGGAATAAATTTCTTGTTTGGATGTGCAACATTCCATGAATTACACAGCCCCACAAAATAAAAAAAGTGGTCTGTTTCTGGGACTACATTCTGTGATCCCAATGTATTTCGACGTGCTGAACATGAATCAGATGTACGTTTAGCTTCATCACCCACCATTTTTTTGTAAATCGCGAAAATAATGATAATAGGTTATTTTCGGGATTTACTAAAAATTGGTGGGCGTTGGAGCTAAATGGACACCTGATTCGTATTCAGCACGTCGAAATACACAGAGGCTGCCCAATGGAGTCCCAGAAATATGCATTTTTTTTCTTGTGTGTGCCAGTGTAATATAATAATAACAAGCTAAAAACGTACTCTTCGCCTGTTCACTGAACTTATTATATAATTGTTACACATTCTATAGGATACTCTTCGTAGTTTTTGTAAATAATGTTAGTTTAAGACATTTTTAATTTCATAGTACGAACTTAGTTGGTAAAAGACTCAGTGTAAAATAAAGTAAAAATAAAAAAAAACATACCAAACTCCCTTTTGATTTTCGAACCCGGGACCCTTGGATTCCGAGTCAATGTCGATTAAAAGCGTAAGAACTACACCACCACCTTACACGTAAAAAAATGTAAATTTTTACATTATAAGACACGAGCTAAAATCATATTTTACATTATGAAATGTATATTTGTAAAATATATAGATATTTAGATATTAAAATGAAATATCATTCCACCAGATTTCTATTCAATTACAAAAACATAGAAATTAAAAAAAAAATTTTTTTTCAAATTTAAATCATTAATAACATTTTTATTTACCGATCGATTTTGTTCAAAAACAATAGGGTTCTTCCTCTAGCTATCACTAACTTACTGTCTAAATTTCAATACAATCGGATTTTTCTTTCTTGAGTTATCGTGCTTACAAGAAACGTGACGGACGGACGGACAGACGGACATTTTGAAAGTTGTTCAGAATTCGTTCACTAACACAATGATATGAAAATTTTTTGTCTGCGAGCGATATTTACGGGTTTAGAAATGTGCCGATCAAATACAATATACTCTTCGTTATCGTATTTGCGAAGCGTATAATAAACACCTTTATTGCCTAACAGATCACAATGAATCCAATTACAGGACAAAATTAATAAGTAATATTAAACTAAGCTAAAATAACCTAAGTTAAAGTTATAAAATTATCAAATGGAATTACAAAATGGATTAGATAATTTAGTTATATAAGCAAATTAGTTAAATAAGGTTCAGTAGTTAAATGAAATCTCCATGATCTGCAATCATTTTGGAGAGCTCTTTTAATTTGTTGTGATATATATCGCAGGTCATAGAAGCGTCATTCACACTATTGCACATTGTGTATATAGGTGCCCGAACCAAAATATTGGTTCTGGACAGGTAAGTGAAAACGAACTGTTGTATGAAATCGCGGAACTCGAAATTAAATTTTATTATGTATGAGCTTGTAAATGAAACTTATTGAAGATAACACCTTTCTCAGATGTAGCGATTGAAAATTCAAGGAATTTAACAACAGATGTTGATCATAGCCTCTTACAGGATATATTCCTGAATCTTTGTATTGTAAGAACTTGAGAAATTTCCTCTGAACATTTTTTACAGCCAATTCTTGTGCATTATAAAATGGATACCAAATCAAGGAACCATATTCTAATTTAGATCTCACATAAAAATAAAGTGTTTTTAATGCAGTGGGGTCGTGAAAATTACGACAGTTTCGAATTATAAAGCCTAATATTTTTAGTGCAGAGATTGTACATTGACTGATATGTTCATTAAATGACATTTTTGGATCAAATATTATACTAAGATCTTTTATGGATTCACACCGGCTTAAGTCTGCGGACTTAAATTGGTAAGTGGATTTTGTGTAGTATATCTTTAGTGTAAAAGTTAAGCTTTTGCATTTTTGAATGTTTAATTGGAGATTATTTTCTTTACACCAATCTTCAATCTTTATCAACTTTCTTTGAATAAATATACAATCTTCAATATTCTTTTCATCATGGTAAATTTTGAGATCATCAGCAAATAGCACTTTTTCACAATCAATAATCTGTGCAAAATCATTAATGAAAATCAGGAATCAGAATCTTGGGGTACACCAGAGGTAGCAATGAATTTTTTAGAATCAAACCCATTCTAAGACACATACTGAATTCTGTTGGTTAAGTAAGACCTAATAAGTGCTATAAGAGATTCATCAAATCCAAAGTTATTTAACTTAATCAAAATTACTCCGTGGTCTATGTGATCGAAAGCTTTGGCGAAGTCGGTATTATAACGTCAACCTATAAATGATTATCAAGTACGGAAGCCACATATTGGGAGAGTACTGCTAAATTTGTTACAGCGGAGCGGCTCTCCATAAATTCATGCTGGTGCGGTGAGATTAGATTTGTTACTGCAGGATAAATATAACTATAGAGTGATATCTCCAAAAGTTTTGCAAAATTACAAAGAATAGAAATGGGCCTATAATTAATCATTTGAGAGGGATCGCAGAATTTAAGTATCGGACATACTCTCGTAATTTTATACGTATCAGGAAAGACAGAAGTTTTAAGAATGGGATTGAAAATAATTAATAGATAAGTTAGAAAGGCATATCTACAATCTTTCACTAATAAACTAGGAAGGGTCATGACCTGATGTCATTTTGTTTTTTAACTTATTGGCAGAATTCAGTAAGTCCCTTTCAGTAAATTCGCTGATATTAAGTATAGCTAAATAGTTAAGACAATTGAGTTCGGTATCAGTGTCTACGCTAGTTGAAGATGAGTAGACACTGCTAAAATAATCACTAAATCCGTCAACAATGGATTTAGGAGATTCAAAAACTACATCGCTGTTAACAACTTTACTTGGTATTCTGAATTATTATTTTTTTGAGTGAATGTAAGTTCAAAAGTATTTGGAATCGATTTTTTTGTTATTTTCAAGGTTTTCAAGGTATAATTTATAAGCTACTTTGATTTCTAATTTAACTGATGACCTTAATCTTTTAAATTGCTCTAAATACTTAGCTAATTTTGTTTGTTTGTATTTTTTGTGGTAATAGCTTTTTAGTTTGATATTATTGATTATATCGGGGGTGGATGTTTACGCTTAAAGTTAACAAAAGTTGGCACGAGTTTTTCAAATATACTTGTTAGTTTGCTATAGAACATTTCACATGCTAGATTAACGTCGGTACATGAATTAAGGAAATTCCAGTCAGCTGTTAGAAGTTCTGTATATAAGTTAGGATAATTTGCCTTACGGAAATTAAATTTTTTAATACCATCATTATTATTGGAGAAGTTAATGTGATTATCAGTTATTGAGGCGTTGATCCGTAGCGAGGGGTGATGTAGACCTTCATTGATAAGCGAAACTGAGTCTCGATGTACTTCACAACTTGAGTTACTAATAACCAGATCCAAAAACCTGCCACTACTGTTGCAAACGTTATTTAACTGTTTTAAGTTACTTAAATTAAGAAAATTTTGTATTTTCTGATATTTAGCATCGTGCCCTAGTAGGTTATTAAAGTTTGGAATATAAATATCACCGGATCCTCCGCCATTTTGTAGTAAACCACGTATGGAAATATATTTCAAAAACACACCAAAAAAAAAGTGAAAAGTGGTCTGTTTCTGGGACTCCATTGACTGAGCCTTATGTATTTCGGCATGCTGAATACGAATCGGGTATCCGTTTAACTCCATGGCTCACCAATTTTTAGTAAATCGCGAAAATAACCTAAATTATGAGTTCCCTTCAGGTTATTTTCGGAATTTGCAAAAAAAATGGTGAATGATGGAGCTAAGCGAACACCTGATTCGTGTTCGGCAAGTTGAAATACATAGAGGTCAATGGAGTTCCAGGAACGGAACACTTTTTTCATTTTGTGGAACTTTGTTATAGTAATCGTTCGCCTTGCGATTGGTTTCAATCACAACGTATCGCAGTTTAATTTCGGTATTTGCCTAATAGTACCATGCGGCGCCTCCATAAAAAATTCAATAAATAATGAGGCGATCAAAATATAATCTTGTTCCAGATCTCCTTAAAGTACATACGTGTACCAAATTTCAAATCAATATCTTACACAGTTCCAGAGTAATCGAACGTCTAAAAAAAGTTACAAACAGACCGACAGACAGAAATTTTTTGTTCAAACTTAAAACCTTGACGTTTCATGACATGACATTCTAAGCCTATTTGAACAATAAAAATTTTCAAATATTTTTTGCGTTACTATACTTTCATTGAATGTGGAAATAATTGTGTACTTTAAATATGGATAGATCATCGCATAATAGTATGTTGTATCAATCTCAAAACTGTAACTTCATAAAAGATTACGTAAGAAATACTCAAATCTACTTGTTTTGTTACAAATATTATGAATATATAGGTCCGATTTAAATTTTCATTGATATTTACACTGAGATATTTTACATTTTCTACTTTTAATAATGGTTTACCGTTAGCGTTGATATTTAAATTTTTATTTTGAAATATATTCAGTTAATTTTTATGTCGTTTAATAGTAGTGACCTTGACTCAAACTATGCTAATTTTTTCAATTTCATTGTTAATTTTTGGTATGAGTTCAGCTTTCTATTTACAAGAAAAAATCTGATAGCATTTAACTTGTTATCAAAAGCAGATAGATAGATTCCATCATTTCAAATAGTACAGTAACCTAAACGAAAGCTATGATTAATCTTTTTACAAATATTTTTTCCATTACTTTAGACATTATTGAAAGAACTAATATAGACTTGTACCTTAGACCATCTGATTTGTCAGCCTTATTAAAAATTGGACAAACTATTGCTTTCTTAAGTTCATCAGAAAAAATTGTAGTGCTAAGACTAAAATATAATGTTTCATCTTTTCAACTCTCTTTTTAGTTTGTGGATAACATTACTTTTTGCTATTATATTTGTTTCTTGTCTTATTAAGTTACACACTGATGTTGTTTTGTCATTACCATTTTTAATATTATTCTTATAATATAACACCTTAACTTTTCTCATCAGTTTCCTTCAGATTTTCTCTTATTTCCAATAATAATATCTCAGCTAGTTTGTAGGTATAGTTTAATTTAACTTGGAAGTATAAGTTTTTCAACTTAGTACGACTTGTTATTAAGCCGAATGTCATTCATTCTGTATTAGGAACTCAAGTATTTGAACGATACAGTTTTAAAGGAAAACAAGTATCAAGGCACTTTTTAAATATACAAACGAACTGATATAATGATTTTTTGTACAATATTTCTAACCATAAATATTAAAATTAAAAAAAAATCCTACTTTCAAAGAATGTCTGTTTAACTTAATACGCTTCTTTAAAACAAATTTGTATGTATTCAATATAACTGAGGTTCGGAGATTGCGACAGCTACGATAGCGGTAGTAAAAAACGTTCTGACGATTCTGACAGTATGAAAACAAGTCATGTCTTTTTCTTATCCCCCTCTTGGCAGTCATTTTGTGATCTATAGATTTTTCTATTCGGTACATCTGACAACATCACGCTATCTATAGTGGTTGCCTCTACAGCCTCAACAAGGCTCGATCACATTACCTCAAAATTGTGGGGACGTCCTCTCCGGCTTTTATTATTTGTTTTTTTTTTTTAACCATTGATCCCATTTTTCTCTTTTCGATTGATGTGGCCAAAACATGATAAGATGCGGGAGAATGCGAAGGCGAAGAGTTGTTTTATGGGGTATATTTGTTTGAGAATCGAGTTGTTGATACGATGAACTGTCCAAGGAATTCATAATAAACATCTCCAGATCCGCAACTCTAAAGTATAAAGAAAGATGAAGGAAACTAGGGCATTGGCAATCCTGTTTCGTGCACAAAATTTGGAGTGATAGAAATTACTCAACTGGCAAGCTATCGATAGTGTTATTTAGTTATCTATATTATCTATTGGACCTCATATTCGCAGTTGCCGGTATTGTCAACAAAGGCTCCAAGTTCTTGTTTACACCCTGACATTCACCGATCTCTTAACGTGTTTGAATGGTTTCCATCTACTCGTTTTACAGTTGTGATACTACGCCCATAAATAAAGATACTCTCATGTGCACCTATTCCGTTATATTAACGGTCGCAACGATGTGAACGTGTGTCTAATGCATGATCTTTTTAATTCTACAACCAACTGCACTGAAATGCGAAAGTATTTTTGGTTTGTTCGATATTTTGTGAAATTATATATGTAATTAATATGAATATGGTTTTTTTTTTAATTTATTCACTTTGTCAACTATCCTTCAATAAGTTGTATCGATTATTTTACAGAAGGTTATCGTAAATGCAGTGAACATAATAATATTTCAAACAATTACAATTTCCAAATAAAGTCAAGCTCAAACGATAATGTCAAATATTTAATTTTTGAATCTCAAATAAAATTTATAATTCGTCAGAAATTAAACAAATTAAAGTTGTCAAATGTGCAATACAGGAGAGTTATTAAAGTTATTACTCGGTTATTAAATTTAATTTTTATTGGAATATTAATTTTCTTTCAACAAGAAACATTTCTCTCGCGTTTTCTCTTGACAGACTAGAATAATATTATCAAATATTGCACAATTTACAATAATTTAACAGTAATTTATAATAAAGAAACATCTTAAAAAATAATTGGAAGCAAAATAATATAATTTCATCCATGAAGATGGGCCGTTACTTCCGTAACGTTGTGACGTTATCGATGCAATGGGTAATTTCATGCTAACTGTTCTCATTTAACTTGATCAAAGCAAAGCTTTTGATCTGGCCAATACAAATTTATTGATTGCGAATTTAAAATATATTGGAGTGGAGAATATTGCTTTGCAGTGGTTTGGAAATTATTTGAGAAATACAATTTGTTAAAATAGGCACAGATAATTTCTCGCCCATACAGCAGGTGTTAAATGATGTACCTCAATGGAGTGTTCTGAGGCCTATTTTATTTTCGGTATTTACATTGGGCCTTCCAGATGTTGCCTTGGGTTGTCACTTACACTTTTATGAAAATGATATTCAACTATATAAATCTGATGAATTTCCAAATTTAGTGAAAGATGTAAATGAAAATTTAAATCGTATTTGTACATGGTGCAACAAAAATGGACTTAAACTTAATCCAAAAAAATCGCAAGCACTTTGTATTGGAATTGAAAGGTTAAGGCCTAATCTCCATCTAGATAATTTTGATATCACAGCAAATAATACTAAAATACAGTGGGAGTAACAATAGACGAGAATCATAGCTTTGATCATTGCACTAGTAATATATTTAGAAGCTCATATGCCACATTAAAATCAATTTACAACTTAAAACATGAAATAGATGAAAAAACAAAACTGAAACTAGTAAGATAAATTATTTATCCAAGAATCGAATATTCAGTTCAGTATATTATTTTCAGCTAACAGAGTACAATAAATATAAAATACAGAAAATTCAAAACCCTTGCTTAAGATTTGTCTGTAAAATATCATATTGTGCGCATGTAATACCATATTTGCAAAATTTAGGTGAATTGAATGTTAAGCAGCGTAAATACCTTTATAGTACATTTTTGTACAAACTTCCACAATATCTTTCAGATTTATTAATATTAAGATCAGATATGATGTGAATGGTAGAGTGGATAGTTATACCACACCTAGACACAGAACTAAGAAATTTGAGCATACACCGCGCCAACAATATTAAATTATATCCTACAATTTTTAGATAAGTCAATAGGTACATTTAAGAAATAGTCGAAACTGTTATTTTCAGAGAATGAGCGAAAAAAAAATTTCTGTCTGTCGGTCTGTCTGTAACTTTTTTGTGCGCACGTTTACTCTGAAACCGTTTGAGAACTAGATTATATTTTCATCTTGTTCCGTCGAAGGGTTGGGGGGTAAATTGGGGGAAATTTGGGGAAAATAGGTAAATCAAGCAGGTAAGAGTCCATAAAATTGGTATTTAGTATATACAAGAGAAGCTGAGGTCTCAAAAAAAATTTTGGCATGAGTCACCCCCATTACCACCCCCACCCCATTATTAAAGGGGATGAAAAAAATGTGATTTAGGGTGTGTACAAGAACCAGAAACCTCAAAATGTTTTTTACTTCATCCACCCCCACTACCAACCTCTATCACCACCCCCACCCCGCTACCGATGTGAGGTATCGTTTTATGGGTTTTTGGGGTAGAGGATTTCAAATATTATATTATTAAAGTTCCATAAACAATTATTTCCACATACAAAATTTTTTCGTTGTGAGTGACTTAGATAAAAAATCTGGATGTGGAAGTAGTGATTCCTTGGGCAGCGGTTTTTACATATATGGTTAAGCGTAATTAAATCAGTAAGTAAAAGTTTATATTTAGTGTACATTTAGTGTATATTTATATACACATTTTAATATTTTGTACGTTTTAATATCAATCTTACATTTTATAGATGCATAGTTATGTGTAACTAATTAAGTAACAAATATTGTTTTTTTTTCAGAGCGGCTATAGCAAACTGTCTCCCATTTGTGCAAGTCTCAATATTTACAATAAAAGCTATAATAATAAATTTTTTTTTTAATTTTCACTACTTACGTTGGTGTTGTTACTTCTGATAGAGACGGGGCCTTTACAGGCCAGCGTTTCCTTCAGTGACTAACATACGGCGAATAGTGCGACATGTCGATAGTATGACAGATTCTTGTGACAATGCGATTACTCTTTCCTAGCCTGACACCCCCCATCTTTTCCAAATTGGTAGGCAGATATTGTCCACCAGCCCAGCCCGTAACTTGTTACAAGCAAGATATTATTACTATTTAGTTGGTATATAAGTTTGAGTTCAATTTGAGTTCATGTGCTAGGTCCTGATATTTCCGTTTTTTGCTGTTCTAATGTTGCTGTCGAGTGGTACACTGTTACATCTATACTTTGATCCCACTTATTCTTCTTGTGTATTACTAAAGTATCCGATTTGTTATGACGTACCTCTCTATCTGTTATAAGTGGGTCCCAGTACACTTTAATTTCGTTGTCCTCAAGAACTGGAGAAGGTAGGTATTTGTAGTGGGGTGTTACGTTTTGAATCAATTTATGTTTTGTACAGATTACCTGGTGGACTATTCCAGCAAATTTATTGTGTTTGTCCACATAATCTTTTGGAGCAAGGTAAGTGCAGCCAGCAGACAAGTGTTGGATTGACTCTGCTGTTTTGGAGCATTTATCCGTTGGTATATTTTGTTTGTGAATATTCTTCCTGTGATTTCTGGTAGGCATCACCTGGTTCTATATCGCCTCTATGAATCCTTCTGTTTCTGATTGCAATTGCCCATCACCTAAGTACTCCAACGATAGTTTTTTATCTACTTTCGAACTATTTAAGTTGGGGAGTATTGACTATGTAGGACCTTGCCTGCCCACTCTTCCTCGATTTGTTTTAAGGATCAGGGCACTTCCATAACTCGGTCTTCAGCTAAAGAGAGAGAGAGAGAGACAGAAGTGAGAAGTTGTTATTACATCGTGTATCAGATTCTGATTGCTAGAGAAGTGATTTCGGATAAACTTTACTTGGTGGAGGTGTTGTATGTTCATATTTTGCACCTCTGCCTCCTCTTCTTGACAGATATAATTTGCAGGTTGACGAATGCGAATGGTGCATCCGAAACTTAGTGAATTCATTTCCAACGCTGCGATTGAGGCAAATCCCCATGTAGAATTCTGTCTATTTCAGAATCCCGAATGTCACACCAGGCTATAAACGCATGGACATCGTTGATAGCATCTACCTTGGCCTTTAGCACCTTAATTGCTCTGTGTTGAAAGGAATTTTCAATGATTAGTCTCATGTTTTTGTCGTCTACGATAAATGCTTGCTTGATGCCCAGATATTTATAAATTTCACTTGCAGAGAGCTGCGTAATTTCTATACCGCCTCCATATGAATGTCCCCGCTGAACACAGCAACCAGTTCGAGCTACCCATGTAGCTCATCCCGTTTTGCTGCGTAGAGTTTCAGGTCATCCATATAGAGCAAATGGTTGTTCTTCACTACTGGATTTCTGTCGATGTAGTAGCTCTTTTTACTCAGTCGCAACATATTATTCAGGGAGTTGAAGGCGAAACAAAACAATTTTGAGCTGAGACTGTCTCTTCGAAATATTCCTCTTTCTATTTTAATGACTTCTGTGACATATGATATATGATTAATGTTGACTACTAGGTGCGTTCTTAAGTTTTCATTATTGATCTAAGGAAATTCACGACTGCTGGATCTACTTTGTAAATCTCAAGCACTTTGGGAAGCCATGAGTGAGGAACAGATCAAATATCTTTCTATAATCTATCCAGGTCATCGACATGTCCTTCTCTTTCTCAAAGCCTGCCTGGTTATTACCGAATTCACTATCAGCCATTCTTTACTACCTTGAGATTCTGCTCTACAGCCATTTTGTTTTATAATCATTATGTTATTGGTTTCAATTTATTCGCTTATTTTAATGGTCGAGGTAAGCAGCTTGTATATAACTGTTATTGGCCTATAATTTTTAGGGTCTTGAATTTCATTTCATTTCATCATCATTTCATCATTTTTTGTGAGCATGTACGTTATTCCCAGTGTTAAAATGGATGGAATATATTCAGTGTTACTAACGATCTTTGTAAATTGCTTCGCCAATGTTGGATGTGTAAAGTTGAAACTTTTCCACCAATAAGCGTGTATCTTATCTATTCCTGGTGCCTTCCAGTTTTTCAGCTTTTCCAGCGCGTGCTTAATGTCCTTTATTGGGCTCATCACTGGTAGAATCTTTCAGTTTGTCTACCTCTTTTTTAATCCAGTATGTTATTATTATCATTATTATTATTATGATTTTGTCACCGTAAATGAATGTAACCATTTTTTATCATCTCCTGCACTAGCAGACGTTTTGCGCCAAACAATGCAAAACAGGTATTTTTCTTAATCGCTTGTTAAATGTCGGTCTATTTTCGTAGCTAAGACAATTGGTCTCAGGTGATTGAGTAGAAGAACTCACTACCAAGCGTCTAGGTGACGTAACACCAATTTATATTTAGAAGGGCATCAGTCGCGTTCTTCCCCGTTCTTCCACTCCCAAGTGGGCTCGAGATAAGATATACTTCGATAGACGAGTAATGGGCTGCACTACTTCAGATCATTAACTATACTCTCTCGGGACGTGATTTCAATTATTCACTGACAATAAGGGCTTTTACGTCTTTGGATTATTGCGATTTTTGCATAAAAAAAATCCCTATTGAACATTTCTCTCCGACGGGATTGGAATTTGACGTGATTTTGATCTGTTTATACAATAATAAATGATCTGACGTCTTTTGGTTTCTGCTATTTTTGCATAAAAAAAAATTCCTATCGAAGATTTCTCTCCGACGGGATTGGAATTTGACGTGATCTGTATGTATTTTCCTACTAATAATGGTCTCTGTACTTAAATATTTCTGAATCCCTATCAAGCTCCCGTAAGGCGACCAGAACACTGAGTATCAAACTTAGGGAATCATGAGATCCCGATTAACTCAGTTGTTTAGGTCTTCCAAATAAAAACTCCAGGGATTAAGACTAGCAACAAGTCCTTACATCAATAAAATACAATTAGTTCAAAGAATACCATTTATTTAATAAGTATAAAATAATACAGTATAATGTGAAAGAGTCACGCCTCCCCAACTAAGGCAAATTACTTTTAAACCATACAAGTGAGAGCGTGCGCTAACAATCGATTAGGAAGAAAATATTCATTTAACCTCCTCAGGATTTAATGCAAGCCTTTTAAAAAGAATTTAAAAATTTTGTATTTTGATAATTATGGCTGACTGAAAATAATATTTTACTTAAAAAAATTTGGTTCGCTTATGAATAGCTTAAAGGTCCCAGATCGTGACTTTATCATTCACGGGACGGAGTTCGACTAATACATGAGTTTAATAACTTTCGGCCAGTCTTACGACGTACTTGTCCCCATGCAGGTTCAATGTAGGAAAAATGGCAGCGAGTCGCCTTCGAACGACTTTTAGGCAAAATGGACTTTTGAGTCCTTTGTGCACAAGGCGGTTTTCTCTATAACTTTATTATTCGGAAAGCCCAGCAGTTGGCTTTCCTATCATTGCTTTGTATTGACCACCCAACGCAGTCGACCAAATTACGAGTCACTGGATGAATCCAAACTTGTTTTATGCGATAAACCGGCTTTCTGCATTTTCATTGATTTTTTGACAATTTTTGCTTATAGGCGCTACGTCGGTTTCGCTTTTTTGATATATTGCCTTGTTAAAATTTTATAGTCAGTCTTTAGAACAGGGTATATAATAACTGTACCTCTAATCATGGGCTGTGACGCCAATGCACACCATGTGACCTGGGGCAGTGAAGACAACAATGCAAGGGGTAAGTCACTTTATGATTATATAACTGGTAACAACCTTATTGTAAGCAACAGGGGCTGTACACCAACATTTATAAACTCCAGAAGTCAAACCATAATAGATATAACACTAACAACGTGGCATATATCCAGCCTAATCCAAAATTGGCATGTGTCTGACTGCGTAACACTATCAGACCACCAATGGATAAACTTTGAAATCAACCTTATTAAGACACCGAAAAAACCCTTCCGAGATCCCCGGAGGACTGACAAAGACGTATATCGATGTCAACTCAGAAAGAACCTGGAAGGAGTTAGCGTAAGGACACCCGGAAGTAGTGGTGAAATAGAGCAATATGTTAAAATATTGCAAACAGCAATGAGACAAGCTTTTGAGACATCCTGCCCCTTGAGGTCCTCGCAACAGTCCAACGAGGCCACCAAGTGGTGGTGTCAGGGGCTGACTGACCTCAAGAAGAAGGCTAGGGCCTCGTTCAACAAAGCAAAATTAACTAGACAGGAATCAGATTGGGAGTCATACAAAACCAACCTGAAAGAGTTTAAGAAACTAGTCAGACAAAGACAAAGAGAAGCGTGGAGAACCTACTGTGAAGAAATCGAAGACTACTCACAGACCGCTAGGCTTTGCAAAATCCTCGCCAAAGATAAAGACCATGACCTTTGCCTACTAAAAAAGGACGATGGCACAAGAACTACCGACCTTCGTGGAAGCCTAGAGTTACTTATGGAAACTCACTTCCCGGAATCTGTGATAACAGAACGGAAGGAATGGCCAAACGAAGTCGACACTCAGCCCTCAGACCTGGATTGGCAAATGGCCAACCAAGTAGTGAGCGAAGACAGGATAAGATGGGCAATACAGAGCTTCTCTCCTCTCAAATCACCAGGCATTGACGGCATCTATCCCGCCCTACTGCAATGGGGACTGGATGAACTATTGCCGCACCTGGTCGGAATATTTAGGGCGAGCTTGGCGCACCCTCATATTCCAGAGATATGGAGAGAAGTGAAAGTTGTGTTCATTCCAAAGACAGGGCGGATGGATTATACCACCCCCAAAGCATATAGGCCTGTCAGCCTAACCTCGTTTCTCCTCAAGACGATGGAGAAGTTATGTGAACGATACATAAGGGATGTCGTAGTGAAAGACAACCCTTTGCATCCCAACCAACACGCATACACATTGGGAAGATCCACCGACACCGCCCTCCATGCGGTCGCGAGTCGGATTGAGAAATCCTTGGACAATAAAGAGTCCACCCTAGGTGTATTCATAGACATAGAAGGTGCGTTTGATAAAACCACCTTCCCAAAAATCACGGCAGCCCTAGTGGAGAAAAACGTCCCCACGATTATGGGAAGCTGGATATCCAACATGCTCTCCAAAAGAGCTGTACAAATCAGTGTGGGAGACGCTTCTGTGCGAGGAATGGTCGCGAGAGGCTGCCCGCAGGGAGGTGTAATATCACCACTGCTATGGAACTTAGTTCTCGACAGCCTCTTGCGCCACCTCAACTCAGAGGGTTTCCACACAATCGCCTACGCAGATGATGTAACAATACTGCTCAACGGAAAATTTGAAGGAGTCCTCTGTGAAAGGATGCAGGGGGCTCTAAGAATAATTGAAAAATGGTGCAGAGAACACTCGCTGTCTGTTAATCCCAGGAAGACGGAGATGGTTCTCTTCACAAGAAAAAGGAAACCAGGAGCACTGAAAGCACTAGTTCTCCTGGACACAACACTAAGTTTCGCATCAGAAGTGAAATACCTTGGGGTAACCTTCGACGCCAAACTAACATGGAATCTTCACTTAGACAGAAGACTAAAAAAGGCTTACATCTCTTATGAGCAGTGCCGCAGGACCGTGGGGAAAACCTGGGGAATGAAACCCAAAGTGGTCATGTGGATATACTCTGCCATCATAAGACCAATGATAACCTATGGAGCTGTGGTCTGGTGGCCTAAGAGTAAACAGACTACAGCGAGAGCCAAGCTCAGCCAAGTGCAGAGAGTTGCCTGCCTAAGCATAACAGGAGCTACGCGAACAACGCCAACGAGAGCAATGGAGGTAATGCTGTGTTTGCCACCACTGGATTTACATCTAGGAGAAGTGGCCTTAATAACAATGGCACGCCTCAAGTCCGTTGGCCTACAACCAAATGTAGGCTGTGGGGAGACCAGAAGTCGCCTGTGGAACGAGGCTGTCAGGAAGACGCCTCTTCTACAGGCATGCACAGATGGCATCTCTCCCCGATTTGTCTTTGATAGACCCTACACAATACAGACAAACAGTGAAAACGAGACCGCTGGTGAAGGTGTGATTAACATTTTCACAGGCGGATCAAGGAAGAAGGAGGGGGCAGGATGTGGAATATATTCCAGAAGCCTGCAAATCCAATATAGATGGACTATGGATGAGCGAGCCAGCATAGTACAAACTGAACTGGCGGGCATAACCATAGCCGCAAAAGAGATTGTCCGCAGACAAACTACGGGCAAAACAATCAGGATCTACACAGACTGTAGATAATCACTACTAGCCCTGAGAAGTTACAAAATAACCACAGGAGCAGTATGGGAATGTCATCAAGCACTTGTGGGTGCCTCCAGTACGAACAACATCTCGGTATGTTGGGTGAAAGGACACGCACAGTGCAGTGGCAACAAAAAAGCCGACAAACTGGCCAAGAAGGCAGCAGACCAACTTATTTTTGGACCAGGCCCGGCCAGTCTGTTACCGATTACGGCGATAATACAATTAATTAAGGAGAACACCCACAACGAATTTAAGAAGCTGTGGGATGAAACAAGCAGCTGTCAGCTTGCTAGGGAACTACTCACGTATCCCAACAAGAAAACAGCAATGGACTACCTGGCAATGACCAGAAGGAATCTACGTTTTATAACAGGAATCCAGACTGGACACTGTCCGCTAAGGAAACATCTATACAATATGAGATTAAGCGAAACACCTCTTTGCAGAGGTTGTGAACAAGAAGATGAGACGGTTCAACACGTACTCTGCGACTGTTCAGCCGTCTCATCAATTAGAGAATCCATCTTGGGAGAGCGTTGGCCTACCTTGGCCAATGTAAGGGAGATGCCCCTAGGCAACATCACCACCTACTTCGAAAGAATAGGTTGGCTGGAGGCCTAGGCGAGTGTCTGCCTAGAGGGAGGATGTACAAGGGGTCCAATGGGGCCTAAGTGCTGTGGTTTTTGACCACCCTCCTGCTAATTCCATACTCCATAACTGTACCTCCATGGTCAATGTCTTCGGCGGAGGAATTCAAGTTGAAAATATTTTGAATATTTACTTATATTTTTACTTGTATTTATTTACTTTTTTGGCGTACTTTTTAAAAAGTATGTGATTAATTTTTCCATGACCACCATATACTTCCACTCTCATATCCTGAACCAAAATATATTTTCCTAAGTAAAAATTCCGTATTTCTTCGAATTTTTACCCGGTTTTGCCTAATGTCTTATCGAACTTATAACGGCCCTTTTCGACTAGTTCGTGGCTCTGAAGTCTCTCAGAAAATGTCCTTAAATGAAATGTTTGCTTAAGTCGAATTTGTATTTTGACTTCGACCTAGGACAATTCTGGAAGGTTCTACAACCATTGCACTGATGACGCCAGGAGACAAGCTACATGCAATCTGAAAATTTTGCCGAATCTCTTCGTCTGCTGCAGTTACGCGTGGTATCATCAAATTTTAGTTCCAGTTACTCCTCTCCACCCTACCAATCCTTCTCCACACATCATATCTAGTATTTAATATAGATGTTAAAAGGATTGGTGATAGAACTAACACCTCTGGTAAGTTTACAATTATTGGACGTAGAATTTTCGTCATATTATCAGCGAATAAAGAAGATTAAATATCTATACAGTCACCAGGCTGTCTCATTCCACATTCTCAAAAGCCTTGCCGTAGTCTACGAAACAAAGGTATAAAGGCAGGTAATATTCCCTTACCTGACGTAAATTCAGTATACTAATGCCATATTTAATAAAATCTATTTTCTTATTAGATATTTGCCAAAATACATCATGCTGAAATCCGAAGAGAAGCATTATTTTATTAAAGTGATGGTTTAAATACAGCAATTTCCTTCCGGATTATTCGGTATATGCATAGATTTACGCTATTTCTTACAAGTGCGACGATTGGTGTTATATTTTCTTTCGTTTTCTTTTTTTATGCCCTGGCACAAAAAGTTTAGAAAAGTAGAAAATATTATTTTCTTATTTCTTTTTCTCAATAAGCGTAAAAAGTGGTGTGGCAAATACAGTTGGCATGATACCAAGATTGGCAACTTGTCACTTACACAAAATTTGGAGTAACAGAGATATCACGAAGCGCACAAAGATCACACTTGCTTTAGTTTTCTGCATTTTTCTTTGCACTTCTGAGATATGGATCATTAAGGAGGCAGACAGACGACGTATTAATGCTTTCTAAATGTGGTTCGTGACACGTTTGTTATGAATTTCCTGGACAGTCCATCGCAGTAATAGCTCGAAATTCCAAGAAATACGTCCCCAAAAGCGACTCTCTAGCAGCGTGTTCTCCCGAATCTTCTCATTGTTTGACACATCAACTGGAGAATGGGAAATATAAAATGGTTGATAGTTCAGGAATGGCAAGAGGTGAAGGGCCTGACAGAGAGCCGCGACATATGGCACGAGGCTGTTGAAGGTAGGGAGACCAGTGTCAATTGTAACAGGTGTCGAAAGTAACAGGATCGATTTTGGAGCCATCTTTGGAGAAAGTGGCGAACCGCCTTCATCAAGTCAAAGATAATACATATTTCTTTAACCGACCGCACATTTGTTGACGTGACGCATCTAGCGTTGGTATTATTGTAGTAGTGTTTATTGCAATAAATGGTAAGTTTCTACTCACAAATATTTTTCGGTATGCAACCTAGATTATTATATTTATTCTAAATCTGATTAAAGCCTGTTAATACATGCCGTCTTAGTTGTCTATTGCTTGCGCGAACTTTTATAGGTTATAAAGCATGTATCGTGCAGGCATTGGTGAATCAGAAGTGTCGATTGTAACATATGAAACGGTGTCAATTGTAACATGTTACAATTGACACCTACATTTTGAAAAACGTAATACATAATATAGTTCTTTATTTATTTTAGTAACTGAGTAAAAAAATGGTAAAACCAAGGCCGAGGGAAACTGAAAGGGGAATAATCCCTCGAACAATCTACGAGGAAGCGGCAAAAAAGTCATCGATACCAAGTTATCAGTCAGAGCCGTCGCAAAGGACTACGGAATGTGCCTTGTTATCTTAAACCGTTTGGTAAATGCCTTGCGTCAAAAAAAAAAAAAAAAATAAACACAGGCTATAAACCTCACAACCGAGTATTTAATGACGAAAATGAAAAACAGCTTGCCAGTACTGCAAAACTTCAGTTGACCTATATTTTGGATTAAGCACGAAAGATCTGCGAAAACTAGCTTTTCAGTTTGCCAGCCGAAAAATTGAAATTCCCAGAAAAATGGAACAAAGCCGGGCTTGCTAGTGAAGATTGGCTTGCAGCATTCTTAAGGCGGAATTCAGAACTGTCGCTGCGGACACCACAAGCTACAATTCTTAATTGGGACATAAATTTCAACCGAGTAAATGTAAACAAATTTTTCGATAACTTATCTGCAGTAATGGACCGATGTCACTTTGAGCCACAAAATATTTATAATGCTGATGAAACGGGAAAACAATGTGCAGAAGCCAAACAAAGCTATTGCCAAAAAAGGCACAAAACAGTTAGGATCAATCACATCGCAGGAAAGGGGAACTTTAGTGACCATGTGTCTGGCTATAAACGCTGTTGGCATCAAAATATCTCCCATGTTCGTTTTTCCTCCGTTGAAATTCCAGGACCACTTTGTGAGAGATGGCCCAGTTGGATACATAGGTGCTGGAAACAAATCTGGATGGATGCAAGAAGCTGAATTTTTAATTTTCGTGAAGCACTTTGCAAAACATGCAAATCCCAGTGAAACCAACAAAGTTCTGCTCATACTGGATAATCATTCATCACACATATCTGTCCCTGTGATAGACTTTTGCAAGGCAAATTACATAACACTCTTAACTGTGCCCCCTCATACATCGCATAGGCTTCAGCCTTTGGACAAAGGAATTTACGGCCCGTTTAAGAAGTCCTTTACATCTATGCTGATCAGTGGATGAGAAACCACCCTGGAAAGCGTCTTACCATTTACGAGTTACCGTCCATAGCCAAGCAGGCCCTCATTGCAGCTTTTGCACCTCGAAATATTCAATCTGGCTTTAGTTGTACGGGTGTTTTCCCCTTTAACCCTGAAATAATCAACGATGCTGACTTTGCACCAGCAAGTGTAACCGATAGGCCCTTCAGTCGGGAAGATGGCGATGCACCACAAAGGGACCTACACACCAACTGCAGAGACTGGTAAAAACCAAATAGAACTGAAATTTATAAACGATCGCGACCCAGCAACAGAGCCAAGCACATCTACGAAAGGATTGACTACACCGACTACATCTGTAGTCAAAAATTTCTCATACATCAGATGCAATAAGGCCTTTTCCCAAAGGCAACGTTCAGAAACCCGCGAGGGGGAGGAGAGCCAAAGGAAAAACCTAAATTTATACTGATACTCCTGAGAAACAATTGGTGATGGAAGCAGATAATTACAAAATAGAGATGCCTCTGAAACTCAGTGATATAGCCAAACCTAAGAGGGCTAAGAAAAAGAAAATTGTTAATGAGAGCGTCTCATTTGAAGAGGATGAGGAAGACGAGGAGACTGTCTCTTTAATCAAACCTAACAGGGCTACGAAAAAGAAAATTGTTAATGAGAGCGTCTCATTTGAAGAGGATGAGGAAGACGGGGAGACTGTCTCTTTAGTCACACCTAAGAGGGCTAAGAAAGAGAAAATTGTTCATTAGAGCGTCTTATTTGAAGAGGACGAGGAAGGCGAGAAGACTATCTGTTTAGTATGTTGTGGCCTATATATCGACAGCCACGATGACTGGATCCAGTGCAGGTCCTGTAAACAGTGGGCGCATGTCAGTTGCACTGATGACGATCCTTATTTTGTATGCATTAATTGTTTTTCAGATTAATGTTTTGAGTTTCGTGCAATTTTTTTGTAACTTGCTTAATTTTATGTGTTTCATAATACAATTACGTTAGTTCTGAATTCGTTTATTTTTGTTTGGCATTATCTGTAACAACTGACACTCGTCCTGTTACAACTGACACCAGATATGTGTCAATAGTAACAGCTGACATGTCATGAAATTTATGGGTTATGCTATAAGACGATCATGGACATGCCAATTATAAAATTAGGGATTAGTATGTGAAAACATTACACATTTCTTTCAAAAAATGTCCAATCAAAAATTAAGAAGGGTTGGCTCAGCAGAAATGTTTAAACAATTTTTGTTACAATTGACACCGGTCTCCATACAGCAAAAGAGAGGCCAATTAGAATATTACATGAATTACAAAATTTATGTCAAGACCTTGTGAATGAGAAGAAGAAGAATTACAGATTGCAAAAGTGCATCGTTGTTGACCAAAATTTCAATTCGTTATCATGGTTGTGCTGATTCAGCTAACATAAGTTATTTTATAGACATTTCTCCTTTAATAAATGTTTTGCCATCAAGCCTTGACGTATTGAGGGAGCTGCCAATTAATATGCCTAGTACATATATCAGGTACTTTATGCTAGCCACTCCTACCAATTTCTCTTTTGCTCGATCTTACATGTTATTTATTATCCATCAAAAATTGCTCTTTGTTATTTTTTAATATAAAAAATAGGTGTTCACCCACGACGTTTATTATTATATAATTCGCAGGCTTAATTATTACTATTACCAATCATAACTAATTGTGTTTAAAATATCTCTGTCTTTCACTTTCAGAATGGTATAATTAACAATATTAAAAATCACAAAGTTTTAATAACACTGAATATATTGAATGAATTGTAAAGTGGACCCTGACATCTTGGAAGTACAAAAATTCTGTAGATTTTGTCAATGCTAGAAATTTTTAAAATAACAGCTAGACTATTATACAGGCCTGATACTCTCAAAATAGTTTTTTGTTTGAGTCACCTTATGATTTAATGATATTAAATTTACATAAACAATATTTTAAATCAGTTCTAACAATTATGGATGATAACTTATTAAAATAAATTTAAAAAAAAGTAAATTCATTGTAAGTAACAAAACAAGTTGAAAATTATAAAATGAAACATATTTCTAAAAAAACAACAACTTTAAATTTTCCATTTTCCTAATTGAGTTTAAACTTTATTTTAGTCGTATTTGGCATATAATGGTTTGTTTTCTATGTTGACAAATATAGTATGTATGGAGCAAAGAAATGCCTATTTAAACGAGGACAAATACTCTCTTTTGTTATCATTACTAATAGTGCTTTCCGATAACGGGAATGCAAAGATAGATTGATCCAACCATATTAATATCAAGATAAGTAAGGATTCATTAATAATAATTTACATAATTTGAATGTAAATTTATTAGCTACAAATTTTATAAACTTTTATAAAGTTACGTAATATTTGATGTACTACCTAAATTTAGTTAAATAAAATTTATAAAAATGGAACTTGTTAATATACAATTAGTCAATATCAACATTTACTTACTGAAAGCTCCTGTTTATTCTAAGCCTACAGAGTTTATGATTTTCACAACTTACTGTTAAATCATAAAACATTTGAATATGTTTACAGGTGCAAGTAGTAAATTGATTTGATTATGACAAATGTTTGTAATATTTTGTAACAAAAGTGTTAATTGCGTTTATTTATCTATATATTGTGTATTTAATCAATAAATTGTCATTAAAGTCAATTAAAATATTTTGTGATTATTATACTCTTCGCAAAAACAAATAGTATATTGCATTTGATCGGCACATTTCTAAAACTGGAAATATCGCTCGTAGAGAAAAAAATTTCATATCATTGTGTTAGTGAACGAATTCTGAACAACTTTCAAAATGTCCGTCTGTTTGTCCCTCTGTCCGTCCGTCACGTTTTTTGTAAGCACGATAACTTAAGAAAGAAGAGTCCGATTGTATTGAAATTTAGAAAGTAAGGTAGTGTTAGCTAGAGGAAGAATCCTATTGTTTTTTAAGAAAATCAATCAGTAAATAAGAAAGTTATTAATCATTTAATTTAAAAAAAAATGTTTTTTTTATTTTTTGTCGCTTGTACCTAAATAGAAATCTTGCGAAATATGACAGTCGGAATAGCTTTTTTGTGCGAAATCTCGTTTACTCGCAATTTTTTTTTCTTAAAGTATAGTTTGGGGTGTAGAGAAACACATGCCAACTATCCGCATGCGTGGCAGGTGGGCAACACACTTTAAAATTCAAAAATCATAAATTTTTTGCCATATTTCGCTTTATTTGCAATATACCTCGTATATGAAGCATTTTTTGAAAATATATCAAGAGATAGGAAAGTTGAGAAAATTGATTTTGAACATTTTATTATTCTTGTAATTTTCCCAGAAAATTCTTCGTTTAAGAGCTACAGATAAAAGAATAATGCTACTTTTCAATTTTTCTATTTAATTTTTTTAATTGATTATAACAAATATTAGTACAAAATATATCATCGGTGTCATGTAAATTATATTTAAATGTCTAATTTACAGTTTAAATAAAATATATTTACAAAACTATTTATAATTTACATGTTAAACAGAAAAAACATAATAAAACTTTTCAAGTATTGAGGTATTAATAAAATGATGGGAAAATAAATAAACAAATATATATTTTCACAAACACTATTTATTTCATGCATAGTACAGCGTACATTCGTTTTATGTATAACTTAATAGAATATAATAGAATAGAATAGAATAAGTTTATTCAACAAATTGATCTATTACAATGTACTTATTAAAAACTGAAACATGATAAATAATTTAAGCCACCTACATTAATAAAACTTGATTTATTCCCTTTTCCTGTTATAAGTCTACGTTACCAAATTAAAACGAACTGAATATACTACTGGACGAAAATCAATCAATATCGATATTATCTAACACTCATGTGAAATATCTTGGCATTTATATAGATTCTCATTTCAAGTAGGATATTCATATAAATAAATTGGTTAGTAAATTAAGAAGTACACTGTACTTCTTTAATAATCTTCGAGATATACTAAATATTGATCAACTTAGAACAACTTATCTTGCTTTAATTGAATCTCAATTGCGATATGACATATTATTAAAAACTAACCTTAATAATCTAGAAAAAATCTAAATATAAAAAAAAAAACAATAACTTAACCATCAGATATATTATACAAAGATGCCAGAATAATGGACATCCGCCAATTATACTTTCACTCCTTAGTAGTAAAAACATACTCTGAAGAAAAGAACTTGATAAATCACAAACACCAAACTAGATATACAAATGATGTTTTTTGTAAAAAAATGTCAAAAACCATCGGCTAGAGAAGTCATAAATTCCTTGCTCCGAAAACATATAATTTTTTACTCACTGAAATTAAAAACATAAAATGAGTTCATAAATTTAAAATAGTTTCCACCAAACAATTTGTAATGAGAAATTTAATAGATTTAAAAAATAATTAATTCACAGTAGACTGTCATTTTAATCACCTGAAATTTAGCAATTTATGCTTATCTTATGTCTTATATTGTATTGCATTGTTAAAGTACTTAGTGTTATATTTATTTTCTTTTTTTAAAATGTGTACCATTTTAGAAATTTTAGTGTTATTAAGGTATTATTATGTCATATATAATGTGTTGTGTATATATGTATTATATTTATTTTTTGTGTGCCCAATGCACGCTCAAGTGCTCTAAATAGCACTTAATGTGGGGGCTTAGTTTATTTATCATAATGTTTCAGTTTTTAACAATTACATTGCAGTAGATCAATTTATTCTATTCTATTATATTCTATTAAGTTATACATGAAACGCATTACGGTGTACTATCCATAAAATAAATAATCTGTTTGTGAAAACATATATTTGTTTATTTATTTTCCCATTATTTTAATACCTCAATACCTGAAAAGATTTTTTTTTTCCGTTTAACATAAATTAATATATAAATTATGTAAATATTTTATTTAAACTGTAAATTGGACATTTTAACATAATTTACATTATACCGATGATAAATTTCGTATTAATATTTATTATAATCATAAAAAAAAATTAAAAAATAGAAAAGTAGCATTTTTCTTTTGTCTGTAACTCTTAAATGAAGAATTTTCTGGGAAAAAGTCAAGAATATTAAAATGTTCAAAATCGAATCTATCTCTTGATATATTTTCAAAAATGCTTCATATACGCGGTATATTGCAAATAAAGTGAAAAATGGCAAAAAATGAAAGACTTTTGAATTTTAAAGTGTGTTGCCCCACCTGTCACGGTGCGCATAGTTGCCATATGTTTCTCTACATCCCAAACTATACTTTAAGAAAAAAAATTGCGGGTAAACGACATTTCGCAAAATGATCCTTTTTCAATCTATTCCGACTGACTTAAAATGTTATCTCTATAATACATATTTTTTTTGTTTATGCATTTTACTAATATATATTTTATAATAATATGTCCAATGCGTTGAAATATGATTCTCAAAAGTTATATATTACAGACATTCAATTTTTGTAGTAATGTGTGATGGTCCAGTGATTAAAGTTTTGCCTAGCAATCCAAAAATCGTGTGTTCGAATCCCAGACAGGTTGGATGTTTTTTTTTTTCATTTTTTTTTCATATATTCTTTTCACAACAAAGTTGGTATCACAAAATTTAGGACGTACAAAAACTAACATTATTTACAAGAAAACTGCGAAGAGTATCCTATAGAATGTGTAACAATTATATAAAAAGCTCAGTAAATTGGCGAAGAGTACCTACGTTTTTAGTTTGTTAAGTCTACACTGTTGTAAGAAATTATAAATGTATTTGAATTTTCTCTAAATGGACAGTGACATACTACTAATAAATTATGGAGAGAAAAATGGACATGGGCCTCAAAAATGATGAGATGTATATCATTTTTAACAAATTTATTATAATGATAGAATACAGGGTGTTTCACGAGAAAACTGACATTACTTAATGGTAGATAGAGGACACAGCGAAATGAGAATTACCCATAGAAAAAGCTAGTTGGACCCTCGTTGCTAAAATACGTAAATTATGTATTTTTGTCAAAATTTCTTTTGGTTATTACTTTGTAAAGGAATGGAGTAATATGTTTATATTTGGTACACGTAATACACTAGTGATCTTGCATAAGTATATGTATGATAAAAAAAAATCAGATGCAGACTTGAAATAAATATGTTTTTTTATTCTTCGAGAAACAATACCCTGTACATGTTCTTAAAAACTAGTAAAACAGCAACATAACATACCTATTAACAAAACAATAACGGCAGCAATAAAGTTACATATCAATAATGCACATAGCAATAACAACAACAAAATATCAACAGAATAATTGTATGAAAAACAAAAAATGCAGATATTGTCAAAATGCCCTTCTCAGCTTGAGTACATTTTCTGATACAGTTCACGAGAGGACTGATTGATATACTTATCATATTTAGACTGTTTCTAATTTCGTTGCAGTATTCAACAATCCTTTGAAATAATTGATTCTTGTCATTAATGTCCACACTGAACATTTCACTCTTTAAGTGACCCCATAAAAAAACCTCGTTTGAAATCTGAAGACCTTGTCTGTCAAACAAGAGGACCTCCTCGACCGATCCATCTGTTTGGATATGTAACATTTAAAGGGTTTTTAATTTGGTTGGAAGAATACGGTGGGGCTCCATTATGTTGAAAGAGCATACCTCGGATATTTACATTTTCTGAAAGATTTGATAATATTTGTTATAACAACCTAGATTTATGATTCTTATCTAAACTAACTTGCAAAAAAGACGATCAAACAGACCACAAAATGTACACCTGCGCGTTGTAAAGATTCAGGTATTTTTTTATCATAAAGTTTTTAAAAGCTTGTCACAATTTGTTTACAAGTCTCCTAATAGTTGTTATTTTGTAGTAAAGCTATTACGATCACCAGTTACAATACTTTTTTGCTACAACAACATCGAAATATGTCCATTAAATGATCGTAAATTCAATCATAAACAGCTACATTTTGCACAGAATATCATATTGCATAGCAGACCTGACACGTTAGATCCATACTGCATTTATTGCCTAGTAACTTGCCTAGCAATCGTTTCATTATGAAACATTATGTGTTAGGAGGGCGGTCCACTGTGGCTAGTGTGACGACTAGAGCGACGGCGTCGAGAATATGACACTAGCAACGGGATATTTGATTATATCATCAGTATTTCCGTCAACATTTTTATAATTACATTACGGATGTTTGCATATTTCTTTGTGTCAATGTTTATTAGAATATTAAACGTTGTCGTAGAAAAAGTATAGTATGCAACTCGCACAAAATGGCAATTTTTGCACTCGTATGTATTGCAGCACGAGTAAAAGGCAAAATGGCCCTCATTTTGTGCTTATTGCATAATATGCTGTTATGGGGTCACTTAAATAGCGAGGTCTACAATGTTAATGGCAGGGATCAATTAATTCAGGACCGTTGAATGCTGCAACGAAATTAGAAACAATCCAGGTGTGATAAAAACATCAATCGGTCATCTTGTAAACCGTATCAGGAAATGTACTGACGCTGAGGAGGAAGGACATTTTGAGCATAAAATTGAATTATAACTTTAATTTGTAAACACGTTATAGCGACTATAGCGACTCACTCACTGGAAATCGAGAAGTTCCAAAAGCGAGAAGTTTCCATGGAGTCGCTAAGAAACAAAAAGGAAAACTCGATCCATAATGGAGAAGTTTCCATGGAGTCGCTAGGAAAAATAAAAACATTCGATATAAAAATATAATATCAATATACTTTAAAAATACCAAAATCATATAAAATATGAACATGTATTAAAAACAAATATACGTATATTTACTTCGATTTTAATTTTATTTATAGCGATAACGCTATAAATTTGGTGACCCCGACGTGATAATTTTATGTCCGACGTGATCATTTTATGTCCAACGTGATAAATATATGCCAGAAGTGAAAATTTTATGTCCAACGTGATAAATATATACAAGAGATTCAATATATCAACTACCGTTATAAATTGACCATTTTATGAAGAGAAGAATTTTCCCGATGAATTTTGAATAGAGGTTCCAAAGTTGAATAGATGTTCCTATAATTTATGGTAATTTCCTAATTCAATCAACTGAAGTTGTACATTACAAGTACTGTCATCTGTCGCTGAGTGAGTTAAAGTACATTCCCTTTTTTATCTAAGAGAGCAGTCAATCAATAAAAATTCTCCCTTCCTTAATGTTAACTTTGACCTAAAGTTGCTTAGTGAAGCTCAGGAGAAAGATTTAAATCTCAACTATTTATTGTCAGATAAATCATCACTAACTAAAACCAATTTCATTTTAAAAAAGATACAAATTCCAGATTCAAATGATTTTATTTGGTGTGATGTTTCTCGTGCAAAAGTCAGACCTTTTGTCCCACTTGTTTACAGACGAACGATATTCGATATTTTTCACAACTTATCTCATCCTGGTATTAAAGCCACTAGACTGTTGATTTCAAATAACTATTTTTGGCCGAAAATGAACACAGATTGCAATTTATGGTCAAAATCGTGCATTAACTGTCAAGCTGTCAAAGTCAGTAGACATACGCGAAGTGCTCTCGGGAACTTCACCATCCCGAAAATCAGATTCGACCACATCCACATAGATTTGGTAGGACCATTACCTCCATCCAAAGGTAACTCTTACATTCTTACGGTGATTGAACGATTCACTAGGTGGCCGGAAGCGTACCCTCTTCGCGACATCACAGCAGAAACAGTTGCGCGTACTTTATTTCAAAACTTTGTTTGTCGATTCGGTGTTCCCTTGTCAGTAACGACTGATCAAGGAGTACAATTCGAGTCAAGATTATTTAATGAATTTGCAAAGTATTTAGGTTTTCATAGAATACGTACAACTGCATATCACCCCCAGAGCAGCTCTTTAATTGAAAGATTTCATCGCTCACTTAAAACTTCCTTGTTAGCTAGAGCCAATACATCACATTGGACAGATGAATTACCCATCATTTTATTAGCATTTAGGACAACTCCCAAGGAAGATCTGCAATGTTCACCTGCTGAACTCATATATGGTCAAACCCTTCGTTTACCTGGCGAATTTTTTGTTGAATCGTATAATTCCCCAGATATTCCTTATTTCATTGACAAATTACGCATTTATTTTAATAATTTAAAATTTGTTCCTCCAACTTCGCATGGCAATTACAAAACTTTTGTTAGTTCAGATCTTGCCTCTTGCGATTTTATTTTCGTTGGCATTGAACGTTTAAAACGTTCATTTACTCCTTTATATGAAGGGCCGTTTAAAGTTTTATCTCGTTCAGATAAGTTATTTACCTTTAAGAAAGGAGCCAAAGTCATAACTGTCAATATTGATAGGGTTAAACCGGCTTTTGTATTAGTTGACAGATGTGACACTTTGCCTACCCCGATTAAAAAAGTACGTTTTGCAATCGACACGTTGATTGATTGACTATTTTCTTTTTTAACGAGGGGGTGTATATAGCGACTATAGCGACTCACTCACTGGAAATCGAGAAGTTCCAAAAGCGAGAAGTTTCCATGGAGTCGCTAAGAAACAAAAAGGAAAACTCGATCCATAATGGAGAAGTTTCCATGGAGTCGCTAAGAAAAATTAAAAAACATTCGATATAAAAATATAATATCAATATACAAAAAATACCAATATCACATAAAATATGAACATGTATTAAAAATAAATATACGTATATTAACTTCGATTTTAATTTTATTTATAGCGATAACGCTATAAATTTAGGAGCCAAAGTCATAACTGTCAATATTGATAGGGTTAAACCGGCTTTTGTATTAGTTGACAGATGTGACACTTTGCCTACCCCGATTAAAAAAGTACGTTTTGCAATCGACACGTTGATTGATTGACTATTTTCTTTTTTAACGAGGGGGTGTATATAGCGACTCACTCACTGGAAATCGAGAAGTTCCAAAAGCGAGAAGTTTCCATGGAGTCGCTAAGAAACAAAAAGGAAAACTCGATCCATAATGGAGAAGTTTCCATGGAATCGCTAGGAAAAATAAAAACATTCGATATAAAAATATAATATCAATATACTTTAAAAATACCAAAATCATATAAAATATGAACATGTATTAAAAACAAATATACGTATATTTACTTCGATTTTAATTTTATTTATAGCGATAACGCTATACACGTCTTGTGACAATATCTGATTTTTTTTTTGTTTTTCGTACAATTGTTCTGTTGATATTTTGTTGTTATTTTGTTACTATGTGCATTATTGATATGCAACTTTGTTGCTACCTTTATTGTTGTTGTTAATAGGTACGTTATGTAGTTGTTTTACTAGTTTTTAATAAACGGGAGTAATGAAATAGATTCTTGATTCGGTGGCTTCCAACATTTTTTAAATTTATTTATTTTACTCCCTCTATAAGAATTGGTAATTAAAACAAAATAAATATTGTTGTTAAAAAAAATAAATGCCAAATTTAATTGTGGAAGCATTTTTTGCGGCTATTATTCATCGATTTTTTTTAGCCTCATATTGCGTTATCTAGTGGAATTTATTTCGAGGGCGGCAAAAGTGTAGCAAAAAAATTAGTAATAACCTAAGGTGATATATGTTTTCATGGCGGTACTCACTACCACAGTTCCGGGATACTATCGATCCATATTTTTATTTTCTGAAAGATCATGCAAAACCCCATAGAGCTTCTGCAATCCTGCATGTCATGGAAGTTAACGGAATGTTTCAGTTAATGCTACCTCCATTATCACCAGACTTGAACTGCGCTGAGCATGCTTGGGACGTGTCTCAAAGAAAGTTAAACAAATACAGACTGGCAATTGAAATATTTGCACAACTAAAAGCCGTTATATTAAGTATATGGAGGATAAGTTCTCCTTAAATATCGCAAGGAGATATCTGGTATCTAATTCTTTAGATTTTTTAGAATAAAAATTGTTGGTAAAATCAAAAGTGCATACCCCGCAAGTTGTTTTATCCAATAAAGTGCCTCCTAAACAGCTGAAGATATCGAAGTACTCCTTCTTTCACAGTTTTTAATGCCTTACACACATATCCACCATGCATTGTTAACCAGATAACAAGCTGATAAAACATTAACGACCCGTTAAATATGGATGGACATATTCACCAACCGAGGTGGAAAGAATATATCCAAACCTTGTTTAATGACGAAAAACGTAGAAATCTAGTAGTAGCCAATTGCAGTATCGGGAGACTATAACCAAAGAAAAAAATCGTAAATTTAATTGAAAAGCTGCAAAGCAACAAAGCATCTGTGCCAAATAATACACTCAAGCTACAGAACAACATCACCCTGTTGTCATTGATGTGTATGACTCGGGAGTCATCTAAAAGGATTTAGTGCGGCAGCGTAATGTCAAAAATTAATATCCCCTATGCTCCTTAGTGTTACAAGCAAACGGCAAATGGATTTTGATTTAATAAAGATTTCTTAACACAAATATGTTTGGTGGACACTTAAAACATGTTGCCGATTGATTCTGTGACGTAATGGGCTCATTTAGCATTTTTTTTTAAATTCATATTCCGAAAGTACACCTTGTAGTTAGTAAATGTGTCTTTTTCAACTTCTTCTCCTTCAAAATAAATGATGAAAATAAAGCGCGCGAAAACGCAGTGTGACGTAAAAACACCTGCTGCGGTCGACCGCTCGCCTGGTCCCATATAGTTTCATACAAGCACAACTAGACGTTCTATAACAGTATACGCATAAAATCAGTCCTGCGGGTGCCGTAACGTCGTCCGCGCCGTACCGTTTCAAATATGTTAATTTTTTCACTATATACTTAAAGAGTTAAATACTTACGGAAAATACAAAAATAAATTGTAAATTAAATATCACTAAATGAGCCCATTAGGAGTGGGGTCTGCTACCACTCTATAGTGTGATATAATAAGTGCTCTCAATAGTCTTACGTATATAGAGTGTGTGTAAAATAAGAAAATATACAGTGTGTCCAGTGTGGACTTAAATATACCTGACTTAATACTTAATTTGTAAACTTTTTATTTTTGGTTTTTTGATAAAAAGTCATTATTTATAAAAACTTCTGATTGTTCTGAAAAGTTCTCAGCTATTCTCAGGATTACAATTTACTTTACAGAGTGTGCGAAAATGAAGAAAATATAAAAATTTTTCAATTGTTAAGTACCTTTCTTTTAATGAATGTAACCAAATTTCATGAAGAAAAGTTGTAAATAATGCCAAGTACAGTCCGAATACATTTTTTAAAAGTTTTATGTCTTAAAATATGTCGGTATTAAACAAAATTCGTTTGCTACTAATTATTGATCGAGTTATTAGTTAAGTCGATGACATTGGCATTATCCATCCGCAGACACACAGTATATAATTAAGTATAAGTTTATTCGATTAATAACTTGATACACACAGTAATTAAGTATTAACAACAATCTGCCACACCTATGAAAGGTGATATCTGAATTTAAGTGAAAATGAAAGATCCGTAAAAAATTTGAAAAAATTAATTATGACATACCAACCAATTGACGTCATTTGGTTGGTCAACGATCAGTTTGATACTGCCATCGATACTTCCGTTTCATGAATTAGGTTCTCATCACATAGATAAGATGTCGCGGCCTGCACGCCGAATTCTAATTGGTCTTTTAGGGTTCACAATCACGAGTCATGAAGTAGAATAAGTAGACACTAAAGCATCGTGGCTGAAGTGAGTTTGCAATGACTTAACATAGTGGTAAATAAAGTTCAAGATTAATTTTGACAACATTGGTGATATGAATATATCGACAAGTCCTCTTTATATAATTTTCAATTATTTCATTACCAAATCATTTTCTTCATTATTTTATAAGGTACACCCAAACTCATTTTATTCATAACTTTTTACCTGGATAGAAAAAGAGATGTTGCTTAAACGACTTTTACGATTAATGTATTAATGAATTTTTATATTAAATCGCCGCCAATGTAACAGCAATTAAACAATCGAAAAAAAATTATTTTAATTTTTTGTGGCATCTTTAGACCACTGGGTATTTTTTGACATTTTGCTATTAGTAATGCATTGTTGAAAGGTTAACCAAGTACGAAAATCAAAGTCAGTGCCATTGAATTAGTGGTAATTTTCAATTTAATTCTGAATATGAAAATTTGGGTTATTCAATAAAATGTGAAAAATTGAAATATGCATTATAGAGGAGCGAAAATGAGGTAAAATTGTGTCGTTTTTTTTATCAGCTTAGAACAAGATCAGACACAGTGGGTATTACCTACAACATCATTTTACACATAAAAACACGAAATACAACATTTTTTAGTGGTCACAGATATTCTTATTTAAAAAAAGTGTAAAATTTATTTTTTTTTAATCATGTTTTTTTGTACGTCTATTGCCATATCTCAAAAATGAATTAAGCTATCGATGTGAACTTTTTTTTGTTATAAAACACACACTTAAGCGCTACTTTCTATACATGGGATTGCTAATAAAAAAAAAATGTGAACATGCCAAAAACGTAGATGACCCTAAAAGTTTAGAGAATAGCCATCAAATTTTCACTAAGCGAGGAACTTTTTTGTTTTTGAAAATTTTGTGTAACATGCTATGAAAAAAATGAAGTCAATAGACTAAAAAAGTTTTTAGAAAAAAAATATTTTCATTATTGGCAACAGTTTGCTAGTTACGAATTTTTTAGTATGGAGGAATTGTCGAAGCGTACGCGTGCGGCACTTAAGAATAATAATGATTATGTATTGTGTGTAACGGAACTTTTCATTATTATTTTTTTATGTTTAGGACTATTTTATCACATTTTAGGATCTGAAATGATAACTTATTTTTTCCAGTGGCGCATTAAAATTGAAGGAAAAAAGGAATTAAAAATCTCAAAGAGAGTATCTGGGATAAAAATACATTGCATTGGGACCTCGAAAACGGTAAAAAATAATATTATAGTAAATGGAAAAAAAGTTGCGCAACTAGGGGGCTAATAAAATTCCATAAACAGAAGTTTAGGAAAAGTAATAATTTTGGAGTGTTTTGATAAAAAGTAAACTATCGAGTTTTCCTTTTTTTGCGTTATTATTGGAGCTAAATGGAAAAGACAGTTCCTTAAAGCACTTTTTTTTGAACGTGGCAATCTTAATATTTTTATCCGACATTTTCTGTGTCAGAGTCCCTATCCGAAACTCCCATTCATGGCATTTTTACCCTAGATCCACACAATAATTGAGTAAACGTGTTATTTTCGCCTAAATTAGGTAACAAAAAAGAAAAAATATCCTAAATTAAGTCTCTTTTAATTTCCGCAGTCCTAATTATAGAAACCGTTTACATGGCTTGTGCACAAGTTTATCGTTCTCCTCTATTACTACGCCACATAAAATCCATTTCATTTTACAATGAAACTTAGATTGCTTTTTTATCTTAAATATTTTTTTAGTAGATAATCCACGCACAATTCGCACAATGGCCATACGTTCTACAATATAATACAAGTGGTAATAAGGGAGAGAATATCGTTACACATTTTACTTCCACATCCAGTGTAAGTATAGTATCGACAAAAATATTCTTGAAAATTTCACACCACATTTTTTAACCAATCATAGGCTTGTTTTTTGTTAAGTTACCATGGCAACCCAAAAAATTTCCGGAAATTTTTTACATTCTGTCAAATTAATAAGTGGAAATTTTTCTGTCAATTAAAATGTTAAAGTAAAGACGCGGGAGTTGGAGTGCTTTTAGAATTAAATTTATTTGGCGACGCAAAAGAGGATATTCACGAGGATATTATAAGTACACAAATTAATATGTTTTAGAACCTGGAGCCATTTTTGTGCTATATGCTCATGCACTTTATTCTTATGGCTGATAATCAAATTTTGTTATGATTAGAATGTAAAAATTAATCTAATTGACGTCTGTAAGTGCGGCAGCCATTACTATCTTGTTACCTTTCATTATTCCATGGCCGCCTAGAAGTTGTTAATTATTGTCTCTGCGACAAGAATGAATACATTCCCTGTGCTCGCATTTAAGTAATATCAGAAATAAATGATGTTCCACCAATTTTAGTAGATCAAAGTAAATAAAAAACGGAAATATAATATGTTTTTAAGTTACTTATAAAAAGTTCATGTAACTAAACTTGGAGAATGGTATATTATTTCACTAAGAAATTTCGTATTTTATTAAACATATTAATCTTGAAGTAGGTGGGTACTTCAGAATAATTATCAAAAATAAATGATGTTCCACCAATTTTAGTAGACCAAAGTTAACAAAAAACAGAAATATAATATGTTTTTAAGTTATTTATAAAAAGTTCATGTAACTAAACTTGGAGAATGGTATGTTATTTCACTGAGAAATTTCGTATTTTATTAACCACCAGTTGTTATTCCATGGCTCACTATAATGAATGAATTTGTGTCATTCGTAATAAAAATGTTCAATTTTGGCATAATATTTATAAAATAATGGTGTGAAATTTTCTTACCGAATATCCCACGAGCTTAAATTAATATCCGGAAATTTTTCCTCGTTCATGAATATTTTAAGAAAATTATCCCTCGCCTGCGGCTCGGGATAATTTTCAAAATATTCATGACCTCGAAAAAATTTCCGGAAATAATTTAAGCTCTAGGGATATTATAAGTGAAAATTTTTATTGTCCAAATAGGCTTAGAATGTCATGAAACGTCGAGATTTTAAGTTTGAGCAAAAAAAATTATGTCTGTCGGTCTCTGCGCACAATTACTCCGGAACCGTTTAAGATATTGACTTGAAATTTGGTACACGTACCTATGTATTTTAACGAGATCTGGAACTAGATTATTCCGTTAAAGGGTTGGGGGGTAAATAGGCAAATCAAGCAAGTAAGAGTCCATACAATTGGTATTTAGCATATATAAGAGAAGCTAAAGTCTCAAAATTTTTTTGGGATTAACCACCCCCATTACCAACTCCATTATTCAAAGGGGCGAAAAAAACAAAATTGTCATTTAGTGTGTGTACAAAAACCAAAGGCCTCAAATTTTTTTTTACTTTATCCACCACTACTACCACCTCCCTTCCACCACCCGATGTGGCATATCGTTTTATAGGTTTTTGGGGTAGACGAATTCAAATATTTTATTATTAAAGTTCCATAAACAATTATTTCCACATTCAAATTTTTTTCGTTGTGAGAGATTTGGATAGAAGATCTGGATGTAGAAGTAGTGATTCCTTGGGAAACGGTTTTATAATTTGACCTTCGACGAAAACGAATAACGTTGATCGTACACCGCCGAGACTAGTTGGTTTTAGTGGACGCGGGCGTATTAATACTCAATTTCCGCAATTCGCGCGCTCCAAAAAAATCACTGTACCTAAACTATCAAAGACACAATAAGAATTATGCTATCAAAAACTTTTTTGGTCTTTTGGCTTTATTTTCTTCGCAGCATGTTATACAAAATTTCCAAAAACAAAAAAGTTTGTAGCTTAGTGAAAATTTGACTGCGTATTTTCTGAACTTTCAAAGTTATCTAAGTTTTTAACATGCTTAAAAATGTTTTAATTAACAATACTATACACAGATAGAAGCGCTTAAGTGTGTGTTTTATAACAAAAAAAAGTTCATGTGGATATCTCCATTCGTTTTTGAGATATGGCATTAGATGTTCAAAAAAACATGATTAAAAAAAAACAAAATTTCACGCCTTTTTAAAAATAACAATGTCCGTGACCACTAAAAAATGTCGTATTTCATGATTTCTAATGAACATCGACCTACTTAACGAAATGGTATATGTCTCAGTTTTTTCTAAGATTAAAAAAAAAACTCGAGAAGGAAGCGACTTTTCACCTGTTTTTTACTCCACTATTATTTATTTATTTCTACATCGACGTCAATATGAATATTAGGTAACAAATTTGAGAGTCCTGATATCACTATTTTTAAATTTCATGTAAATTTGCAAAAATATTGCAATTATGGCAGCATGTTTGATTTGTCACTTTGAATTCTTAATTTTCTAAATTTTTAATCAGATTCGTTATATCTAAAATACCTAACTATCAATTCCTTCCAGATTTGAATATTTTATCGCAAAATTAATATTTTAATCACTAGCGACTTCGCCAAATTCTCAACCAAAAAAAACTTTGTTTTCGATTTTTGCTCTTTTTGCTCTTTTTTGCTTTTTTTGCGCTAGACGTAGCTTGATGACATTATTGTGGATCCACCGCCGAATCGGAAAATTATGCTTTAAAAAATTATACTTTTCAAAAAGCTATAAATAAAATCGATTCCTTGCAGAATTATCCGATTGAACATGACTTTTATCAGCGAAACTGAGCGCTAGTGTGCTGAGCGAGTATAGAACACACACACCCAACGAGGTGTGCAATAGCTGTTTTTCTAATTCTCTGAATACATTTTCTATTGACCCGAAACAATCAACTTGGTTTTCTATTTATTCGAATATCACGAATATATCTATAGGCACGAAAATGATGAAAACATCGACTTTCGTATCACATTTCAAGAATAAAATTTCTATTCCACGACAATAATTTTTGAAAAATTGGTTTAATTCCAATAATAGCAGATTTGTAGGTATTTGAACGGTATTAATATCTTTTGTATATTTTTAACAATTTGAAATGCCCATTAGAAAATATAAACATGTCAGAACTAGCGAATGTAACGAAACTGGAGCTATAAAATAATAAAGTATTATTTAATGCAAGATTTAAAGGAAAGCTACCTGGTTATAAACTAAAAGTTGTGTTCATGTTTCAAACATAATCATAATAATATTTATTAGTGGAAGTAGTAAACAAGAAAGTAAAAGAATAAAAAGTAACCAGATCAGTGAAACCATGTAAATTATTGCTATAATACCAGAAATGAGAAAACATATGCTGGTTTCATTTACAAGAAAACACTCATTCTTAACGTTTTATCGATCTAAAGAAATATTTTTCATATACTGGTTACCTTAACATAGGTATGAATGGTGCATTACTAAATTTAAACAATTTCCAAGCTTCCCAGAAATCTATTACGCAAGATAAGAAAGTTGTTAAGAAAAAATTAGAGAATCTACGACTGAAAATAGGAAAAAGTCCCTCTGCACGTGTTCAAAACGGTTCATTTCATATACACACATAGTGTTAAAGATAATAAAACAGTACATGTTTTTTAAAAATACTAATTGTATTAATGTTCTATTGTTTTTAGGAGAATGCTGCATTTGATGTATTAAATTATTTTCTGAACTAATGTCTCAACGTAATATTTTATATAACAAGTGGTTAAAACGGTGTTTTTATTTACAAGTAGGGCGTTTATAGAATGAGCCGAAGGCGAGTGCTATAAGCCACACGAGTAAGAAAAACACATTTTAGTCTCAAGTTATATTCAAAATTTTTCTAACGCCATATCCTAAAATGGCATTTATTCAATCAATCAAAACAATGTCATTATTGACAAGTGTAAAATAAAGAAAAAAGAGTGAAATAAAGAAATTTTATTTCACAGTGTGATATAAAACTTATTGGTTTCTATGGAAACAACAATAGAATTTAGTCTATTTTTACAAAATTATATTGTTTTCTAATTTCGAATGGATATGCAAAAAATTTTGTATACAACTCGAGACTAAAATATGTTTTTTTACTCGTGTGGTTTATAACGCCCCGCTTGTAAGTGAAAAACCATTTTAGCCACTTGTTATAAAAAATACTATTTTGTAACGCCACATCCTAAAATGACATTTATTTGACTGTTTCAATGAATCAAAACAATGTCATTATTGACAAGTGTAAAATAAAGAAAAAAACGAGTGAAATAAAGAACTTTTATTTTACAGTGTGAAATAAAACTCATTGATTACTATGGAAGCAGCAATAGGTTTTAGTTTATTTTTACAAAATTATATTGTTTTCTAATTTCGAATGGCGATACAAAAAATTTTGTATATAACTCGAGACTAAAATGTGTTTTTTTTTACTCGTGTGGTTTATAGCACTCGCCTTCGGTTCGTACTATAAACGCCCCACTTGTAAAAAAAAACACCATTTTAGCCACTTGTTATATAAAATACTATTTTGTATCGCCCTTCGAATTTTTTTATTTATTTAACGTCGGCCTATTTCCGCTACTAGGATCTATCACCGATGCCAGGAGACGAGCTACCTCCAACCTGGAAATTTTGCCGAACCTCTTTTTGTAAGAAGAGTACGAATCTTTTACTTGCCTAATATTTAATAGACAAGGGACCGCCTGCTTTACATCTCCTCCGAAGGATGGTATATCCACTACGTAATCCTCGTCTTGAAATTACATAGCTTCCGCGTATACACTGATATACAAGCCGCTAGAAGGTGGGACGAGATCGCTGTGTTTCCCAAGATGGGTCACCCATCCAAGTACTAACCGCGCTCCACGTTGCTTCACTGGAGTATCGAGATTAGGGATGGCAACGATATATCGATATATTAGAAATATCGATATATTATTCGAAAAATATCGATATATTTGTATCGTTATTTTGCTGCCGATATATCGATATAACTATCGATATATTTTTATATATCGGAATAGTCTCACTGCAGGGTCATAGGATATTCTCCCCCTCGCTCGTCAATTTTTATTTTGGTGAAAAATATTTTTTTAAGATGTCCCCCCCCGCTCATCAATTTTTTAAAAATATATCGATTGTATTGATAGATTTTCACCCCCCCGGTCATCAATTTATTTTGGTGGGAAAAAATTTTTTTTTTTTAGAAAATTCTTCCGCTTATCAATTTTTATTTTGGTAGAAAAAATTGTTTTTTAGATTTTCTCCCCCCCGCTCATCCATTTTTTCGAATATATCGATATATTGAAATATCGATATATTTATTTCGATATATCGGATTGTATCGATACATGCTTGCGATATATCATATCAATAGGTATATCGATATATAATTTTTTTTTGCCATCCCTAATCGAGATACATACACAGTGAAGATGCATCTACGCTCGCCCCCGCCCTTCGAAATTAGAAAACAATATAATTTTGTGAAAATACACTAAATTCTATTACTGTTTTCATAGAAACTAATAAGTTTTATTTCACACTGTGAAATAAAATTTCCTTATTTTACTGTTTTTTCTTTATTTTACACTTGTCAATAATGACATTGTCTTGATTCATTGAATCAGTCAAATAAATGTCATATCCTAATATGGCTTTACAAAATAGTATTTTATATAACAAGTGGCTAAAATGGTGTTTTTTTTACAAGTGGGGCGTTTATAGTATGAGCCGAAGGCGAGTGCTATAAAACACACGAATAAAAAAAAAACACATTTTAGTCTCGAGATATATACAAAATTTTTTGAATCGCCATTCGAAATTAGAAAACAATAAATTTGGTGAAAATAGACTAATAGACTGTTTCCATGGAAACAAATAAGTTTTATTTCACACTGTGAAATAAAATTTGTTTATTTCACTCTTTTTTCTTTATTTTTCACTTGTCAATAAGGACATTATTTGATTCATTGAGTCAAATGAAAGTCATTTTAGGATATGTTATTGCAAAAAAATATTTATCATATCATTATTTATCATTATATTTATCAGTGGAACTTTGAAAATCTAAATTCACAAAATGAATAATTCATTAATCTTAAAACAATCTCAGCATTGTGATAAATTCAATACATGTTGTGTTGAAGTATGGTGAAAAGTACATCTGCTTACATCAGCTTTCTTGACAGAATGCAATAAAACTATGAGTTCCATATATCTGCGACATGAGCACGTTAAAGCTTTCTTCTTCACCATAACGTAGGTATTCCACAAAATTATCATAACTATTAGAGATGTTAATTATTCAAATTTGTGTGCACAGTAGAAAAAATCTGTAACAAAAGTTCCATCGCAATTTAGCACATTTTCTTTATGAATTATTTCCTCTGTTGGACTATTGTCCTCCATCGTTTCCTAATTATTTATTTTTTATAATAACCAGCATATACAGGGTGTCCCAGCTCTATTTAGACAAGCATTATCTCGAAAACGTTTAGACACAAAAAGAAATGTTTAATAGAAAACTTATTCTGTTTAAAAAAAACACATTTAACCATTTTATTCTCAAATGTACAGGGCGCCTCAAAAAGACGACAGGTTATGCAACTACTTTTTCAAATGGAACACCCTGTATATTTTTGCATTTTTAGATTCTCCTTTTATTTCCGAACAAATTTTATTAAACATGTTCCATACCTATCATTAACAGTTTACGATATATCGACGGTTTAATCTTGATTCAGTCATGTTTCATAGTCTTAAACTAATAAGCAGCAAGACGGGACACCACCGCATAATTCGTATGTTGTAATACGCTTCCTGACTGAGAGATTTGGAGGGAACTGGATTGGTAATCAGGGACCTGTGGATCTGTTAAATGGCCTGCACGGTCATCTGATATGAGCCCCCTAGACTTTTTCTTATGGGGTCACTTAAAACAAGTTGTATACGCTGAGAAACCAAATAATCTTAATGATTTAAAAAATACTCATGCTTGACCTAGATGTCATAAGGAGTTCTTGTACACGAAAATTTTTAAGGAGGTATGAGTTGTATCAAATAGAATATGGATGACAATTTGAGCATCTTTTATAATAATTATAATATTCACTGTTTTTTGTATTGTAGTATTCCTTATAATTACGTCAATAAAAAAATGTTATCCCAAAAATTTAACTGCAAATATCTCAACAATGGTTAATGATAGGTATAGATGGTTAATAAAATTTGTTCGGAAATAAAAGGAAAATCCAAAAATGCAAAAATATATAGAGTGTTCCATTTAAAAAAGTAAAGTTGCATAACCTGCCGTCTTTTTGAGGCTCGCTATACATTTGAAAATAAAATGATTAAATGCATCTTTTTAAACAGAATAACTTTTCTATTAAACATTTCTTCCTATATCTAACCGTTTCCGAGATAATGCTTGTCTAAATAGAGCTGGGACATCCTGTATATACTTTTCACTAAAACGATGTTGGTTTTCTCCTCGGTAACAGCGTTAGCTATACCCCAAAAATAATTCTCCGCCATAGTTTCTTAAAGAATAATTGTGTTCACCCTGTATTTTTTCTCTAAGAGTACAGCAAATTTCTTCCCTGAGAGTTGTGTTAGCTACACTGCAAGCAATGTTCGTCATGTATATTTTTCGCTAAAAGTATGTACTATTTCGTCGTTGGCAATAACGTCAACTACCTACAAAATAATTTGTCTCTTCTTCAAACAGCTTTGTAGATATAGCGCCAATAGGCAGACAAACACTAGACAGGCATACGACAGAATTTAAAGACCCTAATTTTTAATAATTGACATAGTTTGAAATATGAAAATGTGAAGAAATCTTGTGAACTGTTTTTTTACGATTACAATACTTCTATTCGGTAGCGAGGGAAGTAAAATATTCACTGCAGTTTTAAACACAGGCGACGGAGAAAGTTAAAACATTTCAAACATTTCTTATATTAGCAAAACACATTACAACTGACTTCCAAAATCACTTAACACAAGATAAAATATTTATTAAAAAGGTTAATGGAACTTCTTAATTATTGAATATTAATATCCACGTTAAACAGAACAATTGAGAGTACAGCTGAACTATACACGGTGTAATTAGTTTCATGTCATTAACGGAGACCGACTAGACTGACTAGACAAACAAAGAACCTATATGACTTTTTTTCTAGGGGCACTTTGGAAAAAAATAACTTAGGTCAAAAATTTCAATGTTAAGGTAGGAGACATTTTAGAACCAATGCTTTTCTGAGTCAATGGACGTACAGTTTTTTACTTACTTATATATATATATATATATATATATATATATATATATATATATATAAAAACAACAATAAAGTCTGCAATAATTTTGTTCCAAATTAAAAAAACACACATAACAGGTAAATCCTCTGTTTAAAACCTGCGGTCATCCTGTGCTTGCGGTTGTGTACGAATTATTTACATTTTTATAATTGGTATAAAAAGTTCGTTCAAGCGGTCCCGTCAAAGTGCCGCGCTTCTTGCTTTGAGACCGGTCGGCGCTGAGAGAGAAGTCGGTAATTTTTACCCATTTTTTATGATTTTTTAAAAGTAAGTAAAAAACTGTACGTCCATTGACTCAGAAAAGCATTGGTTCTAAAATGTCTCCTACCTTAACATTGAAATTTTTGACCTAAGTTATTTTTTTCCAAAGTGCCCCTAGAAAAAAAGTCATATAGGTTCTTTGTTTGTGTAGTCAGTCTAGTCGGTCTCCGTTAATGACATGAAACTAATTACACCGTGTATAGTTCAGCTGTACTCTCAATTGTTCTGTTTAACGTGGATATTAATATTCAATAATTAAGAAGTTCCATTAACCTTTTTAATAAATATTTTATCTTGTGTTAAGTGATTTTGGAAGTCAGTTGTAATGTGTTTTGCTAATATAAGAAATGTTTGAAATGTTTTAACTTTCTCCGTCGCCTGTGTTTAAAACTGCAGTGAATATTTTACTTCCCTCGCTACCGAATAGAAGTATTGTAATCGTAAAAAAACAGTTCACAAGATTTCTTCACATTTTCATATTTCAAACTATGTCAATTATTAAAAATTAGGGTCTTTAAATTCTGTCGTATGCCTGTCTAGTGTTTGTCTGCCTGTTGGCGCTATATCTACAAAGCTGTTTGAAGAAGAGACAAATTATTTTGTAGGTAGTTGACGTTATTGCCAACGACGAAATAGTACATACTTTTAGCGAAAAATATACATGACGAACATTGCTTGCAGTGTAGCTAACACAACTCTCAGGGAAGAAATTTGCTGTACTCTTAGAGAAAAAATACAGGGTGAACACAATTATTCTTTAAGAAACTATGGCGGAGAATTATTTTTGGGGTATAGCTAACGCTGTTACCGAGGAGAAAACCAACATCGTTTTAGTGAAAAGTATATACAGGATGTCCCAGCTCTATTTAGACAAGCATTATCTCGGAAACGGTTAGATATAGCAAGAAATGTTTAATAGAAAAGTTATTCTGTTTAAAAAGATGCATTTAATCATTTTATTTTCAAATGTATAGCGAGCCTCAAAAAGACGGCAGGTTATGCAACGTTACTTTTTTAAATGTAACACTCTATATATTTTTGCATTTTTGGATTTTCCTTTTATTTCCGAACAAATTTTATTAACCATCTATACCTATCATTAACCATTGTTGAGATATTTGCAGTTAAATTTTTGGGATAACATTTTTTTATTGACGTAATTATAAGGAATACTACAATACAAAAAACAGTGAATATTATAATTATTATAAAAGATGCTCAAATTGTCATCCATATTCTATTTGATACAACTCATACCTCCTTAAAAATTTTCGTGTACAAGAACTCCTTATGACATCTAGGTCAAGCATGAGTATTTTTTAAATCATTAAGATTATTTGGTTTCTCAGCGTATACAACTTGTTTTAAGTGACCCCATAAGAAAAAGTCTAGGGGGCTCATATCAGATGACCGTGCAGGCCATTTAACAGATCCACAGGTCCCTGATTACCAATCCAGTTCCCTCCAAATCTCTCAGTCAGGAAGCGTATTACAACATACGAATTATGCGGTGGTGTCCCGTCTTGCTGCTTATTAGTTTAAGACTATGAAACATGACTGAATCAAGATTAAACCGTCGATATATCGTAAACTGTTAATGATAGGTATGGAACATGTTTAATAAAATTTGTTCGGAAATAAAAGGAGAATCTAAAAATGCAAAAATATACAGGGTGTTCCATTTGAAAAAGTAGTTGCATAACCTGTCGTCTTTTTGAGGCGCCCTGTACATTTGAGAATAAAATGGTTAAATGTGTTTTTTTTAAACAGAATAAGTTTTCTATTAAACATTTCTTTTTGTGTCTAAACGTTTTCGAGATAATGCTTGTCTAAATAGAGCTGGGACACCCTGTATATGCTGGTTATTATAAAAAATAAATAATTAGGAAACGATGGAGGACAATAGTCCAACAGAGGAAATAATTCATAAAGAAAATGTGCTAAATTGCGATGGAACTTTTGTTACAGATTTTTTCTACTGTGCACACAAATTTGAATAATTAACATCTCTAATAGTTATGATAATTTTGTGGAATACCTACGTTATGGTGAAGAAGAAAGCTTTAACGTGCTCATGTCGCAGATATATGGAACTCATAGTTTTATTGCATTCTGTCAAGAAAGCTGATGTAAGCAGATGTACTTTTCACCATACTTCAACACAACATGTATTGAATTTATCACAATGCTGAGATTGTTTTAAGATTAATGAATTATTCATTTTGTGAATTTAGATTTTCAAAGTTCCACTGATAAATATAATGATAAATAATGATATGATAAATATTTTTTTGCAATAACATATCCTAAAATGACTTTCATTTGACTCAATGAATCAAATAATGTCCTTATTGACAAGTGAAAAATAAAGAAAAAAGAGTGAAATAAACAAATTTTATTTCACAGTGTGAAATAAAACTTATTTGTTTCCACCAAATTTATTGTTTTCTATATATATATATATATATATATATATATATATATATATATATATATATATATATATATATATATATAATATAATGACACACAATATAATAGAATCAGTTGACAAAAGACAAGTGACATGGTTCAGACACGTAAAAAGAATGGACGAAGGCCGATGGTCGCAAAAAATATTGGAATGGACTCCACCAGAAAGAAGAAAGAGAGGACGACAGCTGTAGAAATCCGATATATATATATATATATATATATATATATATATATATATATATATATATATATATATATATATATATATATATATATATATATATATATCGGATTTCTACAGCTGTCGTCCTCTCTTTCTTCTTTCTGGTGGAGTCCATTCCAATATTTTTTGCGACCATCGGCCTTCGTCCATTCTTTTTACGTGTCTGAACCATGTCACTTGTCTTTTGTCAACTGATTCTATTATATTGTGTGTCATTTACATGTTTTCTCGGATTGTCTCGTTTCGAACATGGTCAAGTCTGGATTTTCTGCAGCTTCTCCTTAGGTAGTCCATTTCTGTGGCTGCTAGCTTTTTCTTGTTTTTCTGGCTTATATCCCAAATCTCGGCGCCATAGATAGTTGCGCTTTCCACTATACTTTGATATATTTTCTTTTTCGTTTCTCTTTTAATATCCCGATCCCACAGTACTGAATTCACTTTGTAATGTTCCGTCCTTTATTAATTCTTTGGATGATTTCATCTTCACTACTTCCACGCTTGTTGTTTATAATTTATAGAATTTAAATGTGGTTTACTAACATTTGCAACAAATAATTGTTCTGTGTTAAAAGCTTAAAAAATGAGTAATTATTTCATGAAATTAGAAAACGAACAGTTAGACGTCCGAGATATGATCACAGAATAGTTATGTAAAAATCTGATTTTTTTTAACGAATTGTGCACATAATTTTTTCTAATCAAATATTGAAAAATAAAAATCGAGTCTTTGGTCTCTGTGGAAATCAATGTAAAGAATAATAAACAAATCAGAACAAAACAGAGAATAAGAAAAATAATAATGATAATAATGCCATTGTTGCCTAACAAGTAACACCCAGTAACAGAAAAATTCTTTCGAATTTGTCACAAATCTACAAAAGTTGCTCATAATAATAAAGTTTGAATACCTAACCCAGCAGCGACTTTGATTCGAAAGTGACAGCAATGTGACAGCGCGATGGACAGTCCTATTAAAAAAAATGTAGAACTTACAATAAGTTATTGTTGATTTACATAAATTGTTCGAAATGGCCTGTTTCTGCATCAATACACATTTCGGCCCGTCGATCTAAGGACATACGCACTCCGGACATGATCCAGAATTCAAAAAGCAACACAAAAAGAACGAACAAATAAGTTGTGTTTGTACATAACCAAGTGTTTAACGACTTGAACAGTAAGTCAATAAAATAAATCTTAACTAAAATACAGTGGCCCAAAATTCAAAAAGAACAAAAAGCAACATACAAGAACAAGGAACGGACAGGCTGTGTGTACGTGCTTAACCAAATATTGCTTGAGAATATCACAAAGGATATATAGTTGTCTTCAGATCTACTAGTCACTCAAAAATGTCGATGTCTTTGATCTTTACTGCACCGCCAAAGACGCTGACATTTTATACTTATCTGCACAAATGTCAGAGTACATTCCCGACTAGAGGCGACCAAATAAAGCCTGCCCTAATATTTCAGCAGTTCTCAAACAATATTTTTTTAAATTATCCAAATTTTTGTTAATTTTTTTTCTCCAAAACTATAATCTTTAAACCACATGTTATATAAAGTTTTTTTGTTTGTCTAGTAGTTCCCCACCACCAATTTATTTAATGACATGAGACTAATTACACCCTGTATATAAAAACAGTTAGTTAAACATTCTCTTATAGTACAGCAGCCCGTTACCAAAATTTTCGAGTTACTTTATCGAAGATAATTCCAGCGTTTCTCATCAGTTGGGAGAGTTGAGAAGAAAAGTTCAGGGTGACGGAACGTTTTACCTATCCTAAAGGGTTCAAACTGAGCTTTGAACATGTAAAGGAAAACCAGTCATCTCGGTCTTCGCAGCGAGGCAGTTTCTTTTTTCTTCTTGTCGAGGGAAGTAAATATGATGAAGAAAAATTGAGAACTGCCCTCTTCACTGATACGCTGAGTTACAAAGACCGAAATAATGACAAATAGTCACTGGTCAAAATTATGGTCACCGCGGCGAGGCAGCTCATTATCGAGTAGTTTCGATGTCTCTTGACCACAAGAAAGTTCGAACGGAACTTTTTGCTAGTTCACTTGGGAGTGATTACATTCGCATGTTGCTTAATTTTGAGGGCTGATCAAGTCATCGTGGCGAGGCAATTCTCCACTTCAGGCTATTCCAAATATCATTAGGAAGGCGAAAAAAATATGAACTGAACTTTTCCCCACTTCACATTTGAGAAAAATGATTTCCGCCGTGACAAAAAAAAGCAAATTACGGCTGTTTATAAGCACAATCTCTCAGAGAATTTGTTTAAATGGAATTGAAATTGAATTTTAAGGTTCCGGACATATAGTAATGATAGAAGAAGGATTAAAATTGTCAGGTTTATTATTATAGTTTTAAATATTTAATTCATCGTCATCTAATGAGCTTTCACTCATATATATAAAAAAATAAGAAAATCGACCTTAATGACCTGGCGTCAAGAGGTAGAGAGCATATAATTGAGCCACCTGTGAAAAGTCCTGGTATAGAGTCATCTATTATTAGATCAGCGCAGAAGGGAAGTTGGTTACTCTCGAACCATTTGAATGCCAATCTTCCATCCTCCTCGGTCCAGCCAGCATTTGTCAGTGTCAGGTTGCTCAGTCGACGCAAATGAGTTCCAGCCTATATCTAAGCAATGTATCTAGTGCGCAATAAATGCTGTCGGAGCTCTGATTTACAAGGTGGCAATGAACATGCGTCATAATTGGTCATGTCGACCTGGAGGCGGTTATTCATGTGTGCACCTGTGCATCATAGGTCTACAAAAAAAATTCTGTTCCAAGGACTAAACCTATCATGCCTTAAGTATTTTTGTGTGCTGAATCCGAATTTTCAATTTAAAACATTTTCTACCGCGTAGATTTTGAGTAAATGCCGGTTTTTATCGTCAAAATAAGGTTTATTGACAATAAAAACCGGGATTTACTCGAAATCTAAGCGGTAGAAAATGTTTTAAATTGAAAATTCGGATTCAGCACACAAAAATGCTTAAGGCATGATAGGTTTGGTCGTTGGAGCAGATTTTTTTTATCACTATTTATACTGTTTTTACATTTTGCAGTTTTTAAGTTTTCAGATGTATCTAGTTGCCTATTATTTATTCTCTTCCGAATTAACCTTAAGTGTTTGATCTCTATTCCATGATTGTTATACTGGGATGGGCAACATTAAATTATTCAGTTTTTCCATGTTTAAGATGGGTCATAATATACTCCTTGAATCTAGTATACTAGGACTTTTCGCTAGTCCCATTTTTCAAATTATAACCCTTACAGCTGATTTCCATAAATCCCGGACTTTTCGTTTGATTCAATTTCCCTATATGATAAATAACCAGAGGTTAATTAGAAATGTAATAAATTAAAGACAGCAAAATGCATTAGAAATCATAGAAATTGCAAAAAGAGTATGAACAGTGACAAAGGCTTTATTCCAAATATTCCGTTTTATTAGTTAGTAGGTGGTGGTTTGCAAAGTCGAGTCTAGACAGAGTGTAAATACAGTTGGTTGATTGGTTGAATTCGTTGGCATTAGTTTGGTATAAGTAAAATGAAATTTTAAATTTACTTCAGTTTTAATCACGTCCAGATGGTGCCAACATGGTTGACGAAACGTGCATCGAGTATGGTATCCGAGTATTTGTAGAACTATTTCATTCCCATGAATCCCGACTTATCAATTGTGAATTCCGACTTAACAATTGTGAATTCCGAGATACAATTGTGAATTCTGACTTACAATTGTGAATTCCTACTTACAATTGTGAATTCCGACTTACAATTGTGAATTCCTACTTACAATTGTGAATTCTGACTTATAATTGTGAATTCCGAGATACAGTTGTGAATTTCATGGCCTTTCTACGCTTTCGTAGATAATTGTAATATTTTGTAGATTTCACGGACATTGTTTAGAATAAAATATATGTGGCAGAACATCCCAATAAGAAACACAGAAAAACCTAATACTCTGTCTCTCAGATTAGAACTTTATGTAAGTTGGGTGATAATATCAATTTTACTTTATTGGAAGATATGAATTGTTTGTATTTAAAAAAATTATTACGAATAGAATAACAGTTGCAGGCAGGCATTGCAGACTACCAATAACTATTTCAACAATTACAATAAAGAATATATTGCCTATGCATCTGTAAATCTCAGTGGCAACCTTTAAAGGTGAAATGTGAAGAACGCCAGTTTGTGAAGATCAATAGGTTTATGATTTGTTTCGGTTTCGAGCAAAACTGTTGCTACAGTGACTGCAATGAGTACTTATTTAATATCAAACCGACCAATGTTAAATTTTCAAAGTCCTCGCTACATATTCTTAACGAATTCTTAAAATAGAAACTAGAAATTAGCTGCCCAAACAGCAAAATCATTGTCGTTTTTTTTTCATAACCACTACTACGTTTTCAAGAAGTTACTGCTTAGTAAATGTCTAAAAGATAATTAATCTGTAGGTGTGGATGGCATAAAGCACAATTGAAACTGAAATACTTATCTTCAGTTTATTTCACTATACTTGACGTTTTATTTCTGGAAATGTGGATACAAATTTGTATTTGAATATGTTAAAAAGGTTATGTTTTTGTTTTATTCCTTCTTATTTTTTAGCTATATATGGACTCGGCATGAAATAAAATGGTTTTAACCGAATATAAATTTCGCTGTTCATTTAACAATTATAGGAGTACCGTAGTCCACGTAAAAATTTCACTTCCTTTTATGAAGAGTAATTTCTCTTTGTTTAGGTCAGTAAAATGTTGCATAACAAGAATTATCAAATAAATGGTATGGTAACAAGATGAAAGTATTAGTGATGAGATTAAAGATTTAGTTGCGTAACTTATATTAATTATGATTATTGTTAAGTAATTTGTGTAACAAAAAAAATCTTTATGGTTTTTACAATTAAAAGTGGTTTGTAAATGATATAATTGTGCAAAAGAACACTGCCACAAGAAATTATTAAAATCTTATTCATTTTTATAAAATTTTCATATTTCTTTATAACAGTTCCATAATTCATAAAGTATTTGAGGCCACTAGATGCAAAAGTGTGTTTATGCATAAAATACAAAAAAACGACTTTTGCATCCCATTTTATTTGTTACGGCAATCCTCATCTGATAAGATATAACAGTCGGACGCAAATATGTGTTTTTGTTGAGTAATTTAGATTTAAAACTAATATCAAATGCAAAACTCTGTATTTATCTAGATAGTTCGGTTGCAAAAGTTTCTATATGAATTTCAGCCAATCGGAGTGCACACATCTGGTCATATGATTCATGTTTTAATTAATATCATTTCAACTTGTTAATTCAGTTGTGCTTATCACTTGAAGACACTGCAATGTACATTGAGTGTTACAATTGATATATTTACAAATTTTGTATAAAAATATGGACTTAAGCGTCTTATTCAAAATTAAAAATATTACGTTAGTTGTGTGCATATGATATTTTTAAACTGAAATTTTGACGTTAATAATCAAAATATTGGCGAAAACGTTGTATCATAATATGGCTCCATCTACCAATAAAAAGTCACCATAAACTTCCAGTTGCTATACTCATAAACAGTTTTCTGTAAATATCTCAGAATGACTTGGATGTTATAAGGTTTGTTCAAAAATACTGCACTGTCTGCGCTAGTGCAGATAATAGAAAAAGATAGAGTGAGACTATTATACATAAGCTGAAGAGAGATAAATTTGCACTGGTGCAGATAGTGGAGGATTTTTGGACAAAGGGGACGGTAGCTCAGTGGTTTGGCGCGTCTAGCTTGCATACTGGCAGACCTAGCGAAGCAGGTTCAATCAAATTATAAAATTCTCCCCGAGAAGTGGTTCGGACTCCACTATAAGCCGTAGGGCCTCGTTTCTCTTTACCTAACACAAAATCATTCTGGATTTTCAAGGAGTTACTTCGGTGACTTGAGAAGCGATTAAGAAAACATTTTTTTTTAAGAAAACACACGTTTGCATCTAGTGGCCTCATTTAACTACTTCCTAAAGTAACTTCTTGCGAGTTCCCTCTTAAGACTTTATTTCACTGAGGCCGAAATGGTTGGAATACTGAAATATGGCTCACCTTCTTTTCTTCGTTTGTCTCTTAAGTTGGAAAAGTGCACCAATAATAATAATAATAATAATAAATTCTTTATTCACGTATGCTACACAAAATACAGGAGTGACAAGTCATATAAGTATATTTGGACGCACATTTATTTGATGAATATTGCAGTAAAATATTAAATTACAATTTGTAGAATAAAATGATTTTTTTTTTAGACATAAATATATGTAAATAAAAACAATACGCGTATTTAAGGGTGAACAATTAATATAAACAACACACTTATGTATAAAATGCGAAAATTAAAACCTTAAAGTAATTTATACGTATGATAAATATTATAACATACACAATACACATATAGATATATTCATTATATTACAATTATTTATTCGTCACTGCCGTTTTCAAGAACCTCTTGTAGAGTGTAGAAGCACTTGCTTACAAGGTACTTTTTTAACTTATTTTTAAAAGCAGAGAAACTTGACTGATTTTTTATATCAACAGGCAGCGAATTAAAAATGTTGGCACAGCAGACGTACGGACTTTTTTTTGAATAGAGCGAGGTTATAGGTATTAATTGATATCTGATTGGCTGTGCGGGTATTATATGTGTGTCTGTCAGAATTTAATGTAAATTTATTTTGGTTTTGATAAAGGAATAGTGCAGCTTCGAGTGCGAAGATTGAGGTTAATGAGAGAATATTATTCTCAATAAACGTTGGTCGACATAAATCTAGTGGCATTAGTGAGAACATGAGATGAATAATTTTCTTTTGCAATATGAAAACTCTCTCAACCTCTGTGCTAACACCCCAAAGAAGAACCAAGTATCTGAGGTGAGAGTACACAAGACCGTAATATACATTCAATAATTGTGCTTTAGATAATATTGGTTTGAGGTTTCATATTGCAAAAAATGCAGAATTTAGTTTTTTGCATATATATTCTATGTGGTTACTTCAAGTGAGTTTTTCGTCTAGTAGTAAACCTAGGAATTTAATACTTTGTGATCGTGGAACAATACTTTTATTCCTTTCTAGATTTAAGGTAGGTGGTTCGCGTCTTTTGTAGAATTGTATGTAAGTTGTTTTACTTACGTTTAAAACTAATTTGTTACGTTCACACCATGATGCGAATTCGGCTAATAGATCATTTGCCGCTGTATTTAATTCTTCGGGGGAATCAGCTGTGACTCCGATTGTGACGTCATCCGCGTATAAAACCAATTTAATATTTTTGTAATGATTTAATTCCAAGTCATTTATAAATATAAGGAACATTAAAGGGGAGAGAACTGCGCCTTGTGGTAAACCGATATTAACGTCTTTCTCATAGGAAAAATTATTGCCTATTTTAACAACAATTTTCCTATCACTGATGAAAGATTCTATCCATTTATTAATATTGCCTCGAATTCCTAGAGATTCGTTTTTTTTCAGAAGAAAACCGTGATTTTCTGAATCAAATGCTCTAGTTAAATCAAATAAGATGCTAGTAACATATTTATTGTTGTCTAATGATTCATAGATAAATTGGACGTACTCATAAGCGGCCGTCATCGTTGAGTGTTTTGGCCTGAAGCCGTGCTGATTTTTATTTAGCAGATTGAAGGATGTTACATAATCATAAACCCTAGCATGAACTATTTTTTTAAAAAGTTTCGATATGAATGAGTTTTGTGTTATTGCTCTGTAATTTTCTACAAGTGCCTCATCGCCTTTTTTATACAGTGGCGTAACATGCCCAAGTTTTAAGTTACTGGGAAATATGCCAAAAGAAATTGATTGTGAGAAGAGATAGCAAAGTGGCTGGACTATAACGTGAATGCATGAATTGATGATTTTAAAGTTTAATTCGTCGGGTCCTATCGATGTTCGGTTGCTTATGTTTCGTAATGCATCATAGATGTCTTGTGATTTGATGTCTCTGAAAAAGAGAGAATTACGTGGGGTTTTAGAAACCGTACAGTTATTAATATTTAAAGGAAATTAGGCATTGATAAGATCTTCCGCAACAGTTGAGAAGTATTCGCAAAAAATGTTAGATACTTCACCTGGATCATCTACTAGATCGTTATTATGCAAAATACTTAATTTATTGATATTACTTTTTCTGCTACGATTTGTAATTTCTCCAACAATTTGCCAACTATCTTTGTTTGCGTTTGATGACTTTTGTATTATATTGTCATAAAAGTTTTTTTTTGATTCTTTAATTTTTAAATTGAAGTTTTTCTTCTCCTCAAAGTAGATACTTCGAACCTCCTCAGAATTGGTATTTTTATACAGCCAAAACAGATTTTTTAGGTTTTCACTCTCATCTAGGATATCTTTGCTGACCCAACATTTTTCATCCCTTGGTGTTGAAATTACTTTAATTTTTGGGCAGGATACGTCGAAACAGAAATAAAATAAGCCCCAGAAGTAATCATAAGCCTCCTGAGGATCGCTTATTTGATAAAGTTCGTTGAAGTCTGTTTTTGAAAGCATGAAATTTAGATTGTGTAAATTATTATCTGATAAGTCCCTCTTCCACAGTGTACGAGGTTTTTGCACAGTTGTGACATAATTAGTGTTAAATACACATATTTGCATTTTATGATCTGAAAAGTCAATATCTTCGTTTGAGCTTTTTATATATTCTATGTTAGATACAATGTAATCTATTGCACTCTCACTGTTATTAAGACAACGAGTAGGCAATAAATAGTATATTATTCAACGAGTATATAATGATGGATATTAATCACGTGGGTAAGTTTAAGTATCACCACCTTAAATCACCAGAGTGAATAGTAGCCATTATATGCGAGGAGAATACTATACTTTACCCACGATTATTAAATATTCTTGATTAAATTGTTTACTGAAAAAATTAATTAATTATAGGTATCATTCTTTTTGAGTAATATGTAAAATTATTGTAAATGGCGTTGACGTTTAAATTTAATTTGACAAGCCGTTCTTTTGGCACATAACTGCCTACTCAATAGAATTTAAAAATTAAATTATATGATAAAAAGGGTCTGTTTCTGAAACGTTAAATAAAGTTATCTTTCTAATCATTAATCACTGGTAGTAGTCTTAAGTAGTCTTCAGATTATGAGATAGACAATTTCATACTGATTATAATAACATGTAAAATAGAACCTAGGTTTAAATGGGAAATAACAAAACTTATTTGTAATTTTAAATTAAAAAAATTAAACTCAAAAATAGAGAGAAATTACTAATTTTCAGTCCTCATACTTAATTTTGGGCATAATAATACCTGATACTCAATAAAGAAACAATGGAGTATCATTTGGAATGAATATTTAAAATTTTTAAAGCATACCGCAATTTCTGTATTTAATGATATATCGTGGATAATAGAGGAAAACAAAAGTCCAACATCCAATATCACATTGTCGAACTCAGAACTTAATGGTCTACCCAAATCTGTAAAAATAAAATATAATTTCTCCAAGATCTATCTAAGTGCCATCCGGTATGGTAATATGGCAGCCCAAATAGGGGCTCTATGACGTTTTGGTGAACTACATTTATAAACCTACAGGGCCTGTTCTTATCTCCAGTGGTTTTAGGTTTAATCACAGGAATGAGTTAATGACGCCATGCTCGAAATCTTTGACATGTCTACATTTAAGTATTGAGTCGTCAGAACTTTAGAGTACCTTGAATACTGACGCTGAACTCAAATATGGAATATATAATGTATGTGTATCTTTATGTCTGCATGTGTGTATACGTGTGAGTGTGTTTAAATCATTAATTGCAAAGAGGATAACTTCTATTAGATATTTTTTCCGATTCGGTATGTATATAAAATAGCATAGTAGAATACACTCTATTGATATTGAATCATAGTCGTCATATAAGGTGATCGGTAAAGACAAGTAAACTGTAATGATTTAAATAAACTGTTTCATTATAATTTTAGAGAAAAACTTTACTAAGATTTTTGATTAAGCGCACAAAAATCCGGGACATTAGATATCGAAACTGCATGACATACAGTGTGTGTTTCAAGTTCGAACTAACTTCAAATCGATTAAATTATGTATGGTTATTTTATTAGGTATTATTAAGGTATTTTTATTAAGACCACTACGAAATAAGATGCGTCTCGAGTCTCGAGCACTTTTTGTCCAATCACATCAAAATAAACTCAAGCAGTTTCTAGGCAACACGCTTTCATGCGATAAATTTTCGATAATTTTTAATGCACTTAATATATTACTACAAAAAATTTCGCGATATCATTGAACATTTTATACCCAGTTCAAAATTGGGCCATACGACGTTGCATTTTCCTTAAATTTTTAAATTAAAGATAAATAGGTTTCTTCTGCAATCCTCGTGATGTATAAGATATTCATTAAAAAGAGAAGGAAATACTATCATCTTCAGACAATCTTAAACATTGTATGAAACGTAGTGTGATTAAGTTGCAGCTCAATGCGGATATTATTCGTTAGACGTTTCGAACATATTGTTTGATCACCATCAGACCATTCCTCAAAACTGCTTGAAATGAAATCATGCGTGTGTCCTTCGACGTTGAAAATACTTTTTTGATTGTCGTCAGAGAAGTTTTTAATGCTATATTTAACGTCGTCAAGTTTTTTCGAGCATTTGTTAAAAATGTGTTATTAAAAGTGTTTAATTTTACTATATTTTCATAACAAACGTTGCGCCTGGCATATACTCCAGTCAAATAGGGGAAATTGAGGATAAATAGTTCATAAAGTTTTAAAACTTGGCAAAGATGTTCATTCGTTCATTAAACATATTAATAGTCCTGAATTCAATCTGTTGCGTACGATCTGACATCTTGGAAAAATGGTGCTTCAATTAAGTCTTTTGCTTATATCTTGATCTTGCTAACCATTACCGTTATCGCAATTATGTTTCATATAAAAAACCGCTGCCCAAGGAATCACTACTTCCACATCCAGATTCTCTATCCAAGTTCACAACGAAAAAAACTTTGTATGTGAAAATAATTGTTTATGGAACTTTAATAATATAATATTTGAAATCCTCTACCCCAAAAACCTATAAAACGATACCCCACATCGGTAGTAGGGTGGGGGTGGTAGTGGGGGTGGATGAAGTAAAAAAATATTTTGAGGTTTCTGGTTCCTGTACATAGGTACACTAAATCACATTTATTTTTCATCCCCTTTAATAAGGGGGTGGTAATGAGGGTGGCTAATGCCAAAAATTTTTTTGAGACATTAGCTTCTCTTGTATATACTAAATACCAATTTTACGGACTCTTACCTGCTTGATTGACCTATTTTCCCCAAATTTACCCCAATCTACCCCCCAACCCTTCGACGGAACAAGATGAAAATATAATTTAGTTCTAGATCTCGTTAGAGTACATAGTGTACCAAATTTCAAGTCAATATCTTAAACGGTTCCAGAGTAAACGTGCGCACAAAAAAAAGTTACAGACAGACAGACCGACAGACAGAAATTTTTTTTTCGCTCAAACTTAAAATCTCGACGTTTCATGACATTTTAAGCCTATTTGGACAATAAAAATTTTAAAAAAATTTTTTGTCGTTACTATACTTCCACTGGACGTGGAAGTAAAATAAAGCTTAGGGAATTCTCTACAACAAATGTTATATGCATTTTTTCGGTATCTATTATTATACTCTTCGAATATATGAAAATTGCATTTGATCAACACATTTCTAAAAAAAAAAATAAAAAATTGTAAATATCGCACGTAGAGGAAAAAATTCACATCATTGTATTAGTCATATAATTCTGAAAAACTTCGTCGTCTGCCCATTTCTCTGTCTGTTGGTCTCCCCGTTCGCCAAGTTTTTGCAAGCAAAAAAAGTATGCCGATTTTATTGAAATTTATACAGTAAGTTGTAAGTGAAAGAAACCAAGCGTTTTTTTAAGTCGGTTCAGCTAGTAGGTTTTTAGCATGGAATTCTTATCTCATATACACAGTGCATTTTTCTTTTGGAATAACTTCTATATTAATGATAATTAAATACATTGTAACTATACAAATTTTGTTAATCTTGGTGAAAAATTTTTTTCTGCATTATTAATCTCAGTAACACTACAAAAAAGATGTAGAAATTGCAGTCGAGCATGTCTCGATAATAATCTTAATAATCTGTATGTAGGATTGTCTTCAGTATGGCTTGCAAAATTGTGACTAACACTTCGTGGTCAAGTGCCAATACAGAATTTTATAATGATAGTTTATTCAAATTTATGGAAAATAATGATTTCACTCGCTGGAGATTGTAAAATATAATATATATTCAATGCGAGTGCTACATCATAGGATTATAGCACGTATCTATTGAATTTCTACGGAAATTATAAACCAAGCATTGTTTTCAAATGAATCAGGATTATAAAGCAATACGTATACAATCTAGTGCATGGGTTGGTCTTTTATTACTGATTTAAAGAGACATAGGTAATAATATATTCATTGAAACTCTTGCCGACAAGAATTCTTCAATTTTGGGCATTAAATTTATATTTACCAAGCTACATATATTTCAAATTTTATAAATATTCAGAAATCAATTCCCTATTTTAAGTGCATTTGCAATCAACTATTGCAACCTATGATAGTTACTCCGGTTTAAAAAAAACAGAGGAGAATACCTGCTTAAGACATGTGCTTAAAATTTCCCATGTTGTTACACTATTCTAAATTACACCCTTTCAATAAATAGTACAGTCAATCCGTCATTTGATCCGTGAATAATTTCTACAAGGAATTCTTTGTTGGTACAATGCAAGAGGGGGGAGGAGATCACAATCTATAATTCATATTTCTCCTTGTTAGTTTTACCCTAAAATTAGGTATTACCAATATTGTAGAAAATGAATAAAGCTACAAATTTTATTTAAACTATTTTTTTCCGTTATTTTACGATTTACAGAAAATTTGTGCCTTTATGCAGATTTTTTCAATTATTTCAGCCCGTTGCGCCTATGTAGTAATTAGTAATTATTAATATTGTATGCCATAAAACTTCACAAAACCTTTTATTGTTTAAAAATTACAGCAGCTCGAAATTTGAAAAGTTTCTTGAATTTCAGAAAAATGTTTGCCCCGTTCTCCCGAAGTTGTTAATACTCGTTATTAATTTTGCAAAGTCAATAAAATTGACTTACGGTAGTGTTATTTCTTTAAAAAAATTAATTTTATCCTAATTTTTCGAGTTTTGACTGATCCGTCAAGACAACAATAACGTACAATCTGTTTTCAACTAAATCCACATGCATTACACCTAGATTGGTGGCATCCAGCTTTCGGGTTGTTGAAAAGGAGTGATTCCAATATATCATGCTCTTAGTGTTCTCTACAACTGTTTCGATATCTTGGAGCACATGCGGCACCATGGGATCTTGATCATGCCACAAGCGTGCCTAAAATGCTCTTTTAACACTACACGGTTTTGACCGTACGGTAAAAAGCCGTGCGGCCGCATTCTTTTAGTGGAGTGAAGAAAAGCATGGGACTTTTCACATTATACGATGACGACAAAACGCCGGTGCCGTGCCGTGCAGCAGCCGTCCCTTGCCACTGGATTCGACGGCTGCCGTGCGGCACCTTTGACTCAGTGGTCTACATAACTAAATGCGTACTTTCACATTCAACGTTTTTGAGCCGTACAGCAGCTACATTAGTTTGTTGAATTATTAATTATTAACTTTTGGGAAATAGATGAAATTGATGCGGAAGTTTTGATAACTTTGGTTCAAAGTAGGTCTGTGCTATGGAACAAAACTCTTAATGTTTATAAAGATCGGATTGCCACAAGAAAGCCTGGAAGTTTGCTTAGAACTGAAACAAGATTTTGATTCGATGGAAGACAAAATAAAAATGCATTTGGTAAGTATATTTAATGCATATTAAAAAACAAAAAATCAGAACATGAAATTGTCGTGTAATTGTCTTATTATTACAAATGAAATGAAAATGTTGAGCTTACAACGGCAAAAAACCGTGCAATGTGAAAACAACAATGTCACGACAAAAAGCCGTACGGTTCTTTACCGTACGATCAAAACCGTATAGTGTGGAAAGAGCGTAAGGCCGCTTTTAAATGAGGCAACTAATAGCAGCAACCAGTGGTCGCCACTGGTGGCTCTTTGGTGGCGTTACGGTCAACTTGCAGGCAACTAGTTGCTCCCTCTTTTTTACGACTGATTTCTTGGCCAAGGATAGAGGAAAATGTACTTGGTTGAAAAGATGGTCTCGAATTCTTGTTTTGCTAATCAAGAAGAAAAAGCGAAGGCAAAGACAAATGCAAGTGTATCCTATGTAGGGTTTGAGAAGTCTAGACATTTTCAAAGTCCCGGGATACAAGACATCGCAAGATCAAAGTCCCGGGACGTCCCGGGACTTCGAGACTTTTCAAAATAAAATTAGAATCGAGTTCATTTTTGGCGAGATGTATCAATAAAATCGCCATTTTAGTAAAAATCAACATTTATTGAACATAAAATCAAATTCTAACATTTCTAACGTTAGTTAAAGTCTAAACAATTCGTGTTTAATTCACACAGATTCATTTTTTGGAAATAAAATCTTATAATTCTAAAACATAAAACAGACTTAGTAAAGTAATCATATTAATCATCATTATTCATCATTTAGTCTCTAGCCATTAGTCAATAGGGAACGTGAGCTAGGTTTATACCATCGTAAGACAGGTTAGTTTTACCCTACTGATGACTCATCGTTGCGGTAGTAATTCTGCTCAGTACGAGAGGAACCGCAGGTTCGGACATTTGGTTCACGCTCTCGCTCGAGCGGGATGACGGTGGTGCAAAGCTACGATCCGTGGGATTATGCCTGAACGCCTCTAAGACCGTATCCTCTCTAGTCGAAGGTGGAAACGATATCTCTTGGAGTTCCGAGAGTGGAAAGGCTCAAAACAATGTAATTTTACTAGGCGGTCGCGGTTCGCCGCCTATTAATTAGTCTTTTTTCCTAATTTAATAAAATATTCTTTTAAAAAAATTTAGTGATTCTTGTAATAATGCCTCCGAAAAGAGAACACTCTCTTGTTTTCAATAGATGTCAGTTTTATTGTGTATAGTAAGTTACGTACGTATGAGTATCAAGTAATTACTCGTTAAACTAACAGATGGCGCTCAGTGACAGAGTGCGGGAAGCCTGAACTATTGAAGCTTATTACGATCTTTTGTTAATAAATTTATTTATTTATTTATTTATACTGCATACAAACAGACAGAGTCCACTTACATGTATACAGTGTTAGGTAAAACTTTGACATACATGTGCTATAGAATGAAGAGAAAAAAATTTAAAACAAAAATATGTATATATACAATATCACAAAAATATATCAACCTAACGACAAAAGAATATTTTGTCACATATGGGAGTGTAGCCTATTTTTATTAGTATCAAAAATATCTATATCACAGGTTTTTAAAAAATTATTGACAGTAATTAAACAATTCTCAATAGGGCAATTTACATTAAATATTTTGAATACATTATCTCTAACTCTTAATCTAACATCAGGTACGTTAATATTTATAGCCGATAATATATCAGGTGCAACAATATGACCATGTAACACATTAAAAATGAACAAAATTTGAAAATTTTCACGGCGCTTACTTACTTAATTCAATTCTTTGGTGTTCATATGATATTAAAAGAGGATATGTCCCATGTTTTTTTAGGTACATGGATCTTAAAATTTTTTTTTTGGATTTTTTCCAACATATCAGTGTATGTCAGTATTCTAGGATGCCAAATAACACAACAGTATTCTAATTTAGATCGGACATATGAATTGAAGAGAATAATGGATGTATTATAATTAAGATCCTGACTGGCCCTAAGAATGAAACCCAGTTTTCTGTAGCACTCAGCAGTTAACTTTATAATATGTTCATTAAATGAAAAGTTTTTAGTGAATACTATACCCAGATCTTTAATTTCATTTAGTGGTTCGATTTGAACATCATTCACAGTATATGATCCTATCAAAGGATTCTTCTTTCTTGTATAAGATACAACTTTACATTTAGATTCATTTAGAACCAGGTCATTATCCTCACAAAATTCAAAAATGGCTCTGATATCACATTGGAGCTTATCAATATCTTCATTAGACCTTATCGTGTAATAGAGTTTTAAATCATCTGCGTACAGCAGAAATTTGGCATACCTAATATAATCAGATATATTATTAATAAACAGTACAAAAAGCAATGGTCCTAATATGGAGCCCTGGGGCACGCCTGAGGTGGAAATAAAGATGTCTGAATTGCTATTGTCAAATCTCACAAAATTAGGACGGTTGGTTAGATATGACTCTAAGAATTTCAATAAGTTGTTACTAAAAGAAAATGACTTTAGTTTCTCTAACAAGACTTTATGATTTACTCGATCAAACTCGATTATTACAAGCGTGTCTCGAGTCTCGACCCGAGACAATTAAATTTGGGAAAAGTCCCGGGACTTCGAGACACGAGACGTCCCGGGACCCAAACCCTAATCCTATACTATCAACAAAAGTGGATAGAGGTCTATATTTTACTTTATTTAACCATTTGAGTTTGTGTTTGTTAAGTCCTCTGTATTCACTTCTTCGTCAACCAACTTAGAAACTGATTGTTTTTCAGTCATTGTGAAAAATCTTGAAACGACGTCTACTCACCATGCATTGCTAAACAATATTGATAATATTTTGATTTTAATAATATAAAATTTACTAAATGTGGAAGAAGCAAATTGAAACATATGAACGCTTGCATTTAAAACAATACCCAAACTACGGTGGCGGCCACTGTGACCATCAGCCACCAGTTGCGAAAGTCAGCAACTATCCGCCACTGATATCAGTTGTCGCCACTGCAGTTGACACGTGTGAGCGCTCATTTACGATAATGCTTTACTAGAAGTGGTGGCCACTGGTTGCCGCCACTAGTTGCCTCGTATGAAAGTGGCCTAATATAGTAATAGAGCACCCACCATTTTGTCTGGTAATAAAGAATGACATTGCATGAGCGGAACATAGCGAATCTATATGTGTCTCAGGATATGAATTACAGTCCTTGCATGTATTTTAGATATTTTGCATTAGAGTAAATCTCCGATATAATCGGATAATTATTACCCCATTCCCACACGCTGTTACGAAACCTTCGTCTGTCGATTTGGTGAAACCAAGTGTCGTCATTAAATATTTCCTTAGATGTTTATAAAATCTATAAGATGTTTGCAAAAGATAAAGTACATATCTGCTTGACTATGTGCCGTCTTAGTAGATTTTCATATTCTGTTATCTCAATGTTGGGTTTAAACCTTCTATCTTCCTCAGGTCACTGAGAAATATTTGCTTGCATGGAATTGGGTGAAAACCTTGATAGTTCGAATTTATGAGTGGTTAGGGAATATTATTAAGGTGTTAAGAAAATCACAACTTAAATGCTTTTCTCCTTTTCATGTGTCTTAATCAGTTGCGTTAGTGAATCGTTACTTCTTACTGTTCAAGTAGGTGTATTCAGTGTTATTCTGACATACATATAATTGCTCATATATTTTCAAAATATTAATTTGTATTTTTTTTTATAATTTCCAAGCAATTTAAATTTATTTTATATACTCTACCTCAAAGCCCTATTCCGTATTTGTTAAGAGGCTTGTAGATATTAATAAGAATATTCAAATTCAACATTTGTCCGACTATGTCAAATTTATGCAACAATACTCTTAAACTACCCTTATCTATGTACAGTTATGCTTCTTATATTCATTTTTCACGGTTGGATGTTGGACGGACAGACGGACATTTTGAAAATTGTTCAGAATTCGTTCACTAACACATAATTTTTTGTCTGCGAGTGATATTTACGGTTTTAGAAATGTGCCGATCAAATGCAATATACTCTTCGTTTTCGTATTTGCGAAGAGTATAATAGAGGTCTTTTCATTAGAAAATATCGTGGGTGGTAAATCAAAATGAACTAATTGGAAATAAATTTAAAAACTGTTAATTGTACTATAATTATTTATGGTTCACTGGAAACCACTATTCCAAATATAATAATTCATAGTTTATATCAGTTAATCAGTAGACCACAACACTATAAATAAACTAAAGAATCTCATTATAAAAAATTATTCAGGTTTATTCTAATTTACTTATGTAACCGAAAATGAATTATTTAAACTTGACACAGATTCTCATTACATTAGTATATTGGCGTTTTTAGTTACTTCAGTAGAGATCCTTCACAAAAGACTAACAAAAAATGAGTAAATGCACCGGTGCATATCGCTATTTATACACAATATTTACGAAATCAGGATGGGATACAATATATTTATATTTTGTTTGTTTCTCATGCAAATGTTTGTAATAATGTATTGTATTACTGTGCCTTTCTACTTCATATATTTCACATCAGAGTATATACAGGGTGTCCGGAAATTCCATTGCCACACGGGCAATTGGGAACAAAAAAATATTTAAAAAAGTTCCTATGAAGATAGGTACGCAAATGCTCCTTAAGGGCGCCAGATCCATTTGAAGATGGCGCCCATTAGTAGTTATAATTTAATTTCTTCAGATCCACTTTGAGTCCAGGTATGAATTTTGGTATGTAAACTACCTATTAGGGGTTATCCTAAGCAACTATCAGCAACCTACTTTTGATAACCAGGTCCGTGCCAACATTTATTTTTCTTCTTATGCTATTTTCTGATACTTTGCATTGATATTATGATTATTTGACAGTTTTAACGTAAAGAAGGTGTTCTTGCAAAAAGCCGAGATATTGACTGTTTTTGAAAAAAGCGGATTTGGTGCGCCATGGGCTTAATATAAGTCGTTTTGTTTTTTCGAGTAAATATGACGATGAAAAAATTTTGTTTTGGATTTTACAAAACGACAAAATTAGATTTTTGGCCACTTTTGATATTTTCGGCTCTTTGTGCATATGCTCAAAATGACCCCCATTCACGTCAATACAGCCGAAAAAACAATTTCTCATCGATGATATCACTCTCTCGAAAATTCCAGGTGTGTTCCTAATTACTTCACATTGATTTGTTATTCGTTCTTGACGCTGGGTTTCAGATGCAATTGGTGATGGAAATTATTCAAGAGGTTAATCTCTGGAGAACGGGCGGCCAAGCATCAGATACACCCAACACTATCCACCTTTCTCCATACTCTTGGCTTCAGTATACCAGGACTAAAATATTAAAATGGGGAGAAGTTCCATCGTGTATATACCAGGATCCTATTATAAGTCCGTAGGGCACATCGTCAAGTAAATCCGTCAAGGAACTTTTTAACAAGTCCAAATATGTAGCCATTCAGACCATTCAGACGGTTAGGAAAAATATATAGCCTAATCATCTGATCCCCTAGCATTCCCGCCCACACATTGACAGAACATTTATTCTGAAATCGGGCTTCAAAAATAACATGGGGATTTTCTTCCACCCACGTATGATTATTATGAAAATTTACGATACCCTCGAGTAAAACCAGCTTCATCCGTAAACCAACCTATCTCAAGAAAATTGAGATTTAGACGACATTGCATGTACATTCTTTGGCATTATTCAAGCCTGAATTATAAGTCCTGTGCTTTTAATGCTTGAAAACGTTGTAATGAAGCATTCATAAATTCATGTTCCATTACTAAAGTTTTCGGATTTACACACGACACCATTATGTCCACGGCACACAAATCTACCCAGCTCCCGTCTAGAGGCATGGATTTGCACACGATACTAAACTATACGCAGTTCTACATCACCAGCAAACGAGGATTCTCGGATATAAAAGCTCGGCCACAAATCAACTAATTCAGAGCGGGCAATTCTGTCAATCTGTCTACAGCGTGCTGAGCTGGACATATCACAGCTTTGTGCATCTCCCGGCGCAAACACAACGGAAGGAATGCAATCTGACCCTGAGAATCCTTCAGCGTGTTGAGCTGGGACTCCTCGAGTCGTTAGTCATTCCCCGACGCCGTTTCGCCACCAGAACGAGAGCGAATGTGCCTGACCTGGAGACCTCCTACAGCGTGTTGAGCTGGGAAACTTCTTGAGTCGAAGATATTCGCCCGACGCCCGATGTCACTCCAGTAGCAGCAACTAACGTCGCATCGCATCTTTACACTCTCTCTCTCTCTCTCTCTCTCTCTCTCTCTCTCTCTCTCTCTCTCTCTCTCTCTCTCTCTCTGATAATAGAAAATGTTATCCTAAGAATCGTAAAAGATACGGACCTGTATAACCTGTATGTTATGTAACACTGCCATGTATTACCTGTTTGAAGAAGAAAATAAATTGTTTATATTTTTATTGGGCTGTCTTATTAACTAATCTGGACCCTGATTAATCTCCAAACCAGCTACCCGACAACAAACCGTTACATAATTTGGCGCTCAAGCAGATTTCAAGAAACCGTTACAACGTTGTAGATGGTAGGATCGGAGTAGCTGTTCATGTAGGATTTCACAGACACTGCTTTTTGGTACACCTTCTCGTAACGCTATTTTTCTAGTGCTTATTCCTAGGTTAGCCGAAACCTGCTTCAAAATTATTTCCTTCGCTTCCGGATTTCGGGTAGTACGAGGCCTCCCACAATCCGATATCTTTGGTGTAAAAGTACCGTTTTCCGTAAGACGTCGATGCAGCGCGGAAAACAATTCTTTTGATGGAATTTCACGGCTTGGAAAAGCTTCCTGATACAATTTGCAGTCTTTACAAGCAGAAAGATTTGATTTACCATACATGAAATGCATATCGGCCATTTCAGGAAACGAATAACTTGTCATTTAAAAAAAATACCTTATAAAACACCAATAAAATAACAAACTTGCAAATAAATATTTATACGTCAAAGAGTCTTTTGTTTATTTGCTTTTTCTTGGACAGACTACTATGATGTTCTTTTCTTTTTCATACAACTTTGGTTAATAGAATATGTAATCATTGCTTCAGATCCGTTTTTCTCAAAAACGGTTAATTTCTTGACTTTTAGCAAGAACATCTTTTTTACGTTAAAACTATCGAAGAATCATAATATCAATGCAATGTATCAGAAAATGGCATAATAAGAAAATATGGATAAATAAATTCAGTGACATGCCTGTTGATGCGCCCGTGAACATCAAAAGAGGTTACCGATGGTTCCTTAAGGTAGCCCCTAATTGTAGTAGTTTACATACCAAAATGCATACCTGGACTCAAAGTGGATCTGAAAAAATGAAATACAATCTACTTTATGGGCGCCATCTTCAGGGGGCTCTAGCGCCCTTAGCAAGCACTTCATAGGAACTTTTTTTAATATCTTTTTATACGCAATCGCCCGCCAAAGTATGGCAACGAAATTTCCGGACACCCTGTATAATGCAGTGTATCGAACTGAAGACAATTCTATCTACAATAATTTGAACTGAACAATCGTAATTTTAAAACTCTAGCCTGTAGAATCGATAAGGAAGATTTTGAGGTCTATATTTTATAATAATAATTATAATAATTAAAATGATGTCAAAGTTTCCATCACTTACTTACAATGGTAGGTCGATTTTCAGATTCACGTTCACAAAGTCTGTGGGTAAAATGAATAATTAGATAGAATTATATACCTACATATTATATAAAGGAACTTCATAAAACGAAAAATTACAAACTATGAAAGTTTGTATCAAACAATTATACAGGGTCTTCAGCGAGTAACTGTATACAGCTTAATGGAAGACAAAGGATATCGAGCTTATTGCAGGATGCCCCCATACCTGCAACCTATAAGATTTTCAAATTTTTCAAAATTTTTGGGACGGTATATTTTTCTTATATATACAAAATCTTAAAATTTGGCTCACAAATTTGTGGTGTTCAGATCTAACCGTAAGAATAATATATTATCAAATAATACGGGGTCGAACTGGAAAAAATATTTTTATTTTACAAAAAACTCTAGTAAAGTTCATATTTCTGGAATGCGATTTTCAATTGTTTTTCTGATTGAGCAATACATGTAATTGCCAATAATTTTTATTTTTGAACTTGTTTACGTAACTCCAAAGACAACGAAGTTAAATGGGGTTATAATGTTCGCGTGACCACCGTGTACATCAGACTAAGATATCATTAAACTATTTTTTTAACGTTTTATCGGTATGAAAATTATTTAAAGAGTTTAAAAATGTCATCTCATATTCAAAAATTTATCTGTCAAAGTTTGAGGGTAAAAAGTATTAGAGGTATTTTATCTCTAGTTCCTTAAGCAAAATACGAGGGCGCCATATTTCTCAATAGTCCACGTAAATTAGATATTTTAGAAGAAATAATTTATAAAGTAATAATATTTGGGATGCGTACTCTAGATAGGGTTAGAAATAGATACCCGAAAAGTTTCCCCCCACGTCCTTTCTTTTGCAAAAAACCACCCCCAACGGGGATTTAACGCTGATTTTTCACTTTTATCTTGTAAACCGTTCGTCGGAAGAGAAAAAAGTATAGGAAATAAAAAATTTGTCGTTAATTTCTGCTTAAAAAATGTTCTATTAACCTTGTAGCTTATCCTCACCTATTTTGCGCTAACAGCGTCCGAGCAGAGGTAAAAATCCATCCTATTCCAGGTTTCCAAGTTTCCAAGTTTCACAGTGAATATCTTAAAACCGGTTACTAAATGCTCAGGAATAAATTTATAGAGCGGAATTTTCTCTATAAGATGCATATATAGCGAGTTTTGACCCAAGTGATTTTTATGTATTTTCCCCTTTTTTGCACAAAGCTGTGCTTTTCAATTTGAACTCGTTTCCACACCACCCACGAGGTGCGTTTTTTTAAAGGTGGTTTCCCATGTAGGCCTATTCCACTAAAATTCTTTCCAATTTTACTCATTAAGGGGTTCTGCATCGACGAACTCTTCTTCGAATTCAGAATTTAAACATCCTTGCCCTTGGCAATTAGAGCACATTGTTGAGCAGCGCAATCCAACCTTAACACAGCTGCATCGTTTTCCGCAACCCTTTTTGCAGCTGCAGGATATTAGCTTTAGGGTGGAAATTGGTGCTGGTAACTCGGTGGTATAAATGGGTGCTAAAATGTTGCCTACTTTCTTTCAACCCCATTCCGTTGGTTCAAAGTTTTCTCCTCGCCAAGCATGAATTTGGAGAAATACTCTGTAAGAATGTTGATGTAATGCCTCAGATGTTGGTGGCAGTGGGTGGTAGAATCCTGACAGTACTAGATTGACCGACTAACTTATTGAAGATAATGAATCTTTGATAACTCACAGATGTCTCTTTTTTGGGAGCTTTGTATACTGCTAATGGAAATTGCTCTCCAGCACTTGTAATTTATTTTTTCGTTGAGTTACGGTTGTTGAATGTGCGGACAACCTTTTCGAGATCTTTTCTTTTATTGACGCATTCCACCGATTGCACTTTTCTTTTACCAAAGAAAGCTGAAGTGGTATCGCATCCACTGAACGCATGGATAAGCAAAATTGTTTCCTTACAGCTTTTTAAAACTTCCGAGGACTGCAAGTCACGAGAACTGTAAGCTTTATTTTTTATTTTTCCCTGAGCCACTTTTAAGAAACTTCAGGTGCGAGACCGATAATCAATGCGAGAAGATCAATATCTTGTCCGACGATGACCACTGTATCGTTTTCATGAGATTCATTTAAGGCGGTTTGAACTATGAGTACGTCAGCGTCATATACAGCAGTAATTGTTTGGATTCCCTCATTTTTAAATCTCTCCACCAATTGCGAAATAAACTATTCCTTGTTTGTGAGATTGTTTATCATTTCATTTTGCGTTTCAGTCAGTGGCGTGTTCTCATTGAAAATAATTTCTGGTGAAATGCGTTTCAAAAGTCGCTGCTGAGTTTCGACACTCTTCGTACTGCAGGCATTGTCAGCATATCCGTCAAACACTACAGTCACTTTTTGGCCGTAATGATTACGAATAAAGCGAACGTAGGCTGTATAAACGTCGTCAAAGGTACCCTGCTTCGACCGTACTACACGATAAATCAAATTGCCGCCATCAACAATGAACTGACAATCGAAAAAATCTATTGGCCTCTCTCGTGCAGCATTGAAAGTATCATATGCATCTTATATAGAAAATTCCGCTCTATAAATTCATTCCTGAGTATTTTTCTCGTTAAAGCAACCGGTTTTAAGATATTCGCCGTGAAACTTGGAATATGATCGATTTTTACCTCTGCGCCCCAAACTACCTCTCTGTTCGAACGCTGTTAGCGCGAAATAGGTGAGGATAAGCTAGTAGGTTAATAGGACATTTTTTATGCAGAATTTAACGGCAATTTTATTATTTCATATACTTTTTTCCCTTCCGACGAACGGTTTACAAAATAAAAGTAAAAAACCAGCGTTAAGTCCCCGTTGGGGGTGGTTTTTTGAAAAAAGAGGACGTTCCATCCCTAAATTGGGGGGGAACTTTTCGGGTATCTATTTCTAACCCCATCTAGAGTACGCAACCCAAATATTATTACTTTATAAATTATTTCTCCTATTCAGTGTTTTTTAATCTAATTTGCGTGTACTACAATCACACATATAATAATAACAATAAATTGCCTTTATTTCTAGTATTATATATTAGATTCAATACCTAGGGCGAAGTCTAGCCGAAGCTGCTTTACTTAATCCTAATGGAAGATAAACGCTAACACTAAATAATACAGATACAGATATTATTTAAAACTAACCAATTATTTATTTTCTAAAATATATGTAAATCTTAAAATATGCAAAAATTCTTAATAAATATTTGATAGATAATGATGCGACCAAAAATAGTAAATATACCGCCCCCCTTCTTCCTTTAGTTTTAGATAAGTAACATGACACACTTAAACGGAAAAGTAAAAATTAAATTAACATAAATATTGACATTTGAAATATCACTTATGTGGTGTCATTGGTTTCATAAAATTAAGAATTCAGAAAAATTCAATGATATACAGGGTGCTAAATTTCAAAATTAAAAGTTTGTGTCACTGCCGGTGAAACTGGAAGTGGAAAAGGAATAATTTATATGTCAGAAAGTGACGTCAATTAAGTGTATAGATATTCCAAATTTCAATAGTTTATCTTTAAAGCCAAAGGAAAGTTGAGAAGTTAGGGAGGTATTGAACGAGACCTAGACTAGATCTCCGAAATGCAGATACATAGCGCGGTGAGGACAGACCATCTAAGGGGCACCGCGCAGCAAAACAGTTGCTAGTAATGCTCAAGGTTGGTATACTTTAAGGTGGCCTAATAACTCACAATCCCCACCAAAAAATGGCATTAGCCAATGAACAGCTGGTGTGAGATCATGTTGTAGAACTCTCCAAAATCGTCCTAAGTTGAAGACATAATCAAAATTCGACTTAGGCAAAAATTTCATTTAAAGACATTTTCTGGAGTCTGCAGAGGCGCAGATCAGTCCACAAGGACCGTTTTGGGTTCTATAAGGCGTTGGAAATGGCCAGGCGAAAATTCGAAGAAACACCGAATTTTCACTTAGGAAAAATGTTTTTGGTTCAGAATATGAGAGTAGAAGTATATAATGACAAAGATTTATGAATAATATACTTTTTCAAAGGTACCATAAATTGGACTTTGAAAAATAATATTTTTGGAAGGGCGTCAAAATTTGGCCCAGGAATCGATTTATCGAAAGTACGCCAAAGTTTCAGTTGCAGACTAATTTTTCAAAACTGCGTTGAGATTTGGCTTGAAGATCGATTTTTCAAAAGTACGCCAAAATTTCACCCGCAGATTAACTTTTCAAAAGTACCTTGAAATTTGGCTTGAAGATCGATTTTTCAAAAGTACGCCAAAATTTCACCCGCAGATTAACTTTTCAAAAGTACCTTGAAATTTGGCTTGAAAATCGATTTTTCAAAAGTACGCCAAAATTTCACCCGCGGATTAACTTTTCAAAAGTACCTTGAAATTTGGCTTGAAAATCGATTTTTCAAAAGTACGCCAAAATTTCACCCGCAGATTAGTTTTTCAAAAGTACCTTGAAATTTGGCTCGAAAATCGATTTTTCAAAAGTACGCTAAAATTGGTCTTAAAATGGATTTTTCAAAAGTACCACGAAGTCAGTTTAAAAAGTACCACGAAAATATACTTTAAATTATTTTTTATTTTTTATTCCTCAACCAAAGACATTGACCTTTGAGGTACAGTCATTGAAAGCACAATTCTAAAGTATGAGCATAACATTTTAACGATGCACTGCATCCAAAAGGCAAAATAGAAGATTTTGTCAAAGCCGGCGTAGTGCCGATAAGCAAAAATTGATAAAAATCAATGCACATGTACAAGGCCGGTTTCTCGCATGGAAAGAGTTTGGATTGACTCAGCGGCTCGCAATTTGGTCGAGCGCGTTGAGTAGTCCAGACAAAGCGATGGTAGAAAAGCCAATAACGGGGCTTTTCAAATGACAAAGTTATAGAGGAAAACGCCTTGTGCATAAAAATCCAAAAATTCAATTTTGCCTAATAGTCGCTCGAAGGTGAGACGCTGCCAAATCGATATTATCAATCGACTGTGATAAGGGTTAGTAAGTCGTGGACTGATCGAACGCCACTCAACTTATGCAGTAATAAGTCCTCTGAATGTGTTTGAGTACGTGAATCTCCACGATACAAGAACTTTAAAGCTAAGTAGTCTCTAGCGAAACTAAATTCATTTAGTAAAACTTTTTTAAGTTAATTTCAGTCAGCCTTAATTATTCATTTACCCAGAGTCTGAAATGATTCTAAAAGCTCACATTTTGATTCTGAGAAGGTACGTATGAATCTTTTCTACCTAATCGATCGTTAGCGTGAGCGCTCTCGCTTGTATGGTCTGAAAGTCACTACCTTGATTGGGGAAGGCACGATTCTTTCTTGAGAATTTTGTATAACCAATTCTGTTAAATAAACGGATTCCTTGAACTAATATTTCTTAATTGATCTTGAGGCCTGTTGACGGTCTATAATCCCTGGAACTTTCGTATAGAAAGCCGGATGTGTCGAGTTAATTCGCATTAACGTTCGACCTTCTGGTTGCTTTACGAAGGTTTGATAGGGATTTTTTTATGCGTTTTTTGAGAAATATATTCCGTTATTAATGGACCAAAACGTGATTTTCGCGTACCAAAACTAATCCCTCCGCAGAGAAATTCTTCGGTTGGGATTTTTTTATGCAAAAATTCAGGAAATTAAGAGGTGCCTAAACCCCTAACGAGGGAATTCGGGTCCAGAGAGAGCGTAATTTCCGATCTGTGGTAGTGCCGCCTTGGTCCCATTACTCGGCTACCGAAGTGCATCTTATCTCGAACCCGCCTGGGAGGTAGAAGAACGGGGTAATACGCGACTGGCGCCCCCTGAGAAATAAATTGGTGTCGCGTCATTTTGACGCCCGGTAGTGCGTTCTTCTACATGGCGCCCAACGTGGGGCGTTGTTAGTCAGCAGGGCTTTCTGGAAAGGATATGGATGAATCAACGCCTTTCCAGTTTTACGACGAGCCGACATCTGTGATGGACAACGTCTCTAGAGGGTTAGAGAGGCCGTGCGCGGAGGATGTACTGGGTAGTTCGGGGGTAGGCCCGAGTACCACTGAAGGAGTCATACAGCCCTCCTCAGAACAAGTGTTCGCCCAAATGGCAGCAGGTCTTGCCAAAGCTCTAAGCGAAGCCACACACGAGCATAAGTATCGGTCGAAGCATCCAAATGCGGAATTTCATGGCTTCGAACACGAAGACCCTGAAACCTTCATTCATCATATGGAGGAATTTTTCGTCCGAGTACGAATTACGCAGGATAACGACCGTCTGTATAAAATATCAGAACAGCTCAAAGACGATGCTAGGAAATGGTTCGAACAATACCGAACCCTAATCACCACGTATCCTCTATTCCTCGAGCGGTTCAGAAGCCGTTACGATTCAGGTGAAGTACTCACCGAAGCAGTAGCTAATTTATATGGCAAGAAACAAGATGCCGAGGAAAATACGTCAGTATTTATTTCCAGGAAGGTATGCCTCTTCAAGAGGATCGATCCGTTTAAGCCGGAGGCGATGAAGGCGGCTACCATCTTCAATCAGTTGAGACCTGATATGAAAATGCTCCTAAAGAGTGCCGTCATACTAGATACAAATACACTAGTGACGATGACCGAACAAATGGCCAAAATCATGGATGAAAATAAAGAATTCGAGGCTCTGCAAAATGTCAAAAAGAGCAAGGACCAAGAAGCGTCCACCTCTACCGCTTCAGCTCAAAGGAATCAGCAATCGAGCAGTAACTGGAGAACGGAACCCTCCGCATTAGCGAAGCCGTCCTCCAGTTCCTTTGGTGCATCTAGGACACCATTCAATGGATCTCAAAGAAGAGATAATCCGCCAGCACCAAGGGTGCATTTTGCAAATAATATTTCCTCGCTGCCCAGAGGGGATATACCGAGAAGGGGTACTGGAGACGTAAGGAACTCCCGAGTCCCGTATCGCCCTTGCAGATATTGCCCAACGGAGCAGTGGCATTTTCATGCAGAATGCCCAAACAATCCCTATCGTAATATGAATACGGGAAACCAAGCGGGGGTCAGAGGCGATGGCCCAGGCCGAACTGTACCAGCCCCGCCTACCAGGCCCCACCAGGCTCGAAGCGACCCTCGGGGAAGCTCCGAAGCAAGAAGTTTAAATTAAAAAACTTCGATGACCTTCCTGACCTTAATTACCTGTTTAAGGATCAAGAAGTCAACCTATCTCCCCACCGATTCACTCCATTAGAATCTATCAATCAAACTAACGACGCTTTCCCTCTGCCTCGCATTAAGATTATAATTAATAATCGAGCGGTTAACGCTTTATTGGATACAGGTTCGACAAGGAATATTATCCAACCGAAATTTCTGAACGACATTGATCAACTTACAGCTCCCCAAACGTTTGTTATGGCTTGTGGCGATGGTTTAGTAGAATCCCTCGGGACTACGACCATGAACGTTAATGTACTAGATGTACCCTTTCAGACCACGTTTCAGGTCATTCAAAATTTAAATGAAGAGCTCATTCTGGGAGCCCCGTTTTTATATGCTCACAATGTCGTATTCGATTATCAACGTAAATGTGTCTACGTCGGCACTGAAGAGCGAATAACCGTCTTCTGGAATCAAGCGGCACATCAAGCAAGGAAGCAATGCCGGCTTCCCGAAGAACTGCTCATCGGAAACGATAATGTAAAACCTCTATTCGAGGAATTCGCTGAATTGTTCACCGCGGTGCCTACCCAAGCTACCACGGTGACAACGAAACATAAAATAAAAGTTAAAGACGACCGCCCGTTCAATATCAAACCTTATCCTATGTCTCCTACTAAGAAAAAAGTTATGTACGATCAAATTGAAGAGATGCTGAAAGCCGGAGTTATAGAACCGAGTACCGCTCAGTACAGTTCGCCTCCCATTATAATAGAAAGGCCCGGCAAGAAGCCTCGCTTCTGCATTGATTATCGTCACTTAAATGAAGTAACGGAAGACGAAGCATCCGTCTTACCTAAGATATACGAGAGTATAAAGGATCTAGGAAACGCCAACATATTTACGGTGTTGGACCTCAAGAGCGGATATTGGCAAATCCCTCTTGAGGAGTCGTCAAAAAATTATTCTACGTTTACAACATTAGATGGAGCATCTTACCGATTTAACGTGATGCCTTTCGGATTGAAGACCGCTCCATGTACATTCCAAAAATTTATGGCAAGAGACGTATTGACCGGCTACTTGCATCATTTCTGCAAAGTATATCTCGATGATATTATCATCTACAGTGAAAATATAGATCAGCATGTAAACCATCTGAGAGCCGTCTTTGAACGCCTACGTTTACATAATTTAAAAGTGTCACCAGAAAAATGTGTGGTAGCCACATCTAGTATAACCTATCTCGGGCATAAGATAAATGCCAATACTACTCAACCTTTAGAAAAACATATTCTGCAGATACAGAGCTATCCTGTGCCTACGACAAGGCGCCAGCTTCAGAGTTTCCTTGGCCTATGTAATTGGGTACGTGAATATATCCCTAATGTTGCAATAATTACTAAGCCCTTGACCCGACTACTCTCGAAGGACTGGCGCTATAAGTGGAATACAGAAGCCCAAGAATCCTTTATCCTACTGAAAGAGGTATTAAATAAACCTCTAGGACTGCACCGGCCAGATTTCAATAAAATGTTCATACTGCAGACGGACGCATCCTTAATAGGATTATCTGCAGTATTATATCAATTGGGGGATAATGACCAGAAGCACATCATCTCTTATGCTAGTAATACGTTATCTCCGACGGAGAGAAAATACCATATCAATGAATTGGAATGTTTGAGCGTCGTTAATTATATAAGGAAATACAAAATATATTTGGCAGACCGTCCATTTATAGTCAAAACCGACAATCGAGCTTTACTATGGTTAAATAAGCATAAGGACGAGAAAACGAAATTTACACGTTGGTCATTATTACTTCAGGAATACAGCTTCACCATAGAACATTGTCCCGGCAAGGAAAATATATTGGCAGACTATCTTAGCAGGAATCCTCAAGGCCCAAACGTCGAAGCAAACGACGAAGAGGAAAGGATTTATCCACCAAAATTCTCGTACAAGGAACGAATATCAGTGATTACCACATTGGAATTAAACGATCAGGTCAGAGAAGCGCAAACGCACTCAAGAGATATCCAAGACCAAATTGAACGATGGAATACTCTAGTGCGACAAGCAGATAAAACCGAGGCAGAGGTGAAATTCGTCAATACACGACAAGTGATAGGCGGCACACTTTGGACGAACGGCGAAAATGTCAAAGAAAAATTATACGTACCAAAACGTATGGTCATGAGAGTAATATCTCATTTTCACGACCGACCGGAAGTAGGTCACCCCGGCCGCGATGAAACTGTTAGAATCATCTCGGGCCGCTATTATTTTAATAATTTGTCGAGACTAGTTAACAAATATTTAAATGAGTGCATTATTTGTAATTCCGTAAAAAGCAGACAATCACAACCGGAGGCTCCTCTCAGAAGCCATGCTCCATCTCATCCGTTCGAAGTTCTAAGCGTCGATGTAATCGGACCGCTTCAGCGAACCAAAGATGCAGATAACCGATATATATTAATGGTAGAGGATGTATTTAGTAAGTGGGTCGAAGCCAAGGCGTTCACCCAAGTCAGTGGAAAAACAATAGCACAATTTATCGAAGAGGAACTAGTGGCGAGATATGGCGTTCCGAGGGTCATCATTTCCGACCAGGGAGGCCACTTCAATTCCGGCTTTTACGATACGTTCTGTACACGTAACAATATTGAAAGATTCTTCACAGCAGCTTACCACCAACAGGCCAATCCAATAGAAAGGAGGGTGCAAGAAGCTAAGAAGATCTTAAAAACCTTATTATATGGTTCACCCAACGACGAGTGGGATCGACATGTTAGTCAGATGGCATATATCTTGAGAACAAGAAAAAACGCCGCTACGGGGCATACGCCCAGTTTCGTAGTACTCGGCTATGAATTACCGCAGATTGGTGATTGGAATATGTTCGCTTATAGACAAGAACGTCGTAATCAAGCGGACGTTCCCCGCCTTGAAAGAGTCAAGGAGATTCGTAAAAATCAAACAAATTACCAATGGCGTTACGCGCCCAAAGTGGCGGTAACGCCGGTCGTATATAAAGTGGGAGATATGGTAATGACTAAAAGGATCAGGAAGGATCATACCTTCACACCGTCGTGGAGTGGGCCACACAAGGTTTTAAAGAGATTGTCCAATGAAGTTTACCTCATTCACAAGGGGGTAACTTCGACGAGATTACATGTCGATGCCATCAGGCCGGCACCTAAGGGAGACCCCGATGTTGAATTGGAATTGTCTGAAGAATCAGAAGATAGTCCGGATGAAACTCATCTTAGTGACGACGCTTCCTCATCAGACAATGAGATCGCGCCCAGGTCAGAGCGACGTAGCGATACCACACTAGTTCAAATCAATGTTCCCGCAAGAGCTCAAGATGAGCAGGATGTAATAAGTCGAGATCCCGATGATGCTCGAGATGAGCCAGACATAGAAGAGTCACCTCTAGATATTTCTGAGGTCGACCACGGCTAATAGCCGTTTTCGCTTTTTTTTATATTTTTTCTCAAAATTCTAAGTAGCGATTTTGACCTATATGCGGTCGAATCGAAAATTTAAAGTCTACTCCATGAGCAGACATGGAAAGACGGCGAACCCGACGCAAGAGCGCGATCCGGTAAGCCTAGCTTCTCAAGAGCGAGAGCCGCCAAGTTCGAGTAATGGACGTAGGCATAAGTACGAATCAGTACGAGTTTCGGAAGCTGTTTTTCTTATGCAAGAAGACAACTTCTATTTTAATCATTTTAAGTCAACAAAATTAACGTATACCCCAAATGGAAACTACGAGTTTCAGAAGCCGTTCTTCGCTCAAGAAGACGCTTCAATTTTTTTTTTTTTATTATACTTTTTTCACAAGTCGTGATGACCGCACGAGTATCGTAAGCCGATTTAATCTACCTTACGAAGTAGAAACTACAAGACGAGTTTCAGAAGCCGTTCTTCGCTCAAGAAGACGCTTCAATTTTTTTTTTATACTTTTTTTCACAAAGTAGTGATGACCGCACGAGTATCGTAAGCCGATTCAATCTACCTTACGAAGAACCAATTTCTAACCATTATAAGTTAACAAAATTCATGTTAGAAAAATATTATTATTAAAAACAACACATTGTGTTTGTTAGTCGACGCGTCCCAGTCGACGACTTGCTAAAAAGTCAATCTAGTTGCAGAACTGCATTTTCCATGTGCAGAAATGGAAAGATGACCCAGCCTGTCGCAAGGGCGCGGCATGGTGAAGTCTGGAACTCAAAGGCGAGGACCGTCCAAGCTGCGGCATGGAGATATAGACAGCCTCTTCTAGAAAGGGCCGAAGTTAAGCAAGAGCGAGACCAGGGCGAAAAAGCGAGTGCAACGAATTAGTGAGAGTGGACGCTAATTAAAATTGTGCTACGCTTCGCACCTCGACGCGGGTGTAATTAAGTTGATAAAAATGTTGTATCAACTTGGCGTATTGTTTAAAAAATGTATTTATTTTTAAGTTAGATAGGCGAATCAGCCGTCTGCCCCAATTAAGGCCGTTATTTTTAAACATCTGTACATAGGTCAGACCGTCAAATGAAGGCATACAGACATACAAGTGAATATGGAAATTAAAGGCGATCGATGAGTAGAAAAGATTCAACCAAAGGAGGGGAGTGTTGTAGAACTCTCCAAAATCGTCCTAAGTTGAAGACATAATCAAAATTCGACTTAGGCAAAAATTTCATTTAAAGACATTTTCTGGAGTCTGCAGAGGCGCAGATCAGTCCACAAGGACCGTTTTGGGTTCTATAAGGCGTTGGAAATGGCCAGGCGAAAATTCGAAGAAACACCGAATTTTCACTTAGGAAAAATGTTTTTGGTTCAGAATATGAGAGTAGAAGTATATAATGACAAAGATTTATGAATAATATACTTTTTCAAAGGTACCATAAATTGGACTTTGAAAAATAATATTTTTGGAAGGGCGTCAAAATTTGGCCCAGGAATCGATTTATCGAAAGTACGCCAAAGTTTCACTTGCAGACTAATTTTTCAAAACTGCGTTGAGATTTGGCTTGAAGATCGATTTTTCAAAAGTACGCCAAAATTTCACCCGCAGATTAACTTTTCAAAAGTACCTTGAAATTTGGCTTGAAGATCGATTTTTCAAAAGTACGCCAAAATTTCACCCGCAGATTAACTTTTCAAAAGTACCTTGAAATTTGGCTTGAAAATCGATTTTTCAAAAGTACGCCAAAATTTCACCCGCGGATTAACTTTTCAAAAGTACCTTGAAATTTGGCTTGAAAATCGATTTTTCAAAAGTACGCCAAAATTTCACCCGCAGATTAGTTTTTCAAAAGTACCTTGAAATTTGGCTCGAAAATCGATTTTTCAAAAGTACGCTAAAATTGGTCTTCAAAAGTACCACGAAGTCAGTTTAAAAAGTACCACGAAAATATACTTTAAATTATTTTTTATTTTTTATTCCTCAACCAAAGACATTGACCTTTGAGGTACAGTCATTGAAAGCACAATTCTAAAGTATGAGCATAACATTTTAACGATGCACTGCATCCAAAAGGCAAAATAGAAGATTTTGTCAAAGCCGGCGTAGTGCCGATAAGCAAAAATTGATAAAAATCAATGCACATGTACAAGGCCGGTTTCTCGCATGGAAAGAGTTTGGATTGACTCAGCGGCTCGCAATTTGGTCGAGCGCGTTGAGTAGTCCAGACAAAGCGATGGTAGAAAAGCCAATAACGGGGCTTTTCAAATGACAAAGTTATAGAGGAAAACGCCTTGTGCATAAAAATCCAAAAATTCAATTTTGCCTAATAGTCGCTCGAAGGTGAGACGCTGCCAAATCGATATTATCAATCGACTGTGATGAGGGTTAGTAAGTCGTGGACTGATCGAACGCCACTCAACTTATGCAGTAATAAGTCCTCTGAATGTGTTTGAGTACGTGAATCTCCACGATACAAGAACTTTAAAGCTAAGTAGTCTCTAGCGAAACTAAATTCATTTAGTAAAACTTTTTTAAGTTAATTTCAGTCAGCCTTAATTATTCATTTACCCAGAGTCTGAAATGATTCTAAAAGCTCACATTTTGATTCTGAGAAGGTACGTATGAATCTTTTCTACCTAATCGATCGTTAGCGTGAGCGCTCTCGCTTGTATGGTCTGAAAGTCACTACCTTGATTGGGGAAGGCACGATTCTTTCTTGAGAATTTTGTATAACCAATTCTGTTAAATAAACGGATTCCTTGAACTAATATTTCTTAATTGATCTTGAGGCCTGTTGACGGTCTATAATCCCTGGAACTTTCGTATAGAAAGCCGGATGTGTCGAGTTAATTCGCATTAACGTTCGACCTTCTGGTTGCTTTACGAAGGTTTGATAGGGATTTTTTTATGCGTTTTTTGAGAAATATATTCCGTTATTAATGGACCAAAACGTGATTTTCGCGTACCAAAACTAATCCCTCCGCAGAGAAATTCTTCGGTTGGGATTTTTTTATGCAAAAATTCAGGAAATTAAGAGGTGCCTAAACCCCTAACGAGGGAATTCGGGTCCAGAGAGAGCGTAATTTCCGATCTGTGGTAGTGCCGCCTTGGTCCCATTACTCGGCTACCGAAGTGCATCTTATCTCGAACCCGCCTGGGAGGTAGAAGAACGGGGTAATACGCGACTGGCGCCCCCTGAGAAATAAATTGGTGTCGCGTCATTTTGACGCCCGGTAGTGCGTTCTTCTACAATCACACCAGATGCAGAGCCTTATTCAAAATATTGTAAGAATTTGTGTAATGTTAATTAAGCAAAGAACTCGTAACTGGAACGGGCTCGCAATAACCCGCTTTTGAGGTCGGTGGTAATTATCCTCGCATTTTGAGTCACTGTTCTGCATGCTGGTAAAGAGGATAAGTTGTAGAATGTAACACTACAGATCATAGTAACGTCAGACCATATTTCGGGCCAGTACGGACGATTCTTCTAGAGTGAGATAACTGCGCCGCTACTGCGCGTTCGAAGAACAAAGATAGTCTGACCTTTCACCCCCGCACTGACTTCTTCGCCTAAAAGCTGTATATTAGGGAACCTTAAAGTATACCAACCTTGAGTAATGCTAGTAAAGACACCTTACGGTCAGAGTGTCTAAAAGTGCAGTGGAAATTACCGAAACTGATGTATTTCACGACTCATATGATACTAGTGATATAAACTTTTGTACAAAACAATGTTGTATACAAAGCAAAATTAGTGAGGAAGTACATAAAACTAAGGCACAATCATTAGGTGATTTAGTGAATCAACTGGAAAAGAGAATTGGGGATCTAGAAGAAATAATCAAGTTATTAAAAAATAATAATAACAAACAAGTCCAAGGTAACGATAATCATTTCCCATATCATAATATACGACATACACAGCCATCTACAAGTCAGATACAAAATAATATAAGCAATTTAAAAAAATCGAAAATTGCTCCATCTATAAATGAGAAGCAAGAAAGTAGCAAGAACTCTAATGACAAAAAACGGGACACTGTTCTGTTAACCAAAAACCATACCGACAAAAAAAAACATCATCACAATAGACCAAGTAAATACTGCCATAAAGGACGTACAACAAAAAGTTGGGCCGTATAAAAACAATCGCAATCCATCAAAAAATTTAAGATATAATCAGCGTAGACCAATTATTGGAACAAGCAAAAAAATTGACTGCGTAAAGTCTGTACCCAAACTAGGATATCTACATCTATATAGACTAGAGCCATCAACATCACCCGAGAACATCACAAAAGGTTTATCTATAACAGCACCTCACATACCGTTCGAATGCGAACCGTTAAATAAAACTGATAAAGCATGTTCTATGATTGTGTCATTCCCAATAAACTACGTAAAGGAAGTTTATGATCCAGACATATGGCCTGAAGGTTCCATTGTAAATAGATTCAAATTTCGACCCGGATTCGCAGCTGGAAATTTCGAAAACCCAGCCTCAGAAAATCAACCATCATAGAACAAGACAACCTCGAGCTTCGTGTACAGGATCTTCCCGAAAAAACTATCAACTTATGGAAATTATTCCATATAAACATACAGAGTCTGTCAAATAAAATCAACATCTTAGAATTATTTTGCCAGGAAAATAATCCGACATTCATATGCTTAAGTGAGCACTGGATGTGCGAATCTAAGTTTTCTGCCTCACAGGTTGCAGGTTATAAAGGTGTCTCCAGTTTCTGTCGTAAAAAAACGACACATGGTGGGACCGCAATATATGTAAGAGACGATGTAATAAAAATTACAAAAAAACTGCAATATATATCAGATATGTCCATTGAGTCATGCCTCGAATGCGCCGCCATCGAATTTGATAAAACCTTATGTATTATTACCATATACCGGGCGCCTAGCGGTAATTTTGATGAATTCTTAAACGTATTGGCATTAATACTTAACAATATTATTAGAAAATATCCCTCCCTTATTCTATGTGGGGATCTTAATGTAGACTTCTTGAATACCTCATCTCAGCACACAAAACTGCTATTTGATTTAATAGAATCGTTTCAGCTTTCCTCTTTAATTAAGGAACCAACTAGAATCGCAAAGTATGGAGACAAAATTACCAAAAGTGGAATTGATTATATAATAACTAATATGCCGGAAAAAACTGACCATAAGATAGTAGAACCAGGCATATCCGATCATTTAGGGCAAATTCTAACATGGAATAGTATACAGGTAAGTCATTGTCACGAAAATTCTGAAATACTTACTCGAAAATATAGCGAGAACTCGATATCAAAATTTAAAACAACATTCGCCAATACAACAAATTTTAATTTTCATAAAAATTTTACTGATATTGACAGTATGTTTGATTGTTTCATGTCGCATTTTAACTGGTGTTTCGATGTCGCATTTCCGAAACAAAAAATAAAAATAAATAAAGTCCCTAAATATAATTTTATATTATCATCTGCATTACTGACAGAATTAAATAACTTAAAATCACTAAATTGGCTACGAAAATCTGTACCTAATACTTTCCTTAATGACCAATATAAAAATTCAAAAAAAATATTAAACAAAAAAATTGAAAATGAAAAAAAAGACTACTATGCTGATAAAATTAATACATCAAATAATAAAACAAAAACTCTCTGGTCAATTGCAAAAGAAAAGCTTGGTAATTCAAAACCCAAAGAAACAGAATTTAAAATTAATATACAAGACAACATAATATCAGATAACAAAATAATTAGTAACTTATTTGGTGATTACTTTGCAAACTCAATAAAAAATCAGCTAGACGAACTGAACCTTCCAGGGAACATGTGTACTACGTTAGAAAGACGTAGCTATTCTTCAATGTTTTTTAACCCAGTAACGCAACACGAAGTTAAGAAAATAATTTTACAGTTAAAAAATAAAAACAGTACTGGTATAGATGAAATTCCAGCAAAAATATTATCAGTATGCTGCGATGAGATATCTTACTATCTGACGGAAATCATTAATACATCCGTCCAGCTTGGCCAATTTCCTACAGAATTAAAACAATCAAAAGTTATACCTGTATTTAAAAAAGGCGATCCATTCTTTATAGAAAACTACAGGGGAATATGTTTACTAAGTACCTTTTCAAAAATTATAGAACGAGCTTTGTATGACAGTATTGTTAAGTATTTGAATGACAATAAATTACTATCAGTGTGTCAACATAGTTTCCGACAAAATTACTCAATAGAGACTGCTTCTACAGATCTAATACAATATATTTATGAAAATATTGATAACAAAAAGTATGTCCTTGGAATATTTTTTGATTTTTCAAGGGCGTTCGAAACTATCAACCCGGCATTCTTAACAGAAAAAATAGAAAAAATGGGCATTCGGGGCCCCGTGAGTCAATGGATAGCATCATACATAACAAATCGTTCACTTAAAGTAAAAATCGGTTCAGAATATTCAGACAGCTATAGCATAGATCTAGGAACACCCCAAGGTGGAGTGCTAGGACCATTATTGTTCCTCTTGTACATAAATGACCTGCCATCTTACATAACGGATGGGAGGGTATTTATGTATGCAGATGACACGACCATTGTTGTCACAGCAAAATCTTACGACGAAGTAATACAAAAAACCACCTCTGTTATAAATAATTTTAATGAATGGTGTAGAATTAATCACTTAATAAATAATATAAATAAAACAGTTATAATTGAATTTAAAACAAAATATAATCAACCCAACCAATTCGAATTTAATATCAATAACACTCTTATAAAAACAACAAACAGCACAAAATTTCTTGGTACAATGGTCGATTATAAATTAAATTTTAATGAAAACATAAATAACCTATGTAATAAACTAAATAAAACCTATTTTACTCTTACAACATTGAAATCAAATTTCCACCAAACCTACCTTACCAATATGTATTATGCATATGTATATCCCATATTGCCCTGTAATATTGTCATATGGGGCCAAGCTACTGACATCAATAGAATTTTTGTAATACAAAAACGAATCTTACGACTAATTTTTAACATTGGATTTAGAGACTCTTGTAGAGAATTTTTCAAAAGTAACAAAATATTAACTGTTACTTGCATATACATATATAAATTACTATGCCATGTATTTTTACACCTTAGTGATTTTAAAAAAAACAACGAGGTACATTTGTATCCAACGCGTAAAAACGAAAACATTCACATAGAAAACTTTTACTACATGCAATACAAAAAATCACCAAAATATGCCGGGGGCAGCTTTTATAACCTGCTACCTGCTGATATAAAAAGTTCCTTAACATATACGATATTTAAACGGAATTTAAGAGATTATTTGAACAGACACTGCTTCTATTCAATAAATGAATACATCCTACAAAATCGGTGACCAATAATACAGTTTTTAATATAATTTTAAATAATTTTTTATACAATCCTACCTTTCTACATAAATACATTACATTATTTTATTACTTAGCGTTAAGTTTGTAACGTGATTTTTCTCTTTTATATTCAATACTTTAGTGTATCTAACTAAGAAATTTTTATTGTGTGTGTATTTTTATTGACCTGTCTTATATCTATGTAAATAGCAACAAAAGACCAATAAAGAATCTAATCTAATCTAATCTAATAAGCCCAGGACGCTGCAGTGCCCTCGGAGTAGTATACAGACGAGTCCGGGAGGAGAGAGCTTTAGTCAGTAAGAGTCTGACACTTCCAATATACTATTGATTGATTGAAGCCCATGACCCTCCTCTTTAAAAGAAAAAAATAGCTAAAGAAAAAAGGGAGGGTGTACCATGATCCTGTTATACGCGGTATACAGGGTGTTTCGAAAATATCGGGACAACGCTTAGACGTAGATGCTTGACATCAAAACAAGCCTATTTTGTCTCTGTCTTGGAGACTATTATAAGTATCTACTTCAAAGTTGGTAACGATATGTTTTTCTGGTCGCTAATTACAATGGTTTAGGTGACACTTTAAGCGTTATTTTTTTTTTGAGGTTAGGTTTTGGACACTGTCTTCTATTATAATCGAAACGCAATTTAATTTACTAAAGAAACGGTGTACTTGTTTAAACGCGGTAAAATGCATCCTTTCGCAGAAATATGCGATTTACAACGTTGTCACACACCAGTTTAAACAAATTCAACTTTACCTAAAAGCGGTTTTTTGTCTAGTAGGTGTTCGTCTTGAAATCGTCAATAGTGCTTATTGCAGATACGTATAATAGTCTCAAAGATATAGACAAAATACGAATACTTTTTTTTCTATACCACCCTGTATCTTTAAAACGAAGAGTTAGACCGCTGCTTTTTGGGTCAAACCGACTTGTTTTAATGTCGAAAATCTACGGCTAAGCGTTGTCCCAATCTTTTCGAAACATCCTGTATAAGACCAAAGAACCCCGCCATAATCTTATAGAAATTGGGTTTCAGCAGATTTGTCTGAACTTTTTATATGTTGTAGCCATTGTCATCCTGAACAAAAGTTTCTATGAACAGAATCCTCCGTATTGAGTATTTTGGCTATTAGAGAGCGCCATGCCATACCTTCATAGCTCTATCAAAAATAAAATAATGCTTTAACATTGCAAAACTAGAATAAAATAATTATTTTAATACATGAATATAATAAAATGGATACAGATACTTGGAGTTAGTTCTCAACTACTTTTAGATTCCACCTCAGCTACCTTAGTCAGTATATTTGCGCATGCCCATGCATCTTTCATGGAAAATTTGAATACATTGGCACTTATATTTTCTTATTATTTCGTCTTTATATATGCACTCATCAATACATACTAGCCACACACATAAACCAATATGAGCGCATACTCTCCCCCCCTCTCCCTCATGATCCCTTCCCCCACAGACAACCCCATATAGTTGACTCGCTCTTGTAATTTTTTTTGTAAGCATTGGAGTTAAATGTTCGGCAGTTATCTAAACTATTTATATGCGACTGTTGTCAGAACTTCTCATTGGTTGATTCTTAATATAATAATCTAAGCTGAAGCTAAACAATTCTATCGGGATCTTAAGCAGCCGTTTATAGATATATCCGTTTATAGAAATAATAGATTATAATAGATATATACATAATAGAATATAATAGATATGGATATAAATTATACATTTAAAAAAAAATAATAAAAACGGTCCCAGAACAGATTCTTGTGGAACTCCAGATATTGTGAAGAAAATTTTCTAATAAGATTATCAATTACAACTTGCTGGCGACGCGCGACGGTTATTTAGGTAGCATTTAAAGAAATTTAAGGATCAAAGGGTCAAAACCGTAATATTCTAAATTGGAAAGAAGCATAACCTAAAACATTTGCTTTAGGTTATGTATAAGCCATAGAGTATAAGGTTTAAATATCCCTGATATAGTGTACGGGGCACGTTTATCGAATAACTCCAAGCTGTAACTATTTAATAATTTAATCTTGTCTTCAATATCGTTTAAGTAAAAAAGTTTTCACATGGTATGTCATTTAAATCTTGGTCAAAATTACGCTTAGCAAAATTTTTAAAATTAAAATATGTACGTACTGTTTATGTATACTGTCCCAATTTTATTACAATCAACACAGTAGTTAAGTCATGAGCAAAAACTGTCTCTAAGTTTAAAAAAAAATCACGCGTATTTTTAGCGTTATTTTGAACCAAATTATACCCCACAATCTTGGGACACCCTGCGTAGGTACTTCGCAATAACAAAGTACCTATTATTCTATTGTAACATTAACGATGTCAATGTGTATTACTGCTAATAGAAATTAGCACTTTCACCGTGATTGATTATCCTTTCTATATTCCACACTAATAATTATGTTTCGATAATAACCAAATTGTAAACAATGATGAAATACAAATTATGCAAACAAAAGAAATTGTGTAGAGTTCTAAACACATAATGGATTTGCTACCAGAAAAGGATGAGAAAATGCACCATATTATTTTGTTATTAAAAGCACAACGCTTGATTTATGATAGTGATAATGTGATTTTTAAATCGGAAGTACTGGTTATATTTTTTCTTAATATTGAATTAGATTTCCTCCCCTTCCATTTAATTGCCACAATATTTAATACTTTTTAAAGATACCCACATACGTACCCCCGAAATTTCATGTTCCTTCTGTAGACTGAAAATCAATTTAGAAGAAACATTTTACAGAAAAATAAAAGGCTATCCTCGTACCACAACTTAGTCGTTGTCCAATAATTCAAAATTTATACCTTAAAATCTGAACTGAAAATTATCTCAATGAAATTAGCTATTTATCTAATTATATATTTATTTATATAACATGGTTTTGAACGAGGCTCACAAACTTTGCCCACATATTTCTTAGTAAAACATAAAAGAGTTACATCATATAATTTTTTTTTTAAATAAGCCCTCTGTAACATTACATCCACTTAAAAAGGTGAGTCCAAATTCAGTTTTTTCTCTTCTCAAGGAGTGTAAAAATTAAAACCAAACTTGAAGAAATACTTCCACATATGATAGATCTGGATTATAATAATAATAATGATAATGATAATGATAATGATAATAATGATGATGATGATGATGATGATGATGATGATGATGATGGTGATGGTGATGGTGATGGTGATGGTGATGGTGATGGTGATGGTGATGGTGATGGTGATGGTGATGGTGATGGTGATGGTGATGGTGATGGTGATGGTGATGGTGATGGTGATGGTGATGGTGATGGTGATGGTGATGGTGATGGTGATGGTGATGGTGATGGTGATGGTGATGGTGATGGTGATGGTGATGGTGATGGTGATGGTGATGGTGATGGTGATGGTGATGGTGATGGTGATGGTGATGGTGATGGTGATGGTGATGGTGATGGTGATGGTGATGGTGATGGTGATGGTGATGGTGATGGTGATGGTGATGGTGATGGTGATGGTGATGGTGATGGTGATGGTGATGGTGATGGTGATGGTGATGGTGATGGTGATGGTGATGGTGATGGTGATGGTGATGGTGATGGTGATGGTGATGGTGATGGTGATGGTGATGGTGATGGTGATGGTGATGGTGATGGTGATGGTGATGGTGATGGTGATGGTGATGGTGATGGTGATGGTGATGGCGATGGCGATGGCGATGGCGATGGCGATGGCGATGGCGATGGCGATGGCGATGGCGATGGCGATGGCGATGGCGATGGCGATGGCGATGGCGATGGCGATGGCGATGGCGATGGCGATGGCGATGGCGATGGCGATGGCGATGGCGATGGCGATGGCGATGGCGATGGCGATGGCGATGGCGATGGCGATGGCGATGGCGATGGCGATGGCGATGGCGATGGCGATGGCGATGGCGATGGCGATGGCGATGGCGATGGCGATGGCGATGGCGATGGCGATGGCGATGGCGATGGCGATGGCGATGGCGATGGCGATGGCGATGGCGATGGCGATGGCGATGGCGATGGCGATGGCGATGGCGATGGCGATGGCGATGGCGATGGCGATGGCGATGGCGATGGCGATGGCGATGGCGATGGCGAAGGCGACGGCGACGGCGACGGCGACGGCGACGGCGACGGCGACGGCGACGGCGACGGCGACGGCGACGACGACGACGACGACGACGATGACGATGACGATGATAATGATAATGATAATAGTAATAATACAGTTCTTCCTGTGACTCTTATAACTTACTGTTAAAATTTCAATAAAATCGGACTTTTCTGAGTTATCAGGCTTACAAGAAACTTGACGTGCGGGGCGGTCTGTCCGACACCATCAAAATCACCAACTGCCTGGCTGTCTGTCTCTCCGTCACGTTTCTTGCAAGCACGGTAAGTTAAGAAAGAAAGACCAATTGCACTGAGAATACACAGTAAGTTTCTTTTCGTCATTAGGACACAGTCCATGCAGCCAGATAGTGTTTTATAGCGTAAATAACTAAAGGGTAAATAAGTTACGGTTAGCTAGCAAAAGACACCTATTTCTTAATATATTTTTGATTTTTTGTAAAATTTGAATATGAATATGTTGCTTGTATGGCATTTCGTATGCAACTGTTTGACATTCATCAGTAACCATACCCCTTCCTCGATCACACTATAGAAATAAAAACTAGAGACGAAATATAGGCCAAATATTACAAATTTTGACGGAAATATAAAGTAATAAAGGGAATTTTGCAGAAAATTATCAGGAACGCGCCACTTAACCAGCATAATAAAACCTCCACCCTCCTACCACGCTGCTAAATTTCTGGTTGAACCTTCAAAATTGGAGTTTTTCGAAAATCTTCGAATCCATGATACGTACGAAGAAATTTGAGAACAAAATTGTTTCACAGCTAATTCTGCACAAATTTGATCCATAATTGGTTTGATAATGCCAAAAACATTTTTGAGGTCTATGTATCTTGTATACACACTAAATTACAATCTCATTTTTAGCCCATTCAGTAATGGAATGGGGGTGGTAACAGCGGTGGTAGAGAGGGTGGATAATGCCCAAAACATTTTTGAGGCCCTTAGATCTGTATACACACTAAATTACAATTTTATTTTTACCCCATTTAATAATGAAGTAGAGGGGGTGGTTACCAGTATTTAGAAATTCAGATGGATATGTTTCTCACGCCAACTTTTTCTACAATCCATGCCTCAATAATAGCTAAATCTGAATTGTTCAAATGCGGCACTACTTAGAACGAGATATACTACTGAAGTTTATTTATTTATTTACGCCCTTTTTATAAGGATGTAAAAGATTTGTTAATTAAAGTACTTATGCACAATAAATAAACTACTGTATGACAACTTTGACGCGCTGTAATTCGTAAACGTCCAGTTTTACGAAAATAAGATAAATTAGGTAATTTGTACAGAATTTAGTGATAAACAGAAAATGTCTTTATCATTTTTGCCCTAGCATCAATGGTTCTCGAGATATTTGCATCTGACATTTGGCAAAATACTCTGAAGGCATGCTCAAACCCTTCAAAAAAAGAAAATTGACTTCCGCCATTTTTACAAAGAAGAAGTACCTATTGATTAAACTATAAGTGGTTACACTTGTTTAATTGACTTCTTAAAAAATATATCTGAAGAGCCAAAAATTTGCACATTATTTTAAATTGTATTTGCAGTTCTTAACACCATTGACAGTGTCTTATCTTGTCCATAATTCGTGTAAAGAAATGGTGCATGAAATACATCCGAATTTGATTTTTTTTCTGTCATTCACATTAAATCTTATCAGGCTACTCAGCTCAGGACATTGAATATAACTGTTAAGTATTTTATGCAGAAAGCACATATCAACCTCCAACCTTCTATGTTTTTTTTTTCTCCAATTTTTGGTCTTGGATGGCTCCCATGAGCCAGCTACACAGGTGTGGGAAAGTGAAGGAAGTAAAAAGCGTAGACACATTTCACGCCCAGGGATTCATCAGGGTGACTTAAGACCTTCTATGTTCTGATGTGTCAATATTAAACCTAGCAAGAATATTATCATAATCATATTCATCTTTCAAATATTTCTTAAACTTAAATGCACAATATCTTAGAAATCTCTTTTGGACACTTTCTGTATTGCTAATTTGAATATTATAATTGGGATACTAGATCATAGAGCAATATTCTAAGATTGCGCGTGCCAATGCTCAGTATAATAACAATTTTAGACTGTCGACGGAAAAATCTGATCCAGATCTTTGAATGAATTCCAGCATTTCTACAGACTGATATTATTCCATGTCTGTTATAAAACAATTCAATATCAAGATTAATTCCTGGATCTTTTACATGATTAGTCTAGTGAAATATTCTAATGTTAATCTCTTAGGGATAAATGTAAGGTGAGTTTATTTTTGCAAATGTAGTCCTGTATCATTTATTCACATTTAAATGCACATTTACATCAAAGTAATGGGAAAATCCATCCAAATTACTTTGCAAAAATGCAGCATTAGAAAGCTTTTCAATTAATTTGAACACTTTAAAATTATCTGCAAACATTACGAAATTACTATTTCTTATATTACTGAAGCTATATCGCCCCTGAAAAGATTAAATAAAACAGGATCTATGTCATATTCTTGAGGAAATCCTGATGTTATAGTAATTGGAGATGACAGAACTCATATTTTGCGTACTGTAACCGGTCAGTAATAACTGACTGGCACCTAACCTTTCTAATAATTAGATCACGGTTGACTCAGGACCGGTTTATCAGTGCGCGGTTAAGCACTTTATCCTACAGCTAAATTAACTAGAAGTTTAGAATGTGCTTCTATTAAACATTTCAATATTGCAACTTCACATTCTAAACTTCTAGTTAATTTAGCTGTAGGATAAAGTGCTTAACCGCTCACTGATAAACCGGTCCTAAAACGCTTTAGAAAAGTCGATAAAGTCAACCTGAACTTTATGTTCCAAGGAGTTACTAATAATCTTATTATATATAAATAAGTTAGCACCTGTAGATTTATCCTGTGAAAAACCATGTTGTTTATTTACAATTATTATATTTTTATAATCCTATGATACATTTTTAGTTACTAAGTACTCTAATAATTTTGGAATATCCGACCGTATGCAAACTGTTCTATAGTTTTCAATGTTTTCTTTTGGTTCAGATTTATGAATTGGTCTCACTTAACTCTGCTTCCAAAAGAAATATACCAGTGTTTAAAGATAAATATGCAAGGGCTTTGTCAATGTAAAAATGCACTGTTTCAATAAATAAGTAGGGACGCCATCTGGACCACTTTCTATGGTAAATTTATAACTTTGTCAATAATATCTTTCAACGGAAAAATAAAATTTCTCTGACAATGCTAAACAATTTAAATTATTAAGTCAAAAAATTTCTTCCTGTTATTCAAATCCAACTTGTTTTTTCTTGTACATTTCTTCAAATACACAAATATACAAATTTCTCTCTAATTCCAACTCATTGTTTAGAATTACCAAAAGGCGGCATCGCAATCAGGTTATACTTATAAGCCTCCATACAAGATGCGTTTTACTGTTCCACCCGGTATGTTACATAGCTGTTATTATTTAGGTCGCATTCTTACAAATAATAAAAAAGAATGATATGTTGGGTATTTCATCATTTAAAAATCATGAATGATATTTTGAACTTATTAACTGCAGACCGGAAATACAAACGATATCAATTATTAAAGACATTCCATAATAGAAAGTAAATCTCTAAATGACGTTACCTCGTGAGAAGTGGTGTCTTACAACACTTTTCTCCGATCAAGCATTATCGAACATCACGTATAAAGAGAAGGTCATTAACTCCAGACGTAAATTTCTACTGCAATTCTGCATATTTCTCGGTACTTTTGCTTTTATTATAGAAACTTGTATGGACCTTTATTTGGCTGCACACCTGTTTAAGTCAAGTTTATTAACATCGAAATGCATAAGCGTGTAATGTCGAAATTTGGTCAAAGAAAATATCGAGTTATTCTTAGTTTAACCTGTAAAGTGTAAATAATTTAACGCTCGAATTGCTTATTAAAAAATTGAGAAATTTAACGCAATTCATATGATTATATTTGTACCAAAAGAGATCAAATTTGATTCTGTAAGAATTCTTTTACCGATTGTATGAATGTTTTAGATCTAGAGTTAAAATTAATTATATGTTGTGCAAATGGTCATCAAAGATTGTTTTACGATTTATATTAATTTAAGACGGATTAAACGAAGGAGAAAAAGGTAAGAAAATAACGACTATTAAATATGAATATTTAGACATTGCCAATGATAAACAAAAATCTGAAATGTTCAAAAAATATTTCTTAAGTGACTGAAGAAATAAAAACAGACATGAAACGTGAAAAGCGTTAAATAAATTGTAATAGTTTATTTCTAACACAAACAACCGAAAGGGAAATTATAAGAAACAAACAATTTGAGAATACTTCGGCTTTTGATAATATTTCCGTGAAAAGGGAGATAGTATAATCGGCCACTACAGACCGTTACCCGTTATCAATAACATATCGATTTCGAAGTTTTAGAAATGTTAAATGTGAAATTTTAATATTTTGAGGACATTGTACCTGGCTTTGACCGAATATATTTTATTATATAGCATAACAATATTGGGCAATCCATACCCTATCAACTTAGAGTAACTAAAATATCGCAAAAGTACTTTACAACAATCATATTGAGAAAAAATATACAGCGTGTCCAGCCGGGAGATTACACGATCTATATCTCGAAAACTACTGAACCAATTTTTGTAAAATTACGTATGTATAGTAAAGAGCTTATGATCTTTCTAACTAAAATATTTTGACAGTTCTATCACTTCCGGTTATACCGGAAGTAGATGTAGTTGTTATTTTAAACGGAACACCCATATTTTTATTATCGGAATTTATAGAATACAAAATGTTAAGGTCACTTTGTATAACAAACCTTGTACCTAAAATTTATAGTTTTCGAGATATTAATTTTTTTTACCATAAAATTGATATCTTTTGCTGTGGAAGTAATCAGCATCGTAGATTATTTAAAAAAAATTGAAAACATTTAAATATTGTACAGGGTGAGTACAAAAGTGGTCACAACTTTCCATTCAGGAACATCAAATATCTTTAAATTTTTAAATGGAAACCCCCATTTTTTTTTATTTTATCAAATTCTACGACCAAAAATATGGACCGTTTACATTTACTTCCCTATATCTAACTACGGCGGTTTTTAAGATATTCACGAAAGGTCAGAAAAACCAATTATTTTGTAAGAATTCTTTATTTAACCTTGTAACATTTTATTTTTTTTAGTTTTAGATATTGTGATAAACCCAACCATCACGTATCACGTAATACATTAAACAGCTTGACTGAAAACTGCAAAAAAAATTTTTGTTTTAAACCTAAACAAGAGACAATTCAAGACAAATAACAATGGAAATTATTTTGCAACAGCTAACAACAAAATTAAAAATAAATTAAAGTAATTGTTCAAATACACCACCGTTGGCGTCTAAACATTTTTCGGGTCTGCGAAGTACTGCGTCTGTGGCCGCTTTTTGAATCATATCTGGCGGTAAGGACTGAAAAGCAGTGCGCACTCGTTCTTGGCATTCATCTTTTGTAGTTATTGCAGTTGCAAACACTTCGTTTTTTATGTAGCCCCATATAAAAAAATCAAGTATTGTTAGGTCTGGAGACCTTGGTGGTCAAAGAAATGGACCTCTGTTAGCAATCCACTGGTCTTCAAAATTTCGATCAAAAAATCATTTACGATCATTCGTCCGTGAGGTGGCGTTCCAACAACTAATTTGACAGCTCTGATGCTATTTCTTCTGACAGCAATTGTTTACATGGCCCTCTTAGAGTTAGTTAAATAAAGAATTCTTACAAAATAATTGTTTTTTCTGAACTTTCGTGAATATCTTAAAAACCGTCGTAGTTAGGTATAGGGAAGTAAATGTAAACTATTCATATTTTTAGTCGTAAAAATTTGATAAAACAAAAAAATGGGGGTTTCCATTTAAAAAAATTAAGATATTTGATGTTTCTGAATGGAAAGTTGTGACCACTTTTGTACTCACCCTGTACAATATTTTAATATTTTCATAATCTACGACTATGCTGATTACTTCCACAGTAAAAGATATTTAGATTCTTGTATGGGTTATTCACAGGAAGAATTTTTTTAGGGGTCTGCTGGTGTCAATTTTTTGGTAAAAAAATGAATAACTCGAAAACTATAAATTTTAGGTACAAGGTTTGTTATACAAAGTATCCTTAAAATTTTGTAATCTATCAATTCCGATAATAAAAAATGGGTGTTCCATATAAAATAACAAAGTTGACATCTACTTCCGGTATAACCGGAAGTGATAGAACTGTCAAAGTACTTTAGTTAGAAAGATCATAAGCTCTTTACTATACATACGTAATTTTATAAAAATTTGTTTAGTAGTTTTCGAGATATGGATCGTGTAAACACCCGGCTGGACACGTTGTATATTCTTCTTCATTACTTTGCAAGGAATTTGATGTGTTTGATATTAATTTGTTATATGTAAAATCAGTACTCATGTTTATCAATCATTTATAAAACCAAAATGTATTTGACATTAATCCCGAACAAACTCAAAGTTATCAAAATATAAATCGCACCACGATACAATGATTTATTAGCTACTCTATCCCAAAATTGTACAATCTCCTGCCAATTTTTGTTAAACAAATAGACAATCTCAATTTATTTTCTAACAAAACTAAAACCTTTATGAATTCTAATCGTATATTACTCCTCAAAATATATTCCTAGTTTACTATCACATTAGAAAATTGAAATAAAATTTTAGTTAATTCATCCACTGCATATAGTACCTACATTTTTACAATCAATTATTTTTTAATTATTTGCTTTCATCTGATTAGAAAATATTATTTAGGTATTGAGTAAATCACAACTTACACACTTTTGTATTTAATACGAAATTAACTACTTTCTGTATATTGGCGCTCCCAAGTAACAGATAAAGTCGCGGGAACGTATCGGCGACTATAAAAGCCACGATAAAGTGGACCGCCACCATAGGCTGCCACGTCCTTGCTACGTAGCCGCCACTGAAATGGGGAAAAATTTGTAGTCGCCGGGTAGTGTTTCTGGTAGTCTCGACCTATAGATGTGACTATGTTTAGTTACTATAAAGGATCGGGGTAGTAGCGGGTACTACTCCGCGACTCGGAGCCTAGTAACCGCTACGTGGCTGCCTAGTAGCTACCACTATCACTTTTTAAAATGGTGTTTATCTTTTAGTGACCTCTTTGTTTTTTCTTTTATAATAATGGCGCAGTGAAATAATATTATACCAAAAAGATATGTACTTTTGGCGCGTATTTAAAGTGCTTCTTTAGCCATTTTTTCAAACGCAAGTTACTTTTTTGATATAAGTTGACATATTAAATGATAAAATTTCAACGCGCCCACAAAATAACCTTTTCTTGTAAGTTTTTCACAAAATAATTTAAAAAGGCAAGATTAAAAAATTTAAATATTTATTATGGAAACATTTGGAATACTTTCAAAATCATTTTTCGTAAAAGTTTATGATAAGATATTAACATAACCATTGTCTATCTTTGATTAAGCCCAATTTTTTTTTTCTAAAAATTTTAACAACAACTAATAATGGCCGATTTTAACAAAGGTACTAGAAAGTTAGGCCCTCCACCATAAAGTATCTGTGACTTTGGTGACCCAATAGCAACTATCCTGATGTGACTCTATAGTATTAGATTATATTTTGGAACTGTAAAGTACCAACAGGAACTATTTCGCTACCCATGTTGCCCCTAAAATGCCACGATACTTTAAAGTTCCAAGTGATGATCACTGAAACTATTCTGGAACCTAGATTACTTCTCTATGTACCCAGTTACTTTATTTAGGCATCTTAGTGGCACTGGTGGGTGGCAGTAACTGATTCTCTGGTACTATATAGTTTTCGCCACTATAGAGTAACAATAAAATTATACTGTTTAGTTCCAGTAACTACCCAAATGTTACTTTGACTTTGAGTGTTTACAGTTCCAATAAATGGTATCGGTGTGATAACAGTTACTTTAAAAGAACCATATAAAGTAGCCTTACCCAATAAAGTAGCAATATTAGTACCATTGTGTATCCCAGGAACTAAGGCTTCGAAGCAAAATCGAAACCGAAAGGATTTGGTACCATGTGTGTTACTTTGGGCTAGTTAAATACTTTTAAACACTCATTATCGGAGAACCAATCAAAACAACTACTCTTCTAGCTAATACTGACGAAGTATTGAATTACATGATAGCATTACTAGCATTTAAAGCAAAAAAATATGTTGAAAATACTTAAATCATTATTTAAATCGTTGAGTGAAAAGTAGTTCAATCAACGTTAAAATCCATTATACGTTTTTAATTAATATGCTTGGAATCCTATCATGTAATCCAATACTTCGTCAGTATGAGCTAGAATAGTAGTTGTTTTAATTAGTTCTCCAATAATGTGTGTTTTAAAGTATTCACCTAACTAGTATATCAGCGCGGCCAGATTAGGGCACCAATGTACAGAAAGTAGGTAATTTCATATTAAATTCAAAAGTGTGTAAGTTGTGATTCGCCCAATACCTAAATAATATTTTCTATTCATGATGAAAGCCGATAAATAGAAAATAATTAATTGAAAAACTAAATCAAGAACAGGCCTGTAAATAATGAATGAATGCTTCTATACTCTATTGATGAGAACTAAAGCCAATATTCTTGGCTAAAGATGTCGGTCTCGGATGACTGGGGCCGGGTAGGACTATTGCCCTTTACCCCAGTACATCGCTGTAGACCGGGGACCAGTCTCGTGCAGGGCGGGTGAACTTACTTTGCGTCGCCCATTCACAAATGTGAGCGGTGCAGACGATTTCGGCCCACCTCCCTAGGTCCTGGCTCGTTAGACCTTGCTGGCTAAGGCCTCTTCTGGCGTTCTTCTGTCTTCGGGTTCTTTTCTTCGCCAGCTTGTCTCCCCCCGGGGGGTAGTCATCTGTCTGTTTGGGGTTTTTGGGAGTTTTGGCTGGAGAGACTGCCGGTACACAGAGTGCCAAGTGACATTCTGTCATCCGGATCGTCGATTAGGTAAGGATGAGCTATGTAGCTCGAGGAAGGGCAGACCTAAATTCTTTGGTAGCATTTTTGGTCTGCCCGGAGCTAGGGGGACTATAGGTCCGGTACCTGCAGGGTCATGGGTGGGTTGTTGGGTATCATCATGTCTCTTCGGGTAGCTTCTCCATCGACGGGGTGGACCGGGTGGCGTCACTGTGGGGTAAGGTGAGGCAGGTTTGCGAACAGGGCCCCCATCATTGTACACATCTGCTGCATCTGGGCCAGCACAGCAGCGAGTTGTTCAGCCTCTAGGAGGGCCTATGGTGGTTGGGCAGGGCTGACGATCTTCCCTGCGGCACCCTGGGCTGCGCTGGGAGCGGGTTGCTTCCGGGGGGCGGGCTTCTGAGGGGGTCCAGTTGTCTTCTTTGGGCATCTGGGGCATCCTCTGTAACTTGCTGGGTGTGCACCCTGGCAGTTTGTACATTTGGCTGGCGTGTCTTTGGTTTTTTGGCAGTTCGAGGAGCGGTGGGCCTCTCCACATTTGACGCATTTCGGCCGTGCAGTGCACCTTTCTTGGGCGTGGCCGAAACTTTGACATCTGTGGCACTGCGATATGGTCTGCTTGGCACGTTGCTTCTCCGTCTTGACCACCAGGTAACAGCAGCGGTTCACTGCCAGGATGTTTTCCTGGGTCGGGGGGACCAGGACCAGCATGAGGGGGATTTCTTGTTTAGTCCTCCGAGATGACATCCTCTTGATAGAAACGGGTGAGAATCCCTGCCGTTCTAGGTCCTGTTTAACCTCGTCAGTGCCTACTCCGCTGGGAATGCCCCGGATGACCACTCTTAGCATTCTCTCTTCGGGCAGGGCGTATGTGTGATATTCGCGCTGCTCTTGCGCGAACATCTTGGTCATCTTTGTATGGTCCTCCTATCCTGGCTTGGTAGAGTTTGTGGGTTACTTCTGTCCAGGATTCCTTGCTCCTTAGTAAAACGGGGGGCATCCGGGGTTTTCGGGGGCCTCCGCATCCATGGCCGTCGCACTCTCGACCTGGCTGGTGGATGGTTTTTCCTGGCTGGGCTTTGGCGTCTTCGTTTTTGTCGCTGTGGGGGGCATCGTCGTCGCTGTCCGGGACGCTTTTCCTTTTCGGGGCTTCCTTCACAGGGGCCTCTGGGGTGGGTTTTTTGAATAGGAGGGCTTGCATCAGTTCACGGTGCTGGATTTCAGCTCGTTCGGTCTGAATTCTCGTCTGCTCGCTCTGAAGTCTTGCCTGCTCGGTCTGGGCTTTCATCTGTTGGTTGAGCTTCTCTAGCTCTGACTGGAGTTGCTCAATTCGGGCCCTTAGTCTGTTATTTTCTTCCTCGAGTTGAATTCTCATTAACTCTTTGGTCCTGTTTTCTCGTGTCATCGCTGGTGTTGACGCTCTGGACGAGTCGTCCGTTTTCATGTCGAAGCTCCTGTCGGAGTTCTTCTTCCTCGGCATATCGTCCTTTCTTCTTTTTTCTCGCTTAAAAGAAAAATAGGGATATAGAAAGGGATGGGTAAAAACACGGTTGTTCCCAGGCGGGGCACATTAGTGCCTTGAAAAAGACATCTAATATTTCTCCACTTGAAATCGCTATGGGGCCTCCACTTCACTAGTTCGCTTCGCACTGTCTTCAACTGCACAGTACTAGGTGGTCTGCACTCGTCAACTGCCTGTTATATAATTTAATGGATAAAGGTGCCATGATCACATACCACCTTTATCCATTACTGTGCGATATTAAATTGTTTTAATCCAAAACACTTTGCTTTTAAAGTTATGTTATATTGACATTAATGTGACAAGTTGTGTTAAGTGTTTCTTACAATTATAGTGAAAATGGCGAGTCGTAGTAAACTGATATTACAAATGGCAATGAATAAACGATTTCATGAATCATGTAAGATGTTTATAAATTGGCTGATATTTGGAAATAGTGCTTATAGTGTTTTAATCCATATACTCATTTCGTTCAATCTCGAAATGGTATGAGATGGTACAAGAGTCAAGATGGTACTTGAGTATCCAATTGCTGTAAACACATTTATACCTTTTGGCAATTCAGCAGAAATCAGTCACATAGTGGCAATTTCTTCCCACGCAAGTTTTAATAATGTTTCAAAAACAAAACATTATCAATATAAAATGCAATAATAAAATACGAATTTACCAAAGTATTCTAGCAAATTAGTCTGTAAATCAGAAATACTGGAAAGTGACGCTTTGCGGTGTTGATTTTTGTACAAACATTTTTATGCTGACAAGTAGAAGAGGGCTGGACCGTAGTAATTTTTATGACAAGAGCAAAACTGATATCTGGTATGGTTTCTGCCCACCCAATATTTTGAAAGAGCATTAAATTGTTTAAGGCAAATCTGGCGAATTCCGAAATTCTTGCGGAAAAAATAATAAGTATGATAATTACGCCAATCAAGTCAAAGGTCATTTGGGTTTGTAAGGTTATCGATTAAGAATTTCAGGGTTCGCTATGCTTACATCTATTAGGTTATCTGTGAAAAATCCCTGCCTACCCAATAAAAATGCTGAAATTACGTCCATGGTTTTCAAAATTGTTTTATTGAGATCATGAAATGACTCACATTTTTTCCCAAATGTGACGCTGGAAATAATACTAAAGAATACGGATAAAATTATAAACTAGCTTTCGAACAACAAAAGCGTGACGGAGCAAAAGTTACAGTAGATAGAACGATTTGCTTTATTACTTTAGATCCTCAGCAAACCATGCTGCTGACAAAATTAAGTACATCGAAAGCATTTTACCTTCGTCAAATGTGGTTTTACAACCTTGGCATACATACATTGAGGAATACTGAAAAAAAAAACGTTATTTTTCACATGGACTGAAGATATGGCCAGCCGTGAAAGCCTAGAAATTGCTAGTTGCTTACATACTTTTTCACAAATTTACAATGAATATTTTCAAGAAAAGATCGATCACATTATAATATGGCCCGACTCCTGTGGTGGACAAAATAAAAACTTCAATATCATTACACTTTACCAGTTGTTGATTTTAAAGAGAGAATTTTCAAGTTATCGACCATAAATTTTCGGAGGTGGAACATTCATATTTAGATTCAGACAGAGACTTTGGCAGAGTCGAGAAAATTTTAAGGAAACATCAAAACATCTACGTTCCGGATCAGTATCGAAAAATTTTAAGAACTCTCAAAGACGCCGTTGTCATAGATATGAAGAATCATTTCAAGGATATTGATGGAATTGCCTCAAAACTCAATTTGTACAACAGGAAGAAAAACTTGAACAATGAAAAGGTTTATTTTCACGACGGTATAAAATGGCACCTATGGATGCTACTATTACATCACTAGATGAAATGACTCCATTTTACAAAGTCGATATTTTAAAGAAAAGGAATATGCATAAGATAAATTCCGACGGTATTGCTCTAACGGTGTTTAATGAAAACAAGGGCAGCCTAAGTGTAGGAAAACTGGCCAATCTTAAAGAACAATTACCATTCATAAATGAATGGTAAGGCCGTATTATCACAACATACTTGGAAATAACCAAACTGTGGCTCAAAACCGTAGAACTGTCCGACTACCTAAAAATTGTACAATGTTTTAATAATAATAAAATATGTTTAATTTCCTAACACTTTTATTCACTAATTCCTTATTCATTTCAGAGAAACTTATGAACGGATAAAGGTGTTATGTACATTAATTTTTTAAAATTTTCGAAAATAATGACAACTGACAACTTTAGTTATTTGTCTCTGAAAAGTACATCAAATGTCAATATCATCGCAAAATGCAAGCTATATAGTGGTTATAACAAAAAAGTTCTCGCCTAAAAACTTTCGAGTTAAATTACTCAATAACGTGTTTTCGTGATATAACACCTTTATCCACTTAGCTCTTCAATTGTGATGAGGTTGGTCACAAATTGTTCACTACTGGAAACTCCATCCAGGTACCCATTTATTATTCCTTCAAGAGGATTGATGGGAGCAGTTTCTACAGGTATCTATTTGTTATTCCTAGTAAATTATATAAGTCTTTATCAGTATAGATTCGGATCTAATTCAAATATGAAAATTATAACAGAATAAGGCAACCAAATATTTTAAACAGTATCCATTTGTAAATCCAAATATTTACTTATACCACGTCGATGAGAATTTATGAAAACAGTAACTAATATAATCCGTGCGGCTTTCCGTGATTAAACCGTAAGTGTTTTTTTAAGAAACGAACTGCATTAGGTTAGAACATTTTTGATTTGAAATTAATAGCTAAAAAGTTGAAATAAGGATTTATGAGATCAGTTTCTATGAGTATTAATGTTTGTTTTCAATAATATATTATACAAGTTTTCATTTTCTTGAATGGGTAAAAGAAAGGTTAGTTTTCAACTGCAATTACAAATACGTATTTCATCACTTCGAATGAAGTTATATGCGATCAATTTGTAAAAGTATTTATGCTGTTTTCCGAAAACAATTGTGATGAGGTTTGATCATAGTACCTAGTTAACTGTTCACTATTTGTTACGATTTGGACGGAAATTCCAGGTACATATTTGATATTCCTTCGACAGCACTGATGAGAGCGGTTTCTACGAGTATTTATTTGTCGTTCCTATAGTAAACTATATAAGTCTTTATCAGTATGCATTCGGGTCTAATTTAAATACAGAAATAATATTAGAATGAAGCAACCAAATATTTTAAACAGTATCCACTTGTAAATCCAAACATCTAAAGATTATATTTCATTAAAAATCCATCAGAACGGTGTGCGGTTTTCCGTGGCTGAATTATAAAAGTACTTGTAATAAATAAGCTTTAAGGGATTTGAACAGTTTTCATTTGCAATTCCGGATGAATAGTTTTAATTGTTAAATAGGTATATATGAGGTCAGTATCTTTGCGTAATGTTTTTTATCCAATAAAATGTGTTTTTCTTTAAAAAAAAACCATTAGACTCGATTCAAAAGCGTTGTATTTTAAATACTACAAAACTTACATATATTAATATGAAGAATTAGTATTTCAAACACAATTAAAACCAGAAACTAGAAGTTTCGTGCTGCATACTCCAGGCTCTAGTAGAGAAAGCTGTATACATGCCGCCAATTCATATCTAATGTAACTGACGTGGGTTTCTTAACTTAAAAGCAAAGTAGTCTCTTTCATTGCTAACTCATTAATTGCTTTTAGGCTAGAACGCTAGGACTTTTGCAGTATTTAGTGTTTACCACTATATTAGTATTTCTATTTGAAATATACAGTTTAAACTACATATTTATTGGCATTATTGATGTTATTTTTTAATAACTGCTACTGCTATTTTAAAATAACAGTTTAAAAATAACAGATCGCTGAGAAGTACTGGCATTCGTATACCGCAGCACGCAGTTTGCAACTGTTATTTCATAGACGTTATTTCATACATTATGCTGCTGCCGCTGGCCGACGGGTCGGAAAAATTCTTTGATTTTTATGTTTTATATACATATAAATAAAATATAAATAATTGTATCTATATAAATCATTTCTTAAGCCTCAACCTTTAATTACACAGGTTTACAAAAAAAAAAAAATGTCCGACCAATGAGATTCCATTACCGTACCGCGAAGGTTTTTGACGTGCTAAACACGCTGCCGTAGGATTTCGAGAAAACTTAACCTAAAATTGCTAAAAATACCTTTTTCGTTCATGCACAAATTAATTCACTCAATATTTTGGCCTGAATTTCGGGGATTTTTGGGGTCGCTGATCACGAATCTGAAGTCAGAATTAGATAATATCTAAATCCAAGATGGCGGATCCAATATGGCGGATGCTAAAATCTAGAAATTCATCAAAATTTGAAGATTGTGGCACAAAACTTATTACTCGGGGATTTTTGGGGTCACTTGAGTCAATTAATTTGTGCATGAACGAAGGCGAAAAAGGTATTTTTAACACTTTTAGGTTAAGTTTTCTCGAAATCCTGATGTGATGGCGCAAAACGGACTACGACATCGTGTTCAGCACGTCAAAAACCTTCGGGGTACGGTAATGGAATCCCATTGGTCGGACAATTTTTTTTGTAAACCTGTGTTATTATTGTTACATGCTAAATTAATAAAGAAATCCCAGCATAGAAACACGCCAAACACAGCGTATGTAATGACAATATTAGAGATGCAGGTATACGAAAATATACACATGGAGAAGAAAATATAAAGGCTCTGAACATATTATGATTAAAAAACAGCTAAAAGTCAGTACATAAAGTGGATGGCTAAAGATTTCTACAAAAATATTCAACTCTGGCAGCCCTTCATTTTTAAACTCGGTATGTGGGTAATAGAAAATATACACACGGAGAAGAAAATCAAAAAGACTTGAATATATTATGATTAAAAAAACAACTAAAAAGTGTATACATAAAATCGATGACTCAAGATACCCACAATAATATTCAACTTCAATAATATATTCACTACATTAGCGGTGGCGTTGCGATTTCATTATCTGTTACTGCTGTTTTCTTAATAACAGTTTAACAGCAGTCAGCAAAAACATTTTTACTACGTCGTGTTTCTTATCTGTTATTTTCTCACCTGTTATTCTCGAACAGAAATAACAGTCTGTTAATGCTATTTACAAATAACAGTTATAAAATAACAGGTTGTTAAATAGCAACTTATCTCTAATTGGCATGCATGTCTAAATTAATACCAATAAAAAAGCAATAAAAATACATCTTCCTGTAAATATACAATTTAAACTGTTTTGTTGGCACATATATCTACATCAATACTAATAAAAGGACTGTGTGGAAATTTACAATAAAAACATGTTAATAAATGGTGTCTTACAGACGATAGATACTGAAGACGAGACGGACTGGTAAGTGTTCCAGATATTACTTATAAAAAACTGATGAAAAAGTTTAGAATCTTTTTAAAGTTGTATCTGTAAATTCATATGGTTACAAATATAAAGGCAAGCGTGCCTTTACACTCACTAAACTGTAGGTTTGTTGATGTATATTTCATATAAGTACTAATGAAACGGCAACATGATAATTCCAAATAGCTCATTCGGAGTTTATATTATATACAATATTCAGGTCTTGAAAATGTTATCCAGAATTAAACAATATTGTTCTGAAAATGGTATCCATTTTAATTATCATTAACAATTGCCAAAAAAATAACTATATAATTTTTAAATTGTTTCTTAATACAAGAAATCTATAGTCAATAGAAAGTATAAAAAAAATGAATAAAAACTATTCCGCAATCCCTAAAAGGTATTATTAAATAGATATTAAAAATACATTTAGAAAAAATATATTTGTTTTTTTAATTAGTTATTTACAACAATATTTAGTGTGTATGTAACATTTAGTTTTAATTCGATAGGTTGAAACATCATCTAGGAGAAAGCTAATAATATAGGTAAAATCTATAAGAACCTACGTGAAATAAAAATATAGAGATTAGAAAATTAAAACTGTAATTTACACCAATGATATTTTTCATTTCAGAAATTACTTTAATGGTGATATTTTTATAGAACCTCCCAGAATCGACCTAAGTCGAAGACTAAATAAAATTTCGACTTAAGTAAAAATTCATTTAAAGGCATTTTTGAACATAACGTACAAGTTTGGGAGGCATCAGAGCCGAAAACTAGCACAAAAGGACTTTCGTTAAAACGTAAGGTACAACCAAGTGAAAATTCGAAGAAATACCGAATTTTCACTTTTCACTTTTTGTCCAGGCCATAGGAATGAAAATATATTATGGTCATGGGAAAGTATGCTGAAAATAAAAGTATAATTTTGGTCAAAGTCAATAGTATAATATACTCTTTCAGAAGTGCGCCAAAGTTGGACTCGGACTTATGAATATTTTCAACATTTTATTCTCTCCACAAAAAACAATGAAAGTGGAGATAAATCATTATGGGTATCATTCAAAAGAATGAATATAAAATTGTAACGATGCGACATACTGAAAGAGCAAAACCGACAAATGTGGCAGTGGCGTGTAGCGTCTATAGACAATTATTTAGCAAAAAAATATTAAAAATTGACAAAGCAGGTTTTTCGAATAAAACAAATTTGGATTCATCCAGCGCAGCGGCTCAAAAATTGGACGAGTGCGTTGGATAATCAGTAGAAAGTGATTGTAGGAAAACCAAATGCAAGTCTTTACAAATGAAAAAGTTATAGAGAAAACCGACTTGTGCATAAAAAACACAAAAAACCATTTTGCCAAAAAGTCGCTTGATCCTATATGAGGACCAGTACGTCGTAAGACTGATGTAAAGTTGTAAACTCATATATTAGTTGAACGTACTTCTTGTGAATGATATAATCATGAATAAGAACCTTAAAGCTAATCATAAGCGAACCAAAAGGAAGAGGGTCCATAATGCCAGTTTTCGGCCTAATTTATTTTTGAACAAAAAAGACTGAAAAACATCTTGCTGCTAGTTTCCGGGTCTTCTTCCGCGTAGACTTGGTTGAGTGCTTGACGTTTCGATCATCTTGTCGTAGTCTTCTTCTGAAGCGAAGTGAGCTCTGCTGGACTGAGCTCCTCTATTTATACAGGTTATCAGGAGGCGTGTTGCGGATCATTGCTCATGCGGAACATTGACTTCCATGTTATTGGTGGTTGTAGTCCGTTGTCACGGTTATAGTTATTCGGATGTTTATTTATTTCAATAGCTTCTCTGTATCTTCTTGGCCAATAATTCTTAGTGTTGGCTAATTTCTTTGTTTTGTCGGCGAAAGCCTTAGCGCCAAGACTGAAAAACATGTTTTTATTATTTACTATCAATATCGAATCGATTCCACCCCAAACAGAACTTTCCTCCCCTTTTTATACCTCCCTAAACTACTAAATAACCAGCATTCAGTTGATTTATTTGCAGGTCATTGAAACATTTTAACATGACTGTGCTGAATAAAGATATTTTTGATTTTGTACGTATATTTTCGTTATTTCGGAAGAGGTGGGAGGGGGGAAAGGTTGACAGGGGGTAAAAAGGGAGGGTGGGGGAAAGTTTCGTTTGGGGTGGAATCGATTCGATATTGATAGTTAATAATAAAAACATGTTTTTCAGTTTTTTTTGTTCAAAAATAAATTAGGCCGAAAACCTCCTCCATTTTTAAGTAAAATATTTTTATATTATTTCAAGTCAGCCATAATAAAAACCTAAAGGCTTTCGTTAGTTTTTAGGGAAATTGTATGAATCTTTTCTACCAAACCGATTGTTAGTGTACGCTCTCATTTGTATGGTAACATTTAAAAACTCTCTTGAAAAAGTGATCGACCTTGCCTTATTTCGGGAGGCGATTCTCTTCAATTATATAATTTATTAGATAGGACATCGCATAATTATTTATACTTATTTTAAACCCAATTAATAAATGGTATTTTTGAACTTTTGCATTGTATTGATTATATGACTTGTTGTAAGTCTCATCCCACGAAGGTTTCCGTTTAAAAGACCGGAATTGAGTAAATTGGGCGTCTCAGGACGGAGTTTGAAATCTCAATATATCGGTCACATTACGGAAGCTCGAGAGGGATTTTTTATGAAAACATTTCAGAAATCTTTAGGCATAAAATCTATTACCATCAGGTAAATAAGTAAAATTCCGTCAGAGAGAAAGACCAATTTTTATTAGAGAGAGAGAGAGAGAGTGTGTCGTTAATAATCTACGGTAGTGCAGCCTTGGCCTATTACTTATTCTATCAAGTTATATCTTATCTCGAACCCGCCTGGGAGTGGAAGAACAAGGGATATCGTGACTGGTGCCCTTAATAAATAAATTAGTGTCGCGTCCCTCAGGCGCAGGGTAATAAGTTCTTCTACAATATCACCGAGATTAACGATCTTTGAATAGTTGGAGTATGGAAACTTTAGAAATGTTGAATTATGAAGCACAACTTCATTATTGCTTCCCTTAATTAAGGCGATTCAATTTAAATTTGCATAACCTTGGGAATCCATATAACTTATCAAAATAATAAGTATTTTATGTGAAACTTTTTCCAATTTTGGATATTGATTGATTGATTTACCAGAATGCGGTAGGCATTGCCGCCACTCTCAGGGTTATACAGCTGGGCCTGCTACCTCTACGCTGGTTTGGACTAAGGTCATGCTTGTTGCCAGTAGCGATCGCCACATGGCGCATGGTAGAGGAATGTGGGATTGGAGGCGTAGGCATTTGTGAGATGCATTACCGCATTGTGTCATGAGGGAGCGTTTAAGCTCCCTTTTTTGTATTTTTAGTTCTGGAATTCTGCCTCTTCTGGGTTTTCTTAAACTTTTTCCAATTTTGGATATTGTTAATAACATACAGAGTGTTATTACTTGCAATTTTGATTTCTTAATTTTCCGAAAAGAATAATATCAACATCAAATTTATTAAAGATATTTGGTTAGCCAAGAGAAATAACTCAATCTAAAACTGTAGATGTACTAAGTAGGTAACTGTTTTTCGAACTAGGTAGTCTTTTACCCGCCCAGACCTTTCTTCTATATAATACTGTTTATTAGTCAAACCTGGTGTCTGACTTATCTTACTCTTATAAAATTCTGATATTTTTATTGCTCTATAAGTTGAGAAGCTAAATCTTAATTATCTGCACATAACGTTTACATTGGGTTTTAAGTGAATGGGTTTAAATAAGAAATGTTAGTGATGAACATCGAAACATTACATTTCTGGCTGATTTCGTCTCAAGATGTGACCGTCAAAAACACGCATGAACAATTTGAACAAAATCAATTCAGTGCTTTGGGCTCTAGGTGCGACTGTTGTAGAACCTTCCAGAATTGACCTAGGTCGAAGCCAAAATAAAAATTTGACTTAGGCAAAAAATTCATTTATGGACATTGTCCAGAGTCTGAGAGACTTCAGAGCCACAAACTAGCCCAAAAGGACTGTTATGGGTTCGATAAGACACAACCGGGTAAAAATTCGAAGAAACACCGAATTTTACTTAAGAAAATATATTTTGGTCCAGGATATGAGAGTGAAAGTATATAGTGGTCATGGAAAAATGAATCACATACTTTTTAAAAAGTACGCCAAAAAAGTACTTTGAAATATTCATAATATTTTCAACTTTAATTCCTCCGCCGAAGACATTGACCATGGAGTTACAATCATTATATACCCTGTTCTAAAGACTGACTATAAAATTTTAACAAGGCAATGTACAATGTATCAAAAAGGCGAAGTCGATGAATTTGGCAAAAGTCGTCCAAAAGAGACTCGCTGTCATTCTTCCTATATTGAACTTGCATGGGAACAAGTACGTCGTAAGACTGGCCGAAAGTTATTAAACTTATGTATTAGTCGAACTTGTGTCCCGTGAATGATATAATCACGATCCTTTAAGCTATTCATACGCGAACCAACATTTTTTTATGTAAAATCTTTTTATATTATTTTCAGTCATCCATAATTACCAGAAATACAAAATTTTTACATTCTTTTTAAAAGGCTTGAATTAAATCCTGAGGAGGTTAATTTAATCTTTTCAACCTAATCGATTGTTAGCGTAGGTACACTCTCACTTGTATGGTTAAAAAGTAATTTGCCTTAGTTGGGGAGCCGTGATTCTTTCACATTATATCATTTTGCAGAAAATCACTGTATTATTTTATACTCATTTAATAATTGGTATTCTTTGAACTAATTGCATTTTATTGATGTAAGGACTTGTTGCTAGCCTTAATCCCTGGAGTTTTCGTTTGGAAAACCTACACAACTGAGTTAATCGAAATCTTATGATTCTTTAAGTCTGATACTCAGTGTTCTAGTCACCTTACGGGAGCTTGATAGGGATTTTTTTATGCGATTTCTCCAGATATATTTAAGTGTAGAGACCATTATTAGTAGGTGAATAGATACAAATCACGTCAAATTCCAATCCCGTCAGAGAAAAATCTTCGATAGGGATTTTTTTATGCAAAAATCGCAATAATTCAAAGACGCAAAAGCCCTTACTGTCAGTGAATAACTGAAATCACGTGCTGAGAGAGCGTCGTTAATGATCTGAGGTAGTGCAGCCTTGACCTATTACTCGTCTATCGAAGTATATCTTATCTTGAACCCGCTTGGGAGTGGAAGAACGTGGCAGAACGCGGCTGGCGCCCTTCTAAATATAAATTGGTGTCGTGTCACCTAAACGCTTGGTAGTGGGTTCTTCTACACTACCACAGATAGCAGGCACGACCCAAAAGTAACTTTTTGGGTTCTGTCTTGTAGAAATGAAAGGGATCAATATTAAGTGCAAGTCTAATACGATACAATAACAATATATAATATAATTTTTTATTTGAACATACATGTCACTAAAATTGTTCACAAAGATTAGTAGTAGGGTCGTCAACTCACTTAAGCCAATCGAGAGTAATGATTGAACAAATATAAATGAAACAAACATTCGGGAAAGAACCGGTCGGTTAAAGAAATAAAATAAAATTATTAAAATTTAGCACCAATATGACTACACATAGACAAAAATCACCAAACACAGATTTGAAATTTAATTGTTATCCTCTCTTTTCATACGTCTGATGTGCGGTAACATTGATTGAAACTATAAATAGTAAGAGGCAAGCAAAATTGGATATTAAAATCAAAGTTGCCATATCCAATACCAAATATACCTTTGAGTATACCAAAAGTGTATTCAAGGAAGTCCGATAAAAGTTTATAAAATTTTATCTAGGTTTATTTCTTTTATTTTATTACATAGATTTTAGCCTCCATATTATCTTTGGCATTCTTTTTTGTTCTAATTTGATATTTATATTTATATTTTTAACATTTCATGTACATTTTAAATTTCGATTGTTTGTATAATGACTTATTCTATAACACTTACTTACTTTCTTACCCACTTTCTGATGACTTACATTTCATATTTGGTAAAAAGTTATGTACAGAAAAATGGTAATATAAATCAATGATTTTATAGTTGTAAAGTCAATTTTAACATTGACATTAGTATGAATAATATTTTTTTATATGTACGTAATAGTGAATTATGCATTATCCATAAAATAAGTTCTCACATTTAATATTCAGCGACAACGGATGATAATGTTATGCAATCGTCTACATCGACTAGCAAAAGAGTATTCGTCTATAAATTATTTATTATCCATAACGCTAATTCTCACATATAATATTTAAAGTAGATGACAATGTTAGTTAAAAAAAAATCTTATGAAAATTTCTAGCAGCTAAATCAATATTTTTAATTTTCACTGAACGTGGCAACGTATAATTATTATGAACGACGTGGGATAGTGGATGATTCCTCAGCTGACGTATGACGGTTCGTGAAGTTTTTTACCTTTTTTAACTCTAAGAAATACTCATTTTTTTTTTTTAATTATTCAAATAACTATAAATAATATATGCAGCATGCACGAATCATTCTGAAAAACCAGGTTATTTTTATGCCTGCGGATGTTTTCGAAATATTTTAGAACATTCTATTTATTTACGCATTTTTTGTTTTCATTTATTTCACATAAAATTTCATACTCATGTTCTTTAAAGGTATATTTCATTCTAAACGGGGTTATATTTTGACAAATAATGTAAATAGAGAATAAAAAAAAAATGAAAATAATGTATTTCGCCGGCGTTTAGGAAACAGCATGTTTCCTTCTTCAAAACTTTGTTAAAAAACTTCTATGTGCTGTATAATAGAAACGAAATCTGCAAACAAAACAAAAACCCTATGGAATATAGTAAACTCAAATCTAAACAGAAATAAACAAGCTCGAGGAAACATTACACTAAATCACAATGACACTGTCGTCATGGACATTAAAGAAGTTGCAAATGTTTTTGCAAATCATTTTTCAAATAATATAAAAACAAACTTAATTCTCATTTTACTAATTTATCTAATAAGTATACTACGACCAAGAGTTACAACTTGAACACAATATTCTTTGAACCAGTCACTGCACATGAGGTAAAAGGTGTCATATTAGAACTTGCAAATAAAAAATCTACCGGTATAGACGAAGTTCCAATCAAATTAATTAAGGAATGTTCCGACAAGTTTGCTATGTGCCTTGCCGTCATAATAATAAATAAATAACTCGGTGTTTTTCCACAAAAATGAAAAACTGCCCTGATTATCCCAGTTTTTAAAAAAGGTGACAGTAACGATGTTAGAAACTATAGGCCCATCTCATTATTAAACTTGTTTTCTAAAATTATAGAAAAACAATGGCGAAACGAATAACTAAATTCCTAGAAAAATACCATATACTAACAAACTCACAGCATGGCTTTAGGAGTTGTTCTTCTACAGAAACAGCAGCAACGTATCTGGTTGAGACGGTATATGGGAGATTAGATTCAAAAGAGTATGTAATCGGTTTAATTTTTGATTTGTCGAGCCCATTTGACACTCTACGTATACCGTTTGTTGCAGAGAAATTAGAGAAAATAGGAATTCGAGGAAAGGTCAATGAATGGTTAATATCGTATTTGACGGATAGGAGAATTCTGGTAAAAAACGGAAATGCTCTGTCGGATGAATATGATATATCAATAGGGATCCCTCGGGGTAGTGTACTTGGCCCTTTGATATTCTTACTATTCATAAATGACTTACCTGAGACTAGAACACTTGGAAAAACCTTTCTGTATGCAGACGACACTTCAATAATTGTTTCGTCTAGGAGTCTGGAAGAACTTGAAGACATAGTCAACATAGTAATTGCACAGTTTAATTCATGGTGTCATAACAACAGCCTCATTATTAACTATGATAAAACTGAATCTGTATTATTTAAAACCCATGGAAAAAATATATACAAAAATATAAACATTCATCTAAATAATCATCAATTAAACACACAAAAAGACACAAATTTTCTATGAATTATTTTAGATGAAAATCTCGGCTGGACAAGTCATATTGATCAATTCTGTGCTAAGCTGGATTGACTTAGCTATAGTTTATGCTCTACTGTAAACATCCTCGCATCATTAGTAACTTGCACTCTTGCACTGATGCTACAGAAAAGAAAACTACCAGAAGCGACACTTAACCTTCCCGCCCAAATTCCATTGATGCCGTCTTCTTGTAGGTATTTCCATCAGTTCATTTATTAAAAAATTTAGTTAAATTGTTGGATATTACGTCACAGAATGTTAGGTTAAAACAATAAATGAACCGACGGAAATACTTACAAAATTATGGTGAAGGTCGCAGAAATTGATCAAGAAACATCAAAGGCGGTGTGGAGAATGTTGCTTCTGGTAGTTCTTTATTTTGTGCTTATGCTTAGCTTTTTCTGTGTTTGTTAGCACCGGGGTTAACTCAGATGGTACAACCCGCGAAACTTTTAAACCAGTGTTAAATTTTAATACGGGGTTAGCTTAACACTGGGTTAGGGTAGTTTGGTACAACTCGCCCTAAGAGAACACCGAAAAGAGGCCCAAGGCGCTGCTCGTCTCCAAAAGCTCCGCTGCGTCGTGTGTTTGCATCCCGCATTGTGATATTCATAAGTACACTTTTATTTTTATTATTTTATTTGTTACTTTATTAAATAAATTTTGTTTTGTTAAAATGGATTTAGTCCTGTCAATGAATGGTTTCTAGAGGGAAATACCGAGATCACATTTTTTTACTGGAAGGCTGTGTTTGGACTATTTAGGAGATAAACGTACCAAAAGTCCCCGAACACAGTGGCTAAGGCAAAGTGGCTATATGCAAAATTAAAGCTGACTACATTTTCTACAGTAATATTTCTATTAATTTTTTTCGTGTCTGTTATGGTTCAGTAATGGATCTTTTAATTGTATCTATCTTTATTATAAATTTATTATAAATTGAAAAAAATGTTTAATAATCATCGTAGAAAAAAAATTTTTGTTTCATAACAGACTGAATACAAACATCGAATAAAAAATGTATTTGTGTCTGTAAGTGTGTGTGTGCCGGGCATGTATATGTATGTGTGTGTGCATATACCGTTTCTTGTAAACGCGATAACTTCTGTTAGACTTAAAATATATAATTGCAATTTGAAACATATGTAAAACGGCATAGTACAATAATGCTTATTGAAATTGGGCCATATCTGTAATACATGGTGATAACCAGAGGCCTATAAACTCTTACAACATAATAATCTTATTAAAAATATCATGTTCCAAATTTTAGGATAAAATTAATAATATGATCTAATAAAGTTGGTTTGAACCTAACATACACCAGGTATAGTGCGGTTTATAAATCTTATACATCTTCATATTTTTGTATGCTTAATCAAAAAACGCATTTTGCTCTGAAATTAAAATAAAACCTATTTTACGTAAGAGTAAGAGTTTGTAGGCCTCTGGTTATGACCATGTATTACAGATATGGCCCAATTTCAATGGGGATCATTGTACTATGCTGTTTTGCATATGTTCCAAATTGTAATTAAATATCTTAAGTCTAACAGAAGTTATCGTGTTTAAAAGAAACGGTATACACTCACACATACATATACACGCACACACACACTTACAGACACAATAGCATTTTTTATTCGATATTTGAGTTCAGTCTGCTATGAAACGGATATCTGTACAACAATTTTTTTTCCACGAAGATTATTAAAAATTTTTTTCAATTTATAATAAATTTATAATAAAGTTGGACTACAGTTAAAAGATATACAAATCATTACTGAACCATAACAGATACGACAAAAATTAATAGAAATATTATTGTGGAGAATTTAGTTAGCATTAATTGTGCATATGGTCACTTTTTGATTATGGCTAATCGTTTTCGAGATATGAGCGAAAAACCAAAAACCGGTATCTTCTTCGCGCCCCCTTGCACCCCCCGCATCTCCTAAATAGTCCAAACACAGCCTTTAAGTAAAAAATTGTGATCTCGGCATTTCCCTCTAGACCTTCTTTTTGAACGTTCATTGACAGGGCTAATTAGATTTAATGTTCCGTTTTGAATACATTTAATTTTACAGTAGTACGTTTTAGGCGTGACAATACCTTCAATATAAAAGAACTCAAAAAATTTTCGCTAGCATCAGGATTTATATATTAAGAATTTAATTTCTTAAAAGTGTAAAAGAAATATTTTTTCTTTCTTAATATTTTGAAAAGCTAAAAACAGAATTATACAAAATTTCAACTTTGTTATTAAATGAAGAGATATTTATTGTTATAGGACGATATTCTCTTATACGAGACTGTTATTATATATTACTCCATCTAGCTCAAATGAGTAAACTAATAGTGTTACATGTTTCCGCTCTACTCGTATTTTACACTTCCAGAATATTTGAGAAGGTCATATGTGTTGATGTGTATTGTCAATACCAGAAAAAAATGTCGACATAAAATTTAGGAAATAAATGATTTACTAGTTTTAAAAGTTATTTTATGAATGAATGAATGCTAAATGTAGTTCTAAAAATGTATCTCACACAAATCTTAAATTTAATTATTTTTTTAATTACAACAATGAGTTGCCGTATTAGATACCAACAGATATACGATGAGACGGATGGACATCAGATAGCCAAAACAGAGAAATTCATACAGTAGATTCAAGAAAGGTCGGAAGACGCCAAAGTTTTTAAACTTTGAGCTTTCATTCAGCAATCTTATACACAACATAGCTGTTGATATCATGCGTTTTAACGCCTTTTATTTAAAAATATAAGCATTTACCAATGAACTAAATGATCAAAGTTTAGTGGCATTTTCATGGAGAAAAGCAATAAGCACTTATTGTTGAATATAACTGAATATATGATATTCCCTGAATATTTACGTAAGTATAATCCATAATGCTATGCAACCATATGTACAAGCATCACGCGTATTAGTGTAATACAAGTTGCATTAGAATATATGGACAAAATCAAGGTAAAATTAAAATTTTGTTATTTAATGAAATTCAGAATAACAATAATTTTTATGTACATCTTTAATTTAAAATGTTATTATTCGATTTGTAACTGTTTGTGTAATTGTAATATTAGAAAATTTTCAGTATATTCGTAAAAAGTTAAGATGTCGCTTATCGGGCATTTGAAAACATTACTTGGAATAAATGTTCATAAATCGTCTCCAATAAGGAGAAAGGAAGTTTAAATTATTCTCAATATCTGGGTTGTTTTCATTTACAATAAACGTAAAACGCTAACTTGTTCTTTTATAGGACGCTTAGTAAAAGTAAAGTAAATTCTCAAAACCTACCCCCAGAGGGTAAAGAGAAGTTTAAATTATTCTTTAAATCACAGCAACCCCTTCTACTTCAACTAAACACAAAAAACTAAGATTTGCCACAGTTGTCGCTTATAGGATAATTATAAAAATATCCTCGAATTCATTTTCAGAATTCATAAGCCGCCTTTCGTCATACTACTCTCTCATATTATCATGTGGAGCATTAAATGAAGTGAAAGAGGGTTTAAATTATTCTATACAACCCCCACCCATCAGGACAGGTTCTCGTTTCTCAGATATTTCAGTTCGTCCGAAGATGAACAGATATTTTGCCTCATATATTAAGTAAATTCAGAATTCAGAAATTCTTCTTCATATAAATCAGTACTAATTTTATGGTGAAAAGTTTAGTATAAAAAGAAATATATATATAACTGTACTTAGTTTCTAATCATGTCAACATATCTGGATACATTTTTTTACTTATATGAGATAAATTATGCACAGAATAAAGAGTTTTAATAAAGCAAGCTCAATCCAAAATAATGCTACTTTTTTAATAGAGTCTAATAACAGATTACAACATTTTAAATATATCTAATGAATTTATGTTTCATCCTATGCATTTAGATAATAGATCCACTAAGTGTATTTCTGGTTGCATAAGCAAATTGTTTTATTTAAATCCTCTTTATAAGCACGTGTATATTAAATTAATTTAAAACAATTATTATTATTGGTATTCTCAACGCTTTCCTTATATTTAAAACTAAAATCATAGGCAGCAAAATATAGGAGTTTATTTAAAATCTATACATAGCAACAAAGATCGTTCGTTGGAGAGTCGTTTATCTATCGAAATAGGTGAAAGATTGATGATTAGTGGATTTATGCAACTCTAGCATATTTGAAAGAGGTTCTGGAAGATTTTCCTAGTATATGCTTCAGTATGAAGGCTTTTACTACTTGCTGAACTTATTGTGGATGTATCTCTTTGTTTGGCGTTGCCTGAAAATTTAATAAAATGTATTACTTTGGAGCGAAATATGTATTTGTGGTTGATAAACCTAAAATATCGTTTTATTTTGTTTTTCAAGGCACAATTTAGTAAAGAAGCAGGAGCGTAATAGTATGATATGTTTAATATATATATTAATGTATTTAATACTTTACTTCATGTTTAGCAAGAATTACTTCAATTTTTATGGAGAAAATAGGAATCTGCAAGAAGTAACGTCGAGGAAGAAGTTGGTATCTCCGTTTTTCTCTCTCTGTAAATGTAACTGTTGACACACAATGCTGCAAATAGAAAAGTAAAAAAACTGTTTATCTCAATGATTTATTGAAAATATTATAACAAAATATAAAAGTAATAATTCACATCAATAAAATTAAAAAAACTCAAGTTCAAGGGTGGAACACTGCTAAAAAAAAGAAAATAAAATATCATTGGAATTTTACTTTGGCTAGTTTTGTATTTTAAATTGCTATTGTTGTTAAAATAAGAACAAGTGAAATAAGAATGTAGAAAAATAGTGCATCGATTAATGTACATGATTAAAGAAAAATAAGAAAGGCGGTGAAAAAAAGGAAAGAGGAGATAATTTTTTTTTGAAATCAATAAGATGAAAGAAATATAAAATATGACAAAATAATTTGTAAAAAGAGAAGCAAAGGAATATATACCAAACAATAAATGTTATAAAACAGACGAGAAAAGAAGAAGTATTATAGAAGAAAACGAGCAATAAATACATATAAAATAGATGAGAACACGAAGGCGTAGTATAATTAAAAGAAGAAACTAAATACTAACATAAAAAGGAAGAAAAGAAACATTGGACTATAATATATAGAAAATAGAGAAACTGAAAAGTAGGGATAAGATAAGGAACTACATTAATATGTTTACATGATATAAATTGGTTCTGATTTGCCTTCCTGAAGCATTTCAATTATTCTTACTAATATTTATTTTTTATTTAAATACGTAAATACGGTATGAAATATTAAAATTTTATTAAAAGAGGTATGTCAAACCGATAGTTTCATTTTAATATTTGATATCACCAGTACTAGACAAAACAAAAATGGCTTATCATATGAGAAAGAAGAAAAAGATAGGTAATGAAGAATATAATGCAATAGCTAGGAATAGAAATTCAATATGGTGCGGTGATTTGAAGAATATACTCAAGCACATCTTATGACTAGACAAGCCCAAGCCTCAGGAGTCTCTAATTGACAGAATTTATTTACTTATCTAGCGTCCTGTCAAAAGATGGAAACATATATTTTGCGTTAAATGGTTTACGGAACTATTTCCTCAATCGTGGGGCCAAGAAGTAAGGGAGAATAGAAATTGCAAAGGTAAAGGATATTCATATTATTATTCTCCGCAAACAGACCTCATTCCAATGTCTAATTGTCTCTAAGTGTCTTAAAGTGGTATTTTACTTATTTTCCTGATTGTGCCAAAGTAGTTTCTATTATATAAAATAGTTTTTGGTGTCATATGATCTAAGCACATTACGGTGTTTGGTTGTTAATATCTGTTGAAATACTTACTTGATCCAAAGACACATTCTTCAATACAAGCGTTGATATGTATATTATTTAAATTTTTATTTCACAATCTAATATTATAAACAATTATATATGTATATTCTTCGTATGTAACTAATGGCGAGGAATGCATCTAATAGATGTATTACAAAAAATCTTTGTCAGTAAATGCTTATGACAGAAAGCGGTATAATTTTTCTCTCATTTTATTATATATTTTTTCTCTGACGAGGCTAAATATCATTTAAAACTAAAATAAATCATCTAATAATTAAAATGTCAAGAACACCTAATTTGTATTTCTGGTTGCCTAGCTAATAGAAGCTATATTGTTAAATCTGTTAAATATAGTACTCACAGATTATTTTCACGAGTATCTTGAAAACAGAGCTATTTGTAAACCAAATGCTTCCTTAATAAATAGTCGAAAGCTGAGGAATTATCTACATTTTTAAAAATTTCTTTACAATTAATTAAATTACAGTAGAAAATAAAAAACACACGTTTTCAAATAGTAAACCATCTTATAAAATTTGTTAGGGTTAGTTTAAAAAAAAAACTCTAAAGAATATTCTTGGTATCTTTTTTACTTTCTTGCTTACACATAAATGTTGAGATTTATTTGGCAGAAAATATGGCATTTTATAAAAATGTTTTTTTAATCATTGTTAAGGTAATATAAGGTAATCATATTCGAGTGTGAGACCCAGCAAACACTCAAGCATCGACCGAAATGCGGTTTAATGATGGAAATGATGGGGAATCGGTGACATCAAATGCCAATTAAGTAACAACGTTTGTATAGCGGTGGCAAAAGTCACGTTTATGGTAAACGTTGGCCCGAAATTGGCACTTGAACGGCAGATTAGCATCAAAATCAAACGTCCAGAATTAATCGCATATTTAATGGGATTTGATGCGCATTATTTGATGTCATGGGCTTGTCCATGTTCTGTGGGTATGGGTATGGGTAAGATCAAAAACGATCCCAGCAAACATAGCATAAATAGCGTTATTGGTTATTTTTTGGAGTTTTACTTGTTTATTTATTGAATAGTCTTTATTTTCATGAAGAGGTAAGTAATTGATGGCTTTATAAAATATATGTTATGTTCAGTTTATAGATAAATTATAATTGTGCCATGATTTGCTTGAAGGTTATGTTTACAATTTTTCGATTAATTTAATAATAAGTATTTTAATTTTATATTTTATTTTCAAAACGAAATTAGGTATGATTTTCTATTTATTTTTATTTTAAGGTCTGTCAATTACACTTTCGGCAGGATAAAATTGAAATTGAGACAAGCGTGTGTACACAGGAAGGAAAAAGACTCACGGCTCCATTACGTCGCCCCCGTTTGATAGAAGGTTTGCTATACTAATTAATACTTAACTTCTTTTTAGTTAACCTTCTTTCTATCATGTGCGGTACCTAGTCAGTTTTCAAATTGTGTTCAGTATATGTCGAAGCCCAATAATATCCATCGGGAATATATATCATACAGATGGTGTTGATTATACTGTTTTTCTAGGTTTGGTAGGTTATATCTATACGTTGATAGTGGTGATTGATTTGTTGGAATTTTCAGCAGACAGATGAGATAGTTTTTCAAATTAAAAAGAAAACTGGAGTCAACATACATCTACTTTTATAATGGACAAGTGAGTATACATATTACATAACATTAGAATTACTTCCTGTAGCTTTCCCACATTTGATTAATAGTTTTTGTTATGTTACGTAAAAAATTTTCAAACATTACTATTTTAACAATATCATGCCATTGAAAATTAATGACCATTACCCTATGTTTTTTTGAGATGTCGGTTACCAAAATTCCAAAATGATGGTATAATATGCACGAATATACAAGTAGGTAACTTCGGATTTTACAATGGCCGGATCTACACTTGTGTATTGTATATTAAATTAAATTCTTTATTACCCATTATGTGATACATTACATGCGTATTTGGTAAGTCAAAACTAATACAAAAGTAGTAAATATGGGTAACATATTATAAGTATAGGTCATATAAATTGTAAATATTATAAAAAGGTACAACACGAACAGTACGAATGTACAATAGGCTCCTAGAGGAGCCATGGTTGCTTGAACAACATTTCGACAGAATCATCAGTCATCTTTAGGTTCTCGCTGGTAGCTGCTTACTACCGTCCATCGTTACATGAACTGAGAATTTCTGAACTAAGTCAGTTCAAATAAAGAGAAACCTCAGTAGAGTAATCAGCTAAATGTCTTTGTTCACACAATTGATGTACATTGGCATTACATCGGTCTATGCTTAAATAACTGAATCGTCCAGATTACTTTTGAAAGTCAGACCTGCATTGCACCATGCACTACCTAGGAAGCTTCTATATAGCAGTTTACGCTTGGAGCAGGGGACATGGTTGCTTAAACAGCGTTTTTACATATGCCATCTTCACTGATATATCAGTGAGAACCTAAAGGTGGCATATGTAATTCTGTCGAAACATTGTTTAAGCAACCATGTCCCCTGCTCCAGGGGTAAACTGCTATAGGAGCTTCCTAGGTAGTCCATGGTGCAATGCAGGTCTGACTTTCAAAAGTAATCTGGACGATTCAGTTATTTAAGCATAGACCGATGTAATGCCAATGTACATCATTTGTGTGACCAACGACATTTCACTGTAGGCAAACCTTATTTAAACATTATGTGATAGTACGTAAGTCCAGCATTGGTAGTCAATCGTTACTACTTCGAAAAGTACAGAACAACGGCATCTTGCCTGAAGAGGGCCATTAAGTTTGATGGGTTTAAGTCGGAATTTAACGTCGGGCCGCTTAAATCGTAAAAATAGCGGCCGCCGGCGCATTTTGATTCTGGAGATGCATTGGACGCCAGCATTGTACCAACGTTTCGTTTTCCGGCAAGGGGTTATTCCCCCGACAGCGGCCCAATGTAAATGTGTTTGTTGGGGAGAAACATCCAACCGATTATAATGACTACGTTTATAATACTACTTATGACGTCCATTACAAATTTCTCCCAGCTGTATCCAAAACTAGTAAACGTACGAGTATAAAAGATAAAGAATTTGAAATGAATTTCTGTAATCGAATAGTTATTATTTTACTATTAAAAGAAAATAAAAAATGCAATATTTTAAGCCAAACATTAATTACACATGCACACAAAATAAAAAAGTGGTCTTTTTCTGATACCATATTATTTCAACGTGCTGAACACAAATCAGGTGTTCGTTTAGCTCCATTGGCCACCATTTTTTTGTAAATAGCGAAAATAACCTAAAAATAACTCATAATTTGGGTTATTTTCGCGATTTACTAAAAATTGGTGGGTAACGTTAATACATGGGGGTTACCCAATGGTGTCTGTGTAAATATATTTATTTGCATTCGCGATTTTCTAGAAAATGGCGGAGGATCCGGCGATATTCATATATCACGCAAACACACACAGAAAAAAAGGTCTTTTATGGGACTCCATTGGGCAACCCTTATGTATTTCGATATGCTGAATACGAATTAGATACCCGTTTAGCTTCGTTACCTACCAATTTTCAAAAAATTGTGAAAATAACCTAAATGATGAGTTTTTTAGCTTTTTTCGCGATTTACAAAAAAATGATGGCCAATGGAGCTAAACTAACACCTGATTCATGTTCACCACGTCGAAAAATATATGGGGTTACCCAATGGAGTACCAGAAAAAGGCCACTTTTTTATTTTGTGTGCCTGTGTTATTAATAAACAAGGATGTATTATTCATAGGATATTATTTAGAGCAATCCTAAACGAGATAACTAAAAAAGTTAATTTTTTAGAAAGTTTTTTTTGTATTTTATATACTATAATAATTCGCATTCAGTCGGATATAAATCTAAAAAAATGCGTGGGCAGTTTTAAGGCGTTTTTTATACTAGCGAGTTGGAAAATTACAAAATTATGTTATTTCTTTGTAAAGTCATATATTTCCGTAAATTTTATCTCACATAAATGAAAGCGTATATTTTTCAAGTTGTCCATCAATAATGATTAGAAATCAGTGACATAACTATCCTTATCAATTATTTACAGATAAAAATAATATGAGAAAATAGCAGTCCAAATTTTGTACACTAGATTTCCTGTCCTTCAATGACTTTCCTGATTTTACTTAGATTTCCTCTTGATTTCCCTCGATGTACTGAGATTTTCTCTAGATTTCCTGTAATTTCCCCATAATTCTCTGTGATGTGTACTTGATTTCCTCTTGATTTTCCTCAATTTAATCGTACTAAAATCAGTCAGTGTAATGGGTGCCCCAGAAGTGGACGAGCAACTAAAATGAAGTGATAGAGGAGGTAATTTTCGATCAAAATAACTAAAATCAAACAATCAAAATAAACATAAGGATCTAGACGCAGGGTCGTCTAGGGGGCGGCGGCGGGCGGTCGGATAAACAGGTTATGCGTTTTTTAATATGATTAGGTTAGACCAATTTTATATAACTCTTTATATAATTAAATTTTGAAATTAACATTAGTTGGAAATAAATATGTGTTGTTAACTATAATGAAATAAATGTTTAGCAAGTATAACATATGACAGAATCAAACAATATTATAATTGTTACTTTGTTACTTTTGAAGTAGGAGGCGGCATTTTAGATTTTCCACACCAGCTGGAAAATCTATAAAAACGACCCTACCTAGACACTCAAATTTTTTGTCCGTTTGCAGTATTTTCTTTAGAAAAAAAAATCATTTTAAACTATAAACGGATTTTTGAAAAAAATTTTGTTCGCAAAAATCTCAATATTTATTAGTTTTAGCGAAAAAATAAAGCTTATAAAGTGAATTTATCTTTTTTATATTTATGTAGGATTAATAGTTTCGGAGATATCTTAAGTTTGTAGATGGCATGCGAACGTTTATAGGATGAAGTATTTGGTGTAAAGGTTGAATACCTTAGAAACTATGACATTTCCATAAAAAAATATAAGGAACCCAATTCAAAATAATTAATCAATCTTTAAAATGAGTTTTCCTATATTACAAAAAGTAAAGAAGTTATAGCCAAAACAATGTGGGTTTCCATATATTTTTTAACAAAATGTCACCATCTTGTTATTGTAATTGTCCAGTAATTAATCCTCGAATTAATCTTTTTATCAAAAATGCTGTTTTTCATAAATATAGTATTACCTAAATTCTCAATTTTCTTTGTCGTTTTAAAACACCTGCTTTCGAAGAAATTTCTATCCGCCATATTGGAGCCGCCATTTGCCAATTTTTAATTTTGGCTTCAGATTCGTAATCAGCGATCCCAAAAACATAAATATCCTACGTTTCAAAAATAAATTAGCAATACTTTCTCAAATATTAAATATTTAAAAGACCCCGATCATTTCTAATGGGAAGTGGCCCTCGGTGAAATTGACTGAATTTTTAATATATTGTAGATTTCAGTTTTCTGATCAAAAGCTCTCATGGGCCCAACTCGGTCCTGTCTAGTTTCCGCGGTACAACTATAAATTCTTGTAAAATTCTGTACCTTTTATCGAACTTTTAATTTATTGGGGGATTAGAGGTCACAGGAGCAATTTCCAAAAGTTTTCCAATTAATGTTTTTTGATCAGGAAGACACATACTTTATGTAAAAAATGTTTAACCAATTTGACCGAATATTTTTTTCAATTATTTTTATATAGATTTCCCGGCGCCTTCGCCATTTTTCAAACTTTAATTTTTTTCGGCCAGGGTTTGAAAAAAAAACAGTTTTTTTCATTTTAAACAAAAAAAAACAGTTTTTTTTTGTTTAACACAGGTTTTTTTTTAGTTCAAAACATGTTTAAAACAGGTTTAAAACGTTTAAAACTATATTCAACTAAAATTAAATGGTGCCAGGCACACTATGTCTGCTACTACTACTTGATGTCAGATGGCGCTCTTAAAAGAATTTTATAGCACTCTGCAAATAAAATTCTCAGTTTGGTGAACGTGACCACTATATTGGAATTATTTATCGGAATGGACCATCATCGGCACTTTTCCTGCTTTTCCACAAACTCCAAAATAATACATTTATTTAAAACATCGCACGCACTGTGTTTTAAAGCGTGTTTTAAACAGTTGTTTGAAACAGCGCATTGTGTATTAAATATGTTTTAAACATTTGTTTAAAACACAGTGCGATGTTTTAAACATGTTTTAAACACTATGTTTAAAACATTTTGTTTTAAACATGCCAACCCTGTTTTCGGCGCTATTTTTGATAATAAAACAACAAATATTTTTGGTGCAAAATATTATAAAGGGCTATTACAGCGAATCGCAATATAAAATGTATGAAAAAAAACGTAAATTTGAAATTTTTTAAATTGTACAAGAGGTCGTCCTTGTACATTTCCATGAGAGCTTTTGATAAGAAAGTCGAAATCTACAATGTATTAAAAACCGCTGCCCAAGGAATCACTACTTCCACATCCAGGTTTTCTATCCAAGTCACTCACAACGAAAAAATTTTGTATGTGAAAATAATTATTTATGGAACTTTAATAATATAATATTTGAAATCCTCTACCCCAAAAACCCATAAAACGATTCCCCACATCGGTAGTAGGGTGGGGGTGGCGATAGTGGGCGGTAGTGGGGGTGGATGAAGTAAAAAAATATTTTGAGGTTTCTGGTTCCTGTACACACACTAAATCACATTTTTTTTCATCCCCTTTAATAATGGTGGGGGTGGCTAATGTCAAAATTTTTCTTGAGACCTTAGCTTCTCTTATATATACTAAATATCAATTTTATGGTCTTTTACCTGCTTGATTTACCTATTTACCCCAAATTTACCCCAATTCACCCCCCAACCCTTCGACGGAACAAGATCTAGTTCTATATCTCGTTAAAGTACATATGTGTACCAAATTTCAAGTCAACATCTCAAACGGTTCCTGAGTAAACGTGCGCACAAAAAAGTTACAGACAGACAGAAATTTTTTTTTCGCTCAAACTTAAAATCTCGACGTTTCATGACATTCTAAGCCTATTTGAACAATAAAAATTTAAAAAAATTTTTTTGTCGTTACTATACTTCCACTGGATGTGGAAGTAAAATTTAGCCAATTTCACCGGGGCCACTCCCATAAGAAATGAGCGAGATTCTTTAGGGGTGATTTTCTCCTCTTAAAGAACAAGTATCCGGCCCACATAAAAACTAAAGATGGCATCTTTTACTGCAATAATAACCCATAAAAAGAAATTATCATTACATGTGAAATTATTCCTAAATCGTACCTACATATTTTTTACTGGCTAGGTACTGTACATTGCACAAGTAGTGGAGTGAAAGTATAATAACAGTGAATAAAATTCTGTTCATTTTTTCACGAAATTCGGCACAAACCAATTTGAATGCCGAATCTAGTGGCGTCCTCAAATTTGAAATAAAAAAATCGCGCTAATAAGATTTGTTCATTTTCCGCCCCGAAAAAGGATCGTAATAGGCCAAGCTTTTATGTTTTATAAAATGTAACGTACGGCAAGATTGCACTTTTCAGGAGGGCTACGTTTTTAAAAAAAGGCCCGATGTGAATCGAATTTAAAATAAACTTTTTATGGGATGGTACCAATATGTATATTATTTTTACCTACGATCACTACTGTAAATAGTAAAAAACACACTACCTGCCATTCATGTAAGTTGAATTTTACGTATTGTAAACGAAACGCACTGTAAACAAATCGCACGGTAAACAAAACGCACGGGACACCCAATTATAGGTGGCTTATATCGCTGACGCGGGGTTTAAAAAAACAAATGCGCCTACGTAATTTTCAAACGCTGTCAAAACTGACATAATATTTGTTGAATGACATTGTTGACTAGTAAACTGAATCCAGATTTTACTAAATAAATAAATAAATATGATCGTAGGTAAAGTATAGTACATAATTCGAGTTGTAAAGCAATTACGCACTCATGGAAATACGCACTCGCCGCTACGCGGCATCGTGCGTAACTTTTCCAGTCGTGCGTAATATGCTTCTTACAATTCTCATTACGTAATATACTATTAAATTGGCCAAACAAAGTGAATAACTGTACTAATTGTTCGGTAAAAGCGATTCTTAACTTATGCGCTAATTTGCTCAGTTTGATATTAAACATTGATATAGTCGAGTAAAATTTAACTTGGCGGGCGACTAATTTTTGCGTCATTGCAATGGCTCTGTGCGCATCGCATATCAAATCGTACGTTGTGTTACCAACCAAGTTAAAGTTTACTCGACTCTATGTATGCAACGTGGTGATAATTGTCGCGTTACAGTAGCGTAAACCTGGCAGCTCTTACTTCGCAGAAAATTTGTGACGTAGGTGCAATAATGAAAGGAAAATGTAAGTGAATCTCTAAAGGACTATGCACGCAAATCGTCCAGTAGACGCGTACTGAGTAGAGCGACAATTTTACAGATTGTGTCACAGACGACATATATGTGCCTCACGTAGGTATCGTTTGGTTTATGGTTTTTCTCTTTAGTGCGGATATACGGTTTATTTCACGCAATTTTCACTTTAAAGCAGAATGTGGAGCTAACCAATTTAACTTCCAGGTGAGCAATGAATGCCGCACTCGACGATTGATGTGAAGTAGAGGATCACACAAGTAATCCAAACCATGGGCGCAGCCAGGGGGGAGCCATCCATGGGGACTGCCTCCCCCCCAATCCCTCTTCCATGAGCCAAAAAATAAAGAAGTAGTACAAAGCAGTATCTAAATTATCCCTTGAAATAAATATTTCGTAATTAATGCCAATATTATCTAAAGGAGGAATCTACATACACATACGTTTTCAACCATTTTCTGAAAAATTTTCCTCATCCTCTGGGCAGGCCGGTTCTATTGCCCTCCCCCCAGACGAATTTTCTGGCTGCGCCACTGATCCAAACTGATACTTATTAGACGTCGCGGAGGAAGTCTTGCTAGTTGACCAAAATTTGACGTAACAGAAACATCACGAGATGCACAAAGATCAGACTTGCTAACTCTCTAGTTTTCTCGATCTTTCTTTTCGCTTCTGAGACATGGCCCATCAGGGAAGCAGGCAGGTGTCGTATTGATCTTCGACATGTGGGTCTGGAGACGTCCCGAAAACTGACTCTCCAGCCTCGTATTCTCCAGAATTCTCTCATTTCTTAGTCACCTCAGCCGGAGAGAGCGCAATATAAAATTGCTGATAGTTCGGAGAAAACCAGATGGCAAGAGGCGAAGAGAACGCTATTCAAAACGATGGACTGATTTCCCCAAAGGGTTAATGGGAAAGACCTTTAACGAGGCTGTGCGCCTAACAGGTAACCGCGGCAGATGGTGTGATGCCGCCAGCAAGCGGGGGTCAGCTAGAATAATTTTCATAATCGTAAAACGTGTGACAAGATGAGGTGAATAAGAGAAAAGAAGAACTGTGCAACAGATACCCAGTTGATGTGAAGCAGAGAATCACGGAAGTGACCTTGACCGATACTCATTCAACATGGTGGGGGAAGCCCTGCCGATATGAGAGCTAAGGAGAAGGACAATAATTGAACACTAGCGTCTACGTGCAGGAATTCCACTTTTGTGTCAGGACTGCCACATGCTTATTATCCTCAGAACCGTTTAAGCCTCGTTACCGTCTGAACAGACAACTCGTAGACAAATAAAGTGTGGTACAACCCAACCCAGCTATTAGTTTTTGAAAATAAAATTAATCAAGGAAAGCATTATCAAGTAATTTATTTTATTAGATCATCTTCACTCTGAATGATTACTTATTTCTGGTTTGTTTGTGTTATACTATTTACAAAATAAACAATAATAAGCCTAGATTTTATATATTTTTATTTGCAACAATAGAGGCCTCTAATTGTTAAAATTATATTTATTATTTGCTTACAATTCATGGAAAAAATATTTTATTTAATTTGTAGCATGAAATGTGTGCTTAAATGGCTATATGCTTTGAATTTGGAAATGAAAGTTGGTATCTTTAAAAATGTAGGTTTAACATTTGGGAAAATAATTTAATTGCTCAGGGTTTTTGAAAATGTTTTTCAGTACAATCGTTAAGCTAATTATTAATAAATAAAACATAAAATATGAAAATAAATACCCAGGACCCAGGGTAGGAAAACAAAAATAAAGGTTTATATAATAACAGATTTACATTTTAAACAATTATTTTGTTTATCTTCTTACCAGGATGAAACTTTTTTACGTGTGCCTTATAATTGTAGAATTTGGAAAAAATAATATTACAACTTCCACAAAACAGTGTTTTAAATAACAGAAAAAGCAGTAAAATATTTAACTGATAAAATATTCACAACGAACTTTGAGGTTAAAATCGCAGCTAAGCAGGGAACAAAACCAAGAAGGCAAGGCTGAACGGGTAACGACAGTTGACTGACATGTAGATGCTAGTATATTGAACGGTTGTTCTTCTTCTTCTTTTAGCGGGGCGCACTCAGGCCTTGTGGCCCATTGTGCTACCGTACCATGCATTCAGGCCGAATTCTAACCCAAAGGCCAAAATCCTTCCTATAGGGGCATTCCTTACTTCCTCCAGCACCGGAAAACCAATGCCGAAGTGTTTGTGCCTCAAGTTCATAAGACTAGGGCAGGAAGTAAGGACGTGGATGGAAGTCTCCTCCGCATCCCCGCAGAACCTGCAGTCGGGGTTATCAACCACCCCTATAGTGTGCAGGTGTTTTTTGAAAGAGCCGTGTCCAGTCAAAAGACTTATCACGATTCTGAGCTGTTTCCTGCTTAGTCGCAGGATTTGTTCTGATCACTTCGGCAAGGGTCGTGATATCAGGAGCTTCGCTTGCCGGAGTCCTGGGTATGAGGCCCAGAAGTCAAAGAACTGGGACCGTGTCCAGCTCTCTTCTGACTTCTTGGTACTTGATCTAGGGTAGCCGAGAGCAGGCTCCGAACCCAGTAGAGGTCTCTGAGAGCCCCCTCTGGCCAGAGCGTCTGCCCGTTCGTTACCCTCAATGTTGCTGTGTCCTGGCACCCAAAGAAGCTTGATCCAGTTGGATGAGCCAAGTTCACAGAGTGCCTGTTTATAGTTTTGAACCAGTATTGACTTCGTCCGGACTGATGCAAGTGCCTTGAGGGATCGACTATCGCTGCATATATATATGTGCTTGTTGGAATAGCTCCTTCGTATATTCTCCTGTGCGCAGACCAAAATAGCGAAGATTTCGGTCTGGAATACCGTGGTGAATTTGCCCAGGGCATAAGAAAGTTCAGCTCTGGGCCTTTCACCGTATATCCCCGCTCCAGCACTTTCCTCAAACCTCGATCCGTCTGTAAACCAGACGATATCCGCTGGCCTGAGTATGTCCTCGAGTGGGTTGAACGGTTGTTAGTTCAGAGAAAACTAGACGCAAGAGGTAAAGAGGACGTCATTCAAAACATTGAGATGACGTCATAAAGTAGCTGATGGAAAAGAGCTTTGGTGAGGTTGTGAACCTATTAAGCACCCAGTAAACACTGTTACATAATATTTACGTAATTATTATATTATTATGTTATCTCCCATGTAACATTTTACATAACATGTGAGTTAAATTCATATATGAATGTAACGTCAAATGTCCGCAACATGTGTACATAATTTTTATATAAATAATATTTTACTTTATTATGTAACACTTTTATATAAAAAATACTTCATTTCTTTATGTAAAATATCTGTAATGTTGGTAGCATCTATGTATATTCTATTTACATTAACATATCTAACATTGTTTACTATAATTCCAATTTATTCTCGCAAGGGTTGCCTGCAAATTATAATGTTTAATAAATTATTAAATTCATTTTATTTTACTTACTTACTTACTTACTTACCTTCTTACCAATTTCCTTCGGTAGGGATCGAACCTGCATGCGTCCTCTCTATACATTTCTGACTCAACAACAACAACAACAACAACATAAGTTTATTCAATATTATTGAGTACAAGCATATGCCTTATCGGGTCCCAGTCCGGAGCCAATCAGACAACCACAACGAACATCGCCGAGGTGGGTGTGGGGTTGGATCCGATTTGGCTTAAAGGTAATTAAATTAACTACTAATAATTCCTGTCCGTCGCAGACAGGCTTAATAACTAGGTTAATGTTAAAAAATATGATCCATATGGACACATATCTAATTAAAAACACTATAAAACTAGAAACTCACTAGGCAAGCGCACTTTTGATAATTTTGATTGTTAATACGGGAAAAAGCTAAACGAAAAAACCTGTTCGAATGAATGACGACCTCGTGGTCTGACTGCCGTTGAGGAAGATAGGGTGATTAAAAGGGTGTGGTTTGAAAAGTTTAAATTTACAAAATGTTATCAGCCTAGAGGGGATTTGGAAAAAACAAAAGAGGACAAAAAGGATAAAATAACAAAAGATGTAAAGTTGGTGAAATATAAGGGTAGGGTAGAGATAGGTTATGGTAGAGGGAAGATGTGGTTAGGGAGGTTGCCGGAAGAAGGCAACGCCTGGTATGGTAGGGTGTGTTGAATATCGAAAAGTATTGCATCACGCTGTCTGATTCGGGTAATGTTGCGGATTAACAGACGACCGTCCAGTTTGAAGTGGTAGAATCTCTGTGGGATTTCTTGGACGTAGTCCGCTTATGGCAACGTGCATAGAAATCCTAAGGGAGGTGTACCTACTGGAATCTGAAATGAGGCGTATAAATTTATGTTCTAAAACTCTGTTTCCGCATTGTCGTGGCTGGGATGCTGCACAACACCGGCGCCGCGTATGTGATGGCCGGCCTGATCACCATCGTGTACAATAGTTTTTTATTCGTCCTTTTTAGTCTGTTACCCCGCGCCAGGAGCGGATACAGACTCCTGGACATGGAGTAGACCTTGCATACCGTTTCGTTCACGTGGGCGTTAAACGTCAGTCGTTTGTCCAAATTCATCCCCAGACGCACCGCTTAATTGGAATTTGGTGCCCCCCTATCAAAAGTGGTGTTAGAATTCGCTTTCTCACTCGGACACTGAACTCGTACGGTAGTACTTCCTTAAATACTATATAGTTGGCTGAGATTTATTATGTTATCATTAACCTTTCATTTTAATCTAATTTTATTAAAGGAACTCGATACTTGCACAAATAAGCTTTATCCATTGTCACGTTGCATTGATATTCCCAAATTGAAATAGTATAATATATCCACTTCACTTGATGTTTATTAAATATGAATAGTAACTGTATAGTAATTATAATAATAAATTGATATTTAAATTAGTGTGCGACAAAAAGACAAGTAGGTAATCGGTACAAATAGGCTGCAAAACATCCTTAATTCATAAACGTCAAACGATCAGGGATGTCGCTAGAGTTTTTTTTTGGGGGGGGAGGGAGAGTTTAATAATTCCCAACTCTCATAACAGAAATTTTCCCAACTCAAACCACAATAAAAAAAAATCCTTCGAAAACAAAAATTGATGAGCGGGGAGGTAAAATTTTTCCTGAATTCTCCTAACTTGAAGCTTGAATTATACTACTATAAGTTTGATAAATATATTGTCGGTACAGATTAAAACATACAGTGTGTGTAGTGGCGGGCTGGGCATAGGGAGTAAGAATTGCAACATCGCGTGTGCCAGCTGGCTGAAATGAAATAACTGAGAACGGAGATACTTTAGTGGTCTAGCGCCGACTCTTTATTCTACGCCGCCGACAAGCAAGTTTGCTGTTATCTGGGTTGTCATATCTCTCGCGCTACGTGGAAGTACATGCCCAGTCCACAATTACACGCACTGTATAGTATATTGATGAATCTTTATCGACGAAATAAACCTATACCGCTTAGTTATACGGGAACTACATTATATTCACTTTTTCTTCCAATATTATATCGTTGTTATATAAGAATATTACATTTAAATTAAGTGTCTCTTTTTATATATTTATTATATAAAACTGGCATAACTACTCTATATTAATATGTTCTTCAAATATTATATCGTTGTTATGTAAAAACATTACATTTATATTAAGTGTTTTATTTTATATATTTATTATATAAAACTAACATAACTACTTTATACTAATATGTTCTCCTAATATTATATAATTGCTATGTAAACATAACAAGAATGTTTACTGTGCAACCACGACAGATGACGTGTTTGTGAATGTAAGGGTACTCACAAGAGAGGGTCTCTTGAATTGAGATGAATATAGGTGTTTCATGCGGAAATACTCCTTCTGTACCTTAATAAATTCTAAAAGATGCATTTTTCAAAAAAAAAAGAAAAAAAAAATCAAGAACTTCATTAAATTAGTTAAAGAATTAACTCACTGCATGATTCTATACTGTAATTGAGGTTAGGTTAGGTTAGGTTGATATGTGAGTGGGCTAGTAACTGACCCTCCACCGCGACCATCTGGTCTATTGTGGCTCACTCCTAATTATATTTCACCCAATAGGTTCAGCTTTTTGATAAAGTCGACTACCTTATTGGGTGAGAGGTTGTCCAGATCCTCTGGCAGCAGTTGCCCTTTGCCAAAAAGTAAGAATCTGGTTCTTTCTGCAGCAGGACAGGTACATAAAATGTGCGCTGCCGTTTCATCCTCCTCCAGACACAGTCGGCATTCAGCGTTGTCCGCTATTCCGAGTCTGTGTAGGTGGTGGTTAAGTCTGCAGTGCCCAGTGTATAGGCCAACTAGAGTTCTTAGGTGTAACCTATTTAACTCTAATAGTTTTTTAGTTCTTGATTTCAAAGGGTATGTGACGAACTCCTTTGAATGAACTAATCCTGGTAGTTCTTGCCAGTACTGGAGGATTTTCCCCTCAGTCCAGGCCAAGATGGTGGTTTTCGCAGTGCTTGCCGATATGCCAAGCACTGGCTCCGGTCCGATAAATTTTGATACCGCACCTTCCCTGGCTAAGGAGTCGGCTACTTCGTTGCCCTCCAAGCCAGAATGGCCCGGTATCCAGACCAGAGTTAATTTGTTGTATCTGCCCAATCGGGCTAGAGCCTTTTGGCAATTCCAGACCAATTTAGAATTGCAGCGATGTGAGCCAAGAGCTTTAAGAGCTGCTTGGCTGTCTGAAAAGATTTTTATTGATCTGTGTCTAGGATGCATCTGCTCAAGCCTCCTTGTACACAGTTCAATGGCATGAACTTCTGCCTGAAAGACAGTCGCATAGTTACCCAGGCTCGAAGTGATTCTTACCTTTGGGTTGCGACTGTATGCTCCAGCTCCAACTCCCTCAGGGGTTTTGGAGCCGTCTGTAAACCAACAGATGTCTGCTCTTTGTAGGTCAGTTTTATTCCGATCCCATTCGTCTCTTCCAGGAAAAAGGACGGTAAAAGGCAGTTCATAGTTGGTCGCGGTAGGCATCACATCTGAAAGCATTCCCAGGATGCCATGACACTCCATGTCATCTGACAGCCTGTTGCGTTCCATGATGCTAGCCTGCGGCATATTATTTGCCGCTTGTTGAAGTCTGTATGTTGCCCACCTGGCCTCTCTCTCCAAGTAGATGTGGAGAGGAGGTAGATCCAGGAGGATTTCCAGAGCTGCTGACGGTGTGGTACTTATCGCACCAGTTACTGCCAGACATGCTTGTCTCTGTAGACCAGAGAGTTTGGCTTTGGTCGTTTGTTGTAGCCCTTTCGACCACCAAACTATGGAGGCATACGCTACCATTGGTCTTATGACCGTAACGTATAGCCAGTATATTTGTTGGGGACCTATACCCCAGGTTTTTCCACAAATTCTGCGACATGTCCACAAGGAGAGTCGCGCCTTGTGGATTACCTTTTCCAGATGGGAGTTCCAGTTGAGTGATTTATCTAGTGTAACCCCTAGATATTTCACTTCCCCCGCAAATGGAATAGTTTCACCTGCTAAGGAGGGCGGCACTAAATTGTTCAGCCTCCTTTTTCTGGTGAAGGATACTATTACAGTTTTGTGGGGGTTCACAGTCATCTGCTCCCTCTCACACCAAATATGGACTGTATTTAGCACCTCTTGAAGGGTATTAGAGAGTACCTCTTCAGATTTTCCTCTAACCATAATGACTAGATCGTCCGCATATGCTTGAATCTCGGCTTCCCACAAAGAGAGAATGGCCAGCAGATCATCCACAAGCAGTGACCATAAAAGGGGGGAAAGTACCCCGCCTTGTGGACACCCTCTTGCGGCCCTGAATCTGACCGTTTCTCCCTGTAGAGAAGTCGTTATGATTCTGTTTTCAAGCATAGCTTGAATCCAGCCAGTTATAGTTAGCTCAACCCCTCTAGCAGCCGCAGCTGTATATAGGGAGTTGGGCAATGCATTGTTGAATGCTCCTTCGATGTCAAGGAATGCTGCCACCGCAATCTCTTTTTCCTCAAGAGATTGTGTGATTTTCCCGACCAGGTTATTTAGTGCTAGTTCTGTTGATTTGCCGGGTTGATAGGCATACTGGTGAACATTCAGAGGATAGGTGCTCAGGATGTTTCCCCTGATATGTCCATCCACAACCTTTTCTAGGCCTTTCAACAGAAATGATGTCAGGCTGATGGGTCTTAGCGATTTGGGGTCTGGTTCTGTCCGACCCACTCTTGGTATATATACCACTTTTACCGCCGCCCAACTGGATGGGATATAGTTCCATACCAGACCAGCTCTGTATAGTCTGATGAGGAAAGGTAGCAGTATTTCCAGTCCGTTTTGTAGCAGCGCTGGAAAAATGCCATCTTCACCAGGCGATTTGAATGGTTGAAAAGATTTGATCGCCCATTCAATCGCTCGTGCTGTGATAACCTTTTTGGCCACCAGCCAGTCGTCTTTGTGAGGTCGTTTGGTTCGGCCTCCCGATGGTGGTGGTTGTTGGTTATCCAGGATCGAACTCCCTGGGAAGTGGTTCAGTGTAAGGAGTTCAAGGGTTTCCTTTCCAGATTCAGCAAATGAGCCATCTGGACGTTTTACCATACCAAATTCTCTTGCCGGCTCTCTGGAAATGATCTTGTGGATTCTAGTGCTGCTAGGTAAGTCAGTAATACTCTCGCAGAACCTCCTCCAAGATTCCCTTTTTGCCCTTCTGATTTCTTTATTATAGTCCGTTAGCGCAGATCTATATTGTTCCCAGTTGCCCGAATCTTTAGCTCGATTACAGAGGCGTCGAACTTCTTTTCTCATTTTATCTAATTTTTTGTTCCACCAAGATGCCCCTCTGTTGTCTTTTTTCGTTTTTAGTGGAGAGTTTTCATGATATGCTGAAATAATTGCGCTCCGGGTCTGTTCCGCCGCAATTTCTATTTCATCACGATTCCTGATTGTGGTGAGAGTGGATTGCAGGTGTGCCTGGAGGGATTGTTTATACCCACTCCAGTTAGTACACCTAGGATCCCTGTACGTCACCACAGGTCTTGGTCCAGTTTCTATTTTAAATAGAATGTGTCTGTGGTCTGAACACGAGGGTTCAGAGGATACTTTCCAATCAGTAATCTTGTTGCTCACAAAGCTTGAGCTGATTGTTAAATCCAGTACCTCTCTTCTATTTCTAGTGACAAAGGTTGGTTCCGTTCCAATGTTATTCACAATTAGCCCTTCACCTAGTATGTATTCAAAAAGTGACTCACCTCTTTGGTTAATGTCTGTGCTGCCCCATGCCGTATGGTGGGAATTTGCATCACATCCAATAACAAGGTGAATGTTATTCCTCTTGCTGTAGGCGATTAACGACCTAACCGCAGGTGGAGGAGGTTGATCAGCACCCCTGTCTCCCGGGAAGTATGCAGAACAGTCTATTATGTCCATTCTGCTTTCCTCCACCGGTAGCGATAAGCGGATGGCTACAACATCCTGGGTGCAGTAACCTGAGAGTACGAAATAATTGATGTTATTTCTGATCAAGATACAGGCTCTGGGTCTTTCTCCAGAGCCGACTGATACTATCTTGCCAGAAGTGTTTCCTAGTCCGTTTACTCGGCCTGTATTGGTTGTCCAAGGTTCCTGGATAAGGGCAATGTCAATCTGCCCTTCCTTGAATCTTCTGCCAAGGACGTATGTGGCGGCCTTGGCATGTTGTAGATTCGCCTGTAGGCACCTGACGTGCATAGACTTCAGGTTAATTCCTTCAGCGACTACCTTAAAGGAGGGTTTGACAGTTTCACTTTCGCAGGGATTCTTTACCCGCTGGTCATGTGAACTGCCGTTGGACTGTAGACGTTTTCCCGTTTCAGCTCGCTCAGAGAAAGTTTGTTGAACCCTCTCCGGCGGCTGGTTGGTGTCACGTCGTTCCAACACTGACTGCAAGGCGGTTTCATATGGTATTCCGCTCTTGAGTGAACGGCTAAGGAGCTTTGTTGCAGCCTCCCTTAGCTGTTCTCTTTCAGAGGAGAGGTTGTCCAAAGCTTTGGATTCCTCTTCCCCTGAATTGTCTTCTCCTTCGGACTCAGGAACCGGCTTTAACAGCTCCCTTTCCTGATCCGACGGGATCGGACGTGCTTGTGGAGTGGGATTTATCCCAGTCTCCAAGGATTCTTCAATTTGAAGATCGAGGGTTGTACCTCTCTCGTTGGGTTTTTTAGAAGAGAGATTGCCCAAAGCTTTGGGCTCCTCCTTCTCTGATTTGTCCTCTCCTTCGGACTCAGGAATCGGCTTTAACAGCTCCCTTTCCTGATCCGGTGGGATCGGGCGTGTTTGCGGAGTGGGATTTATCCCAATCTCCATAGGTTCTTCGATTTGAAGATCGAGGGTTGTACACCGTTTGGTTTATTTTTGTTAGTCGTTTTCACCATATGGTTCCCACGAGTAGCAAAGGAATGTTGGTCCGCCACAGTAGAGCCCTGCATTGCTGTGGTAAGGCAAAATACTCCGGAAGATTGCCCAGTTTTCCGGAGGCCCCGTTAATGACACCTTTCGCCCCGGTGCCATTCAGCCTTCGGCACGGGTTGCGTACACCTTGGCTTGGAGGATTTTATCGACTTACCTTGTCTAGATCCGCCGTGTTTAGCCGAACGCAGGGTCACCTCGGGCAGGATGCGACATTGAGCCGCGCACGGACGATCTTGAGAGAAGCTTCATAAAGGATGGCCATTTCCCCTCAGCTTTTCTCCTAGAGTCAGTGGCCAAGTAGCTGACTCCTTGACTCCGTAATTGAGGTATTACTATTTACAGTTATACACATACATACATATTTATACGGAAGCTCTAAAGGGCTATGCGGTGATTTTCTGCTTTAACACGGCCGGCCGTATTTGAACGCATATATAGACTTCAGGTCATGTTTTGCTACCCATTATTAAATGTTTGTACAAATAGGTGACTTTTATCAATAAGTTATACCGTCAGCTTGTTTGAATTCGTGTTGTATAAAGGTAAGTGCATATTGTTCCTCTTAATTTCACTTTAAAGTAATTATTAATGAACAGGGCGAGTAAAAAGAATGGCATTAATTCGATACAATAGAAACAACACTTGTATTGTTCCCGTAATTTTGCATTCTGCAGCATTGTAATTTTTGCACAAAAGTTAACAATTGTTTAAAAAAAAAAAAATTATAGTTTGATACTTTCTAACTGTTTTTTCGGTACTGGACAATAAAAAGAATTAGTTTTCATGTTACCATGACATGTAGCCACCAGGTGAGGTTTTCTAGGCATTAATATATGAAATTCTAAATGATAGTAATGAAGGTAAATTGTGACTTTTACGCAAAATTAAAATTGAACTGAATACGAAATGGTTTGAAAAATCAAAATCTGCAGACAAAAACGGGTGTTGGTATTTAAAAATGGGGCATTTAAAAACAATAATCGGCGTCTGAATTTTGTATCGAATTAGTGCCAGTTTTTACTCACCTCTTATACAGTATGTTTATAACTTTCCAATTACCCATACCTAATTTTGTACTTCGCAGACTTTTTCAGAAGAAAGAGATTACCTACTATGGATGACCTCATATGGTATTATTTTCGTTTGGGATATCACCAATATGAAACTCTTTTGTACCTCCTGCGGCATGGTACTTCGCTGAGTATTAGATTCTTGAGAAGGCATCTGAAACGGTTAAATTACTATCGACAGAAAAATTACACACCTATTTAAGAAGTGTCAAATTCCTGAAGGAGCAAGTAATGACATCGAGAATGTTGCTTGGATGGAAATGGATGCATCGCAGATGTCGGTACCTATTTGAAATGGATTTAATGTTAAGCAGCAAACGATTCGCCGTTTATTAAACAGTGTTGATCCAGTGGAAGTAGAAAATAGATGAAGAAGGAGATTAAGACGGAAACAATATTATAATAAAGGGCCGAATTATTTATGGCATATTGCAATCAAGCTTGATTCCAAAATAAAAAGATACAATTAATAATGCATGTGTTTAATTTGGGTGATGTAACTGAGGTTTACAAAGTCTGTTGGTAATATTTATAACAATTTACATCAGTGTCAGCTAAACGTGAAAAAAAGGAAAATGCGAGATAGCAAATCAGCATAAACTCTAAGAGTCTAAATTGAAATATGATACTTAGATAAGTAATTCTCAAAAGAAAGCTGTTATCTAATATTGTAATAGGATATTGACTGGAATGTTGTTTTATATCTTTATGATACAGCAACAACTTCCCCCTTATTGAAAAAGTTGATGTTATGCAGCAACTTTTGAAAAAAAAAGAAACATTGAATGAATATAATGGAAAAGGTAATAAAATGTGAGTAAAATGTAAATATTAATAATTGGAAGTAAAACTGTATAAAATTCAAAATAGTTAATACAATAGTAATAACAATTCGCAAGTGGATAAAATATTGGGTTACCTGGAAATTTTGCCGAACCTCTTCTGGTAAGAAGAGTAGGGATCTTTTACTTGCCTAACATTGAATAGACAAGGGACCGCCTGCTTTACATCCCCTTCGAAGGATGGTATATCCACTACGTAATCCTCTTCTTGAAATTACATAGCTTCCGCGTATACACTGATATACAAGCCGCTAGAAGGTGGGACGAGATTGCTGTGTTTCCCAAGATGGGTGGGTCACCCATCCAAGTACTAACCGCGCTGCAAGTTGCTTCACTGGGAGTATTATCGAGGATACATACACAGTGAAGACGCATCTACGCTCGCCCCTGGTTCACAGTTAAAAGTCTATGTCAACTCGATGTTTTCTTTCTTTTCTTGGAATTTGATACCGGCTCGCTTCTTGGGGAGATTAATCTTGAGAACTTTGTAAATACTTTTTCGTCCTGGAGAAGGTGAAGGAGAACCATCTGTAGAGGGTTGTATCTTCAGTACTCCACAACTTTTCCTTCTACATTTACACAATACGTAAAGTAGAACAAGCTAAAAACATACTCTTCGCCTGTTCATAGAACTTTTTATATAATTGTTACACATTCTATAGGATACTCTTCGCAGTTTTCTTGTAAATAATGTTAGTTTTTAGACATCCTAAATTTTGTGATACCATCTTTGTTGTGAAAAAAATTATATGGAAAAAAAAATGAAAAAAAATACTCAACTTGTGCGGGATTCGAACACGGGACCTTTGGATTGCAACGCAAAACTTTAGCTGCTGCGCCACCACATATTGCTACGAAAATTGGTTGTCTGTGATATATATATCTTTCAACAGTCATACATATTTCAACTCCTATTTCTATGAAATATATTAGTAAAATCCATAAACAAAAAAAAAATTTATTATGGGAACAATGTTTCGCAAGATTTCCATTTTAGTACAAGCGACAAAAATTAAGAGAATATATATTTTTTAATTAAATAATTAATAACTTTTTTATTTACCGATCGATTTTCTTCAAAACCAATAGGGTTCTTCCTCTAGCTAATACTAACTTACTTTCTAAATTTCAATACAATCTTACTTTTCTTTCTTAAGTTATCGTGCTTACAAGAAACGGGACGGACGGACGGACGGACAGACGGACATTTTGAAAGTTGTTCAGAATTCGTTCACTAACACAATGATATGAAAATTTTTTCTCTACGAGCGATATTTACGATTTTAGAAATGTGCCGATCAAATACAATATACTCTTCGTTTTTGCGAAGAGTATAATAATGAGAATAATAAACATAATGTAAACATAATAAAATTTTTCTTCAAGCGTATTAAAATGTTTAAATTATGTCACCAAAAACAGAAGTAGAAGTAGGACATTGTTTTACTAGTAACATAATATTAGTTCCAAAAGCGCCACCGCAGTGGGTATTGTTTTACTAGTAACATAATGTTAATACCGAAAGTCACCGGTGGCGCGCTATCCACTAGCCACTTGTCATATTGTGTCAACATGTAAGACTGTAGTTTGAATATTTGTACATTTATGATAAATAAATGAATTTTTGCATTTTAATACGCTTGAAGAAAAAATAGTATATATTACACGGAGTAGAACGCCTTTTTTTGTGTTTCGCCCAGTTTGGGCTCAACAAAAAAAAAGAGTGCGTTCTACTCCTAGTAATATAATATACTATTTTCTGAAAGATAAGATTTTCCCCGTCTGGATATGACTAACTAACTACATTTCAGTTTAATGTATTCGTTCTCAAATTATCATGCTTACAAGAAACGTGAGAGTCGGACAGACAGAAAGTTGTTCAGAATTCGATCAGTAACATAACGATGGAGAAATTTTTATTTTACGACTGTTCTTTGCGATTTTAGAAATACGGCGCCCAAATGCAATACCATACCCTTAATTATTATGTCTGCGAAGAGTATTATATTTATTTGGAATAATTGCTGACAAACATTTTCTATATACATCGATTAAAAATATATAACCGTAGCAATGGTTGAGGTTTAAATCTCTATTTAATCAATAATAAAAACTGCTTACCTATTCTTCTCTAATTTTTTTAACTTCAATAAAACCCCTAATAAAAACAAATTCTTTCATAGTACAAAGTAAATCACCATACTCTACTATTCAAATCTATTCACCAATTCTAGGTTGTCAGCATTATCTTCATTGTACCAAACTCGACCGGCCTCGTTCCAAGTCGACTAGCCGTGTTCAAACTCGACCGGCTGTGTTTAAACATGGCCTTCAGCGCTTCCGTATATGTATAATGTAAACTAGATCTAAGCGTTATTATACTCTTCGTCGGATTATTAAATTTTCTATATAATTGCTTAACATTATACCAGCCGATAGGGACACCCTTGTAACTTTTCAATGAGAGAAAGGGTGAAAATCAAATTTTTAAATGGGACAACCTGTATATTTTCGCATATTTGGATCCTACTGACCAAAATACATATGATCTGACCTAAAATATTATTTTGATTTTCAAAAAGTATAGATTTTTTTAAATATTAGTTTACCCACGCGCAGGGTTTCGTTTGTGGGTCTACTTCTGTTTATTTGTCGTTTTCTATATACCTTTCTTATTGTATTTTTTCCCGTAGATTTAAGGATATCAACTTCAAATGTTATGTATTTGTAAATGTTATACGAGATGAATAAACGTTATTATTATTATAATTATTATTATAAATCACATAAGGTTGCGATTTTGCCAAAATTGTTAAAAATCGGCCTTTAAAATATTATCTCTTCAGATACTAACATTAAACACGATTTATTTTTCACTAAGGTCAACGATATTGGTTTTTCAATGAAAATTATTTTTTTTAAAGGGACAACCTGTTGTTTAATTAGATCTTTAAATTACGGAAAAAAAGATATACACAATGTCTACGTTCTCTTTTATAAATTTATAATTAAAAAAGGAAATGTTTTGATAATCGATTTTTCTAATGGTTTCTTTAAAAATCGAAATAATATTTGAGGATCAGATCATATGTATTTTGGGCAGCAGGACCCAAATATGCAAAAATATAAAAGTAAAACTTTTATATTTACTGGTTGTTTTTCTATAAGCAATAGGGTTCTTCCTCTAGTTAGCACTAACTTACTTTTCAAATTTCAATACAATCGGTCTCTTTTGTCTTGAGTTATTGTGGTTACAAGGAACATGAAAGACAGATGGACGTTTTGAAAGTTGATCGGAATTTGATGACTAACACAATGTGAATATTTTATCTTTATAAGTGATATATGGTTTTAGAAATGTTCCAATCATCCAAAACACTCTTCTTGTTCGTATTTGCGAAGAGTATAATTGGCTATTAACTGTTATAAGTTTATTAAAATTGTTTAAATAATTAAAAGTTAAGGACATAAATCTTCGCAGTTAATTCCTATTGCATAGCTTTCTCAATAATATATTATTCACTTCCTGTGCAATTAACGGGTAACTTCATTTGAATATTCATATTGATGTTATTAATAAATAAACAATAAATATTTGAGTGCGTAACAGTGCAAGTCATTCAACCGTCATTAGCGATTTTCAACGAACACTGTCAAGGATACTTTCATCTTCCGCAACAGTAGCTGGATGGCATTCATCTTCTAAGTAGTGAAAGCATTCAGCGAAAGTGATCTACTTTATTTTTCCGCTCGTATTATCAATATTTCAACATTGTAATGTTTGAATTCACATAACTTGTATGAACATAAACACGTACCTAGCCTTGCGGAAAGTGGGGACAATTTTATTATTTTTTTATAACAGGTACAAATTAGGTAATTGTGCTGTCTGTGAGGGATGATAGAAAAAATGACTCCTGACTGTAAAGTTGTTTAAATGAATAATAATAATAGTGCAGGCAAATCCAGTTTTGAGTATAAACTATCTGGGGACAGCTATTTCTTTATCGAAATGGATAGCTTTATTCATGTAGAATAAGGATATAAAAGTCCAGAAAAATCCCAATGTGAGCTAAAGCCACCATTTAGAAAAAATTGCCGCCAGAACCGTTTCTTTTAGGAAGACATATCTCAGGAACCATTGCTCCGATTTTAGATGTCTTTTTTTTGTTCTCTTCCCCTTTTTATGTACAATCGAAAGTGTTATTACATATTTGGGCATAAAATAGAAGATAACTGAAGAAAATAAGACTTGAGTTCTTGGAAATATACAAGGTGTCCAGTTAGTGCTTCCTCGGAAGATTGTGCGAAAACGGGCAACTTTATAAAAAAACTTTTTTAACAAAACTTTCAATGTTTCATCTCTACTACAACGTGAAATTATTTTCAATTATACAAGGTGTCACAAAAAGGAGTTACACAAGAATCTATAATTTTTTTAACGGAATACCCTTTAATTTTTTAGCGCTAATTAAGCCTCTAAGGGTCCTGAAATATACCCTAATTTTTTTTGCCAATCGGATGCAGCGTTGCCAAGTTATAATTTTTTTCCTGTTTTTTTGGCAAATTACAAACATTTTTTTGACTACCATATCTCCGCGATTTATTAATTGTTTTTTCTAAAAATGTAGGGTGTTATTCGATAATAATGCATCTTCTGAAAAATATTTTTGAAATAAATTATTATTATACCGGATGTCCAAAATATTTGTTTACATTTCTTGTTATTTAATTATTATTTTTCTCAAATTTTTTAAATGGAATGCCTATATTTTTTTACAAGGATGAATAAAGCATAAAATTCTCCACATTCTAATATTATACACTTAATTTTTATTTCAAATCGTTTTTGAGATATGATTATTTCAAATAAGTTTTGCGTAAATTGAGGTGCTTTTTATTTTAGCAATAAAATCTAGTATGGCTTTGGTCTTTTGTTTTGCGTTTGTTTTTTACTCTATGACATTTCTCTAATGTGTTTAAGATTATCGTGATTAAGTTGAATTAATATTGTTAATATTTAAAAATACGAATTATAATTATTGTCAATAAGATTTAATATCTATGGTAAATGTTATGTTATTGGTGAATGTGATGGAAATTGTTTATTGGCATCAAAAATGTATGGTCAAAAATATCCCTATAGAAGATGTCCTGATGTGAGGTCTCTAGAAAATTTGAAAGAACGTTTTGAACGTACTGGAAATTTTGCATATGAAAAGAAGGCGAGACGACGAAATGTATTGTAATGAAGAAAATGAGCTGGCTATAACTTTAGCGGTAATCGAAAATCCTACGTCAAGTGTTCGGGAGTTAAGTAGTGATTTAGAGGTCAGCGAATTTAGTGTTTCCCTATGTCTTCGTAAAAATAAGTTTCACCCCTATCGAGCTCAGCTGCATCAAGAGCTTTGGGATGTAGATTTAAATCGTAGATTAAATTTTTGCCAGTGGGCTCAATACCAAATTGGAAAAAATTAAGAATTTTTCAAATTTGTATTGTTCACGGATAAATCAACGTTTCATCGTAACGGATTTGTGAATAGGCACAATTTCCATTATTATGCCAGAGAAAACTCTCATGTTGCACAGAAAAATCAGAACCAGAGATTAAATGTAAGGGGAGGAATTGTACATGATATGTTATTCATCCTCGCTTTTTTGAGGGAAATGTGAATGGTTCAGTCTTCTTAGATTTTACACAAAATACGTTTCCACAAATAATCGAGCATATTCCTGATTACAATACAAATAATATGTGATTACAACTTAAAGGTGCACCACCACATTTTAGTAGCAATGTTCGTCAGGCCATTAGTAATCAGTTTCCTGAAAGGTGGATAGGAAGAGGAGGTCCAATATTTTAATAAACTGTTAAATAATATCTAATTTATTGTTTTATTAAATTATGTTAGGTCTCATTACATGACCGCCTAAGTCATCCGACCTAACTTCAGTGGGTTTTTTCTTTGGTAATTTGTGAAGTCAGACGTTTATAAAATAGAACCAACGACTCAAGAAGATATGATGGAAAGGATTCGTCGGTGTTTCAATCGTATAAATGTTGATATGTTACACTGTGTAAGGCGCTCATTTATCAAGAGACCTTAGTGTTACCTGAATCAAAATGGTGGACATTTTGAGCAGTTGTTAGGTTAGTTTCAATATCGTAAAAAAAAATTATTGCTCAAGAACCGTTCATAAAAGAAAGTGTACGATATCAAAATGTGAGAAATCGTAAGCGTTACTCATCCATTTAAAAAAATTATAGGTATTCCATTTAAAAAAACTGAAAAAAATGTAAAACAAAAAAATATAGATTTTTAATGCTAAAATAAAGAGCACCTTAATTTACACAAAAATTATTTGTATAATCATATCTCAAAAAACGTTTGAAATAGAAATAAAGAGATATTAAAATGTAAGGAATTGTATGTTTTATTCATTCATGTAAAAAAAGTATACCTAGGCATTCCATTTAAAAAAAATAAGAAAAATAAAAATTAGATATCAAGAAATGTACGCAAATATTTTGGACACCCGATATACTAAAGATTTATTTCAAAAATGTTTTTCAGTAAATACATCATTATCAAACAACATCCCACAATTTTTATGAATAACGATTGATAAATCGCGGAGATATGCTAGTCAAAAATGATTGTAAACTGCCCAAAAAAAAAAACAGAAAAAAATAACTTAGCAAAATATTTTAGGGTGTAATACAGGGCCCTTGGAGGCTTAACTGGATGTTCTATTTAAAAAAATTATACTTCCTTGTATGACTCGTGTTTGTGACACCTTGTATAATTGAAAATAATTTTAAGTTGTAGTAGAGACGAAACATTGAAAGTTTTGTTAAGAAAGTTTTTTTATAAAGTTAGCCGTTTTGCACAACCTTCCGAGAGAACACTGACTGGGCACCCTTTATACCTTAATGTACATTATTAAAAATGATTACAATTTTATATATAAATAACTATTACTCCGTTAATATTTGAGTTAGTAACATCGGCCAAAAAACAAATGAAAGCTAATTGTGTGCTCTAGAACTTTTATTAAAATTATTTTTTCAAAAATTGACTAGAAATTTCAGTATAAACGTTTTAAGTTTACAAAAGTTTAAATTTCCGTAATATTTAAATTATTTTTTAATTTCCTAAGTTTATCGTTTAATTTATCGTAAAATACGTAATCATACTTTCTGTAAAATGTGAAGTGAGGAATGGAACAAAAAAAAGAAATCTAAAATCGGAGTAACGGTTACTGAGATATATGATTTTAAAGAAAATGTCTCTGGCGGTCATTTTTTCTAAATGGTGGCTTTAGCTCAAGTCGGGATTTTTTGCGACTTTATGTACTTATCCTACATTAATAGAGCTATCCATTGCGATAAACAAATAACTGTCCCCAAATAGTTCAGGCCAAACCCATTTTACACTGAGATTTGCCTGGTCTATAAGTGTAGAGTATAACCAGACTGAAAAGTCAGAATAGTCTAGTGCGCCATCTATGGTATGCTAGATTTACTATTTATATCTGGCAATACGCGTAGATTGTATCAGAAGCTAGAAATCCTCGTTCGCAGATCATGTTAATGACTTGAAATAGTCGAACTTTTAAAACATTAACTTGCGAACAATCTTTACCATCTTGCATAGATGGCACCGTTAGTGTTTAGTGGTCTCACTCCAAAAGAAAGAGAGAGATGCACTATATGTAGAGGGTGTCCCAGAAATCGTGGTCCAAACGAAAGTGGGCGATAGGCGAGCTCATTTACAAACAAAATAACCGCATATGTTGTCATCCAATTGTTAGTCGTTTAAAAGTTACAGCACTTTCCCTCATTATACAACACCGCAATAACGTCTACCCCAATCGCTGGATAGGGAGAATGGGGACGATCCGCTGGCCAGCACGCTCGTCAGACCTCAACCCCCTGGACTACTTCGTATGGAGGCACTACAAAGATATCGTCTACGGCAAAGATAGCCAAAACGAACAATAGCTACGAGATAAGTTGCAAATTGCAGCAGTGACTGTTCGGAACAACCATCGTGCGATGATAAATCTAAATAGAAATTTCTTAACGAAATATCGTTTATGTATTTTGACCGACGGAAGACATTTCGAACATCTCTTATAAAAAATTATGCAACAAATGCTTAATACTTTATTTTCCATTTTATTGTTGACCAACTCCTTTCTACTTGAAAAACCACCAACAAATTAAAGAATACCAAATGGGCATTAATTGCAGAAGTTTTTAGTATGCTGGTTCCCTTTTTAGTGATATTTTTTTTTAAGTAAACTTCATGCAAATCCGAGTGCAAATCTTTGTTTTATTTTTGAAGAAGTAAAAAATTTACAGAAAACTTGTTTTATTATTGTAATTTGAAAGAAAGGTTCATGAAAACACTTTCACTATAAGGACACATCAGTAGTAAGCAAAACAAAAAAAGGAAAAACCTTAACAACTTGTCACGTTGTTTTTATGAATTTTTTCGAAGACGGAGTCAGCATTTCTTAAATAATCGGAAGAAAAACTGTAACTTTTAAACGACTAACAGCTGAATAACAACATATATGTTATTATAATATCCTCGCCTATCGCCCACTTTCGTTTGGGCCACGACTTCTGGGACACCCTGTATATTGCAGTCTAGATATTCTGTACATCTCATCTTATTGTGTGCCTAATCAAAAACTTGGTAACAATTTGTTCTAAAATTATATAATATAGCAATGTTTATATAAAATAATATGATAATTTATATATCTCTGGTGATCACCCTGTATTGCGAACAATTTTAATAGAGAATATTCTGCCATGCTCTCATTACGAGTTATAGTACCTATTTCGTTAAATCAAATATGTATAATAGCTTTGTCGACTTAAAACTTCATCATACGTGAATTCATGATTTTTGAAAATATTTATCATTTTTGAAAGAGTATGTACAGAATACAGAACATTCAATCTGAGTAAAATTTCCTTTGCCAAAAAGGAATAACACACAGTAGTGTGCTGGTTACATACAATTTTCTTTGACAAAATATTTTTTGAAATTTCCAAAACTGATAAAATTTTTATATAAATAGAATTTTCCTTTTTCATTATTCTATAATTTCAAATTAACTGAATACACATAAAAGAGGAAACCTTGACAATGCTGCCATCGAGTGATGTTTTATAATAAATTTCAGCGTTATTTTTAGCATTTACCTTTCTCTTTATACATATTTTATTGTTACATAAATCACAATAAATGTATTTAAAAATTAATAACTGAATCTTTCTACATCTTCGAATTTTAAAAATGCTTTCACTTAAGACCACATGTTTTTATACGTAAAGTTTCTGGATATTTGTGTTTATTCTTCAATGCTATAGAAGTCTTCCTGTTTCGAGATGGTCACTTATCACAAAAATATAAACGAAAAGCTCGCTTCTCTATTTCTAAATCATAAAGTAATTAATATGTTTGCAGACACAAATTTAGTACTGTATAATAAACTTTAACATACCAAATGTCAGTAAAGTAATTAAATAATAAGAATCTGATAATTATGCTGAATGCAGGATTGGCAGGATAGTTGTTAAGCAGTCTCTGGTGGCACATCGATAAAAAAATAACCTGAATCGACCGTGAAAGTCGAAGACTACATGAACAGGAACACGCACAGAACAGAACATTGTTTCAAGTGACACTGATAGGTCATAGTATTAAGATATTAAGTACGTTTTTTAATTCTTGTAATGTTAGCGTTTCAAAGTGGAACAGATAATATGAAAATCATTCCTTAATATTAAATAAATAATCCAAAAAATAATAACTTGCTCTTTAACCTTTACTTCTTAAATCATAAAACTTTAGGGGTCTGACAGTGCGTAAACGTACACAAACTTGAACAAGATTATTTAAGAATGGAAGAGTTAATGAGTCCAACAAGACTGTAGTAGAATCTCCACTATGAGGATTGAACTTGGCAGGTTAATGATAGATTAATATTTGCAAAAACCTTCTACAGTTTATGATGCAAGAGTGACGCAATATTATAATGGAACTTATTTCCAGTTTTGTTCCACATTCTGATGTGCTTAATAATATGTACAGAAATTATGCACCGCATCTGCTTACATATATTGTAATTATCCATCCAATATTATGTAATAATTAGGTCGCAACTCTTCTCAAGAATGCAATTTGGAGCGAAATGGTAGATGTGAATCTAAGGAACCTAGTTTTAATTGACAAAAAAATAAATATTGGCTTTAATGGCGCCATAGAGGTTTTTCTAGTTATTTCTCAATAAAATATTACAACTAAAGAAAAAAAAACAAAAACCTTCTCAGTAGTGGACCTGAGCAGCGTGCAAAAAATTTTCATGGGTGTCAGATATACAGAAGCTCAGCTCAAATAATTTAATTTACTGATAATTTTTGTTTTTGTGTCATAAACTATGCACTAGTCATGAGTCAGTTATATAATTTTTTTAATTTAAATCTAAAATAAATCTAACACTGCAGGAAATATACTGGTCTGAATAAATTGACTAAATCTGAATATTGAAATATTCAGCGAAGATGTCTGCCACTGTGTATTAAAATAATTGTAATTCGAAAATTGTAAAATGTGAAATAAAAAAATATTTAATAGTGTGCTGGTCCACTCATCCTATCAATGAAATGATAAATATCGACGGTATTTTATTTTAAGCCTACAAAACCGAAAATGATTTAAACTATCCAAGGGAATTTCCCTTTTTTCTACTATCCGTATCCCAGATTTGTTCATTGGAGACAGATCAGGAGACCTTGCCGGCCATGAAAGCACCATCGCGTTAACTTCCTCTAAGAAGTTTATTATAATCCTGGCCATATGAGAATGGGCATTATCGTACTGAAAAATTGGATTGCTTAGCCCTTGGTTAAGGCAATGCATTGGATAGAAGTATGTTATTACCAATTCTTATTAACTTATCGACCCACCAATATCGATTAAGGAAGGGCATCTTCAGCTGGTGGTATTCTATGCACAAATAGCAGACGACTAACAGATATATATAGCTTTGAAAAACTAACCCTTTTAACGGGCTATTTTTAAAAAATATAGTATTTTTAGATTAAGTATTCAGTAAATGCCCTATATGAGTTTATGTTTATATTTTTTGTTATTTAAGTTGATATTTTTGTTATTTACCGAATAATTATTTGTTTAAATTTATTTCATTTATATTTTTTTCTTTTGATAAAAAATCTTTTGTTTGTTCATTATATTAAATACACGTATATTTGTATTTGTTAAATTTAGATAATTTTGTACATGGAAAAAACAATTGCCATTTTCGCCACCCTAATCATTCATTCTAAAAATTACCGGTAAATACCGGTTAACCGATTATTTACATTTTTATTCACCGATTTACCGGTTATTAAAACTTGCGGTAAATTGCAATCCCTAGCCCTGTCTGACTGTTTGGTCAAGAAAGTCTAAAAAGAATTTTCTGATGTATTTTATAATTTATGTAAAGAAAACGAGTTGTATGGCTGAGCATTGCGAAGTGCTATTATATACGTAAATTTGACTTTTAGAAATTAATAAACACACCTGAGATTACCGATATAAAAAAGAAAACTTTGTAAAAGATATGTTATCAAAACTTCCATTTAGATGAAAAACATGAATGCAATTGTCAAAAGTAACGTGGACAGGATCAATGGCGGCGCTAGGGGCGGGAGCCCACCTTGTAAATCCAAGCGCCGGTCGCTACCCATCCTGCGCCGCCGCCGCTGACTTGAGGCATCACGCCACATCTCTACCCTGGCGATGCAGGATAATAATAATATAAATGATAAATGTACACTTTATTTTTTTGCTAACTTCGTCTATCGCTGTACCACCCGCCCTTTGCCGGCATCCGCCCACCCATTTCAAAAGGCTAGCAGCGCCACTGGACAGGATACTTGAAAATGCCCTAAATATTAAAAAAAAATTAAAAGAAAAGTCATTTCATTTTAAAGTCAAAAGAAAACTTGTTTTAAATTATAAAATTGTCTTTAATATTTAGGGAGCCACCGCTTGTAATAAAATTATAAGAGCTTATTTTTTTGACAACAGTCGTAATCAAAATACTTATTTAAATATATAATACTTGGAACTTTAAAGATTTTTTTTGTCTTTTGGTTATAAAATTAAAAATAAGGGCACTTATCTTTTGAATTTTTTAATATTTAATAACTTTGCAAATGGCTCGTATATCTCACAATACTTTTGATAATTCCAATAGTCTTTTGTCTTAAAATCAGGAATAAAGAAGGTTTATTTAATGTAAAATCAAATGGGGACACGCTTTATTTTATATGGTTGATAAGTTTGAGTTTTACATTTTATTTTAAGCATATTATAGCTCTTGTTGTACTGATATATTAGTCGAGGAAATATAACACAAAAATAGCCCCATCCTTCAATTTTTTTGCAGTAAGTCGTATTGAGATGGGGTTTTTTGCATTCGCTTCGTTAACTCGTCTAGAAACTTTGTGCCATATTTTGATCTTGTACTTTTTTGAAATTGCATTGCTGCATCGAAAAGTGCATTTTTATAAGTGCTTCTTTTCAAGTGATGAAGAAAAAATTCATATCTTCCAGAAAAAACTCCCGAATAATACGAATTTCAGTACCCGGGAGTTTTTTGAGTCGCTGGACCTGAATGTGATGTCCAAATGAGACCCATGTGCACCTGGAGGTCAGGACGGCATTAGGAACGTCATCACCTGGAGTTCCCTGTAAACTCATGGAAAATCGATCGAAACTCGTTACCCGGGGGTTTTTCGGATCGCTCGTCCCGATTCTGACATCGGCAACCTCCTCCGGAGGAACTGGTGCGCGCAACCTGGCCAATAACGTCATCTCCTGGAGTTTTACTGAAATTACTTATCAAATCGATCTAAACTCGTTACCCGGGGGTTTTCCGGGTCGCTTGTCCCGAATCTGACATCGGCAACCTTTTAACTTATACAAAATGGGCATGTCCTCTCTTTTTCCATAAACTCACTTTATCACCAGAGTTAGAATAGTTGATTCAATTGAAACTATTCGAGGGGTAAATGAAAGGTAGGGGTACAAATATATGCAGGCACAATTTCAAAAATATCTGAACATTATATTTCTTTTTACAAATACATTAAGTTATCAAAAAAACTTCTTAATTTTACAGTTTATTCTAAATATCGTCCTCCTCATCATCTGATACGTTAGTACTTTCTTCATCGAGAATGTTATTTTCTATGGCAATTAATTGTTCTGTGGAATATTTCTCGACGTTGGTACAATTTGAGCCAGCACAATTTTTGCAAGCGATTTTGCACACAGGAATAACCACAGTCGGTTTTACATCCAAAGAATATCAACTTCATTATATTCGGTGGGCCAGATGGTTGTGTCATCCTTATGGGGATCAGCTTATCGTTCTCGTTTTTCCAACCCCAATCTGTTGGATCTAGGTGATGCTCTTCTCCAAATAACCAATTTTGTACTTGTAAATAAACCCGTTTAAGATGCTGAGGCATCTACCGTAGGAATGATTTTTCCGATATCCATATTTTTCTTGCTGGCAACTGCCATTAAGTGCATTCTGTACCTGAACATTTCTACTAAATGAATTCCACTGAGCTTAAATTGGTCGGGGACATTTGGCTTTCTGAATGTAGGCAGTGCATTGTACATTGCTAGATATAAATGACACCCGTGTTCCAAAATTTCCTCTACTGAAAGTCCAACTTCCTTGATCTTTGCAAGGTCATAGAACTTTTGGAATGTTTTGAAAGATTTCCCATTCCCTTGGTAATGCGTTGCGACAGTGTCACATCTGGTAGTACCATGTAATAATAAAATACTATCGGCCACTGATGGCATATGAGCCAAACTCTTTGAAGAATATAATGATGAAGAAAATTGCAGTAGAAAACTTGTTATACCATATTAATACATTAACTAGCATTCATTAAAGCAATGTTAGAAAGTTTGACGACAAAATTTCAGTAAAACTCCAGGAGATGACGTTATTAGCCAGGTCGCGCGCACCAGGTCCTCCAGAGGAGGTTGCCGATGTCAGATTCTGGACGAGCGACCCGAAAAACCCCCGGGTAACGAGTTTCGATCGATTTGATAAGCCATTTCAGTAAAACTCCAGGAAATGAAGTTATTAGCCAGGTCGCACACTAGGTCCTCCGGTGGAGGTTGCCGATGTCAGATTAGGGACGAGCGACCCGAAAAACCCCTGGGTAACGAGTTTCTATCGATTTGATAAGCCATTTCAGTAAAACTCCTGGAGATGACGTTATTAGCCAGGTCGCGCGCACCAGGTCCTTCGGTAGAGATTGCCGATGTCAGATTCGGGACGAGCGACCCAAAAACCCCCGGGTAACGAGTTTCGATCGATTTGATAAGTAATTTCAGTAAAACTCCAGGAGATGACGTTATTAGCCAATTCGCGTGCACCAGGTTGCCGATGAGCTTACAGGGAACTCCAGGTGATGACATTCCTGGTGCCGTCCCGACCTCCAGGTGCACAGGGGGCTCATTTTGACATCACATTCAGGTACAGCGACTCACTTATAAGAATGCACTTTTCGATGCAGCAATGCAATTTCAAAAAAGTACAAGACCAAAATATGGCACAAAGTTTCTAGACGAGTTAACGAAGCAAATGCAAAAACCACATCTCAATCCGACTTACTGCAAAAAAAATTGAAGGTTGACTGCTTTATTTCCTAGCCTATATGGAGAAACGCAGGTAGGAGGATCATGCGATAATTATTGTCCCATTAAAAATATAATATTTTTTGTTTATTGAAATCGAGAACCATTTAAATTTTAGATACGCATGCAGCTAGCTTGCACGCTATAAGTTTGTTGGTTTGTTTTTAAGTCTGTATTTTTTAGCAGATTTTGATGCTTAGTACTTTTTCTTAAAATAATATTTAAGCAAGGTAATTCACTTCACTGACCTAGCTTCCGAAGACCGTAGCACACTGTCAACATCAAGAACGTAGTTAGATTTCACATTTCTCTATTTTTTTTACGATAATATGCAGTTGTTTAGATTTTTTTACGTTTAAAAATAAAACAAAATTTTCAATACATGATTCATTTAAAACATTTATATAAAACCAATTCTAAAATGGTTTTATTTTTTAAAATCTTCCATTCTAGTTTACCGTTTATTGTGGTTGTTAAGATGTTAATGATGAGTTACCTTCTTGATTCATGAGCTGTCAGTCGTGGATGCTGTAAACCAGTGTTGATTCATAAGCCATATAGTTCAACGAGGGTTATCACGCAATGAAATAAAGACGTTTGGTTTCGTCGGCATGCTGTGAAGGCATTGTTACATGATGTTTTACTAATGTTTTTCTAAATGATTTATATTTTCTAACCATTCTCAGTATCATTCAGTAAGTATCTCATGAATCAGGAAAGATGTTAAAATGTAATGTCACTTTCTATATGTCTATATGGTCCCCCTTTTTAAACTGCTCCGCCTATATCATTATTAAGAAGAGCATATTGCATTTGATAGGCACATTTCTAAATCCGTAAATATCACTAATTCTGAACTGGACTCAAAATATCCGTCTGCCAGTTCATCTTTCCGTCTGTCACGTATCTTTTAAGCACACACGGTGGCCTACAACCAAATTTAAATCAAAGTTGTTGCCACTCGGATTTTTTTTTAACACATTCTTAAATGTATATAGTACCAGTTTCCATGATATTTAAAATCATTCATCGCAGAAATTTTTTTTTTACAAGTATTTTACTTTTTTGTTTAATGACATAGCCACACAAAAAAAGTGGTCTAGTCTGCGGACCAGGCTAGTGTATCCTTATATATTTGGACTCGCTGAAACCGAATCCGAAGTCAGAATTGTTTTTCACCCTAACTTCAAAGAAACGTGGTCCGTCCGAGGGACCATACCAGTGTTCTTATGTATTTGGACGCTCTGAAATAGAATCCGAAGTCAGAATTGCCTAATTAGCTCGTTTCTCACCCCAACCCTAAAACAAAAAAAAAGTGGTCTGGACTTCGGAGCAGACCAGTGTATTCATATTTATTTGGACCCGTTGAAACCGAATCCAAAGTCAGAATTGCCAGATTGGTTCATTTTTCACCCCTCACCCCCAAAAAACACCCCCCAAAAAAATGATATGTCCAGCGGACCATACCAGTGTATCCTTTATGTATTTGGTAAGGATACATTGGTCTCAAAAACTGAAAAACGAGCCAATCTAACAATTCTGACTTCGGATTCGGTTTAAGCGAATCCAAATACATAAGGATACACTGGTCTGGTCCGAAGTCCAGACCCCCTTTTTTTGTTTTGAGGGTGTTTTTTAGGGTGTAGGGGTGAAAAACGAGCGAATCTGACAATTCTGACTTCGGATTCTGTTTCAGAGGGTTCAAATACATAAGAATACACTAATATGGTCCGCCGGACAGACGATAGACCATTTTTTGGGGGGGGTGTTTCTTTGGGGTTAGGGGTGAAAAACGAACCAATCTGACAATTTTGACTTCGTATTCGGTTTCAGCGGGTCCAAATACATAAGGACATAATAGCCTGGTCCTCAGGCTAGACCACTTTTTTTGTGTGGCTATGTCATTAAACAAAAAAGTAAAATACTTGTAAAAAAAAATTCTGCGATGAATGATTTTAAATATAAGAATGTGTTAAAAAAAAATTCCGAGTGGCAACAACTTTGATTTAAATTTGGTTGTAGGCAGCCGTGCACAATAACTTAAGAAAGGAAAGTCTAATTTTATTGAAATTTGGACAGTAAGTTAGAGTCAGCTAGAGGAAAAACCTTATTGAACAACATCGATCGATATATAAAAGAGTTCTTAATCATTTATTTATGCATTTTACTAATATATATTTCATAGCAATATAACATCCAAACGTAGAAACATCATATTCGAATACATACATTATATTGACACTATCATTGTTTTACAAGCAGCGACTGGTGGTCTAATGGTTACAATTTTGGCTTGAAATCCAAACACAGAATGGGGTTACAAATGTAGTTGCTTTTTTTTTAATCTTCTTTACACTGACAATTGTTTCACTAATTCGGCATCATAAAATTTAAAATGTCCAAAAAAGTATTTTATAGAATGTGCAACAATTATATAAAAATTCAATAAATTGGCGAATAATATTTACTATAGTTTTCTTTCCACACAACAACGTTCCATTTTTAAATCGCATCAATCTTACTTAACTTCGTTAAATAAATATCTATGTCTTTGTTTTTAGTTCGTTAAATCAAAAAAAAAAAAATCGACTGGTCTCAAGTCAGATGCGACCGAGGCCAGACCCCTCTCAGCAGCCCTTTTTATGTGCCATCACTTAAGCTAAATACAAAGTGTAAAGGATATAATTTTAAGTTGCCAGGTGGGTGGTAGGTGTATGAAAAATAATACATAACTCGGGAGGTGCGATTAGCGATCTTGTGAAAAATATTTGTTAGTGATTAATTTCGTACATAATCCAAAACTCCTTGGTGTTTTTAGTGTAATGGAATAAAACGAATCAAAAAGGGGATTGAAAAAAAAAGAGAAGTAGTAAACTGCAACTATCATGTATCACAAGTAAGTGTGTTTGATTTTTAACTTTTTACTTATATTTGTATTAATAACAAAATCATGGTTTGTGTTATTGCCTTGTAAATGTTATAGTATTGAAAAACTAGTTCAAACAATTTTCTTAGAAGAATAAACTAAGTGTTTATACAACCAAACCCTTAAAATTTCTACCGCTGCCGTCGTAAAATGCAGGGTAACAAATTATTAAAGTATGGCAATAATATTCCTATGTAAATCTGCAAATAAATTATTTTTTATAATAATAAAATATTCAAATGCATTATTCTTAAAAGCATGGCCGTAACACTAGAAAGGGAAAAGTCACCTATGAGTTCAATAAAAATACAAAAAACAAAACAAATCCGAACAACTAAAAAAGATGAAGGCCACAGATAAACAACATCCGATGCCGAACACAGACAAGAAACTAAAAGAGAAGCGGTGAGAAGACATGAGAAGGAAAAGTAGGTATTTTTCGAAAACATAGAAAGCCTTCCCACATGACAAGGATTAAATCAAACCTTCAGACACCTGAAAAAATACAGATAGTAGGAGAGCTGGCAAACATTATGGTGAACGATAATATTCAAAATTTTCACTGATGGCAGTCCATTCTTTGGGTATGTCAAAACCGATCGTCTGCCGTTTCAAAGTGGAAGCATTAACTTGATCATCAAAAAGGGGTGATTTTAGGTTTTAGTGAACTATATTGTTCAAGAAAAATTTTTGCAGGGGTGACTAATATAGTTAGTCTACATGGCATTTCTACCTAGGCAGGCGATTTTTCTGGTAGCATTATCATAGCAGACGCAACTCAAAATGGCAAAAAATCACATTTCGGTGAACTATATTGTTCAAAACTAATTTCCGCGTCCTTCGATTTGTCTATTTATGGTTTAATAAATCTCGAATCGGCAGACGAAAAAATCGGTAGCATCGCCCTAGCAGACGCTGTCAAAGTGAGAGATCCGGTTTTGATGAACGACATTTATCAAGAAAAATTATGTAAGGAATGATAAATAAATACAACAACTCAAGATTAGATTCTCACCTGGACACACGATTTTTTTGCTAGCTATGTGTATGGCAGACGCCTGTCAAAGTGGCAAAAATCACGTTTCGTTGAACTATAGTGATCAAAAATAATTTTTGCGTCTTTCGATTCGTCTATCTATGGTACAATAAATAACGAATCGGCAGATGAAGAAATCGGTGGCATTTTCCTAGCAGACGCTATCAGGCCCGTGGAGAGCCGGTATGGGCTCCGGGGTAAAATCAAATTGACGGACCCCCCTCGTCTGGGATAGGTATATCAAAAATACTAATTTTCAATAAACATAATATTTCATTTGAAATACAATCAATATACAAAAATGTAATTATCAGTGATGATGCCGGGCCCCGGGGCTCCTGCCCCACCTGCCCCCCCCTGTCGTCAGCCCTGGACGCTGTCAAAGTGAAAGAAAATTTAATTTCTTTTATTATACAAATAAGTTTAGAATGTTGCGACGAAATTTTAAGTTTGAACAACAAAAATCTATCTGTAGGTCTGTCTATAATCTTTTTTGTGCGCACAATTACTCTGGAACTGTTTAAGATATTGACTTATGGTGTATCTATGTACTGTAACGAGATCTGGAACTAGATTATATTTTAAGCTTATTTTGTCGGAGGATTGGAGGGAAATGGTTAAATAGGCAAAGCAAACAAGTAAGAGTTCACAAAATTGGGATTTAGTTAGTGTATGTACGAGAAAAATTTGTTGGCATCAGCCATCCCCACCCTATTATTTAAATGAACCAAAGGTCTCAAATTTTTTTTTGACATCAGCCACTGCCGCTACCCCCACCACATTATTAAATGGACTAAAGAAATAAAATTGTGATTCAGTGTGTACGAGAAACAAAACTATCAAAACATTTTGCCATCGACCACCGCCACGGCAACCCCGTTGCCTTCGTCCCATAATCAAATTACCCTCTTTGATGGTATGTGGAAATAGTGATTCCTTAGACAGCAGTTTTCAAACAAAGAATTCCTCTGCAAACAAAACATCGGTGACAGCTCCATTATATTTGCTGTGCCAATAAAACACAAATAAAAATCTGACTTTAAACAACAGATTTATTACTTTTATACAAATAAAAAAATAACATAACAAAAAGCCTAGAAAACATATTATTTTCAGAACGTAATAATCTAAAAGTAACGTTAAATAGTATGTATAGCCATAAGAATATCAATCTGTCATATACGGCTATACTGTAAGGAACATACAAATGACTTATTGATAACAGTAACTTATATTACCAAAAGGAAGATTAAATACGATATCACAAGCAACTTATAACAGTTATTACTTAAATATTTTTAAAAAATCAACATCCTTACTTAACAAAAACGTAAACTCTGATATATAAAAATGCCTAGACACTAACTACATGGTAGTATCACAATATGGTAATATCGCAATAAACAAATAAATATTATTTAAAAAGTAACAAAAAGGTGGATAAATAAATATAAAAGTAAAATGGAAATATAATTATTTAAAAAAAAATAAGGACATTTTGGTGTGAACAAAAAGAATGACCACTTGCCACCCCCTAAATCGCCGAAATGATTTTTTAATCAGAATCATAGTCGCTGATTGATTGAACCATTTCCAAATCTTCGTTACTTTCGGTATCGTTGATTTCATTGCTTGAAATCAGGACATCTTGATCAGGACTCTCTGGGAGGTTGGGAGGCCCTTAAACCAGCAGCAAGGTTCTTATTTGTTATTTTTATAATCCCATCTATGGCTGAGTGGTTCATAGTTCATAAAATGTTGGCCTAAACTCATTCCATCCAAATGGCTGCCACCTGATTTGTTCTGTTAATTATTTCTATAAGTACCGCTTTGCAAGGTGGAAAAAGTTGGGGGTTCAGTGTCTTTGTTTAAGGCAAGTGGATTTTTGTCAGATTTGCATTTGTACGTGTCTATAAAACAATCCAGTCTTGCTTTATTAATTTCTTCAACCTTAGGCCGACCATACAACTTACAAACATATTTCTCTATAACAGCAGAAGTGTTCTCCAAAATATTTTCATCAGATCCTAGCAAACCAAATGCTAATCGGAAATCCCTGCAACTCGACAGCATTTTAAATGGTCTGTTTTTTCCTTTCCGTAAAAGGCTGCAGTAAAGTCAGAGCCAATAATAGCATGGAAGGATGTTAATGATCTAAATAGATCGGGTCATAAAGTTGCATACAACTTACACGTGGCCCGTTTCCATCCAAATCCTTTTCTTCTTGATTTTGTCCATGTTTTCTAGAGTTGACAGCAATGTCCGTATCGGACGTTCTTATTATAATATTAGTACTCTTCGATTTTGATATGTGGAGTATTATCTTGGAGTCTGCTTCGTCGTGGTCACAGTAATAATCTTCTTATAGACCTTTTCGTTTTCTGTAAAGTACTTATACTGCCCTGTTAAGCATAGAAGTCGTAACTGACAAAATCGTCATTTTGAGATATTACCTAGTTTAGATAATTTGATATGCCATCGAACTTGATATTTTTAGTAATAATTAAATTTAATATATTATGATATGTTGTACATCAGAATCTAATACTTTGAGTCTTAACAAGGAAATAGATATACTTATTATCAAGTTGTAGATGTCATAAGCTGAAAATATTGAAAAATGTAGATACGACTTCTATGCTTAACAGGGCAGTATAGCACTGATTATCATCTGTCACATACAAAACATTGTCGCCAATAATTCGTTGATACATATTATTTCCCCATTCACTATTTAGGTAAGTTAGTAAAGATTTTTTAAAACCATCCTGCCTTAAAGCTCTTATAAAAGTGGCTGGACGTCGCTGATGTTACTGCCACTGTATTTTGTTAAACATTATATTTAGGTGCTTTCTTTGCACAAGAAGTGTGACACTAATTTAGAGTGACAGAGATGGCATGACAATCTTACACCAGTGCAGCTCAATGCTACACTTTTAATGCAAAGGAATAGACCTTTAATAACTAAACTAAACTAACTAAACCTGTCATTTTGACAGCGTCTGCTAGGAAAATGCCACCGATTTCTTCGTCTGTCGATTCGTTATTTATTGTACCATAGATAGACGATCGAAAGACGCAAAAATTATTTTTGATCACTATAATTCACCGAAACGTGATTTTTGCCACTTTGACAGGCGTCTGCAATACACATATCTACCAAAAAAATCGTCTGCCCGGGCGAGAATGTAATCTTGAGTTGTTATATTTATCATTCCTTACATAATTTTTCTTGATAAATATCGTTCATCAAAATCGGATCTGTCACTTTGACAGCGTCTGCTAGAGCGATGCTACCGATTTTTTCGTCTGCCGATTCTTTATTTATTAAACCATAAGTAGACAAATCGAAGGACGCGAAAATTATTTTTGAACAATACAGTTCACCGAAATGTGATTTCTTGCCATTTTGAGTTGCGTCTGCCTAGGTAAAAATGCCGTCTAGACTAACTATATTAGTCACCCCTGCAAAACTTTTTCTTGAACAATATGGTTCACTAAAATCACCCCTTTTTGAATACATCCCCCAAGTTAATGCTGCCACTTTGAAACGGCAAACGATCGGTTTTGACATACCCAAACACCAAAGAATGGACTGCCATCAGTGAAAATTTTGAATATTATCGTTCACCATAATGTTTGCCAGCTCTCCTACTAAGAGGAAATGATAATACACACACGAGAAGATGCATGCCACTGCAACATTGGACAAAGAAAGTGGAGGAAAAAAAGAAAGCAAAAAACGAACGAATCAAATTAATACAAGAAATGGACTACTGGCCCTTCAATAAGCCACCATTCATGGAATAACTGCTAGAAATAATGGTAGATCAAGAAGAAATAATGCACCTGGAGTAGACAAAATAAATAATGAATTAATGCACTATGGAGAAAAAAAGCAAAGAAACAGACTTTAGAAATTATCACCAGAGCACGGATGGAAATCACACCTCTACCTAAGGAGTAGAACACAATCATACAAATATCCTTTCCCAAAATCAACTTACCATAGAGCATAGATGATTAGAGAAGAATAACAGGTGTGGGATACAAATATTACGCAACATTTCTGCGCGAACAACTAGATTAATACATTGATAAATCTTGGTGCTAAGGCTTTCGTGGAGCTGGCGATCTGGCTGCTGGTTTCCGGATATTCTTCCGCGTAGACTAGGTTGAGTGTTTGACGTTTCGAGCATTTAGTCGCGGTCTTCTTCTGAAGCGAAGAAACAGGCCACGACAAGACGGTCGAAACTTCAAGCACTCAACCAAGTCTACGCGGAAGAAGACCCGGAAACCAGCAGCCAGCTATTGAAGAAAAATGTAGACAAGGTACAAAACTACACAGTCGCGATAGATTTGCAGGAGGCCATAGCCAACATCCTACCGCACTATCTGATGAAGATAAGTTGGATAATAAAGGCCTGCCGTCACGAAAACATATAGTTCAGACAATGGAAAAAAACAGAAAAATATAGGAGACAAGCAAGGATGACCCCTACATTCACCAAGGCTCTAGATCATGTGATACAAGGCACAATAAAGCAAATGCTAAATTTTAAAGAAAACACAACAAAAACACCTATTACCTCCTAATCATCACGGAAGAAGAGCAGGATATTCTCAACTCTACAGAAAATAAACCTCAAAAGAGTCTAATAATGGTGCGAGGCCAGCCAAAAAAACGTAGAAAAATACAAAATAGGTGACTCTTTCTAAGAATAGTGAACAAATAGAAATATCTAGGAACATATATGAGGTGCCAATAGTACTGGAGGCAGCGACACTTTTAGATGCTATATTTGTTTAAACTGGATTTATCTGTTCTTCTATCATGTTAATGTAGTTTATCCACAAAACAAACTCCTGTCACTTCGTTAGCGGGGCAACGCTTTTGGCATCAGCATTTCAATTATGTTAAAAAAAGTGTAAATGCTATACGTGTTTAAAGCTGAGATGTTTTGTGTTCTTTATTGTCATTACATTATGATGGAAAATCATTTCCTGCCACCTTCATTGTAGACCGGTGTGCTCCTGCCATTAACATAAATATGTAAAAAAAAAATAAGTCAATTGACAGAAACGTTTAAATCTAAAAATTTTTGCCTGGAAACCATTGTCGAAGCCGGAAAAGAAAACGGCTTGTGTTTTTAATTTATAGATGATGCAATTCTTTTTTCTTTCTTTTTCTGTGACATTTTCTTCGTCACATGTTTATTGTGGTGGCTGCGCTAAAAGGAGTGGCATCGAACTCCTGGCCTCTCACTATTTCATTATATTCCTTTGTAAACTTAGTGACATTATAAATAAATATTATTATTAATTATTATTATTTACCACAGTCATTAACTGCGTTGGAAATTTTTACTCTTTTCAGGCAAATAGAAATTCTTTATATTTTTCAAATTTGATTACCTTCGTGTTGCACGACATGTCACTATTGACTATGCCATATAGGGAGTTTATTAAAAGAACAATACAAATGAGCACTCTTTAATAACTATTATAAGATTGTGTTCATCCTCATGCTTCTTGAACACATTCTAATAACCATTTAAGTGAACGGTGAATAATATGAGAGTAGATTAAGATCATTTTATAAATTGTTAAAAATAAACACATCGAAATAATTGGAGCTAATTATTCCATTTTATATATCTAAATATTTCGATTTCTAATAATTAATCGAGAAAACATACCAAATCGAATCAAATCAAATCAGATTTATTTCATATTTAAGTATACACTTTGTTCTCGATACTGACTCGTTTCCGTATCCAGCCGGAAATCCGCTAGCCAAGGCTTCGAGGCAGTTGAAGGGCCGAGCAGGACCGAGGTAGAGGCAGAATAAAATAAATTGTTACAATTTCCCTACTCCTACCTACCAAGTAGGTTTATTAGGGAAGTAAGGTAGTAATATGTCTTAACACTTAACACAACTGAAAAATTAAACAACTATAACTCATTGTAGGAAAAGCACATGGAATATTTTAAATTTGAATTATTGAGGCAGGAATTCAACCCACTGAAAATACCTGTTGTAGCCAGTGAAATGCAAAAAGAGGGTGGCTGTGCCAAATCGCTGAATTTTTTGTAATTAGGTATTAAGTTTTGATACCAAATGTTTGAATTTTCAAATAAATATAATTGTTTTCAAATTCAGAATAATAATAAAGTATACCGATGTTTTACATATCATTCATTATTACAGGTAGAAACATGTTTTCCGCTAGCTCAAACAAATTTGAAATTTTTATTTTCAATATCTATGATTTTTTCCTCCAAGTAAGACTTTATTAGAAGTTAATAAGGTTCCAATGGATCTATGCATTACTACATGCTTAGCAAAATATATTTTACTACATAACTTTTGAGTGTTAAAAGTTGAATAGTAGCACAATATGAATTTTTTTAATTCTGAACGGATTTGTCTCTTAAGGTAGTACTGTCGGTCTTAGAATTAATGTTCAGAAATTAATAAAATTCGGCATATTAGTAGATTATGGTAAGATAATGATCCAATTAAATTTTTGAAGAGCTACAGAGAACCAGTAAAAAAATATTGATATTTGAAATTTGATGCTTTAACACAGGTTTTATCATATTTTACAAAAAGTACCGTTCAGATTTCAATTAAAAAGGAGAAAACAAGAGAAAATAATGTACAAAACATTTTAGACACTTAAAAGTACAGCTTTAAAGCATGTGCTGGTAGTAATTATTAGCGAATAAACATTGACCCTTATGAGAAAGCACAGGTTTCATCATATTTTACAAAAGTACCGTTCAGATTTCAATTAAAAAGGAGAAAACGAGAGAAAATAATATACAAAATATTTTCGATTCTTAAAAGTACAGCTTCAGAGAATGTGATAGTAGAAATTAGCGAGTAAATGTTAAAAGTCTACTTTTTATATCGTAGTTTATTAGACTTGGCAACGTCGTAAATTTAAAAATGTATGGGACTCCGATTAAAGAACTTATATCTAGATACATAACAGGCTATCTTTTCACTATATACCTTGTTTGCTCCACATTATATGTCCATAAAAAAGAATAGATGAACATCACATCCCATAAGCAACAATGGCGTTGTGTGTGTAGAAAATGTGTAGAATGGTAAATATTTTCATTAAAATAAATTATTGCAATTCCTGCATTACCGGCTCTTTATACAACGTGATGTAGGCATACGATATTACAGCAAGATAATACAGTAAGATAAATATGTATTGAAAGGATATTAAAATTTAATTGCTATTCACTTTATAACTGTAAACTGGACTGCATCATGTTACGACTATGGAACGATCGATTTTCTTCTTTTCTAAACTGCTTTCTGCAAACGGCACAGCACTTAACCATTTTGCACTAAATATATTGTCACTAAACTCTGTAAATATGAATAGAGAATATTATTTAGGTATTAAGCAAATCACAACTTAAAATAAAAAGACTTCTTCACCACATTTTGATCGAAAAACACTTATTAATATTAATGGCGGACACTGTCAAAAGTGTCAAACTGAGATTATGATAATCGAGCCCGAATCGGCCGCGAATAGATCGACTAGCCAATCAAGAACTTATGGAAAGAAGTGCCTTAGATTGTAACTATCTCAGCAACATACAAATCAGTACAATTATGTATCTAGATATAAGTTCTTTAATCGGAGGTATGGAATATTAGACTGTAGGTTTCATAAAAATTCTTTATTAAAAATAACATGAACGATGTTTTATTAGCACATATTTATTAAATGTAATAAAATATGAATGACTAATAATGTTACAGATAATATTATTTCATTTTTTTAATAATTAATCTTATAATAACGATTTCTTGGTTATTTTTTTTCTTTATTTTCTAAAAAATTAAAAATTCTCTGCAATATTTTTTTGTGTTTTGTAACTTTAACAACACCATTCTCATCTTTCCCTAGAATGTTTAATAAACCATTATATTTATTTTTTTTTATATGCATCTTCAACCATTTCGTAAATCACGTTTGCAGCAACCGTTTTTCTTCTAATACCTATTGATACACAGTCTTTTAATAAATTTAATTATTTTATAGCAATAGGCAAATTCTTCAAGAATTTTATTTTTTTACAAGCATCGTCCCAACTTAAAAAATAACCAAGTTGATAATGTTTAATTTGTTTAAAACTTGATCCAGCATGACTACGTCATGAAGAGCATCATCAGCTTTATCACAATTTATGTTCAATTCTTTAGCAAGATTTTCTAACTTATTATCAACTTTCTTTGTTTTTCTTTATTATAGGAAGTGAATCACAATATCCAAGAATTATTCCATGAAAATGTTCTTTTAAAAAACATTTTTCTATAGCACCCATCAACCGAGGATAGTCGAATGAGCAATTATGAGCAGTTGAAATGCATTTGCGGTTGAACAAACCTAAAAATTCATATAACGCGTCTAATGCTTCTGATAAAGTAACAGTTCTAATAGGTTTGCCATGAAATACAAGCTTACTATTAACCAACTGTAAACCATGCACTTTACTAGCTTCTTCAGAAATTGTTTGTGTTGGTTTAACGTACACTGAAAATTCATACTGCTTGTACTTCGCAGCAATCTGTAAAATATCAGAAGTCTTGGAAAAACTTCCTGTTTCTAAATCAAATAATACTGAAATCGGTTCTTTATGATCATCTACTTTTTTAAATACGTTTTAGTTTTGCAGCTCATGTCACGGATTTGGCATATCTTGTTTGGCTAAAAGAGTAAATTTTGTTACAAAATTTTACGGTATGATCCCCAGACGACATTTTGAGATTTTTCGATAAATGAGAAATGTATTTTTCCCCCATATTTTTTTTACTTATTGCACACGCTACTCTTCCATCTCCTGCGGCTGATTTACCATACAATCGTGTTTTTGGAGCTTTACTAACTATCATAGAGTTCAAGCTCTCATTCGGATTACTTGAAGCTCCACTAACAAATTGACAAGATTTAAGTGCTAGGTTATTAAAGATAGATTTTAAAGGTTCAAATAAATTTTCATCTTTGAAACCGTCACCGATATTTGTATGTTGATAATTTTCAGTATTTGACTTATAACCGCACCACTTCTCACAATCATTGTGATGGTTAAAAGCATGATAAGGAATATTTTTAATAGCTTGTGCGATGCTAGTTTTATCTCCTAGATTTTGTGACACACAGTAGTTAAAACATTTTTTTAGATATTGGATAGCAGTACCTGCGAGTTCTTTATAACTCTTACTTATTTTATATAATTCACTCACAACACCTTTCGACGTATGATTTTTATCAGATTGCTTATAAATTTCATGGTCATTCGCTGCTCTTACGGTACAAATGGAGCTGCTATCATTATCAGCGATGAATATTAGTAGTTCAATGTTGCATGCTGACAGAATGGGATGATCATATCAACGCCATCTGCCAAGAGCTCGGAGAAAATATATCGCAAGTATTGTCCCTGCCCTTTTTCCATGCTTCCACGAGTTCAGACACTACATCACAATTTTTTGGTAAGGGGAAAAAATCAACATGGAAGACATGGAAAGCATACCCTCCAGGCACTGAAGGATTTATCTTCTCTGCAAAACATCAATTTCAGCCAGTGGATGCTAAAACAAAGGCATTTGAACTTATATAACGATTCACATGCATTCTATACGATGGCACAACAGAACTTGACAGCATTAACAAGCTCAGAGAGAATCTCATCACACAAGGAAAAGTAAAAATGATTCAAAGTCTACCACCCACAGAGGATGCCCTCATTCAACACACTAATCACTACATCTATCATCTGGTTAACCAGTTTGCGATCATTCCAAAATGCACCTACTCCAACTAACTTTGGATGGAAAAGAAGAGTTCTTCCTCTAGCTAACATTAACTTACTTTCCAAATTTCAACACAATCGGAGTTTTCTTTCTTAAGTTATCCTACTTACAAGAAACGTGACGGGCGGACAGACGGACGGACGGACGGACAGACAGACGGACATTTTGAAAGTTGTTCAGAATTCGTTCACTAACACAATGATATGAAAATTTTTTCTCTGCGAGCGATATTTACGGTTTTAATTTCTAATTCGTGCAGATCATATGCAATATACTCTTCGGTTTTTGCAACATTATAAATATTATTTAAGCAAATTTAATTCTATGTAAATTAGCTAGCTCGAATGGTTCCGGAGATATCTGCGAAAAATAGCAAAGAACAGCTCGCATTTCGGAACCGGAAAAATTGCAAAAACATGCAATCTTGACTCGTTCATATTTTTGGAAAAACACCAGCAAGACGGCCGTATAATATCGCGACGTAAAGAGGAAGACTTTCAGTTAAACCTGATAGTAAATTGCACATCGAAATTGGAAAATTCGGCTAGGCACGAAAGAATCGAAAGTGGCATTTTTTGACGTTTAGTGATTTCGAAGGCAGTTGAAGCGACGATTTTGATAAATCATTGTCAATTCTTTCTCACTCCATCGCGACGCGACGTTGCCTAGTCTAAATACTGCGCAAGTCAAACGAGACAGTGTATACTTTTGACTCCTGCAGTATCGACAGTACTACCTTAAACCAGATATTCCTAAAATGTTTATTTGAATCCAGTATGATTTAGTTCTTGCAATTTGAAAAATTTATTTAAATTCATTGAATAATTAATAAACTGTAGATTACACAAAATAAAAAAGTGGTCTGTTCCTGAAACTCCATTGGGTGACTCCTATGTATTTCGACGTGCTGAGCACGAATCAGTCCGTTTAACTCCATCACCCACCATTTTTCTGTAAATCGCGAAAATAACCTAAACAAATCCTCATAATTTAGGTTATTTTCGGGATTTACTAAAAATTGGTGGTCAAATCCACATTCAAAGGGAGACCTTTTTTCTCGGTCTATAAAACTGAATACGAAATAGGTGTCCGTTTAGCTCTATTATCTGGTGGATAATGGAGCTAAACTGACACCTAATTCGTATTCAGCACGCCGAAATACATAGAAGTTGCCCAATAGAGTCGAAGAAACATACAATTTTTTTCTTGTGTGTGCCTGTGTAATATATGAATATCACCGGATCCTCCGCCATTTTATAGAAAACCGCGTATGCAAATATATTACACAAACACACAAAAAATGAAAAGTGGGCTGTTTCTGGGACTCCATTGGGTAAGCCCTATGTATTTCGACATGCTGAATACGAATCGGGGGTCCGTTTAGCTTCATCACCCACAAATTTTTAGTAAATCGCAAAAATAACCTAAATTATGAGGTTTTTTTTAGGTTATTTTCACGATTTACAAAAAAATGGTAGGTGATGGAGCTAAACGGACATCCGATTCGTGTTCAGCAGGTCAAAATACATATAGTGGAGTCAAATTAGGTTTAAACAATTCGCAATGTGAATTGTCTATTCAGGGCAGTTTTTTTGTTTTAACGTGTTCAGGGGATCAACTTAAGTTCACAGTTCAGTTTTGCAGTTTCTGCGAATTCGGCGTATAGTTTATTTAAACATTTTAATTTTTAGATCGTGTTTTCCATCGGTTTTCTTTGAATATCTTGAAATTTATAAGTCTTATGGAGAACAACAATAATAAGGAAAGTGTTCGATACAGTAAAAGCACATAAACTATAATTCATTAAAATTGTTATTATTATCTAAAAAAAATTAATATTGCAAAATTATGCGTTATTAAACAAATAACTGTTCTTTAAAAAATAATTGATAATATTCAATAAAATTTTGGAGAAATATATAGCTCTTATAAAGAATAATCACCACTTAAAATTTCAAATCAATATAGTTATTAAAACGGCTCGAATATACAATTGTTGCTAAAACTTTGCACCCTTGTGAAATCCTGCCATCATAACCAAGAAACATGTACGATGGCTAAAACTGTAGCTTTTTATAAGTACTTTAAGATCACGGAGAGGGATTTTTTCTTTCAAAATTGAAACCCTTTTTATTGCAGTTGTTTATAATTTTCGAAATTGTAGTTATAATCAAATTTAAATAACTCTGTTTTTTTTATTAATTAAAAAAAAAGGTAAAGGAGTAATGAAAGTAGATTAAAAAAGGCAAAATTTAATGCTCTACTTGCATTTGGAGCTGAGATACGTTAGTCTACATTTAGGTCACTTATAAATAAACAAATCGATATTTCGTATTGAAATTTGGACTGATAATTCTCCAATGTCTATTGCTACTTGAAAATAATCCAAAGCTACAATTGTTAAAAGATACTGCATAGAGACCTGAAAGTGGGATCTTTAAGGATTTTGTTATAGATCCGAATATGTCTACAAGTTATATTATGTTCTTACAAACCAGACTTAACTGGTTAGATGTCCGAGTGGGTAAGGCGAGTAGCACTTTTTATTCAGGGTCCTCACCAAAACCTACAACCAACCCCTCTCTATTCCCTCTATTTGTTTTTACCATTTTTGTTCCTTGACCATTTTTGTCTCTAAATTCAGTCTCGACCAATAAATTCTTAACAAACAACAATTTCACATAACATTACACACTTTCAACTATCCACGACACTTTCCTGGCGTCAGGAAGACTACCAGGGAGGAATTGTCTCAAACGGGTTTTTTCGTTGAGTTTTGTTCTCCCGAGCCAGTAATCAAAATTTTTAAGTGTTCGCGCGAAATCAATAGTTTTTACAGTTTTAATTTTAATTATTTTTAAGTACCCTCGTGTACTACATTGCACGATACTGTTAACCAGCCTTTTTCGATTAGGAGTTTTAACTCACAACTAATTTTCGTCACCGCCAAACCGGACCCTCCCCGCCCAACCTCACATCCACCTCGGCGATGTTCGCCGTGGTTGTCTGGCTGACTCCGGGCCGGACTCCGGAATGGCGCATTATTGTATGTGAATATTAATAAATGCTTGTTTTTGTTGTTGTTTTATTCAGGGTATGGACGTTTCGAGCTCTAATCCTGCTCGCGAAATATATTTTTTTATTGTATCAGTAATATTAAAAGTTTTACAGACATAAGGGTAGTTGTTCAAATTAAGTTGGTTTGCCATTTCCGTGACAAAAATTAAAAAAGTTATAAAAAAATTGAAAATGTGCATTATGTTCTCAAAGCCGCATTATTCGATTATTCGATGTTATTTCAACAACTGCAGCTTTTTTTATTATCTTTTTATTATCTTCAAATAGCAGAAACAAAATAATAAGAATTGGGGAATAATCAGCCCAAATTTCAAGAAGAAATATCAATTTGTTTATTTATAAGTGACGTAAACGTAAAAACTAACGTATCTCAGCTCCAAATGCAAGTAGAGTATTAATTTTTTTCAAATGTTGTATTTTTTAATCTATTTTCATTACTCGTTTCCGTTTTTGATTTCATAAAAAAAACCAGAGGTTACTTGAATTTGTTTATAACTAAAATTTCGAAAACTATAAACAAATGCAAAAAAACGGGTTAAAATTTTGAAAAAAAAAAAAAATGTTTTTCTCCGTGATCTTAAAGTAACTTATAGAATACTACAATTTGAGCCATCGTACAGATTTCTTGGTCTTGATGGCAGGATTTCATAAGAGTGCAAAGTTTTAGCAATAATTGTATATTTGAGCCGTTTTAATAATCATTTACATTTGAAATTTTAAGCGGTGATTGTACTTTGTAAAAGCTACATTTTTCCAAAATTTCATTTTAAATTATCCTTTATTTTTGAAAGAACAGCAATTCGTGTAAAGATGCCTAATTGTGCAATGGTAATTTTTTTTTAAATAATAGTAACAATTGGAAGGGATTATAGTTTATGTTGTTTTGTTCCACAACTCACAGCGAATATGTTTTTGTTGATTTCCACAGTACTTATAGATTTCGATATATTCAAAGAAAACCGATGAAAAACGGTCTAAAAAATTAAATTGTTTAAATAAACAATACTCCGACCTCGCAGAAACTGCAAAACTGAACTGTGAACTATAGTTGACCCACCAAACACATTAAAACAAAAAACCGCCCTGACCAGACAATTCACATTAAAATCCTAATTTGACTCCACTAATAGAGGTCACCCAGTTTCAGGAACGGACCAGTTTTTTTAGAAAAGTAAAATGGAAATGGATGAAGTGTAAGGTTTTATTTTTAGAATATGACATAATAGGGTACCATTCCACATTTAAAAAGTTCGAGCCACACTTTTTGGAACAATACCCTCCAAATTTGGTCTAAAAGGAATGGAACAACCTTTTTGCTTATATTATTAAAATTATTAGTTTATTTGAGGCCAACTTCATCTCATTTGATTAAAATTAACTGAGATGAAATTACAATTGTTAAATTACAATTGAGAAGTTACAATTGTTTTGGGTCATTTTATCACCAAAATCGGTTCCACACTGGAAGATGATCACTTACGAGCTATTGTTTGGTATGAGAGAATTAAATTAAAGGGGGGGGGGGGGGAGGGGGGATAATTCAGATCTGCGTAGACAATACTTATACGATAAGTAATACTGCTTTCCAAGAACATCCACGGCACTTTTACACTAGGTTGTTACCAGGTGGTAGATTCTGGAATCAGACTGACTATATTATAATAGGAAACCGGTGATCTTCAATAAAGCTTTGTAAAACTTTACCTTGTGTTGACTGTAGTTCAAATTACACAGCCCCACAAAAAAAAAATCAGACCAGCGAACCAGATCCATGTATCATGTATCTCTGTATATTTTCGGTCGCTGAATCTGAATCCGAGGTCAAAAAAAATCATGCATCCCCAAAATCATTAGCTAGAGCCAAAAAACACCCCTGGAATGGGGTAAAAAGAAGATTTAGCCACGAGAAGAGTAGTTGTTACTTCTTAATCAATCGAATTATACAAATTAAGGTTAAACAGCAGCGTAAATACAATAGATATGAAGCACACCTCCAAGGAGGGGAGAAAATTATCCCCCATATATAAAAAAATCGATCCAAAGCAGCAATGACTGCTGAAAAAGCTCGAAATGTCTAAGTTTTGTTAAAGTGATAAGAGACTGCATCAAGTTCGTAATGTAATCTTCATAAACTGCCTCTATAGGGTTGAGAACAACCACCCTTAAGTTTAAAGGACACGAGAAAAACAAGAAAAACATAAAATCCAACAGGATTTCTATTTTCATGGATGCTATGATTAGCTGAAATTGCGTAGTACTCTAAAATAGAACTAGAAACTCACGTACCATCAACGTCCTACAGTGCCAACCCTTAGAGGGTGTGATGTGTGATGTAAGATTTAACTATAAAAAGTTACAGTGACCTATAAAAATTCGAAAGACCTGCGTTGTGTGGAATTGGGAAGAAACTAGGCTATGTTCGACGCTATGCTTGAAAACCACCCCCACGGGGTTGCGAAATGCCACTCCTATATCCGTAGGATGCTGGAAAAATAGAGAGAAATTAACAGGATTTACATTTTTATGGATGCTATGATTGGCAAAAATCGTGTTGTACACTTAGAGTTTGAAACTCATGTCTTATCAATGTTATTAAGTAACACCCCAGGAGTGGTTGTTCTCAACCCTATAGGGGCAATTTATGAAGATTACGTCGGAATGCAGTTTCTTATCTTTAACAAAACTTAGACATTTCGAGCTTTTTCAGCAGTCATTGCTCTTTTGGATCGATTTTTTTATATACGAAGGGTAGTTTTCGCCCCTTCCTGGGGGTGCGTTGCATAATCTATTGTATGTACACTACCGTTTAACCTTAATGTGTATAATTCGATTGATTAAGATGTAACAACTATTTTCGTAACCTAATCTTCTTTTTACCCAATTCCAGGGATGTTTTTCGGCTCTAGCTAACGATTTTTTTTTGACCTCGGATTCGGATTCAGCGACCGAAAATACATGGGGATATATGGGTTTGGTTCGCTGGTCTGATTTTTTTTTTGTGGGGTTGTGTTATCAGTTGCTTATGTGCACCTTCTCGTTGAAGCTGAAAAGTGTCAAGGACAAAACAAATACATACATTTACTGGTAATACCAATCTAAGGGATAATTTCAGCGTGGTAAACGTAATTCGTTCAAAAACTAAATGAGATGCAGGAACATAAACTAGGAGCATATTTTAAATTACTTTCAGACTTAGACCTAACTATTTACATTATACTGTAGTTGTGAAATGAAGATTGATTAGGTCAACGCTTTGTGGCTGCCATGGTATTATATTTGCAATCTTTCATGGCCCCTCTTCCTCCATCCCTCAAATATTATTTGCCCCTTATAAGGAATCAGTTCCTTTAAAAAGGTACACATGTACTTTAAATAAAAAAACTCTAATTACTCTGCCGACTTTGTCTATGAAAATAGCCAGTTGATATTTTTGCATCTTTTCTAGTCTTTAAAAGTTTTCTCTTTGTAACACCAGCAGACTTATGGTATCGACATCTCGAAGAAATAACTTTTAAGAATCTACTCTACAATTTATTTATTAGAAAATATTTCTTACTCTATTCGAAATTTGGGAAAAATCGCTCGGGATCTATATTACTTTAAAAAAGTGTGTCATCTTCTACATATTTATTAAATTTATTTTTTTGTTGATAACATAGCAAAATTAAATAGTCATCTAACGGAAAATGCTGTGCCTTGAAATATTCTAACATCAATACATACCTATTACATATTCATAATACCTACCAGTTCTCTAGGCAACTTATCCAGTTCTTGAGCTTTAAATGAAATAATTTATTGTCACATATTTAGTCGATTTTTTCTGAACCTTCCAGGATTATACTAATCACTAAAAAATGTCTAAGAGCAAGACTTGTTAAATTTCTCTTTGAAATGTAAATTTATTCAACACGCATTAAATACTTTGGGTACTACGATATCTTTAAGTTACTAACTAGTGAAATTTCTTGAATAATTTTCTGTTTAGTCTGTTTAGAAGTCTAAAATGAGATGGGGCATTTAAATAAAACCTTAATTTATAAAATAGTAAGAATAAAGGATATCACTATAACAATAATCTTCTTTTAACACGCAAAACTAAAGGACCCTGTACATGATTGATGAGAGTTAAGATTTTTTTGTAACTTTGGGGATAAGTAGTTTTAAGTGTGCTTATAAAAAGTTATAATGGACGCAATTCATGAGAACCTATTATTGCTCTTGCTCCTGTAGTTTTGATTTTGATAGAAATTACATTCGGCGTATTGCTAACCCAAAATTGAATTATATAATTATTACAAATTGTTAAATTAACACAGGCAGTATAATTATTTTCTTTCAGTTGGTTAGTTTTGGATGAATCTATAACGAAAATAATTTTTAATTAATATCCCTTTTGTTGAGCTTTTATAGTAGAGAGGCCAAATTAAAATATCTATTCAAATAACGATTTTCGTGGGACCGAGTAGTTTTATACCGACAAGTGGTATTATCGTAATAAACCTGGTCTCATGAACTGCAAAAAGCCTGTTGTCGCCTTCTCAACTGGTGGAGTGAGTAGCTATGACGTCACAAATATGGCGGCTCGTGGTATCCGATTTTGTCGATTATCTCAATAACTACTTAAGCGATTTATCCGAGTAAGGGATATGCCTAATATGTCTTAAAATCCTTTAAAGAGGCTTTGATTTAAAAAGTATTTAAAAAAAATCATTATTTCCTAGGATCTTTTTTTAAATAACTCAATAAATAACAACCGTATGAAAAATATTCTGTTAACAAAAGTCTTGCTGCATTCATTTGTCATCCACATTGCAAAATTTAATGAATTTTTCAAATTGCATCAAAAACGACTAAATTATTACTATTTTACTTTGCGCAAGTGCCTGACCGTCTGTTGTGCGCGTGTATTCATAATACTCTTTTCTTTGGCTTCGCTTCGTATTTTACTCCATGTGTGTAATAACAGTAAATAAGATGAATTAAGTGGTGTTGAGAGTTTATCTTTAGTGAGACAAAGGGTTAACATCAGTTGGAATCTCTGCATCATTTGCCAGTCTAAAAAAAGCGACAGAAAGTAGTTTACAACGTTTCAAAGAGTTCCTCTTAAAGTAAAATCGAAAACATTCAAGCACTTGCAAGCTACCTAACAAAAAAAAAACAAAGATATCGCAATAGATACAGATGCTTTAGTTCGTCATATGTTCTCTGCAAAAAAATATTACAAAATGAAGTACGCAATCCACTCTATTTCTTTTTGATTGTAATGGAGAACTCAGACAAACTACGAAATCTTTATTAACTAACCTGTTACAAGAGGAAAGAAATACGTTGGAAACATTAGCTAATGAACCAAAAATAAAATCTGCTAATTTAATCGATGGTCACGCACTGATTCAATCTATTGGGAAACCGAAAGGTGCGAACACTTTTGGTGATCTCAGTGATGTATTTCTACGAGCTGTTATGTCTAATTTCAACCAAAATGAGTGTCTTCTCTGAGACAGTTAGTACTGATATTCCTCGAAACGTTGGCCACTTTCATTCGAATCTCGAGGAGGCTGATGCACGTTTTGTCCTCTATGGAATAGATTGCAACTTAACCGGATTCGAGAGGCTGATAGTAAACCATCGTGACACGGATGTGCTATTATTGGTGATTAATTTTTATGAAAACCTACCATCTACTGTATGGATAAAATATGAAACATCTAAGAAATCAAAATTTATACCAATTCATGACATTGCAAGAAAAATAGATCTTGCCGTGAGGAATTCTTTACCTAACTACATGCTATAACCGGATGCGATAGCACCAGTCCCTTGTATGGCTAGAAGCCATACAAAAAAGTCTAGTTGGCCGGTATTTAAAAAGCACTTTCAATTGCTGATTGATTTTAGCCGTTATTCTCATCTCCGCGACGAGCAACTCTAGAAGGCAGAGGCATTCGTCATTCAAATGTATTTATCTAAAAAGCCGACGTTTAAAGATATTAACAACATCGACAACTTGAGGGCAGCCTTGTTCCAACATATTAAGGAACTTGACAAACTACCACCATCAAGATATGTTCCGAGCCTCCTCCTTCAACGGGCAAATTATCAAGCGTTTTGCTGGAACGCTGTTGATTTAGCTATTCAACGTTTACCTCTGCCTGTCGATTGCAGTTGGATGATGCTTAGTAAGCAACTATGTCCCGTAGGATCGTTAAAGGAACTAATATCGTTTGGCGTTAATCTCTTGCACTTGCAAGACAGACTGTAAGACATCCCGTTATGATTGTGCTGATAGAAAATAGATGATATTTGCCATGTCGCGTCGGTATAAAATGTTTTAATCAATATAATTATGAAAGTCAAGAGAATGCTGATTTGCTGTAATATAGTCTAGTAAGTCTAGCATACTTTAACTTGGCGTGTGTGTGGGTTGATATTGCGCGTACAATTTAATTTTCTCTTGCGTACAAAATTAAGGCAATAGCCCAAGAAACACAAAAGCAATGTTTTTTGGTCTTAACCTTGTGTGCAAGAGAAAATGAAATTGTACGCACAGTATCAACTCATACACATGCCAAGTTAAAGTATACTAGACTTTAACTTACTCATTTGCTTTTTTTCTTAAAAATTGTGTTATATAATACTTATTTACTTCATAAAGATGCTTTATTAGAAGACTTTGCATTTCATTTGACTTCCATTCCTATTAGCATACCTTACTTTCGTAAATCGGTTCGTTTTTGTTGAGATGTAATCATACCTCTGCTTTTGTCGAATCACGCGGCGCCTCTCAGTACATTTGCTACAAATTTTTCAATTTTAATCCAATTCTAGAAATTCAAAATTCCTAATATAGCTGAGAAACGCAACAATACTTTCAATACTATAGTATTTTTCAGATGTTTGTTATTTTTGCGTTACTTTAAAAAAATTAAAGATAAATTCTTGAAAATAATTATTTTTTGTAAATATCCTTTTAAATTATAATCTACATATAAGACTTTAAGACATATTCTGTTAAAGTATTTAAAGATACATATCATTTCTCACATAAATCGGTTAAGTAGTTATTGAGATAATCGACGAAATCTGATATCAAGAGCCGCCATCTTTATGACGTCATAGCTACTCACTCCACCAGTTGAGAAAGCGACAACAGGCTTTTTGCTGTCCAGGAGACCATGCGGATTACTACGATACCACTTGTCGGTATAAAACTGTTCAGTCCCACGAAATTAATTTTTAATTCATTTGGCTTCTCTACTATTAACCCAATGAAAGATTTAACTGCTGTCTAAGTAGAACAGATATTCTGTGCCATCTTCACGTATTTAATTAAATATTTCAAAAAACATACAGTGAATGATTTTAATTAATAAAATAGGTATGTATGTACAATTGTACATGAGTATAATTTCTTATGCAAAAAATAATGGCAGAATAATACATTATTCTGTTATTATTTTAATTAAATATCATGCTTCGTGACTGCGCCTATTGTTAATTAAATATTTTTTTGAGATAACCTGCTAACATTGAAGAAGGTATATATATCCAGGGGCGGGTCTAGGATGAAGTTAATAGAGGGGCTTCATGGACGATAGGAAGAGAAATAAAAACTAGTCAAGGGCGAAGATTTAACATTTTTTAAGGTCAAATAACCTAAAATTAAGAGGCTGTTCAGAATAAAATTTAATTATTTCAGAAATTTTAATGTGAATTGAATAGGTCAAAAAACTTTTTATTCATTAAAATACAATACCTACATATTAACAATTAAAAGGCAAAGGAATGAAACATAAAAAAAATTCCATCCAGTTTGACATTTATAGACGCTTCCTTTTACAAGAAGTATTAACCACTATATGAACATCAATTCTCTACAACGAATTTATATTAGCGAGTGCTAAGTCATTCATCAATCTTACCTCATCCAAATTATTTCGGAGATAAGTTTTGAGTCTCCTCAAAACCGAAAAACATCTTTAAGTATATGAAAGAAACGAATGGTTTCTTTGAAAGTTATATGAATACCCAAGTATTCAAGTACTTGAGCAGTAGCTGTTGTTACAGGTAAGATAATAAATAATATGTGAAGCAGCACTTTTATATTTTAAAAAAACATTTCTTCGCATTATTTTGCCATGTCAGGAGCAGTTTTTGGAAGTGTTTATTACCCCCGCCACCTCTGCTTCCAAATTTATATGTACCAATGCAATTAGACTTATTTTTTAAGCGCATACTATCCTACGATTTACCAAAAAAAAATATATAGTACACACAAAAACATTATTTAATTTATTATATTAATCTATTAATTATAATATTATTTACGTAAAAGAAATTTTTAATTATGATATTATAATGCAGAAAAATTAAATATTCTAATGTGGTAAATAAATGGTGAGTATCAGAGATGGTACGACACAAAAGAAATCTTGTCAGTGTTTTCTTATACCATCTCACCAGCATCTATTTATTACATCTTTTTCATATTAATTTTAGACTAAGAGCTGGCAGCCGCGGAGGTACTACAATATTACCTCCGGCTGGAATTTTGAGAAGTGGTTGGGGGGACCATCAGGAAGTGCCATCTGCAAGGATTTTGCTCAAAACCCCTGCATAGAACACGTCAGACGACTCAAAAATGAAACAAAAAATTTGCTCAAAAAATGATCATACCTCCGGCTGAAAATTTGCACATTACCTGTATGAAGGTCACAGATAACGTATGTAACTCGTCAGACGCCCTCAAAGTTGTAATTTTTTTTCCCTTACCTCCGTCTGACGTTTTAACATATTGCAACAGAGACCATTCTAAGCACAAATTAAAATCGTCAGACGAAAATGCTGCTGCGAAGTCCCCCTACAACGTTCACAAAGTTCCAGCCCTGCCTTAGAGGTATACTTTTTTTTCGAAAATTTATTTTCGTTATCTCCGTCTGACGTTTTTACATATTATCCTAGAGACAATTTTAAATACACATGTAAATCGTCAGATGAAAATACCGTTGCAAAATCCCCTGAAATATCGCGAGATTCCAGCCTAAATTACTGAATATTGTTTCAACATCTTTTAAATTTCATGAAATACTGGTTGAGTCACTATACGTTATAAAAGAAAGTCAATTCAAGGGAAAAGTTTCTAGCACATATGCATAAAAAGTAAAGGATGGTCCGTGTGAATAAAATAAAAATAAAAATGTTAATCTTGTTATACTATCAAAAATCAATATGCAAGAGGTTTCAAGCAAGTACTATTTTTTATCAAAGAGGAAAGATGACGAATCCGATGAGGAGGAACTGTGGGACACCAACATCGATGAAGATGATTCTGATGATGAATTAAACCTCTCCGATGCGAACAGTGATATTGATAATGATTCCGAAGATTAAAATGAAATAACTTTTTTTTGTCTCAATTCAGTAATAATAAAATTACAAAGCGAACAAAAAAAAATCTATGGAATTTATTTAATAATCATCGACCACTTAATAATCATCGTCTACTTTCAGATATTCAGAATGTGTTAAATGAACTACTCATTGTAGTAAGTAATAGTATAACTATATCTTTCCTCTTTGATAAAAGATAATACTTGCTTGAAACCTCTTGCATATTGATTTTTGATAGTATAATAAGATTAACATATTTATTTTTATTTTATTCACACGGAACATCCTTTACTTTATATGTATATGTGCTAGAAACTTTTCCCTTGAATTGACTTTTATAACTTATAGTGACTCAACCAGTATTTCATTAAATTTAAAAGTTGTTGAAACAATATTCAGTAATTTAGGCTGGAATTTCGCGATATCTCATGGGGATTTTGCAGCGGTATTTTCGTCTGACGATTTACATATGTATTTAAATTGTCTCTAGGATAATATGTAAAAACGTCAGACGGAGGTAACGAAAATAAATTTTCGAAAAAAAAAATATACCTATCAGGCGGGCTGGAACTTTGTGAACATTGTGAACGTTGTAGGGGGACTTCGCAGCGGCATTTTCGTTTGACGATTTTAATTTGTGCTTAGAATGGTCTCTGTTGCAATATGTTAAAACGTCAGACGGAGGTAAGGAAAACAAAATTTTTAAAAAAAAATGACAACTTTGAGGGCGTCTGACACCCCTTTGGCAGCGACCTAGGCGTCTGACGACTTACATACGTTATCCGTGACCTTCAAACAGGTAATGTACAAATTTTCAGCCGGAGGTATGATCATTTTTTGAGCAAAAATTTTTTTCATTTTTGAGCCGTCTGACGTGTCCTTGGCAGGGGTTTTGAGCAAAATCTTTGCAGATGGCACTTCCTGATGGTCCCCCCAACCACTACTCAAAATTCCAGCCGGAGGTAATATCGTAGTACCTCCACGGCCGCCAGCTCTCCGTCTATTAGGAACGTAGGTATATGAGTTATAAGGTAAGTATAGGTTTGTGACTATATACATTAGGGCGGTCCTTATTTTTCGACTTTATGTTTTTTGCGGGCCACCCCCTAGATTGGTTTCAATACTTAAAAGAATGTTCTGTGCAAAATCTGAACTCAATCGGATAACGAGAAAACGTGCCACCCTTGTTTCTGGGAGATTCAAATAAATTCTAATAAATTTCGATATTTATTTTTTCAAAGCTTGCTATTGACAATCGAGTTAGTAGTGACTGAAAATAAATAATATACATTTTATTTATGAAAAGTCATTAATTTGATTATAATTTTTGGGATAAGGTCTACTTTTTAAAATCGGGAAATCGAGTTCTGTAATCTTTTACAACTTGCAAGACGAATTGTTTTTGTTCTTCATCTTTTGTTATTACATTATTGTAATCTGTCAATAACTTAACACCTCGCTCTGCTGTATCATTAACAACTTTGATTTTTTTAACAATATCCAACGCTTTGTTAAAACTATCGTTTTTAGACCAAATTTCAAGAAAGTCATCATTTATGTGAAATCGTTTGAAAAACTTTCGGGTTTCGATAGTAGCAAAATTTTCAATAAATGTGTTTTCCACAAACTTTGGAATTTCATTTTCCCCTATCTCTATTCGCTTGATACTTTTACCATATGATGATTCTTCTTCTATATTTAATGGCTTTTCTTCCACATCCGATGATTCTTCTTCCACATCCAATGTTTCTTCTTCCAGATCCTCTTTCTCACCTAGGGCCTCAACCATTTTCACTTTGGATTCCGCTGACAATTTTAAATCGAAGAATGCGAAGGCAACTGCTTCTGGACTTAGGTACCATAAATGCTTATGAAATTTTTTCAACGCAACACTGGATATCTCGGGATCGAGATAAGGCGCTTCGGTGGCAAGTGGCGCGCAAAACCAGGCTTCAATATAAACTTTCACGACAAAAATACATATATCTGAAAGACCTCTTCTCTCTTCATCTGTCAATGGGAATTCATCGCGGAACAAGAAAATCTTTAAGCAATAAATAGCATTTGCCATCCATCTCGCGTGGTGAATGGCCCCAGGAATCCGAAAAGATATTCCACGAGGAGGAATTTCACCCAAGAATATTAAGGACAACTCCAAAAATTCTCTATAATCTTCTCGAGGCTGCTTTTGCGGATTTTCTAGAGCAGATGTCACAAATATTTGTATCACCTAAAAATGAAAGAACATATCCGTCTTTAAATCCGGACTTAAAATAATGTTTGTTAATCTTAGCCTAATACTGTTGAAAGTGTTTAAAGATTTGGACAGTCGGACCTGTGGTTTTACTCAATTTTTCTTCGAAGACTCCTCTGAGAACTAGCTCGTAGATATGGTGTCTACAAGAGGTACAAAAGTTCCCTATCCATAAGCTGCTCCAATAAAATGCAGGTTCCTTTTAATCGTCCTGTATTTGACGCAATTGTGTCGAAGCATAGCGCCTTAACAGTTTTTAAAAGGCCCCAATCATCAAGCACCTCATAAACAGCGGATACCTGCTCCTTTCCGGTTCCAGCTTGTAATGCAGGTACTCCGAGTATTTGCTCAGAATCTAGACTCGTAACAATAACAGGAAGTCTATCAACAGTCTCCTTATCCGTCATTGCGGGAAGCATTTTTCCATCCCAATGGACCACAACCGCTTGTAATTCAGATTGTTTGAATTGAGTTTTAAGAATGCCAGCTCGCTTTTTACGCAGTTTTTCTCTACAGTGCCGAATAGAGGATTTGTTTATTACTAAATTTTGCACATCTTGCCCAAAGGCCTCCGCAGCCGCGAATAAAATATGAACCGCGTCTCCATTACTAATTCTACATTTATCGAACACTGCCACCGATTTTGGGGTGATTATTTCACAGCGTGCTCTCTTCTTCTTGGGTTGCTATGGCCCAGGTTCAGCTTCCGATTGCGTCATATATTTTGAAGCATCATCTTGAGTTTCTTGTGTTGAACTCGAAGCACGAGGACTTTCACTGCTGCTTGAAGATGTCGTCATTTGGACGATTTGCTCTAAGATGAAATAAATACATTAAACTCATATGACATTGAAATAATAATAACAAAAAACCCTAAGCAGTTTTATCAAATAATTCGCTTTCCTCTTCCTAAACTATTATAAATTATCTTCAGGGTGTCAGTTATACCTATTTTTTACTTAGAGAAACCAAATATAACAATGTGGGGAATTTCAAGAAATATTAAATCTAGGGGTGGTGGGTGGCACGTTTTCCCCGTATCCGATTTCGCTCCGATTTCACCCACATTATTTTTTTAGCAATTGAAACTATTGTGGGGGGTGGCCCAAACTAAATTCGAAAATATTTTTTCCTCAAGTATAAATAAGGACCGCCCTAATATACATCTAAATATAAACATAAAATATAATATAAAATATAAATATATAAAATTTAAACTTAAACATATTAAAACAGGAGAAAAAAAAAAGAACAATCTACATAGTTATCTATTTGTTGTGTTTTTAGATATTATATGTAAGCGTGGAAGGTAAATTTCCTTGTGAGAATTGATATGGTATATTACACATTGCTGAAATTCATGATTCCTAGTAGCTTTAATTTAGGAGTATTACGTAAACATTTTTTTTAAATTATTTTTAAATAGTTTTGCGGAATTTTAAATTTTTAGATCTAAAGGTAGTTCATTATATAAGTGGGGTCCAATAAACAGACATTTGGTAGATCTCTTCATTAAGATTTTGTGGTTTCGGTATTTTTATTGAAGATTTTGCTTTGTGCCGCGTATCGTGCATGTGTTGAACAGTATCTTTTAGTTTGTTAATTTTTAAGTGGTTCATAATAGCAGCACTATAGTATTGTCTTATATCTAACGCTTCAGCCAATTGAAAAAGTGATTCTGTGGGGTAAGTGTACTCTTTTTTAAATATTATTTTTAACATCAATTTTTGTATGATTTCTAAACATTTTATATAACTGTCATACGCCCCACCCCAAGCAATTATTCCATATCTAATTTGGCTCTCCACTAAGGTGTAATATGCTGTCATTAAACTTTTTGTATCCATAAACCTTGCAAGGTATTTAAATTTAGATAGTAAACAGCGAATCCTTTTTACGACATGGTTTATGTGCAGTTCCCATTTTAGATATGAATCTATATGTAGTTCTAGATATGTAATATCATTAGTAGGGGGTATTGGAAACATTGAGTTATCTAGTTCTATTTTAAGGAGCCTTAAAATTGGTAGAGACACAATACTCGTAGCAAATGACAGAAATTTGGTTTTTGATACATTCATTGTTAGTAAGCGCGAGTCAAACAATAATTTAATTTTCTTTTGTAAGCCTTGTGCATAACATCATCTCATGAGTCGGCAGTGTACAGGATAGCCATGTCGTCAGCAAAGCAAACTATTTCACCACAAGTACTAATAGTAAGTAGATTATTTATATATATGCTGAATAATACTGGTCCCCGTACAGTACCTTGTGGCACTCCACCTACTTTCATTTGACGGAGTATATCATTAATTTTTACATTTTGCATTCTGTCAGTTAAATAAGATTTAAATAGATCATAATGTTTCCCCCTGTACCAATTTCTTCAAGCGTTTTTAGCAATTCCGTATGACAGATACAGTCAAAGGCCTTAGCCAAGTCTACAAAGATGCAGAGCGTTGGTTTACTATCATCAGGGTCTTTATAAATTTTTGAAACCAAATATGCTATGGCATCTTGAGTAGACTTAGTTTCTTTGAAGCCAAACTGCTTATCACTTAAGATATGATACTTATCTAGATATTTGTTTAATCTTTTACGTATGACTTTTTCTACAACTTAATGAGTTTATCATTATGATAAACTCATTATTCGTCTAATCACATTTTCTCAGAAGATATCTTACTACTGGGTTATTATTATTATCATTTTTGAGCAATAGATTGGATATATTCCAATGTTAAGTTGCAAAATAATTTTTTTCTGAAATCAATCGGCAATGTCTACATTTTCGACGCGATTTCAGGTCGAAAAATGCACAATTCCAGTATTTTAGTACGTTGCTAAGAAACTATCAGAAAACAGACCAGAAAAGATCCATTGCCAAGCAACGCTCAACATTCCCGTACAGTTTTTTATTTATATTTTAGATAGCTAATAAATACACGCAGACAAACCAACTCACATTAAAATTGCATTTATTAGTAAGCAGTTAGATTGTAATGAAGAAATGTTATGCATTAATACAAATTCCTTAATTTATAATAATACTGATTGCGATTTCAGAAAAAATAATATGTGTACTTTGGTGTGAAAGCACATTCCCGGACGACGATGCAAATTGTTGGCCGAGGCGCTAGCCGAGGCCAACAAGCATCGGAGTATGTTGCTTTCACACCAGAATACACAATATACTATTTTTCTGGCTATGTCTTATGCACTTCAAAATGCATAAAATTTTCAACATGGAGTGCATCCCAAACTATTAATATCACAGGCGTGACGTCACTTATCATTATGATGAAATACATTTAATGCTAATCATTTCATACGCAGCATTTCTTAATCCAGATCCATACTTTTTCATTTGTTGCATATCCTCGTATCTTATTTCCGTATCGTATCAGTGTGAACGGCAGCCTTTGCACTGTTGTGTATCAAAATATCCGATTAATGAATTTATTCCTAGATACACAACAGCTGTCTCTTCAGTACATACCTTGTTTGCTTCTAACATAGTCACATTATACGTCTATTAAAAAGGATAGATAAACATAACATCCCATAAGCAACAGTGGCGGGTATGGTGGAAAGATAAATTTTCATCAAAATGTATTATTGTAATTTCAGCATTACCCGTTCTTTATACAACAATTTGATGTAGACATTACAATAAGATGACATATTTTAAATTTAATTAGCCTAAACTTTGAAATATATTTATTATTACAAATCTATAAAATGTATCATCATTCATAAAAATTGCATTTCCCTATTCTTTCTGAAAGTTTACATATAATAAGAGGATAAATGTTATACATATTTACGAGGCTAAATTGTTAATATTTTTTTTTGAATATTGATCAGTATAATGTACTTATTGTGTTTCTGCACTATTGAATGGCATATTTAATAAACACCACAAATTATACAAGCCTCAAATTCAATGTCAAGATTGTCTGGGTGAAGTAAATAAAATGTTTGAGGCCTTTGTTTCTTGTACACACATTAAAACACAATATGTTTCTTAATAATGGGGGGGGGATAGTAATGGGGTGGATAACACCAAAAAATATATTGAGACTTTAGTTTCTCTTATATATACTAAATATCAATTTTATGGACTGTTATTTTCTTGATTTACCTTGACATATCCTCATTTACCTCAATTTACCCCCAACTCTTTGACGGAATAAGTTCAAAATATAGCCTAGTTTCAGATCTCCTTAAAATACATTACGTATACCAAAGGGTATAGCCGGAAAAGTTAGGGAAATGTGCCCCCACACTTACTTAGTTAAAATGGCTTCCAGATGATGCAGTTTATAGAGTATATTACACGGTAAAAATTTTAACCCGCTACTACCCCTACGAAGGTGGAAAAAAATAATATGTCTTTAATTATTATATATTTTTTTTCGGTTTCTATGCAACCGATCGATTTGAAATTTGGCACGAGTATTGCTTGCGTGGAGATAACTTACTCCAAAAAATAAGGTAATTTTATGACCCTTTTAACCATCGAAAAAAATATATACATTTTTTTTAGAGGACAAAAGGTTGGCTACCCTTCGTGGTATAATCACCATTCTATGATATATTATGTCTTGACACTTCGTGGTGATCATACTAAATTGTCAGATTTTTTGCTGTGGTGAACAATATGGAAAAAAATAAAATTTGGTAAAATAAAATATTTACACGTCTCTTAATTGTAACAGTTAATACTTATAGCCTTACAAGGTATTGTTGCATATCTACAACCGACCGCGGGTGCCAGTGCGATATTGCCAAGTCTACTTTTTCCCCAGACGTACGGAAATTCGGCACAATCTGGCAATACCACTTCTGGAGGTTCCAGGGTTCACCCCTCCGGTGGGAAGTATTAACTCTCTAGGAGCTTGGAGAAATGTTTAGCAACGAATGATGTTCTTTGTAATTACTGTCGCATTACGACATCTGAAAAACGACGTACTGAACCAGATGAAGAAAGTGAGGGAACGATCGAAGAAGACCAGCCTTTTGTGCCTTCGACATCTTCTAGCACTACGATTAGTGACTGATGAAATAATGGAACTACTATTGCAAAGACTTGTTGCTACACATAAATACTGCTGCACATGTGGTGATGGTAAAGAACTGACCATAATACCCACTACTGCGAGACTACAGTGCTATCGAAACAAACAAATATACATCCCCCGAGGGAATCGTTGCTGTAAAATACATTTGATTTTTTTCCCCTCATTTTTGGCCTTGGATGGGTTTCATCAGCCAGATACGCAGATGGATAATTTTTTATCTCAGTATGGTACAGTTGTTTAACATTAGTTGTCGTTTGTCAATACTTATCCTGACTTGTGATATTGATTCCTAATATGCCTTTGTTTTTATAACATTTGTGGTTTAACCTACTATCCGTGTCGCCCTGATGGATCCCTGGGCGCGAAATGTGTCCATATTTGATTAAACATCGTTTTTATGAAGACGTTGCACATCTGGAACCATATGCCAATTGTAGCTCGATTCCTAGATCGGATTTTTGCATTCTATTAAATTCCTTAACCCCAATAACATAACTCTAAATGGCTCTACAGACCAACGCAGTTTATCAGACTATCTTATTGGTGTTATGGTTATTAATTACAACCTTAATAATATACCAATGATACCATTCTGAGGATGGTCAATTTGTTCAGCTTCCTAGCAAGTGCGCTGCATGCTGGCACCATATTAGCCGGAGAGCCGGCCGTCGAATATCCTATGAATAAGATACATGAAAAACTTTTTGTGAGTGATTAGTACGACCACAGACCTAAAGGGAGCCACCTTTTCAACGAGCTAATTTTGCCTGCGTCATGGATTTTTGACTTCACTTCCGGTTACGATTTTTAATGTTTTCTTTTAAGTCATCAATAGTCCCTTGGGGTAAAGCTTTTACCCCACCGGACCGCAAGACATGTACCTTCCATTTTCGAGGGCGCGGAACATGATGGTGACAATATTTTCCGACCTAGCGTCCAACCGCTACCCCTAAATCGAAAAAACTATCCCCTTTTTCAATTTTCCGGTGCTACGCTTGCGGGGGCTTGCCAGGTCTGGTTTTTCTTGGTCAGATTGAATAAAATAGAAAATATTGACCACAGGTAACCTAACCCACCCCCGGGGGTTGAAACTACCCCCACCCCCATTAACTAAATGCCACGAAAACAGCGAAAATCAGCTAGAAAATAGTATACTCCCGTTTTCAGGGCGAGGAATACGATTTTGATAATATTTCACTACCCCTAAACCTGAATACCACCCTCTTTTCCAATTTTCCGGTGCTAGGCTTGCGAGGGCCTATCATATCGTTTTTTTTTTTTGGTCGGTTAGAATAAAATAGTTCAATATTTACGACAAGTGACCTAACCCACCCCCGGGGGTTGAACCTACCCTCATCCCCAATAACTAAATGCCCCGAAAACAATGAAAATTAGCTGGAAAGCAGTATACCCCCGTTTTCGAAGGCGGGGAATACGATGGTGGCAATATCTTTCGACCTAGAATCCAACTGCCACCCCCAAATCGAAAAAATCCACCCTTTTTTCCGATTTTTCTGTGCTACGCTTGCGAGGGCTTGTCGGATCGAGTTTTTTTTATCAATTTGAAAAAAATAAATAAATATTGACCAAAGGGGTGAAAAAAAATTGAATTGTGATTTAGTAGGTGTACAAGAACCAAAATCGCAAAAGGGGATGGGTTTTTTTTCGATTTAGAGGTAGTGGGTGAAGAGTAGGTCGGGAAATATTGTCAACATCGTATTCCTCGCCTTCGAAAACGGAGGTATACTGCTTTCCAGCTGATTTTCGTTGTTTTCGTGACATTTAGTTATTGGGGGGTGAGGGTAGTTTCAACCCCCGGGGGTTGGTTAGGTCACCCGTGATAAATATTTAACTTTTTTATTCTAACTGATCAAAAGAAAAAACGATACGGCAGGCCATCGCAAGCCTAGCCACGGAAAATCGGAAAGGGAGTGGTATTCAGGTTTAGGGGTAGTGGGTGAAGGGTAGGTCGGGAAATATTATCACCATCGTATTCCTCGCCCTCGAAAACGGGGGTATACCGTGTTCAGCTGATTTTCGCTGTTTTCGTAGCATTTAGTTATTGGCGGTGAGGGTAGTTTCAACCCCCGGGAGTGGAGTAGGTCACCTGTGGTCAATATTTATTTATTTTATTCAATATGACCAAGAAAAACCAGATCTGGCAAGCCCTCGTAAGCGTAGCACCGATTTAGGGGTAGCAGTTGGACGCTAGGTCGGAAAATATTGTCACCATCGTGTTCCCTGCCCTAGAAAACGGGGGGTACATGTCTTGCGGTCCAGTGGGGTAAAAGTTTTACTCCAGGGGACTATAGATGACTTAAGAAAACATTAAAAATCGTAACCGAAAGTGAAGTCAAAAATCCATGACGCGGGCAAAATTAGCTCGTATAAAAGGTGGCTCCCTTTAGGACTATGGTAGTACTAACCACTCACAAAAAGTTTTTCATGTATCTTATTCATACGATATTCGACGGCCCGCTCTCCGTCTATATCGAACAATTTAGTAATAGGTCATTCTGTTATCATTATTACTACCTGTTTTCAGTTTTAATAGAAAAACAAGGACAGAAGAAGTTCTTGTACTGTAATTTTCCAACAGTGACTTTAATTCGTAAATGGCATCTACCGTTAAGCCTGTAAACGTTAATAATTGCTTCTCTGATAAACCGCAGTGGTTTGTAGAGCCTTTTAGATTTATTATTGGGGTTAAGGAATTTAATAAATACATAAATCCGATCTAGTATTCGAGCTACAATTGGCATATGGTTCCAGATGTGTAATATCGCCTTCATAAAAGCGATGTTTATTCAACTGTATTTTACAGCAACGATTGCCTCGGGGATGTATATTTGTTTGTTTCAATAGCACCGTAGCCTCACATTAGTGGATATTACGGTCAGTTCTTTATCATCACCACATATGCAACAGTATTTATGTGTAGCAACGAGTCTTTGCAATGGTAGTTCCATTATTTCGTCAGATCCACTAGTCGTAGTGCTAGAAGATGTCGAAGGCACAAAAGGCTGGTCTTCTTCGATCGTTCTCTCACTTTCTTCATCTGGTTCAGTACGTCGTTTTTTCGATGTCGTAATGCGACAGTAATTACAAAGAACATCATTCGTTGCTAAACTTTTTCCCAAGGTCCTAGAGAGTTAATACTTCGCCCCTGGGACCTCCAGAAGTGGTATTGTCAGATTGTGCCGAATTTCCGTACGTCTGGGGAAAAAGTAGACTTGGCAACATCGCGTTGGTACCCGCGGTCGGTTGTAGATATGCAACAATACCTTGTAAGGCTATAAGTATTAACTGTTACAACTAAGAGGCATGTGTAAATATTTTATTTTACCAAATTTTATTTTTTCCATATTGTTCCACCACAGCAAAAAATCTGACAATTTAGTATGATAATCACGAAGTGTCATAACATAATATATCATAGAATGTTGATTGTACCACGAAGGGTAGCCACCCTTTTGTCCTCTGAAAAAAAATTATATATTTTTTTTCCGATGGTTAAATTGGTCATAAAATGACCTTATTTTTTGGAATAAGTTATCTCCACGCAAGCAATGCTCGTGCCAAATTTCAAATAGATCGGTTGCATAAAAACCGGAAAAAAAATATAATAATTAAAGACATATTATTTTTTTTTTTTCACCTTCGTAAGGGTAGTAGCGGATTAAAATTTTTACCGTGTAATATACTCTATAAACTGCATCATCTGGAAGCCATTTTGACTAAGTAAGTGCGGGGGCACATTTCCCTAACTTTTCCGGCTATACCATTTCAAGTCAGTATATTAAACGGTTTGAAAGTAATCGTGCGCACAAAAAGAATACAGACAGATAGACAGATTTTTTTGCGCAAACTTCAAATCTCGGCGTTTCATGAGATTCTAAAAACATTTGAACAATAAAAATTGATTAATCAATTATTTTTTCCATTAATTTACTTCCACTGGATGTGGAAGTAATAGTAATGAAATTATTAACGTAGCGCGCACATCATGTGTTATGTGATAAACACATTTTCGTTTTTGTGTAATTTCGATGCATTGAAGTTTATCCAAGAAAATAAATATGTATTTATTAAAATAGAGACAATATTGTCCTATTTTATGTAATAATTGTACGTTAAATTTTCATAACCTCTAGGTGCGGATTAAATAAATAATATAATAGTTAGAGAGTATACATATGTTAAAATTTAATTGCTAAAATTTAATTGATATTCACCTTATTACAACTGTAAACAGAACCCCATCATGTTACGACCATGAAGTTTATACTTACTTATGAAACGATAGATTTTCTTTTCTCTAAACTGTTTTAGTGGCGGACACGTCAAACGGAGATTATGATAATTGAACTGAACCGATCGTGTCCGAAACGTTATGAATAGATTAACCAACCAATCAGGACCTTAAGGAATGTTTGCAGCTGAAGTGCGTTAGACTGTGACTATCTCAGGAACAAATAAAACAATACACAGTATGTACCTAGATATAAGTTCTTTGATCGGAGATCAAAATATTGATAAAATTATACTTAATAGACTTGATTGCTCACTTGTCGATCTTATTTTGTGGATACTAGGAAGATCCTCACACTCTGTATATTACGTCAAATATATTTTGAATTTTCCATGTTCTCGTCATTCTGTGTATGTATATTTAATAAAACTACAAAATTCATAAAATGACACTAATATTTATTACTTGTGTTCCCTACAATACACTAAAATTACATATTTATAGTGGCGAACTAATTGAAGCAGTTATCAGTATATCATTATGTACAAAGTTCCAAAATATCTTTACAATGATTTTACGTTATCTTCTTCATACACAAAAGTGAACTGTTATAAACCTAATTCCAATATATTAAGCAGTGCACGTCATCACTAGTGATATTCTGACATCAAAAAGTATCAACTCAAAATTATAACAATGCACAAATTCCGTATGCATATATGGATCACACCTAAGTTGGTATTACGAAAAACTTTGTTTACATAGTAGATCGCCACATGTTGCTTCAAATGGTTTGGTTAAGCCTTTATCGTGTTCCCATTTTGCTGTTTGTTAACCTAACTTTGTTTTAGTTTGTTGGTTTAATCAGTGAACGTTTTAAATAAGTCAAGTTTAGTATATTAATATTGTGAAAAATTTAATTAATGTTCCTGTTATCAAAACGAATAAAGTTTAAAGCTGCTTTGAACTCATGTAACCGAAGTAAATATGACGTCACATTTTTGAGTGATGTGCAACGCTTAATATATTGGTAGCACTCTACAATTTTTAACTAATATTATGTGCTGTTCATATCAGGAATGTTGGCGTTCACGTCATCAATTTATGCAAGTATCAAAGACACGCAGATTTTCCACTAGTTTCTATGCCAATCGAAGCGATACGTTACAAAAATTTCCAATAATTTAAAGATGATGACGTGAACTCAAATATTAGTGACATCAACAGTATACAGACTTAATCATGAAACTTAACTAGATCAATGTAAAATTAAATTGAGTATACTTGGATCCAAAGATATGGAATGATGCATTCTAAATATTTGTGGAGATTCCCCTATTCCCTACATCGTTTTCCTCTATTGAATATAAAATGAATAGTATTAAAAACCCACGATTTCGGCAATTTACTTAAATCTTATATTCTATTTTCTAATAAAAATGAATGTAACGAGCTGATCAAATAAAATTTAGGCGAGCATATAAGGATATCTGTCTTAGATTAATGTTAAAATGTATTCTAATTTCTCAAAAGTCAGACCTAGAATTGTTTTTACAATTCATAATATTAAAATACTTAAAAAAGTGTTATATCTAAAGATGTTTGTAGTCCATTGCAGATAGGTTTTAACGCCTGAAAAATTTTTCGAGTGCTGCAAATTTGAGACAATATTCTTGAAAGAGGTAGAAATGATAATCTAAAAAATTTACCTCGATTAACCTTGTCATATTTGTTTTAGTTATTAACATAGCCGTGGGAGATATTTTGGATTGTTCCCTTTTAACTACCAAAGTGAGTAGGAGGAAATTTTATATTATTGTATATTAATATGCAATTAAATTAAATCATTTTAACCGCGAATATTGCAAAAACGAAGGAGCTTAAAAAGTAAAAAAATATTTAATCATTATATGTCTAATGTAAATTACTCAAGAAAGAATCACTTGAATTAAACAGTTTTGGAGATGTTCTAAATTTTATAGAAAAGTGTCCCACTTTTTAAGGTGATTTTGACCAATCGAATAAGCATGAAGTCACGTTTTTGACAACTCCGATATTTTAATATGAAAAATTATAAAAACATTTCATTGTACGAAAAAAAATAACATTTTATCGATACCTTAAATATTATTCACATAGGATTCATATTTTCTAAGATATAACGGATTAAAAGCTGGTATGGTCAAAGTCATTAAAAAGTGGGGCACTTAGCAAATCTTCAAAATTGTTCAAAGTAAGTTATTCGAATTTCAGTGAAAAATTTACAATAAGCACTTAATGTACAAGTTATTTTTTATTTTTATTCGCTTCTGTGTTTTTGAAATATGCATAGTTAAAGTGAGTGATCCATACGTTTGAATCGTATAACTTTGTTAATAAATGGCCTATTGACATTTTACAGGGACGATTTTTTGAACTTCAAATATGGACTTTAAGATGGTGGAATGAGATTTTTTTAAAATTGCATTTTACCATATATTTTTAGGAAAGAAGAGAAAAACCAAAGTCACGCATCGTGTACCCAAAACTTTGTCAATTAAACAAAGTTACAAACACACAATATGCTTTAATTGACTGAAGTACATTATTTTTTATCTCTTTAATAAAAGTAGTCTCTCCAAAGATTTTTTGTGATAAAAACATTATTTTCTAGTAAGATACTATTTAAGTTATTAACTTTAACCGCTATTTACTATTTAAGAGAAAATTAAAATACAGAATAATTTCACAACCTCCTAAAAATTTATTACAAATGCTCTTTTGCAGATATAAAAAACGTGCGGGAGCAGCTTAAGGCTACAGAAAAGATTTCGTGCTCTTCTCACCAGCTACCAGCGTTTGAAATGAAGCTACCAATATTGTCCTCAAGACACTTCTGAAAAAGAAAATAAAAACAATTTCGATGAACAGGTGCTCTATTTAATTTTGTATTTATTATACTCTTCGCAAATACCATGACGAAGAGTATATTGCATTTGATCGGCACACTGTATAGAAAAAAATTGTTGTGTTCGTGCACGAATTCTGAACAACTTTCAATATGTCTGTCTGCCCCTCTGTCCGTCTGTCCATCACGTTTCTTGCAAGCACAATAACTTAAGAAAGAAAGGCCCGATTGTATTGAGTATTGGAGAGTAAGTCAGTGGCAGCTAGAGGAAGAACCCCAATGTTTTTGAATATAAACAATCGGTAAATAAAAAGTTATAAACTATTTAAAAAATAACAAATTGCTTTCTTAATTTTTCTTTGTAATTGGATAAGCATCTTATGAGATGTTATTTTCTGTCATTTATCTATACATTTCAGTATATTTCCAAACGTCGAAACATGATTTTCAAAGAGTGAGATGATATTAGGTGTATTAATATTTTTCCTGTTTTTATTGTAATAATTAAAAAAAAAAGTTGGTCAATTCGTACATTACAACTGTCTGAGTTATTCAATAATAACATGATTCAGATACTTGAGTCGACCATATTCAATTCGTCTTTTTGAATTCCGATTCCATGATATTAAATTCATAATCAGCAACTTCTGAGATATAACTGACTCATATTCTTTGAGTTACGTCCATTTACATAATTTTGTAACTTTTTTTTAGTTTTCTAATAAGTTTTTTGAATGCTGCGGTTTTTTAATGGGGAAACTTTTAAAATGATTATTTTTAGAACATGTTGCGAAAGTTTTTAGTCTAATCGATTAAACGGGAAGTTATTCTGAAATAACGAGCCTTCTCTAATTGCAGTGGATTATAGCTTCTATAATTATTGATAGGAATTTCAGAAAACATATAAACATTTAAAAGTAGAATATTATTTACAGGCAAAAATTATGCTCCTTTCCTTTTTTAGAAAAAGACTTTGTCGTCTGTTACACCAACGAATTGCCTAACGTTGCTCTTCTAAAACTCAACATATTTCTGTTAATTAAATTCAAGGCTTTTTGTGCAGAATTGGTGAATTTTTAAATGAGTTGATAAAACGTTAAAAATAATGAAGAATTAACGTTCTCTAACCTACTCTAAGATAGAAGTTGCTTTCATATGCTCACCTCAAATTTTATTCGCATGCCTTTTATACTAATGCTATTAAAATTGTACTAAATTGCACATTCGTGCATATTAATGGACATACGACACATTATTAACAAGAAAAAAAAATTTACGCATTTTTGAAATAGCCTGTTTATGGCACAACGTATACGTAGCAAGTTTTGTTTCTTTTTCTTTACTTTTTGTTAACATTTTGAACACAATAAACACTTTCATTTAACAATTGTAATAAAAACAACTAATAAAGCTATTTGCCACAAACATGACATTAAACCGAGAGTGAGATCAAGAAATGTCAGTTTCGGTTGCATGTTCCATCAAACTTGACATGTTGACTTAACATATTACCGAACAAAGGCATTATAATAAGGTTGGTAAAGCAGGCTCTCTATCAGAATGAGTGGGTTTTTGTTCTAAAATCATACTTGAAGTCATCCTCAATGTGTTCGGTAACCGGTTTGATGTCTTCGAAGTTGTGGTATTCGTGAATATGGGACGAATGTACTGCCGGCAATGAAACAGGTTGAAACAACTCTTCTAGATCCACTTCCTTACTCTCGTTCAGTGTCCATTCATTCCCACAGCATTTTTTTCCGACGTCTGCAAGTTCCAAACTAGACTTTAATTTACTAACGGGCGTATGCTTCACATATTTCAAGGGTTTTTTGTTTATCTTTGATAGGTCTGTATAAATTTTATCGCCGACAATAACTGGGCTTAATATTTTCAGCTCCGACTGGTGTTTAGGGATGATTAGCCTCTCGTCTTCTTCCAAATAGATCCGAATGCGTTCCGCCCGAGGGGCTCTCCTTTCAATATAATACAGAGATTAGTACCTACCCATAAATATTAATAACATATCTAGGTAATAAATTTTAAAAGTACATGTTTTATGGCGATAGTTATAGCATGCTTATTATTTCTATTTTCTTGTTTTTCAAGGCAAGTGGTTTAAATGCATCGAAAAAATATTTTATGTCTACTATTTTAATATCTAAACTTAGGATATTATGCAAATGTTGTATTTTCATTTTTCAAATTTGTCTGTCAACACCGGTTTTAACATGGATTCAAAATAATTTCTGCCCAACACATATTAATATTTTTTGTCTAAAAATTAATATGCATATACCGTGCATCATTTTATACGGAGCCATCCTCATAAGTCGCGTATCTGAAATTCAAACGTCTTGAAATTTTGGTGGTATTTATTTGCCAAAGGCAATTATTTTGATGTAACTAAATTTAATTTTAGATACAGAGTCCGATTCTAGAATAAATGAAATGGTTTGATTTGATTCAGCAAGCAGCATACAGTAGGTATTGCTACCACTCCCAGAGTACATACCGTCGGGCCTGCTACGTCTACCCTGGATGGATGATAGAAATGATTTATTTTATAAAACATTAGCAATTTTTACTTCCCTCCTAACCGAAGAGAAATGATATTTCTGTCTGTCTGTCAGTCAGGTTAGTCTCTCAGTTTTTTAGGTTTGGTTATCTATTTTGTCAGGCCTGACGTGCGCCGCAACGTACACTAATACCAGTTAAAGCGTTTACGCGTAGTCCTTAACTCAGTTTTGCTTAGTTAGATGTGTTATCTTAACTCATTCAGTAAGGATTGACAACACTAAGCCAAGTAATATTATGGCGCGTTTATGCGCGATAATTTCAATATTAAGATCGTTCCTAATAATTTTAAGGTTGGGGCGAGCGTAGAGGCGACTTCAATGTGAATATCAGTCGATATTCCGTTGAAGCAACGTCGAGCGCGGCTAGTACTTGAATGGGGTCCCATCTTGGGAAATACAGCGTTCTCGTCCCACCTTCTAGCGACTTGTATATCAGTGTATACGCGGAAGCTACGTAATTTCAGATGAGGATTACGTAGTGGATATACTATCTTTCGGAGAGGATGTAAAGCAGGCGGTCCCTTGTCTATTAAATGTTAGGCAAGTAAAAAATCCCTACTCTTCTTAAGGGAAGAGGTTCGGCAAAATTTCCAGGTTGGGGGTAGCTCGTCTCCTGGTGTCGGTGATAGGCCCTGGTAGCGGAAATAGGCCGACGTTAAATAGTTTAAAAAAACAAATTAAGGTTAGCTTAACCCTCCGCATAAACATGGTCAGGGCCGTGCCGTCCATAAGGGCAAGTCGTGCGGCGAACGACTTCACCACGTAAGTAAAGGCGCCTTAAGACGCCGCAAGTTTTGAAACTTAAAAAAAAAATATATGAAAACGTTTAGTTACAATATAGCATGAATCAGGGCCGGATTATCTAATACACAAACTAGGGGGCCCAACGCGGGGGGGGGGCGCTCCAGCAACTCAAAACTAACTAATTTTATTCCCCGACGCGCGACGGGCGATTTGCGATGGGCGACGCACAGTGGTGAAATTCCGGAATTTACTGATCAAAAATCTCTAGAGATCTTAATATCCATCGGATCAGGATAATTTTTTTTTAAATTAAAGGTAATTAAATTCCCTACACATCTGTCGATGCAGATTTTTAAATGTCTCGATCAACTTTTATTAATGGCATAATAAACTGCCAATTATTACCTGTAAAAAAATACATTAAAAATTTAAATAATGAACCAATATCGCTATATTCATATGAAAATTAAATTTTTTAGTCTACACATAGTACATAATCTATATAGTAGTAAAATTAAACTGCGAAATATATACATAATTTGACAACTAACAGCTGTCAAAAAGATAAAATTAACACAAAAAATATTAAATAAAAATAAAATATTTGAAAATTTGCCTCAAGAGATGTGTGGGGAATTTAATTACCTTTAAATTAAAAAAAGAAATTATCCCGATCCGATTGATATTAAGGTCTCTAGAGATTTTTGAACAGTAAAATCCGGAATTTCCCCACTGTGCGACGGGCGATTTGCGATGGGCGACGGGCGACGTTTATCGTTTACCATTGATCTGTTGGAAAATAAAATGTACAAAGAAATTGTTTATTTGTTATTCGATTATTTTATTTTAATAGAATTGCCGTATTTATTACCTCTGTTCTGTCGCAACATTTTACAGACTTATTTATAGGATTATATTATAGCGGAGTTCGCAAGCAAGAAGTCACGAAAAAGGATATGTTTTTCAACATATTATTTTTTTATTTAATAATTATATTTAATTTTCGTTCAGGAGAAAATATAAATACTGCAATTTTTTTATAATAAAACATTTTTTATTGGTATTTCATATTTTTATGTCTTGCGCCCACGAAACCTACTTTTCAGAGACAATATAATTTTAAGTCAAATTTCTAACTTTTAATTTGATTCTGTTTGATCATGAAAAATTAAAAAAATTCGCCTGCGGCGCATTTTGCAGTTCCGTAACCGCGCCTGTAAATAACAGGACGCAAATACTTCATTTGCCTAAAGGCGCCAATCCCTAATCCGACCGTGGCATGGACTGAAAAATGTTGAATTTTTATATACAATTGTTTAGCGTGATCTATTTGAGATATTTTTTCCCTCAACCTCTCTTTTCAGCTGAATTCTAGATATACTCCTGAAGGGTACATGTTCGTATTTGCACGATGCGCTCAAAGGGCTTGGCGCGGCCCTGAACATGGTCATTGAGAAATACATTTAAGTGCATCTGCTTTAATTTAATATAACCCTGTAGCTTTATTATTTTTAAGTTTTAAATCAATTTATACACTTTATTCTTATTTGTCGGGTTAACAGTAAATGGGATCTCAAGTATCTGTGACGGGTTAACATTTAAATCTTTTTTCTGTAAACATTTTCACAAACCCATCTGATATTTATTTAGGATCAGTTATTAGGTCTCTGTTGTTTTTGCATTGATTCTGTATGAATCGATTTGGAATTACTTTTTGTTAAATTTTGTACTATCCGCCAAAGATTTTTCGATTCATTCGTGTTTTTATTTATTTTGCTTTTATAGTATTGATAGTTAGTTTTCCTATTCACGAGTGTAAGTTTTGTAGTTTTTATATTTATTTTTTATTATAATTCTTGTTGCGTTTTTTTGTAAATTTTTAAACATGTATTTTTTTTACTGGTTTAAAAGGAGAGTTTTTTATTCGTGGCGTTTTCTTTTCATTTTTTTTAGTCGATCTTTTGAGAATAGCCGTTTATATTTATTGTATTGGTAACAATATGTATCTAAGGAATCATATTAGACATAACCAAATATGATATACAATTTTTTATACTCGAGCAATGAAAATTTCGTTAACTTCTTTCTACTGGGCTACTTGAAAAATACAGTACAGTGATCCGTGCTACTAGATTTTATTATGAAGGGTATCATTAGTAGTATTTTATTTAGATTAAAATATGATCGATAGAAGCATTTTCATTTCCTACTTTAACTTCATTAATAGTTAAGACAAATCCATACTCGTATTAAATATGTTTGCATTCTTTTAAATAATCGTTATTTAGAAGTAAGTCTATGTTTATATCTCCCACAAATATGCAATGATCATCTGTATGTTTTTAGAACAGTTTGATTTCTCCTAGTGAGCTTCTTTTTTTGTTTGCACACTTGAGGATGAAATTAGATAATTTTCTGATAATAGAATATATAGAGAACTTTACTGTGATCATAAATATATATCTCGACTTTTTTTTTAAATATTTTATGACATTTTAGTTATCAATATTATTTGGATGCATTCAATATTACTCGAGAATCGGTCCCAAATATTTGAATCTTCACATGGTACGCTTTAACACCCAAATATATTCCTTTTTTATTGCACTTTATTATTTCTTTCGTAACTTCCATAAATAATTTCATATTTACATTGTTATTACAGATATATATGGTAATAACACAGACATAGATATAATTTTTAAAAGTATTTTGAATAAAGAAAAATAACAAAAAGCTAATGTACCTATAAATTATTAAAATGCAAATACGGTTAAAATTTGCTTCGCTCTAATAAATAATTTTCACTTGGATGGAATTTATGCATAAATAGCTATTAAACATAAAAATAATTCATTTCTTTGTCTTATAAATTTGATAAATACTTAAATAGGCTACTATACTCCAATATGATTTGGAACTCGAATATTTTGAAGGGCTATACAACATAGAGTGAGAGGGCTATAATTATAATCGAATATATAATTTCATGCACTTAAAATTAATTGCCGTCTACTTTGTAAAATCAATATAAATAGTTTTAAAAATGTATGCTCTAATAGTCAGAGAGTTCAACAGTCGCATAGTAAACAAACCTGAAAAATATCAGGCTCAGTAAATATATATTTTAGAGTTATACCTCACAAGACGAAATTTGAAGTTTGTTTAATTCTTTAAATGCATTTAATATAGCTACTTACATATACAGGGTGTCTGTTTTATACGTACAAATATTTGGCATGATAATATATTGACCCAAAAGAAGCAAAAATGGTCTTATAAAATATGCTTTACTTCAACGGTTTTGCTTAAATTAATTATTTTCTAAAAATACGATATTTTCAGGCCAGACAATATGTATATAATACTGTGAATTTGCAGGACAAACTAAAAAATCAATGTCTTCTCGTGACCTACATTTCCGTCTTTATTAGATATGTTTATTGTATTGATAATAAAATATGACAAACTTTTTAAAAACGCTAGTGTCTCTTTAATAAAAGGAATCATCGACATCGTCGACATCGGCGTTAAAAAAAATGTTCATCTGCTTTTCATACTTCGTTGTATAGCCATAGGTAGGCCGCCACTTATTAATCGTAGAGCTTTGACAATGTGTTCGATTTATTTAGTTTTAACGTTAATTTATGGTAAAAATACTAAAACTGTATAATGAACGAGGTGATGAATTAAGTGTTTATTGAAATTAAATTAACTGCCTTCAATTTAATTACTTAATTAGAGAGGTTATAGAAATTGTCTATAATGGCAATTTTTAATCTCATCATTAAAATAGATTTTTTGCAAATTACCGAGATCAGTGACATTTTTCAATAAAGACACAAGGAACTTCAAAAAACCGACCTGGACGTCCTACTTTTTCTAATAAATCCTATGGAATAATTGTGGTTTGTGAGAAATTACTAAGATGGCAATTAATATTAAATGTCAGTTAGTGTTTTTGTTTTCATTTCACAATTGATTAAACAAGGTAAAAGTAAAATTGTTTTAATATTTTTAAATGACAGTGTTGCAACGCTGTAAAACCCATGTTATTGACACAAGTAAGTGAAATATCCTTGTTTATTCCATTTTCTGTTTATAGTAGTACTGTCTGAACTGAAAAATTGTCTATTTCTAATTAATTTTAAATCAAAAAATCGGTTTAAATTGGAAAAATTTTTTTACTTCTTTTGAGCCAACATATCATCCTACAAAATGTTTTTACGTATATGTCAGACACCCTGTATACTAATATGAAATTATTTGTGGTGGCTCTAAGTTAATAATCACTATTATGCAGATCACTAGGAAACATGAAAAAGGACCAACTATGGTAAGTTTCTGAGGATCATACCGCAATAATAATCACAAATATTATGTGAAACTCGTATTAGCAGGAAAAAACTTGTTCATTAACCTCAAATTAAGAATAAAGAATACCACGGTCTGTTAGATTGGCGACAATTTGGATACAATTCAGTCTACCTTCTCGCTGTAGTTTCTCCACCAAATTGCTCTTCATAATAAGCAGCAATCATATTTATCATTTCAGAGTTAGAAAATAAGTTGTATCGCAGCAGGTAACTTGTAGATATGTGACAAAATAACAAAGAAAACTTATAATCGTAATGGGGGAGTAGGCAACAGAAAAATTATGAATGGATATGCTATTGTAATGTGACCTTCTAATATGCTATAAATATAATTTTAACTTCATCGTACCGACTCTTATTTGTTTAATTGTGAAGTAAATATGCTTAAAATTAAAAATGATTTAAAATAACAAATATTGCCGGTTACATAGTGACGTAAAAATGTAAGATGCACACGTCATGGTCATATCAAGAACTACAAATGCAGCTAGAAATGACGTCAAAACCAAGGTGTCACTGTGGAAGAACTTTCATGCATATACTCATATAACATAACATCCAAAATTAATACCATTAAATTATTATAAATACTTGTATACTACCAATCACGAGAGTTTGGGGGGGAGATCAGAAAAAAAATTTTGCCACAGAATAATTAGTACGGCGAAAATGACAGGGAGTATTATTTACTTCTTATATTCTCAAATTAGCTTGTTTCAAAAAGTTTTTTTATTTATTTATTTAACGTCGGCCGCTACCAGGGCCTGTCATCGATGCCAGGAGATCACCAAATCTGGAAATTTTGCCGAACCTCTTCTCGTAGAGTAGTGATCTTTGATTTGCCTAACATTTAATAGACAAGGGACCGCCTACTTTACATCCCCTCCGAAGGATGGTATATCCACTACGCAATCTTCGTCTTGAAATTACATAGCTTCTGCGTATACACTGATATACAAGCCGCTAGAAGGTGGGACGAGATCGCTGTGTTTCCCAAGATGGATTTTATCCAAGTACTAACCGTGCTGCACGTTGTTTCACTGGAGTATCGAGATACATACACATTGAAGACGCATCTACGCTCGCCCCTTCAAAAAAGTTATATTAGCACTAAAAATTGAGCATTATTAGCACTTAATGAGTGTGTTAAATTGACTTGAAACTGAACAATTAGAACTCTCAATTCGTTACTTAGATTTGCAATAGCCTGCCGATAGTTACCATAAGCAAAAAATAAATTAATTAAATCACTTTGTGATCACACATGCAGCGCGGCAACTCTACGACTAGCTTTAAACTAGTTGTAGTAAAAACATATTTTGGGACGTAATAATCAAATATATAAGGAACTGAATTGGGTACAGAGAGATGTGCATAGTGATTTTTCGAAGATCTAACATATTCTGCACATAACTTTTGTCAATTTTCTTTTACGTTTGTTTTAAGTAAATTGTTAAAATCGGAGTTTAGTACAATGTTATTTATTTCAGTTTTCTTTTGGTAGCCTCTTTTGCAAACTGCCCTTCATTTCCATTTCAATCGATCCTTGAATGTCTTTTGGCCTAAATAAATGTGACGGCAATACATTTTTTAACTAGAGTAACTAATTTATGTTTGATAATAAAAAATAAATAATTATTGTATAGTATTTTTTGTACCGGGACAGTGCGTACGCAAACGCGACTACCAAAAATTGTGCGTTCGAGTTATTCAAATTAGGAATAATTACGGAGGTCACCCAACCGTAGTGCAATGGAAGGACCTCATCCTGGGGGAACTGCCTTGTTGATGACGGTAACCCCTACGCCAGGTAAATAGAAATACCGTTCAACTAGCGCATAATTAAAATGTCTGACTTTTTACAGAGATACCATATTGTTGTCTTGTGAAGAAGAATCTAGTTCTTTGTCGTTTAAAAGGTCCACTATGTCTGGGATTGTCTTTAAGACACCTGATTCATTTAAGAGGAGAGGGATTTTTATCAAAACCAAAAATGAGAAAGTGGGTAGTTTGAAGTGCCCAAAAAGTAGTGTCATAAAAAAGTTTATAAAATTAATATTTCGCCTCAAAAATGAGCTCTAGGTGGTTTTTTTGGGTCGCTGATCACGAATCCGAGATACAAATTGAGGAATTCCATATTCCAGTATGGAATTCGTGCCATTTTTTTATGAAAATTTCAATATGAATATTGTGCTGCGGTAGTGTGCTCTAGGGGATTTTTTGGGTGGCTGATCACGATTCCTAGATTGAGCAATTCCATATTCCAGACTGGAATACGTGCCATGGAAAATTCCATTTTTTCAGAAAAAATTTAAATATTAACGTTTTTCCACGAAAATGTGCTCTAGGAGGTTTTTTTGGTCGCTGATCATGATTTTTAGGTCCAAATTAAGAATTCCAGACTGGAATGCGTGCCATGAAAAATTCCATTTTTTCAGAGAAAATTTAAATATTAATGTTTTTCCACGAAAATGAATCGATTTGTCCGGCTGAAATATCGAATGAACAGGAAAATGAAAGTGACGCTAAAGAAGAACCAACAAATTCTGAATTACCAGATCTCGAATACGATTCAGATTATGATTGATGCAAATAGTGTGAATTATATAAAAAAAAATAATGATAAATTAATATCTATTTTATCACACAGAATACCACCTTTTGTATCAGCGCAATAAATGCTATATTTTTATAAACATTTTTATCTTTTAATAACTTACCTCATTTGAAAGAAGAAAAAATCTGCATGCATTCCCGCATAAAATTGCCATGTATATTAATTTGAAATGCTCGTAATATTCATACATAACTTTTTTCTTCAAAATAAAATTGACTTAAAAAATTATTTTGAAATATTCATACATAATTTCTTTCTTCAAAGTGAAATTCGACACGAAAAATGGCACAAATTTAAGTACAGAATATAGAATTCTTGAATTTGGACCTCAAAATCATAATCAGTGATCCAAAAAACCCCCTAGAGCACGCATCCGCAGCACAATATTCATATTTAAACTTCCGCCCGAAAAAGTGGAATTTTCATCAAAAAATGGCACGAATTCCATAATGTAATATGGAATTCCTCAATTTAGACCTCGGATTCGTGATCGGCGATCCAAAGACCCCCTAGAGCCTATTTTCTAGGCGAAATATTAATTTTATACATTTTTTTATGACAGCTACTTTTTGAGGCACTTCAAGCCCCCCTAACTTTCTTATTTTCGGAGGTAATGCAGGGGTCAATGCTGACGAATGTTCCTGGGGGTCTTGGGAACACGTGAAAAAATATTTTTTCAAATCGGTGCGTCACAAAATGTCATATGGAAGGTGGGATCTTATACATCATGTGACAGGAGAAGTGCAAAAAGCCGTCATGACTTTTTACTCCGTATTCGTGTTTGACATGTTATAGTGCAAATATGTTTTCATCACGTCCATCCTCAATGAAACACTCTGTATAGTATTTTTGTATAGTATAGCCATTTTGGTTAGGATTTGTCACCTAACGAATAGTCGATAAGTATATTAAACTATCCACTCACACATCGGGAGGCCAGATGGTACTGGCTTTCGTGAAAAATATATTAATGAAATTAAATGTAAAAAAAAACTTTTAAAAACAAGCTTTTATTGTTATTTAGGTGTACCAAAACGAAAAAAATGGAAATAAAAAAAATATTTTAAAAGCTTATCGAGCGCGAGAAGTTCATACAAGCATAAATTTTGTTTGACAGACATTATAAGTAGCTAAGTAAGTTTTTTTTTTTCTATTACACGACAATCTTTTAAGACAATTATTTTTTTCTTTTTAGCTTGTTTTTATGAAGTTTTTTTGCATTTAATCTTATTTTTAATTTTTAGTTACGTCTTAACCTGATCGACCAACTGGCGATTCAATCATTAGACCCTGAACACCACCTAGGACCAGAGTACTCATCGAGACAAATTCAACCAGCCTAAATTCGAAGGGGCTCCATTATATTATTGTTGGGTTTCATAATATTGTACCATCGGTACCATAATATTATATTGCCATCAGAACTACACGTGTATGCAAAACTTCAGCTCAATTGGACGTCGTTATGTTGTTCAAAATTGACTTGCAAGAGTCCGTCTGAACATACTAACAAACATACTAACTAACTAACTAACATACAAAGCAAGTTAAATAAAAGCTTGTAAAAATAAATAGCACGTTGTGATGCAGCTTTCACAAGGCTTGGGCAGAATATGAAAAATAAAAATCTTACCCAGTAAAATAAAGAACATTATTATGCTTATTATTATGTTAGTAATCAAAGCGTTCAATATACCATAGTTTAGGTTATAGATATAAGAAATATAAAATAAAATTACTGGAACACAACAAAATCTTTAAAAGTAATTACTTTACAGTACAGTTCTATTTAATAATTGAAGACATAAGTAGATGAAAGGTCTATATGACATTTCCGAAAAAAAAAAAACGAGTTATTTTATATGAATTGAGGTTTTAAGTACACGAAATTCCTCCAGGTACATTACATTTGATTCTAATGCTAAAATATCTCATTTATAAATTGATAAAAGATCTATGTATGTATGTTTAAGTTGGTAGGTTGTTAAAAACTATGGGATCAATTATCTCAAAATCACTTTGTTGTTACATAGACTCTTCATCCACAAATGTAATTATTACTTTTTCATTTAGGTGACCACCCTGTACACTAAATTAATTTCAGCCTTTGTTAATATTATATTATCACTTCATATAAGTAAATTACAGTTTCTAAAAGGATTTAATAGTTTCATTCTATTTAATTATTACGGATTAATTGCTATAGTCATCAGTCTTCTTTTAAACAAATTTAATTATTTTTCTGATTATAATAGCATATAACGGTTAATATAATAGACACAGACACGTACAATTAAATATTTTTTAACGACTTCCTTTATGTTATTAAAAAATGGGAATCTTCCAACTAGTATTTTAATAATTTCACTTTGGAGTGTTTTCAAATAAAAACGTGTTCCTAAATTATTTCTAACTTTCTCTGAAATAGGATACATATTTATTTAAAATCAGTAAATACACTTTTTTGTTAACTATTATTCTGTATTGTGAAAATATCTCAAACAACATTATATTATTAGTATCGTTCGTTTCATAATAGCATTAAACATATTATTTTCTAAAATATATTTTAATGATACCTGGATGATGCCTTTGCTGGCAGAACGCACGTTGAATAACCGCTAGTTATCACAGGTTTTAACCTCGGGGAAAAAGAAAAACGGTTGAAATTTGGCACATGCTATTTCCACAGTATATCGGGTGACCCAGAATTAGCTTAACGGGCGATATCTCCGTTATTTGAAAAGATAAAAATGTGAATTAAAAAAAACTGAAAAAGGCATTAAAGACTCCACCTAATAACATCCCTGAAGCCCGTGTTGATTCATACAGCCCCTAAAGAATCACTCCCAACTTTCTTTTCCAAATGGCACCCCTGTATAACTGAAGCATCAAATGACATCCCCACGTCATTCTGAGTACAGTTATATACCACTCTTGCCTTGGTATGTTACAGTTGTTTATTAGTTACAAAAAACGAACACGTACCATATTAATAAATTAAGAGATTATGCTAACAATTATTGTTCAAACTGGACACCTCCGGTCTCCGTACAAGCTTCCAAGTGTTGGAACAACTTTTGTGTGTAGGTTGCTCTAAGCATAGCTGGTGTTACTCTGCGGCAAACCACATGAATCCGATCCCTAAGATCCTCCAAACATATCAAGTATGGTATACCACTTTGCTCAGAATGACGTGGGGTGTGATTTCAGACTCTAGCTGTACATTTGAACAAAGAAAGTTGGTGTGGTTTCTTAGTGATTGAAAGAGGCAACACGGTTCCATGAGTGATATTAGATGGAGTCTTCCATGCCTTTTACATATTATTTTAATTTCTATTCTGTCTTTTCAAATAAGGGATATATAGAATAGAATAGAATAGAATAGAATAGAATAGAATAGAATAGAATAGAATAGAATAGAATAGAATAGAATAGAATAGAATAGAATAGAATAGAATAGAATAGAATAGAATAGAATAGAATAGAATAGAATAGAATAGAATAGAATAGAATAGAATAGAATAGAATAGAATAGAATAGAATAGAATAGAATAGAATAGAATAGAATAGAATAGAATAGAATAGAATAGAATAGAATAGAATAGAATAGAATAGAATAGAATAGAATAGAATAGAATAGAATAGAATAGAATAGAATAGAATAGAATAGAATAGAATAGAATAGAATAGAATAGAATAGAATAGAATAGAATAGAATAGAATAGAATAGAATAGAATAGAATAGAATAGAATAGAATAGAATAGAATAGAATAGAATAGAATAGAATAGAATAGAATAGAAACTCTTTATTGTGTCTTAGAAGTTGAAACAAAACGCAAAGGATATTAGGTACATTAGAAACTGATATTTAAACCTAAACTCAACAGCTTAATAATATACAAGAAACAAAAACAAAAAAAACACACACACAAAGTTAACTAATCCTTAAAATAATAATTAAAATTTTCAATACCAAAACAAAGTGATGTCAGATAAATAAAACACACTAAGAGAGGTTCAAATTGATCCTGAGTTCATTGTTTTTTATCATATTTATTATTATTTGTTTGAACATTCTATATGACATTTAGAAGAGATTAACTGGAAGTATATTGTACACATGCGGTGCCAAATAGGAGAGCTAGAGCAAAAACCAGTGGTGCGATGGTGCGGTAGGTCTAATATATTTGGAACGTGCCTGAGAGTACGTTCGTGAATTTCATTGCGGCTTACTAATTTACTATTTAAATAAACAGGTAATTTGAATTATAAAATAATATATAGTAGACAACAAGAATGAATTATATATTAGTAATGAATTTCATACTTAAATTTTGTAATTTTTGTAGCTTATTTTTATCATCTGCCGTTAAGCATGGTCCTACTATCGTGTCACAATAATTTAAATTTGAAAGAACTAAAGATTCAGTTAACATAATTTTGGTCTTGGTGTCTAAATCCGATTTAAATGGAAATAAATGCTTCAGTTTAAAATAACCATTTCTTAGACTATTCTTCACATGTTCAGTGACTTTAATTTGCTGTCTATTATTATCAGACCAAGATCCTTGGCACTGTCTGCGGGTTCCAAATGTGAACCATTCAAACATATTGCTAAGTGTGGATCTTGTTTGTGGAATAGGATGTGTTTGCATTCATTCGGGTTTAATATTAATGAGTTTTGTTTACACCAATTACTAATTTCTGAGAGATTAAAATTTATTTTGTTTTGCGCATCCATAGTATCATGGATAGAGAAACTATGGTATATCTGAATGTCGTCTGCATACTACAGTACATGGATATTTTTTGCAAATCAGAGATGAAGATACTGAACAGAAGAGGCCCTAGGACTGATCCTTGTGGTACCCCAGAAATTATAACTTTTGATTCTGAATATATTTTACCCACTGGACTGTTCAAGCGAACAATTTGCCGACGACCTTTCAGGTATGATTCCATCCAATCTAAGAGATTGTTGGAAAATCCAAAATACTTTAATTTGCTGGTCAAAACATCAATACTGATAGAATCGAAAGCTTTCGACATATCTAATAATATTAGGGACGCATTTTTTGATTGATCTGTAGCACCGAGATTATCATCTACGACTGTTGTGAATACAGTGGTGGTACTGTATTTTTCTCGAAAGCCCGACTTTTTATGTGGCAAAACATTATTTTTAGTAGCATAAGTCTCTAGTTGTTCGTGTAGTGCAGCTTCTGCGATTTTTTGTGGTACTGACAGCAGACTTATTGGCCTTAGATCGTTTAAATTTTCCGGATTTCTATTTTTTGGTATTGGTTATACGATGGACATTTTCCGTAGAGTGGCGACACTACCCCGCCCGAATGAAATATTGATTATATGTGTAAGTGGAACAGAAATAAGCGGAAGGCTTGACTGCAATATTCTTCCAGAAATACCATCTAATCCCATAGTATGCGGTTTTTGTTTTTTTTTAACAATTTTGAAATAGTTTCGGTCTGAACTGGTATGTATTCGAAACACGAGGAATTAGAAAATAACGGATTATTAAAGTTTGCAAGACAGTTGTTATCCATTTCATAGTCTATGAAATGATTATTAATTAAGTCAGGGCTATCGAATTTATCTAGTAAATTAGTTATTGGCGGCTTACTTACAACACCTTGACTTTGTAAAGTGCTCCATATTTTTTTTTTTTAATCCGACATTCATTTAATTTTGTTTTGAAATATGCTCTTTTTTCACTTTTTACGGCACATGTATAAAAATTTCTAATCTGGCAATAATATTCACGATGCGATTGTAACTGAGTTTTTTTATATTTATTCCAGGCATTAGCTTTCAAGTTTTTCATGTGCTTTAAATTTTGAGTGAACCAAGGCATATTTGGTTTTATATTACTTCTATATTGTGTAATAATTGACACGTGCTTGTCAAATAAATCTATTATATTCTTATTAAAATCTTCCACCATTTCGTTTAGAGATTCCATACGATACATAATATTCCAGTCGATCGTATTCAAGTCATTTTGAAAGGTTTCTATATGAAAATTTTTGTAAGAACGAAATGTATATATTGTTTGAGTTTACAAAATTGATATTTATTTTGCAACAGTTTCTGATATTCTGATCGGACAAATAAATATCCAAAACGTCACTTTCAAGGACCTCTAGGTCATTATTCACTATTATTACTTCAATTAATGTTTCTGATTCCTCTGTTATCCTAGTAAAGGATTGAATTATTTGCCTAGATAAAAATTCATATAAAATAGTATTCTCATAGTTCGAGTAAGTGTTATTTGATTTCTTAATTATATTTATATCCCCTAATACCTAATACAATATAATTTAATAGATTATTTTCCATAAAATTACAAAAAATATCTATTAACATGTCTGTATTATGGCTTCTTGGAGGTCTATAAATTACAGAAATACCTATATTATTATTGGATATGTTTTCCTTAATTGCTAGATATTCAGTTTGATTGAACAGACACGTTGAGATCAGTAAAATTTATTTTATGACACAAATAAAAGGTGACCCCACCTCCACGTGTAGGTAGGGTCGTATATATCGTTTGTTAATCTAATTCTGGGACACCAGGTATATATTTTTTTAAATTACATCTGCATAAAAGGCGTTTTATTAAGAAAAATTGAGATTTTAGCTGGAAAATTCCGTTTTTCTTAAATATTTCTAGAGAAATATTGATCGAGCAAAAGAAAGTTAAATTCTTTTTTTAAAGAAAGGGATATTTAGAATTTTAAAAGAAAGCACTTTGAAATTTGTGAATAGCTGAAAATAACTTGAAATTAAAAATAGCTCTGAAATCACAAAATTTAATTTTGTAAAATAAATTCAAAATAATGCTAAAATGATGTACTATGTAGTGCATAATACAGTTTTTAATATATCAAGCAACATTTTTGTAAATACAATTTTAGGTCAAAAATGGTAATCTTTCTTTTTCCTATATTAAACAGTATTCTCTGTAACGGTATAATTTTATGATTTGTAACTGATGGTTTTGTTCATGAATCTTTATCTTTTCTATTCATAGAAATCAATAGCAACCTGGTTCTTTCAAAAATATCTACAATGGAAAAAGTTAAGGACGTTAAAATAATAGAAAACATGTTTTCCAAAGAAAGATTAATTATAATCATAAAGATTAAAAATTAGTTCCTTTAACCAAAAACAATAATTTGCAATTTAATGTTCATGAAAAAGAAAAAAAATAATAATTAATTGAAAAATTCTAATATTCAATGTGATGGCCATGTACTGCTTGGACATGTCTTGACATTCTCCTTATACTATTATCTATGGCCTCTTGCTATAACTGTTCCGAACACAAAAGGTATAAATAAATTAATAATCATGTTAAAATTAAATTTCTGTACGTTTTTCAATTTCAGTGCACCCAAAAATTATTCATCCCACAAAAAATATCATCAGACTTTTTTTTCTCTCCAAAAAGAATGTAGGTAATTCTTTTTTGTCTCATCAATATTTCTCGAGAAATTTAAGAAAAATAGAAATATATAAGGAGCGTTTGCGGCTTCCTTTGCTGCTCTCTACCATTTATTATTTATTGCCATAAAAAATGTAATTTCGTAAATATTCCTTATATTATTCAAAAAACTTTCTCATTTATTTCTATGCTATATGGTACATTAGTTAGTTATCAAGGCGTTCTCCGTCCATTTTCAGATGTTCTGTGGCCCTTGCGTGGACTAAAATAATAATCATAATAATACCGATAGCAAAAAAGTATTCATATTTAAAATAATTAATACAAATAAATCACCTAGTGAATTACAAAGAGAATTATTTTTAATTTTTCACGAACTCTTGTAAAAATTACAAATGTTTGTGTGTTTGTCTTTGTAGCTCAAAAAGCGTTGACCGATTTTGACCGCGGGTTTTATGAACGATAAACAATTTTCCTTAGAAATTTCTTAGCTAAAGACTATCATGCTAGGCCCTTCTGGGAGCGGAGTAGTTACGATTACTATAGTACAAGTTAGGAGAATGTACTGAATTTATTGCGCTGCAAAATTAAAATTTTTAAAGAACTTAGACTTCGAGTTTGACTTTAAAATAATAAATATTTAAAGAAGGAAAAATAGTATTCTTTTAATACAATTCGATACCAAAGATTGGAGTCGTTAAACAGAGATTGCTTACTTATTTACTAAGAGAGGTAATTTATTTTTTAATAATAGTAAAAGGTCATACCCTACCATAAAGCAAATAGAACATCAAAGTGTGCAATTAGAACGATGATCTGAAAATAAAAACATTTTGTTAAGACACAGAATTAACTCCTTTTTTGAAAAGCATTCATTATGTTAGTAGTAACAATAATAAAAAAAATCCTAATGAATTAAAATTGTTAAACAGACTATCATAATTGAGTACTATAAATTCTCTATGTAACTTTTCTTCGTCAAAGGGAAAAGCTATGCTTGTAAAATATTATAATCTCTTATGAAAACTCCGTCAGTAAGTCGTAACGTAAATGATTCATTACTCTCGGCGACTGTTTGGTGAATTAATTTAATCTTAAAATATATCTATCACAAATTATTTTATTTGGGGCGAATTTATAAACAAAAACAAATTATTTCTGGTTAATTTCTGAAGATAATAAACATATATCATTGTTTACAAATACATGTATCTTACAGATAAATTTTACGTGGTTCTATGAGGAATTAAGAAATTTACAACAGTTTGAGGAAAGATGGTTAGTTGAAATCGAATATATCCAAGACTTTTAGAACTGCGTGTTTCTTTTACTATGAAATCAAAAATTATTTTGTGGTATGCAGTGTATTTCACTTTCTTCGGTAACATCTTCGTAGCTCAGTTATTAGTCATCCAATTTCAACCACATCTGGATCGGTATCAAAGACTTTTATATGTTTTTCGAATAAAACAGAGCTTGGTTCAGTAATTGACGTGAATATTTTTTGAGAAAAGAAGGATAAATTTCTCCATAATTTTATGGGCCAAGAATTTTCATTGAAAAATTACCAAAAATTTTGAACTAGCAGCTCTGTAAATTATTCGTGCATTAAGGATTGCCGAATTAGAAAGGACGGGTGACAGTTGGTGGTAGAAAAAGTGAAAGTTTCCAAGTTATTAATTATTTAATATTTGAAAAATGTAATTATAGGAGGCCGTAATTCAAAAACCATAAATCAAATTGTCGTTAAATTTTGGTTTGCATACTGATCGATAATATTTCATTATTTTTTCAGTAAAAGAATGCCTAATATGACTGCTCAAAAAATCGACCCTTTTTTTAATAGGAATGTGCGCCAATGGCTGAAATAAATTTTGTTTTACTAAAAAGGTATACTAAAGTTCTTTGATAGCGGTCCAAATTTGATAGAATTTGGATAACTAATAACTGAGCTAGGACGTTGTTACCGTGAAAAGTGGAACACACTGTATAATGTTTAGGTTTCTATTGAAATCTGTGGTACTGTCTGTATCTAAGTTTACTCAGTGAGGGGAGGTCTATTTGTCAATTATTATAAAATAAAACGGAACATTTCGGCTGCTCCACGGAAAAACACAATAACTATGTGTAAAATTAGAAAATGTTCAGGAAGAGCAGTTTATTTTAGTTTAGTCTACAATTAAATAGAAGATGGTTAACGTGACCAGTATCTCCGCATTCACAGATATCTCCCTCTATTATGCTAATTTTATACAGGTGGGAAGAAAATCGGCCGTGGTTAAATTACAGACGAGTTATAGTCGGATGGAAATGCCTGGTACATGAGGAGTGCATTCCAAAATTGGAAATACTATTTACACTTCTTGGATCTGAAAAAAATGTGATATATAGGGTAATTTAGCAAACTAATTGCATTGATATCCTCAAGAATGGCAATGGTTTCGGCAGTAAAAATTGAGGTTTCTGATTGGAGTTTTAATTTGTACTCTGAATTCAAGCTAGGAATGAAAAAAGCACTACCAGTACCGCTCTCGTTTTTTTGGTTCAAATATCAAAAATGACAGTTGCTGTGTTTCCATATATTTTTTTAACACAGTATCTTAATTAAAAGAATAGTTTCGTAAATTGTCACTAAAAGCCCGAATACAGAAATAACAATTAAATTTTATTTTCATTATCATCGCTTTTGGATTTGAAAGATTTTGGAAAAACAGTATATTAATGAGAGAGTAATTAATTTATTGAAAACCCAGCACATATACAGAAAGTGTGTTTTATGTTGGGATGTTCTTCCACAATGTCGTTCATGACATACTGTATTCTTTCCTATTTTTAGTTGTATACTGTGTTCTGCATTGTGAAATCCACAATTTTAGTGCAGAAACCGTGTTACTGAATTTCATATCTTCATATCCTTTGCAAATACAACAACCGCTTCTTCCTTGGAGCAGCCAATTTGTTGGACGCAAAAAAGTAGTATTACTTCCAGCGCTTACCGAAGGGAAGTAATATTAAATCTTTCGAAAAGAAGTATCGTAATAGTTTACCGAAGAGAGGGTAAATTGAAATCGTGAGAAACATTTTTCGAGATTTCTGCGGATTTTCACGTTTCAGACTATGTAGATTGTGAAAATTAAGGTCTTTCAATTCCGTGCGTCTGTCTGTCTATTGATCTGATGTTTGTCTATTGGTGCTATATCTGCGAAACTATTAGACGAAGAAAAACAATATTTTATAGGTATAGTTGATGTTATTGTCAATGACGAAATGAGATGTATTTTAATATACAAGTTGGACACCCTAAACAAATAATTAACGATTGGAATGTGACGGAGGTTAATAATATTTGGAACGTAATTAACACAATTATCAAGGAAGAAACCTGCTATGCTTTTAGTAAAAACTGATACCTAATTAATCGCTACTTCCACATCCAAATTTTCGGTGGGGGGTGGCTGATGCCAACAAAAATTCTGAGGCCTTTGGTTCCTGTACACACACTAAATCGGAAATTTATTTATTACTCCCTTTAAAAATAGGGTGGTAGTGGGGGTGGCTGATGCCAAAACAAATTTTGAGATTATTGGTTTTTGTACACACATTAAAACACAATTTAATTTTTTTATCCCCTTAAATAATAGGTTAGGGTGGTAATGGGGGATGGTACTGGGGGTGGCCGATGCCAATAAAATTTTTGAGACCTTTGGTTTTTTTACATACACTGAATCCCAATTTTATAGACTCTTATTGCTTGGTGTAGCTATTTACCCCCATTACCACCCAACCCTTCAACGGAGTAAGACTAAAATATAATCAAGTTACAAATCTCGTTATAATACCTAAGTGTAGGTACCAAATTTCAAGTCAATATCGTAAGAAGTTCCTGAGTAAACGTGCGTACAAAAAAGTTACAGATAAATTGACAGACAATAATTTTCTTTTGTTCAAACTTACAATATCAATGTTTCATGACATTTTAAGCCTATTTAAACAAAAATAAATTAAAAATTTTTTTTCGGCGTTACAATACTTACACATATGGATGTGGAAGTAAAAATATATATATGAAATTTAAAAAATGATTAATTAAGATACGATGATAGAAAATGATATTTGGAATACAGTTGACCCTATAACCGAGGAGGAAACTTAATCTATTTTTATTTTAATGAATAATATACAGAATGGTCACACTCTAAAAAATTAATTAGGAACCCACGAAGGAAAATAATATTTGGAATATAGTTGTCATAAGAAACGGATTTACTTTTAGTTTAAAAATATACAAAGTGGTCATACAACAGGAAAAATAATTAATAAATAAAAGAAAGCCAAATAGATGTTTAAATGATTTTAATTTAAACTATACTTTGATCAGGATTCATGAATTTTCATAATCATTCATTCATTCAACGCAATCCCAAAATTCTGGCTTGTAAAATTTCTGAGCTGCTTATGTGTGAATATGTGCTGGATTAATTACATATATTTCATTTCCATTTTAGTTATAACTTTGTGCTGCCATCTGAGTTTATAACTTTAATAAAGAAGTCACTCGTGTTTCAAAATAGACCAAAGTTCTGTTAGCGAAGAAAATAAGTTTGTGAGCCTTCTATAAAAAAAGATCAGGTAAAATTTATGCGATTTTATGTGAAATTACAATTATATGAACTCCGTTTCTCAGCTAAATGAAATATTAATTAGTTCATCTTGAGTTTATCCAAAAATTATCATCTACATTATTGACTTAATCAATAATTTCCTAATGCACATGTAAACTTACTATGTCAAATACATAGAAATCTTGTTTTACGATTACATTATAAAGTCATTTGAAATACAATGTCAAGATTGTTAATGCCATCTATGAAAAAAAAAACAAGTAATAATAATAATATTTCCATTAAGAATTTCTTTATTAATTTTCTAATAACTATTTATTATCAATGAATAATAGATGCAAACGTTTATTTTTCTCATAAGGAAGTAGAGTTAGTAGGTAATCATGAGATTCTTAATTGATGAATGTAACAAACTGGCGCCAATATTTTATAAAATATGTTATCATAGAAGTAAAGGTAAACCACTTTTTGTACTAATATTATTTTACCATTAACTCTATTATTTTGTTGTTCCAATGAGATTTTCGCTTCTTTGGCCGTCATTTTGGAAAATATTGCCAATTGTCGATTATTGCGTTAATGGTTAATTTGCTAACAAAAACATATATAAACGAAGAAAAAATTATAATGAAACGGTATTTCCAATGTGGCTCCATATTTACATCGATAATAATCATAATAATAATAATAACAGAAACCTTTGATAAGGACTTCAAGATGACAATGAAAATCAGCATTGAAAAAAGGAAAATAGAAGTCGATGCATGGCTAATTCATCCGCGAACTCGACCAACCAGCAGAGGATAAAAAAGCAGCTACGAAGTAGTTGAACGTCGGCCTGAAGGGGGAAATGGAATTCTTAATAATAGCAACACTAAATAATAGGCACCATTAGAGGATGATCTTGACGCAGCCTGTTAATAGCAAGTGTAGAATGTGCGGCCTAGCAGAGGCACGTGTCAACTACGCTAAAACCATCAGAGTACACTCACCGTCACAACAGAGTGGCAAGACATCTACACTTGATCAATTGCAAACATTTCAATATACCGGCTAAGAAGGTTGTTGATACTAACGACGTCACACTCAGGTATGGCGGGCCGATTATATCGGACAAAGAAATTCGTGCCAATCTTCCAGACGTGGCTGTACATAACACAAATGAGAAATCATGTTTGCTGATCGATTTGTCCATCCCGAATTACACCAACGTGATACTCAAGGAAACTGAGAAGTTGAGAAAATACAAAGACCTCCAAATAGAAGTTAGCAAAATGTGGAATGCAAAGACCAGTCGTGCCAGTAATTGTAAGAGCCCCCGGAACTGCCAAGAAGGGCCATGATCGGAGTCTATAACAACTGTCTAATCAACCGAGAGCACAAGTGGTACAGAAGATTGCACTATTGGGTGCGACGCATATTTTAAGGAAAATTTAAGACTAAAAGTCTCTGTGACCTTGTTGGGGCCTGTACTCTGCGCTATTAGCTACGGCTTAGAAAATATGATAATGATAAAAGTATAATATTTATTTACAATTATCAGCATAATAATAATAATGATAATAATAATAGGTCTTTATTTTCCCAAAAGGTAACAAAAATAAATAACATGGTAAAAAAAAGTACAGGAAAAACGCCGAAGATCAGGTGGTTGTGCAAGACAAACTTCTGTATTTAATCTTAAGAGTAGATAACAGCAATATGGCAGAAATAAATAAACATATAATATTACAAAATAAATAACAGATAAATATGTTATTAATATAATGGCGCAGGCATTAAAAATATGCATATAATATACAATTTTATATTTATATTTTTATTTTATTTTATTTTTTATTCGTATTTTATTAGCTAATACTTGAAAAAATAAATAAATAAATGAGAAGAATTCACCTATAGTGCATTATTTTGTTCAGTCAAAAGATGTCTTTTTAAAGCAGATTTAAAGGCTGGTAATGTTTTACTTTTTATATCTGATGGTACAGAATTGTAAATTTTGGTAATTTGATAGGTAAATGAACGTTTAACTAATTCTGTGCGATGAAGGGGAGGAGTAAGTGAACCCTTGAAACGAATGTTCAAGTTGTGAACGTCTGCTCTATACCAAATTTTTTTATTCAGGTATTTCGGTGTTTTGTTATTAATAACTTTATGAAATAGACAAGCAGAATGCAAAAAGCGTCGCCTAGATATATTGAGCCAACCTATTTCGACTAGTTTGTGTGATATACTTTGTCGGCGCTTAACTCCAAATATTAGTCTCAAACAAGAGTTTTGCAGTACTTGTATCCGACGTATAGCCTCTGCATCTAAACAAGGGCCATATACAGTATCAGCAAAATTAAACCTTGATAGAACCAATGATTCGCATAAAATTGTTTAAATTTTTTGATTCAGAAAATGCCTAATGTTATATATCAATTTTAAATTAGTGTATGCAGTACGTATACAGTTGTTAATATGCGGTTTAAATCTTAGATTTGTATCAAATGTAACCCCTAAATTTTTTGCTTTTTCTGTAAAAGCTATGTGATGTCCATCTACATTTATTTGAAGATTTTCCATTACAACTGACCTGCTGTTATGATGGCCAAAAACAAGAGCCGATGTTTTACTAGCGTTAACGTTTAAGGCGTGATTTTTAGATATTTGTATTAACGAGCTTAAGTCTCTATTAATAGCAACCATCGCTTCTGCGCATTCCTCTGGATCAAACGAAAAATAGAGTTGAGTGTCGTCAGCATAGAAATGCGTCTGACAACGCTCAGCTGCTTTTTCGAAGCCTGATGTATACAACGTATACAAGAGCGGTCCTAGAATTGATCCCTGTGGCACCCCAGATGACACGTTGAGAGGATCAGACAAACTACTATCAATTTTAACGCGTTGTGTTCTATTATGTAAATAACTGCGAAAAAAATTAACTGCACTTAAACTCATAGAGCCAAGTATGGCAAAAAGAATTTCATGATTGATCGTATAAAACGCTTTTGTAAAATCGACAAATACCAGCACAGTAACTTTTTTTTATCTGATCCTCTCAAAATATCATCTGTGATGTTCAAGAGAGCAGTTTCACAACTATGCACAGGCCGAAAGCCAGATTGTATTTCAGGTATTAGTTGCAATTGAGTTACATGAGTGCGCAGCTGAGACTCTACCTCTCTTTCTAACACTTTTGACATAGTAGGCAAAATGCTAATAGGTCGGAGGTCTTTGAATTCTTCGGGATTAGTTTTTTAGCCAGTGGTTGCACTATGGCCTGTTTCCAGGAATCTGGAAAAATACCGTTTTCTAAGCTAAAATTAATGATGTGAGTAAGAAAAGGCAATATTAAAGAGCAACACATGAGTAATAATTTAATATTAAGACCATCATATCCCTGAGCGTTAGATTTTATACCATATAAAATTTCTTGTACATTATACTCAGAAGTAGGCCTAAATTTAAATGAATCTATATTTGGTTTAACAGTATTTATATAAGAAGTAATTGTATCATAATCTACAGGCAATTTTGGAAGAGAGTTTACAAAATAATTATTGAGGTCGTTAACATTTTTTAGCTCATCAGGTATACTTTTTTCTTGTTTAGTTATATTTAAAAGGCTCAAATCTTTCCAGGTTTTATTTATACCGTCTACCCTCAGCTTGTGCTCAAAATACGCTTTTTTTTCATTTCGACATATAATGTTGCATAATGTTTTAACATTTTGTAATAATTATGGTGAGCTTCATTTTTTGTGCGGCGCCATTTATTGCAAGCTTTATCTCTCAAAGACATAAGTAAACGTATATTTTCAGTGAGCCATGGTGCATACTTTTTTGTAATTTTTATTGTTTTAACCGGTGCATGTATATTAAAAAGATCCAACATATTTTCATTTAGAAAGTTCACTTTTTCATCAATATTGTTTAAATCATAAATGTTTTCAAAAGGAATAGACATAAGATCAGCATAAAATTGATCCTGGTTAAAATACTTAAAGTCTCTAATTACCTTGTATATTGGATTCAGTTTTTTATGAGTAATATTTAGCTCGCAGTAAATACGCTCATGATCAGACATTTGATTTAGTGATATTACTCCTACATTTTCTACAATATTGTCGTTTGTTGTTATTGGTCAATAAGTGTTGCTGATGTAAGAGTAAAGCGGGTTGGCGAATCTGCGATCTGTACCAGGCTATATGTGTCAAGTAGCGTGTTGAATTTAATAGATGTAGGGGAATCCGTCCTTAACATATCTACGTTAAAGTCGCCTAAACAAAATACTTCATCATAATGTGGCAATAAGTAAGTTAGATTTTGTTCCAAGTTATTTATAAAATCATTGTAAGAAAAATCAGGTGGTCTATAGTTAACACCCACTGCAAACTGCTGTTTATTTGATTTAATTTTAATCCACAGCTCTTCGGAATCATTATTACTACTAATAACTGAGTGATGAATGGTTTCTTTAATAATAAATATTGAAATTACAATTCTAATAATTAATAGTATATTACAGCCCAACGTTGTGTTAACTTACCCACCCATAAAAAAATGTGTAGAAGTATTTACACAAAACTTCCCTCTCTATTTAGCACCTTTCATTTATTCATTATCTTTTCTGTAGGATGACTATCCTATATATATTTTTTTAACTAAAGGTATATCAGGTTTTCTTTCTGACAATAGTGACCACTGCATTCCAAATATTATTTTCCTCTGCCGTTTCTTAATTAATTATTTTTCAGAGTGACAACTATGTATGCTTTTAGTGAAAGATCTCAAGAAGATTCGAAAATCAAAGTTCAAAACACCAATTAAGTAAAGTTAAGTATTTATTTATTGAATTCAGCTAATCACAATACGTTATTAATAGTTTATATTAGTGTTGTTCTCTAAAAGTGTCCAACTGACAAGTATTAAAATAAAGTCAACCAACGTAATTTTCCATATTTGGAAGCTAGTGATGCAAATGTGGTATTTTTTTACCACAAAGATATAAAGTGTAAAAAGTTTTATTTCATATTTTTCCAAACTACTATACCTATAACATGTCTTAAAACAGTTTTGTACATTTTTATGTCACCAACACATTATAGAATCGTATAAACTCTCAGTTTTTTCAGTGACTTGTTATTTTTCATCAGATATTAATGGTTTTAAGCTTTTTAGTAAATTAAAAAAAAGAGCTAGAATTTTCTAGTAGATTATCACTGTGAAAATGTTATTTCGTTTGTTATATGAAAAAGAATTAAAAATGTACAAAAATGCATTTGTTTGAAATTATTTCAATATTTATAATACGTAGGTATTATACGTTGGGAGTTGAAACTCAGGACATTTTTGTTGAGCATCTAATCAGTTTTTTTATGCTTCACACAAGCAAGCCGGTTAAATAGATTTTGAGTTAATCGAACATAAATAAATGCCGTTAAATCTATATTTGGCTGCCATTTTGATGCGTACTTCACGCACTACACGGATCTCCCCAAAGAAAAAGATGTTCGGCTGAAACGGCGACGAAGTCGGGTTTTGCTGAAAGTTTATGAATTGCAAGTATCCAAAAAGAAAAAAATATATTTGAGATAAATCAAACATAAAAGGTAGAACATGTAACGCATAAACATGTAATGAAACCTGACAAGTTACCAAAGAACACTGCCTTCTTAACAGATTGTGAAAAAATCAAAGTGGCACGCTCTGTAGTTTTCTAGAAAAAAATATAGTCTAAAAGCGCCGTGTACGCTGTTTTGACAAATTTTGCATATTATGCCACCCCTATGAGTTTTTCAGTTTTTCGAAAAACTACCAGCAGACCCTAAAACGACACTGTCTTCTTAATACATTGTGAAAAAATCAAGGTGGCACATTGTGTAGTTCCTGACAAGTTTTTCATATTACGTCCCCGCTTTGGGTTTTTCGAAAAAACTACCAGCACAGCTGAAAAGAACACTGCCTTTTTAATGTATTGTACAAAAATTAAAGTGACACACTCTATACTACGGATTTTTCGAAGAAACTATTAGCACAGATGAAAAGAAGACTACTTTCCTATTATATTGTGAAGAAAATCGGACTGGATTTTATTGTAAAAATTAGGCGTAAAAAATCAGTCACCACATTAATTTTTTTATGAAAATTAACAAAATTTGGTACACTAAAGAATTTGGGTACGCTGAATTCAGTTTTGCCGCCTAAATTTTGATTTTCAAAATGGTGGCTTCAAAATTTCGGTCAGAATAAGGAAAAATAGTCAATAATTAAAATCATTGAAATGATGTCCAATTTGTGTTAAAATGTTCTGTTTAGATGTATACATTCATATATAAGTAATTTCGGTGCAGATATTTTCTATATTTATAATAACAAATTCAATATAATGCCCAATGTGGCCAGAACTATTTTTTGTGCTATCGCCTTTTTTTTAAATACTTGGAAAGGAGTAAGAATATATGTTTTAGAAATCTATCAATTTTAATGTAATGGTAAATTGACGATTTGGACAGTTGACAGCTGCCAACCAGCCGTCAAGTCAACATTAACAATTCAAAAACTTGAAATAATCTCCCGAAATCGTCTATAATATTGACCTTGAACAATGTTGTTATATTTTTCTGGTTGCTGTATTTACATTTGACGTCAGATTAAGAATTTTTACAGTTGACAGCTGTCAAAACAGTGTCAAATTGCCATTGAATATTGAAAACTTGAAATAATATTATAACTTTATAGTTTTGAGGTCGCTGAATTCAAATTTTAAGATTAACGCTTTTGGCAGCTATGAGTTTTATGCCACATTACCTTTAAATTTTCAATAGAAAATATTGTGCACTGTCCACATTATTTACTAAAATTATTATTTTTAAACACTTTTAGTCAGTACTTTCACATAATTTACCAGCTTAGTTACAAATTACATAATTTGATTTACAAACTTTTGACGTTTAATCCGTATTGCTAAATGATGACTCCATATTTTACAATAATTGTATAAATATATAAGGGTACAAAATTAAAAAAACACTAAACACATGTAATTAACAATTTTCTACTTTTCAAGTTTTCAACATTCATTAACGCGTGAGTATTAGTCCGTGTAAAACGCGGGGTTTGACGCTAGGAATGCCCCCCTCAACGGGACTACTTGTATTTTACGATTTTTTGGGTCGCTGATCACGAAAATCGTGGTCGGTCCCGCTGCTCTAAAAATGCCAAAAACCACCCCTGTTTTCGCGGTAATGTGAATAATACTGTAAAATAATACAATGAATGTGGTAATTGTAATAATATTTTGCTAGTTCAGTATGTTCATCTAAAATAAGGACAAATTTTATGCTGAGAGTTAACCAGAGGGGATAAAACTATAAACCTAAATTGACGTAAAATGGAAAAATGATGGAATTTTTTTTCTTTCACTTTTTGATTTGGGGATTGTACAAAGAACAAAATTTTTTTCCAACCCTTCACAGTTGAAAACTACGGGGTGGTTTTTGGAATTTTTAGTAGTGACGCACTATTTTTAGAGCCGTGGGATCCCGATTTTCGTGATCAGCGACCCAAAAAATATAAAATACAAGTGGTTCCGATGATGGGGGCATTCCGAGCGTCAAACCCCGCGTTTTACATGGACTATATATAGAGTTTTGCGTGCCAGGTGACGATGGGGAAGGCATCTAGAGTACCATGGGGAAGTAATCTAGAGTGCGACGGGAAACGGTAGAAGTTGAGACAGTTGAAACTGAGGTTGAAGCAATATTTTGACGAGTAACCATTTCCTTCATAATTCGCTTAATATTATCGAAATTTAAAACTGAAAAAATAATTGAATCTTGATAGTATAGGCTACTACTTTTATTCTTATCAAATTTTTAAAATTTTACGTTCGTCTCTCTACAATTAGTCCGGGGTCCAAGCACTCCAAAATCAAGATGACCTGTTCCGACATGACGTACAAATGTTGATATAAGTAATGAAGAGAGCATTACCTGGGGCACTAGAAAACACTTGTCTAATTAATTTTTGCTCTTGCGCAACTTCAGAAATCGCAAAAAAGATGGCGGATTGATCATTACAAAATTATGTTTTACAGTGGTTATTCTCCGTTAAAACAAAAACTATGTAACCTACCGATCTGATTTTTGGTATGTATACTCAGAAGATATACGTGATTCTAACTAAGCTATTGGTATTTTTGAAAAGAATATTTTTTTTGGAAAAAAATAATTAAAATCAAAAGGTTGATATTTACGTTCTAAAAATTTCGATATGCGGACAACTATGTTAAATTTATGAAATTCTTATATACAATTGCTTACCAAATATAGTCCATATATTGAAAAAGTTTTTTTAAAAAAGATCCTGTAGATAACGTATACAGTTTTTTGTTTATGATTTTTTTATGAGGCGCGTAATTATGCAGCATTAAAATAAAAATAGTCTACACGATAATTGGTACAGTGTAACAGTAAAAAGCACTATATTGTTCAATATAATTGAAAATTTGAATTACTTTATGTTAATAATACAACAAAACGAATGAAAGTAGTAGTCGGGCGTTGCCGATTGCGGCTACTCATTTAAAAAAATAATAATCGATACAAAGTGAATTGTGTGTTCGAGCAAAATGTTAATCAAATAGGTATTCGCAATTAGCCATGCCCGAGTACAACTTCTACTCGTTTTTATATTGTTTAAGAAATAAAACATTAGTGAGAAGTATTATTTTAGGTATTTAGCATATTTAATAGAAAGCAGAAAAGGGAGATATTTTAAATAAAACATTAATGTTGTATATTATGTAATTTTTGTGTATAACTATTCTAACATTTTAGTCAGAATCACTATCATTATAAAATGATGCATATTGCTTTTTTCCTTAAAACAATTTTCAGGAAAAGCAACACACGAGCACGCAACTGAATACCACTCACAAGAACATTTTGTGTCGCATTTTATTTTACAGTTGCACTTTTTAATTTAAGTTCAAATAAACTTTTTTTTGTCGACATTATCGGTACCAGCTCCTGATTTCCAATTCTGCATCCAAAATTTTGTGCAAGAGGTAATTTGAATGACGGTTCACAACACTGTTTAAAAAAAAGTAATATTTGCAACATGTTGTTGAAAAGCGTCTTCCGTCGGTGGGAGGGAACGTAAATCACTTTTATTAAATTATTTTACCTTTTAATAATTTTCAAACGTATACATATAATATATTTGTAAAGTTGACGTGTATGTACATTGAAAATATTTGCAAAAAACTGATGTGGGGGGATGTGAGATGAGTAATTATTAAGACAGATTTTGGAATTTTTCTCTGTTTGTCTGCTTGTCTGTTTGAACGCGCATCACGCAGAAACTACTGAACCAATGAGGTTCATCTAAGCTTGGAGTAATATTTAGTTCTTATTTCATCGAAATCAGCCTAGACTAAGCCAAGTTTTATGAAAATCGGTCTAGTAGAACAGGAGATACAGCTTGATCTCTACAATAAGCGTATTTCCAAGGCATACATTTTTAAGATTAAACTTCTGTAATATTCTAGAAAATTCGAGGGTACTCTGGAATATTCTAGAAAATTTGTGAGTTTTCTGAAATATTCCAGAATGGTGATTCTACCTCAAATGTCGTTTATAAAGAAGCTTTTTAGTCAATTTCAAAATTCCACACGAACGTAATCGCGGGCATAGCTAGTAAATAATAAATATGAACCGCAAACAATAATCAATCGATTTAAACAATCAAACACAAATAGTTTTTATAATGTTAAAATGTTAAGACAAATAACTTCACACTATATACATAAGTACATACGCCTAGTAAACATAAACATACCAGCTAATTCCACTGTAAACTGTTTTCATGCGCTTTATGAATTTTAGGAGAGCTGTCGCCTTTATTACATGCGCCGCATCATGCACCCATTTTAAAAATTCACAACTCGAATACTATATACAATATCAACTTAGTTCTTCTGTTTTTAACATTTTCAATATATTGGGTATGTTTGTTAGTATAGTTTATACACAAAAAATTTAAAATTGAAGTACTTGCTCGTATGTTGAAATTCTTACTACAATATTTTATAGTTACAGATTTCATATTTTTTTCCCAAAAAACTAAACATATTTAAACAGTGCCATCGAGCCTCATCCAAGCGCTTATGTCTTTAGTGTATACTATAAAAAAATTAGATGGATAGCACTCATAGTTTTTTTTACAAGACGTGTTATGTATTAAAAAACATTTTTTTAGGAATTATCATTTCGTCTATTTTCTTATCATTTATGAAGCTATGCAAGAGCTGATAATAATCCGACAAGTCATTTCTGGTGTCCTATATAACCCTTTTTGCAAATCTGAAGTTGAAAAATGTACGTCATGTCGGAACAGGTTACTTGGAATTTAGAGCGATTTCGTACTGTTGGACCCCAGACTAAATCAGGAGTAGAACGAATTTGCGAAAATAACAAAATAAATATTTGCATAATAAAAGAGCTAAGCAATGTTTTAGGAAATATTTTATGCTTTAAACAATACGTTTCTATTGCACATAAATAGCCATAACTTTGTTATTATGGAGAATTCATCAAAAATAAAAAAATACTAGAAAGATGAGGCAAATATCTAATTTTTCGGTTTTTTTTGCACCCCTGGGGGTTGTTTGGACACCGATATCGCCAGACGAATTTAGGGAGTATATATACGTGTCAAGTACTATGTAATGGCGTAATCAGCACATTTTTACCTTTCAATGTTCACGGATGTCAACAAAGACCTTGTTTTAAACTCTACTATACTATTTCATTTATAGTTATGCATGGAATGTAAATCAACAAAGATTGCAAGTTGCGTTGCTATTATTGCTATTATTATTATTACGTAAACATTCATAATAGTCAAGAAAATTATGCTCATGTCGCATGGCGAACATTTTTTATAAATTGTGGAAATATGGAACAAGATAGCGATATTACTGCACCAAAAGACGTTTTCAAACAAGCTAATGCCGGAATGTTTTATCTGTCGCAGAAATAAATTGATGTTTAATAAAAACTATGAATTCTATTGTGGTTTATCCCGCCTTTCGACAATGAGACAGTGAATAAGTGAAAATATTTTCTCTCACTGCTTTCGTCTATCTGTTGTCATAAAGATAATTTAAGTGGATAAAACAAAAGGTTTTAAGTTTCCTACCTAAGTAGGAAACAACATGCTTCAATAGCTGGATTAAACAAATAAATATACTACTCAGAAAGTGTGTAATATTTGTTTTAAAAAATATAATATCGCCGGTTATGCCGTGGCGGCATTGGAGATCGAGCTGCCAGTATTATTGTTAAAAGTACTGAAAAAATAACAAATATTTTCTAATGTCCAAAATTTAATTTACCCAAAAGAACACGGTAAAAAATGTAGTCCTAAATGACATAGAGAGCTGAAAGCACTAATAATGTAGGTATTAGAATGTTTTACCTGCTTATTTCAAACCATTGGTATATGTACAGGGTTATTCATTATTCATTGACCCCCCTTTATTTCTGTTATTATTGGAAATAAGAAAAAAATATTGTATGCAGGGTGCGCCACTTAAAACCCCCTAGGTTTGTAACTTTCTTATATTTTAAGCGACGACCATGTGGGGCACATCAAATTGTAGATATTTTTAAGGAATTTAAACATGTGTACAGAGTGAGTTAAAAAAAAATGTTTTTGAAAAAATTGTTAACAGAGAAAACTTAATTTCCTTGAATATTTTTTTACCTCACTGTACATGAACTGCGTTAATGGTTTCTTATAAAAGTTTTAATTAGCTTCAATTATGTTATTACGTCATATTCAAAATTCTTTTCGGTTTTAGAGAAAGAAATTAAAAACACTGTTTCTGATTCCAAACTGATTTTTTTTTTAAATAACTTCGAAAAGAATGTAAATAATAATTTTATGCTTTATTTGGAAAAGACATCACAAACAATATTCAACGTAACAAAACAGCAACAGGAAACAAAAGAAATTCATATTTTTAAAAATAAACTTATTTTAAAATATACTACTTAAACAGGAAATTGCAAAATTTTTATTTTTTTAATTTTTTTATTTTAATAACATAAATTGACGCTACTTAAAATCTGTATAATAAAACATTAACACAGTTCATGTACAGGGTAAGGTAAAAAAATATTCAAAGAAATTAAGTTTATTTTCTTAACACTTTTTTCAAAATTTTTTTTTTAAATCACTGTGTGTATGTCTAAAGGCTTTAAAAATGTCTACAATTTGATGCACCCAACATGGTCATTGCTTCAAAAATAAAAAAGTAGCAAATCTGGGGAATTTTAAGTGGCGCACCCTGCATATATTTTTTAAATGCAATTAATGCAATTGCTTGCAGAGATCACGTGATATAACAATGAAGATTGTTTTTTAAATGGAGAACCCTGTATGTTTTCACATATCCTTATAGATCTTTTTTCACTGATTTCATATATATAAAAAATAAATACAAAATTAAAAAAATAATAAAATAATTAAAAGATCCGGTAGACCAATTCCATGGCCTAATTTAACACTTTTGGAGGTATTTAAAGGACAAAGTGAATTATAACCATAAATTAGTTATACAATATTGTTCATCTCAGGATATTATTTTTATTCTTATAATATATCAAACATGCAGGGTGTTCCGTTTAAAAAACAACCTTCACTGTTATATCACGTGACCTATGCAAGCAATTGTTTTTTTATACGAAACTGTCTTTACATTTCCAATAATAACAGAACTAAAGGGGGGGGGGGTCAATACCTAATGAATAACTCTGTACATATGAACTTTTTTTCAAAATTTAATCTTTAGATAATGTGTCGTGTGTTTACTGAGCAATTTTGATAAAATTTTTACAAATTTAAAATTGCAACCCATTCTTGGAACTTTATTTGAACCCTCGTATATCGGCCTCACTAATTTTTCAGATTTTGAATTGTTCTCATATCAAAACTGTATCACATGTGGAAATATGATATTTCAGCTGTGGTGTAAACATGTTTGAGTCCCCCTAACTCACCTCAATATGAATTTTCGGTTTTTGAATTTTTTCTATTAGTTTGGGTACGGCAAATTTCAACTTTCTAGACTATCTGGAATTTGATCCTTTTCCGAATAAACATACATTTTGCTCTGTCTGTGTGAAGAACGTTTCTTGGAAACACGGCTTATGCTACGCTTAAAATTTTTATTTAATATTTAATACCTATATCGGCGGAACAACCCCCATTGAAATTTATGATCGCCAGGGGCGCGTAAACTCTCATGTTTCATATAATCTATGTATGTTTTATTATAATTTTAGCGCTTATTAGCTAAGCTTTTTGATGAAGCATACAAAAGATGTATGTATAAGATACTGAAACTTTAATACACAGCGTGTTTCATATTTCAATTTCAGGTAAATTAGATGATATGTCAATTTTCTTTTAAGAATTAAGTTATTTTGATAAGACTATGACGAAACGAGTTAAACAATGATTTTTTTTTTAAATGGCTGTCTACTTAATCTTGGCGACGCAACGTTAAAACTGAGTTGAGCCATATTCGAGCAAAATGTTAAAATAGGTATTCGCAGTCTGCCACGCCAGACTACAAATTCTTCTCGTTTCTTATTTGTTTTGCATTAAAATATTGGCAATTTCATCACGTAAATTAATTACGTCTTAGTACTATCCGGAAGAGTAGTTGTGTTGATTAATTACACAATAATTGGTATTTTAAAATGTTGTTTTAAGTTGTCTTTACCTAACTAGCATGTTTACGTAATGTCCATTGAAACTTGGCCAAATGTCCAACTGTGGTGTTTACAAATGTTAAACAGATCCCGCCTGCAACTGCAAGTTTTTTACATAGTGGGTAGGTTTTCAATGTTCGTATTCGTATCGAAAATCATGCCATTTCCTTATAAGTTTTACATTTCGTTGTATACATTATGTACGTAGTTACCTACTTAAAGATACCTACAGGTTTTGGTTTAAACTTCCTAACCGACCGACGCGTCGTATTGTGTTATTATATTCCACAAATACGAAAACGGAGAACATGCACTTTCATACCAACGTATTAGTGAACGAATTTTGAACAACTTTTAAAATGTCCATCTGTCTGTTACGCTTCCTGTAATAAATTAAGAAAAAGAAGCACGATTGTATCGAACTTTTGACAGTGTGTTAGTAATGTTAAAGAAAGGAACCCTATTATTTTTTAACAAAATTGATCAATGAATAAAAAAGTTATTAATTATATACATTTTAAAAAATCAACTTCTTAAGTTTTATGTTTTCTTAAGTAGAAATATTGTAATATCATTATTTGTTTATATATTTTAGTAATATACATTCATAATTATATAATGCCCAACCGTCCAGATATGATTTTCACTTAGATATATTCTATAAGTATTAGAGAAATTTGCTGAAGCAATGAATGGTGATCTATTGGTTAAACTTTTAACTCAAAATCAAAGAGTCGCAGGTTCGAAACACTGACAAATAGGTTGTACTTAGTTATTATTTTTTATTTTATTTTATATTATATTATTTTATAAATTGACGTCATAACATTAAAAATGTCTAAAACTGATATCATTTAGAAAAAAAAACTGCGAAAAGTTTTCTATAGAATGTGCTAACAATTTTATAAGAAGTTCGATAAATAAACCTAGGAGTATAAATAATGTTTTTGAAGTGTTTCGAATATATCCTTGGTCCTATTTTTAAAAATTTAATTTAATTTTTATTTATGACTTCCTATTCTTCTAATAATTAATTTTGACAACATTCACTAATATTGGTCCATAATTGTGTTTTGCTATGTTACGATTGGATTCTCGGTGAGGATTTTTAAAATGTTTAATTTTATTTTTATTTTAGACTACTCAATATTCTTTTTATCAAGGCAGAAATTGTTAATATCGTTTCATAGTCGCAATCTTCTTTGTTACGATCATATTCGACTATAAATATTGTCTGCACTCTTTCAATTTTACTTCTATCAAAAATTTTTAGAGAAGTTCAATATGGCAGTATATTTGGATTCACCATTTTGACTTTCTCACTTTTATTATAATAGTTAGATTAGGTATCAGCTAGTCCTAAAACAAGTAACTACCAATCTCTACATAATCCCGACATAAGTCGGTAAAAAAACCGCTGCCCAAGGAATCACTACTTCCACATCAAGATTTTCTATCCAAATCTGTCACAATGAAAAAAATTTGTATGTGGAAATAATTGTTTATGGAACTTTAATAATACAATATTTGAAATCGTCTACCCCAAAATCTCATAGGAGGGTGGATGAAAAAAAAAATGAGGTTTTCGGTTCTTGTATATACACTAAATCACAATTTTTTGTCATCCCCTTCTCTTGTATATACTAGATAACAAATTTATGGACTCTTATTTGCTTGATTTACCTGTTTACTACCAACTTACCCCAATTTACCCCCCAACTCTACGACGGAATAAGATGAAATGATAATCTAGTTCTAGATCCCATTAAAGTGTATATGTGTACCAGAGTAATCGTGCGCACAATAAAAGTTACAGACAGACCGACAGACAAACAGATTTCTTTTTTGCTCAAACTTAAAATCCCGACGTTTCATGACATTCTAAGCCTATTTGAACAATAAAAATTTTCAAAAATTTTTTATCGTTACTATACTGGGTTTAAAAGAATAGTGGGCCACCCCTGTAACTTCCTTGTTTTTAAAGATATCAGGATGAAATTTTGTATGGTGAAATTGGGTAAGATTTTCAAATTTTTCAGACCTATCCGCCATATTTGTCACTTCCGGTTTCACCGGAAATGGCCCCAATATTCTTTTCTAAATGGACCACCCTGTATGTCTTTACATTTTTGAAATAAAGATCACATACATTTATACTATTTTGAACAATTTATACAGTGTTGCACGAATAATAATTCGAATTTTAGTTGCCAATCAGGCTGCGAATATGTTAAAATTATTTTTGGTCCAATGTAATTCGTATAAAAAATACGAAAACGTCAATGCGTCCAATAATACACCATACAGGGTACTGTAAACTCATTAAATCATTATTATTTTTCAAAATGACTCATTTGTTTTAAATATTATGATATGGGCCACCCGGATATTCGGAAAGCTCTATTTAATAGGGGTTAAACGGTACCAAAAGTTCCGTAATGTGTAATCGTTACCGGCAGAAACGACAATTTTTCTTAAGTTTATGATTTATATCTAACTTCAATTAAATTTTGATCAACCCTGTATATTTTTGTTAATATTTTATGATGTGCCACCCTCCGCAAGAGACAAAATGGGCCTCTGGCTCATTCTTGTTGCATATCATAAAATATTACCGCAAATATACAGGGTTGATCAAAATTTAATTGAAGTTAGATATAAATCATAAATTTCTTAAGAAAAAATGTCATTCCTGCCGGTAACGATTACACATTACGGAACTTTTGGTACCGTTTAACTCCTACTAAATAGAGCTTTCTGAATATCCGGGTGGCCCATATCATCATAAGTAAAACAAATGAGTCATTTTGAAAAATGTGATTTTAATGAGTTTACAGCACCGTGTATGGTGTATTATTGGACGTATTGACGTTTTCGTATTTTTTATATGAATTACATTGGAACAAAAATAATTTTAACATATTCGCAGCCATCTAGATTGACAACTAAAATTCGAATTATTTTTCGTGCAACACTGTATAAATTGTTCAAAATAATATAAATGTATCCAAAATGTGATCTTTATTTCAAAAATGTAAAAACATACAGGGTGGTCCATTTAAAAAAGACTTTTGGGGCCATTTCCGGTGAAACCGGAGGTGATAAATATGGCGGATAGGTCTGAAAAAGTTGAAAATCTTACCTAATTTCACCACACAAAATTTCATACCGATATCTTCAAAAACAAGGAAGTTACAGGGGAGGCCCACTATTCGTTTACACTCGGTATATACTTCCACTGGATGTGGAAGTAATATATTTTGTTAATGGCTAATATCAGTAAGTTCACGATTACACCAACTCCAAACATAGAACACAGTAAACACACTTCTATAACACCAAATCTTCACAGGTTATTGCAATCAAGATTCTATATATGTACAACACCACAACAGGTAATAGAACCCTTTTTATTTCTCAAGACCTGAAGTGATTTTGCAGGAGAAGGCTACATATTTCGAGTCAGGGTACGCAGGCTCAGTGTCCGAATATACTAGAATTAATATCTTTTTCTGAAAAAAAAATCTAGTTTCATGACCGAGAATCGAACCCAGGACCTCATTATGAGAAACAAATCTCCTTGACTTTCAATCACGCTGCCGTACAAATATTAATTTTTGTTAATCAAGTGGTAAAGTTAATTATTTAGGACAAATAAAATTACTTTATTAGAATGGTCTAAAAAGTTAGATCGACTTAGTAACCAGTGCAATAAAACAAGTCGGTTAATGATTAAGTTTCCGTACTATTCCTTTAACAGGAGAAAATGATTCCGAGTTTGATAATAATCATGTTTATATAATTAGCACTGTATACAGTGAAGCAGGATACCAACTGCATGGTAAAAAAAGTATTTCAGTTTCCGGAAAGCATAAAGAATACATAGAGTTTACATTGTTTTATATTAATTCATTAATAATTAATATAAGAATATTTAATAGATGAGAAATTTGACAATAACATAGCTAACCAAGTGACTTTTAAAATGAACAATATAAAACAGGGTACTACATCAGGGAAGAACTCTATCTAGAAATAACTATCCGAAAAAAGTAAATGCGGAGAAAATATTTCATAAACAGATGCACCGTATAGTGAAAACTATTTAAAAAAGTATTTCTTAATCAATAGTTTATATCAAATTAAGCAGTTAATTACTATTTATACGAAATAAATCAAACTAAAATCAACTTTCTCAACGGTAAGGTATAATTACTATCTAACTGAACTAATAATGGAACTAATAATATTTATTTTAACAAAAAAAAATACATACCCGCAGTTTAAGTTCCATGTTCATAGAAGATGTACTGCCTCTACACTAGTGGTTTACTATCCTGACCAACTGCTTATATCACAATTAAGTTCCTAGGATGAAAGCTGCGTAATATTCATTATATGTGCTCGCGTGATTATTAGACCATTATTTAAAACATTGTTTGTGTTTCTAAGCATCTTTTAAATATTGTCGTGTACACGAACAATTTGTTGCTACATTACTTGATGATTGGGTTGGCTTGAAAGCAAATTAATAGAAAATATTATTAAATATATTTAAATAACATATACTGGAATAAATTTATCGAATTAGTGTTTTATGACTTTGGGAATAGTGGTGGAAAATTAATTAATGCCTGTTAAGTAGCATTTAATCTTTATACATGTTAAATCTAAATAATTCATAACACTTTCCTTCCTAATAGTGTTTTTACAGATTTAATAATAAGTATGAATAGGGATACAAAATAGAGTAACGATTCAAACCATATTGAACATTTTGGCACTGATTTCAACATTGACATTAACAGTTTGTTAATAATAATAATAATAATAATAATAATAATAATAATAATAATAATAATAATAATGGGGAGATTTTCTCTCACGTTAGGCATTACTTGCATTGAATTCCATCACTGCCTTGCTCGTTCTCGTGGCGTTTACAGTTTGACATTAAAATTTTGAGTCTATTTTCCTGTTTGCTGATAAGCAAGTAAATAATTATATTAGTGGAAGACCGCTACAGTTTTATTTGAAAATCCGTCAGTGAAGTGCTCTTTTTACTTCCACGTCCAGTGGAACCCTACAAACACAAAAGGTCGGCCCTTCAGTGGGCCATCATAGGGCCAGAAGTATTATTTCTGGCCCAGTGATGGCCCATTGATGGGCCGACCTTTTGTGTTTGTTGGGAAGTATAGTAACGACAAAAAAATTTAAAAAAATTTTTATTATCCAAATAGGCTTAAAATGTCATGAAACGTCGAGATTTTAAGTTTGAGCGAAAAAAAAATTTCTGTCTGTCTGTCGGTAACTTTTTTTTGCGCGCACGTTTACTCTGGAACCGTTTAAGATATTGACTTGAAATTTGGTACACATATGTACTTTAACGAGATCTAGAACTAGATTATATTTTCATCTTGTTCCTCCGAAGGGTTGGGGTGTAAATTGGGGTAAATTGGTAAATCAAGCAGGTAAGAGTCCAACGAAATTGGTATTTAGTATATACAAGAGAAGCTAAGGTCTCAAAAAAAAAATTGGCATTAGCCACCCCCATTACCACCCCCACCCCCTTATTATTAAAGGGGATGAAAAGAATTTGTGATTTAGTGTATGTACAGGAACCATAAACCTTAAAATATTTTTTTACTTCGTCCACCCCCCACTACCACCCCCCTATCACAACCCCCACCTCACTACCGATGTGGGATATCGTTTTATGGGTTTTTGGGGTAGAAGATTTCAAATATTATATTATTAAAGTTCCATAAACAATTATTTTCACATACAAAGTTTTTTCGTTGTGAGTGACTTGGATAGAGAATCTGGATGTGGAAGTAGTGATCCCTTGGGCAGCGGTTTTTTAAATGTTGGAAATTCAAAACACTAAAACCCATTGCATTTTTTTGCTAATATTTACTATAATAGATACAAAAAAACTGTTCCAGACTTTTATGTAGCTTATAAAAAGACCTTCAATTTGAACCTAGGCTGGTCGCTGTATCTTTATAATTGACCGAGTTATAGTTGTTTAAAATTTATGGAAATTTCAGTACTTTTTGGACGCTGTTATATCTCAAAAAAGAGAACATTAAAACAAAAAAATGTAAATAGAACTTTTTAAAGTACATTTGATTATCTCTTGTTTGAGAGATCAATCATTTTATTATCTTTATAAATAACAAAATTGAATTGTTTATAAAAAAAAAATCGGGTACCTGAAAATCGGTGAACTTTAAAAATGTATTCAATAAAATAATATGTGTGACATTTTTTACTTCAGATATTATTAAAAGTAAATAAAAACTTTTACAAATCCATTTCAAATTGGCTATTTTTTAGCCAAGGCAGCTATTTTGGCAATTTTTTGGTCATCTTTTACTTTTTACTTTAAAAAATGTAGTTTTTCAAACATTTTCTATAGAACACGTACAATTATTTAGTAATTCACTTAAAAACAATGCATCGTACTACAAAATGTTATAGAATTAAAATTGAGGCTTAAGAAATTTCCTATAAAATCATGTACTGCAAATTATTTTTTTATATATTATTAACATGCTTTTATTAAGTCGACCTGTACATGTGTAAGGTATAAGGAACTGAATTTCACCAACTTCTAATTGTTGTATCATCATGAAACTTGGCAGTTCAGTGTAGCTCTGATGGCGGATTGTCATTTTCTTTACAACCCCCTTGATATGAATATCAAAAGAAAGGGCTTGATAAGTAGGAAACAAATATGTGATCAAAATTTAAAAATTCAAATTTTCCCCCGCTTTAATAATGGGGGGGGGGTAATGGGGGTGGCTAATGCCAAAAAAATTTTTGTGTCCTTAGGTTCTCTTATATACAGTGTGTCCCAGGATAGATGTAATGGACCAAAAATTTTGGAATTTTGGAATGGTATTTGGGGATTGAGTTGTGCTTGTTGTTAAACTAAAGTATACCAAAAAGGACTTGATTTGGTGTTCTACAGGGTATTTTACAAGCAAAGTTGTAAAAATCACCACTAATAAAGTACCTTTATTTTTCAAAATATGAAAAAATTCCACTAAGAAAAGTTATTTAGAATGCAATTTTATACCTCTATACCAAATTTCAGGAATATAAAATTATTTTTTTGAAACTTCCCATTTTTTCACTAAATTAGTATTAACATTAACATTATACCTTCTTACATCTCGTATATTCAATTTTTTATTTACCAATAGCCTACTTTTTGAGATGATAAACATTTGCTCCTACACAACTTTAAATATAAATTCAACTCTTAATTCGCAAAAATGGGAAGTTTCAAAAAAATAATTTTATATTCCTAAAATTTGGCATAAAATTTCATTCTAAATAACTTTTCTTAGTGGAATTTTTTCATATTTTGAAAAATAAAGGTACTTTATTAGTGGTGATTTTTACAACATTGCTTATAAAACAGCCTGTAGAACACCAAATCAAGTCATTTTTGGTATACTTTAGATTTACAACAAGCAGGTCTCAATCCCCAAATACCATTCCAAAATTCCAACATTTTTGGTCCATTACACCTCTTGCTACATCTATCCTGGGACACACTGTATATACTAAATACCAATTTTATGGACTCTTACTTGCTTGACTTACCTATTTACCCCTCCTTTACCGCAATTTATCCCCCAACCCTTGGACGGAATAAGAACAAAATATAATCTAGTTCCACATCTCGTTAAAACACATGCGTGTACCAAATTTCAAGTCAATATCTTAAACGGTTCCAGAGTAATCTTGCGCACAAAAAAGTTACAGACTGGTAGAGCGACAGAACGACATACAGAATTTTTTTTGCTCAAACTTAAAATCTCGACGTTTCATGACATTTTAAGCCTATTTGAATAATAAAAATTTTTTAAATTTTTTTTCGCGTTACTATACTTCCACTGGATGTGGAAGTAATTACATAGAAAGCTGAGAGAATTTGCTTTACAATCGTATATTTTTTTTTTATAAAAAACTATGTTGCAGGCGTAATCGTAGATTTTGTTTGGATTCTTTCGTAGTATTTTTAAAGGTAATATTTTTCATGAAATTCAAGTTGCTGAAAAAGAAAATTTAAATTTCAAGTCTACCATGCGATTGAGATTTACAATGATTTTTAGATGTAACAATTAGTTTTCCAGCTCTAACTTTTAACTGTGCGAGATGGTCGGAAAATTCAAAATATAATTTTTAAGGAGAATAAAATAATGAGCAATTTGGCGTAATAAAAAATTGTTATTTTTGTATTATTTAAATATGTTTTTTACACACTTTAACCTTTTGATCTTTCATATTTGAGCAAAAGCAAAAACAATATAAAATGTTTCATTCAAATCAATTCACTATATTCGGATTCCTACGTGAACCTCTCTTTTGAGCGGACCAGCAGTGTGATGGTGTTTCCATTGGTGTTTCACATTTTCTCTGTTGTGAATGCTTTAGACACGCTAAAACAATTCTTGAAAAAGAATGATATTTAATAATGTTCGGTTATCGGCAAATATCACTCATTTATAAAAACAGAATTGTAAAAACGTATTTATTCTAGTTCTTTTAATTGTTTTAATAATAAATGAAAGAGAAAGTTATTTCCTAAAAACTCCAAAAGGAAACACTGGACGAAAAGTATATTCTTCTGCAAGCCCAGATAAAATGCCGTTCTGCAAACACCATGTCATTTTTATACATGCAGATGATGATTTGAACCCCGGGGCGTCCCCAGGACCAATTAGTGATTGGACTCCACGGGTTGCATTTCCGAAGTTTCTTTCAAACCGCTATCTTCAAAAGGCTCGAGCGCCAAAACCCAGAGCTCAAACAAGGGCTCTGGAAGGTGCACGAGCGGAATTTAATCGCTAACGCCCCAGGGGTTAGAGTGATCTTGAGGATCGATTTGGGTTCCTATGGGACCCTTCGGTCCTGTGATTTTAAGGCCATGCGGGGATGGTGAAGATGTCCTCCACGGACACCAAGCCAGCCCACGCACAAGGTAGGCCAAGAATTAGCTCCTCGGGAGCTCCATCAGAGAGGGACCCGGAACCAGTCAACATTAATGAGGCGTGAAGGCTATAATGTTTTATTTATATGCCTGAATTACACTTTTTACAGATTAACTTGCACCGCAGCGCCGCGCCGGGGCGGCCAACCTAATTAGTCGTCAGCTGTATGCGATGCATACAAATTTTATTCTCGTCCAGGGACTCATCAAGGTACTGGACTAAAGAAGTGGGAATGTCTTCTATTGCTCTACGGAAGACAGACCCAGAGCCTGCGTGTATGTGAGTCAAAATCTTCAACCATGTCTAATGCCAAATTTCTATTCTAGGAATTTGGTCGCAGTTAAGGTGAGCTTGACAAAAGAGGGTAGCTGGGGAGATCTTATCGTCTGATCAGCTTACCTGTCTTACGATTAACCTTCCCCACCCCCATCGGAGAAGTTCAAGAAATTAACACAATTCTCAGAGGAAGAACAGCTGCCGCTGATTCTGGTGTGGGTGTGTCTATCACAGAGTGTGGGGCAGTTCTGACGTCAACCCGAGAGGCACTGCACTACTGGAATTTCTATATGCTTCAGACCTGGAGATTATAAAGAGAGATAGTGCTCCTACGTTTGTAACTCAAGGAAGACAAAAAGTAATCGACCCTACTTTGAGCTCCACTGCGTTGGAGAACAGAATAAAGATAGAGTCCTATCGGAACCATCTTTATAGGATCATCGACATATTAGATCCGTCCTGGAGGGGACCGACCGGAACCAGGTTCATTGAGTGGATCTCTTACACAAGGAATCTGCAAGAGAATCTGAAGGATGGGTTGTAGATCAAGAAACTCGCGAGAAGTGGAGACAACAGCGCTACAGCTGCAGATTGAAAACAACTGCCCCTTGCAAGTAAGCAGGGGGAAGCTAGCCCCCATGGTGGAACAAGGAGCTAAGTGGGTTGGGTAAGTTGCTGAATAAATCAATGTGTTTTAAAGACCAGCCGACCGGGAGAGCTACCAGTCAACCCAGCGAAGTTAGGAAAGCTTGATAAACAAGCAGAAAAGAGAGAGCTGGAGGGCTTTCTGTAGAACCATTGAAGACCGCCTAGTAAAGTCGCATTGTTTTGAGCCTCTCGACTCTCGGAACTCCAAGAGATATCGTTGCTACCTTCGAGTAGAAAGGATACGACTGCTCGAGCGAGTGCTTGAACCAAATGTCTGCGGTTCCTCTCGTACTGAGCAGGATTTCTATCACAACGAGGAGTCATAAGTAAAGTAGGGTAAAACTAACCTGTCTCACGATGATCTAAATCCAGCTCTCGTTCCCTATTAACGCCAAATATTTAAAAAATCATAAATGGCATAATAAATTTTATATAGTCAAATGTCATACTTATAATCGAAAATCACCCACCAACAGATGGCGCTTTTATAACAGTAAACAACAAAGTTTTGACATATAATTGGCATTTGTGACATTAAAAAATAGTTTAATACAGTGTTTATAGGTTCCTAAATTATTAGAAAAAGAACGGACAAGTTAAACTGTCAGAAAGTAGATGTCGGCCACTCCGTGATTTTCGCTAATACTCACCAATTTCAATGGGAAATATAGTGTTGATTATCTTATATCTTAAGTTGTTCGTGTAAACCATAGATTAACTAGAGTCAAAGGACACCGCACGTTTTATAGGTAAATTGGTGGAATGTCAAATTTGATGAATTTTTGATATGTTGTAGTTCAACTGATTCTAAACAATAAGTTCCTTTAGCAAAACTTCAAATTATGGATAGTTTCTAAGATAGATGGCTCCCTCGACACTCTATCAACGATTTCTCAAAACGTACTGCAGGTATTGTAATGATAACTACTGGAAAAGAATAACCAGACTATTTACAATTATTTGGTCTTTGATTGATGTGCCTGAACTTCCGGTTTTGCCGGAAGTGACGTCAAATCACGTTTTTCGATTGCACAACACCCGTTTACTTCAATACATCATAAACATAAGTAGCTTCATTAAAATTCACTAACTTACTAAATAAGTAAATACGTGAATTGATTGATAGAACATTGATGCCAGCTTGAAATCGGGTACATCATAATTTTGGTACAAAACAAAGTTGATTTTATTTTTCAAGATGTAAAATTGCAGTTGTGTCTAGTCAATGAAAACTAATTATCTGTGACACCTTTAAGTAGAATAGGCAGTTTTTGTTTTATTTAATAGTTACTTCTTTTAATCATTCATTAATAGAAATCAATTCAAAAAAAACTTTTCAAATTGATCACAAAGAACAGCATTCCTCCCTTAGCACGTGTCGGAGCCAGCCAGACATACGCGGTGCGAGACGTAATGAAAGGCTGGATGATTAGATTAAAAACTTTTAAAAAAATGAACACGAGCTCCATTCACAGCAAAGCGAAATTAACTGTCTATAAAATGAACAAGGTATATAGAAAAACTAACTTAAAATTGTGGCAGTAAATAGGAAATAACTGAAGCAGAAAGAGAAACTCGCGTGCACTATTATGTCTTTTCCTGACAAGATCTGACTGGTTGAAGGAAAGCAGTGGGAGGAAACATTAACCGTCTGTACGCAAGCGGAAAAAAGATGGAATAGTGTACGCAAGTTTACTTTTCTGCTTCACTTTCTCTAGCCGAGTGCGAATTCCAGTATGTTATTAATTTCGATGCCCTTAAGATATCCATGGATGGATATCTTACATGTGCTTCGTGTCGTGCATATCCTAAACATATCCTACCTACACTTGGCAGATTGAATGCGCAACGATACAGAGGAATTTAAATGCCGGGGGCTCGTTCGAGACGGGTATCGCATGTTAAAACCCGGTCCGCAGTACGTACTTGTCTGTCGCTATCTGTATATGCGTTCTGATGCCTTACTAACTCTCAAAGTAAATCATTCTTATAATAAAACTTAACATGTCTCACGTAGGATTCATTTTCTGCATGAGTAAGGTTTAGTTAACTTAAAATAAAGTTTTTTTGGTTTGATTTCTATTAATGAATGGTTAGAATAAGTAAATATTTAAAAAAATAAAAATAATCAGCTATGCGATTTTTGCTAAAAATAATAAAGTTTAATGTATCATAAATATACAAAAACTGCTTATTTTACTTAAAGGTCTCACAGATAATTAGTTTTCATTGACTAGACACAACTGCAATTTTATATCTTTAAAAATAAAATCAACTTTGTTGTGTACCAAGATTATGGTATACCCGGTGGCATAAACGTAATCTGCAGACGCATAAGGCATAGCCAAAATGATTAGGTAATATTCGGACATAATCGTCATGGGCTTATATGTCTCACTGCTTATTAGTAAAGTGGGGTCGGTCGTAGAATGAGCACAGAAAAGCAAAGTCTTTAATCTATGCAGAAAAGCCTCAAGCGTCTGTAATTAACTGATAGTTTTATAGCTTACTTTTCCAATTATGTCAATATAACAAGCACATGAAATTTTATAAGAATAGTATTTTAATTCATATTTTTATCTCTAAAAGTAAAAAATATAGTGGTGTTTAAAACTGTTACAAAATAAAACAAGCTAAAAACGTACTCTTCGCCGGTTTACTAAACTTTTTATATAATTGTTACACATTCTATAGGATACTCTTCGCAGTTTTTGTAAATAATGTTAGTTTTAAACATTTTTAATTTTATGGTACGAACTTAGTTGGTGAAAGACTCAGTGTTGGTGAAAGACTCAATAAAGTAAAAACTAAAAAAAACATACCATACCCCATGTGGGTTTCGAACCTAGGACCCTTGGATTCCGAGTCAAAAGCGCAAGAACCACGTAACACGTAAAAAATGTAAATTTTTACAAAAACAAAAATCAAAAAAAATCTCAAATTTAAATCATTAATAACATTTTTATTTACTGATCGATTTTATTAGAAAACAATGGGGTTCTTCCTCTAGCTAACACTAACTTAGTGTCCAAATTTCAGTACAGTCGGATACTTCTTTCTTGAGTTATCGTGCTTACAAGAAACGTGACAGACGATCCGACGGACAGACGGACATTTTGAAAGTTGTTCAGAATTCGTTCACTAACATAATGATATAAAAATGTTTTCTCTACGAGCGATATTTCCGGTTTTAGTGCCGATCAAATGCAATATACTCTTCGTTTTTGCGAAGAGTATAATAAACATACAACCCATCACCTGCAAATGTAGTAAACTGCAGACGTACTAGGATAACTACGTCTGCACTTTACTCTCGTTTTCATTGGTCCTATTATTCTTAAGAACCCGAAGCGGTCAGCTATGTCTTATGCGTCTGCAGATTACGTATATGCTACCCGGTATCAAGCTAGCATCAATGTTCTATCAATCAATGCAAGTAGTTACTCATTTACTAAGATAGTGAATTTTAATAAAGCTACTTATTTATATGATGTTTTAAATTGTAGTAAACGGGTGTTGTGCATTCTAAAAACGTGATTTGACGTCACTTCCGGCAAAACCGGAAGTTCAGGCACATCAATCTAAGACCAAATAATAGAAAATAGTCTGATTATTAATTTCCAGCAGTTATCATTTCAATCCCTGTAGTACGTTTTGAGAAATCGTTGATACAGTATCAAGGGTAGGTCCAGTCTTTGAAGCCATCTATCGGAGAAACTGTCCATAATTTGAAGTTTTGCCAGAGGAACGAGGAACTTATTGTTCAGAATCAGTTTAACTATAACATATCAAAAATGCACCCCAAATTTGACAGGCCACCAATTTATCTACAAAACGTGCGGTGTCCTTTAAATAATTGGTATAGTTTAGGGATTCTAATTTTCTTTTCTAGCACAGTTATATAAATATACAGTATCGGCAAGCGTTTGATTAGGTACGGCAATAAGAGCAAGCAAGAGCGAAGCAAGCAATGATGTAAATTAAGGGGCGTGTCACACTTTGCGCTGCTAAGGTACTGGTAGACGCCTTTATTGTGGGCGGTCGGTTAAGTCGTTGAAACTATGCAATACCTAATCCAGGACTTTCCGATACTGCATAACGATTGCAAAAAACATTATTATATTGTCATCTGGAATATCTGTCATCTCTGAAAATAATGCTTTGATTTTGTCATTGCTTTATTAAATATACCTGCTCTATTGACTATTTCGACATGTGCAAACTTTTTTAGCATGCTTCAATTAAAAAATTGTTTTGACTCTAAAATAGTTTTAAACCCATCAACCTCGCAGACAGAGCTAAATGTTTGTTTCCTAATTTCGGTAACTTATATACATCATGTTATTATTCTTCATTTTCATAACATTTTTGTAAACGTCTTATGCCTTGTGCATTATTCTACTCTGCCTCTGTTTACTGCATGGTACATCTAACAGCATCGCGCTACTTTCCGTGGCTGCCTATTAAGCGTAAGGCATTGACAAAGTCTATTACCATCAGATTTTTCCTGAACCATTATTCACTCTATATTGTAGTTCCCCTACTTGATATGCCCAAGAAATGATAATTGCGTTAGAAGTCGCTTTTTGGAATACATATTTCTTGTGAATCGAGTTGTTGGTGTGATGGGTTGTTCAAGAAATTCGTAAGAAACGTCTGCAGACTTACATATCGAAAACTTCAATATGCCGCCTGTTTACCTCTTAACAAACCATGTTTAAGAGGCATAAAGAAAGATGGAGAAAAATAGAATGTTAGCAAGAATGTTTATACATTCTATGAAATTTCTGTCAAGCCAAATTTTGCTTAACTGGCACGTTATATATTTGTTTTCTTGGCCTAATGGCATATTCGCAGTTACTGGTCTTCATGAGCTCCGAAACATACTATCTTGTTTGTAATCCAACACTCGCCAACTTAGCGTGTTTGCATGATTTTAATTTGTTTAATCTGCAAACATGGTCATCTTGTAATAATTTACACTCAAACTATACTCAGAGCGTATTATTTGAAAAATGTCGAGCTGATGTATGAGCTCCTCTTAACTTGCTACAATAAGGTGATACCATCTGCGAATTAGAATTAGTTAGAAATTTCGTATTGGCCCACAACTGCTCCACCATGTCCAATATTGTAGCCAGTATTGTAGCCACCATGTCTAATATTATAGCACACGCTACATCGCCGGTCCACTAACTGTTAAAGAAGATTGGTAATAGAACACACCTTACCTAACTCTTGCCAAGTTGTCATGTCGGATTTCACCAAAACATAGTTTTCTTCTTATAGTCAGCGAATAATGTAGATTAGATGTCAGGGTGTTCCAATTTTCAACAGTAATGTGCATCGCTTGTCCATTTTCAGAAGCCTTGTTGCATGAAACAAGGTACATATACATGTTATGGCGAAATTCAGCTTTCCTGCTTACTTTGCCATAGTAAAGGCAATGTTTATTAATTTATTTATTTTCCTATTCTCTAGTACCGCGTCCTTTAAAAAGTCTCCTTGTTCAATAAATATTTACTAAAACAGATGATGTTAAAGTCTGGATCCTTAATAGACCCAGTCTGGTTTCAAACTCTACCATCAGTTAACCGTAAAGACGTCAAGGATATTCAGTTAAGATAGTTTTAGCCGTGAGAAAGAATTGTCTAGGCCGAACTGAATCAATCCCCTTTATGGTGTTCTTTAAGGATAGGAGTTTGCAGAATGAATATGCGTTTATTTTCGGTTTATTATAATATAAATATATAATATTTTAGAAAATCGTAAAACGTATTATCAAAATAGTTTCAGGTACTTCCCATTGCTCTAAGGAATACAGCCATACACAGTTTTTATCATACATTTTGTACACAGTTAAACGCCATGCTCTAATAATGAAATTTGGAACTATTTTCATTGACAAATTACGATATTCAAGTACAACAGATTACCATAAGAAAAATATATAGTTGCATTCGTTAGAACAATAGCAAGTATCTAAAACAGTTTTAAATTTGGTTTTTTAAATATTTATAACAAATAGAAAATAAACGCATATTTCCCTCTCACTCTGCAAAATCCTATCCTTAATGTCAAACGTATCTACAGCATCTCACAGTTAATCGTCCTCCAATGTAGAACTGACTTTAATGTTGAAACTGCAAATGGTAATTGCCCTGTTTAGAATAGTGTGACGTAAATATGAAGTAAGCTTTCTAGGTTCTAGTAGAATTCTTCCAATTCCTCTGCTTCGGCTGCTGTTGAAGATACATATATTCATACCAAATGCATTATTTTTGGTTATGCGTTGATCCTTAGATATATAAGAAGCCCAACTAGAATAATTCACAAGACATCCGTCAAAACGCTATGAATGAGAAGAAGAAGAAAATTTGTTTCAATAAAGTAAACGAATATCTATAGAGAAATAAATGGATGGATTTTAACAGGTTGTGGTAGTACCGTTGACTGAACGCATTGTGTGGCAAATAGGACTAATCACTCCTTGTCATGAACTAGATTGAACCCCCTGGCCTAGCAGATATCCAAGTAGGTCGAGATTGATTACTCGTCTACATTTTTTTACTCTAATCACCTTCGACAAGCTCTACTTTTTGAACTTTGCGAATTGTCTAATTTAAATGAGGTGTGCTTATATTTTAAAAATAGTATATTTGGACAAAATACAGCATTAAACACCAGAAGCAATTTACTTTCTTGATGACGATAGGATAGAGCAGAAGAGAGATTTACAACTGTAAGAGACCCATTCGAGTGTTTTGTTATTTTAGTGCTATTGTTAATGATAGCTAATGAATAACTCATATTTCTCAGTCAACCAAAACTTAAACGAAATAAAAAAAAGTCTCCGTAAAACCCAGTTTAACATAATTGTTAGATGTTCAAATAGTTTCACCTGCGAATTTGGATGCATGTTTTCCAATAAATCCAGTTTAATATAAATGTTTTCTTAATAATACCAATCAATCAATTACGGTGAAATAGAGAATGTACGCATAACGTTACCTCAGTACCACCAAATGTTATGCAGACTCTTTCTAATGAAAATATTCATGCTGTTTAATATTCATATAAATAATTTATAGTTTGACAATGAAAGTTAATTAATACGTTTTTTAAATAATCAATTCTACAGGATGAGGCTCAAAAATTATCATTGGTAGTTCTGATGGTCTTTTAAAGAAACTTCCCTCTTAGAATATTATATGAAGGATGTCTAAATGTAATCACCATAACTTTATTGCCGACGACTTAATCAAATTATTTCGAATAAAATGTGTTGGTTGAAGAAATTGGCTATCTCTATGATGTTTAATTTAATTATTTTAGTGCCATTGTTAATGACAGCTAATGAATAACTCGTATTTTTCAATCAACCAAAACTTAGACGAAAAAAAATCTGGGTAAAACCCAGTTTAACATAATTGTTAGATTTTCAAAGAGTTTCACCAGCGACAAATTTGGAAGCAAGTTTTTCAATCAATTAAGTTTAATATAAATGTTTCCTTAATAATACCAATCAATCAATTACGGTGAAATAGAAAATGTACGCATAATGTTACCTCAGTACCACCAAATGTTATGCACACTCTTTCTAATGAAAATATTCATGCTGTTTAATATTCATATAAATAATTTATAGTTTGACAATGAAAGTTAATTAGTACGTTTTTTAAATATGCAATTCTACAGGATGAGGCTCAAAAATTATCATTGGTAGTTCTGATGGTCTTTTAAAGAAACTTCCCTCTTTGAATATTATATGAAGGATGTCTATATGTACTCACCATAACTTTATTGTCACCGGCTTAATCAAATGACTTCGAATAAAATGTGTTTGTTGAAAAAATTTGCTAATATCTCCATAATTTTTAATTTTATTTTATCATTTGCCATGGTTATGAACATTTATTCTTGAAATGACAACCTTTTACTTCCACATCCAGTGGAAAACGCAAAATTAATTTTGAAAATTTTTATTATTCAAATAAATTTCTGTTTGTCTATCGGTCTGTAACTTTTTTATGCTCACGATTACTTTGGAACCGTTTAAGATATTGACTTAAAAGGTACATGTATTGTATTTTAACGAGTTCTGGAACTAGATTATATTTTAATCTTATTCCGTCGAACGTTTCGGGTTTCGGGTGTAAATGGGGGTAAATAGGTAAATCAAGCAAGTAAGAGTCCATAAAATTGGTATTTAGTATATACTCCAGAAGTTAAGGTCTCAAAATGTTTTTGGCATTAGCCACACCCACCCCATTATTAAAGGAGGTGAAAAAAATAATAAAATTGTGATTTAGTGTGGGTACAAGAATTTGTTCTTGTACCTCATATTCTTTTTTTACTTCATCCACCCCCATTACCACCAGCCTCACCCCCACTACCGATTTGGCATACCGTATAATGGGTAGACGATTTCAAATATTATTTTGTTACAGTTCCATAAACAATTATTTCCACATAGTGAAGTGCAATTCAATATTTTTTTTCGCTGTGAGAGGATAGAAAATCTGGATGTGGAAGTAGTGATTCCTTAGGCAGCGGTTTTCTTTTTATAGAATTGATTAAGTAAACATATCATGTGGAATAATGGTCGGCATCATGACTGGAGTTGAAAAAACCACCCCTTGCTATTTACAATGTAATTTGAAAATTTTTAGGTTTCTTCAATGGTTAGCAGTGAATCCGTTCCTTTTTCCGTTTGGTTCAATTTCGACGTCTTTCAACTATTTCGTATTTATTGTTATTCGGTTCTAATGCTTAACTAGTTATGTCTTGCATGTATAGTTTGTATAAAATATTTTGTTCTTTGCCTTTTTATGTAAAATCATATGTTACTTGACAATAAATATTTTTGAGTTTTTGGCGATGCGTTTGGAAGCATGTTATTTTTTTAAGCTATAGCATATTTCTTATACGTTACAGTCTTATATGCATATTGCAATTGAAGATCTGGTTTTCGAATGCAATATGCAAGAAGAAATTTCTTTAAATTATAGATGGAAACTGAGAGAAAATAGACAATGTGATTCAGTTTTCTCAACACAGGACTTTATTACTTTAAAGTTGAAAACTCAGGAAAGGAGAGCTATTAGCCGACTTATCTCTCACACAATCGCGGTTTAGCCCACTGCTACCATCTCGACATTTACTTGCCCTTTATTACAAATATGGTACCAGCAGAACCACAAATTGTAAAGTGTAAAAAGGTATAGAGAATGCAAATGTACATTGTACATAGCAATGGATAAGGATCAAGTATTCAAAAGTTTTGAATTTTAATGTTTGTTATATGTGTTTAGTTGTCAAATTATTGAACTTATATTTATTTTCTTTTGTAAAATTTCATAGTTTATGTTTATTTATTTACGTTTATTTCAAAATTAAGTAATTGCCATTCCATACGAATAAATTAATTAATTAGGACAAATTATCATATCGCCTGGATATGTGAGTGATCACACGAAAAGCGACCTTATAAGAAAAAAAACACGAAGTGGAGAAAACGTTATAATGACTATAGGATATATTTTATATCGTTTTCCTACACGCACGAAACTGAATCGGTACATTCTTGTCTAGCAGCCAATTTCATTTTCACAATATCAACTCTTTAAAGGTTCTTACAAGCTTATATTGAAACACGGCTGTGCAATCTAGGAGGCGAAATACAAAAATACAAAATACAAAATTACTATCGTGATTTCGCACGTACAGTTACTTATACAGGGTAATTTACCACGACATGCGGAAAATATAATGGTGTTCTAGTCTTATATGTGGGAAAGTCCATGCAAAATTTTAGAGTGATCCTAAGTAATATAGTAATTTTTGTTGCATTACAACTTGCAAAGATACGCGACTGTTACTGGTATGTCGTCAGTGATAGGTTAAGGAACTTAGTTGAGAAAGACTATATAGGAGATGTTTACATTTCCTTAATTGGCATAGAAAGTTAAGCTGGTGCGTCTTCAAAGTGCCGCATTTTTTGCTTTCGATCGAAAACCGCGGCAGAGACAAAGTACGGTCGAGTTTGATGTTTTTACTAAAATTAAATTTTAAATTGTATTATTGGTAGATCGATGTTCAATACGCCATTCGGCGCTTAGAACAATGCATTTAATATATCATATTCTTTGACTTTCCATTACTTTTACGTTTTGTGCTGTGCTGTGTTCTACAAAAATTATTTTGCTATTTTTGTAGTGTGATTAAAACCAAAAAGACAATTCTATCCTCTCCAGCTTTGCTGTCAGTCCCAAGTCTGATAAAGAGGGAGGAGAAGTGATATGGTTGGACCGCCTTACGTCAGATTAGTTAGGTGGCGCATCCCTACAAAAAGATAAGCTAATTCTTTTGGCCACATTTTTTTAAATATTTCATTTTTTTAACTCCTTTCTGTGGGGACAACCTACTGATAAATTTTCCGCATGTCCTGGTAAATCACCCTGTATAACACCCCACGTAAATGTACTTCAGTAATAAATCTATATAACTAAACTTGACATATTTGGGTTGATTTCACCCCCCCCCGTATGTATTTGAGTAGTGCAAGTGAGTGGAAATAAGGAAATTGTAGCCAGTTCCGTTTGCTATTTGAAAATATGCTTCTGGTTAGACGCTGTCCGTGGCCTACGTAAGTGATGATGAAATCACTTACGTAGGCCACGTGCTGGCCCTGTAATGAAATTTTAAGCGATATGAGTTATAACTCTATCCACCTAAGAATATAGACAAACATATAATACTTGTTGGGATAAATCAATATACAGATCTGAAAGATTTTGACAGGCTCCAAGAGACTGGAAATTATAAAATAAGGCAACAGTAGTGATCATTTTTTTAAATTCATTCTACATGAAGTAGTAGTTAGATGAAGACTGAAAAAGCTTGCTTGAATCCAAGGCGTTCTACATGTTTTTACATATTCAAAATCACAAAATTCTGTGTCCAAACTTTGTGAGAGCTTGAAGATTTAAGTTATGAATGCCAAATGACCTGGAAATTTTGCCGAACCTCTTCCCTTAAGAAGAGTAGGGATCTTTTACTTGCCTAACGTTTAATAGACAAGGGACCGCCTGCTTTACATCCCCTCCGAAGGATGGTATATCCATTACGTAATCCTCGTCTGAAATTACGTAACTTCCGAGTATACACTGATAACAAGCCTCTAGAAGGTGGGACGAGAACGCTGTATTTCCCAAGATGGGAGCCCATCGAAGTACTAACCGCGCTCGACGTTGCTTCAACGGAATATCGACTGATATTCACATTGAAGTCGCCTCTACGCTCGCCCCAGATTGAAAAATTAGCCTCGTCCATATATTAGACCCTTGAGGTAAAGCTTTTAACCCAAAAGTTCTGCGACTGGACCGCAAACATGTAATGTTAATTACAGAAGAAATCGATTTTCTGATGTTTTTTATGCACCATTTCATCACACTAACTATGGACAAAATGAGACACTGACCAGGATTTTGAGAACTACTAATTCAATTCAAAATAATGTTGAACATTTTGGATCTTCAGCTTTGTCTTTTAAGAAGTCCATTAAACAATTATAGCTAGTTGTAATATTTGTACAATCTATGTTTATTGTGTATACTACATGTATTCTTTAAGTAAGAAATATTTTATATTCTTGTAAAAAGGGCTTGTCCCGTGTATGAATAAATAAATAAATATCTAATAATCTATCTTAATAAAATGTCTAATTTTATTAAAAATACAGATTGTTATAAATAAATCAAATTGATACAATTAAGTAAACTAATTAAATAACATTTTTAATCTGCACTCTAAACATGCTAAAGTGCAATGCAACCCGCTTTTTTCTGCGTATTCTTCGAACAAATAGACGGCTATTGCTCTTTTGTCTGTCCACTATAGACATTTAAAATGTGCGTACAAACTGAAAAGTTTCAACATTATTTCAAACTGTCATATCTCTGGAACAGTTTATCGTAGGGGAAAAAATAATAACCCAAACTCTTCGTTTCTTAATAAGCTTCATTTTATTCTTGTATAATGTTTTTATCAATCTTATAGTTTTTGAGATTTTTCAATTTTAAATACATAATTTTCTTGCGTATGCGATCAAGCGCCATCTTTAAACCTTGATATCTCTGGAACAGTTTGTCGTAGGAAAATTAAAAAAAAACTAAACTATTCGTTTTTTTATAACCTTCATTTTTGTACTCTTACCATTTTTTATAAAAAAATATTTTCCGAGCAATTTCCGAAAATCCCATTTTTCTTCAAAAAATTATGAAAACTTTCATTATTGAAAATGGGTACAAAATGAAAAATAATTATTTTAAAAATTCTAAAAAATTTGAGCATGTTAGTAATAATATGCATTAACAATATCTGGAAGGATTTAAAAAAAAATGAATAAAGAAGAAATTAGAGCAATAAGACTAAAAAAAAGCTCCTAAATGTTTAAATGCGCTACTTTTTTGTTTGTAACTTGTTTAGTTTTCATTATAAAAGGTCGTAATACGTCTCAATCGAAATAAAATTGCAATACCTTTAGTTTTTACAATTTTACAATTTTTCTTATAGTATAGTTTTTGAGTAATTTTATATTTTAACGTCGTATATTTTTTCTAAACGTTTTGGGGCCATTTTGAAAATGCCGTATTTCCAAAAACTGAACATCGGAGAAAAAAAGAAACCATTCGATTTGTTTTCGTAAAAGCTTTAATTTTGTACCCTTGCGTTTTTTTCGAGTAATTTAAAAAAAAAACAGTCTAGGAATACTGATTTTAGGGGGTGAAAATTGCAATGTTCAGTTCGCAACATCTCGAAAAATATGCATTTTAGCAAAAAAGTGTATAAGACCTTTCGTTCTTATAATTTGATTCTCTATCATATTATGTGTATTTTTTGTTTTTTTTTGCGACAACCCCTGAGAACCACCCCCAACCAAAAAGTGGGAGAAATGACAATATAGATTCTTATGTACATACTTTATGAAAATATTGAAAAAAAAAAATTGGAAATTCATTACATCGTTTTCTGGCTGGGATTTAAAAGCTTCACTTACTGTACTATAATTATTTGACAACTATCTGTCAGCTTGGGTTTAATTTCAAACAAAATTGTCATGAATTTTTTAAAACAATAAACTCATTTGAATGGTATTTTCGGACTTATTTTCGGACAATATTTTAAACAAAATTTCAATATTTTTTAATTTTGATTAAATTTTGGATTTAGGGTTTTTGGACAATTCTGAACAACTTTTGTTAATAAAATTTTCCGATAGAAAAATGCCTAGCACCGGAAAAAGAGGTGGTTTTTCCGGTTTAGGGATAGTGGTTGGAGGGTAGGCTGAAAAATATTGTCACCATTGAAAACGAGGGGGAAGATACCTTGCGGTCCAGTCGCAGAACTTTTAGGATTTTTGCCTTTGTCTGGTTTACCTCAGGGGACTATAACCTAGTATTTTCTATAGAGCACATGTAAAGATATGTTGAAATGTATTCAACAATTAATTCCCATTCCAAATACAAGAAAGGAGCTAAGAATTGCAACACAAAAGGAATGGAATATAATTACTCAAAAGGAAGCATACCTATAAAGATACAATCAATAAATAAAGCTCGTTACTGATACTCTTATTTTATCCAAATAAACGGGAAAGGCTAAAGGAGCAAGTCCTAGAAATTATTACTGAGAAAGTGTGCAGTTTGCAAAATCTATAATAATAATATCGGCTGTAATTAACATTCTGAGACCCTAACATGCATACTCTCGGCATGTCCCGTTCATGCAGTGTCACCCTATGTCACCAGGTACAATGCAGCTCTTAGCGTTCTCTACTACCATATCAGGCACGCTTATAGCATCTGGATATATTGGAATTAGTTCTTCCCAACAACTCGAAAGCTGGATGTCACCAAGTCAGACGTTGTGCCTCTGGATTTAATTAAAAATAGAATGTATGGTATCAAGTTCTTTTGTCCAGCTCAGAGAAATGGTACAACGAAAGAAATTCAGAAATGAGAGAGATACAAAGATTTGTTGTTCGAATTTAGTAAGAAGTATCAAGGTTTTATAATTATATTGGTGGTCTTGATAATTGGCAGTCTTGGTGGTGTCATCTTTTTTTAAGGAACTCAGCACCCTTCCCGTATGTAGATCTCTCTCCACAACGCTGGTGGCCAAAATGCAAAAGGCACTTCTACTGAGTTCACACCGTGCTGTGAGGTCGTACACAGTGAGAACTTCCGCCTTTTTTAAATTTTTCGTTTTTTTTAATACTACCAAAACAGCGTTTGTAAATTTTAATATGAGGATTCAGATTCAAAAGTCAAATTTAGTTTTATGATATACGTTACAAAAACATGACAATTTTGAAAATCTAGCGAGTTGTGAACAACTTGTGTTTGACAGGGAAATCTTATTTCAAATTTATTTTAATGTACAGCGGAAATTGATACATATAATATAAACAAGGAATAAAGAATGTATAATACAAAACTAATTAAAAAAAATAAATAAAACCTGAAAAATATTATCAATTGAATGGAGCGGATATGGTGGAGAATGAAACTCACACAGGCATCTGAACTTGACAAAACATGTCTTGGTGTTAAAAAACAGATTTTTTTATTTCTTTTGAAACCTTCTTTTTTTTATTAAGTACATATTTTTATATTTTGCTGAATATTGTTATAGAGTTTTGATCTAAAAAATGTGACGAATCTTTGAGAAATATCGTTACAACATTTTGGTAATTTCAAATTCTGTCCATATTGGATCTAGTAAGGTAATTATGATCAAAACATTTTCTTAATCATGGAAAATAATAATGGACTGCTTTTAATGCAGTAACCTATAAATTTCTTATATTTAAGATATTATTTAATTGATATATTTCATTGGTTGAAAATCTAAAATTCAACTCAGATATGATTTTTAAGATTTTATTTTGACAAAGTAAAATATTTAGGTGACTGTCTAGATAATGATTCCATATTGCAAAATCGATTCTGCTGAGGCGTTATAAAGAATTGTGAATTATGCCTCTCAGGGTATAAAGTCTATGAAAAAGCTTTCTCACTCTCGAAGTTAGATATTAAATATGTGCCTTCCATATAAGGTACTTATCTATAATAATTCCTAAGTATTTAATTTTAGTTGTTCTTTAAATACTTTTCTGGGATATTCAATCGTGCGTCGTCGCGTTTACAACTAGATTCATGCATTTTAATAAAATTTAGATCAAGGAAAGTAGCACATGTTATGGAAAAGATAATGAATTCGGTCTTATCAACATTGAGGGTGAGAAGGTTGCTATTTAAAACAATTTTTAACTTGCTAAGTCCAATCTCCACTTTCTTATATACGGATGACCTCGCGGATGACCGACTGTTATCTTGAAATAGAATAATAGCGTCATCTGCATGGGAAATTGACTTACAATTCAGGTCTAAAAGAATTATATCATGTATGTATATAAGAAAGAGGATTGGACCCAACACTGTGCCCTGGGGGACACCCATTTTGATATTTTTTTTTATCACTGAGCACGTCATTAATTTTTACGTCTGTTTTTGACGTAATTATTGAATAATTCCAACACTTTTCCGCGAATTCCTATTTTCTCAGGTTTTCTTAAATTTGAATTATCGAACGCCTCATGTAGATTGAGAAATATGGCTATGTTTTTTTATTTGCATTAAAATTTTGGTTAATGTTGCTTATTAGGGCAAACAAAGTATGTTCAGTGGATATATTTTCTCAGAAACCAAATTGCTTTTGAGATATTATATTATATTTATTAAGGTATGGGTAATAATCTAACTTTCAGTATTTTTTCAGAAATATTTATAAAATGGTTAATGAGTGAAATAAATGGTTAATGAGTCTTTAACAGTTTGGTTGTAATGTGTTACCTGATTTAAAAACTGGCACTACGAAGGATGTTTTCCAAGAGGAAAGTTAAAAAAGCATATTAAATTTCTTCGTTGTCCCTGAGATTTCAGATATTTTTGTAGTAGTATTGGCCAAATGTTTTCGAAAAAGAGAAAGTAGTAAAGATTAATATTTTTGATAAATATGTTAAAAATAACTTTGAAGAAAATTTTAAAAATATATGTATCTTTGAAACCCTTATACAGTGATTTGTTTAAAAACGCATAATATTGCAATGTTATATTTTTTTAAGATAATATTAACAATTGGAATGAATTATAGTTTATGTACTTTTATTGTACAGTTCAAAATGAACATTTTTCTTCTTTTTATTGTTTCCCATAGGACTTACAGATTTCGAGTTATTAAAAAAAAACCGATGGAAAACTCAGTCTAAAAAATTAAATTGTTTAAATAAACAATACGCCGACCGCAAAACTGAACTGTGAACTTAAGTTGACCCCCTAAACACGTCAAAATAGAAAAACTGCCCTGACCAGACATTTCACATTAAAATCCTAATTTAACTCCACTATTACATCTAGATCTCTCAAACGGATAACCTCCATGCCTTAATTTTTTTTTTCATTTTTATTTTAGGGCATCAACTCTTGAGCTGCCTGTGGAATATGTTTCTAGATATTACAGTTTAAGAGATACCCCCTGTGACAGAAAGACGGGTGGACGGATGGGCGGATGGACGAACTAACTCTAAGTGCTTGCTATTTAAAAAAATTCTTACCATCACATCTCAAAAATATTAGAATCACAACACTCCTTGAGCAATTTTTAAAAAAATCCACTGGCAGAGTTAAAGAACTTACTTTTTTCTTTTGCCGAAATCTATATATTATTGGATTCTTCATGACCACTTATAAAATTTTTTAACAAACCAAGTGGTTTTGAATATCGATTAAGATATAGATAATCTCAGAAAATTGTATATGGACAAGGATTAAAAACTATATCTTATTTCAAAATATCAATCAATGTTAAAAAGGCATATTCAAGTGTTATGTTCTCTGACCACACAAGCAAATTATATCATCAAATAACGTTGCAATTTTCATTATAAGTATAACCTATACTTATATTTATATAACTAATTATTCATATTTACGATATAATGGGTATATTAATACGAACATTAAAATTAACAAAACAATGGCCACTTTCCAAAAGGTGAAAAACTAAACACAATATAATGATAGCAACTACTATAAGCACACGCACACGCGATTTGCACCCAACACTTCGTAGCTCGTTCGAAATCAAAATTCAGTACTAACGGTGCAGAATGTACTTATTTGTCATGATAGATAGTACATAAAATAGATTGTAAAATTATTTGTTGTTCATCTTTTTGGAATATTTGCTTTACTTTCATTTTAATAACATACTAGTAGAAAGGAGACGAAGTGCAGCAGAAATTGGGCGAACTATTGTATGTATCAAGAGGTGAATGTATTTCAAGGGTGTCAGAGAAAGGATATATCGATGCCCACTTATTATCAAGATGTCTTAAAAAACCGGTTAATTGGTACTGTACGTTTTAAATTTGCTATAAAAAAAACTCAAGACTTTTCGAAAAACAGCTGTGGGATCCAGTAAAATAAGTAAATCAAAACACAAATGGCCAATTAAATATTAATAACTACAAGATAGGCATGTTCAAATAAAAAATATATAAATTACTACTAACAATACTGAAAAATATGGTATTTAAGGATCAAAATTACGCACGTAAATTATAAATGCTGATTTAATGCCAGCCAATTTATGCTACCTATTAGCGACTAGTAAATTATTACCTCTCTAATAGATGAACCCACATGCAACAGTACAATGTAATATGGAAATCAGAAAATTACGTACCTTATCTGATACACAGCAGTTAACAAGAGGGAATATTTTTTCATTTTTAATTTCGCTCGGAATACTAATTTGGTTTAATAAACACTTCAATATTATTACAGTGAGTTCTTAAAATCAACATTTTAAATTCATTACTTTTGTCGTACTTCTATTTTACAGTAATTGCCTTTGGCTTGAAAATGTCAAATAATAATTTAGTGTAGGAAATAGTTTAAAAAAGAGATTTTCTTGCCAAAAATGTTAATGCAATGATATAATTTAATGTCAGAAATATTTTAAAATTTTAACGCTGCAGCAAAAACTATAATAAATAAAATGTATGGCAGGGGGATAAAAGTTACCGCTACAAAAAAGAATAATTTAACGAAACCTTTCCTGGGGCTTAATTCTCGACTTTATTCCAATGGGAAAAATAGGACTTTCCCATGGGAATTTATATTTTGTATTCTTGACGCATCTCATAGGAATATTTTCCAACGAAAAGTGTGAGAAAAATTCGCATGGTCAAGAGCTGGGGAATGTATAATCCCAACCCAAGTGGCACAAATATGCTATTCAGCTGAGATAACCAAAATGGAGCCACTAAAACGTTTCAACGCGGCTTTTGTTTAGTTATATTTTGGTCATCTATTTTAGTTGTTGTTTAACGTAAAATTTAAAAACGAAATAGTCGTATATGGGCAAGTAATTAAATAGCAATAATTTTAAGTCCTAATACTGCCATTCTAGCTATAAAAATGGCTAGAATATGTTGATATGGTTTTTGTTATTAATATAATGTTGATCTCCAAACTATTACTAGCCTAAAATAACTATATTAGTTAGGCTTTATTCTGTCGGTTTTCTTAGCTGTTATTACCGAATCATGACTGAAACAATAATAAAAAAATATCTTTATTAAATGACTATTTTAGAAGTAGTTTTGTAAACATTAAAATCTAAATTGAGGCCAAACGGCAAGATAAAAATATAACCTAAAAATAAGGATTAATAATGTTGAAAACTTTATACATGCGCAAATAAGTTTTAACAGAAAAATAAAACTGAAATGTAAAAGAAACTATAGGCAGAGTTCCACATATTACTGGAAAAAGAATGTCGCCTAAAAATAAGTTCAAAGAGTAGGGTACTTATATAGCGGCATAACACTTTTCACGGGGTGTTTTTGTTGACGTTTGTGTCTACAATAGCTTATGCATTAATATTTTATTATTAAAGTGAAAGTGTCAACCTATCTTCTGCATCATACTGACATTCCATTTCCTATGGCTCACTAATGTTTTACTTTCATTCCTTTTTATTGTACACGGTTGCTGGGAGTATTTTGTGTCTGGTTTTGATTGCGGATTACTCCAAAATGTATGTATGCCTTTGTATTTGACCAGCTATTGGCTATATACTATCTACCCAACTTGAAAGAACTGCACTAAGGTAATTTTGCTCCTCGATGGTTTCGTCCACGCAATACATTTTTAGAAACTTTAGAAACAAATTTCAATTTGGTTGGAGAAAGTAAATGTAAAAACGTTGGAGAAACAAAGGTCAAAATACAAAGTAACCCGTTCCATACAAGGGCAGTCTAAAGAAACGTAAAAAATAGAGGATATATATATTTCATAGTTCAAAATACGGCTATTTTGATGCGAAAACTCGCTAACCACTTCAACCAATTTTCTGGTAATAGTTTGGTTAATATGATCGGTTAAATTTGCCATTTGACGAAAAAAGTTTATTAGATCTTTTACAGTCATATTCTGGCTTATTTATAGCATCATTAGCGAAAGCATAATGCCAAATGATGACAACTTGCCGCCATGTTTTCAAGAAGAAGCCGAACGACGGCCATTACGTTCATTTTCAATACTTTATTAATTATACCTAAAAAATAACGTTTTGATTTACTAATTCGATATTTTAATAAGTTTTAATAACCTTACCATCGATTGCGCTTCTTGAAATTACAAAATATTTATATGTATATATTTCAAATTAATTTAATTATACCTAAAATTTAGAGATTTCTGGAGGCCCCTTTGTTTTTATGAGTATTTTATATAAGTTTACAGAAAAAATTCGTGCGTTGATAATATTTAACCCTCTTGATTGACCATATATGCATTTATGATGTTCATATAATTTTAAAGATGAACAAACTATAAGTATGATGGACGTCCATTTTATCGAACAACACCTGCTTAAAGCCAAAAGAAATAGTCTTTTTGTTTTATTTTAAGGCCTAAAAGTCATGATTTAGTCACGGTAAAGTAGATTTCGCCATAGAAGCCATTTTATAACTAGTAGGTAATAATGCAGCCACAAAAATCAAAAAGAGAGCCGAACGAGTTGCGCATGCGTTTTGGTTATGGCCATTTGGCTCCATTTGCGTTTTGATGACCAAGATATGATTCCTCATTTTCGTTACCAGTACGTCTTCAGAATGTAATAATTCAGTTTTAATAATCGCGACTATAACCAAATAGCCATAATTTTTATCTACTGTAACATGATGATGACCAAAATACAACTACTTGTGCTACTTGGGAATGGAATAATTCCAGCAGAGTGTGCGCATTCAACGAATTGAGGTGATGGACAAACTGAAATCATAGAAAAAATATTTTCTTCTGTGTTGATACTGTAATAACATAAACTATATTATATTAATTGAAATTTGTTTAACGTTTTAAATTTTTTTAACCTTTAGTATTTTGATTAATCTTCAGCTTTTTGCAATGGAATAAATAATTCGCTTAAATTGGTTGGAAGTGGTCTGGAATGACAATAATAAATGCTTGTGCAGTGCTAGATACATAATATTTGTACAGAAAATAACACAGCCCCACAAAAAAAAAAGTTCAAAGCAACGAACCAGCCCATGTATTCCTATGTGTTTTCGGTCGCTGAATCCGAATCCGGGGTCAAAAAAAATCGTACACCCTAAAATCATTAGCTAGAGCCAAAAAACATCCCTGAAATGGGGGTAAAAAAAATATCTTAATCAATCGAATTATACAAATCAAGGTTAAACAGCATCGTACATACAATAGATATGAAACACACCCTCAGGGAGGGGCGAAAACTAGCCCCCATATATAAAAAAATCAATCCAAAACAGCAATGACTGCTGAAAAAGCTCAAAATGTCTAAGTTTTGTTGAAGTGATAAGAAACTGCATCAGGTCCAACGTAATCTTCATAAACTGCCCCTATAGAGTTTAAAGGACACGAGAAAAACAAGAAAAAACGTAAAATGCAACAGGATTTCTATTTTCATGGATGCTATGATTGATGAAATTGCGTAGTACTCTAAAATAGAATTAGAAACTTACGTACCATCAACATTCTACAGAGGCTATGAAAACTACCTCCTATGTAAGGTTTGCCTATAAAAAGTTACAGTGACTTCTCTAAAAATTCGAAACACCTGCGTTGTGTGGAAGAGAGAATAAACTAGACTATGTTCGACGCTGTGCTTGAAAACCACCCCCACAGGGTTGAGAGACGCCACCCCTATAAAAAAAACTATGGAAATGAAACGAATAAGCAACAGTATAGCTTATTCGTTACATCTTGAATTACGGTAGTTTACATCCTTTCTGGGGGTGTTACTTAATAATATTTATAGGACATGACTTTCAAACTCTAAGTGTGCAACGCGATTTTTGCCAATCATAGCATCCATAAAAATGTCAATCCGGTTAGTTCCTCTCTGTTTTTCCAGCATCCTACAGATATAAGGGTAATATCTCTCAAACCCGTGGGGGTGGTTTTCATGCACATCGTCGAACATAGTCTAGTTTCTTCTCTCTTCCACACAACGCAGGTGTTTCGAATTTTTATAGAAGTCACTATAACTTTTTATAGTTAAATCTTACATAGGGGGTAGTTTTCACACACTCTAAGGGTTGGCAGTGTAGGATGTTGATGGTACGTAAGTTTCTGGTTCTATTTTAGAGTACTACGCAATTTCAGCCAATCATAGCACCCATGAAAATATAAATCCTGTTGGATTTTACGTTTTTTCTTGTTTTTCTCGTGTCCTTTAAACTTAAAGGTGGTTGTTCTCAACCCTATAGGGGCAGTTTATGAAGATTACGTCAGACCTGATGTAGTTTCTTAACACTTTAACAAAACTTTTTCTGCAGTCATTGCTGTTTTGGATCGATTTTTTTATATATGGGGGCTAGTTTTCGCCCCTCCCTGGGGGTGTGTTTCATATCTATTGTATGTACGCTGCTGTTTAACCTTAATTTGTATAATTCGATTGATTAAGAAGTAACAACTATTCTGGTAGCTTAATCTTCTTTTTATCCCATTTCAAGGGTGTTTTTTGGCTCTAGCTAATGATTTTGTTGGTGTACAATTTTTTTTGACCCCGGATTCGGATGCAGCGACCGAAAATACATAGGGATACATGGGTCTGGTTCGCTGCTTTGAACTTTTATTTTGTTTCTTTGTGGCTGTGTAATGTATCTGACAGACATATATAACTTTGATCTGGAAGCAGGAAAAAGACTTGGAAATTGTTAGAAAGTACTTTCAATGATGTGTTATAAAAGTTACAATAAAAAATATAATAGTTAAGTCGCTTTATTAGAGGTAATACGAATATGGATATATAAACATTAAAGTCAGTAAAGAAAATGTAATGTAATGTTAACAATATGCACGAAAATTCAACATTGTCATATAAAGGCGAGTTTATAAAAAAGTCCCAGTCCTAACTTAGCCTATCTTAGTCTTAATTTTTCCCTAAACCTGTTTTATGTATTAAGATTTTTTATGGGTTTATAAAACTGATCTTTGTCCTAAGTTGGTTCGTAAAATAGATATGCGAACTTTTCACGCCAATTGAAGATTTTATTCTGATTTATATCTATTCTGTGGTATTGGCCCTTAGGAAAAATTAACCTAAACATTTTAGGTTAAATATCCTTAAATATACAATTTTTCAGATGAGCTTCTTAAGTATTTGCTTGGTCCTAATCCGTCCTAATCCTAAAAGTTAAAAGTTCGTAAATTTCAAGGTCGGCTCTTAAGTTAAGTTAGGACTAAGACAGGATTGCGACTTTTATAAACGGCATATGGGTAACTTGTACATTTAACTTTTTAGGGAAAAAATTAAGATTAAGAGAGGCTAAGTTAGGACTGGGACTTCTTTTATAAACACACCTTAATACTATTTTTATATGTACTATACTTGAAGCTAAGCCTAAACACAAAAATCAACTAGTGGCACTTAGTACTCGTCTCCAAGAAGTTCAGTCCTTTTTGGCTGCTGAGGGTTGTCGGTTATATATTGCCATCTTCTCTTAGCCTATTTGTGCAAGTTTCGTCTCATAGCATGGCAGCTTTTTCTTTTCCTAGCCTTATTATATTTTAATTTTTAAGTACTGATGAACTCCCAAAAAACGTATTAAATATTGTTTGTGTTGTATTTATCTAGGAAGTTAGGTTTTAGTTATGGATAACTACACCACTGTTCCTAACATTACAATTTAAAAAACTAGCACAATCTTTAATGCCTGGTTAATTTATAAAAATGAATCGAGTTAATATCAGACAAACGTATAATCATACTAATCATAGGTACGATAACGTACTTATCTTCATCTCTCCTTAATGGTGATGAAGATACATGACGGCATGAGCTAGGGTTTCACGCACCGGTACTGACGTCGTGTGATGCTCATTCACTACGGTGGATGGGTATCATATGGCGCAATTAGCTCCGTTCAGGACTGTTTTAACCTACAGGATGGGAGGTAGCGAACCCAACGTCCTGAAGCTATATCAGGGTCAACAGCGTGGAGGATAGAGTTCAGTCGCTTGGGCGCTCGAGACTTCGGGTCTCGACCCGGTGGGTCGGGCGCGCAGGGGACTGCCTCACCCTTAGAAACCTGCCTGAAATAAACCGCATAGAGCAAGTTGGTGGTTGTTGAGGAATGCTTGCTCTACGTGGGGGTCTGCCTTAATCGGCCGACTAAGTGGATGGGAGCCACAATAAAACTCCCCCCAAGTCAAGGTGGAACAGCATAAGCCGAAGACTGCGTGGCTAAGGGGAAGCTTAGTCGCTATTATGCGGACTCCAGGGCACCTGGCACACCCTGGTTTCAATACGCCTGCCTGGGGCATGCGGGGCACTGCCTCAGGTAAACTACCATTTCCTCCGCTACTCGTGGGACTGTTATGGAGACCAATCTTGAAAACACATGGGCTGGTACACCCCCAATCGTACCAATAGAGGCTGAAGAGCCTATGGAACAGGCTAATATAACACAGCCTGACCTATCCGAGGAAGAAACCCTCCTAAAAAGCAGCGACGAAGACCTCAATGAAACCCTAAATGCTCTAAAACTTAAGGAGCAGAAGGTGAAATTGGGCGGAGCTGCCAGAAAAAGGTTCAAATTCCTGCTAGCGAAGGGCATCCCTAAAGAGGAGGCCCGGCTGCAGGCTTTGAAGCCCGTTTATTCAAGGGTAAAAGCCTCTGAAAAAGGGCCGAAGAGGGTCCGTTCAAAGGAAAGTACCCCAGAAAACAATCCACAGAAGAGGATCAAAAGGCAAGTAGGGGCTACACCAAAGCCCCCAATGCCTACCACAAGGTCATCTTATAACCAAGTGGCTGGGGGAATTAGAATGGCAGTCCTTTCCACTAATTTCCCAGCGGAGCTTCTAACTGTGCCAAATGAAGACAGTCTAGGAATCACTCCTGGACAAAAAGACTTCTCGAACTCGAAAAGTCCGACTTAAAGCTGATGACAGGCCTTTTAACAGGCCATTGCCCCTTAACGAGACAACGATATGTGCAGATACTGCGATTCTGCATTAGAAACTGCGGAACATATTCTTTGCGAATGCAAGATGTTAGTCCGCACTAGGCTAAAGTACCTAGAAAAGGTGGAACTAACGCCTGAAGACATAGGGAAATTAGCCCCTAGGAAAGTCACAAGCTTTATAAAAAGCTTGGGAGTCCTGGGCAACAACTAATTGTAGGATAAGTCACAAAAGATCTTTTCAGGTCGATGTGAGGTAGGGCTGAATGAGCCGAGCGACCCCCTTGAACAATCTACAATCTACAATCATAGTTCCCATAGGAAATTACATTCCAATTTCACTCGAGAATACCTAATAATGATATTACGGGAATATCCATGGAAATATATTTTCTCATAGGAACGTTTTCCAATGATGTCGAGAAATGAGACCCTGGTGTTAATGTTTCCGTAATGGTGGAAATGTGGTCAAAAATTAACAAAAAACTGATCAATTTAATGAAAAAGCATATAGTACATGAATAATATTTTCCTTCTCTGTTAGTTTTGGATTCTATGAGGAGACGGTCGCTTCAGATAGGTATCAGCAAGTTACACATTCAAAAGATTTTGAAAGAACGCAAAATGCATGCCTATAAACACATTCTTAATCATACTTTTCAACTAGGAGATGATGGTAAACGTCTCTTTTTTTGTGTATGGATAGGTAATGAAATAATGAGAAACAGAAATTTTCATTATAATATATTATGTTTTTCCACCAATGGAACAGTTTCATCGCAACTTGTACGATACTGGAGCGATAGGTACTAATCCTCATTTTAGAATTTCAAATCATCGCCAGTATTTTGTTAAAGCAGACATGTGGTAAGCTGTTAGTTGTCACGGAATAATAGACCCATATTTTTTACCAGTAACGTTAATCATCATACATACCTGAATACGTTGATATATTTCCTCATCGATCATTTAATTGATTTACCTTTTGATTATTGGCAATCAATGTATTTTCAACAAGATGGTTGTACAGCCCATTCTTTTAACATTGTTGTTAAATGTCTAGTTGTATGGCCGCAACTTAATAATTTTATGTTTTATTTATGTGGAGTGTTTAAAATAAATCCTTTAAAAGGGTGCCTAATAATGTGAAAATATTAAGAAATCGGATAAGAGATGCTACTGCATCCTTAACAATTCAAGAAATCCTTAAGAGTTATAATTGGCTACGACATAGAATGAAATTGTACTGAAAAGGGTGATGGGTTAATCGAATGGTTTGAAATATTCTCAAATTAGTTGATTTATTATTTTGATCTATTATCCGTTTTTAAGACCATGCTCTATTAACGAAGTTTTAATTAAAGATTCGTTCGTGTTAAATCAAGGAATTTTTTTTTAAATTTGCCATTTTTTTGTAAAACTAAAAATATTTGTCTCCATTTTTCTATTTTAAGAACACATTGCTAATATTGACGTTTTAGTTTCAGCTTTGTCACTTTTAGGTCAAGTAAAAAATTTTTTTTCCTATGGCAATTTTCTGTAAAATTAAAAATAAAAGAGTATCTCCCTTGTAAACTCATTCCAGGGACATTATTGTATAGTAATGTAATTGTATAGTAATGTGTTATTGCATAACAAGAAAGTTAATTAACCTCCCTGTAAAAATACGTATATACTATTTTAGAAAATATTTTTCACATGCATATTTGAGTATCTTTCAGTAGGATTTTGCTAATAATAATCTATTTGCGTATATACATAAAGTAGCTACTCCTCTGAGTGAAGCGCAAATACGTTTTTGATTATACTTGTATCTCGAAGTCGACTCGATTCTCTTCACACGTCGTCGGTCGGTTCACAGAGAAACGAATATTAACGCCAATTTCGATCGGGTGTCAACAAATTCCAATCAAACGGTGTGTGAAATATCTGGGGGTCAACTTGTTCAAAAAATACCAAAAGCCTGACGTTCAACAACTACATTAACGAAACTATACGGAAGGTCTATTCCATGTCCAGGAGTCTGTACCCGCTCCTGGCCAGGGGTAGCTGACTAAACACACAAAATAAAAAACTGCTGTATACAATGGTGATCACGCCGGCAATCACATGGTGCCGCGCCGGTGTGGTGAAACCACAGACTTATATTCCTAGACTGAGCTCACCAACAACGCCTCGTTGGCTCTGTCTCTCTCTAGCGAGTTGCTTTTTTCGCTCTGTCTTTCTCGCGCGCCTTAGCCGGGTCGTGTAAGGGCAAGGCAAAAGCAAGCAGGAGAACTATCAACATCGTTTGTAAGATACAGACAAAACCAACGATGAAAAAACAAGGTGGTGTCGTCACTCTTCCCCTGCACATTGCTTAGTCTAGGAATACGTGGATGCAGCATCCCGGTCACGACAATGCGAAAACTCAAAATCCTTGAACATACATTTATACGCCTCTGGATCAGACAGGTTCACCTCCCTCAGAGATTTATACGCCCATTGTCACGACATAACCCCACTAAAAGAATTTCACAAAAATTTTATAAATTCAAACTAGACGGTAGTCCGCTACCTCCTCAACATAAACCGAATCAGACAACATAATGCAATCCTTTTCGACATTAGACACCCTTTACCATACCAGGCGTTGCCTATTTTCCGGCAACCTTTCCCCTAGCCACACTTTCCTGTACGATAACTTCTTATTTCCCTAATTTGGATATTTCTCTTAAGTTTACCTTTCAATCCTCTCTATTTCTCTCTCTTTATGTTTTTTGTTTTGTCCTTTTTGTACCCTTTTTGTTCTTTTGTCTCCAAATTTCATTTAGACCAATAACTTCGTAAAATCTAAACTTTCTAAAACCACAACCAATTTAATATCCTATTTTCCTGGCTGCAGGAAGATCACCAGAGCGGGATTGCTTCAAATGGGTTTTTTCGCTTAGCCTTTTTCCATGCCAGCAATCAAAATTCTACAGTGTTCGTGTTGTGCGCGAAAGCCATAAGCCACAATTCAAAGTTTAATTACACAGCTCCATAAAAATAAGTGGTCTGTCCGGCGGACCAGACCAGTGTTAGAGTGGGAGCTAGGTGGCTTTTTCGGTAGCTCATCACTTTATGAACTTTGAGATATTTTTATGGTTTAATGGATGATAACGGTTAATAAAATCGACTTCTGGCGGGGCACCTCCTGTCAGGAGCGTCACGAACACTGTTTAAAAATCAGTGAAATCATGTCATCTTTACAAGGCTCATTTTTTTGTGTGTAAATATTTTATGTTTAGATTGAACAAAATATGATCGCCAGAAAGTGTGGGCCGTCAGGAGGTGCAGCCAGAAAGGTAATAATGATACCATACATCTGAGGCACGGTACGGAGTCAAGTTAGCCAAAAGTGTTAAATTCCTGTATATTTAAGAGCCTATGGTACTTTTGTTGACACTAAGAACTTTACGGGGAAGCTATTCTATTGTTGAATGAGCTTATATTTATGTTTTAAAAAGGAGCCAGAACTTGTAACGATGGGTTACAAAAATCCTAAACATTTTCTTTCTGGCTAGCCTTATGTGACGTATACTTTCCGGTGAGGCCGGAAAGTGGTCACTTTTGGCACCTTAGCAACGGTTCGGTTACTCGGGCGCCACCTTTACAATTTTTTACGTGGGGCAAAGGTCCCACACTAGCCTCTTAACACAGCCTGTTACAGTAGGGCTGGGATAGCTACAGTGGAGAAAACAGTAACTTCCAGTGGGTCAATTTGGGAAAATTGGACTGTTACACAAACAGCAATAAAACACAGAATTCGGTAAAACAAAATATCTATTTATTTCCTATAAGTTACAGTGATAACGAAACTATTTACAGGTTAACTAGTTTAATATATACAGTACATTCATAACGCACAAAAGAGCAAACCCAGGCTGTGACGTGCTGATGATTACGGTAAGTGCTACCATGCGATACGGTGACGTTACTAAGGTAAGCAGGAGTGAAGCAGCGATATGACGGAAAAAATGGCGGTGACGTACAGTTTGACAGCAGGCAGTGATAGGCAGCGGTAATGACGTAGTCGCGGTAGGAGCAATCTTCGAGGATCGGTCTTTGCACGGTTGTTTACTTACAGCTGGGTACGTCTTGAGTCGTGGAGCGGCCGACCACGACTGTTTGATATCACGAGTTTTAATAAAGACTTTCCTCTTTCCACAAGCCGGTAGAGGGGGAAATGTGCAGACACGGTGCGTAGCGGTAAATGAATACTTGTATTATTTTCAGGTGAAACGGTTAAATGAAAAATATTTTACAAGTCAGAAATCGCGGACTTTACCATTATTTTCTGTCTCCCGGTCTTAGAAAAATTTCACTTACTTACTTTACTTACTTATTTCCGAAGCTGGCTGCAGTGGGCACGTCTGGTCGCTGTTGGAGCTCGTGAGGAACTGACTGTCTGCTCTCAGCGCATCGGGTATCTAGTCCACTATCCCCTCTATTCGCGGTAATGACGGGGGAACAGTGCGCGTGGATATTGATTGACGTAGGCGCAACTTAGTACAGTGTCGCGGAAATATAATTCAAATATTAACTTACGTCTGCTGGCGGTTTCCCTGGAGAAGGCACTTCTGCTCGCTGTTGTTCACTGGTAGCAACTGAATGCTTTCTGCGGAGATCACGGTTTAGTATGCATTTTCAGTTTCGGTTGGGCCTGGTGGGGCCTACTAGTTTATGCGGTGATATAATTATTTTTCACGGCCTGGTAACTTTTATTAAATAATCTAACAGAAACATATTTATTTATGGAAAATATAAATGGTTTATTGGGGTTTAAAATATGCTTCATTACACCCCCCTCTTACTTCATAAAAAAAAAATAATGTAATTATTTTTTTTCTTTCTTGCTTTAGTACTGGAAGAAGAAAAATTTACTCAACTTCCCTAACTGATTTTAAGGCGCGTACCCCACACCGGTTGCATAAACTTTATTTGGGGACACGTACACCTTTTACAACTGAAAATCAAAACTAAATTTTTCAAAAATAACAATGCTACTAATAAAAAAAAATAGTAACTAAAACATTTCTGAGATCCTCTTGCTACGTATGGATACCATACTGGTAGGGAGGGTCCTCCTAAAAAAAAATACCAAAAAAAAAATAAGGAAAAATTAAACGGTTACTTCTAGTCTTTGATGCTGGATTTTTTCTATTCTTGCGGCGATCAGGTCCCTATGGGAGTAGGTTACGCTGAACTTCTTAGTGTTGTCTCAATCTGGCAGATCGACGGGTAACGTACTCGGGCGGGACGGGCGGTCGATTTTCTTCGTCAGGAAACGAGGTTGGTGGTCTCCTGGAAGATTTCTTGTTGGCGGTCTGTTCTGTCCTTGGCGGCTCGTTGACAGCTACATGTGGTTTCAAGTCCTTAATATGGATACGGGCCAGTTTCTTTCCAGTATCCGACTTCAGATTGTAAACCACGGGTGATACGACTTGGGTCACGGTATACGGTCCAGAATATTTCGGAGCTAATTTAGACGCAAAGCCTTTAATAGCCGAGGAGAGGGGATGTTCTCGTTTCATAACCCGGTTGCCTACGTGATACTGGATATCTCGGCGTCGTAGGTTATAGTATTTGCTCTGGGAGGTATATGCTTGGGCAAGCTTTATCCTAACCAGTTCGAACACTTCTTGTAGCTTCTTTAGGCGGTCGGTATGAACGGTTGGGATCTGATTATCCTCATCTTCGTTGGGTTCGGTAGCTTCGTTGGTTTCGGCTTGGTATACGGTGGCTGGTAGCGAAAGTTCTCTTCCAAAGTTCAGAAATGCGGGTGAAAATCCGGTTGATTCATGTTTGGCACTGTTGATAGCTAGCTGAAAGCTATTCAAATGTTGGTCCCATTTCCGATGATCGTGTTCGCAGTATTGTGCTATCATAGTTTTGATAGTGCGATTGGCTCGTTCAACAGGATTTGCCTGTGGTGTGTACGGTGGCGTGAAACGATGCTGGATACCAAATTCGTCCAATAATGACTGGAACATACGGCTGTCGTACTGGGTACCATTATCCGTGATCACGGTACGCGGACATCCGAAACGGGTGATAACTTCATCATAGAGAGCTTGGCTGACATTGCGGGCGGTGGCACTTCGTAGGGGTCGGCACTGGATCCATTTGGTAAAACGGTCTTGAAACACTACTAGGTAGCTGTTCCCTTTACTAGATCTAGGTAGCGGTCCTACTAGGTCGGTGCTAACAGTTTCCCAGGGTTGGCGGCTGATGGACGGTTGCATGGCTCCTGGTGTTTGCTGCTGGGATATCTTGTAACGTTGGCACTGCATACAGCTACGTACATATCTGGCGATGTCGCGGAACATCCCTGGCCAGTAGTACTTTTGTGTGATCCGGGCTGTAGTCTTGGCAATTCCCATGTGTCCAGCGGACGGAGCATCGTGGTTTTCTTGCAAAACTGTGGTCCGGAGTGGCGTTGGTATGCATAACTTCCACGGGTCGTATTGGTCGGGTTCGGTTAAGTCACTGGAATCCCAGAAGTGGCGGTACAGCCGGTCATTACGTACACAGTAATCCGGATTGGCTTCGGGGTTTTTCTCAACTTCCGACTTCTTCCGTCTGTACCAAGAACAGTTTGGTGCCTCATTCACAGCACATAATTCTTCGGTACCCGTGGCGGGAGAAGGTCCTTCCAATGGTTGACGTGACAGTGCATCAGCTACACGGTTTAAGCTTCCTTTACGGTACTTAATCTCAAAGTCATACTGTTGCAAAAATTTGCTCCAGCGAGCTAGGCGGCCAGTCGGACTTTTTATAGAGTGTAACCAGCGGAGGGACTGGTGATCGGTCAAGACGGTGAAGTGGTACCCTTCGAGGTACGGTCTCATCTTCTCTATTCCCCACACGATGGCCAAACATTCCCTTTCCGTTACGGAGTAGTTCTTCTCGGCGGGAGTTAAGGTTCGGCTGGCGTAGGCAATCACTCGGTCATGTCCCTCAATTTCCTGTGTCAAGGCTATCCCTAAACCTTGGTCTGAGGCGTCGGTTTGTAGGGTGAACGGCTTCTTGAAGTCGGGACAGGTCAAAACTGGAGCCTTAGTCAAACACTTCTTGAGTTGACCAAAACTTCTTCCTGTTCGGTGTCCCATTTGAAACGGTGGTTCTTTTTCAAGAGTCGGGTTAACGGAGTCACAATTTGGGAAAATGCTGGTATGAATCGTCTGTACCAGGAGGCAACACCAAGAAACCGACGGACGTCTCGTACGTTTCGAGGCGTGGGAAATTTCTCGATGGCCTCCACTTTCTCTGGATCGGTGTTGATGCCTTCTGCGGTAACCACATGTCCTAGGTATCGTAGCGACTTTCTACAGAACTGACATTTCTCGGGGTTCAGCTGTAGATTGGCCATTCTCAGTCGGCGGAATACTTCATGTAGGTTCTTCAGGTGATCTTCAAAAGTTTCACCCAGGACTATAATGTCATCCAAATATGCGAAAGCATATGGTTCCATATCAGGTCCAATGATTCGGTCCAAGAGCCGTTGAAAAGTAGCAGGTGCGGAATGAAGTCCAAACGGCATAACTCGGAAATGGAACAGTCCTCGTCCTGGTACGGTGAAAGCTGTGATAGGCTTGCTTTCGGCAGAGAGTGGTATTTGCCAGTATCCTTGTTTTAGATCTATACTAGAAATGTAACGAGCTTTTCGGAGTTTGTCCAGTATTGCATTGATGTACGGTAGTGGATAGGCATCTTTTTCCGTGACCTCGTTTACTTTCCGAAAATCTATGCAGAAACGGGGCTTTCCATCCTTTTTGCGGACTATGACCACAGGTGAACTCCATGGACTGTTGGACGGTTCGATAATTCCATTAGCTAACATTTCGTCGACTTCGGTGTTAATAATTTCCTGCATCCTAGGGTTTTGTGGCCGGTACCTCTGTTTGATCGGTTCCGGTCGCGACAGGCGGATGTGATGTTGGGCTAACTTGGTGGTTCCGGTTATATCCTGAAAGCTTGGCAGTTCCATATCCAAAAATTCTTGAAGGCGGGTTTCTTCAACCTGGGACAGAGTCAGGGCGATTCCAGTCAGCGGAGCAGTTGGCAGCGGCAGTGAGACAGGGCGGTGATCCAGGTAGACGGTGGCGGTAGTTAGATCCAGTGTAAATTCCCTTGTACTCAGGATGTCCATGCCTAGTACAATGTCGGATGTCAGATTCGGGAGGTAGAGTAGTCTTTCGGAAAACGAACTTTCCTCTACCATGAAGTCGAGATCATAGGCACTGGTGACGTTTACAAGGTTTCCATCGGCTAGCTGGGCGGAAGGGGTATATATTGCTACCGAAGGTATTCCTTGTTGCTTGCAGAGTTCCATTACTTGGTTTCCCACGTAGGAACGGACGGCACCGGTGTCTATTAGGGCGGAGAACGTTCTACCATACATGGTTACTGATATGTGCGGTCTGTTATCCTTGTAGTCGGTATCTTGCGAGGCGGAGGTAGGAGGGAACCGTACTGGCCTCGTTACGGTGCGGTTCCGGTTTAGTTTTCCGTCCTTTGGCACTGACAATCCCTTGTCATAATGCCTGGTCGGCCACAGCGTGAGCAGAACAGTTTTGGCGGAAACCGACATTGATTGCGGAAATGTCCAGATCTGCCACATCTCCAGCAGATACTGTTGAGGTCCTGTGTGGATCCATTATTGGCGGGCGGCCTATTCTCTAGCGGTCTTTGGCTCGGTGGTCTGTTTGCCGGTGATCTACTTTCCAGCGGTCTGTTTCCGGCGCGTGTTGACGGTGTTGGTGCTGGTTCAATGGCTCTGCGGTTTCCTGGAGGCGGTTGGGATGTTGTACTGGACATCCGCGCTCCTCCTGACGGTACTGGTAGCGGTGGATCCAAGCGGTAGGTTGGTGCTGGCCGGGGGGTGACGGGGGCAGTCGTGTGCATACCGGGGTGTGATGTAGCGGAGGTGGCACGATACACCTGCTGCATTTCCCGGCGTAGAGTTTCGTATTCCATCACTCTGGCGGTCAGGGTGGATATGTCGGTTACCGTGGTCCTTGGGATGTACTGTCTATAATCGGGGAGCAGGTTTCTGTATACCCATCGAAGTTCCTCCTGTACGGAGAAGTCTCCATGTCTCCGGATCAGAGTCTGCATATCAATCAGATAGGTGCTGGCAGCTTCTTCCGGTTTCTGTAAGCGGCGACTAATCTGCGCCTCTATCTCCTCCTGGTAGTTCACCGGGAAGTAGAAGATGCGGAAATCTTTCGTAAACTCGCTCCAAGTCGTCCAACGAGCCCGGTTATTGCGGTACCATAAGACTGCCGTTCCTTGTAACAGCTCTGGTAGTACGGGTAACAGCTGTTCCGGTCGCATTCCAGTATAGGAGCATACTTCTTCTAGCCTCTCTAGGAAGGCGGCAGGGTCTCCTTTCCCATTAAAGTGGATACCCCATTTACGAATCTTGAGGGGATCCAGCAGCGGATTACCAGTAGTCGTGGGCGGAGGCGGGAGAGATGTTACGGTCTGGGCTTGCGGTGAGATTACTAGTGGCGGCGGCAGAAGTGATGGGAAGGTGAGTCGTGAAGTAGTTGGAAGCGGTGACGTACACCCATCCTTGATAAATTTAACCAGGCGCCGTTTCTTTTCTTCCACGGTGCCAGATAGGTCTAGACGGAATTTTCTTAGTTCGGTATCCAGTTGTTCCTTCTTGAGCTTATAGATCCAGCTAAGACGGACATCGGTTGATTCCGGTGGGCGGACATCCTCCGGGTTTTCTGACTCATGTTTCGGTTCTTCCTCGGTATCGGACATGTTTGCTTCTCTGAGATGATTTCAAACACTGCGACTCTGGACGGTAACGGCCAACGATGGACGGTGACGGTGGACGGTCTATGTTGGAACAGTCGGTAACAGATGATGTCTGGTAGTGCTACTTCAGAGAGGTCCTTCTCGTTCGAGTTCTCAAGTAGAACTCTCGACGGTAACGGACAACGGTGAACGATGGCGGTGACAGTGGTGAGGACGGTGACAGAGGCGGTGACGGTGCCAGCGGTGATGACGGTGACAGAGGCGGTGACGGTGACAGTGAAGAAAGCAGGTATCAGGCGGTATCTGGTAGTGCTTCTTCGGAGACGTCCTTACCGTTCGAGTTCTCAAGCAGAACTCCGTTCTGACTTCTTGGCAGCGGATATACGTGGTTGCAACTATGCGAAAATAGTTTACGCACTGGAAGTCCACTGGTAGGGGTACGCACCAAACGTATAGAATTTATCACCGGAACTGGTAGGACTCCGGGGATAATCCGGAAAATCGGTAGAAACGGTGAAATCGAATTAGATGGTGTCTTGAGATGCCAGTTGCCCAATCTTGTCGGTCTTACTCAGTTTCGACCTCCCAGGTTGCGGTGGTACACGGTTTTTCGTAACGGTTGGTCGGAGCGGTCTGAAACTAGTCACAATCGAATCAGCGTCCCAAAGTTACTATTTCGCGAGGGGTCACTTGCCTAGTAACTCCGGACTCCGGGGACTCCAAGTATTCCGGGTAAAATCCGGTTGGTCGGTAAAATTCGGTGCAGAAGGTGTATCTGGGTCCGGACTATAACCTAGTATCAGAGTTACTCAATTTCGACCCTTACTTCGGCCGTAGCGCACTTTTTCCCGGAACGGTTGGTCTGATCGGCCGGAAACTGGTGGCAATCGATTTCTTGGGTCCGATTACCCTAAATTTGATACCCCACACGACGTCGTTCCTTTTCGGATCCCTTCGGTACAGTTCGGAAACGTTCGGCAGGAGTTCGGGTTTTCGGTTAAAAGTGCAGCCTCTTCGTATGCTAACACCGCCGGAACCTGTGTTCAATTCCCAAAATCTAATAGTCTTCTTAAAATGGTCGAGAACGTCTTCGGGAGTGGTCGGAGCGGTTCGGTAATGGTCGCAATCGCTTCCTCGTGGTCGGTTTAGTCGAAAATGACACCTCAGATGTCTCTCTAGGCCGGTCGGTACTTTTTCGGTCGCGTCCGGTGACTGCCGAATGCGAAAGTCCAATTAAATTTTCCCACAATCTAATTTAATTTAGAAAAAAATGGTCCCTGCTCGGGCGCCAAGTTTGTGACGTATACTTTCCGGTGAGGCCGGAAAGTGGTCACTTTTGGCACCTTAGCAACGGTTCGGTTACTCGGGCGCCACCTTTACAATTTTTTACGTGGGGCAAAGGTCCCACACTAGCCTCTTAACACAGCCTGTTACAGTAGGGCTGGGATAGCTACAGTGGAGAAAACAGTAACTTCCAGTGGGTCAATTTGGGAAAATTGGACTGTTACACAAACAGCAATAAAACACAGAATTCGGTAAAACAAAATATCTATTTATTTCCTATAAGTTACAGTGATAACGAAACTATTTACAGGTTAACTAGTTTAATATATACAGTACATTCATAACGCACAAAAGAGCAAACCCAGGCTGTGACGTGCTGATGATTACGGTAAGTGCTACCATGCGATACGGTGACGTTACTAAGGTAAGCAGGAGTGAAGCAGCGATATGACGGAAAAAATGGCGGTGACGTACAGTTTGACAGCAGGCAGTGATAGGCAGCGGTAATGACGTAGTCGCGGTAGGAGCAATCTTCGAGGATCGGTCTTTGCACGGTTGTTTACTTACAGCTGGGTACGTCTTGAGTCGTGGAGCGGCCGACCACGACTGTTTGATATCACGAGTTTTAATAAAGACTTTCCTCTTTCCACAAGCCGGTAGAGGGGGAAATGTGCAGACACGGTGCGTAGCGGTAAATGAATACTTGTATTATTTTCAGGTGAAACGGTTAAATGAAAAATATTTTACAAGTCAGAAATCGCGGACTTTACCATTATTTTCTGTCTCCCGGTCTTAGAAAAATTTCACTTACTTACTTTACTTACTTATTTCCGAAGCTGGCTGCAGTGGGCACGTCTGGTCGCTGTTGGAGCTCGTGAGGAACTGACTGTCTGCTCTCAGCGCATCGGGTATCTAGTCCACTATCCCCTCTATTCGCGGTAATGACGGGGGAACAGTGCGCGTGGATATTGATTGACGTAGGCGCAACTTAGTACAGTGTCGCGGAAATATAATTCAAATATTAACTTACGTCTGCTGGCGGTTTCCCTGGAGAAGGCACTTCTGCTCGCTGTTGTTCACTGGTAGCAACTGAATGCTTTCTGCGGAGATCACGGTTTAGTATGCATTTTCAGTTTCGGTTGGGCCTGGTGGGGCCTACTAGTTTATGCGGTGATATAGTTATTTTTCACGGCCTGGTAACTTTTATTAAATAATCTAACAGAAACATATTTATTTATGGAAAATATAAATGGTTTATTGGGGTTTAAAATATGCTTCATTACACTTACTGACGGGAGTTTCTTTCTGGGAATTTTTTTCTGTGTTCAAAACATTTAATAACACGCTTCACGCAATTTGTCTAATTCATCAAAGTGTCTAAACAATGGTGCAAAGGCGCGTTTTTATAGTCTTAGGACTGACAGAAATGATTAACCACTTTATGACTTACAGAACACGCTTCACACAATTTGTCTGATTCATCAAGGTGCCTGGACAATGGTGCAAAGGCGCGTCTTTCTAGTCTTAGGACGGACAGAAATGATTAAACACTTTATGACTAACTGAGCACGCTTCACACAATTTGTCTGATTCATCAAAGTGCCTGGACAATGGTGCAAAGGCGTATCTTTCTAGTCTTAGGACGGACAGAAATGATTAAACACTTTATGACTAACTGAACACGCTTCACATAATTTGTCTGATTCATCAAAGTGCCTGGACAATTGTGCAAAGGCGTACTTTTATAGTCTTGGAACGGACCCAGAATAATTAATTAATTTATGACTGACAGAACACGCTTCATACCATTTGTCTGATTCATCTAAGTGCCTGGACAATGGTACAAAGACGTATCTTTATAGTCTTAAAAGAGACGCAGGAATGGTTGAACAGTTTATAGCTAACAGGACACGCTTCATAGCATTTGTCTGATTCATCTAAATGCCTGGACAATGGTACAAAGACGTATCTTTATAGTCTTATAACAGACGCAGAAATGATTAAACAGTTTATAGCTAACAGAACACGCTTCATACCATTTGTCTGATTCATCTAAGTGCCTGGACAATGGTACAAAGACGCGTCTTTATAGTTTTGAAATAATTAAACAGGTTTCGGACACAGAATAACAATGAAAAAATATAATTAATAAATGTCTTAGTACATCTTTCCACATTTACCAAACTCTATATAAAGAGTCTACCAAATGATCAAATTTCGCACCTGCGACACTAAAACACCGACAACCAAGTCTGTTAACTTAAATTATAAATAATTTAACTTACTCCTGGCTACTTCGCTAGCCTGCCTCGGAGGACGATGTTAAACCGGACACTACTCACGACGGAATGAATTTCTCCAGCCCTGCTCTCTAGTATTATCCATGCGAGAGTGCTTGGTTGGAGGAGGGGGTAAGCGCAGAGTGAATGTGCGATTAGTTGACGGAGAAGCAACTAAGTTATTAAAATTATTTCGTGATTCGAATTTACAAATAAAATCACAAGTGCGTTTTATAATTAAATGATACAAATATTTTCGTGTTTGCCTTTCAAACGGCTAAGCTAGAAATGTTTCACACGTTGGCTTCAGTAAAATTTTCTAAGTTCGAAAATAATCAAAAGACAAATAAAAATCACAAATCCAAAATATTTCATACCTGAGGTGCCTACTTGACGTCGCGTGCCAGCAGTCAGTACGGTGCGTGGAGAACTGACTGATTTCCACTTCGCGTTGTAGTGTATAGCCAGCCCGTGGGCATGGAGGGAGTAGGCCTGCGCGCGGTGAACACCTACTCGCTTGTAGCTGCTTTTGATTTATACATTCAGAATGAATTTTATATTACGGAGTTTTATTAACAATTTAAATATAAACTCACAACATTATTCTGATGCTGAAGACAGTAAAATAAACAATTGAAATCAGGAACTTATAACATACAAAATTTACTAGAAAACAAACTGGTATTTCTAGGTGACCGATATGAAAGACAAAATTTTAAAATTAAATATATGGACATGACATGGTTCTAATACAGGGTGTGCAAAGAAGCAATTTTAACGGACAGAATTGCATAGCAAATTTTGCTTCGTTACAACGTGGTGGTCCAATATAACGTGACGAGATCCCCAGTACCATTGCAAGCACAAGATAAGAGACAATAATCCAATCAGTAGAAACCAAAATCTAGAGTAGAAGTCGAAACCAGAGTCAGGCTGGAAGTTTCTCGTAAGATGTAGAACGTGACAAAAAGAGTGTACGATGACAGTCCCAAATGAAATGTAGAATAACAGATCCAAGTAAAATCGTAACGTAACAAATCCAAATAATCCTAAACTAACAAACAGATCTCAATACTCGTAACTTAACAAACAGCCCTGAAATGTGATGTGGGCTGAAAGAGGTCCTTTGCCGTCAAATGGCACGCCGAAGTCCTGAATTCGAAAGACGCCACGTGCTTCAGAAAATTGATTTAATCCGGAAATCCGTAGTTGTATCTCCCCAAAAAACGATACTCAAATACCAAAATGGAAATACTACTAATGTTGTCGTGCTGGTGTTTTTTGGGATTAGGCACGAAAAGCGATCCAATCTGAAAATTCTGACTTCTGATTAAGATTCAGCGGCGGGTCAAAATACATAAGGATACGGTGGTCTGATGAGCCAAACAGACCGCTTTTTTTGTTATGGGTGTTTTTTGGAACCAATCGGGTCATACCGGCGTACCTTTAATGTCGGGTACGTTGGGCCCCATCCTGTCATCTGAATCTGTCGATTTTCAAGAAGGGCAACAATGGACTTATAGCGATGGGGTCTTTCAGGCACAGCCTGGCGCGTCCTCAATGTTGGGCGCGTTGGACCCCATCCCGCCAACTACGTTTCGAACCACAGACGCACTTAGACCATTGGAAGGAAACAGTGTCTCGCGCAGCGATGGGGGGCAACAGGCCCGTCCTGGCGCGTCCTCTATGTTGGGCGCGTCGCACCCCATCCTGCCAACCCAAGACTATGTTAGCTTGCAAGGAGCGGTGCCACGTCCGGCACCTTCAACGCTGGAGCCTCCTGGCTCCCCAGTGGATTCAAGGCCACCGGCTTTCACGGTGGAGGAATTAGCCTTAACAATCGCCCGCATGCAGTCAGCAATGCAAAAATTATTAGTGGCCCAAAGCCGAGACCAAATTGAATGTCACCCAAACCAGTGCACCACAACCATCGAAACCCAAAATCGAAATGAAGGTGATATTCGACGAGGACATGGCGCCCATGAAAAGCGAGCCAATCTAAAAATTCTTACTTCTGATTCGAATTGAGCTGGTCAAAATACATAAAGATACACTGATCTGATTCGCAGAACAGACCACTTTTTTGTGTTAGTGGTATTTTTTGGGATTAGGATGTGAAAATTATGACTTCCAATTAGGATTCACCGGGTCAAAATACATAAGGATACATTGTTCTGATCAGCCGGACAGGCCATTTTTTTGTGTAAGGGGTATTTTTTGGGATTAGGGATGAAAAGCGAGCCAATCTGAAAATTCTGACTCCTGATTCGCATTCAGCAGGTCAAAATATATAAGGATACATTGGTCTGATCTGCTGGACAGTCCATTTTTTTTTGAAAAACGAGCCAATCTGAAAATTCTGACTTCAGATTCGGATTCAGCGTTTCAAAGTATCCACTGGTCTGGTCCACCGGACAGACCACCACTTTTTTTTGTGGGGCTGTGTTATTTTTAAGCTCGTTTTTAAGTGTCTTTTTTTAAAACATTATTGTTGGTACAAAGTTTTATATTTCTTTTAAACAGGTGTAATTTTTTTTGCGGGGGGGGATCTATCATGGACACCCACCACCTTGGATCTATCATGCTAGATAGTGCTGGACTCTAACCGAGTTAAAACCCCTCCGGAATAGTGGCCCCCTCCCTGTCCTCAATGTTCCCTAATATTTTGGAACCTCTCTCACTTACCGTCAGAATATCAGGTCAATCTCGGGTGTTAGAAATGATCTGCCTCCTCAGATATGTCATCCCTTTACTTCTCCTGTAATATTTTATTAGGTAGGAAACTACAACGTCTGCATCTATGTCTATTATCATATATAAAATTAAATAAACAAAGATATAATTGAAACTTTTGATGTTCAAAATGCGAACCAACATTTCTAATACATCCACGTGCTCTTCTTCTCACTTCGGTGGTGATGCCTATTCTTATGTCTGCCTTAATCTTGCACTTGCTTCATTATTTCTCCTCATGAGGCGGTCGTGGTCAGTTATTTTGACCTCAGAAACAAGTTCTTCCATTCATCCCCAGACATGAAAGTTGAAAGGTGTCAAGTTTGGGAACGTCTCTGGCCACAATATCTAAAAAAGCCGATCAATCTCTCAAACTCCAGGATACTTTGTATAATAGTGTATATGGTCATATGGGTTATAAATGATCCCTCCTATCACCCTCTTAAAACTTTCTTTCCATGTACCGAACACCCTGTGCATAGAAAATGTAGATGAAACACATAGCCCACTGGGCATTCAACAACTTCAGATAGAAAACATATTATTTGAATATTGACTAGCAAAATTAATGAGGTACGCTTCCAAAAAATTAGTATTTTTCTCCCTGATTGACTTATTTTATTCACACCAACTATAACTCTATAATAGTCTAAGAGCTTTACAAGCAATCATTTTATTATAATAACTTTTCAATTATCTAACACTAGTGTATCATTTCTGAAATCGTTATTATTACAATGTATTACAAAATTTAATGTTTTCTTTTACAAATATCTGTTGTATTTTTGTGAGTATGAAGAAAGAATACCAAACTTTGTAAAATATGAGGAGATTTTGTTTAATGAACACGTACAATGTTTTAAATATTACTAATCAGTATTAGTAACCAGTTAAATCAAATATATTTAACTTGAAAAAGATTAGGATGACGCTGCCTTTCTTTTATGAGTATTAAAAGTACTCACTATAATAATAAAACAATATATCCTTTATTAAAGTGTTGAAAGTAAACTTTTTCTATTACAAAATTGAGAGTGATGAAATGAATATTTAAATACTTTCATAGCAAGACAAATTTAGTAGACAAAAAATATTGTAAATAAATTAAAAACGAGTTTCTACCTTTCCTCAGGTATGTCAATACAACATTTACATTTACGTTGAGGTAAAATATGGAAGAAAATATTGACTATACGATTTTACACAGATAAACCAACCGTGAATAGACAATTTATAACTTGTCTTGTATATGCAGAGTGTTCCAAAATTACTTAGCTTTACTTAAGTGCGGTACGTTCTTCTTTAGGTTATTTGGTGCAGAAATATATGACCTAAGTAAGCGGTTTGGTCTTCGAGTCACAGATTGTTGAAATTTTTAAGAAATTTGGTTTTAAAAAATCAAGATATTCTTTTGATTTTGTGTAATTTTATAATACCTAAAGGGACTTATTTTGATTACGCCATAAGTATGCAAGTAAAGTCATCATTTTACTATAGAAAATATGGTAAATCTGCGATTTTCCAATTTTGATACTTTGATACGTTTAATGTAACTTACACTCGAATCGCCTGCCTCGGTTTTTTCCGTACAATGCATTTATAATAAAAAAAAATAAAAAAAAAACTGAAAATATCTAAAATGAATTTAACTATTTAAAATTAACAAAAATGACCATAGTGCCCCTACTAGTTCTGGCTATTACCGAAATTATTTAAAAACAAAAAAATCAGAATATGTTTTGAACATGCCCACCGCTAGCTATGATGTATGTTCGAATTCTCACTGATTGAAAAACATAAAAAATTAAGAGAAAATTTATTTTTATTTGACATATTTTTAGTTAACATTGGTATATTTCAAATGCGGATGATATGTTTTAATTTATTTTATGTTATTTATTCCCTTCTATTCACATTTTCCGGTTGTGGAGGAAGGATGGTGGAGGTGATTGTTGGCTATTTCCAAATAATAACAATCCAAATATTGCTTTTTTCATGCGGTTGCGGGATTTATTTTTGATGCAGAATCCATATTTTCTTGTTTATCGTCAAAATCGCCTAAACATAAAACATAAACATAAACATGAACATGAACGTAAACGTAAACGTAAACGTAAACGTAAACGTAAACGTAAACGTAAACGTAAACGTAAACGTAAACGTAAACGTAAACGTAAACGTAAACGTAAACGTAAACGTAAACGTAAACGTAAAAGTAAACGTAAACGTAAACGTAAACGTAAGCGTAAACGTAAACATAAACATAAACGCACCACATGTTGTAGGCAATTCCCAAATCCAAAGTCAAGTAGGAGGTTACATATTTTGAAAAAATAAGTAAACAACATCTATTACCTACCGACATTGTCTTGTCGTGCCTTCTTCATTTTTATATTACATTTCCAAACGCTCCAGCTAGTGGGTGCGTTACGAGTTTTTCTTGGCATTTCAACTTCACAGGGTGCCATTTGGCATGGTTGCTTCTTACCCCATTTATTTTCGGATGGGACATATTCACATTTTCCCTTAGAAACCAAAATTTTTGAAAATTGTCCGGTATTTATGTTGGTCTAGTCAACTTTCATCTCCTGAATATGAAAATAAGGTATTTTCTTTTGCTAGGAAACAATATGGCTAAAATATTTTATATTAAATTGCTGAAAATATAAAGTAATCAAATATCTCTTACATGAACATGTTGGAATTGGTTTTCGATTGTAGCTTCCTGCTCAATAATTTGAAATTCTTGTTAGACCAAGTTAATGGGGTCAGAACATCTTTTTAACGTTTAATCAGTTTTTTTTTCACTAGGTCACTGAAAGTCGGGATTGTATTTAATATCATTCATAATAATATCACTCAATTACCTTTTTGCATTTTCCTCCACAGTTTTTGCAAATTAGGGTACAAGGAAATTCATTGGCGATAGAGCAGCATGTACCATTGGCGCAGTGACTTTTACAGCCACATTTGAGCAACACATAACTTGGAGCTGTCTAGACAGAAAGCAATCCCATTCAAGGACTCAACCAAAATGTAGTAGCTTTCGTCCCCAATTAGGAAGTTTCCATTTTTCTCATTTTCTCGTAATAAATAGTCGCAAAAATCTAAAAAATATCTGTATTTTTTTTTTTAATTATCTCTATAAATAAAAAAGTTATGGTCCTTCCAAGTTTAAAATGCTGCGATCATCTGGGCTGAGGCTCGATTACGTCACAATACATGATTCCGCCAACAGCGAGCGGACGCGGGCATCTTTATACTCGCTGGCAGGCACCGGCAGTTTATAGCCAGCTTGCATTTGAGAGCCGAAAAAATTGCTAAAACATGCAATTTTGGTACGTTCATATTTTTCGAAAAACACCATGATGTCGCGACGTAAAGAGGAAGTCTTCCAGATAAACCTGATCGTAAATTGCACGGCGAAATTCGAAAATTCGGCTCGGTACGAACGAATCAATAGTGACATTTTGTGACATTTCAGAAAATCGAGCACATACACTAAATAAAGGGAACATACGACGGGCCGCCGGCATGGCAAGTCTGCCCGTTATGTATAGTGACGTCACGGTGGACTTCAGCCGAGGCGAAGTATTCAAATAAGAAATTGAATAAGTTCGTGAGTTTTTCAGATATCGAGGTAATTTTTTTTTGTTTGACTAGTTATCTGAAAGACTACTAAATGAGGTTGAATGTATATGATATTTCTAAAATAGGAAAGTTCCTAATTCTGTGAAAGAGAAAATATGTAGTGTAGTACATTGATTTTTTTATTTTCTTCTTAGATTAACTCCGCGAGTTAGATTCCTTTTAACCGAAATTTGGTAATAACACATTTTACATCAAGCAGACCGAGACTGCAGAAAATGAAAGCCGTTTTTTTTATATTACACCTATCGCAAACTCAATCCGGAGACACACTGTATACGGACTACCTATCGTAGATAAATGAAATGTGTATATTGCATGAGTATATCTAACGTAGGAGAATCGCATCGTTGTTCATCAAGACTTATTCTCTGCCTCCCTTCTCATTTTCGGCTCAAAGCTGAGGAAAATATGAGACGATCGAGCAATCTGGTGCAATACACTTGTGAAGGTTCTATTAGCACACAGTTAAGTAGTCTCTCACTAAATATTTTTGAGAGCAAATACACCCTAAAAATATGTTTCTTGCTGCCTAATTCCTCCTGAATGAGGTTCTTTAAATGTTATTCCTTCACAAATGCATATCCCTTTGTTGTGGTTTTCTTTTAAAATTGTCTTCATCATTTAACAAATAAATTATTGATACATTGTTCATGATACTTTGCTTTCTGACAGGCTAGGTCCGTGCATCCTATAACAGCCAAAAACTGTGACCTAGCTCTAGCTTGAACTCCCTCATCATTTTGCATTTTTACATTGTTTTTCTTCTTTACATGTATAATGTGAAAAGTATTTAGTAGTTCAGTCTACGATCTGGTCAATCGGGTTAAGAGAGACCAGTAGAAGGAGGATTTTTTTTTTAGTTTTATTACAGTCTTGTTCCATTTCACGTTTGCCAAATTCTTGATGCATGATTTGTGCCGTTTGTCATTGTGGCTAATAAATACCTGTATCCTGATTAAGGAGTATGTAAACTTAATTGAACTGGTAACTCATCTATAAATTCAAGTTCTAATTTTCGTAGCCAGAGTTGAGTATTTTTGTTATATATATTTTTTAATTTCAATTAAGTAATTGTGAATTTTATTCAGCCACTACCATGTCTATGATAATTGAAACGCGTCTGTTCTAATACACTTCTCTTTGTATATTCGTGTTCCGAAAATGCAACTATATAAATTAATATACCGAATTTGGGCGGGACCGTTCAACCTCTCGAATAAAACAACATATCAGCATAATATCGACACCGGCCTGAATTATGACATGGCTTAATCTGTCGGTTAATAGTCTACTGCACATACAATGTATTCATTTTAAATGGTAGGTAAAATGGAACAAAATTTAATGAAGTTTCTTACGGAATTTATGATAATTTATTAAAGAACAATGTTAAAAATTATATAAAAAAAATATTTTTTACTTTTCAGTCTACTTTCTTTGCCACCTCCATCCATCCCTTCCCTCTCCCGTCTTCTCACCTATCTAACACTACTTCCCACTTCTTCCCACCCATTTCCCACCTCTTTCCACCCCGTTCCCACCTCTTCCCATCCCTTCCCACCTCTTCCCATCCCTTCCCATCCCTTCCCACCCCTTTTCCCACCTCTTTTCCACCTCTTACCACCCACCCACCCTTTCCCATTTCTTCCCACCTCTTCCCACCCATTCCCCACCTCCTCCCACCTCTTTCCTCTTTTTCATCTCCCACTTCCGCCATATTGAATTTAGAATGGCATCACCTTCTTTATCGTATTTCACGTATTTTATTTGATACCCATATCAAGGGGGTTGTGACTAAACAGCCGATCCGCCATCTTTGAACGTCCGCCATATTGGATTTAGAATGACGTCACATTGTTTATTGTATTTTACTCGTCAAACCCTTTAATTCGATACCCATATCAAGGGGGTTGTTACTAAAAAGCCGATCCGCCATTTTTAGACGTCCGCCATATTGGATTTAGAATGGCGTCATATTGTTTATCGTATTTACTCGTCAAACCCTTTCATTTTATACCCATATCAAGGGGGTTGTGACTAAAAATCCGATCCGACATCTTGGGACGTCCGCCATATTGAATTTAGAATGACGTCACATTGTTTATCGTATTTTACTCGTCAAACCTTTTCATTTCATTCCCCATATCAAGGGGGTTGTAACTAAAAAGCCGATCCGCCATCTTGGGACGTCCGCCATATTGGATTTAGACCGATAATGGCTATACTATGTTGCATATACACGTGTGCCAAATTTCAAAGCTCTAGCTTAATTAGAACTAGTCGAAATTCAGCTTGCAAGATTTGACCTAAACTAACAAACACACATAAAAACACACAAACAAACATTGCAAGTTAAATAAAAGCTTTAAAAAAAGGGGCTTTTTTGACCCATCCGTGGTAAAGTGTGGAAGCCATCTTTTTTTACTAATTTCGGAGTGCTAAGAACGAATTCGTCATCCATTTTAGCGAAAAATCTTGGGAACACATTAAAAAACAACCCCCATTTGGGAGTGATAAAGTGTGGAAATCATCTTTTTTTTTAACTAATTTTGGAGTGCTGAAAAGTAGCAGAAGTACTAAGTAGGAAAAGAAGTAAAAAAACCAAATTCACCCCTTTAACCCTCCTCGCGGTTCCCTCACCACCACAGGGTGGAGAGGGAATGTGGTTGTAAGATACTATAACTAGCTACTATAACTACTATATAGTTATTTACATATTTTTTTAAAAACCAGAACACCTCATTAAGTGGTTGCTAACAAAATATAATAATCTGATTACTTCTGAGTACACTTATATGCCTCCTCACCCCTAAAAGGCCCTCACCTCACTTTCTCAGGGATATTGATCGGTTTTAATTACAAAAAAAATCCTAATACTCAGTTGGATGTTTTTTTATTATATTAAGGTGACTTGGCCAATTCAAATCACTCCTGATTATTTCTTACTCCCTTTAAAAAATGTTGCTTGGTTTTTATAGTAAAAAATTATTTAGTTACTTAAATTATTAAAGAATTTTTTGATATAAAAAGTGATATTTTCTGGATAATGATATGCACACCATACACGCCAATCCCAAAAGTGTGAGAAATATTCAAGGGTGGGAAATATTCATCTGAATTGACTAAATCACCTTTTTATGATAAAAAAATATCAAACTAGGTGCTTAGGGATTTCTTTTGAAATTAAAAGAAATAAAAACTCTAAAAAGATAAAATTCACCACCTTAATTGGTGGGGATAGGTGTAAGAGTATAGAGAAGTAATCACATTATAACTTGATAATATCCATTTAACGAGGAGTTTCGGTTTTTTAAAAATAAATAAATAACCGTATATTAGATATTGTAACTTACATCGTTCTTATGGGCGATGTAGGGTGAGTGAAACGAGGGGGGAGGGGTGAATTTAAAATTTTTGCTTCTTTTTCTACTTACCTAACGAAACTGAGTATTTTGAAAGAATTTCCTGCACTAAAGAATAACTTTTTGTTGCAAGTTCTAATATCAATTTCAATGCCACCCCCCAAATGGTTATTTTTTACTATCTTCCCGATGTTTTTAGCCAATTCAGCATGCGGCATTCAGCATTTAGCTGTATTCAGCACCCCAAAATTAGTAAAAAAAGATGGTTTCCACACTTTACCGCGGATGGGCCAAAAAAGACCCTTTTTGTAAATAGCTATATAGTAGTTATAGTAGCTTCTATAGTACCTTCTTAGAGGTGGCGAGGGAATGGCGAGGAGGGTTGAAGGGGATTTTTTTTTGAAATATTATTTGAAATACTTTGCGGCTGTTTGTTAGCCCTCTATGACGTGTTTCTTTCTGGTTAATTTGTTTTTTAGTTTACTCAGCAAAGCTCTTAACAACTGAAGTTTTTGCGCGCTCGGTGGCATTTTCCATACAAATTTTTTTGGAATTGGTGAATAACTTTTTTTATTTTAAGAAAAAAGTGAACTTTTTTGCGGACACTTAATAGTCCTTAATGGCATGCTTAGCTCTGGATATTTTTCTGATTGATTTTCTCAGCGACGCAATTATTAACTGCATCTTTTGCGCGTTCGATGACCACTTTCCTTAAAAATTTCATTGGAAATTTGTGAATAATTTTTTTATTGCAAGGAAAATTTAAAATGTTTTTGGCCATTCGGTAGGTCTCGAGTATGTGCTTCTTTTTAGTTAATTCGTTTTTTAGATTTCTCAGCGATAAGCTAGAAATTAATTATTTAGTGAATTTCGGAGAGTTCGGTGACAGTCAATATATTGAAACTTTTTGAAGTAGGTAGTCTTTTTCCCCAATGGTGGTAATTTTCTGGTGTCTTCTGTTTTGGCAATCTCAATAACATATAGAAGAGAAGAACTATCATAGCACTTCTTTATATAGGGCGTACTCAAAGTTGCATTGTTCAACGCTTCGGTGTAGTCAATCTTTAATTTCCAGACCATTATATCTCGAATCAGATAGATAAAGAGGCACTAAAGAAAACCTATCCACTCTTCGCTAGAGGTTAGTAGTAAATATTATTTAATAGTCCTTTAAGACAAACACTAATGGAACTGAACGAAATATTAAAAAATATAACTAATTCCACACCTACCCATGATTTCAAGAATTCAGTAGAGTTTACCAACAAATTAACACTTACATTCCCAACAAATTCAGTTTTTGCATCATTTGGCGTTAATAACATGTTTTCAAATATACTTTGTTTGGAGCACCCCAAAACAATTACACCATATTTAATATGACTTCCTAAAATCCAAAAGAGACGTCGTATGTTACATAACATTTTTATTAACTAATCAATAATTTAAAAGAAAATTAGTTATTTCTTCAGCTAACACAAACTTATTATCCAAAATGCAACATGACCGGACTTTGCGTTCTTAAGTTATTGTGCTTCCAAAAAAAACAACGTGACAGACGAACGGACGAACGGACATTTATTTAGAATTCGATGACTAACACAATTTTTTTCTCCTTCTTTATACACGCGAGAAGTATAATATTAAAAATGACTATTTCTCTCACATTGTAAGAACCAATGAAATAGCAAGATTTTGAAATTTTGGACCAATGAAAACAAACTTTCAACAAAAATTTCGTTCCAAGTGAAAATAAAATTTTACATAAAGTTACAGCGAATTTTTTTTGACAATTCTAACAACCAATTAAATTTCGTTATTTCTTGTCATGTGACACAAATCACCCAATCATTTTAACATTATACTAATAACACCATCCATGGAAATTTTCAATCACTATGACAATAAAATTATTTCAAAAAATGTTCTGACCGTATATCCCTCTGGCATTAACAAATGCCTCATAATTTTATGACAATCTCAAGCACGTTGCTTGGTAATAGCCCTCCACCTTCGGCGTCGGGCTATTACCAAGCAACGTGCTTTCGATTATCAGAAAATTATCTCGTACATTATCAATGTCCTAGGGATATTATAGCTGAAAATTGCACTGGGCTTGACAGCTAAATCTACAACAATTGCATTCAAAGCGTGTTACCTTTAAGAAACCGCATTCGTTCATTTTGATGTGATTTGACTGGAAAGTGCCCTCAACTGCGTCAGGGGCACTTTTTGTCTTCCTGCGCTAAATTTTCGATAATTTTTAATGCATTTAATATGTTACTACAGAATATTAATTTTTGTAATCGTTGTAATTGTAGTTTTAACAAAGTAATTGTGATATTTCTTAATGAACACTTTTATTGCCTGATACTATTCGTATAGATTAAAAACACTAAAAACTTGTTGAACTGAGTTTCATTAAAATGTTAATGATTTTATAAAAGTGCCTAGCAAATACAATATATCTTCCCGATGATACACGTCAATATGTTCTGCATAGTACTTAGCGTTTGTAGAAATATCTTCAATCTTAGTATGACACTCTGACTCTATTCAGCTACATTTTTTCAATTATAACATCTTTATTTACCAACAGAATGTTTAAACAATTAGTGTTCTTCTTCCAGTTTACGCTAATCTATTGCAACTCTCTTTTTCCATTTTTTTAAAAATAGCCACCCGCTTTATGGAACTATAATAATATGATATTTGAAATCGCCTACCCTAAAACGATATGCCGCATCGGTAGTGGGGGTGGGAGTGGTGGAAGGGGGGTGGTAGTGGTTGTGGATGAATTAAAAAAAAATTGTACACACACTCAATTACAATTTTATCTTTTTCACCCCCTTTAATGGTAGGGTGGCAATAGTAATGGGGGTGCCTAATGCCAAACATTTTTTTTTGGGACCTTAGCTTCTCTTATATCCAGTGTGTCATACTTTTCACGGTAACACCTTTGTAGCTCAGTTATTAGTCAGCCAATTTTAACCAAGTTTGGATGGGTATCAAAGACCTTTATTATACCTTTTTTAAGTAGAACAAAACTTATTTCAGTCATTGGCGTGCATTTTTATTAAGAAAAAAAGGGTCGATTTTTCTAGAAATCATATTAGGCATTTTTTATTGAAAAACTAATGCAATATTATTGATCAGCGTGCTGTAGAATCCCTATATCTAGAATTTAACAATATTTTGATTTTAGGTTTTCGAATTACGGCCCACTTAAAATTGCCTATTTTAAACATTAAATAATCAATAAGTTGGTAACGAATCTTTTTTCGCAAGAAAGTCGTTCTCCACTTTTTCTTTAAATTCGTTTTTTCAACCACCTCATATCATCGATACTGTCAAATTCGGTAATTCATAATGCCCGAATAATTTACAGGTCTGATGACCCAAAATTTTTCAATAAAAATTCTTGGCCTTCGAAATTTGAAAGTTTCGATGAATGAGATAGTAGAGATTTGAAGAGAAAATGAAGAATGGTTTTTTTTCGAAAAAGATTTCGTTACCAATTTATTGTTTATTTAATGTTTAAAATAGGTAATTTTAAGGGGACCGTAATTCAAAAACCAAAAATCAAAATGTTGTTAAATTCTGGATGTAATGATTTTACAGCATGCTGATCAATAATATTGCATTAGTTTTTCAACAAAAAAATGCCTAATATGATTTCTCGAAAAATCGACCCTTTTTTTCTTAATAAAAATGAACGCCAATGACTGAAATAAATTTTGTTTTACTCAAAAAAGGTCTTTGATACCGGTCTAAACTTGATTGAAATTGTATGACTAATAACTGAGCTACGAAGATGTTACCGTGAAATGTGGGACACACTGTGTACCAAATACCAATTTCACCTACTTGCTTAATTTACCTATTTACGCATTTAGCTCAATTTACCCTCCAGTCCTTCAAAGGAATAAGATCTAAATATAATCTAGTTCCAGATTTCGTTAAAATACATAGGTACGTGTACCAAATTTCAAATCAATATCTTAAACGATTCCAGAGCAATCGTGGGCACAAAAAGTTACAGACAGAACGACAGACAGACAGAAATTCTTTTTTTGGTCAAACTTAAAATTTCGACGTTTCATTACATTCTAGGCCTATTTGAACAATAAAATTTTTTGTTATTTTTTTTGCGTTACCATACCACTGGATATGGAAGTAAGAGTCATGACATTTTTATTTACCAACCGATTTAAAAATAAACAATATAGGTCTTCCTCCAAATAAAACTAACTTACCATCCAAACTTCATCACGATTGGATTTTCCGTTTTTAAGTTATCCTGCTTACAAAAAACGTAACGGACGGACGGACGGACAGTCGGAGTTCCATGACTAACAGGATGATATGCAAAATGTTTGTCTACAAGTCATATTTACGGTTTTATAAATAGGTCGAATAGTTTTCGTTTTCGTATTTGAGAGTATAATAATATGAGAATAGATTCAACTGTTTACAAAAAATAGTCGAAACATTTTTTGATGAATAATTTCATATGGTCTCCTGAAGATGCCAACATGGTTAGTGAAATGGGTCGAGTAATAATAATCGTATATAGTGTTCAAGTGGTTTAATCTTTGTATACACTACTTCAGAAGTAGTGATACAGTAATGATTCCAACCGCCTCCATGGTTACTCGTAAGGATTAGCAGGAGGCCACCCTTAAAGACGTTGTGCTGATGCAACCAAGGAGCTAATAGAAAGAGCTTAGATGAGAATGTGCGCCTAACAGGTAACCGCGACAGATGGGGTGAAGCCGTCAAATGTGCTATACAGTAAGCGGAGGGGGCAACTAAAATAATGCATGGATTACAAAACGTTTGACAAGAATTTGTATGTAAGAAGAACAAGCGAGAGGCTGAGTTTTATTAAAAATGAGATTTTTCACTCTGTTGATATAAAATAGTAGTTACTAATCTGTTTTCAGAAAATGGACAATATTAGCGTTCATATCATTGTTAAAGTGTATTTTACATCCGCAAAAGTTAATTGTATATATTCAATTAGCGTAATCATCCTTCGGCATGTGTTCAACCTGCTACAGATTAGAAAGAGAAGAATAACTGGATTAACCTCGCCCGGGGTAAATGCTCTGATGCTTTTTTCTTATACTTTCATGATTCCACCATTTCATATCTTTTTCCTTTCATTTGAGCACAAAATTGAAGCATATAAATAGAGAGTTGCGAACTTGATAGACCATCATAACATATTTGGATTTAGTGCAGTGAAAACCTAGCTTGACCGTAGCTAACTATAAAAATGGCTTCTCGTCTACTGGTAAGGTGCAAGTAATTATTAGTGTAACTGTGTTCACAGAGAAACAAATGATTTCAGGTTGCTTCATTTATTGTCCTAGCTCTGTTGGAATTTTGTAATGCCGGTGGTCATGGAGGAGGGTAAGATAACAACAATATTATTAATTTGTTCTGTTTGAAAATAATGATTATATATTTATTTATTGACAAATTATGCATCAATGATTAACGTAGCTGTTTAAACTTGAACTTAAATAGTAATTGTTTGTAGTAATATATTTATAATTTACATTTAGCCATTCATGTTAGTGTTGATTTTTAAAGTCACCGCTTTACCTTGCAATTAATTTTGTGAAGAAAAAACTTACTAAGTGTAACATTTGTAAACTTGAACTTGTTATACAAAGATATGCATTAAAATAATTGACTTTAATAAAAGTATTATAAGAACGTAACATATATTTCATTCTTATTTTTCTGTTAATTAGTAAAAATATAAAATGAATATTAATTCGTGTATAGACTGATGTATTAGATTCTCTATCATTTCAAATATATGATTGAAATGATGATCTTACCTTATCATAAATTATTTAAAAAATATATTATTATTGCATTCTTATTAAAGCTGGAAAATATTGAAACACATAGCTTCATCTCGAATAGTTATCAATAAATAAGTAATGTTGTTTAGCTCAACATAAAATCAATTTACAAAGGCAATGTAAAATAAGTAACAAAAAATTGTTAAAAATTTAAATGTGGAGTTGTACCGTATAAATAATATTTTTACGTAGGTCACAAAATACAGACAATTCTCATATCAAGATGTCATTCCTACTAGAATATTTCATGAACAATAATTATAATGAAACAAGCTAAAAACGTACTCTTCGCCTGTTCACTGAACTTTGTATATAATTGTTACACATTCTATAGGATACTCTTCGCAGTTGTTTGTAAATAATGTCAGTTTTAGACATTTTTAATTTTATAGTACGAACTTGGTAAAAAATTAAAAAAAAATTATATCAGACCCCTTTTGAATTCCGAGTCAAAAGCATAAGAACTACACCTCCACCTAACACGTAAAAAAACATAAATTTTTACATTATAAGAGACGAGCTAAAATTATATTTTCACGGTTGTATATTACATTATGAAATGTATATTTGTAAAACATATAAATATTTAAATATTAAAATGAAATATCATCAAATTTCTATTCAATTACAAAAACATAAAAACATAAAATTTACAATATATTTATTATTATTTATTATTTTTTACAAATTTAAATCATTAATAACATATTTATTTACTGATCGATTTTGTTAAAAAAAAATGGGGTTCTTCCTCTAGCTAACACTAACTTTACAATCGGACTTTCCTTTCTTGAGTCATCGTGATTACAAGAAACGTGACGGACGGACAGACGGACGGACATTTTGAAAGTTGTTAGAATTCGTTCACTAACAGAATGATATGAAAATTTTTTGTCTGCGAGCAATATTTACGGTTTTAGAAATGTGCCGATCAAACGCAATAATATTGCGTTTGATATACTCTTCGTTTTCGTATTTCGAAGAGTATAATAACTGTATAAAGAAGGAACCGACCGTGACATTGAAAATGCCAATAAACAACATGAAATCCTATAAAGAATGCAGAAACAAAAAATATTATAATTATTTCGAAATATTAGAAAGCAGTTCAATTCATGCATCTACTTTCATCTTGGTCAATGAGTAACTTATTATACCTACTCTTACGTCTTGTTGCTCTGGAAAAGTTTTAATGCGTACAATGTCTTTATTGTTGCAGCAAATGATGTATTATTCTAAATTAATTGCTGTAATTATTTTGTGCAATTATCCATATCCAATTGTAGATGTTTTAATGATAAAAAATTTCTCCTCTTTGAATTTCGGCCAATTTGATTCCATATGAAGCACAGTTGTCTCTGAAAATTTCCAATTACAAGATAACGATTATTGGCTTATTATAAACTTTCACCAGTCAGTAATAAATTTTTATCAGTTCACCATCTAAGCATTTCCATTTTAATTGAAATAGGTTCCAAGTTTATTAAGTATTAGCTTCATTATTTCGGTAACTTATTCTCCGTCTGTTTATCATAATATTTTAATACAATGGTTGTCAAAAGTACACTTCTAATGAGACGCATACAAAGCTTTTTTAATTTAAGATGTTTTATTTAACACATGTCAAATAAATTACGCTATTGTTTCAAGGCTCATTGAATCTTTTTAACGAAAATTTCCAGAACCAAGTAAAAATAAGAACAATAAAATTCATAGAAGATAAAAATAAAATACATATATAGTTAAGTATATGTAGAAAACCAATCTGTCAAAAAATAGTCGAGTGGTTGTCGGGCCAAATATAATAAGCAACAATTCTGGTATGCCTTTATCTACTTAGGCCATACGATTCTGGCCTTTACAGATTTTAACACTACAAGACATGGGGAAAAGCTGCATTTAATATGCTGTCGCTCTATCGGAGTGGTGTCAGACCCCACAAAAGATTTATTCAGCTTTAAAAAAGTCAATAATAGACTTAAATTTTGCGATTTCTGTATCAGTTTTAATTATCGTACTTTAGAAGGGTGTCCTAGTGATCAATGTAGTCTGACATATAAAATCTATGCTGCTCTTAGAACTTACGGCAATTTGTGAAGTGGTGGGCAAGCTAAACGTAGAAAGCATTCTGGAGCTTACTTGGAGAATTCGATTTTGATATCTACGGGCACTGATCCCACAGGCTATAAGAAAGACGTCTCCTCTTTTCCAATAATACTTTACAAATATGTATATGCACGCATCTCGTTTAGATGTAATGTAAAACATATTTTTTCAATTATTTATATAACTTCGGTCTATTTCCGTGACTAATGCAAATCACTGATGACAAATGAGGAGCTACTGCACCTGTAAATTTTTTCCTACCCTCTAACATCTAATAAACAAGAATGGAGCTACCCCCCCCCCCCTGGAAATTTCTTCAAATTCTTATCTTAGGAATAGCAAGGATTTCTCACTTGACAAGAAAGGAGCTACCCCCCACCTGAAATTTCTCTTAATCCTTTCTCTTAAGAAGAAAAAAATTTTTACTACTAACTGCTTGACATATCCTTCGAAGGATGGTATATTCATTATGCAAACTTCGCCTTAAACTGCATAGCTTATACATATACGTTAATATTCAAGTCGGTAGAAGGGGCGATATCTCTATTTCCCTGTACGAGTAACTACTCCTCCAAGTACTATAACCGTGACTAACGGTGTTTACATTTTCATATCCAGATACGAGCATAGTCAAAAAAAATCTGCCCTCGCTGCTTATCGGTACTTTCATAAACATATTCAAGATATTGGGAGGCGTTTGAAAATTCCATTAGAAAATGCCCCAACCTCAAATATAGAAACAATGTAAACATGTTCTGTGCTTAAGGTGTGACTGAATTTAAGGACACTTCATAATACTGTGTAGTAAGTTCATATATCCACTTCAAATACCCATTCCATTAACATTTAGGTTCTCCAACAATTTTTTTTCAAAAACCTTTTGGATTTTTCTCATTTTGATGTCAATTTCAAATTATTTTTACAATACATCATGCAATATTACGTGTAGAGTATGCATCAAATTAATTTGAATTCGAAACAATTATTACTACAAGAAAATCGATACTGCTGATGCTTACTTTTACAAAGAAAATTCAATTCACCAATACACCACTCAGATGTTAATTATCTCTATTTGAACGTATTTAACCTCCTTGTATTGAATGTGGTTTTATGAGTGTACGGAAAATGGTCTCGTTTCTTTGTTCTATAACTTCCTTCGAATTTCATTTTCTTTGATAATACTGTATTCTCAGTGAAATTTGAATGCGTCGAGAATCCCACAATAGGGAGTACCTTTACCAAATATCAATCCTCAAATCTCAATAACTTCTGAGGTACAGAATTATTTGAAGAATTGAAGGATTAAAAAGACTGAGTTTAGTTCATCTGGGTTGAAGTGGGGGACCGATGCATTCGAAGCAGCCCCAAATTTATTTCTTAAAAACAGTACTGCTAATATTCGCTCATTATCTCGATGTTGAAGAAGTGTCAAAATCATTATTAATTTTTTTAAGTAAGTCATTATACTAATACCTCAGATATATCAACGCTCAATGAAGCATCCAAACTTAGGTAATTTGAATGGTAGAAAAAATCGATGATGGACATAATACTTGAAAAAATAAGCGGTATTCCAGGTAGATACTGGGATAACCAATACCTAATTATCTATTAATAAAAGTCTTTCCTTAAAAAATTGATTATTGTAATGAAATAACTGTTGGCTCTAAACAGGTAAATATGAAGATGACTTGGCAACGTATTGATCATATCAATATCAGTGGTGTCAAAACTGTGAATCTGTTCCATTGTGTTTACGTTATAGCAAACTCACTTCACATATGAAGGCTTCACTGTCTGCTTTCTCTGCTTCATGGCTAGTATTGGCAACAGATCTTTGAAAATCTTACAAGACCTAACAAAAATCTGGGTGCGGGACGCGTTATCATACATATGAATAGAACGTGTGTCAAAAGGTAATCAATTGCTTAGTTCGTCGCTTTAACAATTTGAATGTCTCAAAATTCTTTATAGGCTTCTATTACGTATTTAAGGAAAATAAAACAAGAGCTACTTATAGTACACGCAAATTAGATTAAAAAACACCGAATAGGAGAAGTAATTTATAAAGTAATGATATTTGCGATGCGTACTCTAGATAGAGTTAGAAATAGATACCCAAAAAGATCCGCCCAAATTTAGAGGTGGAACGTCCCTTTTTTGCAAAAAACCACCCCAAACTGGGACTTAAAGCTGGTTTTTCACTTTTATCTTGTAAACCGTTCGTCGGAAGAGGAAAAGTGTATGAAATAAAAAAAATGTCCTTAAATTCTGCATAAAAAATATCCTATTAACCGTGTAGCTTATCCTCACCTATTTCACGCTAACAGCGTCAGAACAGAGGTGTAGTAGTTTGGAGCGCACAGGTAAAAATCAATCCTATTCGAAGTTTCACAGCGAATACCTTATCTCTGTATGGTATTTTCAATAAATAAATAAAAAAAAATAAAATAAATAAAAAAAAAATTCATTCCTGTGCAATTTTCTCGTTAAAGTAACCTGTTTTAAGATATTCGCTGTGAAATTTCGATTAGGATCGATTTTTACCTGTGCTCTCCTCTGTTCGGACGCTGTTAGCGCGAAATAGGTTAATAGAACATTTTTTATGCAGAATTTAACGACAATTTTTTTATTTCCTATACTATTTTCTCTTCCAACGAACGGTTTACAAGATAAAAGTGAAAAACCAGCTTTAAGTCTCCGTTAGGGGTGGTTTTAAAAAAAATGGAGGCGGAACTTTTCGGGAATCTATTTCTAACCCTATCTAGAGTACGCATCTCAAATATTATTACTTTATAAATAATTTCTTATAAAATGTCTAATATTTTGGTTACATACTTTTGTTTAGTACTTGACAAGTTAAGTGTGACTTGATGGTTGGTGGAAAAGTATTGTCAAAATGAAAGCTAGACTTAAAGAAGTAATAAATTCAAATAGTAAATAGAAAATTATTTTACTACTAACATGGTGACACAATTGGTAGAACATGATTAGTCTACGTCGTCTGGGTTCGAATGTCTATTCTAGCAAATATTAATACCGAAGGTAATGGTTGCATGTCCACGTTGTTTCAAATAATGTGATCTTTCTTTGTAGTGCTCGGGTTTTATATTTGGGATTCCATCATTTATGTGGTGTGACACTGACACTGAAATAGGTTCCATAAACTCCAAAGTGCTAAACATCACGCTCGACCACTAAAGTTAACGCACATTTTCCCAACAAAGTCAGCGTTATGTGTAGGTAATTAAAGCAGTTTTGGCCATCTCTAGATGATGAATACTTAGTTGACGAAATGCATCGGAAGTATAAGGCTCAAGTGGTGTTTTGATATTTGTTTAAACTACTTCGTTGTCTGGTTTTTTGTTTTAATCATGAATATAAATCGCTTGCAGAGATTTTTCGCTTATTCACACAAGTCAGGCAAGAGATATATTGGAGTGGTCAGCGGGGTAAGGCGTCATCAAAAAGTTTACCGACAAAGCAGCCAAAGGCGTTAAAAGCGACAGACAAAGGCTACTGTTACTCTTCTTTCCACGTTGTCAAGTGATATCTTCGTTATTTGAAAAGATAAAAATATAAATAAAAAAAAGAACCTGCAAAAGACATGACAGACTTTGGCCGATAACAGTTCTGGACCCGTTTTGTGTCTTGCAACCCCTAAGAAACCACCCCCCAACTTTTTGTTTTCAAGTAGCTGCGACGTTTAGAAGCTTATGTGGAAGTCGGAGGTGTCCAGCTTAAACGTTTGTTAGCATAATATCTTAATATATTAATATGGTATATACTCATTTTTTGTTACAATTTTGTCTTATTTGTAACTGTCAGCTGTAACATACGAAGTATGGTATATCACTGTTTACTAGCATAATCTCCTTGATTTATTAATATGGTACATATTCATTTTTTGTAAAATGTCTTATTTGTAACTGACGAGTTAACTGTTAAACAACTGTAACATACCAAGTATGGTATATCACTGTGCTTGGAGTGACGTGGATAAGCAATTTCAGGCTCTGGCTAAACAAGATGCCATTTAAAAAAAGTTGTGGATGGTTTCTTAGTGGTTGCAAGAGGCAACACGACTTCAGAGGTGTTATCAGGAGGAATTTTTCATGCCACTTGCAAGTTTTCTTATCTCTATTTTTATCTCTTCATATTGCATATTAACGTAATTCTGGGACGCCCGGTATATTTCTACAACTATATATGTTATATACTTTCTATTCCACTAATAAGACGGTTATAAAAGTTACAACAAATATTAATAATACTATTAATTTTGGCTACTTAAACTTGATAGCTTCACATATTATATCATTTATACTCACTTTCTGTCAACCGTTTTAGACATAAGAAAGTGATCATCCACGTCCCATTCAAAGTAAAACACATCCACCACACGCACACAGTAGTCAAACATGTCGGAGGTGGTGGAGGTGGTGGCGATCATGAATTCTACAAAGTCATTGGCTACTCTGGAGGCATAGATGATGGCGAAGTAGTGTCACATGGCTCTGGAGGTCATGAAGGAGGAGGATTCGGCCATGGAGGTGGATGGGATGGTGGATTTGGAGGAGGAATTGGCGGAGGACATGGAATCGAAATTGGTCACGCAGGTAGATAGAAATGTATTTTCGTCTACTTCTTGTTGGTTTTGTACTAGTTTCACTAATAATTACTAAACTGGGATTAATTTGAGCTAGGTGTGATTAAAATAGAGAACTCACTTCCATTTTGTTTCAAATAGAATTAAAGATCAATGTTTATGGTCGATTTTGTTTTAAACTTGATCCGAGTTTTATTGGCAGTTTTATACAACTCTCCTTGTTATGATCTCAATTTTGAGTTTAAACTTTTGTTATTTCGTTAGTAATTGTTTTTATTTTTTTTACGTTTTATATTTTTATATGTTTTGTTTTTATAATAAAATGTTATCAGTCCGATTTCTGTTTTTTTATTTAAATTGAAAACAGCTTTAAAATATGACGCTTACACATACACAAGAGACTGACGCATAATATAAGACTGCTATTTTAAACCCGAGCAAGATTTCCGTGAAAGAATTGAAAAATATTCAAATCATTGACACAACTTGAAGTGTACATTGAAAAATGTATCACGATAATCCCAGTTTAAAACGATAATCCCAATACTAGACTTATTAATAATGCATGTTATTTTTTGATGACCAATATTATTAAGACTAATTTTTATATTACATGACTAATAGACGTACTTTGTGGTGGAGATTATTTTCTAAAATCAATTAACAATAATTAATACATGAAAACAGTTTCATTTATTCATTTAATTTATTGTTGATATATCTTTAAAGTTTTAAATTTATTTCAATATAAAGTGAAATAAATAATGAATTCATTTTAATAAACTGACTCCAAATCAAATATTTTTTACAAATATAAATTCTATATAAAAGATAATTTTACACTTTTCTTATTGAGATCAAAATTAGTAATTTAATGTTCCAAATTCTTATCACAAAAATTACATCATATATTCGATGAATGAAATACAGGCTATTTGAAATACTTACAGTGTGTTCATTCAAGATTATTCCTATATACTCAATTTTTATTTTTTTAACGTTTTCTTTTGCTCAATTAGAATATATAAAGGCGCACTTTCTGAAGGAAATTTACGTATTCTTTCGATATTCTAGAATTCTTTATTGTTGAAATTAACGAAGACATATTAATGATTGAAATAGGAATAATTTTTATTAGAGTAAGCTGTTAAGAAGAACTAGTTAGTCTCATACGCAAACATTCCGGAGAAATATTGAACATTTTTTTTTTACTGTAGAAAAAGTGTCTCGAGAGATTGATAATGTCAATTAACAATTCGTAAAAAGGAAAAATTATGCGTTTCATAAATTATTTAAAACTAATTTTTATATTGTTTCAAACTACTTTCCCCAGTAAAGGATTTATGTTTTAATCGCAGATGTGACATTAAAGATTAGACTTCAAAAAATTATACGAAGCTGTAATTTTAAGTTGAGTTAATGTGGTCATGTGCTTTCAAATAAAAAAAAAACATAATTTCTTTAAAGATGCAGCCTAGGTATACTGGAGAGCAAGAATGTATATATAGAGATTTTAGCACATGAGCGGACTGGCTAGAGCGCTTCTAGGTTCGAATCTTAGTTCGACAAAAAGCAATGTCGGAGGAAATGGTTGTAGTCAGTGTTCTCTATAATTCAATTCTCTTCTACATAGATTTTGTGAAATTGCTCATTTTCTAATTTTTGTGGTGTGTATTTTTGTTAAATGTTTTTTTGTTTTAATTTTTCAATTTCTTATCAATTGAATCAAATTTTCCTACTTATGGAAGATAATTTCGGCAAGATGTTTATAATTTAAAACTAGATATAATCATTTGAGTCTTCACCAGTTTAATGAAATTGTTATATAATGGCTAAACATTCTATAGGATACTGTTCGCTTTTTTAAGTAATTATATAGATATAATTGCAACATTTTTAATTTCATTAATCTCCCAATGATGCCAGTTTGGTTGGCAATGCCAGTATATTACGCAGTATTTAAGTTTTTTTTTAAATCTTATTGGAAGATTGCAACCCTTCCCTTCTTAACATATCGTGCTTACAAAACACCTGACAGATGGACACAAGAACGGATATGCTTACAGACAGACATTTTGGAAGTTATTCAGAATTTTATGACGATGACAATGATACGAAAACTTTTTTTCTTTACAACCTAGATTTATGGTTTTAAAGAAGTTTTTGGAAACACAATATACTATTAGTACAGTAACTAAAGGTTTTAACTTGGGAACAGTGTTATATAAATTAAGTTCTTTTTTTGTAACTTAATAGCATCAAACATAACATATAAACTGATAGTCTTTAAGTTATGACAACTTGAAAATTGCGATTTTAGTTTAAAAAAAAAAGGTATTTCAAAACGGCTTTCTTTCGTCAAACGCTAAAGGCACCTAAGGAAGTTACTAAACTGAAGGTGATTTTCGATTTTTCCTAATTTCTGTAAAATTAATAATTTCAAAGATCAGGAAGTATAAATATGTCGTCCGAATGTTCATGAGACAATTTAGTTTAATTTTTAAATATCTGAGAAACTTACATAAGAAATGGTAAGGACCAAAATAAAAGATTATTAATTAAGCTTTCAAATGATTTTCTAACTGTTTCTATATCATAAGAAGCAAAGAAGTTATGACAGAGAGAATATGCTTCATATTTCGCCATTTTGCTACTGTAGGTAGTTAGTAATTAGTAATTAAAAAAAATATAATTTTAAAATACCATTTTTCATTAATATTTAGCATGACCTGGACTCTCAATTTTTTTCGTCGGCTTACAGCACTTGCTTTAGAGAAAAATTGCATTTTAAACACTAAGAAATTTTCGAAAAAAATGTACAATTGTTGTTTCTTTGCAAATATCTCAATAAATAGGGCAGATATCAAAATTAAAGCTTATGACCTGGGAACGAATTTGATTTCCTTTACTATTTATGTAGATTAATGGTCTCGGAGAAAATTAAATTTAAATGTTCCGTTCGAACAATTATAGGATGACACTTGGATTAAAAATTGTAAGGACTTGAATTGAAGATAATTAATCAAACTTTAAAATTATTTTTCGATTTTTTCTGTATCATAAAATACAAAGAAACTATGTTGGAAACAATATGCGTCTTTATATTTTTTAACAAAATGTCACCATTTTTTTACTGTAATTGTTTAGCAACTAAAGAAAATTCTCAAAAATACTGCTTTTCATTAATACATAGCATCACCTAGATGCTCGATATTCTTTGTTCGTTTAAAACACCTGCTTTGGAAAAAACCCCACCCGCCATATTTTGAATTGAGTTTTTTTATTTTGACTTCAGATACATAAATATCCTACGTTTCAAAAATGAATCGGCAATATTTTCTCAAATATTAAATATCTAAATTTAGGGCTGTTTTCCGCCCCTTGGGGCTACAAGCACGTGTCGGCACCATATATAAAATAAAGATGATACCTTTTACTACAATAATAACCCATGAAGAAAAATGACCATTTCATATGAGATTATTCCTAAATTTTCCATTGTTTTTACCACTAGACCTATATCTAGTACTGTATTCGTTTCTGCGATGAGAATAATAATCGCAACATAAGTCAGATATATCTAATAAATTTTTGGAAGTAACTTTTTTTCAGTGTTTTTTTCACTATGACGTCAGTAAAATCACTTACGTAAATACGATATATAAAAATAATTATCTAATATAAATAAAATTTCGAATTATTGAAATGTTTAAGAAATATAATAGTAATTATATTATTTAAATAGTAATTCATTAGTTACTGCATAAATTAAAAAACCATTGTACAGTTACCTTTTTAAAAACATTTCTTGAGTCACAGTTCTATTACTATTATTTAAAAGTAGTATTAAAAAAACCTCAAAGTGAACTGTTGTAAATGATAGTGACTGTAAGCCATACGTCATTATTGACTGCAATAAAATCTAATCGTAGAAACAAAATACGGATAGTCATTTATGAGGCCAATAAATAATTAAAATAGAAAGATAATTTAAAAAATGATATTTGTTCGTGAATGTTTCTTTATAAAAGTATAATTGAGAGCATTTTCCAAAATACATAGCATTTTCCAAAATACATATCTACAGAATACCTACTATTGCTAAAGGTTTTTCCATATTGTTGCCCAGTTGTTTTGTACCAGTATTCTTTGTGCTGATTTTTTACCCATTCGCTCATTTACCGCCGTACTTGGTTTTAAGCGCTCCCAGGGCCGGTTCTCAGTCAATATATCGAGCTGACGATCCCTTTCTTGCTAGCTCGTCAGCTTTCTCGCTGCCTTCGACTCCTGTGTGTTCCGGCACCCACTGTGGTCCGCTAGGGCTCCTAGTTTTTCTTGCCATTCTCACACCAGCTTGGACTTGATATGCCTTGATCTTACTTCCAGTTTTAATATGTTGGACGCGGCTTTTCTATAAATATTAGATATGTTTTAGGTGCACTGTTGCATTAAATGCACTGTGAGCTACAATTTAACAAAATAATGGATTTTTAGCTTATCTTTTGTGGGAGAAAGTTATATCTTAAAAATTCAATTTTTTACGATTTCTGAAATAAGGGGAAATTCGCGGATTAAGGCAATCCCCGATTTTTATACGCCCTCCGGATTCGTATTCAGTAGAAAATTTTACATCAAATACGACACTTTCCAGATTTATGCCTGACGAGTACTTAGGACTGAAAGATAAACGTCTCCAGAATCTGGACTATTAATTTCGTTTGACGGAGATTCTAAGTACACTTGATTTCAAAAAAAGTAGTACAACTCTTGGCCTATTTTAGTTGTCTAAATTGTTTTTTTTTGACAGTAAATTATTGAGATTAACTTAATAATGAAAATATGTATGTCAGCCAGTTGTAATTACGTAAGTTGATGCCTGATATGTTGATAACGTTTTTAAAAAATTCTGGGAATAGACTAAAAATAGAACCAAAATAAGTTCAATGGTATCAAGCGGACATTGGATGAGATTACTTTTGTTACAGTCTCGCCCAACATATTGAAACTGGAAATAAGTTCAAGGCATATCAACAGTAAAACTTACCACATTTATATTGATTATATACCTAATGGTAGCATACGCCGATATTTCTGCAACTGTCCAAATGAAATAAGAACGGTGGGATGCTGTTCACATATAGCCGCAGCCGTATATTACTTGTCTCATGCCCGATATTTTTCCCGCATAGTACGTCAAGCAGAAGTTTTATCTAATATCTTTACGTCAGAAAATATTTACATAGTTATTCATGAAGACAGCGGCGAAGATTAATTATATAATAATTAACAATTTGTATCATAATAAATAAAACAAAGCGAGTCAAAATACTTCAGAAAAGTTAAGTGAGAACTTTAGGACAAAATCTTTTTTTCTTGTAGATCTTTGTAATTTATGAATTAAATATGAACACTATACTATGTCTTGAGCGAAAAGTATTGACAGTGGAGGAATGCGAGTTCGGGATCCTAAAAATGAAACTGCACGTGCTATAGGATGCATATTGCACTGTGCACGGCCGCCAAGCTGGCGCGCGGCGTGCCGCTACACTTTTAAGAACTCCCATTATTCCTCCACTGTCAATACTTTTTGCACGAGGTATAGTCAATCAATTTCTCCAGTCTATGCAAATTTCGAGGTAATTTACTATTAAACGATAGTAACTGTACAGGGTGTCTGGAAATTCCTGTCAATAATTCTTCCTGTTGATAGTTTACATAAACATAGGAGAAAGACTTCCTTGTGGGCATGTGTCCGGAAATGCGGAAATGAAAAGGAAGAGAGTAAAAGTAAAGTCCTCTAGAATATAAGTCTTGTGCTACAGTGATGGAATTCGGTTATATTTTATTATTTCATTACATTCATAAGGGGAGGGCCTTATAACCCAAAATTCTTTTATTACTTTTTTAAAATTCTAGTACCGGAATATGATTCCCTAATCAAATTTATAACAAATAGGCCCTTATTCTTAAAAACCGTAACACCGACTGCTTTTTATAAAAGCTGGTTTAAATAACACAGGCACACAAAAAGAAGTAAATGTCGAGTGCTAGACGGCAGACCCATGTATTCCCATGCATTTCGACTCGCTGAACACGAATCCGATGTCCGTTTTGCCGGATTGGCTCTTGTATTTTTGCTAACCTCAAAAAACACCTTAAAAATGTCCGAAAAATCCCAAACAAGTAAATAAAATGTTTGAATGAGCTGATCACTCTATCTATACGTAATTTGGGGCGCTGAAACTGAATATGAGGTCAGCATTAGCTGATCAGTTAGGAATTTTGACATAACCTCAAAAAACACTTAAAAATTCCCAAAAATCCAAAACAAATAAATTAAAAGCTTAAACCAAGAACTTCAAAACTAACATAACTTAAGACAAGAGCATTACACCAAGAATTTTGAACCAAGAACTCTAAACCTAACATAACCTAAGGCAAGAGCTTTAAACCAAGAACTTTAAACTAAGAATTCTTAACCCAACATAACCTGAGACAAGAACTTTAAACCAAAAACTTAAACCTATTATAAATTTAGACAAGACTGTTAAGTTCCTAAGGCAAGAAGGTTTAGAGTTCTTGGTTTAGAGTTCTTTGTGTAAAGTTCCTGTCTTAGAATATGTTGCATTTAGAGTTCTTGGTGCAAAGTTCTTGCCTTAAGTTAAGTTAGATTTAGAGTTCTTGGATTCAAGTTATTTGTGTAAAATTCTTGCCTTGTTTTTAGTAAATATCGAAAAAAAAATCAACGATAAAATAAAATAATATCTATCTAAAATGTTATAGTATAGAAATAGTGGATAAAGGTTTTCCATGCATCATATGTTATAAGATGTTGGAAAATGGAAAGAACGTTAACAAGTAAATTATAAAAATCCAACAATATGGAAGGAACCTGGAATCCGTGAAGAGTGTTATTTTTTAGCAATACAAATGATTCCGGAATTAATGCTAAAAAGGGGTTAATGGAAACTGATTGTTCCGAAAGTCAAGAAGATGACAGTGAATATGAAGATAGTGAATGTGAGCGTTCGATAAGAACTAAAACTCCCAATATTTGGTGAAATGATAAACCTAATAATGTTATTAGAAATCTTGGTCTATCTAGTGGTAGGGAAGAATATTTAGCGGCGATTATAGAAAAAGACAATTTAGTATCAAGTGATGTTCGTTCTAGCTCATACAGAAAAAGAGAAAAAGACTTTAGAAAATATTTTACACAAGGAAAAGAACACTTGCTCTTATATATTGTCATAATGAAGAAGGGTTGGTGAATATACTTAAACCTCACATATAGATTTTAGATAAATATTTTTTATTTTATCGCTGATTTTTTTTTTCTATTTTTCGGAACCTCGAATTTACTACAAACAAAACAGAAGGAATTCGTATTATTTACACAGTTGTGCAAATTTCTTGTACTCATGGGAAGCCAAGTGTCCCACTTCACTAGAGCTGCGGTTGCATGATGTACGACGCCCGCGGTCCCTCTTTCCCAACCTGACCGGCCTCCGATACTGGGATTTTCCTCCCCTGGATCGTAAACTCTTTCTCTACTTTTGCCATGACGGGATTTTTCTTACCTAGGAACTTCCTAGTCGCAAAAATAGAAAAAGAAACAAATGGCATATGACAATCAAACAGAATAAAGAAAACTATACAATTCTAAACAGCTCTAAGAAAAAAAAGTAAAAAATCATCAACTGAGGGTGTAGGTAAATGTTAAGACCAAATGATATTCGTCTCTCAGCAGAGCAAACTTTGTCCGAAATTTTCTTCCTAAAAATGTCACTGTTCAGTAATATTTTCCTTTAGATACTTGAAAATTTAAAAGTTACCCATCTCCGCTTACTAGGGTTGATGAGAATATATGTTGAAATGATATTTCTCTATAAAGTTTGCAGATTGCGCTTTAATTTTGACTACGGTATTGTGCTCAGCTCGTGAAAATACGTCGGAAATTATATGTTCAGAGCAAAGTCAATTTCGTACTATGATTCAGTCATTTTTGGGTACGTTTTCATCCTAAATATGGATTTTATAAGATATTCGATCGTCACGCATAAATTCTTACCTTGGATTCGGTTTCAGTGCTCCAGATTACGTAAAGATATAGTAATCAGTTCATGTAAGCTTTTTATTTACTTGTTTGGAATTTTTCGGGCATTTTTTAGGTGTTTTTTGAGGTTATGTCAAAATTCCTAACTGATTGGCCAATTCGGACCTCAGATTCGATCTCAGCGCCCCAAAATACGTATGAAAATATTGGTCAGCTCATTTAAGCTTTTTCTTTACTTATTTGAGATTTTTCGGGCAGTCTTAGGGTGTTTTTTGGGGTTAGGAAAAATGTAAGAGCCAATCCGGCAAAACGGACATCGGATTCATGTTGAGCGGGTCGAAATGCATGGGAATACATAGGTCTGCCTTCTAGCACTCGACATTTATTTTTTTTTGTATGCCTGTGTAATTGTTGCAGGGTCATTTTGTGATCCGATTTCAATTAATAATCTAATCTCTTTCATTTCTTGGGATTTTTCAAAAAAAATTAAAACGCTTTTTTGTACGATAGAACTGTTTCAATTGTCAAACTATAACATTTGAGTTTTTTTTTTTTAACTATTTAACGTCGGCCTATTTCCGCTACCAGGGCCTATCACCGACGCCAGGAGACGAGCTACCCCCAACCTGGAAATTTTGCCGAACCTCTTCCCTTAAGAAGAGTAGGGATCTTTTACTTGCCTAGCATTTAATAGACAAGGGACCGCCCGCTTTACTTCCCCTCCGAAGGATGGTATATCCACTACGTAATCCTCGTCTGAAATTACGTAACTTCCGCGTATACACTGATATACAAGCCGCTAGAAGGCGGGACGAGAACGCTGTATTTCCCAAGATGGGTCACCCATCCAAGTACTAACCGCGCTCGACGTTGCAACATTTGAGTTAAATAAACTAGAATTTAGATTACTAATTTAAATCAGTCTACAGAATTGCCCTGCAACAAATATTTTAAACCAGCTTTCATAAAAAATTGTTTCAAAAGAATACCGTAACCCTCATTCAAACTAACAACACACCTAATCGCATTGCACAATGGGTTCTTGAAATATTAAATAAAAACTTACTTCTCTTAGGGAATTATCTTAGGGAGTATTTCCGGAGACGTCATATTTTGCATCAACTGTCACCAGCTAAAATTAACGACTGGAATTTCTGAATACCCTGATATAATATACTTATGGTCTCAAATTTGTCTAGACATTCATTCTCTCAACATGAAAGGAACAAGAAGAACCAATGAAATTGAGTCCTTTCTGCAGAAAGACTCCTAGAGTCACTTATTAACGGAAACATTTATTAGCAGACGTGAAGTTGATGACCTCGCTGAAAATTACAATTAAATTAATATTTGGATGTCAGTTCTAACCATAAGGGCAAAAGGAATTCTTTATTTTTTCGACAAAACTTACGTATCTATTGTTGCTTTCCGAGACGTAAAAATCGTTGAAAATTAATAAAGGCACAACTTTGGGTTTTTTCTTATTTTTAACCAGCCATCTCTCGATTTCTATTTATCGTATACAGATGAAGCCCATGTTACATACAATATATAACGTAAGAAGAGCTGGTTGAAGCCCAGGCTCCTCAGTGCCACACAGTAGAAAAAGAACGAAAATACGAACGCTTCAACCAATACTCCATAACTTTTCTGTGTATCCTGTGTATATATTTTCGTCCTTTCTCTACTGCGTGGTACTGAGGAGCGTGGGAAGGCGAAACGCGTCTGCCACTGTTGAGAAATGAATGGCTATACAATGGGCTTCAACCAGCTCTCCTGACATTTGTGGTACTATGGTTTGCTGCACTTAAAGGTGTAGAGTATAAGCCAGACTGAATAAAGTCAGAACAAGTCTAGTGCGCCATCTATGGTAAGCTAGATTAACTATCATATATAATTTAAAAGAGTTAGAAATTAATACTTTTAACCCAATTCCCATTAATACAAAATTATAAGTGAAGAATTAAAAAAAGATATCGTTGACTTCTGAATATCCCACTATTTATTCTTGAAAGCTTAATTACTTCCACATCCAGTGGAAGTATAGTAACGACAAAAAATTTTTTTAAAAATTTTATTGTTCAAATAGGCTTAGAATGTCACGAAACGTCGACATTTTAAGTTTGAGCGAAAAAAAAATTCTGTCCGTCGTTCTGTCGGTCTGTCGGTCCATCGGTCTGTCTGTCTGTCTGTCTGTCTGTAACTTTTTTTGTGCGCACGTTTACTCTGGAACCGTTTGAGATATTGACTTGAAATTTGGTACACACATGTACTTTAATGAGATCTAGAACTAGATTATATTTTCATCTTGTTCCGCCGAAGGGTTGGGGGGTAAATTGGGGTAAATTTGGGGAAAATAGGTAAATCAAGCAGGTAAGAGTCCATAAAATTGGTATTTAGTATATACAAGAGAAGCTGAGGTCTCAAAAAAAATGTTGGCATTAGCCACCCCCATTACCACCCCCACCCCATTATTAAAGGGGATGAAAAAAAATTGTAATTTAGGGTGTGTACAAGAACCAGAAACCTCAAAATGTTTTTTACTTCATCCACCCCCACTACCACCCCCACCCCGCTACCGATGTGGGGTATCGTTTTATGGGTTTTTGGGGTAGAGGATTTCAAATATTATATTATTAAAGTTCCATAAACAATTACTTCCACATACAAAATTTTTTCGTTGTGAGTGACTTAGATAAAAAATCCGGATGTTTAAGTAGTGATTCCTTGGGCAGTGGTTTTATATTGGTTTCTTCTCAACTCTACGGCTTAGGAAAAAAACTAGACGGAAACATATTCCTTATATATAATTCTATACGATCTTGCTCTTTGCAGTGATTTTCATAGGTATAATTGTTATATTTTTAATTTTGAGCATTTGCCAGATTATTTGACGAAATGCTCGTCAACATATTGCTGTATTTTTAATACCCGATACAAAAAGGAGAGATATTATAAGTTTGACGTACATGTTTCTAAGGCTGTATGTCTTCTCTTTGGCTTCATATCTCTTCAATGGATGATTCAATTTTGATGTAGTTTTCTTTATTTGAAAGAATATTTTCTCGAGTAGGATTTTAACAAGATTTCCTCTCGGTATTCCTTCAGGGAGTTGCACATCATCAATAATAAGTTAATTATTATTACCAGCGTGTTCACAAAGTTGGTTAAGTGATTTAAATTAAAAACTTATATTCGTTTACGATATATTCTAAAAAGTGGCTGGCTGAGAAGGTTTTGTAGTGAGATTTCATCTCAGTAGACATCCAGAAAGCTGCATATCATCAATAAATAGTTAACTATCCTCACGTTTCAACCGATAAAGACGAGGTTTTGTTTATATGATTATATATGAGATGATTATTACACATGGTCTGGAGTTTTTAAAAGTTTCCAATTTTACTTGTTGGTATTATTATTTCTGTAGAATCTTATGAGACATTTCAATCCTGTTCATGTACATTACTTAAAAATCTTTACATCTACTGATCGGTTTTGTTTAAAAACGATGGTATTCTTCCTCTAGCTGACGCTAAGGTACTATCAAAATTTCAATATACATGTCGAACAGGCGGTTTTGAAAGTTATTTGCAATTGACCTATTTTCAGAAAGAACGTTTGTAAAAAGTGTCGTGGCGAAAACTAGTTTTGTATCACTAAATCATGAGCACCAACAGTATTTACGAACATGCCAACCATGTGAACAAGATGACCAACGTCTAAACTGACAGCTTTCCGCAGTGTCTGATAAAATGATAAATTGTATCATTTGAAATTTTTTAAATATTGTAGACTACAAAACTAACTAATAAAGATGATCTCTAATGACTCAAAGCAACCTTAACATTAAAGACAATGAAAATAATGATATGATTATTATATTATAGGTATTTCATTTTTACAAAGTTTGAGAATTAGACGAGTTGGTCAAAATGTTCAGCGAAATGTACTACTTTTAGTGTTAGCAATCTAGTTTCTGCCATCACACTTTTTACCAAACTTTCTTTTCGTTAAATTGGTCAATTTAGTGACTGATATATTTTCCTCCACCATGTGCCAATCAAATGCAGCATGCACTTCGTTTTTTAGTTTGCGAGAAGTGTATTTCTTTTTTTTTTTTTTTCGTTATTGAAATACGTGGGAAATCTAACATATTCTGCAATTTTATTTTTAGTTACCATGGCTAAATATACCCACGATTTGTATTGTTAGTTAAAAAAAAATTGGTGGCATTTGCTCATTTATGGATGAATTCTAAAATTCAATATATTTGAAAATTACTACAAGGTTTAAATGTTACGGAAAATTGTTATAATTTTTAACATACCTCGGAAAAAAGGTTCTTAATTTAATCGTCTGTTTGTCTGTATATCCATGTGTGCGTATGTCCGCACATATACCGGGTGCCACATAATAGTGGCTCTCCCCTCTATTTCCTTTATTTTTTAACTTATCCATTTGAAACTTGAGGTGCATAAACTACCTGTAAAAATGGATTTCTGGACCTATTAATGAAATTAAATGAAAAATCATATTTTTCCCTTGGACTTTACCTGCCTTAGAACAAATTTTGATATTTCAAAGCACTCTAGACGAATGTCTTAAAATGCTTTAAAAAACTGAACATCGACTCAAAACTCGCGAAAATCCTATAGTATACTCAGAATGTGGTATTGAATCCAAATATGTAAAAATATACAGGGTATTCCATTTAAAAATCGAAAGTTGCGGTCATTTCCGGGTAAACCGGAAATGGTCTTATACCGTTTCTATGTCCAAAAATCCATTTTTATAAGTAGTTTATGCACCCCAAATTTCAAATGGATAAATTAAATAATAAAGGAAATATAGGGGGGAGCCACTATTCTGTGGCATCCGGTATGTCGTAGTCGTTTGATAATACGTCATTTCGTGAAATGCTTAGGCAATACATGAACTGCCGGCATATCATATACATTTTTGAGGTTGCACAATTTGCCTAGGCATTTCGTGAAACGCCGTTCTACACGATCTGCCGCAAATCAGACCTGCAGATTGTGTTCTATTATTTATTGCCTATTTGTTTTGTTCAATGGAAAGTAAGAGTGAAAAAGACTTGTCCAATGATCATTACAAAGAGTACAATGAAGCAAAGCCGAATAAAAGACCATATACCATCAGAAAATTAAACGAGTTGCGAAAAATATTTAATTAATTTTGAAGTTAGCTTAGGTTAAGATGTTATATTCATAATTCGTAATTTCGTTAGCAATCTAAAACCTGAAATGTACCAAATAAATCTGAACCTAACCTCAACATTAATTATATCTCCATCCCTCTTTCTATTTGTAATGATCACTGTACAAGTCTTTTTCGCTCTTAATTTCCATAATAAACAAAACAAATAGCTCGACGTGGCTTCCAAGCAAATAAATCGATCGAAACGGCAACTAACCTAACCTTAAACACAACACAATCTACCGGGAGTCAGTCAACAATCAGTCAACATCTATTTTGCGGCAGATCATGTACGATTTTAAACATCATGTGCCGAGACGACCACGGCGTTTCACGAAATGCCTAGGGAGATTGCGCAACCTCAAGAATTTACATGGTATGCCCGCAGTTCATGTACTGTCTAGGCTTTTCATGAAATGACGTATTTCTTCAAAAGACTACTACATATACACATGCGGACGTATAACTCCTTATTACTCCAAAACTACTAGCCCGAATTGAATGCGGTTTCCATTCATGTAATAGTTATCAGTTGAGAAATGTAATAAACTATAATATCTTGACAATAATATATAGAGGTTGGCAGGAAAGAAAAATAAAAAAAGATTTAAGTTTTAAAAATCCCAGCTCATCCGCCATTTAATAATATCAGTACTAATCAAATACTAAACTTGATCAACGAAAATGATCAACGAAATGATCAACGAAAATTTCACTATACAGTGTGTCCCATTTAAAATATAAATGAAATTTTGTTTAAAACAATGTCAGAGTCCGAAAATATCATTTTAATTGGCTTTTTTCTTTAAAAAATTGTGCTATGACAATTTTGTTTGAAATTAAACGCAATCCGTTATTTGTATTTTTTTTTGTCGAAATTTTGAACTTCAAAAACAAAATTCAATATTTTTTAACATTGCTGAAATTTTGGACTCTAGGTTTTTGGACAATTCTGAACAACTTTCATTAATAAAGTTTTTCGATAAAAAAACGCCTAATATGATTTTTTTATTTTCTCCATTTATTTTGGTAGGGCAGGTGGCTTTAAATTTGTAGGGGGCGATTGTTCTTTTGACCATAAGTAGATCCTAATTTGTTCTATATTTTGGTAAAATTTGGTTCAAGTTGGACAAAAAATAAAAAAGTTATAAAGGTATTTCTATTTTAAATGGGTCACACCCTTTGAATTTTATTAAAACGATTCAGAGGAAAGTTATATGCACAAACATGTTAGAGCTAGGGCCACTATTAAAGACTAAAGACAAAGTGAAGCGGTGGAGGGAATATAAGCAAAATTGTTTAATGGCGAAGAACGTAGGAATCTAGTAGTAACTAATTGCAAAACCGGGCCACCAACATATGCATGCGGTTTTCTCGAAAACTGCAAATCCTAGAAAATCTTCAAATAAAAAAGTAGCGTCTATCTTTCATCTTTATTTCTTCTCGAAATACATGGTATTTATTCTGAAAGATAAAAAGTTCCCGTTTGCTATATTTACCTCCTGCAAATTTTCCATATTTTGGACACCTACTAAAATTTGACTTTCATATTAACATATTTTGTCAACAAATATGTACTGATAATACCGTAAAAGTTTGAGACCAATTCATCTTCCCATCTTTGAGTTTAAGCGAATTAAACAAAAAAATTATTATTTAAGTGAATGAAATAAAAAAAATGTTGACGCCTTTGGTTCTTCTACACACACTAAATCACAATTTTATTTTTTTCACCCTATTTAATGGTAATAATAGTGGGGTGGGGGTGGTAATGGGGGTGACTGATGCCAAAAAATTTTTTGATACCTTGGCTTCTCTTATGTATACAATATACCAATTTTATGAACTTTTACTTGCTTGATTTACTTATTTACCCCCATTTACCCCAATTTACCTTTGAACAGAATAAGATCAAAATATAATTTAGTTCCAGACCTCATTAAAATACATAAGCGTACCAAATTTCAAGTCAATATCTTAAACGGTTCCAGAGTAATCATGCGAAAAAAAATTACAGACAGACCGACAGACAGAAATTTTGCTTTTGCTCAAATTTAAAATCTCGATGTTTCATTTCTACCTATTTGAACAACAAAAATTTTCAAACTGGATGTGGAACTAAAACTACCCGTATAATAAATAAGAGATTTGTAGTTTAATATGTGAAGTCTTGAAGGAACAAAGTTTAATACAGAATTTGACTGATATGAAGAGCAAAATTATCATAGTTTAGACTGCTATCATACTTAGATTGGCTGTTTGACTAAGCTCTTATCGTTTTCAAGAAATCATACAATATCTTTGCATTCTTTAAATCTTTATTGCAATAACTGTTGAACATAAATTGAAGACCAAAAATTAGTCGAATTATGAGCGGTTGAAGAATTTATACTTTATTTAATATCTACAATTTAAAAGTGAACTTTGTAATCTTCCCATCATATTTTATAAATAATTTGTTTTTTAATGGTTCATGTACAGTTTCAGGCGGAATTGGAGGAGGCCATGGGGAAGCGATATCTGAGGGCAGTCATCAAGGTTACACAATTGGAGGAGGTCACGGTGTCGCTTTAGAAGGTGGCCATGATATTGGCGGCCATGACATTGGAGGCCATGACGGTGGTTTAGGAGGAGGAGATGGCGGTCATGACTTCAGTTATGGAGGTGGTGGCGGCTATGAACATAATGCCATTTCTGATGAAGGACACGATTACAGCGGCGGATATGGAGGAGGCGATCTTGGCGGTGGAAGTTTTGAAGGTCATGGAGGCGGCGATGATGGAGGTCATAGTGGTTACGACTGAGTGATAATATCTAATTTATTGAGAACTCTTTACCTGCATTATTTTTTCTCTTTACAAATGCCAAACTAGTCCTATTTGTTACTTTTTATTTAATTTTAAGTTTAATTATTGTTGTTGTTACCTCTTTTTTACTTTTGTAATAAAACTATTTAATTTAACTATTTATATCAATTACTTAATTTGTAGTTTTGAGTGTTCAGTTTTTAGCATCTTGCTTGAAAATTACGTCAACTTCAATTTCAAAATATTTCATTTGAATTGTTATGGTAATATTTGAACAAAAAAATGAAGTATTTTTAGTAATTGGGTAATATTGTCAAATAATCATGCGCATATGAACAACGGAAACTAGTCTTAAGTTGTAGTAAAATAATATTATTAAATTAATAATAATAAGACAATATCTGGAAAGATATATATACAATCAGGCTTGTAAGCAAAGGACGCTGTAGAAATCCAATAAGGAAAAAAATGAGGGATATACCTGGAACAAATTGTTGTAAGTTCCTGAAAATGTCCTTAACAGCATGTTAATTTTCCACTTCTCTAGCACCCCGGGCTCAGCCGTCATAATATTTGTATACAGTGTGTACCCGGATGAAGCTGACAAGAGGAAAACATCTCTATTATTGACGAGATTATTGATTTTACGACGAAAAGTCATGCTTTATAAAAAATTCTCCTTGTCGAAAAAATGAATTTACCATATAAAAATCTTAGATCAGATGTACCGGGTGTTAATAAAATAAGAAAAGATCAAAATGCCTCAAGAGAGAAGTACCTTCATTTATTATTTTGGACAAAATGTTTATGAAACAAAGTTGTTTATAATCCAAAATAAAGCCTAAATACAAATTATGAAGTCTAAATTTTGACTTTTATGTTTTTATTGAGTTTATCTTTTACGTTGAATTTATTAATATGAATAAGAATTCAAATTAAGAAACAGAGTGTGCTGTCTATAATATTGAACTGACAAACATCATTGTGACATTGTGTAGAATATTACTATCTTACATCTGCATTTATTAGTGTTCTGTTGATTATTTAAAAAATGTTTAAACAAGAAAGAATTTATTTGCAATTAACCTTTTCCACCAAAATTTCCCTAACACAGCGGTATCGCGCCAATCATTGCGCAAACTTGTAAAAAAAATTCAATGAAACTGGATCTGTATTGGATATCAAAAAACGTAAGAAAAAGTACAATGAAGACGATGCGGTAATACTTTTGGTAATAAATTCGGTAATAGAATACCCAAAATTACCTTTACGGAAACACTCACAAAGACTGGAAGTAAGTAAAAGTCATTTACAGAGAATTTATATGGAAAACAAAATTCGACCGTTTAAGCCACGGTTCAGACATACACTTGAAAATGGAGATGAAGAGAAACGATTGGATTTTTGTTTATGGGTCGGTGAGAGTTACCTCGTAGATAGAAGTTTTCACATAATGTTTTTTTTTTTTACTGACGAAGTAACATTTTGTACCACGTTTCATCGCGAAACAGTCATTATTGGGCTTTTGAAAATCCAAACAATGTCATTCACAAAAGAAGTCAACGTTATAAAAAGTGAATGCATGGTGTGGGATTTTTTATGATCGAATCGTTGGTCCATATTTCTTAGAAGAAAATTTAAATCAGCATGTTTATTTGGACCTTTTGGAAAACTTTGTATTGCCATTTATAAACACTCTACAACCAGAAGTAAAGCGTAACATTTTTTGGCAGCAGGACGGTTGCCCAGCTCATTCCTCAGATGAATGGGAAGATATGCTCAAATTAATTTTTCTGCAAGATCACCAGACCCTATACCAATGGAACAAACGTTGAAGTTAATGTTATTATGTTATGTTAATGTTTGAAAAAAAATGTAAGTTGACATAAATGTAAAAGTCAAAATTTAGATTTCATAATTTGTACATAGGCTTTATTTTGGATTAAAAACAACTTTGTTTTATAAACATTTTGTCCAAAATAATAAATAAAAAGGTACTTCTCTCTTGAGGCATTTTGATGTTTTCTTAATTTATTAACACCCGGTACATCTGATCTAAGATTTTTATATGGTAAATTCATTTTTTCGACAAGCAGAATTTTTTATAAAGGATGACTTTTCCTCGTAAAATCGATAATAGAGATGTTTTTCCTCTTGTCAACTCCATCCGGGGACACACTGTATATCTCGCCCGAGAAATATTTTGGAACTAACAAGATTATTACGTGTTATTTCAAATTTTATTATCCGCAAAATTTTCTTCACAGAAGGTTCGGCACAGATTTTCCCTGGGGCGCGTGATTTAGGCGCTAGAAAAACTAGTAATTTCACATTTTCTTCGCACTACTGTCAATACTGAAAATCAAAGACATATTTTTTGATCGACAACTTGAAATCCGTATTTTCTATGTCAGTATATATTAAAACCGCTGCCCAAGGAATCACTACTTCCACATCCAGATTTTTTATCCAAGTCACTCACAACGAATTTTAATAACATAATATTTGAAATCCTCTACCCCAAAAACCCATAAAACGATACCCCACATCGGTAGCGGGGTGGGGGTGGTGATAGAGGTTGGTAGTGGGGGTGGATGAAGTAAAAAAACATTTTGAGGTTCTGGTTCTTGTACACACACTAAATCACAATTTTTTTTCATCCCTTTAATAATGAGGTGGGGATGGTAATGGGGGAGGCTAATGCCAAATTTTTTTTTGGAACCTTAGCTTCTCTTGTATATACTAAATATCAATTTTATGGACTCTTATCTGCTTCATTTACCTATTTTCCCCAAATTTACCCCAATTTACCCCCCAACCCTTCGACGGAACAAGATGAAAATATAATCTAGTTCTAGATCTCGTTAGTACATATGTGTACCAAATTTCAAGTCCATATCTCAAACGGTTCCAGAGTAAACGTGCGCACAAAAAAAAGTTACAGACAGACCAACAGACAGACCGACAGACCGACAGACAGAATTTTTTTTTTCGCTCAAACTTAAAATCTCGACGTTTCGTGACATTCTAAGCCTATTTGAACAATAAAAATTGTTTTAAATTTTTTGTCGTCACTATACTTCCACTGGATGTGGAAGTAATAAATGTCTTAAAGAAGTAGGATTCTTAAAAACCTATTTTCCTACGATTGTTAAAAAACTGCAGTTTTTCTCATTATTTTTGCCTAAATATTTGTCCATGGTAATCGTGTGCCTAACGTCACATTCGTGAGAGAAAGTTCCATTTTATGCTCTTGTTGCATAAATTACTATTTCAAATAATAATGTACAACTACAACCTTTCAATATTTTGCATAAAATCCCGCATAAAACGAATTAAAATTACAGCCTTACTATTATTTTTTCCTATTGGAACCGAATTATTCTCTATTTTATCCTTTGCTTTCTACAGAAAACAATTCTCCTACGTACATATCAATAGGGCCATCATAATCTTCCTCTTCTAGAACAATGTCAGAATGTCATGCACGACGATGTATTTGCAATGTTTACAAGATAATTGAGCACTTCAAACTTTCTTACAACTGCAAGTATTCTTTATGTAAACTTTAATGCATTTACACGACATAATATAGAGTAGCTTTAGAGGTCTATTAAGTAATTTTCCGTCCATTTGTCGACTTGGTGGTATGTAAAGAGTAGTACTGAAGATCAACTTCTGTGGGGTAAAAAAGCCAAAGCTGCTTTCATTCAGTGGTTTTGGAAAAGATCGGTACCTCAACTCTCGAAGAGGTTCCCCTCAAATCCACCATAGAGTTGAAGAACAAATTGTATTCCCGTCTTAGCAATCCCTTTAGATTCAGCAACAACATCTTTAAAAACGTATCTTGTATTCTTATATTTTTGCAATTTCCTAATCATATGACAGCCTTCAGTTTGGAAAATGATATGAGAAAAAAATATTCAATTACTAGCTTGAACTGTGGTACATTCTAGACGAAAACTGAATAAAATAAAATCTTTTTTTGTACAGAATTTTGCATTGAGAAAAATGAATAGTGACCTCGTTTGTTCTAAAATTCCCTCCAATCCAAGAAACTGACTCTGGGTCCTAACTTCGGGATGGAAGAGGGGTACAATATTAGCATACGGTCGAAGTCACTTTTAGGGGATGAATAAAAGCCGTCTACCACCTTTTTCTTTATCGAACCTCGTTACTAATTGGACTAAATATAGAAGTAAGGAAACACTAAATGGTTCATGAATTTTATTATTAATTTTTTTTATTATTAAATAACTAAAATTCGTCAAAATTGTAAAGATTATCACAGACGGTACACACACACACACACAAGAAAAATTTAGTCCCAGATATGTGAATAGTTATTTCCCATCTATTTTTGGCTGCTGAAATCGAATTTGATGTCAGAATCGGCTTATTGGCTCTTATTTTCTTGAGAAACAGCATAATATTGTCTTTTTCTTAAAAATACGCCCAAAAACTGTTAAACTGTCATACCTGTAAAATTTAATTTATATTTTACTGCGTAGGGCTTCAAAAATTACGAAACAATACTTTTTCAAGTATTTAAAAATCAGCAGGTACGGAAAGCGGCTGGAAACTCCCCACCCGGTGGATCTTTGAAACCGAAAGGAGCACTAAAAAATATGAACGATATCATTTAATTATACTTTTTTGTTTATTTTTATAAACCATATAATTCTTTGTGGGCAGCTTCTCTGCCAGCTGTGGCCGGTGAAGTGTTTATAGTGGACCGTTTCAATTTAAGCTGATAAATATTATTTTTATCTTCTGGTCTCGACCGATTTTTCACTAAATTGGTCGGGGAAGGTTGTTTGGTTGCTTGTCACTAATGTCAGATGTCAAACTGACAGATGCCAAACTGGCAGTTGTCAATTTTTTTGTCGCTAAACTTTGTTAGTTCTAATTCTGTCAAACTGAAAGCTGTCAAAACTTCTGGTTCTAAACTTTTCTAAGAGATTTTATTTTTGACAGTTGTCGAGAGTTTCTAGGTTGGTATTACCCTTAATGTACTTTTTTTGGTTATGTTAATATTTTTTAGGTTACGATTGGCGGAAATTTTTCCTGCGTTGTGCCGGAAATTAATTCAAGTTTCTCAGACTTTCAATGTCAGTGTCACTTTTAATAGTTTTGGGCAAAAAACTTACTGGTTCTAAACTTTGCTAAGGGATTTTATTTTTGACAGTTGTCGAGAGTTTCTAGGTTGGTATTACCCTTAATGTACTTTTTTTGGTTATGTTAATATTTTTTAGGTTACGATTGGCGGAAATGTTTCCTGCGTTGTGCCGGAAATTAATTCAAGTTTCTCAGACTTTCAATGTCAGTGTCACTTTTAATAGTTTTGGGCAAAAAACTTACTTTAGGCCCAGTTGAGGACCATCTATATGGGTTGTGTAGGCCATACACAGCTATCTCTAACTTTAACTGCACTTTTTTCGTGAAATATCACAACTAGTATCACGTCTTCGTAGAAAACACGTGTATAGTCTTCACGCTTTAACACACTAGTCTACCGAACGTTAGGTTAGACTATAAAATATATCTTACACAAGAAGCGTGACTCTATAGATTGTTATTTTGTTTTTTATTTTTTTTTCACGGAAACCAAATCGAAAGTGTGCAAGTATGATATATCGTTGAAATCGGAATTTTTACTGCTTTTCAATGGTTCGATTGCAAATTGTAAGTAATCATAAAATAAACAACTTGTTGTGCCAAAACGGCACTAAACGTAATCTGATGTCATCCAATACCTTTTCAGATCGTGTGGAGCACTAAAGAAATCTCTATGCAAAGTTTCATCCAAATCCGTTTAGTAGTTTCGCCGCCATCATGCTAACATACAAACACACACAGACATTTTTTAAAAACCACTTTTTTGTGTTCCTGGTTCCTCAAAACGTAAATATTTGATGTTATCTCAATTTTCGATTTTGGACCAATTTCAGTAACCTCCCACAATTTTATTGTAAAAAAGCGTGGAGCACGGAGATATTATTATTGGTTTTTTTTTCACGATAAGATTATTTTCTTGTATTTGCGACCAAGACACACCTCCACGTGGATGGCCGTGGGTAACGGACTTCCTCCGACAGAATTAACATGTTTTATGTTAAAAACTAAGATTTAATCCAAATATACTTTATCGTTAAAATATAAGTTATTTTCATTATGATTTCACTAAATGTCCAGTAAAAGAAAAGCCAGTAAAAATATTTTAATATAGAGACTTTTCGAATGTACAGGGTGGCCACGCGAACGTTATAACCTCATTTATTTTCGTTATTTTTGGAGTTACGTAGAAAAGTTCAGAAATAAAGCTTATAGAAAATCAAATGTATTTTCCAAAAATCATTTCAGAGAAACAGTTGAAAATCGCATTTAGGATACTTTACGGAGAGTTTTTTTAAATGGAACACCCCATATATTTTTACACCATCTGAAAGGCCATAAAAAAGCTTTTTAATGATATATAAAACATATTATTTTTCTTAAGAACTATATTATATATTAAATTTTATATTTTGTTACCATTAAGTCATGGTAGTTCGAAAATCAGTCGTTGAAATTTTTAATTTTATTCAAAACAAATTGAAATTAGTTACTAATATCTTGACAGAACTTACGTATTGTTTGCTTTAAATCACATATGTTTGTTTTGTACGGCTAATTTGATGCATTGTATTGCAAAATTTGTTTAAGAATAATACAGTGGGTTATTTATCATTAAGAAGCTTTTTTGTGACCTTTCAGATGGTGTAAAATATGCGGGGTGGTTTAATTAGAAAAACCAAAGTAAAGTTCATATCTCCGAAATGCGACTTTCAGTTGTTTTTCTGACATAATTTTTGGAAAGTACATATGATTTTCTATAACTTTTATTTTTGAACTTCTTGCATAATTTCAAAAATGACGAAGATAAATGAGGTTCTAACGTTTAGGCGACCACCCTATACCTATAAATTGGAACAAGTTTCAATCCGACAACCGAATTCGCAGCTCACTTTGAGAAACAAATATCTATATGTACAGTTTTTGAAACAGGACTTTTGGATATGACACTTCACAGATTTTCCGGTAAAAGAAAGGCTGTTACAAGATTTCAATATTAGGCTTTTTGGAGTGCGCCTAGCCGTTAATCAGGTTCGCAGCTTGGTTTGAGAAACATCACTGTCAAGAATCATTTTTTATTTGAACTTTTTTAATAATACAAGGCATGCCTTATATTAATAAAAAAGTTCGGATAAAAAGATGTTTCTTGACGGTGATTTTTTAATTACTTGAAATAATATTTTTTTTTGTAATTTTGAAGTCCCACGAAATTCTACAGTTACGATAGTTTAACAGTTTTCAGCCGTATTTTTAAGAGAAAGACGAGAATATGTTCTTTCTGAAAGAAATAAGTGCAGTAAGCCGATTCTGACATTAAATTGTGTTTCAGCAACCAAAAATACATGGGAAATAAGTGTTCGTATGTTTGGAGCTGAATATTTTTTGTGTGTGCCGTTGACTAATAATATTTTGTAGAGTAAAGAACATTTTTGTAGGATTTCCCAAACAGCAAAAAGTATAATGTATGAATAATCAAAAGAAAATCTGTCTAAGGAAATATTAATTTTAAGTCTTTGCATTCTTTCGATAATCTGCATCTGGTTGTGCTAGAGACAAAGAGCTGTAAAATTATTTTTTTTACAAAAGCCTATCTTAAAGTTTTTAATACAACAGGACTCACCTGGAGAAATTAAACTAGCATTCTAAAATTCTTCTACAGCTTAGCATTTGAAATGCATTTTTCGACCTTTTTTGAGCTTTTCAGAAAGACATGAAGCCACTCTCAATACATTTGCAACATAAATATATTTTTTTTTTTAGTTGTCAAATGCGTGAAATGCATTAAACGAATGAAACGTTTTCAAAAAATTAAAAATAAATTTTCTTAAAATATTTCACACCCTTCAACCGATACCACACAAATCATTTTTTAAAGTCCCATACTCCCACAAAAAGCGTCAGAAGATATTTTTGAGGCATCAACTCCTGAGCTACTGGAGCGGCGGATCATCGAACTTTAGCGAAATGTGAATTCCCATGTTTCTAGATGTCGGGGGGTAAGCATTGTGGCAGATGGACGGATGGACAGGCGAATAGATGAGACCACTTGAGGTTCCGTTCTTCCACTTTTGAGGATGGAACCCTAAAAAAAATAAAAGTATGAAACCAATAATAAAAATGTCTACTTTTTTAATAGTTATCTTCTACTCATCCACAATCACTAGGTAAACGGTATATGATATATGGCTTCGAGTTGGCTTACTGTATGACATATCTGGCAGCATCACTTTGTCTCTCTTTATCTCCTGTCGGGTGTACAGCTCAACCAGAGTTCTTTCATAGCAGATCCTGGTGCATTCGTCTCTTCCGTGCTGATGAGAGACAATCAGCCCCGCCAGTTCCTTGATGACCTCACCCCAATGTTTTGAGTGTCGAACGCATTTCTTTTGTGGTAGAAATAAAAAACAGTCGGCAGAGTTCGACGATGGGAAGTCGTTAGGAATGGTATTTCTTGAACGGTCGTCGACAAATGCTATTAAATTTAAGCATTCAAAAATTAACCCGCTCTTAAAAATAATGAACTATTTGTAAATAAAATTACAAAATTAGAAAATGAAAAGTATTCAATCTCAAGATCTTAAAGAAACTAACAATTTTTATGCAAACCCTTGTATTTTCTTAGTAGCGTGAACTCTATTTATTATGACGAGTATGAAAGAGTAAAAATAACTATGAATGCAAAGTAAATGTGTTCAAAATATGTTATTACCACCTTCCATGTCACCTCAATGACCATCCTATTTCCAGAGTATCTAGAAGGAGTTCCCATAGTTTATAGTGAAATCCGAACTACTCCCGGGGGATCATTTACCATGAAAAATTATTTCGCCGTGTAGGGCTCCAACCCACTTCGCACTGGCCACTGAGCTACTGGCCTCGTCCAAAATTTGTTAATAAAATCCCATGAGTAACAATTTAATTTAGTTTCTTAACCAAGCTGGCATACCTTTCATTCTCAAAGTTATAGTTTATAAATTGAACTGTTATCCTGGAATATTTTATAAAGGACCCCGCACATTTCTTATGTATGTTGCCGTACAGTCAAATTGGCTAAATTTTTAATATGTTATAGATTTCGACTTTCTGATCAAAAGCTCTCATTGGCCCAATTCGATCCTATGTCTAGTTTCCGAAATACAATAAATACAACACACAGTACAATATATTCTTGTAAAATTCTGTATCTTATCGAACTTTTAATTTATTGGTGGGGTATTAGAGATCAAAGGAGCAATTTCCGAAAGTTTTTCAGTTAAAGTTTTTTGATCAGGAAGATACATACTTTATGTAAAAAATGTTTTGACCGACTATTTTTTTTCACTTGTTATCTTTCTCGGCGCCTTCGCCAACATTTCTCAAACTTTAATTAGGTATTTTCTTCGCTATTTTTATTAAAACAACAAATGTTTTAGTGCAAAATATTATAAAAGGCTATTAAAATGTATCACAACGTAAGATGTATGAAAAAAATCATGAAGTCGATTTTTTTTTAATTGAACAACAGGTCATTTTTGTACATTTCTTGAGCTGTATCACGGAAATTAGACTTAGGATCGAGTTGGCAGCACGAGAGCTTTTTGATTAGAAAGTCGAAATCTATATTTAAAAACAGCCAATTTGACTGTACGCCAATTTACATAAGTGCGGAGTCCTTTGTAATCATGAGGACCACTATTGCGATCCTCTATTTATCGTATCATATTTAAATTCATACTACTGTAACAGCTACTTTGATTTTTCTAGAGAGTCTGTTTTGCCTTGTGTGTTTAGGATATACTAGTAAATGGAAAGTAAAAGAAGTGTATGGTTAAATTTGATCTGATTTAGTTGTAATGTGGCTATACAAATTCAATTCTTAGAGAATAGAGAAAAATTAGGCATTGTTTTAGAAACAGTTGTTAATTTTGTTGTGGTTATCTGTTTTTTAATGGTACGTTGCAATATTTATGTTCGTTAATATTATTAATCAGTAACTAAGAATGTATGTAGTCTTATTTAAATCACTCTTGCTATTCAAGTGTTAAGCAAATTTATCGATATTTATTAACTTTTCGTAAAAAATGTGTAACTTTGGCATTATATAAATTACTTACCTATCTCTACATTGAATTATTATAACAATTTTTAATGATTAGTCATAAATTCAGACATCTATCTTATTACAAGCTATAATAACAGAAATTTGTTGTAAAAAAGGCGTTATTTTCACATTGAATTGAAGTGTGAACATAATTTAGTTTTGTCTTTATGGATGATTAATACTTATGAAATACTAATTTAATCCGATTTGTTTATTATTCTGTTACACAGATTTGTTTTTTTATTTTTCAGACTCCTTACTTTTGTACAATATTTAATATTATTGTACTAATATTATTCTTGTTCGAAAAATCAAAAGTGCACACCCAACTCACAGTACCCATGATTTTATTCCGAAAAAATTACTTAGTTGGTTAATTGTTCAAAACTAATAATAAATGAATAAATAGAACCATAATAGAAAATAAATAATACATTTTATCAGCTTTCTATTTTCTATTTGGAAAAATTTAATCTTGAAAAATAATTTTTTATTGCAACATTGTTTATATCAATTAAAAATAAAATGCAACAACATTAGGATCTATTATACAGCCCCACAGAAAAAAAATAAAAGTTCAAAGCAGCGAACCAGGCCTATGTATCCCTATGTATTTTCGGTCGCTGAATCCAAATCCGGGGTCAAAAAAAATCGAACACCCCCAAAATCATTAGCTAGAGCCAAAAAACAACATTGCTGAAATGGGATAAAAAGAAGATTAAGCTACCAGAACAATTTTTTCTTCTTAATCAATCGAATTATACAAATTAAGGTTAAACAGCAGCGTACATATAATAGATATGAAACACACCCCCAGGGAGGGGTGAAAACTAGCCCCCATATATAAAAAAATCGATCCAAAACAGCAATGACTGCTGGAAAAGCTCGAAATGGCTAAGTTTTGTTAAAGTGTTAAGAAACTTGGATTTTACGTTTTTTCTTGTTTTTCTCGTGTCTTTTTTAACTTAAAGGTGGTTGCTCTCAACCCCATGTTTATGAAGATTACGTCGGACCTGATGCAGTTTCTTATCACTTTAATAAAACTTAGACATTTTGAGCTTTTTCAGCAGTCATTGCAGTTTTGGATCGATTTTTTTATACCAGGTGACACAGGAGATATGTAACACCCCGTAACATGTTTATTTAAAAAGATATTATTTTGAAATTTGGTAGACTTATATAATGCGTGATTGTCCTTTTTTGGTACAAACAAGAAATTTTTTGCACTTCCGGTTTCACCGGAAGTGACATCTACTTCGTTATTTTAAATGGCACCTTGTATATATTTTTTTCCTATCTGATTCTACTTAAATTTCTCTTTTCAACTATGTATAGCAAGATGACATTCGTTTTTAAAATGGCTGCTGAAAACCATTTTATTGCACTAAGTCAAGTTGGCTATGGTATGAAATGTGGTGGTAATTAATGCTTAATGTACTGCGATTTCAAAAGAACCCTGGTATACAATTTTGTGTTTCATATTTGTTTTGTTCTAATCAGTAGCCGAAGAGACTTTGTAGAATTTTTATATTAAATAAAAATCTCTAAACTAAATCCCCGAAATCATAAAAACCAAGATGGAAACACTAATTTTAAAATTGACCCATTTGTAAAATATTTATTCATTTTTCACTTTTACCCAATACAATTCATTGTTATATCTGATTTTGCTTGCTTTTAAATAAAATTGTTTTCGAAGAATCTCAAAATGCTAGCCATTATTTTCCCTGCAGCTTCGAATTCTTGTAACAGTACCTCTAACCACATTTTCTAACTGCAATTCAGTAATCTCATTTATTGCTAACCTGACTCTCATTTTTAAGTCTTCCCTATTTTGCAATGGAGTTATATAAACTAATTCCTTGAGATGGTCCCATATGAAAAAAATCAAGTGGCGTAAGATCCGGACACCTCAGAGGTTCTAATTGGTAAAAGTGAAATATGAATAAATATTTTACAAACGGATAAAATTTAAAATTAGTGTTTCTATCTTAGTTTTTGTGATTTCGTGGATTTAGTCTAGAGATTTTTCTTTAGTATAAAAATTGTACAAAGTCTCTTCGGCTACTGATTAGAACAAAACAAATATGAAACACAAAATTGTGTACCACGGTTCTTTTGACATTGCAGCACACTAAGCATTAATTACCGCTACATTTCATACCATAGCCAACTTGACTTAATGCAATAAAATGGTTTTCAGTAGCCATTTTAAAAACGAATGCCATATTGCTATACACAGTTGAAAAGAGGAATTTAAGGAGAATCAGATAGGAAAAAAATATATACAGGGTGCCATTTAAAATAACAAAGTAGATGTCACTTCCGGTAAAACCGGAAGTGCAAAAAATTTCTTGTTTATACTAAAAAAAGGACAATCACACATTATATAAGTGCACCAAATTTCAAAATAATATCTTTTTAAATAAGCATGCTACAAGGTGTTACATATCTCCTGTGTCACCCGGTATATGGGGCTAGTTTTCGCTCCTTCCTGGGGGTGTGTTTCATATCTATTGTATGTACGCTGCTGTTTAACCTTGATTTGTATAATTCGATTGATTAAGATGTAACAACTATTCTCGTAGTTTAATATTCTTTTTACCCCATTTCAGGGGTGTTTTTTGGCTCTAACTAATGATTTTGGGGGTGTACGATTTTTTTGGCCCCGGATTCGGATTCAGCGACCGAAAATACATAGGAATAGGCGGGTTTGGTTCGCTGCTTTGAACTTTTTTTTTTGTGGGGCTGTGTTATTAATATTTATTTATGATTTATTTTTATCACATTCCTATGATGACAAAACAATTGCTTTATTAATAAAAATATTCATATATCACATATTCATATCACAGGAAAATTAGTTTTCAGATTGATACACGGAGGCGCTAGTGCGAGTCTTATTGAAAAATGGCTTGTAAGGTGTAAATTTCACAGTTGACCGTAATGAATTTATATACGATTCGAATATGATAATAGACGTAAGGTAATTTAAAAAATCATGAAGACCTGTAAAGTGTTTCCGTACATACCCGGTACAGAACAACACACAACACAGCTTGGCGAACTTCGGGCTGGGTTTTTATTTAAACTCGATATTAATTTCTGTCAATCTGAAAACGGCTTGACATTGTAGAATGAAATTTCTGTATGATAACATACATTTACTACTGATTCCTTGAAAAATATAATCAAGAAAGCTAGTTTTATCGAGATATCTCATCAGTAGCGCGCTGAGCGGTTATTGAGCAGACCTAGCCATATGCGTCGCGTAGTGCGAAATGTGAAATATACAATAACCAGTACTTATAGCTCAGCAGTTTTAGTCAATACAGCGCTCCTACCCGGAATTAATTATTGTACAGCTGAAAATTTGCAGGATTGTAGTTTTGGTCGGCGACAGCATATACCAAAAAGTTCCCTACTCTTCTCCGTCAGCTTCCCTGTTTTTGTGGAGCAACAAGGGCCTAAGTCGCAGAAATTGCAGAGCTGGCTATAAAGTGCAGCCGAAAGGTTGTTACTGATCCGATTTGGGTCGAAATGATTATAAAAGCTTCGGAGAAGTATATCCGTTTATATCTCAGATGTATTTCGAAAAGCTTGCAGCAGTCAACTAATGCGCATATGCTTTTTTGCAAGTCCAACAATGGCTAAACGTCAACCTCAACTCGGAAGACTGGGGGTGAAAATCAGGACACCAGAGCCTGGTTCCAGTTCCTACCACAAGGCAGCCTGTTACGGCTAATTTTCTGTGCCTGCAATGCGGATTGCGGTGGCCAGTGTGACTGTAGGAACTCTGAACTACAGCATCATGTACAGGAGCTGAAGAGGATCCAGCTGATCCCAGTAGATCAATAATGTCAATTGCCTTGCCGATTAAAGTCATTTTCTAAGTCTGACAAGTTAAACTTCATTCAATAAATCTTATAAAACACCAGTAATTTTCGAATTCGCAACAAGTCTCATCAGTGCAGTCAGAGCAGTTTCACCGAGTATGATGGGCTCGGCCGCCGCGCGTCGACACTCGAAGTGGCGTAGATCCGTAACGAGTGACGCTATAAAGAAAGTAGACATACCAATAGAAAGCCCAAAGTATGAAGGGAAATGTTTATTCGGGTACGTTTTCCCTTCCGAGTCTTCATTTATCCGCAATGGCGCCCTTTCGGAATTTTTTCAATTTTTGAAATTTTGACAACACTAGAACGGAAAATTAGGAACAAAATATGCATGGAACACCTAAAATACTAACGGATATGCTTCTCCGAAGCTTTTATGATCATTTCGATCCAAATCGGACTAGTGGCAACCTTTCTGCGGAGCTTTATAGCCAGCTCTGCAATTCTTGAGACTTTTGCCCTTGTTGGTCCGCAAAAACAGAGAACGCGACAGGGGAAAGTAGGGGACTTTTTGGTACGTATTATCCTGGACCGAAACTACAATCCTGCAAATTTTCAGCTTTACAATAATTAATTCCGACTCAAAACCTAAAATTCCTGGGCTACTTAGTGATAGCCTATGATTTAATTATTTTGTTTCAGTTTTCTTCTCTTTTTCAGATAACATAACTTGTATTTTTATTTTTATTTAACTGAAACCTGAAAATTAGCGTAATTTATAGTAAGTTATAAATTCTATTTAGTGTACTAATACTGCAAATACAAAGATAATGTTACGTAGATAAACATACTGATGTTGGAAAATTGCCCCTGCGTTATAATTTCAGCAACCGTTTAGTTCTATTTTCATTTAGAAAAAATCTTGTGTATTTTATTCTTCTCATTACACAGAAGTTTGGTAGTTGATATGACATTATCAGTAGGAAAAATAATAATCACTTAGAACTTCTATATATTTATTGCATATTCAATACATGTTTTTAAAATTACCAGTATAAAACAATTATATAAAATTATACATACAAATATAAAATGTTGGTAAAATATAACACGAGATCCTAAGATATAAAGTAAAATATCATCGTTTACAAACGAATCGTAACAAAAATATCTCAGTTAAAAATTTATATTCAGATAATAGATGTTTTTTTAAAGTATCAATAACTTAAAAGTTCACGTCAAGAAAAAGATATCCAAATATATTGACATACGTATTTTTATTGAATACAGCAAATTCAAGAAATCTACGTCTCTGAAAACCTAGATATATATGGCTACTAAGAAGCATTATAAATTAATCGGAATAAGTCAAATTGTATAATTGCAAATTGCATTTGTTTAAAATTGTAATTTCAAAAAATATTTCTGAAACAGTAACACAAGTTTTACTTACTTATATTTTTACATGGTTTATTTACAGAAAATACAGACTCAGCCCCTATTTTATTTAAGTATAAACAATAACATAACCACCTGAACATTTTTAATTCCATGGTAACGATTTAGATTGGAGACTCCATAAAGACGTTTGATTTTCGCAACATTTAATCATCGTATATCAAGATACTGTCAGGACAGAAAAAATAATTTGAAAAACAGCACTTACCATTGAGCAATCTAACCAAACATCTAATTGGGTCTAATCTATTCTGTCAAATTTCTACTGAAATTATCTGGCAAATTCTTTATGAAAAGCAACTTAGTTTCAATTTATTTGATCAAATCTTTCTTCATACAGAATACACAATGAGAGAATAAGATCAGATATCGTTACGATGTTATTGAACCATAAGCGAAATTCTTATGAAACCAATTTCAATTGTGAAGATACCTGAAATTACGACCCACAGAGGATGATAACTCCAGTAGATGGTAGATTATAAACTTGAAAGCATATATTTATTCAGATATTAAATTTAATATTACAGTCCAGAAGTCTTACATGTTGTAGTCTTTGGAAGCGGTTTTGGAGAAAGTTTTAAAACTCGGTTTATTGGGGAATACACCAAAAATATTTTAATATAAAATGAATATAAATGTCCAAAAAATACTCTATATTCTCTCTATCCCAGATTAGGTTCAACCCCAACCAGGAAAATCATAATCATCATCATATGTAAAATTTAAAAGATTTAAAAGTGAAATTGTGATAAAAAAACATAATAGTAAAATTTCCCTTGCTGCTTGTTGTTAGCTTTAAACAACTCCGATTCATTATGACCAATTTTTGAGCGATCTATCATGTCCATTTGTTATATTTATGATTAACGTAGAAGAGGCTAATAGGAAATTAATAAAAACCAGAGTAAAATTTTACGTTATAAATTTGCTTAGTAAGGACTATCAAAGAATAGCACTTAGTAGTATTGGCAGGGTATATTGAAAGGTATGTTTTAAATTAATAAAAATAATGAAATAACGCACGCTCCACTTAATATTATTAGAGGTAATAAGGATAAGTGACAAGTGCGTCAAAATATTAAATTTTAGTAATTATTAATGAAGAAACGTTATGGCATAGAAATTCGTTTCACTCTGAACTCAAATACGAAAACAGAAAATGTTTATAAGTCTGTGTCTCTATATCATCTATATGTAAATGTACATTGTCATATATATATGTATTTATCAGAGATGGGTCGAGGAAACTTTCCATATTTGATAAAAGTCTGTAAAAGTTATGTAAATAATATAATTGTGTGCATTTATTTGGTATCAAAATGAAGCTTGAATCATTATGAATCAGATTTCACCATAAAATAGCCTATCAATATTCCCAATGGAAAGTTAGAAGGAAAATTTCCTGGAAACTTTCCGTTTTGAAAACTCCAAAAGTTTACAGGAAGTTTTCCTTGTAATTTTCCATTGGGTATATTGATAGCCTATTTTATGGCGAAATTCGAGATGATGCAAGCTTCATTTTGATACCACATAAGTGCATTCATGACTTTTACAGACTTTTATCAAATATGGAAAGTTTCCTCGACCAATCTCTGTTATTTATGAAGAGTATTTGATTCAAATTTTGGACATCCACAATCTGGCACAGTAGAAAACTTTCTACTAAATCAGAACATGTGTAATACAGGGTGATCTCTAATACTGGAGGACATTTCATAATTAGTAGTAAGTAAATTATGTATACTTTTCAGGAAAATTTTCAGGAAAATTTTTAGGAAAATTTTCAGGAAAATTTTCAGGAAAATTTTCAGGAAAATTTTCAGGAAAATTTTCAGGAAAATTTTCAGGAAAATTTTCAGGAAAATTTTCAGGAAAATTTTCAGGAAAATTTTCAGGAAAATTATACTAAATATTTAGATAAATCTATACAAAGTACTTCCAAATGTTACATTATAAAGAAGCACTCTTTATAATGTAAAAGCTTGGATAACGATATTTTCCCGATTTGAAAGAAAATATTTTTTGATAAGGCATACTGCAGTACACAGGTTATTTGACCAACTAAAATTTAATTTTAGCAATATTATATTAGAATCAATAGAATTAAACAATTTACTAAATGTTATTACATGCCAGCTAAAACATGAATATAATTCTCCCGATGTGCAGACAAACATTTCACGGAACGTCTACTATAGAAGTCGTTCTTGGTTAGAAGTTTCGGATATGTTCTGTCTATCTGAAGCTAATTTATGTTATATCTGAAGCAATGATTACTTAAAAGTTAGCTGAAGTGAAATTTTTACTGGTTAAGTTGTATATTATAAACACAGTTTCACCAATTATCTTTTAAATTCTAAACAAATCAAACATTTTCAATAATTTCATAATATAACCTGTAAACATATTACAGTTTATTACGTGTACAAAACCACCTTCAAAATATTCAATATAAGTAAAAATCGCAACTTTAAATTTGTGTAAAGCCATTTACCTACTTATGAGAATCTTTAATAGAAATGTTAGTACAATAAAAAATTGTTATAAAAGTATAAAAAATGGTAATATTTTCGGAAAGTACTTTAATACAAAACAAAATGTTTTCTTATAAAAATATAACAGCATTTTTAATATTCGTTTTAAAAACCAAGTCATTTGATACTTACGAAGTATTGAGCTAAGTATATAATAAAGATATCCGGAGAGATGGTTTTATCACAAAAGTCTCAAAAATAAATTACTTAAATGCAATTCATTTTTACAAATCTTACTGTGACTTTTCAGTCTTTTCTGGTAACACTTTTCTTGCAAACGGATTTGAAGCAGCAAAATCATTTCCATAAACCGTCCTCATAATATGCTCCTGCCAATCTCTACCATATAAATGGTCATCGTGATTAGGATTAACGAAATAATCCAATTCTTTGTGTCCATAATAACCAGGATGTACACCATAACCATATGCATCTGTCTTTGATTCCACTTCTCCGTAACTGGGGCTGACGAAGTAGTCTACTTGTTTGCCCCCATAATTATAATTTGGTTCATGTATTATTAATTTTTCGTAACTAGGATGTACATCATAAACAGGTGTTTCTGTGTTTTTCGTACCGTAATCTGCCGACTTTTGTGTATTAGGATGAACGTTACTATAATCATTAAATATTTCTGCTGTAACATCATAATTAGTATTTTTTGCTGGAGTAGGATAGCTCTTACTATGATCCTGTATTTTATCTGTTTTTACATTTTTAGCATTGTTATCACTTTTTCCTTGATTGGGAGTGATATGGGTATAAGCTTTCTTATTTTCATTTTTACCGCCATAATTGTCATATTTGCCATGACTAGGATAAGCATCGCTATTATAGACATGTACTTTTCCTTTTTTAGCATCGGCATTGTCATATTTTCCATGACTAGGATAAACATTATTATAATCATAGGCTCTCTGCTTTTCAGCACTGGTATCATCGTATTGTCCATAACTGGGGTAAATACTTCCATAATCATGTACTTTTTCCTTTTTCGCCCCGTATTTGTCGTAGCTTCCTGCATGATTTGAATAATTATCTCCTTCGAAATTTTCAACGCTTGAGTTTTCTAGACCATCCCGTTGTTCTTCCTTCTCACCACTATCCAGAAAATCTGCAGATCCCCTTTCTTCTGAATGTGGATCAAAGTTAGTATAATCATAATTGGTAAGAATTTGGGCAGCTATTTTTGATATTGGATCGTCGTAGGCATGAACTGAGGTAGTTGTGAAATCAAAGAAAGGATCCGTTTCTTGTACTTTGTAACTTCCTTTTATGATATATTTTTCATCTGGATACTTTGCATCTGGATTTATTTTTTTTACTTCATAATGTTCAGTATGCACAGATTTTCCAGTTTTCTTGAATACGGGGCCCACGTTAAAATAGTCATGATCATCTGGTGCTTTGAAATTATTTAGATACTTTTTGAAATCGTCATCATCGTCTTTATTTTCCTTCTTATGTTTATGTTTATTGTTTTGTTTTTGCTTTGCAGAGTGTTTATTATAAGGTTTATGTTCATGTTTGTATTCATTTACGTGATCATGTGGGTGACCATAATCGTTAACTAATATATTGTCCTTTTCGCCACCATGACCTGCCACAAATTGACCTTCGTATTTACCATTATGTTTTTCTGGTGACTTTTTGTAAATGGTATGCTTATGATTGTGTTGATGTATTAGGTCAGGTACGTGGATTTTGATGTGCACACTGCAAAAGAAAATAGTTTAAATTTAGGTAGGTGCTTGGTTTAAATTAATTTGTTCAATTCTTAATTTTTACTTTATGTATCACAGTTAGAGACTCAATCACAGGTGCAAAGATACTTGGCGCCAAGTAACTTAGTCTCTTAATTTTAATTTCATTATTTGACCTCGTCTTTCCAACAGCAATGAATGTTTGTTGCTTCTAATTAAAAATGAGATGGTAGAAAATATTGTACATCGCTAAAATACACTCTCAAAAAATTTGATCCACCCATAATTTTGATGAAGTTTGATGTTTGAAAATTATTTCATCCCTGGGCTGATTTTATTAGTTTTTTTAACAAGGTGTAGACAATTTCATAGAGATTATCATGTGTTTTGTGATTTTCAAAAAACAATTGAATTGCATCATAGTATACGAAGGAAAACACACGCTAGTTTTTTTCAGTAAGTTGAAAATATCCTGTGGAGTATTTAGCCAGCAAGGTCATCTTCCAACGTACTTCATATTCTAACCACATCTATTGTCAACATTCTCTTTTTTGAATGATCCCAATATTTGACTTATCGTAGGAGATAAAAATTTTCAAATAATATGCTTACAATTTTACGGTATTTTTTGTTTGGGAAATTTGTTCAGGTGACTGTGGAATTTTTGCCTTTTGGTGCACCTAATTGTCAGATTAGTTCATCAATGTATTTGAAGTTAATGATCAGATCCAGATTATGGTTCTTTTAGCAATAGATACGGTAATATGCAATAGCTTTGTTGCAAAACGGAAGGTACAGTAGTGGGAGTTTCAAGGTGTAGTTTTCAAAGAAGCGCGAAACATGAATCTAGTGAGTTTACAAGACGAAGAAGATCTGACAGAAGCAATTGCCAAGTACTTGAGATGATCGCTACTTATCGTTTGATGTCTTGCGTGACAGGCACATTACTGCTATTCAGACAAGAAGTCGATTTTAAAAGGCACGGTAGATACCCTGTGATTGAAACAATGGTAAGAAGACGATTGGGAAAATACGATCTATGCGCAAGAAGATCTGCAACAGCCACAGAGTTGACAAGAAATCCCAGAGTGTCACATCTTGCATTTGCTAGGGAACATCAGGGTCGGAGCATTGAATAATGAAGCAACTCTTATTTTATGAGGTCTAGATTTTGCTTTAGTTCGCCAAATGGTCGTCATAAATTATATTGAAGGACAAGTGAGGGATTTGTTCAAAGCAATTTGGTAGCATAACCAAGTTATGGTGGAGGCTTGGTAATGGTGTGTGAGATGTGTGCATGGAACCATTGAAACCTCAAATGGAATCAGTAATGAGGAGTACTATGAATGCTAGCAACTCTTGCAGCCATATGTCCTTCCTATTGCACAATTTATCTTGAACAACTTCATGCTGATGCATGACAACGCTCGTCCACATGTTGGAAAAATTGTTAATAAATTTTTGGATGAGACAGAAATAACAAGAATGACTTCCAGACCTGACTTCCATTGAGCATATCTGCTGGGTAGAAGGATGCGATGGTGTATTCTTGCTTTTGATAAGTTACATCTGCTGGGTGCAGTACTGCTTGCTTGAAGAATGGAAACAAATTTAATAGAATCATGTTCCACATGTTATCGAAGGAATGTCAAGACGTATAGAAATCGTAATTGGTGCGCTTGAGTTACTGACTTTTTGTCTTTTTTTTAAATATATTTTTTGTTATTCATGTTATATTTATTTCCAAACAAAAAAATACTGCAATATTAGCAGCGTTTTATTTGAAAATGTGTATTTACTACGAAAAGAGAATTATTTCAATGATAATTCTAAAAAGAGATCGTTGAGAATAATTGTGATTTGGATATGTTAGGATGTTACTACCACGGCTGTTTTTAACTTAGTGAACAAAAATCAGCGTATATCTTCCCTAGTATAATATGACACAATTCAATTCTTTTGCAACAATATAAAAGACGTGGTAATTTCTATGAATTTATCTACAACTTGATAAAAAATGTTGATACATGGGTAAAAAAAAATTAAAGCAAATTTCATCAAAATTATGAGTGAATCGAATTTATTGCAGGTGAATGTATTATTAAATAGCATATTAGAATGTAATCTACAAAATAAGAATAATTTAATTGAATGCAATTACTGATACATATTACCTCAGTTTACATTCAACTTCTACATAATATCAGAAGTATTGACATAGTATCAACTATCTGAAATGTGAAATGTATCGAAATGTATCGAAATTCGGAAACTCAGTTTCTGTGAAATAGCCTAACTGCTGAAAAATGAGAAGAGATGAACTTAAAGGTAGGCTTTTGCAACAGACGACAGCGACCAGAGACCGAGAGAGGCGACAGCGACACCACTAGTACAATGTAATTAAATACGGCTCCGTTTAAACTACGACACTGGGCTGTCGCATGCTTTGAATGGATAGAGCTGCATTGAATTTCATTGCACCGGTGGTGTCTCTGTCGCCTGTCACGGCCTCCGGTTGCTGTCGTCTGTCGTCTGTTGCGAAAGCCTACCTTTAATATTTTCGATTAACTGGATAAAGGTATTGTTGTTAATTTTGCCTCACAAATAATTATGAAATTGTCAACTACTCTTATGTGAACTTTCCCGGAAAAAGCAATAATGACATTATTCGGTTTACACGACAACGCAATCATTAACGAATGCTTTGTCAAATAGAGGAGTCCCAACAGTACTCTGCCAGTGGATTAAAGCCAGCCTAGACAAGAGGATAATAGTATCTAATCTAGGTGAGGCTACCATAGAAGCAAAGGTGAGTACAGGCTGCCCCCAAGGAAGAGTATTATCTCCATTGTTGTAAGCAACCCTTGTTGACGAACTCCTACGAAAAATTTCCGCAGAAGGCTTTTATTGCCTAAGATAAGCTGACGATCTAGCGATAGTAGTCAAGGGGTGATTTACTAACACTGTATCAGAGCGTTCGCAAAGAGCCATGAACACTATCGACAGGTGGTGTAGTGAGGAAGGACTTTCCATAAATCCTCACAGAATTACAGTCGCCACATTCACACGAGAAAGATCCTTGGGAGGCCTAAAGCCCCTAAGGCTCAATGGAGTAGAAATTCCATTTGCTGGTGAAGCTAAATACCTATGAGTCATTTTTGACCAAAAACTGACATGAAATACCCACATCCAAAAAATCACACAAAAAGCAACAATTGCCCTGGGAAGGTGCAGGCAAATGTGTGGAAAAAACTGGAGACTAAACCCCAATATGGCCTTTTGGTTGTACGCTAGGGTCGTCAAACCCATGATAACCTATGGTGGACTAGGATATTGAAATTGGGAGCAATAACGCTATTAAGTGGCGTACAAAGGCTTACTTGCCTGTGCGCCATGGGGGCCATAAAAACTGCTCCTACGGCTGCATTGGAGGTCCTTTTAGACCTGCCACCACTACACATTTTTATCCAAGGGGAGACTCGTTCAGTGTTGCATAGGCTAATGCAAGGCACAACGCCCATAAAGCAGCAACAAGGAATAGAGCACCAAAAGTTATACTCGGAGCTGAAGGCAGATCCCATTTTGGGAATTCCCACGGACACCATAAGTATAACTTCCATACAAATTTCCAAATCAAAATACCAGACAGCAAAATACCAGACAGAGAGGATTGGAAGAACGGCCCTCCGATATCGGCACAAACGGGATTTACGGGATAAGGTCGAAGACGGAAATCCCGATAGGTCTAGGAATACACGCCTCAGTATTTCAGGCTGAAGTGGCCGAGATACAGTGGTGTGCGAAGGAAGGAACTGTTAAGCAGTCAGTTGCCATTTTTTTCGTTAGCCAAGCAGTGCTAAAGGCAATCGATCCCACGCAGGTCAATTCAAGACTAGTATAGGATTGTATTAATGCCCTTACGGGCCTAGGAAGTCAGAAGAAAGTGACCGTGGCTTGGGTACCAGGACATGAGTGACACAGGGGAAATGAAAAGGCTGATGAACTGGCTCGGGAAAGCGCATCAAAGGCCCTGGTAGGACCCGAACCCTTTTGTGGTGTGGCTAAGCCATGCACATGATCATCCATGAATAAATAGGTACAAGACGAGTCTCTAGAATGGTGGAAGAGTTTCCTCCGACAGAGGCAGGCTAAAGAGTTCATTAAATAACGATCGGCCAAATTGACAGAAGACCTACTAAGCCAAAACAGAAAGGCTATTAGGATAATAGTGTGTCTTCTAACCAGACACTGTAGGCTCAATAGGCACATGAGTCTAATGGGCCTGGCAGAGGATGCCACTTGAAGATTCTGCCAAGAGGAAGAGGAAACCTCAGTACATGTGCTGTGCCACCGTGAAGGCCTAGCCAGACTGAGATTACAACTAGGAAAAACCAAAGGCAGATAGCTATAGTAAGGAGCTCTTATTAAGGCTGTGGTACAAAGGATAAAGATGGATAAGGAACTCTAAACAAAATTAGATTAGGAACGCTACAATAAATCCACGGGGGTCGCGGTGGCCAAGGCCAAGCGGCCAGCTCCTCCCTTCAAATCTAATCTAATCTAATCTAGGTTTATGATGCACTGCTAACGTACAAAATATGAGCAAAATCCTTAGACCGTGTTTGAGATAATCGAAAGTTTTTATTTAGGTATTAGGCAAATCACAACTTACACACATTTTATCTAATATGAAATTAGCTATTTTCTATATATTGATGTCTCAATCAGGACACGGCAATATACTAGTTAGGTAAACATTTTAAAACTTTCATTATTGGAGAACCAATCAAAACAACTACTCTTCTAGCTAATACTGACGAAATATTGAATTACACGATGAGATTCCTAGAATTTTACAGGAAAAAACGTCGACAATACTTAAATTCTTTATTGAAATAAAATAAATAAAAAACAATTAATTGTAAAAATAAGTCAATAATGGGCTGGAAAATAATAAATAAATGTTTCTATATTCTACTGATGAGTTCGAAAAAACTTGTGCAACTTTTATAGAGTTGAAATAGAATAGAATTTCAATAATTGATTCAAGCATATTCAATTTTTTTCTTGTAAAATGCTATTAATCCCATTATGTAATTCAATGCTACGTTTAATTTATTATTAGCTAGAAGAGAAGTTGTCTTGATTGGTTCCTCAATAATTAGGTTTCAAAATGTTTACCTAAGTAGTACATTACCAGATTAAGGTACCAATATACAGAAAGTAGATAACTTCATATTAAATTAAAAAATGTGAATGACTGAATTTAAATAAATGATTTATGAATTTTCAATATTTTTTGTTTTAAAGTGTTAGGAATCTTTTCATGTAATTTAATACTTCGTCAGTATTAGCTAGAAGAGTAGTTGTTTTGATTGGCTTTCCGATAATGATTGTGTTAAAGTGTTTACTTAACTAGTCACTTGCGTGACCAGACAGAAAGGAGGTAATTTCGTGTTAAAAAAAAATTGCGGTTTGCTTAATACCAAATAATATTTTCTTATCGTGATAAAAGCAAATAAATAAAAAACAATTCATTGTAAACTACCCTTATGTGAATTTTCCGATAAATTTTTGTAATTTTCTATTAACGTACAAAATTTGAGCAAAATCGTTTCTTTCCCTAATGGGCCATTGACTGTGATTTAGTAAGGAACATTTGCGTTAAAGGAACTTCATTTCATGCGTTTATTGGTCACATAAATATGATAAAATCATAAAATGTTATTAAATTTAGGGGTGGATTTTTTAGGATGGGGTGAAGGGGGTGGTTTTTAGTTTTTCAATAGAATTCAAAAACTAAGCGGAATTCAAAAGAATTACGAGATTAATTTTTGTAGAAAATTAAATTATCGAAACAGCTTTTTTCAACATCGAGGGAACCATTTTTTATACTAAATGTAAGCCTAAACAAATCTGTAAAAAATGCGAAGAATCGCGAGTTTTTTCTTTTTTACATTTTTGCGTATAACTTTTTCTCAGAGATAGATGTACGAGTTGCTTTAGAGAAAGGAGTAGTGGAGATTTCAACTGTCAAAATGAGCTATGAAATAAGATTATTGCCGTTCAAATTTGGCTATTTTTTGTCGTTTTTTGCCGCCTTTGCTTATATATCTTTTCTTTACAATTATCAAAGAAAAACTTTATTTTATTGGGTATAACGCAATTTTAAGGTTATAGAATGAAAATTAACATGCTTTATTTTAATTTGTAAAATTTAATAATTGTTGCAAATAGAAAAAAGGAATAATACATGGATTTTTTCAGTTTTATGAATATAAAAGTTAAGCTGATGCCTCTTCACCAAAATTGCAATTGTCGATTTGAAAATCGATTTCTTCATCGATGTCCGCATCGACGTTCTCTTCAGATATGTCTGGCATATTTGCGTTTTCGCAGTTGACTCCTGTACATTCTTTGAAAAAAATGGAACATTTAATACCCAACTTCCTGCAACCACAATTTTCACGGCAGTCTTTCAAACAATTTGTAAATATGCTCGCTGCGCATCTAATTTTATGGCGTCAAATGTTGGAAGTAATTGCGACAAAGTAAACATACTTCTTGACAGTCTTTTGAATGACATGAAGCGACATTTAGCTAGGCCCTTATTATCAGATTTTGTCACTATATAAACAAGCCACAGTATATTCAAATGCAGTACCTATTTCTTCCTCACTTGCATTATCACGTAAAAATACTTGAATATGTTCTTCTGCAAGATATTTTTCATAATAAATTTCATGAACTTTTTTTTGTCAACTGGAAGAATGCAGATGTCGTATCACAGCCACTGAAAGCGTGGATGAAAGCAAATGCTGATATTGTGGATATTGACACCTTAAGATACACAGCGACCTTACAAACTGATTGTAGGTAAAAAATCAGTAATATGACATAGAAATAGAAAACTTCTATAACACAAACTGTTCAAAAGCGAAAAAATTTCAATAACTGAAAAAAATGGTCGAACTTTATGTTATTTATTTATTTATTTTCCTTTGCAACAACAAATTAATTTTCAACTTAAGAAACATGTTTATTGTTATCCTATAACTTTCAAATTGCATTGTTCTCAATAAAAATAAAAACGTTTCATTGACAATTGTAAAGAAAAGAATATATAAACAAAAGCGACAAAAGCGATAAAAAATAGCCAACTTTGAACGGCAATATCTTAGTCAATTTTCATCACAGAATCTTTTTCCACAGCTTTTAACGGTTGGAATCTCTACTTTCTTTTCTCTGAAGCAATTCCTATATCTATATCTGCCCAAAAAACAGTTATAAGAGAAAATGTAAATAAATAAAAATTTTCGCGATTTTTCGCATTTTTTTGCAGATTTGTTTATGTTTACATTTAGTACAGAATGTAATTTTTTCGAGGCTGCAATTTCGATGGAACATTCAATTTTCTATTCAATTTTCTGCAAAAAAGTACTCTTGTAATTTCTTTGAATTCCGTTTAGTCTTTGGGTTATATTGAAAAAACCAACCCGTTCTCAAAAATGCACCTCTAAATTTAGTTAGATGACCAACAAGCGGATGAAATAAATTGTTCATTACTTCCTCTTTTTTTATATACATAGTCAATAGCTTATAAGTGACTATGGTTCGTACACACACATACATTTTTTTCAAAACCTCTATTTCTGTATTTAGGATTGTTACAAAATCAAAAATCCGGCAATAATTCGAAGTCGATTTCTGGATGATTACAATACTTTCTTCAGTGATAGTGTCTCCCGAAAATAAAAATTAATTTACTAAATACAGTTAACACAAATAGGGTTAGATTTATTGAATTTTGCAATCTTAGATCTCCCATTAGTTAATTATGTACCAAAATTAATATAATACATAATCAGTTTTATTTGAAGGAAACCTGAACTTATTTTAATTACCTAGTTATATTCTTGATAGGTACTGTATATTTAATTATCAGCCACTGCAACAAATCAACCTTGCATTTTGTTATTATTATTGTTTTTTCAACATTAATCATCATTACGACAATCAGTTCGAAGTAGTAGGAACATTTTTGCCTTTCAATCTCATCCCAAACAATGACGATGTGAGACAGTGACTCAGAGCAATATTAACACCTTCTTAAACGCAGCCTCGTGCGATCTCACAACAGAGTGCACGCAGCGAGCTGCCTTTTGTATTTTAGCCGCCAATGGCATGATTTTTGATCTACAGACAGACATGTGGTTCAGTTCCTTAAGAAAAGACGGTTTGATACTTTCAAGATTGTTTCAAGACCACCAATTTAATTACGAAACCCAGGTACATCTTACTAAATTCGAACAAGTCTTCTGAATTTATCACGTTCCTATATATCTTTCGTGATAACATTTCTCTCTGCTGGACAAGAGAATCCGATAAGGTATATTCTCTTTTCGATTAAATTCAATATATTCCGCACTTGCTATTCTCTACGACTACCAATTTACGACTACTCCTAATTTAGTAGTAGAGCACCCTAAGAGTTGAGTTGTGCTTGACGATATATTATGAACAAGGCATACAGAGAATATATATGTTTAGGTCTCAGGATGTGAACTGGAGATCCTCCATATAGTTTGGATATTCTTCATTAGAATAACATTGCGTTATACCTAGGTATTTATTATTATTTCATCCTGATACGTCAATATAAAACCATTATTATTATTATTATTATAATAATTATTATTATTTCGTAAATACGAACCATTGTAAATGCAAAAACAATATTGGAGACGGTGATTTGAGAAAAAACGTGAGAACCTCATTCTTTATACTACTACCTAAGGAAATGACAGACGTCTATGACAACTAGAGTTTACCTTAATAACACACGCCAATAAAATAATGCTGAATATTCTTTAATGCAGACCTTATTATCTGTCTTGAGGAGAGAGAAAATATTGAATTTACATCTTGCTAGATGGTCTGTCCAAAGAATTCGTAACAGATATCTCTAGACATATCGGAGTCATCAACGATAATCTACCTCCCTTACACAGGTTTACAAAAAAAAACTTGCTCCAAGGACTAAACCTATCATGCTTTAAGTATTTTTGTGTGCTGAAACCGATTTTCAATTTAAAAAACTTTCTACCGCATAAATTTCGAGTAAATCCCGTTTTTTTATTGTCAAAATACGGTTTTTTGACAATTCTTCACATTTCAACACATAAATTTTCTGCTATTTTTCCTATTATCTCATGTCATAGTAATCGTATCGCAATAATAAAAATACCAAACTGTTCGCTATAAAATCATCAATAAGACCTAGGCATATGAAGAAACTTCTTGATAATTTGTAAATTTGTAAAAAAAATAAAAACCACCAAAAATTCCCTTTTTTAACAGTTTAAGAAATATGATATAATAATTTTAACGAAAGTTGGTGGAACCACGCGCTTTATTGAACTAAACCTCCGTGGCAAATTTTAGAGCAAAATATTTATTCAAACTGCTAAAAATCAACAATAATTTCGAAATTTCCATCGCATTTTGTTTAAGTGCATCGACTCGTAGTAGGACAATTTTTCTTTTAAAATGTAGTTTTTACATGTACTTTACGGTGATGTTTAGAAAGAAACAAAAATTTAAATTTAAACTAATTTTTTGGAATTTAATTGTAATTATGGATATTGCACGTATAAACAATTTCAAATAACTACGTGATTTTTTTTTGTGAAACCAAAACGACAAGCGAATTATGAAAGTATATGAAATAACCAACGTTTAAAAAAAGAATGATGTTCTACTTGCATTTGAATTCGTGATACGTTAGTTTTTGCGTTTTAGTCGATTAATTATCTCCCCACTCGCTGAATATTGTAACTAGGCAACTAACTTAATTAATGGTATACATCACTCCATTTTCATCATATCGAGTCATTTTTAACATTTTTAGTCTTTTTCGTATATTCTAATTCTTGTATTTAACAAAATATAATTTTTTAAGTTTTTATTCATCATAAATTTAACAATCTTTATTATTTTATAATGTTTTCGGCTCTCGTCATATCCGATTTTCCGTTTCTTTTTAAAATGTTTGTGTTTTGTGTTTATTTTCAATTTTTAATGTATTGTAACGTAAAATAATTTGTTTAGCCATTATTTAATTAAAATGCATTGGAAATTTTAGTTTCAAAATATTTATTTTATGGAACGAGATGGGATATCTGAATATAAAGAAAATTGAAGACAACATTTACATAAATGATACTTAAAATATATTCTGTTTATAAAATTAAGAAAAACAATTAAAAGTTGTATTGTTATTCTTTACATATTACAGTATTCCTAAAATTACATAATGTTGTACAGAATATGTCATCATCAAACAATTATTTCAGACATTATACAATATTCAATGGTGAACTAGAGTAAATTCACCAATCAACAAACATGTTTTCTGAAGTACTGTTATATAATATGCGAGCTAATATGCTATTAACATATTAGTGGTACCAATTTTGAGCCTTATAGTGCTGCGAATGATATCTCATATGGAAAAACGATTTTCTAGAAAACGTCTTTAACGATTTTGTAAATTGATCTATCAACATAGTATTATTTTGTTTTTTCCGTAAAAAAATAATAAATAAATAATTTGAACGTCAGTCGAGAAAGTAAGTTCGACCTGGCCGTACCATTTATTTCATATGTAAAGAAAGGTTGATAGAGATGTAATGCAGTGGTACAGAAGAAGAATAGAAATATTCTTTAATTATACCTACAAATATTATTGCAGTTTCCTTTTTTTAAAAACAAAATCTGAATCATCTAATTCATCTTCATCGACGGAGATTTCTTCACTATCAATTTGAAAATCATCCACAATTTCCGAAACATTGCTTACTTCGTTATTGTCAATGTCTTCCACTGTAACAAATGAATTTTTAAAGTTTGCTTCATCTGTTTCCATTTCAGAAATCGATAAAACATCGTCTTCATCGTCGTCACGTTCGTCCTCAGTTTGTTTCAATGTTATTTCAGAACAGTTGTTGCAATTTAATCCATTACAAAAATGACACTAATTTGTGCATTTAATCCCTATCCTTTTACATGAACAAAGTTTTGTTTTGCAACCCAATTTACACATACAGCAAATAATAGTCTTCAATAAATTAACTGGCAAAGGATTTTTGTTGTTGTCACTTGCATTAATCCATTTATGGTGTCTTTCCAACCATACTCTTCAGGATTTTTATCTGCAAATATTAACCATTTCTGTATTTGAAAATACACCCTCAATGAGTGAACAGATAATTTACATGATGTTTTTGAAGTGCATTTTTTAAAACATTCAAAACGCAGAACGTGTAAATATGTGTTTTTCATTGGATCTGAACCATACAGTGTTACGATACAACTTATGCCGGCAGCAGATATCATTGCCTTTGTAGCTTGTCGATCGTAAGAAACTTGCACATCTTTTTGTAATATGTAAAAAAATAGTAGATTATATTACTAGGAGTAGAACGCACTCTTTTTTTGTGTTGAGCCCAGGATTTGCGGCTGAGGCGAAGCCGAAGCCGCAAACTGGGCGAAACACAAAAAAAGGCGTTCTACTCCGTGTAATATATACTATTTTTTCTTCAAGCGTATTAAAATGCAAAAATTCATTTATTTATCATAAATGTACAAATATTCAAACTACAGTCTTACATGTTGACACAATATGACAAGTGGCTAGTGGATAGCGCACCACCGGTGGCTTTCGGTATTAACATTATGTTACTAGTAAAACAATACCCACTGCGGTGGCGCTTTCGGAACTAACATTATGTTACTAGTAAAACAATGTCCACTACGGTGGCGTTCGGTACTAACATTTTGTTACTAGTAAAACAATGTCCTACTTCTACTTCTGTTTTTGGTGACATAATTTAAACATTTTAATACGCTTGAAGAAAAAATAATTTAAACAAGCTAGTGGTTTTAGATGGCGGTTTACCCGTCGGGTATACCAATTAAAAGTAATCACGTTAATTTTACAAGTATAATTTATTTTAAGTATCATTTATGTAAATGTTGCCTTCAATTTTCTTTATATTCAGATATCCAGTCTGGTCCCACAAAATAAATATTTTGAAACTAAAATTTCCAATGCATTTTAATTAAATAATGCTAAACAAATTATTTTACGTTACAATACATTAAAAATTGAAAATAAACACAAAACACAAACATTTTAAAAAGAAACGGAAAATCAGATAGGACAAGAGCCGAAAACATTATAAAATAATAAAGTTTGTTAAATTTATGATGAATAAAAACTTAACAAATTATATTTTGTTAAATAAATGAATCAGAATATACGAAAAGGACAAAAAATGTTTAAAAAAGGACTCGATATGACGAAAATGGAGTGATGTATACCATTAATTAAGTTAGTTGCCTAGTTACAATATTCAGGGAGTGGGACGATAATGTTACTTCCACATCCAGTGGAAGTATAGTAACGACAAAAAAATTTTTAAAAATTTTTATTGTTCAAATAGGCTTAGAATGTCATGAAACGTCGAGATTTTAAGTTTGAGTGAAAAAAAAATTTCTGTCTGTCGGTCTGTCGGTCTGTCGGTCTGTCGGTCTGTAACTTTTTTTGTGCGCACGTTTACTCTGGAACCGTTTGAGATATTGACTTGAAATTTGGTAAACATATGTACTTTAACGAGATCTAGAACTAGATTGTATTTTCATTTTGTTCCGTCGAAGGGTTGGGGGGTAAATTGGGGTAAATTTGGGGTAAATAGGTAAATCAAGCAGGTAGGAGTTCATAAAATTGGTATTTAATATAGACAAGAGAAGCTAAGGTCTGAAAAAAAATTTGCCATTAGTCACCCCCATTACCACCCCCACCCCATTATTAAAGGGGATGAAAAAAAAATTGTGATTTAGTGTGTGTACAAGAACCAGAAACCTCAAAATATTTTTTTAATTGATCCACCCCCGCACTCCCACCCCTTATCACCACCCCCATCCCACTACCGATGTGGGGTATCGTTTTATGGGATTTTGGGGTAGAGGATTTCAAATATTATATTATTAAAGTTCCATAAACAATTATTTCCACATACAAAATTTTTTCGTTGTGTGACTTGAATAGAAAATCCGGATGTGGAAGTAGTGATTCCTTGGGCAGCGGTTTTTTTTCTAACGTTCGTTGTGTCCTCAATGGTACTTTATGCGATGTAATTCAAAAAGTTTTAGTTGTGGTTAATTTTCAACTAGCAGAGAGAGAAATATAATTATTTTGGAAATTTCAAGAAAAAATATCAATATGTTTACTCATAATCGACTAAAACGCAAAAACTAACGTATCACGGATTCAAATGCAAGTAGAACATCATTCTTTTTTTAAATGTTGGTTATTTCATATACTTTCATAATTCGCTTATCGTTTTTGGTTTCACAAAAAAAAATCACGTAGTTATTAGAAATTGTTTATACGTGCAATATCCATAATTACAATTAAATTCCAAAAAATTAGTTTAAATTTAATTTTTTTTTCTTTCTAAACACCACCGTAAAGTACATGTAAAAACCAACACTTTAAAAGAAAAATTGTTCCACTACGAGTCGATGCACTTAAACAAAATGCGATGGAAAATTCGAAATTATTGTTGATTTTTAGCCGTTTGAATGAATATTTTACTCCAAAATTTGGCACGGAGGTTTAGTTCAATAAAGCACATGGTTCCACCAACTTTCGTTAAAATTGATGAATTATTACATCATATTTCTTAAACTGTTAAAAAAATTTAATTTTCGGTGGTTTTTATTTTTTTTACAAATTTACAAATTATCAAGAAGTTTCTTCATATGCCTAGTCTTATTCATAATTTTATAGCCAACAGTTTAGTATTTTTATTATTGCGATACGATTACTATGACATGAGATAATAGGAAAAATAGCAGAAAATTTATGTGTTGAAAAATAAATTGCTAAGATTCTACAAGAACCAATGGACGGATTTTGTAAGAAAATGCTCACAGCACTTGTTATTGAACCTACAACAAATCAAAACAGTAAAATTGCTGTAGCCAGAGAATTCAATTCAAATTTTATTTTGATTCCACTATTACATGAATTGCATGCTAGGTTTAATGCTAGGAGCAGAAATAGATTTTTTTGTAGACTTGTGTTATGATTGATGTCCAGAGGAATAAAAATTGTATAGAAGTTAGTCCGTTCATTGGCCTTTCGCGATATTTCCGTCATCTTCAATTTTGTTCTCCTGAGAAGGTACCTTTTCTATTTACGTATTTTCTGTTGAATCGCTGTTGTCGGTATTATCAACAATATAGCTCTGAAATATCCGTCTTGTTTGCTACCTGACATTCAACTAACGTATTTAGAAGAGTTTCATTTCCTTGACCTCCAATCATAATTTCATTTTGTTTTAATCTTATGGTTTGAATTTTTTGGAGTAAATGTATGAACTAATCTTCACCTGATCTGAGGTAGTGTCTACAAATCTCAAAGTAGAAATCTCAGCTCCATCTATAACTGCTCCCCTGGCAGTCTTCTATCACACATTGCATCACGTATTGGCTATAGATTTTAAAGAGGATTTAGTTGCGGACGCCCTTGCCGATTTTAGATTTATTGGAGTTAATGCTGTCAATTTTTACCGAAACTAATATTTTTTCATATAGTTAGTGAAAAATGAAGACCAATTGTCTGTGTTTTCCAATCCCCAATGATATAATACAAATATGTCCCATTTCACATGATCAAATTCCTAACGGTAGTTCACGAAGCAAATATACATAAGCACGTAATGTTCTCTTTCCTTCTCATTAAGTGGTCATAAATGTATTCTTTGTTCTCTAGTAGTCTAGAGAGAGACAAAATCTGACTGCACAGGAAGTATTCGCCATGGTAGATGATTTGTAATGAAAAATGTACACGTCTAGCATTAATATAAATTTTTCAGCCATATTGAATGTCAAAACTGTAAATTAAATTAACAAATGTTTACAGACTGAGCGTTGATGAATATTTTAACAACTTGAAGTACACAAACATTTATAATTTGGAAGAAAATTATATAACTTGGGGTTCGGCGAATTTTTAGACGATCTTGTTAGTCGATGTCTAGATGGCCTTAGTAAATTGACTTGTCTAAAGCTGTAATTATAAAAATTTGAATTCCTTTCAAAAGAATTAAAATTTTTGTGAATATCCAGTAAATTAAGATAAATATATAAAGAAAGTACCGGCACAATGTCCTGTGAAATAAATAGAGGCTTATAATGGTCTCTATACCCTGCATTAACAATGATTCTAATCGCTTTCTTTTGTAGATGAAATATTTTTATAGTATGACAATAATTACCCCACAAAGTGATGTTATAACTAATGTGTGAATGAAACAGTGAAAAGTAGCTCGCTTGCATGCAAGGTTTAACTCAAATTCCCATCTTAGCTGGCGAAGCAAAAATATTGTGCTGGCAAGTTTGTGGCTTAGCTGATCAATATGACTAAATATGACTAAACCAGTTTAGTTTATCGTCCTGTGTCCTAAGAGTTTCACACTGTCACCATTTGTCACTAATTACTCATTTTTAAATAAATTATTTATATTTTTTAAACTTGAATCATGATTAAATAGCTAGGTTAAATGCAAACTAAACTCTTTCCATTATTTATATATAATATAAAAATAGGTAGATGCCAGTGATGTCCCGAAACACTGTGCTCTGTATCCGTTTAAGCACACGAGGTATTTAGAATCTGTACTTAATGCTTAGTACTTCTTGTACGTCACGAAAAGACTCAGTGCTAAGAAATACCGAAAAATGATTCCGAGCGCTTTAAAAAGACGCCAACATAATTTTTACTTCTCAAAAAATTTCAATTTTAACTCCTAACTTTTTTCCTGAAGAATTCTTGAAACTACCAGACATCACATTTTCGGAATCCACTGTACTAGATTTTATAATTCAATAACTGAAAAAAACATATAAGCATAACGTTTTTATTTTAATTAGTTTTTATTAGTTTTTTTACGTATTTTTAGTTTTCGAGATATTGGCGAAAAAGTATAAAAGGCCTACTCTTTTGCTGATATCATTGTTAATAACTTTTGAACCCGATAAATAGGGTGGAGTACATAGCTCACGCAAGGTACTCTTCATAAATGCACTCTTTATGATGGTGATCTGTGAAGACAAATGTCGGCCTATATTCGACTAATATTTATAATTTCAAATATTATCGATGCTTCGTTAATTGACAAAAATAAATTTATAGATAAAAAGGATGGATGGGTGAAGTTTTATTTAAAACAATAACATATTTTACATGGTCTATAATTTTGGGCAGAGCTTTTCAATAATGAATTGTAAATAAAATAAATAAATAAATATAATAATAAATATAATAAATAAATATTTTAAAAAGTCTTGTAAAAGCACCAAATATCAGTTAATTCATATAATTATTGTACGTTTTCTACGGCAATATATTTTTTTATATATTTAATATTTAAATTGTTTTTTAATTATTGTATTTTAAAAAAAATTGTACTAAGTGTATCTAATTTGAAAAATGAACTGCTGTTGATATGGATCGAGTCACCTAACAAATTTTTTAAATGTTAGTATCGGACTTTCCGTGTTAAATATAAAAACAGCTTATTAGGGTTAAATATAAACATCTTTAATCGAATAATCTATGATACGTATTGAAATTACCCTTAAATTAAGTTTTACAATGTGATTTTTTCATCACACGTTTTACACCTCAGTCAAGATGCTTCAAAAACTTAGAAAAAACAGATTTTGTGCAATGAAATTTCCCTGCCCTCATTATTGTAAAAAAAATAACGGAAATTTTTAACACTCCTTTATTATCGAAGATATATAATATGTTTCTTTGTAACAATGTAATTGATTTTACAGATTGATATCGGTTGAATTCTATAATAAAAAAAAACACCAGCATCAAAATCTGAAAAAGAATTTAATCAATGCAAATAATATCAAAGTTAAGTACAACTTTATGCACTTGTTCCATAAACTGCTATTTCCTAAGGTATAGAATAAGGAATATTCTTTTTCTTTGCTTAAGATGTCATCTTATCATCTTCGTTATTAACACGACTTGACATTCATCTGGATTTCTGATATAATTTTCCGAATGGTGTAATAAAAATAGACGAAGTAAAATGTGAATAAATGGAAAGCTAGTATACCATTGACAAGAAGAGAGCAATCTGTAATAACGAGACTGAGAATAGGTCACACCAACTTAACATCTAGTTATATCCTCACAGAAGATCAACCACCGAATTGTAATAATTGCAATGAAGCATTAACGGCCAATAGTATATTGTGTATTTAGGTGTGAAAGCGATACATTCCCGGACGACGATGCAATTGTTGGCCGAGGCGCTAGCCGAGGCCAACAAGCATCGAAGTCTGGGAATGTGCTTTCACACCGAAGTACACATACTATTTTTTCTGAAATCACAATAAATACTATTTTAAACGTATAAAAATCCAAAAAAATATAAACATTTAAAAGAAAAATTCTGAAATCACAATCAATACTATTTTAAACGTATAAAAATTAAAAATATTAACATATTAAAATATATATAAAAAACAGTACGGGAATGTTACTTCCCGGCCTAGGCCGGGAAGTAATATTCCCGTACGGCTTTGTTGATCTTTGCTTGGCAACGGATCTTTTCCGGTCTGTTTTCTGATAGTTTCCTAGCAACGGACTAAAATACTGGAATTGTGCATTTTTCGCTCTAAAATCTCGCCGAAAATGTAGACATTCCCGATAGATTTCAGAAAAACATATTTTAATAAAGTGCCCTATATATGGGCGACACAAAAGAGCGATAAATTTACCAAATCAAATTAAAATATGCCTTAACAATCGTCAAATGAATTTAAAGAACACAATTGAATTTTTAAAGCGCTCAAATATATACCAAAAGATTTGATTAGTATAAGTGAAACTTGGGAGAGATTTATATATGTATATAGTCTTAATTATTTAGACTAATTTCCTACCTTACCTTAAATAATCCTAGCAATCTGATATCCAATAATGATCAGTTTACAAATACCCTTAAATAAATAGATATCTCTTATTGTGAGATGAAGGGCTAATGACCTTAGTAGTAGATGAACCAATTTTAAATAAAAAAAAAGACTAATTCTCAATACACAGAAAACATTATACATTACTTCAGGTAAGATAAAGATATCCTCAGCTAAACGTCAGTTGGGAAAATCACATCAGTCTAATAAGTTAAGTAAGTAAGTTAAGTTAAGTTTGTTTTACAATTAGAGACTTGAAAAACATTTCTTTTCAAACCCAGTTAATTAACCTGTACAATACCATTGGATATGGTCACCTTAAATAGCTAGTGCTTCTTTGGCGTTCTAGTTCGGCATCAAATAAGATTTGTATCCAATAAAATTTTCAAATTATTTTCTCGATCTATTAGGTTCATAACTATCACAGAAAACAATATTCGAACATACATATTGATTTGTGAGTCCGCTATCTTCGTGAATGAAAACAGTAGTAAATATATCTCAAAATTTTGCTCTCATATCAGCTCCGCAAATGAAATTTATATAAACCAGTACAAAGTCTTCAAGAAAGGTCCTTACTGTACTTTTGTCACCTTCTACAATAAACTACCGTAAAGAAAACATAAACAAACCCCAGCAAACATTTCACCCGCCAACCCGTCCAACCCCAAACCGCCTCTCCAAGGATTTTCGCAATAAATAGCTAATCTTCTCAAAACTCTCTTATACAAAATAAAGGTTATCTAAAGCAGGATTTACTTTAAATTTTCCTATTTTTACAATCCAAATTACCGTCACGACTAGTACTGTCGTGAGCATAAAAAAAATAGAACAACTATTTTTTTCTAATGTAAATTTGTCTCTATTTGCACACTTGCAATGAATGTTGACAAATAACTAACAATGTCACAAAAATTAATGTTAGATGTACACAACTAGATTTTAGCAAAAATACATTATAAGACTTGTCCCATTTTTTTGCGCACGACAGTACCACATTACCAATTAATTATTAGAAGCCTTTGGCATATTAAATACATAAACATGTTCAATCTCGGGATAATATCTTTCAACCCTGAACTCATTGCTTTCTTAGGTCGATTTGTCTACCAGCAGCCGCCAAGGTGCATCACGTCTCTCGCTTACTGTTATGCCTTCTACTATGTATAACGTATTTTATGTTTTAATTTTAAAAGAAATTTTGAAATATTTCTCATGCACAATTTTGTCATACTTTACGAAATTTCTTAGAACTCAATGAACAGCATAAATGATATGTACAAGTACACTTCCCGACAAATAAAACTAGGACACTTTATTTTAGTTTTGTAAAATAGCCTTTGACAATTCAGTTTTGACAATTGCTGATTTCTCAGAAATTATTATTTTTAATTTCCACGATGCCACAACAATTAAGCATCATTCAAAAATTACGAATTGTTTCTAAGATTGAGGACGGTTGGTCAATAAGACTTCTTGCGGAAGAATTTAATGTCAACAGGAATACTATTTAGAAAATTAAATGAAAATGGGAAAATTAAGGAACTGTTGAGAGAAAAGTAGGAACAGGTAGACTAAGAAAAACCTCGGAAGAGCAGGACACTACTTTAGTAAATTATTTACGAAATCATCTTTTCGATAATGCAAGTAAGGCTAAAGTTGAAACAAATCTCCCCGCCTTCGTAAGGACGGCTTTAAGTAGAGTGAAAAAATCTGATCTTAAAAATTGTGCAGCCGCAAAAATATAAATTAGCAAGAGAAAAAGCAAGGCCGTATAATATTTGCTCTCAATCATTTATTAAATGATGCAGATTTTTGTAGAAGTGTAATTTTTTCTGATGAAAAAATATTTCAATCCCACAATGACGAGTGTAATGGTAGATCTGGAAGGTTTTCAGTGAAGATTTGGGCGTGGATGTCAATGGAAGGTTTAGGGATTTGCTGGAATATCGATGGAAGGCTAAATTCCAGAAAATATTTGAAAATTTTTGATAATGTAATGTTGCCTTCAGTTGGACAACGTTTCCCTGATGACAATTTTATATTCCAGCATGATAATTGCTCAGTCTACACCGCCAGTTGTATGAGAAATTATTTAGATGAAAATAATGTTACCTTGGGCTGCTAAAAATCCCGACATGAATCATTTGGAAAACATTTGGAGAATAGTGGTTACAAAAATGGAGAAACAAAATGTCATCCCCTTAAATTTTTTTTTAGTTTATTTTATATGTATAAAATTATTTATTACTTTAGATATTTCTTATAAATCACTGTCTAATTTTATTGTATTATTTGGAAAATATAATGGGGTTGGCACCGCCGCACGAATACCGTCTACCAAGATCGGTTTGCATAACTGAAAAATACAGTTTTCAATGAACAAGAGTTGTCCTACTTTTATTTGTCGGGAAATGTACATTATCTACTAAAATCTATTGTAATTGTCTCCAAGTACCCTCTCCTATTGTTTATTTTCTTTTCGTAATTTGAACTTTTTAATCAAAATAGAAAGTATTGATCTGGTATGTGAAATCCATAATTTACATTTATTATCGTTATTTGTTGGTTGTCGATCTATCTACAGGGTGTTCCTTAATGACGTGATAATATTTCAGGGTGTGATTCCTTAAGTCATTTTACGTCATATGAGTATATATCCGCAACGGTTTAAATTCTTTGCTACAGGGTGTGTTGAATTTTTTTTTATCGTTATTTATTAATACCTCAGAAAGTATTATTTTCAATGTTGGTATGTGTTAATAGGATATAAAACCACATATTTTAGTTATTTTAACGCTTACCAGTAGCGTCCCTGCAAACATGTCCTCCGATATTTTTTACCGAAAAAGTGTTACGACACTGACATTTTTCCGTGTGGATATTTTTTCTGATTAGCCTGGTCAGTTCTACATGAAAACGGTCTCTAGCGTTTTTTTTTCATCAGACGCACAGTTCTTGATTAAAACAATTAAATTCAAATTGAAACTTAATTATTATTAATTTTGTTTTATAAAAATTGTTGCATATGTGTGCTTCACTTAATAGGCATGTTTCCGCCCGTCTTCGCATCGGATTTTGCACTTCAAATATTCACGGCGTATTTCGTATTGTTTCACACGAGGCAACTATTCGCTCTCTTAAATCTTCCAAAGTGTTAATAGGACTTTTATACACCAGGGTATTACGATGATCCCACAAAAAGAAATCCAAACTATTGAGATAGGGGGATCTTGCTGGCTATTGCTGGGGTCCTCCGCGACCTATCCAACAATTAAGATAAACCACATGTAAATGGTCACGAACAATTACACTGAAATGAACAGAAGCTACATCGTACATGTACCACATTTGATTCCTTGGACAATATTTATTTATTTATTTATTTATTTATTTATTTTATAATGCACTCAACAAGCGAAGCCCTATTACAGAGTGATACAATACTTACATAAGTTAATTAATAATAATTACATGCTACTACCTAATAATAACTATAACTACTAATACTAACTAATAGCTAATAATATTAAACAAACAGTAGTTAAAACAATATATTTAACGTAGATTTTAAACTTCCTAGGCTAATATTAAATATATCACAATTGGTTTGTATCTCATTATAAATACCTACTACATATTCTATAAAGGGGGGAATTTTCTTGATAGTTTGTACTAGCAAATGCTAAATGAAAGGTTCTCAATGTTCTGGTAGGATACTTGGGTACATTTATACATATTGAAGACAGAAAATTAAGATCATCAACATTGCCATGTAACAGTTTATATAGAAATACAATATGACCGTATTTTCGTCGACTCTCCAGTGTAAGATTATACTGTTCCCTTAACGTGCTTTTTTCTACAGTAAAGTCATAGAAACCAGTCGCTTTATAGTTTATGTATCTTAATGCTGTATTTTGTACTGTTTCTATAGTGTTTACATGTACTTGGTAAAACGGACTCCAAACTATGGAGCAATATTCCAATACAGATCTAACGTATGATATGAATAATTGTCTAATAGCTCCCGTGTTGTTAAACATTTTGGTATTACATACTATGAAGCCATACATTTTATTAGCTTTATTAATCATGGAATGAATATGGCCAGTAAAGGTAAGATGGGTGTCAAAAGTTATACCTAGGTCCTTCATGGTTTCAACTCTGGCCAATTTTGTATCATTTATTTTGTACTTATACATAATCGGATTTTTTCTCCTAGTATAGCTCATAACAAAACATTTATTGATATTAAGATATAATTTAATCTGAAGTGTCCATTGATATACGTTATCTATGTCGTTTTGAAGCATAGAACAGTCCGTATTGTTCTGAACTCTAATGTAGATTTTTAGATCATCTGCAAATAATAAATATTTGGATGATTCAACTATTTCAGTTAAACTATTTATAAACAAAAGAAATAGCAGTAGACCAAGGTTGGAACCTTGAGGAACCCCGGACAAGGCAATAAAGTGTTTTGATACATATCCATTTACAGACACATACTGTTTCCTATTTTGTAAATATGAGGTAAGAAGTTCTAACAGATTTTCGTGGAATCCAAATTCATTTTTAAGTTTACAAAGAAGAAAATTATGTGACACTGAATCGAATGCCTTTTGAAAGTCAGTATAGACTATATCTACCTGACTACCTTCATGAATTACTTGCGATATATACTGAGTAATATTAATTAAGTTACTAGCAGTTGACCTATGTCTCATAATATGCAGGTAGGATTGTCCATTACGGCGTCTTGGCCGAAAAAAGGGTCCATAAAATTATTACCAATAATTCCTATCCATACAATAACCAAAAATTGCTCTTGGAACTGGGTTCCGGTTACGGCATGGGGGTTTTCGCCCGCCCACACATGATTATTATGGAAATTTTGAACAGCATTATAACTAGATTTATGTGTTCAAAAATTATTAGCAAATACTGCTAAATGAAGCAATTTGAATTTAATTGTTTTAATCATAAACTGTGCGTCTGGCGATAAAAGAGCAAGAGACCATTTTCATGTAGAATTAACCACGATAATCAGTAAAACTATCCACACGGGAAAAGGTCAGTGGCGTACCACACTTTCTGGTAAAAAATATCAGAGGACATGTTTGCACGGACGCCACTAGTGTAGCGATAAAGTAACTTTTCTAACTAAAATATGTGGTTTTATATCATATTAACACATACCAAAATTGAAAATAATATTAAAGTACTTTCTGAGATATTAAAATAAATAAATAACGATTTAAAAAAAATCAACACCCCGTAGCAAGAAATTTAAGTCGTTACGGACATATGTTCATGTGAACTCTTCTTCATAAAATGACCTAAGGAATCACACCCTGAAATATTAGCACGTCCTTTAGGAACACCCTGTATATGAGACCCAATTTTTTCATGAAAATTCAAGCAATTACATTTAGAAATATTTGAGAAATCCTATAACCCTTGTAGCATTCCTTCTATATCTTCTGAACGACTATAGCTTGATTGAGTTAAATTGACCCCCTCCCCCAATTTGCTTCTTAAACTCGAAAAAAGATTGAGTCCGTTATGTGCCATGTTGCATTAGATATTAATTACCTAGCTCCCAATTCATTTTCGAGTTATGATCTTTTTGAAAGTTAACGTTTCTTTGGCCACATTAACAAAGAATTGCCAAAATACTCTCAAATTGTAAAAAACAGCAAGCGCCCTTTTGCGTCCCCAATGAAAAACCTAGCCCACTTTCTGTAGCCTTACTGTAGGGATGGATAGGTGGGAAGGGGGGACAAGCTTATATGTCTTCAAAAAATATATATATACAGTTTGGTAGATGAGAACACCATCTTGCGCCCTTTAAATTAACACTAATACGATAACCTTTAACCTTCTCCCCGCTAATGGCGTTTTACGAAGGCGCACGCTCAGCGCTAACAAAAAAAATTAATGTGGCGGATATATATGTTATTTATTTTATGAAAAATTTAAAAATAAATACCGGTAAAAAGAATAAGTAATCACTCTCAATCAAAACATTGAGCATTAAAATATCATATACCTATTCCTTCTTGGAATAATATTTATTTGGCATTATTTTATAAACTGTACATCCACTTTGGTTACCAATCTCCCATTTACTGAATGAACATGGAAATATAAGGAAGAAAAATAAACTGCGTGAGTAAAGGGCGGAGAAGAGATCCACTTTTTAATTGGTTAAGGGCGTGTTTTGCAATACATAAACATGTAATTTATAGTCATTGTGGTCTACATACAAGGGATGCGTCCGATTTATAACTTGGCCCACGTAAATATCCGTCTTGAGCGCAGGAGATGCGATTTTTTACGTATATATCAGGCTTGAGCGGTTAAAGGGATAATGAGTATTCAGGGACGTCTGGAAGCAGCAGGTACGATGTATGCTTAAACTTGTGAAACTAGACATTCGTTTCTATTTTAATCAGCTGTAAGTTCTACATATACGTAATTTCTTGCTCAATTCAGATTGACTGAATTTATGATAAATTTTGAAATGATTCAATTAAGGATAATGGTTTAAGATGTCAATTCTGATAAAAAATTTAAAAGTAAAATATTTTGATTACTGGTTACGTTAGACCTTTTCCAAAATAAAAATACAATAATTAGAATAATTAATTTTGCAGATTCTAACTATACTGCATTATACAGTATCAGAAAGTGTACGTACTGGGTTGGCAATAAGAGCAAGCGAGAGGGCGGCAAGCGAGAGCGAAGCATGCAATCGTGTATATGCCTCTTGATGGGTGTGAGCACTCTTTACCTCTGCTAGAGTACTGGTAGACGTCTTTATTGTGGGCGGTCGGTTAACAGCGCAATGCCAAACGAGGGACTTTCTGAAACTGTACACTCCTAGTATTAGTTGCTAAATAAAGAAATGTGATATCCTAAATTATTTTCACACTACCAACGACATGTTTTGCTTTTTTATATAACCAATGCTTCGAATACTGATTATAATGAGCACGTTTAGGGAATGCAACTGCTGGGAATAATCACTCAACTTGATTACTTTTTGATTCTGGTCAATTGTTGTGAGTTCTCTAAATGGTGTAAATTATTTTGCTAAATGTCACTACAGTTGAGGTTATGTCAAAGAAAGTCTGTATACTATCTAGTGAATATCGTAATGTTTAAACGGTTAAATAAACTTGTGTTTGGTGCATGCGATTTTGATTGATTCATTTACTTTGAAATACTTTTTGAAAGACGAAATTAATCTGCTTGATGAAAGAAAGTGGGGTTAAGTTTCACTGCTAACTACACGTGAATTTTGCCGCTAACTAAAACATCCAACAGTTGACAATGGGCCTTTTCACTAGATTCTTAAATCTCAAAACAAAGATGTTTATTTGAAAGCTAACTGATAGATATTCACCTTGTGCAACTCTGTTTGAAATATAAATCTCACAGTGTTTAATAAAAAAAAATAACATTTTTTACGGCAATTTAAACAATCATTTGACCTTGAGGCTGAGTGACGTCACACATCCCGGACTTATGTTGGCAGCATTTGCCAGAACGCCTAACATCACACCACAACTGACACATGTTTATTGTTTACGGTTTGTTTTGGGGTTATGTTCTGTGTGTTCCTTTACGAATTGTGTTTTGCTTTGTTTCTGTATAACAGTGGAAGAAAATGGAGCCAGGATTTTCTAAAGGAAGTGCAGAAAATCTGCCGAAAGTTGATTGGACAATTTATGTTGTTATTTGTACACGTTGGTACAAAGCACTCTTTAAACATTTTCTAAACACGAAAATTCAAACTAAAGAGAAACGACTGTCAAAGTGTCAATTTCAACGTCAACTGTCAAAAAGCAGGGAACCAACTCTATAATACACCGGTATGGAGGTCGTAGGCTCGTCGACGTCACTAAGGTGAGTGCGTGACGTCACGTTCAAAGCGCGCGCTTTATTTCCACACTTTTTATATTTTTTTCGATAGAAATCGTGCTAAAAAAATACGACGAATTTTTTTTATAAAACACTATCACATAAAGCAATAAAAAAAATCACTGAAAAGGCCCATTGGCACATTTTCAGCGCTGCCGTTTACGGAACCACTGCTCTCAACTGTTGGCAACCGTTGCATTCCCATGTGACTGCCGCAACCAACCGCCACCAACTTTAAACATTAATAAAGCATTAGCGGTTAGTGTGTTAGCTTTATTTAAAGGGTTCAAGGAAGCCCTAGCTATCCTCTACAAAGAATATTTGATGTTAGTGGAATAAAAACAAGGGAAAAAGTCGCTTCCTTCTCGAAAAAATTTTTGTTAAGGTATAAGAAAATGAAACCTATACAGGATCATTGGTTAGATCCTCGTGCATGTGAAATGACTAATTACGACATCTTTCGGGGGGTCAGATATTTTTTATCCCGAAAAATGTCAATAATTTGTCAAGATGTTATAATTATGTTTTTTTACACATACCACGCGATAACTTCGAAACTAATTAACTTATAAACATGAGTTTTTTTTTAATCGATTCAGGACATATAGGCGGTCATAACTGTACTAATTTAAGTCCCCTGGTTAGCGTGTTTTTTCTTAGAGAATGGAGTAAACTTGAAATTTTACTTTTATTGCTGCATGATTTTTGCCATAGTGTAAGCGTATGAATTAAAGAAAAAATATTGAAAAAGTTTTTACAATAAAATCCAACCTTCTGTCACAAATAGTTTTCTAGTTATCGCCATTTAAAAACCGCTACCCAAGGAATCACTACTTTCACATCCGGATTTTCTATCCAAGTCACACAACGAAAAAATTTTGTATCTGGAAATAATTGTTTATGGAACTTTAATAATATAATATTTGAAATCCTCTACCACAAAAACCCATAAAACGATACCCCACATCGGTAGTGGGGTGGGGTTGGTGAGAGGGGGTGGGAGTGGGGGTGCATAAAGTAAAAAAATATTTTGAGGTTTCTGGTTCTTGTACACACACTAAATCACATTTTTTTTTCATCCTCTTTAATAATGGGGTGAGGGTGGTAATGGGGGTGGCTAATGCCAAATTTTTTTTTGAGACCTTAGCTTCTCTTGTCTATACTAAATATCAATTTTATGAACTCTTACCTGCTTGATTTACCCATTTACTCCAAATTTACCCCAATTTACCCCCCAACCCTTCGACGGAACAAGATGAAAATATAATCTAGTTCTAGATCTCGTTAAAGTACATATGTGTACCAAATTTCAAGTCAATATCTCAAACGGTTCCAGAGTAAACGTGCGCACAAAAAAAGTTACAGACCGACAGACAGACAGACATTTTTTTCGCTCAAACTTGAAATCTCGACGTTTCATGACATTCTAAGCCTATTTGAACAATAAAAATTTTTTTTTAATTTTTTGTCGTTACTATACTTCCACTGGATGTGGAAGTAATTGTAATTATTCGGGCGCCCGCTCGTCTGCGTCCCTATTCGCGCAGATGGCTGTTGCGCGAAACATTGCCACATTGTTTTGCCAGCATTTTTATGTATTTCCTGTTGGTTCATGCATGCAATTACTCGCCTTGAATTCTTCAAATTGTCTTTAATTAATTTAATATTTAAATAATTGTACGTTGTTTGATTATGGAGTGTTCAATTTGTGGTACGACTTGTGCACTATTTAAAATAGGTAAAAAAACGCGTGCCATATATTTCAAAAATATATTTAGATTTCTATGGCGCAATGATTTTGTGTTTTTTTATATTTTGGAAGTAATTTTAAACAAAAAAAAAAAAAAAAAGAATTAAAAGTATTGATAACACGCTTAATTTTGAAGATACACTCCATTCTCCGATTAAACAATTAATCCACGTTATCTTTTGACTATTTCATTTATTTAAAAAATGCATATGAGCACTTACATTGGCAATTTAATTTTCTATAAAAGTTCTCCAATGACTTTTTTGGTTCTCTCACTTGATTCTCGAGATGTAAGCTGAAGTAGAAAAAAAAAACAATTTAATTTTTTCGGACTGAAATTTTATAATGGATCAATCAATGCCCAAAATCTTCTAAATTATATATTTTATTGAAAAATGCTCACAATTTTTTACATACAAATTTATTTATTTTTAAACAAAAAATTTCCAATGACTGTTGTATTTCGCTTAGTTAATATATATTAATATTTTTTAATACCTATATTTTAATTATAAATTTCGAAGTCCGAAAAAATTATATCGTTTTTTTTATACTTCAGCTTACATCTCGAGAATCAAGCGAGATAACAAAAAAGTTATTGAATATCTTATAGAAAATTAAATTGCCAACGTAAATGCCCATATGCATTTTTTGAATAAATAAAATAGTTAAAAAGATATCGTGAATTAATTGTTTAATCGGAGAATGGAGTGTATCTTCAAAATTAAGCGTGATATCAATACGTTTTATTATTTTTTTTTTTGTTTAAAATCACTTCCAAAATATAAAAAAAAAACAAAATCATTGCGCCATAGAAATGAAACCTCTTTTTGAAATATATGGCGAGCTTGAGGTCACTGGCGGCCGGCAGAGACGAAAGTTTGCAACGTATTTACAGGGTGTGCTGCCCTGAATTTTTGTCTGACAATTAAATTAATTACACCGTCAAAAATGTCTCTAGAATGACACATTCAGGAGCAAATAATAAAAATTTCACGTAAAAGAATACATGTTTGAGGTGTTCTTACACCCCCTGCAGCTTGAAATTTTTGTCTGACAATTTGTATGGTTACTCATATACCTTAATTCGAGCAAAATACGAAGTTTCAACCAACTTGCAATAATGAAAATTTCGACTATTTTACGACTTTGAGGTATTCTTACACCCCCTGCTGCCTGAAATTTTTGTCTGACAATTTGTACGATTATTCATACACCTTAATTGAAGCAAAATACGAAGTTTCAACTAACTTGCAATAATGAAAATTTCGACTAGGTACTATTTTACGACTTTGAGGTGTTCTTACACCTCCTACTGCCTAAAATTTTTGTCTCACAATTTGTATGGTTATTCATATACCTTAATTCAAGCAAAATACGAAGTTTCAACCAACTTGCAGTAATGAAAATTTCGACTACTATTTTACGACTTTAGAGTGTTCTTACACCCCCTTGTCCATCGCCAAGTCGAAACGTTCAAAATTACTTATTACCCCTATGGCAACCTTTTGGCAAATTTTTAGCCTACTTCGAGTAATGACGCGAAATGTTCACTAGCTCTTAGTCTAAAATGTTGCGACGAATGTAAATATGCAATATGTGGTAACAGACCACAAAACGAAGACCTCAGTTCGTCAGATTCGGAGTCTGAAGAATTCTAAATCTTTTAAATTTCTGTTTTTTTCTTTTTTTTTGTAATTCGTGTTTTAACTTTGTATTAAAATATAAATGTAAATACAATGCAAATTTGTGTTCCTGATAGAAAATATTTATCGAATCATATGAAATTAGATAAATATATATTTTACTAGAACATTACATTATTTTAAATTCTCTTTGGATATTTTATAATGGTCAGGAGATTACCCAAGCGGGCCTTCAAAACACATCGACAGCGCGGTACGGTGCGATAATTTGATGGCGTCTCTGACAAGCACATCGCGCGGCGCCGCGCGCCCCTCTGTTATTAATTTTAAATGGCGATAACTCGAAAACTGTTTGTCACAGAAGGTTGGTTTTTGTTGTAAAAACTTTTTCAATATCTTTTCTTTAATTCATACGATTACACTATGGCAAAATTCCTTAAAATAAAAAAGTTTCTCGCTTGCCGAAAGCCATGCAGCAATAAAAGTAAAATTTCGAGTTTACTCCATTCTCCAAGAAAAAACACGCTAACCAGGGGACTTAAATTAGTACAGTTATGACCGCCTATATGTCCTCAATCGATTAAAAAAAAACTCATGTTTATAAGTTAATTAGTTTCGAAGTTATCGCGTGGTATGTGTAAAAAAACATAAATATAACATTTTGACAAATTATTGACATTTTTCGAGATAAAAAATGTCTGACCCCCCAAAAGATGTCGTAATTAGTCATTTCACATGCACACGGACCCAACCAATGATCGTGTATAGGTTTCATGTGGTTATACCTTTAAAAAAAGTTTTAAACATTTTTCTACCGTTTTTACTCCACTATGTGAAAATTTCTCCCTACCTATCTATCTATATTTATAGTACGACCCCAGAAAGTGTTAAAGCTCCTTTACTATGGGCGCAAAACGGTACTTGATGTTCTTTAGAGATAATCTCAATATGAGACTATTTTTGCAGGTGGGTAACTAGGTACTCACTAGATGGGATTGTCTCGAATATCATTCTGCAAGGGTGTACATCTATTCAATAATCTAATTATTAACCTCGTTGTTACAATGTCGAAAAGATGTGAAGTGCGTACTCGGTTATTCATTTTGAAAACAATCTCACAAAACAGTATTCTTTTCCTGTAAAATAGTTTCCACGAACTCCAAAGCACTTGGACACTACACACGATTACTATCACTAGACGCACCTTCTGTTAACCAAGTTAGTATCACCCGAGACTATATTTTAAAATTGAATTTTAATCATAGCCAGATGACGCCAACACGGTTAACGAAACGAAGGTTGCAGAAAGTAGTAATTTGCTCAATGTTTAAATTTATATTAATTGTAAATTATAGTATTAAATATCTGGGTACTTGTTCATTTTGTATAATTAAATAATATTACTTTCTTTTAAACTTTTACTATAATATTTTTCATTATGGGTTTTTTCCAGGTAAATCTTGTAATAAATACTATATGATACAATGAGTAACTCCACTTATGATGCATTAATTTACCAGAATTACCATTTTCACAAAAAATAAATGATGATGGTCCTGTGTAATGTGTAAATGTAGAGAGTGATCGCGTGAACGTTAGAACCTCATTTAACTTCGTTATTTTTGTTACATAAAAAAGTTCAAAAATAAAAGTTATAGAAAATTATATGTATTTTCCAGAAATCATTTCAGAAAAACAACCGAGAGTCATTTTGGAGATATGGACTTTATTTTGGTTTTTTTAAACGGAATATCCCGTATATTTTTACACATCCTAAAATAAGGCTTTTTAATGATATACATATTTATCTTTAAAAAATTTTGGCTAATTTACTATAAAACAATTTATCAAATTAGCCGTAGAAAACAAAAGTATATAATTTGAAGCAAACAATATGTCAGTGCTGTCAAGATATTTGTTGATAACTAATTTCGCTTTGTTTTAAATATAATGGAAAATACCAATGATTTATATATATTTTTCGAACTAACATGACTTAATGGTAACAAAATATAAAACTTAATATCCAATATAGTTATCAAAAAAATATATATGTATTATCATCATTTAAAAGAATTTTTAAGGCCAATGATCCTGTATAGGTTTCATGTGGTTATACCTTTAAAAAAAAGTTTTAAACATTTTTCTACCGTTTTTACTCCACTATGTGAAAATTTCTCCCTACCTATCTATCTATATTTATAGTACGACCCCAGAAAGTGTAAAAGCTCCTTTACTATGGGCGCAAAACGGTACTTGATGTTCTTTAGAGATAATCTCAATATGAGACTATTTTTGCAGGTGGGTAACTAGGTACTCACTAGATGGGATTGTCTCGAATATCATTCTGCAAGGGTGTACATCTATTCAATAATCTAATTATTAACCTCGTTGTTACAATGTCGAAAAGATGTGAAGTGCGTACTCGGTTATTCATTTTGAAAACAATCTCACAAAACAGTATTCTTTTCCTGTAAAATGGTTTCCACGAACTCCAAAGCACTTGGACACTACACACGATTACTATCACTAGATGCACCTTCTGTTGACCAAGTTAGTATCACCCGAGACTATATTTTAAAATTGAATTTTAATCATAGCCAGATGACGCCAACACGGTTAACGAAACGAAGGTTGCAGAAAGTAGTAATTTGCTCAATGTTTAAATTTATATTAATTGTAAATTATAGTATTAAATATCTGGGTACTTGTTCATTTTGTATAATTAAATAATATTACTTTGTTTTAAACTTTTACTATAATATTTTTCATTATGGGTTTTTTCCAGGTAAATCTTGTAATAAATACTATATGATACAATGAGTAACTCCACTTATGATGCATTAATTTTCCAGAATTACCATTTTCACAAAAAATAAATGATGATGGTCCTGTGTAATGTGTAAATGTAGAGAGTGATCGCGTGAACGTTAGAACCTCATTTAACTTCGTTATTTTTGTTACATAAAAAAGTTCAAAAATAAAAGTTATAGAAAATTATATGTATTTTCCAGAAATCATTTCAGAAAAACAACCGAGAGTCATTTTGGAGATATGGACTTTATTTTGGTTTTTTTAAACGGAATATCCCGTATATTTTTACACATCCTAAAATAAGGCTTTTTAATGATGTACATATTTATCTTTAAAAAATTTTGGCTAATTTACTATAAAACAATTTATCAAATTAGCCGTAGAAAACAAAAGTATATAATTTGAAGCAAACAATATGTCAGTGCTGTCAAGATATTTGTTGATAACTAATTTCGCTTTGTTTTAAATATAATGGAAAATACCAATGATTTATATATATTTTTCGAACTAACATGACTTAATGGTAACAAAATATAAAACTTAATATCCAATATAGTTATCAAAAAAATATATATGTATTATCATCATTTAAAAGAATTTTTAAGGCCTTTCAGATGGTGCAAAAATATAAAACATTAAAAAAAACCAAAATAAAATTCAAATCTCCGAAATGCAACTGTCAATTGTTTTTCTGAAATGATTTTTGGAAAATAATTTTTAATAACTTTCATTTTCGGGCTTTTTTATTTAACTCCAAAAATAACGAAGTTAAATGAGGTTCTAACGTTCGCGCAACCATACATAGCTTATTGGGAGGTACAGAGCATTGACCTTATCCCAAGACTTATATGTACCCCCCTGAAGCCATTCGTTACTAATATACAGAGGATTTTCTTATTTCTGTAAAATTCTTAATCCACCATATTTTTGCAACCATTTTATTCAATGATTTAAAATTTGGCTTATATGTTTACGGCAGGTCTACCAGCAACAATGCTGCGTTTTTAAAAAATACTGATTGGGAAAAAATTGTTTTTATTTATTCTTCAAAATTCTCTCCGTATGAAAAAATTTCTTTATGAATAAAAAATATGCATAACGTCAGTTAACAAAAAATGAGTAAAATATTTGAACGCTATTCATAATAATAATAATAATAATAATAATATCAGTAATAAGAGAAAAAAAAAAACATTTTATTTCCCTAAAATAGGCGGAGTCTAGCTTAAGCTATTCATAAAATTCTTATAACAATATATTTTTGCCAATACCATAAATTAAAAGATATCACAGAAACAAGTTATCTTCTTTGTCGCTAACTCTATTTAGACCTCTACAAATTGAATATTTAAATCGATTCAAAAAACACCATTGTGCTAAAGTTCAAAACAAAATTTAATGATTGGGGAATACCTTCATTGCAGTGCAAAATATAAGAGGATAAGAAACACTTTGCAGAATTTGTAATGAAAGTAATTTCAGTACACATTGCGTATTGCCTGATTAAAAAAAAATAAATTAAATTCAAAATCCACTTTTAAATTTAAAAAACCAACACACAAAAAGTTATCGATAATTTTCAGATTTTTTACAGTATATAAAAATTTGGAAAATATCTAATATTTGTCGCCATTAAATTTAGTAGACTAAATTTTGGTAGATTGGCATATTATTTTTGTCAAAAATATTGTTATTTTTGTCAAAAATATTGTTTTTTTTGTCACTAAACCTATTTAAATTACTACAAAGTGAATATTTAAATTAATTTAAGAAAACACAATGCCGCAAAAGTTAAAAAAAAATTATAGATTTGAGAGTGCCTTCATTGCGGTGCAAAATATAACAGGATAAATAATCACTGCTGAATCTCAATCACTGCATATTATCCGATAAAGGAAACATTTTAAAATTAAATGTAAAAACCGCTTCTAAATTAAAAAAAAAGCAAAATAAAACTCATACCAAATTTAATGATTTTTTTCACATAGTTGAATTTATATGAACAGAAGTTTATACAAATTTTGTAAATCTGATATTTGTGGCTTTTAAATTTAATAGACTAAATTTTGAGAGATATATTATTTTTTGTCATCTGTTTGCTAAATATTATGAAAATTTTCCTTTTTTAATATAAGTGGATAATTTTCATACTCTAATTCTCTTGCAAAATAAAATCAATATAAATTAACTTACTCTTTTTCTTGTCCTTTGGCGTTAGACACTTGCGTAAAATATCCAATGTAAATCAAGAAAAGTATATCCAGCTTCATTTTGATATCACTTAAAACCACACAAAACTAAGGCAAAATCAATAATGGTTGCAGTGCATACCAAAGATGCAACTATATACCTCAACTGCAAAAATAAAACTGCACAAAATTATATAAATGATACACTTTATATTTAGTTTTGTCATTCAAAATAAAATCGGTCTGTGGTTTTTTTATGTTGTTAGTTTCATTCAGTGATATGTAAAAAGTATTAAAGAAATTTAACGTTTCAATCGCGATTTTGTGGTTAGTTCTTATAAAAATATTACATTGTTAAATTTACTTCCTAAAAAGTATGCCAAACATTGCATAATATGAAATATTTCTGATAAGTTAAATTGTTATTAAGTGTTAACGACTACTGAAGTATTAAATTTAAATAGCAATTTGAACTCAATTAGCTAATACTACGTTAAAAAGAAAATTGGTAAAAACATGTTTTGAACATCATAGTAGAAGGAATACAACTTCATTTACAAATATTTTGGAAAAGTTATAATTGTCGCAAATATCTTCTTCATACTCACAACATCTTGTCAGACGTTTTGTGATTCATTAAACTTGTTCTAGTTGGCTTCCACTTGCTTTATAGCACGTCAGGGGCATCACGTCAAGTGTCGTGGTTGCCTGTTAGACGCACAGTCCCATTAATGCTCTTTTCGCTCAACTCTTTGGTGACATCAGCAGAACGTTTCAGAGAAGATCCTCTTGACCTCTTGTCATCTGGTTTTCCCTGATGTATTAACCGTTCTATGTTGTCCTTTCTCGGGTTAATGTAACCAAAGAATGGGAAGATTTTAGAGAATAAGATGGTGAAAAATTGGTTTTGGAGACGTATTTCTTGGAGAATTGAGGTACTATTACGATGGTCCGTCTAGAGAATTTATAACGATTAAAAAATTAAATTAAATTAACGCAGAAATTGAGAGACAGAGCATTAAAAAAGTATAAACAAACGCGTGCAAATGAACATCGGACATACTACAAACGGTTAAGGAACTTGACAAACTCGGCTATAAAAACAGAAAAAAGGTTTATTTAAGACTTAATTTACAAAATTCTATATTAAAGATAAATGGAAAGAATTTAAAAAATTAAATATTGCTAAGAACAAAAATGTTAATTTACCAAAACACTTAAAATATGTAATGACTGGCTAGTTGGTATGATACCAGTGCCATTGAAACTTATGCACACACAAACACACTTAAAAGATGCAGATGCAATGAATAATTTTTTTATTAATTCCGCCTTTAATAATTCCTTGCCTAATGACGATTTGATAAACTTTTATTCGTACAATATAAAACAGGGTGTCTCCGGTTTATTCTCTTTGGAATTAACAAATGAATTTGCCGTGGGTAACATAATAAAAATATCAAGTCAACAGCTTTCGGTGGATATAACAGATGACATTATTAAAGCCAGTGATGAAAGTTAAATTAGTATTTGAATTTTATTAAATTATTCAAAGGCGTTTGATATGATAAACCATACCATTTTAATATCTATTTTAATGACAGCGCATGCGCACTGTTCTCTTCTTTTTTAACGAATAGGCTTCAGCAAGTTCAATTCCACAATAGCACATCAGAACCATGTAATGTTTCAACAGCCGCTTCTCAAGGGAGTATCATAGGTCCACTTTTATACACAGTTTACAGGTCAACTTTCTGTGAATCAATAAAATTTTATAAATATCATTTTTACGCGGATGACACCCAATTATATTGTTCCTTCAATTTGAATGACCTACATAAATCAAAGAAACTGATTAATGAAAATTTAGAAGCTCTTTTTACCACGTCCGTTAACCATTTGTTGAAAATATATCCTAGTAAATCATGTTATTCTGTAGTAAAAATTTAAGAAATAATATTCGTTTTGCGTATCGGAAATGACTTAATACCTTTTACAAATCGTACCAAAGGTGTCTGATAATTTATCATAGACTTCGGTTTAAAGAACATATTACAAATAAATAACAAAAAGCAAATGCTTCACTTAAAATGATATACGCACAGCGTCATTTCCTAAATCATGATATTCAAACAAAATTATGCGAGTCCCTTGTGCTGTTGCAATTTAGTCATTGTGACATGGTGAGTTTATGGAGGGATGTTTGGACGGCACTGAGATCAGACGCAGACAAAAACTACAAAACTTCTGCTTATGTCTTATATAAGCTCCAAGATATTAACTGATTAAATATTTATAACCGGCAGCAATTACACATGACTTGTTTATTTTTCAAGATTTTAAAACTGAAATCAACGCCTTATTTATGTAACAAATTAAGATTCAGGACTGATGTATACAACATACGTAGAAGAAACATACTTGCCATTCCCCATCAACGCAAAGAAATTTTTCTCCTATAACGCTGCAATTTGAATTAACAAAATTGGTGATATGAATCTCAACTTATCATACAATTCGGTTAAAATTAAATTTAAGAAGCACTTATTGCAAAACCAGCGATCACATTAACTCCTTATCTTCTTAATTTTTCTTCCTTTCTTCTATCCGCTTTCTCGCTCTTTTTCTATTCGTTATATTCTCCATCATTATAGAATTTATATTATAATTTAGTGAGTAGGTATTGGTGGAAGAGCAGAATCTGTTAGGACTCAGATTTCTGAACCTTTACCCTTTATTTATCAAAACTAATTCTTTTTTTTTTTTTCGTTAAATTAATTCGTAAATTTATTAATAAATAATAAATGTGTTATCATTATTATTAAAACAACTCCAGATCTACATCTCGAAAGCATCAATACGTCGTTTGTCTGCATCCATAAAGGTTTCTGACTCAGAGATGTAAAGAGAGATGGAGAAAACTATGGTATTAGCATATCTTATCTTTGTGCGTCTCGTGGTATTTTGGGTCACGCCAAATTTTATATCACCCCGTTCTCAAAAACGCTTACCTAAATTTAATAGCACTTTGTGATTTTATCATATTTAGTGTGACCCTTTAACGCAATTGTTACTTACTAAATCACATAGTCAGTAGCCCATTAGGTGTACTAGTAAGATGATATTAGGAAAATATTTCAGAAAATTTTGGAACTAGCCAAAAATTAGTCTACACCCTACATAATTTCCTCAGGAATCCGAAAAAAATAGTGTTGACCACTCAAAACGGAGGCTTTAATTGTTATTTAACTTTTTGTAAACAAAATGAATGTTGCAACTTAGTTTTTGCTTATATCTTCGCTTCTAAAGGTCGTAGAAAAACGGTGGATCCATTAATTTCTTCGTCCTGAGCTTCTCTATAAGGTAGGGCAAAGAACGAATCTTTGATTGTTAATAACATTTTATGACAAAAAACTGAAAAAATTGAATTTTTCGATCCTCAAACTTTGAAGTATTGTAGAAACAAATATAAAATCTGTATGTTAACGATATTATGAGAAATAGTGCATATTTTTACCCTTAATAAAATACAAAAACTATTCACTCATCAATGTATTATCAAATAAATTGTATGTAATATTTAAATATGTATTTTATGAAGCAACGTTAGGAAAAAAAAGTTGAATTAAAAAAAAATTACATCTACTCACTCCTGAAGCCGAGAAAAAAAAATAAAGCTGCCACCACGGTAAAACTTTCCAAGTACGCCGCTCGCAGTGAAGGAAGTAGAGATCTGGTGTCTAGCGTCAGCGCGAGTGCCAAAGATACAATTTGCACTCTGAGAAATATTCAATTAAATTTTCCAGTAAAAATATTTTCAAATTTAATAATAATTTAAAATAATTTAATATGCCAATAATTATAAACTCAAAATGCAATTGAAAAAAGTCTCTTAAATATATTTTGTTAAATGGAAGCTCCCACGTTTGTTCTATTTTCTACTTTTTTGCTGACAATAAAAAATAAGGTTGTGTTTAAAGAAAACTTCGACTTTGCTTTATCTTTTCTCGAAGTATTTTTTAGTAAAACTTAATTTTATATTTTCTGCGAAAAGGTAGATTTCAGTGATCTAAGTAATAGGAAAAAAAATGGATGTGTCCATTTAAAAAAATATTTTTAATTTAAAGAGACTTCCTTTCAATAATATTTTAAAACTGATTTTTTTTTATTAAAGTTTAAAGTTGGCAATACTAACGTAAAGAAAATACAATGGTATTATTGTCCAAAATTTTCTATGCACTGCTTTTTCACTCATTTTACTTATTAAGTATTTTTGCATGGCCTTCTTTCTGTTGAGGGAAAATTGGCTGTAATTCTATTATTCCTCAGGCGATTTTAAATTCAAAAATAGAACTGTAAAGGAAGATCTCGGCTACAAAGCATCGGAGAACATTTTTTTTAATTCGTGTTTTTTTATGACAATTGAAATGTCGTTAATTGCAATAAATTTTATGCAAAATCCACTGGGATATTTACATTTGTTTAAGTTGCAAAATTGATTTTTTGAATAAAAAAGTCGCAAACTAAAATTTTTTTGCAATATACTTTTTGATTATTTAAATGTATGTCAAATACAATGTATTTACCGAAACGGAACTGTAAAATATTAATTTGGTCTTTTAATATAACAGTTTGAATTTTTTTTTTATAAATTAATTGCAAAAAAAATAATTAATATTTTGCAACGGGACAAAGTGCAAGGATAAAAACATATACTATTTCTCGTAATATCGTTAACATACAGATTTTATATTTGTTTCTACAGTACTTCAAAGTTCGAGGATCGAAAAATTCAATTTTTTCAGTTTTTTGCGATAAAATATTATTAACAATCAAAGATTCGTTCTTTGCGTATACCTGCCTTATAGGGGAGCTCATGACGAAGAAACTGACGGATCGAACGTTTTTCTGCGACCTTTAGAAGCAACCTTCGCAAATAACTAAGTTGCAATATTTGTTTTGTTTACAAAAAGTTAAAAAAAACAATTAAAGCCGCCGTTTTGAGCGGTCCACACTATTTTTTAGGGGGTAGACTAATTTTCGGCTAGTCCTGTGACGTATACTTTCCGGTGAGGCCGGAAAGCGGTCACTTTTGGCACCTTAGCAACGGTTCGGTTACTCGGGCGCCACCCTTACAATTTTTTACGTGGGGCAAAGGTCCCACACTAGCCTCTTAACACAGCCTGTTACAGTAGGGCTGGGATAGCTACAGTGGAGAAAACAGTAACTTCCAGTGGGTCAATTTGGGAAAATTGGACTGTTACACAAACAGCAGTAAAACACAGAATTCGGTAAAACAGAATATCTATTTATTTCCTATAAGTTACAGTGATAACGAAACTATTTACAGCTTAACTAGTTTAATATATACAGTACATTCATAACGCACAAAAGAGCAAACCCAGGCTGTGACGTGCTGATGATTACGGTAAGTGCTACCATGCGATACGGTAACGTTACTAAGGTAAACAGGAGTGAAACAGCGATATGACGGTAAAAATGGCGGTGACGTACAGTTTGACAGACAATGACAGGTTAAAGGAGTGAATTGCCGAGTTAATCAGGTTACGGGTTGTCATTAAATACCAGGAAGAAACAAGCAGTTACCAAACAAAGCAGCAAAATTAATTATTTTAAGGGTCAAACTTGTACCTATTATTTATGAACCTACTCACTTTTCGTCCTGGCCCACGTCCGGTCTGGTAACGGTCTCGAGTCGCACTCGTTCCGGTCTTCTCAGCGGTGACTATAACAGAAGATTCACGGTTAGAGTGGGGAACTCTATATTTGCTGCGTGCGGTAATGACGTAGTCGCGGTAGGAGCAATCTTTAAGGATCGGTACTTGCACAGTTGGCGGGGCTCCTGCTTACTGCTGGACGCGTCTAGAGTCGTGGAGCGGCCGACCACGACTGTTTGATATCACGAGTTTTAATAAAGACTTTCCTCTTTCCACAAGCCGGTAGAGGGGGAAAATGTGCAGACACGGTGCGTAGTGGTAAATGAATACTTGTTTTATTTTCAGGTGAAACGGTTAAATGAAAAATATTTTACAAGTCAGAAATCGCGGACTTTACCATTATTTTCTGTCTCCCGGTCTTAGAAAAATTTCACTTACTTGCTTTACTCACTTTACTTACTTATTTCCGAAGCTGGCTGCAGTGGGCACGTCTGGTCGCTGTTGGAGCTCGTGAGGAACTGACTGTCTGCTCTCAGCGCATCGGGTATCTAGTCCACTATCCCCTCTATTCGCGGTAATGACGGGGGAACAGTGCGCGTGGATATTGATTGACGTAGGCGCAACTTAGTACAGTGTCGCGGAAATATAATTCAAATATTAACTTACGTCTGCTGGCGGTTTCCCTGGAGAAGGCACTTCTGCTCGCTGTTGTTCACTGGTAGCAACTGAATGCTTTCTGCGGAGATCACGGTTTAGTATGCATTTTCAGTTTCGGTTGGGCCTGGTGGGGCCTACTAGTTTATGCGGTGATATAATTATTTTTCACGGCCTGGTAACTTTTATTAAATAATCTAACAGAAACATATTTATTTATGGAAAATATAAATGGTTTATTGGGGTTTAAAATATGCTTCATTACACCCCCCTCTTACTTCATAAAAAAAAAATAATGTAATTATTTTTTTTCTTTCTTGCTTTAGTACTGGAAGAAGAAAAATTTACTCAACTTCCCTAACTGATTTTAAGGCGCGTACCCCACACCGGTTGCATAAACTTTATTTGGGGACACGTACACCTTTTACAACTGAAAATCAAAACTAAATTTTTCAAAAATAACAATGCTACTAATAAAAAAAAAATAGTAACTAAAACATTTCTGAGATCCTCTTGCTACGTCTGGATACCATACTAGATCCTGGTAGGGAGGGTCCTCCTAAAAAAAAATACCAAAAAAAAATAAGGAAAAATTAAACGGTTACTTCTAGTCTTTGATGCTGGATTTCTTTTTCTATTCTTGCGGCGATCAGGTCCCTATGGGAGTAGGTTACGCTGAACTTCTTAGTGTTGTCTCAATCTGGCAGATCGACGGGTAACGTACTCGGGCGGGACGGGCGGTCGATTTTCTTCGTCAGGAAACGAGGTTGGTGGTCTCCTGGAAGATTTCTTGTTGGCGGTCTGTTCTGTCCTTGGCGGCTCGTTGACAGCTACATGTGGTTTCAAGTCCTTAATATGGATACGGGCCAGTTTCTTTCCAGTATCCGACTTCAGATTGTAAACCACGGGTGATACGACTTGGGTCACGGTATACGGTCCAGAATATTTCGGAGCTAATTTAGACGCAAAGCCTTTAATAGCCGAGGAGAGGGGATGTTCTCGTTTCATAACCCGGTTGCCTACGTGATACTGGATATCTCGGCGTCGTAGGTTATAGTATTTGCTCTGGGAGGTATATGCTTGGGCAAGCTTTATCCTAACCAGTTCGAACACTTCTTGTAGCTTCTTTAGGCGGTCGGTATGAACGGTTGGGATCTGATTATCCTCATCTTCGTTGGGTTCGGTAGCTTCGTTGGTTTCGGCTTGGTATACGGTGGCTGGTAGCGAAAGTTCTCTTCCAAAGTTCAGAAATGCGGGTGAAAATCCGGTTGATTCATGTTTGGCACTGTTGATAGCTAGCTGAAAGCTATTCAAATGTTGGTCCCATTTCCGATGATCGTGTTCGCAGTATTGTGCTATCATAGTCTTGATAGTGCGATTGGCTCGTTCAACTGGATTTGCCTGTGGTGTGTACGGTGGTGTGAAACGGTGCTGGATACCAAATTCGTCCAATAATGACTGGAACATACGGCTGTCGTACTGGGTACCATTATCCGTGATTACGGTACGCGGACATCCGAAACGGGTGATAACTTCATCATAGAGAGCTGGATCGGCACTGGATCCATTTGGTAAAGCGGTCCTGAAAAACTACTAGGTAGTTGTTTCCTTTACTGGATCTGGGTAGCGGTCCTACTAAGTCGGTACTGACGGTTTCCCAGGGTTGGCGGCTGACGGACGGTTGCATGGCTCTTGGTGTTTGCTGCTGGGAGATCTTGTAACGTTGGCACTGCATACAGCTACGTACATATCTGGCGATGTCGCAGAACATCCCTGGCCAGTAGTACTTTTGTGTGATCCGGGCTGTAGTCTTGGCAATTCCCATGTGTCCAGCGGACGGAGCATCATGGTTTTCTTGCAAAACTGTGGTCCGGAGTGGCGTTGGTACGCATAACTTCCACGGGTCGTATTGGTCGGGTTCGGTTAAGTCACTGGAATCCCAGAAGTGGCGGTACAGCCGGTCATTACGTACACAGTAATCCGGATTAGCTTCTGGGTTCTTTTCAACTTCCGACTTCTTCCGTCTGTACCAAGAACAGTTTGGTGCCTCATTCACAGCACATAATTCTTCGGTACCCGTGGCGGGAGAAGGTCCTTCCAATGGTTGACGTGACAGTGCATCAGCTACACGGTTTAAGCTTCCTTTACGGTACTTAATCTCAAAGTCATACTGTTGCAAAAATATGCTCCAGCGAGCTAGGCGGCCAGTCGGACTTTTGATAGATTGTAACCAGCGGAGGGACTGGTGATCGGTCAAGACGGTGAAGTGGTACCCTTCGAGGTACGGTCTCATCTTCTCTATTCCCCACACGATGGCCAAACATTCCCTTTCCGTTACGGAGTAGTTCTTCTCGGCGGGAGTTAAGGTTCGGCTGGCGTAGGCAATCACTCGGTCATGTCCCTCAATTTCCTGTGTCAAGGCTATCCCTAAACCTTGGTCTGAGGCGTCGGTTTGTATTGTGAACGGCTTCTTGAAGTCGGGACAAGTCAAAACTGGAGCCTTAGTCAGACACTTCTTCAGTTGACCAAAAGCTTCTTCCTGTTCGGTGTCCCATTTGAAACGATGGTTCTTTTTCAAGAGTCGGGTTAACGGAGTCACAATTTGGGAAAATGCTGGTACGAATCGTCTGTACCAGGAGGCAACACCAAGAAACCGACGGACGTCTCGTACGTTTCGAGGCGTGGGGAATTTCTCGATGGCCTCCACTTTCTCTGGATCAGTATTGATGCCTTCCGCGGTAACCACATGTCCTAGGTAACGTAGCGACTTTCTACAGAACTGACATTTCTCGGGGTTCAGCTGTAGATTGGCCATTCTCAGTCGGCGGAATACTTCATGTAGGTTCTTCAGGTGATCTTCAAAAGTTTCACCCAGGACTATAATGTCATCCAAATATGCGAAAGCATATGGTTCCATATCAGGTCCAATGATTCAGTCCAAGAGTCGTTGAAAAGTAGCAGGTGCGGAATGAAGTCCAAACGGCATAACTCGGAAATGGAACAGTCCTCGTCCTGGTACGGTGAAAGCTGTGATAGGCTTGCTTTCGGCAGAGAGTGGTATTTGCCAGTATCCTTGTTTTAGATCTATACTAGAAATGTAACGAGCTTTTCGGAGTTTGTCCAGTATTGCATTGATGTACGGTAGTGGATAGGCATCTTTTTCCGTGACCTCGTTTACTTTCCGAAAATCTATGCAGAAACGGGGCTTTCCATCCTTTTTGCGGACTATGACCACAGGAGAACTCCACGGACTGTTGGACGGTTCGATAATTCCATTAGCTAACATCTCGTCGACTTCGGTATTGATGATCTCCTGTATCCGGGGATTTTGTGGACGGTATCTCTGTTTGATCGGTTCCGGTTGCGACAGGCGGATGTGATGTTGGGCTAACTTGGTGGTTCCGGTTATATCCTGAAAGCTTGGCAGTTCCATATCCAAAAATTCTTGAAGGCGGGTTTCTTCAACCTGGGACAGAGTCAGGGCGATTCCAGTCAGCGGAGCAGTTGGCAGCGGCAGTGAGACAGGGCGGTGATCCAGGTAGACGGTGGCGGTAGTTAGATCCAGTGTAAATTCCCTTGTACTCAGGATGTCCATGCCTAGTACAATGTCGGATGTCAGATTCGGGAGGTAGAGTAGTCTTTCGGAAAACGAACTTTCCTCTACCACGAAGTGGAGATCATAGGCACTGGTGACGTTTACAAGGTTTCCATCGGCTAGCTGGGCGGAAGGGGTAGATATTGCTACCGAAGGTATTCCTTGTTGCTTGCAGAGTTCCATTACTTGGTTTCCCACGTAGGAACGGACGGCACCGGTGTCTATTAGGGCGGAGAACGTTCTACCATACATGGTTACTGGTATGTGCGGTCTGTTATCCTTGTAGTCGGTATCTTGCGAGGCGGAGGTAGGAGGGAACCGTACTGGCCTCGTTACGGTGCGGTTCCGGTCTAGTTTTCCGTCCTTCGGCACTGACAATCTCGTGTCATGATACCTGGTCGGCCACAGCGTGAGCAGAATAGTTGTGGCGGAAACCGACATTGATTGCGGAAATGTCCAGATCTACCACATCTCCAGCAGACACTGTTGAGGTCCTGTCTGGATCCATTGTTGGCGGGCGGCCTACTTTCTGGCGGTCTTTGGCTCGGTGGTCTGTTTTCCGGTGATCTACTTTCCAGCGGTCTCTTTCCGGCGCGTGTCATGCCACTTGTTGACGGTGTTGGTGCCGGTTCAATGGCTCTGCGGTTTCCTGGAGGCGGTTGGGACGCTGGGGTGGACATTCGCGCTCCTCCTGACGGTACTGGTGGCGGTGGATCCTGGAGGTAGGTTGGTGCTGGCCGGGGGGTGAGGGGGGCAGTCGTGTGCATACCTGGGCGTGATGTAGCGGAGGTGGCACGATACACCTGCTGCATTTCCCGGCGTAGAGTTTCGTATTCCATCACTCTGGCGGTCAGGGTGGATATGTCAGTTACCGTGGTTCTTGGGATGTACTGTCTATAATCGGGGAGCAGGTTTCTGTATACCCATCGAAGTTCCTCCTGTACGGAGAAGTCTCCATGTCTCCGGATCAGAGTCTGCATATCAATCAAATAGGTGCTGGCAGCTTCTTCTGGTTTCTGTAAGCGGCGACTAATCTGCGCCTCTATCTCCTCCTGGTAGTTCACCGGGAAGTAGAAGATGCGGAAATCTTTCGTAAACTCGCTCCAGGTGGTCCAACGAGCCCGGTTATTGCGGTACCATAAGACTGCCGTTCCTTGTAACAGCTCTGGTAGTACGGGTAACAGGTTCCGGTCGCATTCCAGTATAGGAGCATACTTCTTCTAGCCTCTCTAGGAAGGCGGCAGGGTCTCCTTTCCCATTAAAGTGGATACCCCATTTACGGATCTTGAGAGGGTCTAGCATCGTATTACTAGTAACCGTGGATGGAGGTGGGACAGATGTTACGGTCTGGGCTTGCGGTGGAATCACTAATGGCGGTGGCAGGAATGGCGGGAAGGTGAGTCGCGAAGTAGTTGGGAGTGGTGACGTACTCCCATCCTTGATGAATTTAATCAGGCGCCGTTTCTTTTCTTCTACGGTGCCAGACAGGTCCAGGCGGAATTTGTTTAGTTCGGTATCCAGTTGTTCCTTCCTGAGCTTATAAATCCAGCTCAGACGGACATCAGCTGTTTCCGGTGGGCGGACATCCTCCGGGTTTTCTGATTCATGTTTTGATTCTTCCTCGGTATCGGACATGTTTGCTTCCCTGTGGTGACTTCAAAGACTGCGATTCTGAACGGTAACGACCAACGATGATCGGTGACGGTAGACGGTCTATGTTGGGACAGTCGGTAACAGATGATGTCTGGTAGTGCTACTTCAGAAAGGTCCTCCTTGATCGAGTTCTCAAACAGAACTCCGTTGTACGGTAACGGTAACAGTAGCGGTAACGATGGAGAAAGCAGGTAACAGGCGGTATCTGGTAGTGCTTCTTCGGAGACGTCCTTACCGTTCGAGTTCTCAAGCAGAACTCCCCGTTCTGACTTCTTGGCAGCGGATATAAGCGGTTGCAGTTATGCGCAAATGGTTTACGCACTGGAAGGCCACTGGTAGTGGTAGGCACCAAACGGATAGAATTTATCACCGGAACTGGTAGGACTCCGGGGATAATCCAGAAAATCGGTAGAATCGGCGAAATCAAATTAGATGGTGTCTTGAGATGCCAGTTACCCAATCTTGTCGGTCTTACTCAGTTTCGACCTCCCAGGTTGCTGTGGTACACGGTTTTCCGAAACGGTTGGTCGGAGCGGTCTGAAACCAGTGGCAATCGATTCAGCGTCCCAAAGTTACTATTTCACGAGGGGTCACTTGCCTAGTAACTCCGTACTCCGGGGACTCCAAGTATTCCGGGTAAAATCCGGTTGGTCGGTAAAATTCGGTGCAGAAGGTGTATCTGGGTCCGGACTACAACCTAGTATCAGAGTTACTCAATTTCGACCCTTACTTTGGCCGTAGCGCACTTTTTCCCGGAACGGTTGGTCTGATCGGCCGGAAACTGGTGGCAATCGATTCCTTGGGTTCGATTACCCTGAATTTGATACCTTACACGACTTCGTTCCTTTTCGGATCCCTTCGGTACACTTCGGAAACGTTCGGTCGGAGTTCGGGTTTTCGGTTAAAAGTGCAGCCTCTTCGTATGCTAATGTAGAAGAACGCACTACCGGGCGTCAAAATGACGCGACACCAATTTATTTCTCAGGGGGCGCCAGTCGCGTATTACCCCGTTCTTCTACCTCCCAGGCGGGTTCGAGATAAGATGCACTTCGGTAGCCGAGTAATGGGACCAAGGCGGCACTACCACAGATCGGAAACTACGCTCTCTCTGGACCTGAATTCCCTCGTTAGGGGTTTAGGCACCTCTTAATTTCCTGAATTTTTGCATAAAAAAATCCCAACCGAAGAATTTCTCTGCGGAGGGATTAGTTTTGGTACGCGAAAATCACGTTTTGGTCCATTAATAACGGAATATATTTCTCAAAAAACGCATAAAAAAATCCCTCTCAAACCTCCGTAAAGCAACCAGAAGGTCGAACGTTAATACGAATTAACTCGACACATCCGGTTTTCTATACGAAAGTTCCAGGGATTATAGACCGTCAACAGGCCTCAAGATCAATTAAGAAATATTAGTTCAAAGAATCCGTTTATTTAACAGAATTGGTTATACAAAATTCTCAAGATAAGAATCGTGCCTTCCCCAATCAAGGTAGTGACTTTCAGACCATACAAGCGAGAGCGCTCACGCTAACGATCGATTAGGTAGAAAAGATTCATACGTACCTTCTCAGAATCAAAATGTGAGCTTTTTGAATCATTTCAGACTCTGGGTAAATGAATAATTAAGGCTGACTGAAATTAACTTAAAAAAGTTTTACTAAATGAATTTAGTTTCGCTAGAGACTACTTAGCTTTAAAGTTCTTGTATCATGGAGATTCACGTACTCAAACACATTCAGAGGACTTATTACTGCATAAGTTGAGTGGCGTTCGATCAGTCCACGACTTACTAACCCTTATCACAGTCGATTAATAATATCGATTTGGCAGCGTCTCACCTTCGAGCGACTATTAGGCAAAATTGAATTTTTGGATTTTTATGCACAAGGCGTTTTCCTGTATAACTTTGTCATTTGAAAAGCCCTGTTATTGGCTTTTCTATCATCGCTTTGTCTGGACCGCTCAACGCGCTCGACCAAATTGCGAGCCGCTGGGTCAATCCAAACTCTTTCTATGTAAGAAACCGGCCTTGTACATGTGCATTGATTTTTATCAATTTTTGCTTATCGGCACTACGCCGGCTTTGACAAAATCTTCTATTTTGCCTTTCGGATGCAGTGCATCGTTAAAATTTTATGCTCATACTTTAGAATTGGGCTTTCAATGACCGTACCTCAAAGGTCAATGTCTTTGGTTGAGGAATAAAAAATAAAAATAATTTAAATTATATTTTCGTGGTACTTTTTAAACTGACTTCGTGGTACTTTTGAAAAATCCATTTTAAGACCAATTTTAGCGTACTTTTGAAAAATCGATTTTCGAGCCAAATTTCAAGGTACTTTTGAAAAACTAATCTGCGGGTGAAATTTTGGCGTACTTTTGAAAAATCGATTTTCAAGCCAAATTTCAAGGTACTTTTGAAAAACTAATCTGCGGGTGAAATTTTGGCGTACTTTTGAAAAATCGATTTTCAAGCCAAATTTCAAGGTACTTTTGAAAAGTTAATCTGCGGGTGAAATTTTGGCGTACTTTTGAAAAATCAATCTTCAAGCCAAATTTCAACGCAGTTTTGAAAAATTAGTCTGCAAGTGAAACTTTGGCGTACTTTCGATAAATCGATTCCTGGGCCAAATTTTGACGCCCTTCCAAAAATATTATTTTTCAAAGTCCAATTTATGGTACCTTTGAAAAAGTATATATTATTCATAAATCTTTGTCATTATATACTTCTACTCTGATATTCTGAACCAAAAACATTTTTCCTAAGTGAAAATTCGGTGTTTCTTCGAATTTTCGCCTGGTCATTTCCAACGCCTTATAGAACCCAAAACGGTCCTTGTGAACTGATCTGCGCCTCTGCAGACTCCCGAAAATGTCTTTAAATGAAATTTTTGCCTAAGTCGAATTTTGATTATGTCTTCAACTTAGGACGATTTTGGAGAGTTCTACAACACTCCCCTCCTTTGGTTGAATCTTTTCTACTCATCGATTGCCTTTAATTTCCATATTCACTTGTATGTCTGTATGCCTTCATTTGACGGTCTGACCTATGGTACAGATGTTTAAAAATAACGGCCTTAATTGGGGCAGACGGCTGATTCGCCTATCTAACTTAAAAATAAATACATTTTTTAAACAATACGCCAAGTTGATACAACATTTTTATCAACTCAATTACACCCGCGTCGAGGTGCGAAGCGTAGCACAATTTTGATTAGCGTCCACTCTCACTAATTCGTTGCACTCGCTTTTTCGCCCTGGTCTCGCTCTTGCTTAACTTCGGCCCTTTCTAGAAGAGTCTGTCTATATCTCCATGCCGCAGCTTGGACGGTCCTCGCCTTTGAGTTCCAGACTTCACCATGCCGCGCCCTTGCGACAGGCTGGGTCATCTTTCCATTTCTGCTCATGGAAAATGCAGTTCTGCAACTAGATTGACTTTTTAGCAAGTCGTCGACTGGGACGCGTCGACTAACAAACACAATGTGTTGTTTTTAATGAAATATTTTTCTAACATGAATTTTGTTAACTTATAATGGTTAGAAATTGGTTCTTCGTAAGGTAGATTGAATCGGCTTACGATACTCGTGCGGTCATCACTACTTTGTGAAAAAAGTATAAAAAAAAATTGAAGCGTCTTCTTGAGTGAAGAACGACTTCTGAAACTCGTCTCGTAGTTTCTACTTCGTAAGGTAGATTAAATCGGCTTACGATACTCGTGCGGTCATCACGACTTGTAAAAAAAAAAAAAAAAAAATATATAAAAAAAATTGAAGCGTCTTCTTGAGTGAAGAACGACTTCTGAAACTCGTCTCGTAGTTTCTACTTCGTAAGGTAGATTAAATCGGCTTACGATACTCGTGCGGTCATCACGACTTGTGAAAAAAGTATAAAAAAAAAATTGAAGCGTCTTCTTGAGCGAAGAACGGCTTCTGAAACTCGTAGTTTCCATTTGGGGTATACGTTAATTTTGTTGACTTAAAATGATTAAAATAGAAGTTGTCTTCTTGCATAAGAAAAACAGCTTCCGAAACTCGTACTGATTCGTACTTATGCCTACGTCCATTACTCGAACTTGGCGGCTCTCGCTCTTGAGAAGCTAGGCTTACCGGATCGCGCTCTTGCGTCGGGTTCGCCGTCTTTCCATGTCTGCTCATGGAGTAGACTTTAAATTTTCGATTCGACCGCATATAGGTCAAAATCGCTACTTAGAATTTTGAGAAAAAAATATAAAAAAAAAAAGCGAAAACGGCTATTAGCCGTGGTCGACCTCAGAAATATCTAGAGGTGACTCTTCTATGTCTGGCTCATCTCGAGCATCATCGGGATCTCGACTTATTACATCCTGCTCATCTTGAGCACTTGCGGGAACATTGATTTGAACTAGTGTGGTATCGCTACGTCGCTCTGACCTGGGCGCGATCTCATTGTCTGATGAGGAAGCGTCGTCACTAAGATGAGTTTCATCCGGACTATCTTCTGATTCTTCAGACAATTCCAATTCAACATCGGGGTCTCCCTTAGGTGCCGGCCTGATGGCATCGACATGTAATCTCGTCGAAGTTACCCCCTTGTGAATGAGGTAAACTTCATTGGACAATCTCTTTAAAACCTTGTGTGGCCCACTCCACGACGGTGTGAAGGTATGATCTTTCCTGATCCTTTTAGTCATTACCATATCTCCCACTTTATATACGACCGGCGTTACCGCCACTTTGGGCGCGTAACGCCATTGGTAATTTGTTTGATTTTTACGAATCTCCTTGACTCTTTCAAGGCGGGGAACGTCCGCTTGATTACGACGTTCTTGTCTATAAGCGAACATATTCCAATCACCAATCTGCGGTAATTCATAGCCGAGTACTACGAAACTGGGCGTATGCCCCGTAGCGGCGTTTTTTCTTGTTCTCAAGATATATGCCATCTGACTAACATGTCGATCCCACTCGTCGTTGGGTGAACCATATAATAAGGTTTTTAAGATCTTCTTAGCTTCTTGCACCCTCCTTTCTATTGGATTGGCCTGTTGGTGGTAAGCTGCTGTGAAGAATCTTTCAATATTGTTACGTGTACAGAACGTATCGTAAAAGCCGGAATTGAAGTGGCCTCCCTGGTCGGAAATGATGACCCTCGGAACGCCATATCTCGCCACTAGTTCCTCTTCGATAAATTGTGCTATTGTTTTTCCACTGACTTGGGTGAACGCCTTGGCTTCGACCCACTTACTAAATACATCCTCTACCATTAATATATATCGGTTATCTGCATCTTTGGTTCGCTGAAGCGGTCCGATTACATCGACGCTTAGAACTTCGAACGGATGCGATGGAGCATGGCTTCTGAGAGGAGCCCTCGGTTGTGATTGTCTGCTTTTTACGGAATTACAAATAATGCACTCATTTAAATATTTGTTAACTAGTCTCGACAAATTATTAAAATAATAGCGGCCCGAGATGATTCTAACAGTTTCATCGCGGCCGGGGTGACCTACTTCCGGTCGGTCGTGAAAATGAGATATTACTCTCATGACCATACGTTTTGGTACGTATAATTTTTCTTTGACATTTTCGCCGTTCGTCCAAAGTGTGCCGCCTATCACTTGTCTTGTATTGACGAATTTCACCTCTGCCTCGGTTTTATCTGCTTGTCGCACTAGAGTATTCCATCGTTCGATTTGGTCTTGGATATCTCTGGAGTGCGTTTGCGCTTCTCTGACCTGATCGTTTAATTCCAATGTGGTAATCACTGATATTCGTTCCTTGTACGAGAATTTTGGTGGATACATCCTTTCCTCTTCGTCGTTTGCTTCGACGTTTGGGCCTTGAGGATTCCTGCTAAGATAGTCTGCCAATATATTTTCCTTGCCGGGACAATGTTCTAGGGTGAAGCTGTATTCCTGAAGTAATAATGACCAACGTGTAAATTTCGTTTTCTCGTCCTTATGCTTATTTAACCATAGTAAAGCTCGATTGTCGGTTTTGACTATAAATGGACGGTCTGCCAAATATATTTTGTATTTCCTTATATAATTAACGACGCTCAAACATTCCAATTCATTGATATGGCATTTTCTCTCCGTCGGAGATAACGTATTACTAGCATAAGAGACGATGTGCTTCTGGTCATTATCCCCCAATTGATATAATACTGCAGATAATCCTATTAAGGATGCGTCCGTCTGCAGTATGAACATTTTATTGAAATCTGGCCGGTGCAGTCCTAGAGGTTTATTTAATACCTCTTTCAGTAGGATAAAGGATCCTTGGGCTTCTGTATTCCACTTATAGCGCCAGTCCTTCGAGAGTAGTCGGGTCAAGGGCTTAGTAATTATTGCAACATTAGGGATATATTCACGTACCCAATTACATAGGCCAAGGAAACTCTGAAGCTGGCGCCTTGTCGTAGGCACAGGATAGCTCTGTATCTGCAGAATATGTTTTTCTAAAGGTTGAGTAGTATTGGCATTTATCTTATGCCCGAGATAGGTTATACTAGATGTGGCTACCACACATTTTTCTGGTGATACTTTTAAATTATGTAAACGTAGGCGTTCAAAGACGGCTCTCAGATGGTTTACATGCTGATCTATATTTTCACTGTAGATGATAATATCATCGAGATATACTTTACAGAAATGATGCAAGTAGCCGGTCAATACGTCTCTTGCCATAAATTTTTGGAACGTACATGGAGCGGTCTTCAATCCGAAAGGCATCACGTTAAATCGGTAAGATGCTCCATCTAATGTTGTAAACGTAGAATAATTTTTTGACGACTCCTCAAGAGGGATTTGCCAATATCCGCTCTTGAGGTCCAACACCGTAAATATGTTGGCGTTTCCTAGATCCTTTATACTCTCGTATATCTTAGGTAAGACGGATGCTTCGTCTTCCGTTACTTCATTTAAGTGACGATAATCAATGCAGAAGCGAGGCTTCTTGCCGGGCCTTTCTATTATAATGGGAGGCGAACTGTACTGAGCGGTACTCGGTTCTATGACTCCGGCTTTCAGCATCTCTTCAATTTGATCGTACATAACTTTTTTCTTAGTAGGAGACATAGGATAAGGTTTGATATTGAACGGGCGGTCGTCTTTAACTTTTATTTTATGTTTCGTTGTCACCGTGGTAGCTTGGGTAGGCACCGCGGTGAACAATTCAGCGAATTCCTCGAATAGAGGTTTTAAATTATCGTTTCCGATGATCAGTTCTTCGGGAAGCCGGCATTGCTTCCTTGCTTGATGTGCCGCTTGATCCCAGAAGACGGTTATTCGCTCTTCAGTGCCGACGTAGACACATTTACGTTGATAATCGAATACGACATTGTGAGCATATAAAAAGGGGGCTCCCAGAATGAGCTCTTCGTTTAAATTTTGAATGACCTGAAACGTGGTCTGAAAGGGTACATCTAGTACATTAACGTTTATGGTCGTAGTCCCGAGGGATTCTACTAAACCATCGCCACAAGCCATAACAAAAGTTTGGGGAGCTGTAAGTTGATCAATGTCGTTCAAAAATTTCGGTTGGATAATATTCCTTGTCGAACCTGTATCCAATAAAGCGTTAACCGCTCGATTATTAATTATAATCTTAATGCGAGGCAGAGGGAAAGCGTCGTTGGTTTGATTGATAGATTCTAATGGAGTGAATCGGTGGGGAGATAGGTTGACTTCTTGATCCTTAAACAGGTAATTAAGGTCAGGAAGGTCATCGAAGTTTTTTAATTTAAACTTCTTACTTCGGAGCTTCCCCGAGGGTCGCTTCGAGCCTGCTGGGGCCTGGTAGGCGGGGCTGGTACAGTTCGGCCTGGGCCATCGCCTCTGACCCCCGCTTGGTTTCCCGTATTCATATTACGATAGGGATTGTTTGGGCATTCCGCATGAAAATGCCACTGCTCCGTTGGGCAGTATCTGCAAGGGCGATACGGGACTCGGGAGTTCCTTACGTCTCCAGTACCCCTTCTCGGTATATCCCCTCTGGGCAGCGAGGAAATATTATTTGCAAAATGCACCCTTGGTGCTGGCGGATTATCTCTTCTTTGAGATCCATTGAATGGTGTCCTAGATGCACCAAAGGAACTGGAGGACGGCTTCGCTAATGCGGAGGGTTCCGTTCTCCAGTTACTGCTCGATTGCTGATTCCCTTGAGCTGAAGCGGTAGAGGTGGACGCTTCTTGGTCCTTGCTTTTTTTGACATTTTGCAGAGCCTCGAATTCTTTATTCTCATCCATGATTTTGGCCATTTGTTCGGTCATCGTCACTAGTGTATTTGTATCTAGTATGACGGCACTCTTTAGGAGCATTTTCATATCAGGTCTCAACTGATTGAAGATGGTAGCCGCCTTCATCGCCTCCGGCTTAAACGGATCGATCCTCTTGAAGAGGCATACCTTCCTGGAAATAAATACTGACGTATTTTCCTCGGCATCTTGTTTCTTGCCATATAAATTAGCTACTGCTTCGGTGAGTACTTCACCTGAATCGTAACGGCTTCTGAACCGCTCGAGGAATAGAGGATACGTGGTAATTAGGGTTCGGTATTGTTCGAACCATTTCCTAGCATCGTCTTTGAGCTGTTCCGATATTTTATACAGACGGTCGTTATCCTGCGTAATTCGTACTCGGACGAAAAATTCCTCCATATGATGAATGAAGGTTTCAGGGTCTTCGTGTTCGAAGCCATGAAATTCCGCATTTGGATGCTTCGACCGATACTTATGCTCGTGCGTGGCTTCGCTTAGAGCTTTGGCAAGACCTGCTGCCATTTGGGCGAACACTTGTTCTGAGGAGGGCTGTATGACTCCTTCAGTGGTACTCGGGCCTACCCCCGAACTACCCAGTACATCCTCCGCGCACGGCCTCTCTAACCCTCTAGAGACGTTGTCCATCACAGATGTCGGCTCGTCGTAAAACTGGAAAGGCGTTGATTCATCCATATCCTTTCCAGAAAGCCCTGCTGACTAACAACGCCCCACGTTGGGCGCCATGTAGAAGAACGCACTACCGGGCGTCAAAATGACGCGACACCAATTTATTTCTCAGGGGGCGCCAGTCGCGTATTACCCCGTTCTTCTACCTCCCAGGCGGGTTCGAGATAAGATGCACTTCGGTAGCCGAGTAATGGGACCAAGGCGGCACTACCACAGATCGGAAACTACGCTCTCTCTGGACCTGAATTCCCTCGTTAGGGGTTTAGGCACCTCTTAATTTCCTGAATTTTTGCATAAAAAAATCCCAACCGAAGAATTTCTCTGCGGAGGGATTAGTTTTGGTACGCGAAAATCACGTTTTGGTCCATTAATAACGGAATATATTTCTCAAAAAACGCATAAAAAAATCCCTCTCAAATCTCCGTAAAGCAACCAGAAGGTCGAACGTTAATACGAATTAACTCGACACATCCGGTTTTCTATACGAAAGTTCCAGGGATTATAGACCGTCAACAGGCCTCAAGATCAATTAAGAAATATTAGTTCAAAGAATCCGTTTATTTAACAGAATTGGTTATACAAAATTCTCAAGATAAGAATCGTGCCTTCCCCAATCAAGGTAGTGACTTTCAGACCATACAAGCGAGAGCGCTCACGCTAACGATCGATTAGGTAGAAAAGATTCATACGTACCTTCTCAGAATCAAAATGTGAGCTTTTTGAATCATTTCAGACTCTGGGTAAATGAATAATTAAGGCTGACTGAAATTAACTTAAAAAAGTTTTACTAAATGAATTTAGTTTCGCTAGAGACTACTTAGCTTTAAAGTTCTTGTATCATGGAGATTCACGTACTCAAACACATTCAGAGGACTTATTACTGCATAAGTTGAGTGGCGTTCGATCAGTCCACGACTTACTAACCCTTATCACAGTCGATTAATAATATCGATTTGGCAGCGTCTCACCTTCGAGCGACTATTAGGCAAAATTGAATTTTTGGATTTTTATGCACAAGGCGTTTTCCTGTATAACTTTGTCATTTGAAAAGCCCTGTTATTGGCTTTTCTACCATCGCTTTGTCTGGACCGCTCAACGCGCTCGACCAAATTGCGAGCCGCTGGGTCAATCCAAACTCTTTCTATGTAAGAAACCGGCCTTGTACATGTGCATTGATTTTTATCAATTTTTGCTTATCGGCACTACGCCGGCTTTGACAAAATCTTCTATTTTGCCTTTCGGATGCAGTGCATCGTTAAAATTTTATGCTCATACTTTAGAATTGGGCTTTCAATGACCGTACCTCAAAGGTCAATGTCTTTGGTTGAGGAATAAAAAATAAAAATAATTTAAATTATATTTTCGTGGTACTTTTTAAACTGACTTCGTGGTACTTTTGAAAAATCCATTTTAAGACCAATTTTAGCGTACTTTTGAAAAATCGATTTTCGAGCCAAATTTCAAGGTACTTTTGAAAAACTAATCTGCGGGTGAAATTTTGGCGTACTTTTGAAAAATCGATTTTCAAGCCAAATTTCAAGGTACTTTTGAAAAACTAATCTGCGGGTGAAATTTTGGCGTACTTTTGAAAAATCGATTTTCAAGCCAAATTTCAAGGTACTTTTGAAAAACTAATCTGCGGGTGAAATTTTGGCGTACTTTTGAAAAATCGATTTTCAAGCCAAATTTCAAGGTACTTTTGAAAAGTTAATCTGCGGGTGAAATTTTGGCGTACTTTTGAAAAATCGATCTTCAAGCCAAATTTCAACGCAGTTTTGAAAAATTAGTCTGCAAGTGAAACTTTGGCGTACTTTCGATAAATCGATTCCTGGGCCAAATTTTGACGCCCTTCCAAAAATATTATTTTTCAAAGTCCAATTTATGGTACCTTTGAAAAAGTATATATTATTCATAAATCTTTGTCATTATATACTTCTACTCTGATATTCTGAACCAAAAACATTTTTCCTAAGTGAAAATTCGGTGTTTCTTCGAATTTTCGCCTGGTCATTTCCAACGCCTTATAGAACCCAAAACGGTCCTTGTGGACTGATCTGCGCCTCTGCAGACTCCCGAAAATGTCTTTAAATTAAATTTTTGCCTAAGTCGAATTTTGATTATGTCTTCAACTTAGGACGATTTTGGAGAGTTCTACAACACTAACACCGCCAGAACCTATGTTCAATTCCCAAAATCTAATAGTCTTCTTAAAATGGTCGAGAACGTCTTCGGGAGTGGTCGGAGCGGTTCGGTAATGGTCGCAATCGCTCCCTCGTGGTCGGTTTAGTCGAAAATGATACCTCAGATGTCTCTCTAGGACGGTCGGTACTTTTTCGGTCGCGTCCGGTGACTGCCGAATGCGAAAGTCCAATTAAATTTTCCCACAATATAATTTAATTTAATACAGTCCCTGCTCGGGCGCCAAGTTTGTGACGTATACTTTCCGGTGAGGCCGGAAAGCGGTCACTTTTGGCACCTTAGCAACGGTTCGGTTACTCGGGCGCCACCCTTACAATTTTTTACGTGGGGCAAAGGTCCCACACTAGCCTCTTAACACAGCCTGTTACAGTAGGGCTGGGATAGCTACAGTGGAGAAAACAGTAACTTCCAGTGGGTCAATTTGGGAAAATTGGACTGTTACACAAACAGCAGTAAAACACAGAATTCGGTAAAACAGAATATCTATTTATTTCCTATAAGTTACAGTGATAACGAAACTATTTACAGCTTAACTAGTTTAATATATACACTACATTCATAACGCACAAAAGAGCAAACCCAGGCTGTGACGTGCTGATGATTACGGTAAGTGCTACCATGCGATACGGTGACGTTACTAAGGTAAACAGGAGTGAAACAGCGATATGACGGTAAAAATGGCGGTGACGTACAGTTTGACAGACAATGACAGGTTAAAGGAGTGAATTGCCGAGTTAATCAGGTTACGGGTTGTCATTAAATACCAGGAAGAAACAAGCAGTTACCAAACAAAGCAGCAAAATTAATTATTTTAAGGGTCAAACTTGTACCTATTATTTATGAACCTACTCACTTTTCGTCCTGGCCCACGTCCGGTCTGGTAACGGTCTCGAGTCGCACTCGTTCCGGTCTTCTCAGCGGTGACTATAACAGAAGATTCACGGTTAGAGTGGGGAACTCTATATTTGCTGCGTGCGGTAATGACGTAGTCGCGGTAGGAGCAATCTTTAAGGATCGGTACTTGCACAGTTGGCGGGGCTCCTGCTTACTGCTGGACGCGTCTAGAGTCGTGGAGCGGCCGACCACGACTGTTTGATATCACGAGTTTTAATAAAGACTTTCCTCTTTCCACAAGCCGGTAGAGGGGGAAAATGTGCAGACACGGTGCGTAGCGGTAAATGAATACTTGTATTATTTTCAGGTGAAACGGTTAAATGAAAAATATTTTACAAGTCAGAAATCGCGGACTTTACCATTATTTTCTGTCTCCCGGTCTTAGAAAAATTTCACTTACTTGCTTTACTCACTTTACTTACTTATTTCCGAAGCTGGCTGCAGTGGGCACGTCTGGTCGCTGTTGGAGCTCGTGAGGAACTGACTGTCTGCTCTCAGCGCATCGGGTATCTAGTCCACTATCCCCTCTATTCGCGGTAATGACGGGGGAACAGTGCGCGTGGATATTGATTGACGTAGGCGCAACTTAGTACAGTGTCGCGGAAATATAATTCAAATATTAACTTACGTCTGCTGGCGGTTTCCCTGGAGAAGGCACTTCTGCTCGCTGTTGTTCACTGGTAGCAACTGAATGCTTTTTGCGGAGATCACGGTTTAGTATGCATTTTCAGTTTCGGTTGGGCCTGGTGGGGCCTACTAGTTTATGCGGTGATATAATTATTTTTTTTCACAGCCTGGTAACTTTTATTAAATAATTCACAGAAACATATTTATTTTTGGTAAATATAAATGGTTTATTGGGGTTTAAAATATGCTTCATTACAGTCCCAAAACTTTCCGAATAATCGTTATTTTTGAAACTAAAATCACCGGATTGTACATGTATGCAAATATATAACTATATCAACAAATCACAATTGTATTGAAGATGTATAGAAAAACATTTGGTATTCATTTTTATACGCAACAACGGAGGCATGTATTTACTAGGTTATAGATCAAGTCAAAATTTATTCTTTGACAAGATAACAATGGATTTTACATCAAAGAACATGTTAGAGATAGATTTATTATCAATTAAAATGTCATTGAATTCCTTCACATTTTGTTTTCATTTCAGTAAAATTAACTTGAATTTGGACCAAACCCCGAACAAATTTGTAACAAGCTAATTTCTTCGGGAATGCTCCGCCATGTTGAAATTCGGCACTTTTTTCCTTTAATTGGTAATAGCCCACACGGATGACACTTTAGGAAAAAAAGTAAGGAGCTAACATTTTGAGAGAAAGAGCTAATTTCAATATGGTATAAATCGGTTAAATATTAACAAAGTTATGATTGTCAAAATGACAGATTCTTTTCAAAAAATGGTATTTTTCGTATTTTAACACCGAATGTAACAATAGTTAACAGAATTTATTGTTGGTAATACTAATTAAATATGGTTTATTTAAATATGAAATAAAGATAGTTAGTTAGTTTATTTGACGATATTTTGTTTCGAAAAACAACAAAATCATTTCTTTTTTCCTTATTTTGATAAAAAACTTACACCAAGTCCAACTTTGCCTGAAAGTGCTAAACAATTTGTAATAGACGGGGGGTTTCTCCTTAGAAAAGTTGCGTGGCAACGCACGGCTCAATGTAAAGGATATTGTAGTAGAGATATCTCAAAACGAATTTTTAGCATCAGTGTCAAATAAAGATCAGTTAATTAAACTTCTAACATCAAATTTCAATCAAAATAATATCACAGTCAAATGTGCGGATGCAGATGCTGATTATTTAATTGTAAAAGCTGCTATATACTGATTACTCAGCTGATATGTGTAACCCTGTTATAGTTGTTGGTCAAGATACAGGCTTAATAAAGTTACTTATTGAGCATTGCAAAACAAAAAATGTATAAATGATGAGACCCGGTGATTGAAATGCTACGCAGATGAAATAACGAATATCTGCAAGTTATGTTCAGAACTAAGTGAAAATGTAGTAAAAGATACTCTATTTGCACATGCCATATTCGGATGCGATACCACCTCTGTATTCTATAAAAATGGCAAAAACAGTATTTTCAGTTTTAGAAAATAATACTGAACTAAGTAACAGCCTATTAATTTTCAAAAGTTTTGCTGAAGCAAATCAGCTTGCAGTAATTGGGGAAGAATTTATTTTAAGATGGTATAGCAGAATAAGAACATCAGTGTCAAATAAAAATCAGTTAATTAAACTTCTAACATCAAATTTCAATCAAAATAATATCACAGTCAAATGTGCGGATGCAGATGCTGATTATTTAATTGTAAAAGCTGCTATATACTGATTACTCAGCTGATATGTGTAACCCTGTTATAGTTGTTGGTCAAGATACAGACTTAATAAAGTTACTTATTGAGCATTGCAAAACAAAAAATGTATACATGATGAGACCCGGTGATTGAGATGCTACGCAGATGAAATAACGAATGTCTGCATGGCAAACAGTATTTTCAGTTTTAGAAAATAGTTACATTAGATTAGATTGAAAAAGGAGCTGGCTGATTCACCTTGGCCACCGTGGATCTATTGTGGCTCTCCTTGTCTACTTTTACTTAGAGCTCCTTATCCAGCTTTGTCTTTTGTATCAGACTCCACAGCCTTGATAAGGGCTCCTTGGTATAGCTATCTGCCCTTGGTTTCTCTTCGCCAAGTAGTTGGAACCTCAGTCTGGCTAGGCCTTCGCAATGACACAGCACATGTAATGATGTAGAAAATAATACTTAATAGTTTAAATAATTACAGGTTCGTTAGGAATAATCAGATTTTTGCTAGGCAAAATATTTTCCAGCACTTCGATCTAACAGTTTTTCCGCCAACATCCGATGCAACTAAATATCATACTATCATAGTGCGTATTGGCAAATTCAAGTCTGATTAGGCAACAATCTTAATCTAGAGAACTGGGGTTGGAAAAACAGCTGTTATCTAGAACCAATAAAGACAGTACAAAAGTGTGCCCTTAATTTCATTTTAAATATTTTATTCTGTGGTTGCAAGAAAAATTGCAAACAGTCTTGAAAATGTAAAAAAATGTAACAGTACCAGCTGTGTAAATTGCGCTGGACAGGACTGTGACAATGCGTCAGAGGTGTTACTTTCTGAGAATGAGGCTAGTTTTACTTCCACGTCCAGTGGAAGTATAGTAACGACAAAAAAATTTTTAAAAATTTTTATTGCCCAAATAGGCTTAAAATGTCATGAAACGTCGAGATTTTAAGTTTGAGCGAAAAAAAAAATTCTGTCTGTCGGTCTGTCTGTAACTTTTTTTTTGTGCGCACGTTTACTCTGAAACCGTTTGAGATATTGACTTGAAATTTGGTATACATATGTACTTTAACGAGATCTAGAACTAGATCATATTTTCATCTTGTTCCGTCGAAGGGTTGGGGGGTAAATTGGGGTAAATTTGGGATAAATGGGTAAATGAAGCTGGTAAGAGTCCATGAAATTGGTATTTAGTATATACAAGAGAAGCTGAGGTCTCAAAAAAATTTTTGGCCTTAGTCACCCCCATTACCACCCCCACCTCCTTATTAAAGGGGATGAAAAAAAAATGTGATTTAATGCATGTACAGGAACCAGAAACCTCAAAATATTTTTTTACTTCATCCACCCCCACTACCACCCCTCTATCACCACCCCCACCCCACTGCCGATGTGGGGTATCGTTTTATGGGTTTTTGGGGTAGAGGATTTCAAATATTATATTATTAAAGTTCCATAAACAATTATTTTCACATACAAAGTTTTTTCGTTGTGAGTGACTTGGATAGAGAATCTGGATGTGGAAGTAGTGATTCCTTGGGCAGCGGTTTTTAGTTAAAGCTCGTATTTGAGAGTTTTTTATGCTTATTAAATTTATTCATGCTTTTTAAAGAGTTTATAGTTTATTTTTTCACTATTTATGAGTTCTGTTATTGTGTTTGTTGTTACGTTCTTTTGTTTTTAGAATTGATTTTATTTTACGAATGTATTACTTTAATTAATTAGCATTACCAGTAATAATTGTTGTTGCCTTTTGTTGCATTTTATGGTATTAAAATACAAGAAGTATTCTTTTTTTATACAAATCTGTCATTTTGGCAACCGTAACTTTGCTAATATTTAACCAACTGCAACAAATTTTATATCACATTAAAACTTAGCTCTTTCTCTCAAAATTTTGCCTCTTTACTTCTTTCCCAAAGTGTCATCCTTGCGGGCTATTACCGATTAAAGGAAAAAAGTGCCTAATTTCAACATGGCGGCTCATTTTTTCTTTATTTCTACACAGCAGATTTTTTGGGATTTTCAGTCAGAGACTCCTGGATAGCCATAGGATACAATCCTGAAGAAATCAGCTTGCTACAAATTTGTTTCGGGTAAACTATTAATTTTACTGTACTATTTATAAACCGGGGCGGTAGCGCCTGTGCGTGGCGAGCACGCTTGGTTACAATGTCTATCATGCACTGGGTTCGATCCCCAATTGCGTTACCGGCAATGTCGGTGGGTGATGGAAGTTATCTCTATTTTTTTTGAAATGTGTAACCTCCTTCCGAATAGCTTGGACATTGGATTTGGTTATTGTTTAATATATGTGTTGTGTTTATGTTATATACAATTATCTAAAAAATAAATAGACCAGTTTAATTTTTTAACCGTCGAGGCAAGTACATTAGTATGTGTGCCGCATAACATTCCACCCTTAATAAATAATTTAAAAAAAAATTATTTCTTAATGTTTGGTTTTAATTGTAAATGAACTTGATGTTATTTTGTGAAATAATCTTTTCAGTTAATGTTCATGCTAATTACTTTTTTTAGAGAATATTTTGACATTTCCTTGTTTCATGATAAAATTGAGTTCAACATAATCGATATGTAAAAGTATTACTTGACCTCGGTTTCATAATATTTATATGTAAGAAAGTTTCTAAAAAAGTGTAACTGGTCGTAAACTATGACCGACGTAGTGGAGTAATTAATAAAAAAAATTACAAGCTTTCTTGCACACTATCTACATATGTTATATATCTGCATCATGGTCCATCGAGCCGCATTGTAAATTTATAGTCCAAATTAAAGAAACTTCATATGATCAAATGCATGATGCAAATAAAACGTCAAGGAAAGAACCGTGCAATTAAAGGAAACCATTTTGTAAAAATACAACTTTGGAACGACAGATTAGGTAGACATCTAAGAAAAATGAAGTGAACTATCGAAGCATAGGAAACAACAACCTAGACTTCATACAATATAAGATTTCAACATAAATTTGAAAGAATATTTATGACTGTCACCCACTACTTCACGTCAGGCATCAGTAGAACACTGCTATTTGTGTATTATATTTTATAACAAAAAGAAAGCGCAACTAAGTAATCAATCTTGTTACATTTTTTTGTCATTTCATATTTATGGTCTTGTTACTGTTATGTTCTTAATCCTTAGATCGATTTGAACCACTAACTGCTATATCTCGAATTTCATCAGATATAATTATATTTTTAAAATAATTTGGTAAATTGTTTAAAATTTATATAATCTAGTTTAAACAAAAACAAACTGTATCATTTATAAACGTGAATTTTTATTTTGCAGGGATGAAACGAAAATATTCAAAGTAGAATCTGCTTTTTAAAAACTGATTTCCCAATGCTATGTCAAAGTCAAACATTACTCGTAGATGTTTAGAATAATAAAATGGTTATATTTTAACAAGAAAATCACTCAAGTGTACAGAAACAGTTAGAGTTATGTTACCGCAAATTGCACTAAATTTTAAAGTCACGTACGAAATCTGGTTACAATTTAAATTTTATAGTTTAGTTAAGAATACTGATATTTCTGATATTTAAATCAATAGGTATCCAAAATTTCCTCAGCTGCTCAGAATTCGTTTCTTATTTTAGAATACGTTGCTTATAATTACATAATTGCTGGATATTTTCATTAATATTATACTAATAAAATGCATTATTTAATATATTTTTAATTTCACAGTTCTAGAAAAACATGACAGTATATTAGTACAGAAGCCAGCGACACTTTTAGTTGCAATATTTGTTTAAAGTTGGTTTATTTTTTTCCCATCATATTAATGTAACTTATCCACAGAACAAACTCCTGCTACTTCGTCAGTGGGCCAACGCTTGGCGGCAGCATTTTAATTATTAAAAAGAAGTGTTACTGCTATACGTGTTTAAAGTTGATATTTTCTATGCCCCTTATTGACATGACATTCAGTATGATGGAAAATGATTTCCTACCACCTTCATTGTGGACCGGCGTACTCCTATCATTAAGATAAATAATATGCAATTAAAATAAAGTCAATTGACAGAAATGTTTAAAGCTGAAAATTTTTTTGCGAATAGTCTATTACTTGAAGTTGTTAAAAAAACTTGTACTGCCGGCCATACGACGGAACATGGCTTTGGCAGGAGCAAAGAACGTCCTGTCAGGTGTTGGCCCACTGATGCGCCTGCAGGAGTTGATTTTGTGGAAGCACAGCCTAAATATAACACAAAAAATAAGAAATTAATTTTAAGCAGATCTTTCAAAAAAGACAATAATAAATAGAGATTTTAGTTTCGAAAGACTGTTATGCCAGTCGATTAACCTCCTCTCTGTATTATACAAGCTCCTTACCAAAATAATCACCAATCGTTTCACCAACAAGCTCGACTTCTACCAACCTGTAGAGCAAGCTGGATTCAGCACGATAGACCACACCCAGGCAGTTCGCACGCTGATCGAGAAATGCACAGAATACAACGACCCACTCCACCTGACGTTCGTCGATTACAAGAAGGCTTTCGACTCTGTGGAGATTTGAGCAGTTCTGCATGCGATGGACGCTGCGAGGATTGACTCGAGATACTCGACTCTCATCAGAGATATATATGAACATGCCAATCTCCACGTCAAAGCCGGTGAAGACTTAGTCACCGGAAGAATCCCAATTGAGAGAAGAGTTAGACAAGGCGACAGTATATCGCCAAGACTGTTCACCCTGGCGCTGCAGGATGTGTTTAAAAACCTGATCTGGGAGAGAAAAGGCGTCAATATCGATAGTAAGTTCCTGAGTCACCTACGCTTCGCCGTTGATGACATCATCCTGATGAGCGGCGATGCCGACGAGCTTGGATTCATGCTAAGAGAGCTGTAGGAAGCTTCGGGGTCCATGGGCCTGAGGATGAACCTCCTAAATACCAAAGTCATGTGTCGAGATAACATCCAGGTCATACTCGACTACCACACGTTTGAAGTTGTTGAAGAGTATGTGTACCTCGGCCACAATATCAAGCTTAACAAGGAAAACCAGACCTCAGAAATCATCAGGCGAATTGGCCTGACGTGGGCGGCTTTTGGAAAACTCAAAAAACCGGACATACCCATCAACCTGAAGCTGAAAGTATTCGACGCCTGCATATTACCTGTCATGACATACGGCCTCGAAACTATAACTTTAACACAAAACTAGGCGAACCGACCCAGAGTGTGTCAACGGGTAATGGAACGTGCGATACTGGGGAATAGCTTGAGGGACCAAGTCAGGAACGAGATCATCACAGGGAGAATAAGGGTCGTTGGTGTTACAGAGAGTATTGCCGCCAATAAATGGCGCTGGGCTGGGCACGTCGCGCGTCGCCAGGGATGACATCAAGTTGAGGAAGACCATAATGCAGTGGCAGCCCAGAGAAACTAGGCGGAATGTGGTGCGACCTCCAACAAGATGGAGGGATGATGTCCAGAGGAAAGCGAGCGAAAACTCGATTTTGAATGCGCAGGACAGGCAACGGTGGAAAAACATGGAAGAGGCCTATGTCCAAGAGTGGACGAGTACAGGCTAAAGAAGAAGAAGTTATATCGTTGTTAGAGATACGGTTCTATATTATGCGGGGCCCACCATTTTATAGAGGGTGGACATCATCCCTGTTCAGGGTGACACCAAAAAAAGGTGACCCTTGTTACGGAAATAGAATCAAATTTTGAGAAAGAAGATTCGATACAATTTGTCGCATCAAATGACAGTATTTAAGTTATAAGAATTTAAAACTGCGAATTTAGGTTGAGAAAACAATTATCTCAAGGCTTTTTTGGCCGAACAACCCAAAATTGTCACATTTAGCGAAATAATGCTGGAGATCAAAAGGAAAGTTTATACTGACGATGTATTGTGATATCTAATTGGTGTCCGAACGTTTATAAGACGAAGTATTTACTTTAAATGTTAAATATCTCCGAAACTATGGCACATACGTTAAAAATTCTAAGAACTAAAACCAATGATTTATAACTAAGCTTTTAATGGCCTTTTTTCTATAGTAAAAAAGAACAAGAACTGTAAGAAGCAGTGTGCTCCTTCAAAACGAAAATCTCGATAAGTCTAGGAACATACGCTACAGTATATCAGGCTGAAGTGGCCGCTTTACAGTGGGTGTAAATAAAATAATGAGGCAAGGAACTGTTAACTAGTCAATTGCCATTTTTCTCAATTGCCAAGTAGCACTAAAGGCAATCAATTCCATGCCGGTCGATTCAAGACTAGTATGGCGTTGCAGGAAGTCAAAATAAAGTGACGGTGACACGAGGGACACGGGTGAAAATGAGAAGGCTGATGAACTGGCTCGGGAAAGCGCGTTTAAGACGCTAGTAGGACCCGAACTCTTTTGCGGTGTGGCTAAGCCATGCATACGAACATCAAACATCCATTATAATAAATGGGTACACTATAAATCTCTAGAGTGGTAGTCCCACGACAGAGACAGGCCAAAAAGTTCATTAAAGAACAATCGGCCAAATTCACGGAAGATCTATTATGCTAAAATAGAAAGGTTATTAGGGTAATGGTGGGTCTTCGGTGAGGTAGTGTGGGATTTTCATCCACTAAAACCCCTCCTCCTCAGGGTTCTACACCACCAATCCCGGAACCGCTTTCGTATCACTTCAGGACGGGGTTGCCCTATTATTGCTCATCCTGTATATCCTCCTTGTTAGGCCACGTGTATGCAATTTGCCTTGATTATGGGTTTAAGTTCCTCTGCTCACGCTATTCAGTTTCTTTTACGTGAAATATATTGTAAAACATTCCCTTTAATATGTCCCACTTCTCTTTCCCTCTCAGCATTGGTGGTATCAGGCTTTCAATGGTTAGAGTTCTATTTAACTCCTCGTTGCATATAATTTTTACTAGTACCCACCTTGGGCAATGGAAGATTGTGTGTTCTGCATTATCCCTCTCCCCGCAGTACAGGCATTCATCATCCTCTGCTCTCTCTCTCTCTGATTTACAAATACTCGCGAAAGCATCCATGACTTGAGGGCTTGTGTAGTGTAATACTCCACGTCGCCATGGGGCCTGCCTATCCATGAATCTGAGTCAGCGATTAGGCGTCTAGTCCATGCTCATAGTCATAAGGTTCCGGCCTCTTAACTAGTAGCTCCGTTGTAGACCTCTTTCCTCTCCACAGCTAGCAAGTCTATTGGTAGTATGCCGGCTATAACCAACGCCACTTCCCCAGAAATCGTCCTATAGGCACTATATGTTCTACTAGCCATCTTTCTCTGTACACTTCTCGAGATGTTATTTCCCATATTTCGTATGTGTCCCATGCGCCATAGACAAGAAAAAAATTATTGAAATTTCTAGATCCGTCTTTGCAGGCGAGTACCCTCTTGGGATCTCTTGCCATCTCAGTAGGGCATTCGACTGCGTCCAGCATGACAAGTTATTGAACAAATTATACTTATACGGTATACGAGGTGTAGCATATGACTGGGTAGCCTCTTTTTTGAAAAATATGTTAGTCTGACATACACTAATACCAAAGCCACCTTTAAAATTAACTCTGCGTTCAGACCGGTGAATACTGGTGTCCCTCAAGGGTCTGTATTAGGGCCAGTACTATTTATATTATACACTTATAATCTTGAGAACTGAACATCAAACGCATTTTCAGTGCTATATGCTGAAGACAAATCTTTGTTGGTCTCCGAGATATATCGCACGACTTATTGACATATGAATGTAATAATGTGATGAATACTTTATGTAATTGGTATGGTGATAATTCACTTTTTTTTAACAAAGATAAGACAACTGTTATACGGTTTCATAACAGGCAAAAAGAATGTTCCAAATTACATATTAAAATAAATGGTGTCACATTAAAAAGTGAGGAGCAAAATAAGTTTTTAGGAATCACATTGGTTGAGTGTCTAAACTGGAAGGCGCACTGTGGCAACTTAATATCAAAATTAAATACAGTTTGTTATTTGTTCAGAAATATTAGATCAATTGTGACACGAGAACAGTTACCTAATAGATATATATCACGCACAGGCAGGATCTAGATTAAGATATGGAATATGTATTTGGGGTAGTTTTACCTTATTTTCAGATGTTTTTATCGTTCAAAAATGAGGAATTTTAATGTATATTGTAAATGTTTCCATTGTAGAATCATGTAGGTAGAGGATTGTTCAAAGATTTTAAAATCTTATCTCTTCTATGTGTTTTTATTTATGAATTGTGTGTGTGTGTTTTTAAACATAAATCCAACTTTATGTTAACTTAAGATGTCCACAAAATTGGGACTAGACACAATAATAATTTTTAATAAACTACCTTCTGCAATAAAAGAGGTTAGAAATTTGAGATCTTTCAAAATTAACTTGAACAAATACTTGTTAAATAAGTGTTATTATTCATTTTAGGAGAATTTTATGAAAATTCTCAGAATTAGCATAAGTTAGTTTGTAAGCACTACCTGGATTATTCCTATATTCCTATATGTATTTATCTAAGAGGAAAATAATAATAATTATTATTATATATAGGTGATGTCAAGTTTAATTTAAGAAACTTCTGACCACAGCGTAAAAATTCTATATACACTTTGATTAAAAACGACGGCACAGAAACTTTCAAGAAAATTCACCGACTAGTTTTTTAGATAAAAATTGAAAATGATTAAAGAATTCATAGTATGGAAATGCAATTAGTTCCTCATCCATGTAGAGACTTAGAATGTCACGAAACGTGAGATTTTAAGTTTAAGATAAAAAATTGTCTGTCCGTCTGCTTGTCGGTCTGTCTCTAACTTTCTTTGTGCCCATGATTACCCTGGAATAGTTAATGATATTGAAATTTGGAACACCTACGTATTATAACAAGATTTGGAACTAGATTATATTTTGATCTTATTCCCGGTTGGGGGGTAAATGTGAATAAATAGGTAAAGAAAGCAAGTAAGAGTTCATAAAATTGGGATTAGTGTACCTATGTACGAGAAACTAAGGTCTCAAAATGTTTTTGGCATTAGCGACCGCCTCTATCACCCATATTACCAACCCACACTATTATTACTGAAGAAAAAAATTTAGTGTGTGTACAAGAATTAAAGGCCTCAAAATTTGTATTGGTATCAGCCACCCCCACTACCGAAGTATTATGTCGTTTTATGGGCTTCTTATGGGTTTTTTGGGGTAGATGATTTCAAATATTATATTATTAAATTTCTATGAACAATTATTTCCACATAGAAGGCTGCAATTATAGTATATTATGCAACGATCATTTAATGATAGCTATTCAGACACGAACATGAGAATTATGACATGAGCCGTAAGCGGATGTCATAATTAATGTGTGTCTTAATAGCCATTAAATGTCAGTTGCATACACTATTTTTTCAACGACCATAATGAAATAGAAAATTAAAATTTTATTTCTGAAATTGTTAGGTAAACATGGCATGACAGATGACTTGTCAAAATTGATAAATTTTAGATCTGTCAGATGTTCAATGCAATAATTGATATTGACAGAATATTGCTGCTTGTCGCGTTTCTATTGGTTATAAACTTGTATCGTAATGGAAAATGTGTATCGTAATGAATATCATTAGCGTACAGGTAGGGAATGTCTAAAACGAATTGAAGCATGTGAGTAGAAAAATTACTTATCTTTGTTTTCGTTATAAGAGACTTGGATAGGAAATCCTGTTATCATGTTTATTTAATGTATTTCATCCATATATTTATTATGAATGATATAACAATGTTAACATTTTCATACCTTAAACCAGTATAATGGAATCTGTCTTCACAAGATCTTCAGATCTCCTCTTGATTTAAGATGACAAAATTTCGTTTTACATATAGAAAGAACACACATTTTTATATTGTTTCAATGATATGTTTTTGTGTATTTATTTTTTTTTACATTTCCATATGCGAATAATATATGCATTAGGGAAGTTGTCATCGTACAAAAATTTAACTCTGAGTTTTTGATTGATGTACCTACCCATTTTGCGACACATAAATTATCTGGTCTGAAGAACATATCTATCCGTCGTCGTATCAGGACCCTGGGTACTGAATTGATTTAGTTCAAATTTTTCACGTATGTTCAGAACTATCATACCTAAATATGGTAGAAGTGGCTCTTAAAAAACAACAACAAATAAACATTTTTTTTCACTAAAGCGGTTTTAAAGATATTAGGTAATTAATTTCGACACATTGGATGAGAAATAATAGGGATTTGATGATGTAAAGGTTAGATACAGGAGATAGTATTAGTATGATTCTTCAAATTTAACCCACTCCTATATGGAAAAGTCCTAGTTCTGACGCACCCTTTATTGCTAAGCACATCAGCTTAGAGTTCACTGATTGCAGCAGAGTACGGTTTTTTAACTAGATAAATGCAACACAATTAAAGTAATATATCAGGTAAAGGAAAAAGTCAAGCTATATACAGTAAAACACATAAGTATTTATTTACACATTTCTTAATAACAAATAAAACAAAACAATTAGATATTTAACGATTTGAACACAATAAAGTTATAAAATCGGACTATAACTATAAAATAATTTCCTTTAGAAAATAACCCAACAAAAAAAGTTAAATTATTAGGAGGGTCATAAAAAAATATTTATTTTTTTAGTATTTAAAAAACTAAATGGTGTATATACAACATGTAATACAACTATAATAATATAATTCTTATCACATTTTTTTCTAGGGGTGCAATTTATGAAATGCTAACTCATTACAGTTAAAGTACCTACAAATCAGATATAGTAATTTGCAGTAATTAATATAAAAATACTGATTGTTTATTTTCCAGGGGAAATCCTAATGCTCCTAATTTTACACTACACCTTAAAATACGAGGTTACGTCATGGTATCATGAATTCTAAATCACAAAATAAGATAGTAATACTCAAAAAACATATTCACATAACATTAAATTACACTGCGAATAGCAAATAAACACAAAATCGGCCACTATTGAACAAAATAGAAAAGTCGACAAAAAGTTAACTACATTTTTCGCAGCGTTAAAAGAATAAATACTACTGTAAATAATCTGATTCTACTGTTTGTGAAATACAAAAATATTTGAAAATATAGGTACAAGAGAGATAATGCTAAGCAGTTTTACAAAAGTGTATCAATGCCAGTGGAATGGTTTACCACCATGACTGTGGTGACCGCCACCACCACCTCCGCCACCATGGCCGTGATGGATAGTTTTGTAGATGGTATGGGTATGTTTGTGGGTGTGTACAATTTTAGGTACCTTTATAACCACGTGCTCTCCACCATGCCTGAAAAAAATAAACAAAAATAAGATTAAAATACAAAGCAGACTAAATAATATATATTTCTCTTAACAGAAAATGATTTTAACCAAAACAAATACAAAATTCTCAATTCTGTAAACCCTCAACGACTAACTAGACTAACAGTACAACATACCGCTGTAAGTTTTCAACTCCCTGCATTTTCCATAATTTTATTTTTAGTCGCTAAGTGTCTTAGTACCTTTCAAGAACGCTCCATACTATATGCTAGGGATATATTTGATAGTTAAATATTGTGCGTGAACTCATAATTAATTGTTCTGTAGCGATGCCGACCTTAGTTCAAGCATGACCAAATTCCTGATAGTTGTTTTGCGAATTATTTCATATAAGTGAGTGTTTTTTTGCTAATTAAGATTAAGGTTAATTTTTTTCAATTTTTTGAGAAATGTCAGGACATTCTGTACCATCAACTATACATCCAGATGATGCTAGATTTGAGGAATGAGGCACACAATGCTTTGAAGAAGAAAATGAAAAGGACAGTGAATCAGAAGGAAAGCAAGATGTTAGTTAGATAATAGTACTAATTAGCTAACATAAAATTGATTCAAGTATATCCGAAAGTGAAAATGATAAAGAAAATTCTTATCAGTTTGACCAGGAGGAAGAGAAACTGAAAACTGAAGGTGTTACAAATGGTCAGAAATAGAAATATTGCCTTGAGACTGAACCTGCTTTCAATGTTCTTATGAATTAAAAATAAAGACAATTTATGCTTGCATAAAGTGTCCTAGGCCAATTTAGTTACAACATGCAAGAAAAATTTGAAATGATTAAGTTCAGCTTGCAGATTAAAATATTTTGTTGTTTTTTTATTTCCAAATATTTCCATAGCTTTTTTATTTTTTTATTCTTCATATAAACATAATCTTGTTCTTAAGTTTAAGGCAATAAAGGAGGAGGGTTCCTAAGGCCGGTTTTCGGCATAATTTATTTTTGAACAGAGAAAACTGAAAAACATTTTTTTATTATTTACTACCAATATCGAATCGATTCCACCCCATACGAAACTTTCCCGCACTCACCTTCCCTATTTATATCCCCCTAACCTATTATAATCAGCACTCAGTTGATTTTTTTGCAGGTCATTGAAATATTTTAAAATGACTCCTGAATAAGGATATTCTTGATTTTGTACGTGTATTTTCGTTGTTTCGGGGGAGGTGGAAGGGGGGAGAAGGGGGTGACAGGGGGTAAAAAGGGAGGGTGGGGAGAAGTTTCGTTTGGGGTGGAATCGATAAATATTGTTAGTAGGTACTAAAAAAATGTTTTTCGAGTTTTTTCCTCAAGAAATAATTTAGGCCGAAATCCGGCTTTTGAAACCCTCCTTCATTGTGTTTTTCTTATACAATTTTTTATTCTTGTTTGTATGTTTTCGAAATAACGGTATGATATACCTATCGTTAACGGTTATAGCAATTTGGAGAACGTTAGCCGTTGAGGATTAACACGCCACATCTCCAAAAGTGGAAATAATAAAAAATCTAAAGGAGAGTGTGAAGGACATAAGAGGCCTTTCTGATTGCACTTTTCTAATCTCGTTGATTCTTACAATGCGTAAGAAATCGCCACCACAATTGATTCCCCACTTAATTGTGAATGCTCTGATGCGCCATTTTTAATAATTTATGCTTAGCAAACAATAAATCGCCATACAGTCACATCAGTTATGATTAAAGCTGCAACTGCTTATAAGACCGATAGTAACGTATGCCTCCGTAGTTTGGTGGTCGAATGAGCTATAACAAACGACCAAAACCAAGCTCTGGAGTGCAGAGGAAAGTATACCTGACAGTAACTGATGTAATAAGTTCCACACCGTCAATTGATCTGGAAACTTTTCTGAATCTACCCCATCTGCACATTTACGTGGGGAGAAAGGCCATATGGGTAACATATAGACTCCAACAAGTAGTTACTAATATGTTACGGGCTATCATCACTGAACGCTACAGGCTCTTAGATGGCATATATAGTCAGAATATCCTGAGAAGGCTTTCAGATGTGATGCCTACTGTAGTCAACTGCGAGCTGCCTTTTAACATGTTTCTTGGAAGAGATGAATATGATCGGAATAAAACCAACTTGCTAAGAGCATATAGTTGTGCACAGACGTCTCCAAAATCTCTGAAGGAACTGGAGCCGGAGTATACAGTTGCAACCCAAAGGCAAAAATAAATTCGAGCCTAGAGCCTAGATAGTAATGCGACTGTGTTTCAGACTGAAATTCGTGCCATTGAAATGTGTAGGTAAGTTGGAAGACTTGCATCTTAGACACAGATACGCCTATCGTTGCAAATCTAAAACACTTTAGAATTACCAGAAAGCTCTAACCCGATTGGGCAGTGAATGGACTCTAGTCTGGATACCGGGTTACTCTGACATGGAAGGTAATGAAATAGCCGGCTCCTTAGCCAAAAAAAAAACGTGGTATCGAGATTTATCGGACCAGAACCATTGACACATCGTCAAGCACTGCAACAACACTCATATTAACCTGGATTAGAAGGAAAATACTCCAGTACTGGTACTGGTACATACCAGGATTAATTCATTCATTTATTCTAAGGAGTGAACTACATAACCTTTAAGACAGGAACTAAAGAACTATTAGTTAAACAGGTTACACCTAAGAACTCTAATTGGCCCATATACTGGGTACTGCATACTAACTAAATCAACACTTACACGGACTTGGATTAGAGGATAACACATAATGTCATCTGTGTTTGGAGAAGGATGCAACGGCAGAACTTGTTTTATGTGCCTGTCCCTCTGCAGAAAGAACCAGGTTCTCAGCATTTGGAAAAGGACAATTGCTTCCATAGGACCTGGAGAGTTTCTAACCCAATAATGTTAACAGCTTTATTAAGATACATTAACATATTGGGCGAAGTATAGTTAGGAGTGAGCCACAGTAGATCGGATGGTCCACAATGGAGGGTCTGAATACAAGCCAACCCACATATCAACATAACCTATCCTAATAACTGCTTAGAGAAGGGACGAGCATGTGATATGATGTATTTTAAAAGTAACCAATGTTACCTTTACATTTGTGTAACAGATGCACATTAAAAATGCTTGAATAATTTGCAGTATGGCTTATTTATGATTATTATACAGCTGCAAGATATTAAAAATATCACATCAAAGTATTCACATGGAGTATGAAATTTTAGGTGGCACAATTTGAAAAATAAAAGTATGCATCTAGTTAATTTTTTAACTTTTCCAGTAACGGAGATATCGCTTGATAAGAAAAGTTTGAACACCTGGAACATAATCTTCTTACTACCGAGTTAGAAACATGTAGGAGGAGGTTGTCATAGTCTGAGTGGAAGAGATCAAATTAATAATTACAATTTAATCATTTGAATTTGACTGCCTAGCGATCAAGTATAGGTCTATAATTATATTTCAGACTCATGGAAAGCATTGGATGGATTGTACTTAGAGTTAAATCAGTTTCTAATGTATAATAATAATTAAAACATCCGCCATAGCGATTAGACAACCCCCAAAGTCAAATCCAGAACAGTCCGAAACGATATTATATTTTTGAAAAAACGTAGACATACAACTCCCATCAGTAGGAGCCAGGAATCGAACCCTAGATAGTGTAGAAATACTCACTACCATGCGTCTGGGTGGCGCGACACCAGTTTATTTTTAGAAGGGAGCCAGCCGCGTTCTGCCCCGTTTTTCCACTCCCAGGCGGGTTCGAGATAAGTTATACCTCTATAGACAAGTAATAAGTCAAGGCTGCACTATCTCAGATCATTATCGATGCTTTTTCAGGACGTGATTTCATTTATTCACTGACAATAAGGGGTTTTACGCCTAGGGAATTTTGTGATTTTCGCATAAAAAAATCCCTGTCCAAGATAGGGATTGGAATTTGACGTGATTTGTATCTGTTTACCTACTAATAATGGACCCTACACTTAATGATTTCTGGAAAAATCGCATAAAAAAATCCGTATCAAGCTCCCGTAAGGCGACCAGAACACAGTATCAAACTTGCGGAATCATGAGATTCCGATTAACTCAGCTGTTTAGGTCTTCCAAACGAAAACTCCAGGGAAACTAGCAACAAGTTCTTACATGAATAAAATGCAATTAGTTCAAAGAATACAATTTATTTAATAAATTTAAAATAATACAGTTATTTTCTGCCAAACTATTATAATGTGAAAGAATCACGCCTCCCCAACTAAGGCAAATTACTTTTTAACCATACAAATGAGAACGTGCGCTAACAATCGATTTGGTAGAAAAGATTCATTTGACTTCCTCAGAATTTAATGCAAGCCTTTTAAAAGGAATTTATAGTTTTTTTATTTTTGGTAATTATGGCTGACTGAAAATAATATAAAAATATTTTACTTAAAAAACTTTGGTTCACTTATGAGTAGCTTAAGGTCCCATATCGTGATTATATCATTCACCGGACGGAATTCGACTAATACATGAGTTTAATAACGTTCAGCCAGTCTTACGACGTACTTGTCCCTATGCAGATTCAATATAGGAAAAATGACACCGACTCGCCTCCGAGTAGGGTTGCCAGGCCTAAAATTCGAAAAGCCGGACTTGACTTGTAAATTTGGCCGGACATTTGGTACAAAAAACCGAACAGAATTCGTTTGCCATAAAAAAATTACTAAAACACAAAATCAGTCTTTTAATATCTTCATTAAACTTGATTAATTTAAAAATAAACATTTTGTTACATAGAAACAGAAAAAGTCATCGCAAAACAATAAAATGTATCTATAGAGAAGCGACTAAAAACGAAAAAAAAACGAAAAAATCACGTTTTAAAGCCTTAGGCAAAAAGCCGGACGAAAGCATCAAAAGCCAAACATGTCCGGCTAAAGCCGGACGCCTGGCAATCCTACCTCCGAGCGACTTTTTGACAAAATGGATTTTTGAATCCTTTGTGCACAAGGCGGTTTTCTCTATAACTTTATTATTTGGAAAGCACTGCATTTGGCTTTCCTACCATCGTTTTGTATTCATCATCTAACGCACTCCTCCAAATTATGAGTCGCTAGGTGAATCCAAACTTGTTTTATATGAGAAACCGGCCTTGTGCATTTTCACTGATTTTTGCCAATATTTGCTTATAGGCGCTACGCGCCTTTGCCATATTTGTCGGTTTTCCCCTTTTTGACACATTACATAGTTAAAATTTTATAGTCAGTCTTAAGAACAGGATATATAATGACTGTACCTCCATGGTCAATGTCTTTGATATTGATGGAGGAATTAAAAAGTTAAAAAAATAACAATTTCGTAAAAATTTGATGTTTCTTCAAATTTTTTTACTTAGTTGTGCCTCATGTCTTAATGAACTCATATTGTTCCCTTTTTGTTAGTTTGTGGCTCTGAAGTCTCTCAGACTCTTGAAAATGTCCTTAAATTCATTTTTTACATAAGTTGAATTTTTATTTTGGCTTCGACTTAGGTCAATTCTGGAAGGTTCTACAACAATAGAAGAACAATGCTCTAGTTACGTTTCACACCATATAACGCGCTACGCTGTCTTGCTCGACAATTGAAGAAACACATTAGATTACATAACTGAAATTTCACACAGTGCTTGATTTATTAATTCCTATAATTACTTAATTAACTAACGATTATTAATTATAATTTTTGTTTATAAGTCTTGAGATAATTTAGTGAAAGTTTATATTGAGAACAAAACTGCAATTCTACAAAATCAGCCAAGACAAATATAATAAAGACGCGTTTCTTCTATATCCTAATATATTTTAACAAGTTGCCGACGTTACATAAGTCTGTATTGGCACTATTAAATTATCAGACGTATTAAATGCTGTTAAATTGTTTTGTTATATAACAACATGTAACCCTAACATAATTGCTTAAGGATTACTTAACTAATGCAGAAAGCCGATTGATTAAAAATATTACATACCATAAAGATAGATTTTATAAAACATATCAATTTTCAAAGTGAACCCAGTTACATCAGTGCAGTGTTACGCCTTTCGTTTTCATTTCAAATTAACAGAGCATAGCTGTGTTCATTAATATGTAATACGCAAAAAACTTGTAGGTCTGTGACCTATGATACCGTTTAAACAGTTAATAAGATTTGAAGTCTTAGAAAAAGTGCATGAAATATTGATAAGTGTTTGATTTGTTGGAATTGTTATTAATTTTAAATGGTAGGAAATATGTTTTATAAACTACATCTTGGTTTGATTTAATTTCTAAAAAAATCTTGGTTATTAAATATCTTCTGATTTATTCGAATTACGAACCTTTAGATACACTCAAATATAATAAATCTAAGCATTCATATTGTTCATATTGTTTTTGTGTTACGCAACTATTTAATGACAGTTATGTAAAACAGTATTTAGATAAACTAAGAAACGACCAGTAGAGATGAAGCTTAGCAGAATTTTTATGAAAAACTTTCTTCAGTGCGAGATATAACATTTCTTATCCTACACCAATACGTTTCAAAAGTATACCCAGAACTGTTAGTACAGTCACTTGGTGTCAAAAAGTACCCAAACTTCGGACTAATTCCCTAGCGTCTTGGAATTCTTTTTTTTTGCGAATTATGAAACTTTAAGGTACCAACTTGAAATACTAAAAAAGAATAGATGTGCTTTCACCCCCAAGAGGATGAAAACCACCCTTAAAGTTAAGAAAAACAATAATTAAAAAAGTACTTCGAATAAATTAATGAAATCTATATTATTTATGTTTTTGGGGTCGATGATCACGAATGTTAAGTCAGAAATTGAAAATTTTATGTTGCACCCTCAATATGGCCTATATGAAAGGGGTAAAATGGATTAATTAATTATTTTTTGTTTATTTTAAGAAATTAGGATTTTCTTAGCAGATTGTTAAATTTTGAGATACAAAGCTCATCCCCTATTAAGAAAAATAATTGCTTTTACTCTTAAGAGGGTGAGAACCACCAAGATAAAAAATAAATACAAAGGAAGCACTGGGAATTTATTAATGAAACTAATATTATTTATGATTTTGGGGTTGCTGATTACGAATTTGGCTCGGGTTTTTATGTTGAGTTGTAGTAAATTAATAAAACAATAATTATTTTCCAATTTTATTAACTATAAAGAGATTTAACCCAAATTTAATATAACTATTATTCATCTTTATCAATGTTTGAGTTATTTTCATCTTTATACATATTTACACAAATACATACATGCATGCGATGTCCAGCGACTTAAGAAATGTGCGTGAATATCAAGAAAGTATAAAAATTATGACTATTCGTTTATAATTGAAAATATTGTGAGATTTTACCGCCAAATATATCTGCTATAATGAGGCGCGCTCCTTATTTCGATCATATCTCCTTTGTACATAATGCTAAAAATCATCCAAAGAAAGCATTTTGAAGGTAAGAGACCTTCCTCTTTAATGACAGGTAGGTCAAAACAGTACAGAGGTTGTCAGTTTTTCTATATTCATCTTAAATGCGTCAATTTAAAAAAAAACAAAGTTAAGAGTTAACTTCAAACATCTCCTAAGCTATTGTCTCTATAAAAAAAGCAACATTTTCCTTAGTCTATTGCCATAATTTTTTGTCTCTAGTAACATTCAGCTAAGATGCTTCCCTTCTAAGTTATTTAACCTTAAATTTAAAAAAAACAAACAACAAAGATGCCTATAATATTAACATGAAAATCTTAACAACAATAAAATATATAATACTACTCCCACTAACTGACTTGATTAATCTATGTATACGTAATAATATCTTCCCTGATGAACTTAAAATCTCTAAGGTAGTACCCATACATAAAAAGGACTCCAAGGATGAGCCCTCGAATTATCGTCCGATTTCAATAATTCCTTTTCTAGCTAAAATCTTTGAGATGGTTCTAAAAAAACAAATAACGGACTATTTTGAGCAAAATAATCTTTTCAGTCAACATCAGTTCGGTTGTAGGAAAGATAAATCCACTACATTAGCTATCCTGTCCTTAATTGATTTCATAAATAATGGTTTTGAAAAGGGTTTATACATTTATTCGCAATTCTTGGATCTTACCAAAGCGTTTGACTGTGTATCCCACGATATTTTACTAGATAAGCTAAAGTTCTACGGATTTGACAAAAACAGTGAAAACCTACTCGCCTCCTACCTCAGCAACCGTCATCAATTTTTTACCAACAAAAGTAAAAGCTCGGCCTTATTACCTACAAAATATGGTGTGCCTCAAGGGTCTATAATTGGCCCCATATTATTCCTCATATATATATATATATATATATATATCAATGATTTGCCGAGTTCATTAGCTGACAGCCACTTTACTCTATTTGCCGACGACACCACTATCTCAAATCCTTCTTCCGACCTTAATGAATTAATAGATCATGTAAATACATCACAGTCAAAAGTTGAGAAATGGTTCCTAGCCAATCAGTTGTGTTTAAATCAGAATAAAACTGAGAAATTAATATTTAGCCTAAAAAATGCAAATGACATAGACAACTCTACTTTTAGTAACACAATTAAATTTTTAGGGGTCTTTCTTGACACAAAATTACCTCAAACAACGCATGTATGTAAAAAAGTATCGAAAAGTGTATATCTATTACGGAGTCTGTCTTACAAAGTCTCACAAGAAACTGCTTACCATGGATTAATACATACACTCTTTCTTACGCAATTCTGACCTGGGGTCATGCCCCATCTGCCAGTTCCGTTTTCTCATTACAAAGAAAATCAGTTAGAGTGATCGCTGGTCTGAATTATAGAGATGATTGCAAAAACTCATTTATTCAACTTAAAATTCTTACATTGCCTTGTACGTACGTTCTTCATTGTCTAATGCACATAAAAGAAAATGAAAGCAAATATGCAACCCATAGTCAATTACATAGCTACTCCACTGGACTATCTGAGGTTAACTAAATCTAGGAACAGCATCAATTATTACGATATAAAGTTTTTTAATGTATTACCCACCCACATCAAACAGTCAAACCGTAAGAAATTTAAAGAAACAGTGAAACGTTTTTTGCTCGGGCAAGCATTCTATTCATTTGAGGAATTTCTATGTGCAGATTTTAGTCACTTTGACGTGTGTTAGTTCTCACTTATGTACGCTGTTATGTATTTCGTTTGTTTTTTTATCTGTGTTATAATAATTTTATGATTTTTACTTATAACATCTTATGTAATATTTTTTGATATTACTTGTTTTAATTTGTTCTGAAACTGTACCTTGACTTGTGTAAATACTTATTGTATAACTATTATTATTATAAAGCCAAAAAAATTCATTTTTTCAAAGTATAAAATCTTTTAGATAATGCATCCATTACGGTCACAAAAATTTGAGGGTATACATACTAGTTAGGACTAACAAGAAACACGATTTGATTTTGCAGATATCAAAATTTGACAAAAGAAAATTTTAAGCTTTTATTTGGTTCAAGGTACGTATTAAAAGGTTTTTTGAAACCAGAATTATGACTGTTTGAAGAGCGTGACCTTTTCAGGGCTACGTTCAAATGCACTTCGCATTAACTATATCTCGGCAGCGATGAGCCTAAATAAATTTTTATTTCGTGCTTTATTTTTGTTATTTCATAAGCTAACTTTTCTGTTATGACAAACTTTTTCGAAAATATGATTCTCTTTGAGTAATTTGCTTAAAATCTTTGAAAAATTGTTTTGCTTAAAACCCCACGTTTTCAACCCCTGTAACTCGGGTGGTATTAAAGCAATAATAACGTTATAGGGAGTTTTATTGGATAGAATTCCACGATCTACACGTTCCACGTCCGAAACCCCCCAAGTTGGGATGAAACTCACCCCCAACGAAAAAGCACCCTTATTCCTTTTTAGTATTTCATATTTGATCCAGTTTTAATCAAACTATCAAAACATATTTAAATTCTAAACTGCTATAGAATTAGTCAGATCACTAAATTACTGTACTATGTTACTAGGGGCCGCACAGTGGGAGAAATGTACCATTTTTTTGGACAAAAATGTGTTGACAATCGGCATTTTATCCACTTTGAATTAATCAAATGGGAAAATACTCGTAAAATATCGTACTTTAAGATAGTACTGCGGCAAAGAAGGTTAAAATTTACATTACCTATAAAAAATTCCTTAGAATACACATATTATGAAGAGTTATGGACAAAACAACCAAAATAATAACAGAAATACATGCAATAAAATAATAAAGAAAATACATAAAAAATAAAAATAAATACTTACAAAAAAAAAGAAAAAGGAAACAAAAAAATTGTATTTTATGATGTAATGATGTTTACTCTAATTGTTTGTTCAATTTATGGTTAAATTGTTGTTATAAACAATTTATTAACAGTGAAGGAATGGTATTATTGAAGATTGAAGGCAAAATAAAACAGTGGAGGGAAGATATGCAAAACTTATTTAACGACAAGGAATGTGGAATTCGAGTAGCAACTAATTGCTGTACCGAGCCGGCAATCACTCAGATACAGTTACGTACAGCCCAACTAGCCCAACTGACGGAGACCTTTGGAAATTTTCAATAGCAATGTTTGAGCTTATTAAAAGTTGAAATCAATCTGAAAATGGCACAATTTTTTAAAATGGTATCTTCACTTTTCAAAAACCTATAATATAATTAAAATCGATTCCTTGCAGATTATGCAAGAAAAATACTTTTATCGGGAGATGACTGATATTAAAATTACTACAATTATTCCTAAAACTGCTATAGACTATCATAGAATGTCTGACTCTCGGGTTTAGTTAAGTGTCAACAAAATATCAAAACCTTAAAAACTAATAGAAACTAACAGAACTGTAAAATAATCGTAAATTTAATTAATCTATAATTATCTTGAACATTCTAATTTTCAATATTAATTTTAATGGTATTTCTTGAGTTTTTAATGTTAGTAACTTGATTTAAAACGTAGTTTTTATTCGTGATATATTTATTCTGTACGTGCCGTGATAGCTGCAACAATGTTGCTTTTCCTCAAGTACCGCAATTATTGTTTGAACAATGTCCTATTTTTTTATTTTAATTGCTTTTTTATAAATCTGTGGTTTACATCGGTCATGCTAAGTTAAGCCACTTCCTATAAGTAAGCCGTAGGCTCCTAAAAAAAAGAAAATATCTGGTATGATTTGAATTTGTCAAGATAAGGTTGAAGACTCGTAACATACCAACGCAACGGACGTAACTATATGGGATTCTCAAAGGCTACATAAAATTTCCAGTTTTAAAGTAATCAATCAGTTTTTTTTCGTAACTCTGGATTGGTGAAATATAAGGCGAAAACATAACTGCCAAAATGGCTAAATATTATCCAAAGCGTTTTTGAGACAGTGTTAAAGCTTAAGGTTGTTAATGATGCAGCAGAAAGTGCTATTAAATTTATAGAGGAAGGAAAGTGCAAACTACAAATGTTAAAAATATATAGTTTGTATTAGAAGTTGTATGCGGTTATCATCACCGATTTCCATATGCAAAGAAATCAGCAGTGCCTTATATGTACACTTCTGTGCAATAAAATCCCGTATACCCATTTTTCGCTATATTAAGTCATTTTTTATTTATTTGTCAGTGTCAGTGTCATATTTTCGAAATGCCGAAATTAACTTAACATGAAAAATTCTAATTGAAGAGGGATGGTCTATCAGAGCAGTTGCTTACCATTATCACTTAAATAAAAGTACCGTTATGAGTGTGAAGAAAAGGTGCGAGGAGAAAGGTATCATAAAGAGAAAAAACGGTTCAGGCCGACCGAGAAGTTTAAATTTCGCTCAAGATGAAGCGCTCCTAGGCTATTTGAGGGAAAATCCGTTTCAAACAGCACTAGACGCTGTGTCAATGACAAATTTTCCAGCATCGAGGTCAACAGCTAGCCGAAGGATAGGAAAATCGGAATTAAAAAACTTTGTAAGTGCCAAGAAGACCATATTAACAGAAGAACATGAACAAGCACGCATTCTGTTTTGTTTAAATTATGTCTATCGGCCGTTGAAGTTTTGGAACAATGTTGTATTTACCGATGAAAAAATTAATATATTTCCACTGGATGTGGAAGAAAAATTATCACAGGCAAACACATGCAGAACAGCCATGCAGAAAACCGCTTTATAATGTTTTGAGCTTTCAGAATCTAGTCTTATCTCGGACATAATTTTTCAACGTCAATTTTTACATTTGTTATAAATCGAAATCATTGAATCATTAAAAGCAGACAACGCCAATTACAAAATTGATGTGGTTCGAAAGGTAGGCAGTGTGGCTATTATAGGGCATCTGCACGTGATGTCACAGCTAACCTCCCCGTATTTTCAACTATAATCTAGTTCAGTGTAATGTTTATAAAGTTCTAAATACTTTGTCCTAATAAAATAATACTCTTTTTGTAGGTTGGAAATCTAACCTATAATTAGCAGTCTATTTTTATTAATCAACAATATTGAAAAATTATTTACGTAAATTTTTAAATATTTGCTTGGAGCCAGTACAGATTCAAGCTAAAAACCGCTGCCCAAGGAATCACTACTTCCACATCCAGATTCTCTATCCAAGTCACTCACAACGAAAAAACTTTGTATGTGAAAATAATTGTTTATGGAACTTTAATAATATAATATCTGAAATCCTCTACCCCAAAAACCCATAAAACGATACCCCACATCGGTAGTGGGGTGGGGGTGGTGATAGGGGGGTGATAGTAGGGGAGGATGAAGTAAAAAAATATTTTGAGGTTTCTGGTTCCTGTACATACACTAAATCACAATTTTTTTTCATCCCCATTAATAAGGGGGTGGGGGTGGTAATGGGGGTGGCTAATGCCAAAATTTTTTTTGAGACCTTAGCTTCTCTTGTATATACTAAATACCAATTTTATGGACTCTTACCTGCTTGATTGACCTATTTACCCCAAATTTACCCCAATTTACCCCCCAACCCTTCGACGGAACAAGATGAAAATATAATCTAGTTCTAGATCTTGTTAAAGTACATATGTGTACCAAATTTCAAGTCAATATCTTAAACGGTTCCAGTGTAAACGGGCGCACAAAAAAAAGTTACAGACAGACCGACAGACAGACAGACCGACAGACAGACAGACATTTTTTTTTCGCTCACACTTAAAATCTCGACGTTTCATGACATTTTAAGCCTATTTGGACAATAAAAATTTTTAAAAATTTTTTTGTCGTTACTATACTTCCACTGGACGTGGAAGTAAAATGTGTATACAAACATTAAAAATGAGAATAAACTTGAAAAACTTAGAATTCAAGATTATCTTGGTTACATTAAAAAGCACTATACTAAAAGCAGTTTTTAGGGGAAAAAGCAGTTTTTAGCCAAACGGCTGGCGTTATTAAACTGAAAGAAAAAACATATTCTTGTAAGTAAATGAATACTACACTTCTATTGAAGAACATTTTTAGCTAAAACTTTGTTAGGAAGATCTCTCTTCACATTGGCTAATAAACAAGTTTTAGCTAAAAATGATCTTCAATAGAAGTATAGTATTCATTTACTTACAAGAATATATTTTGATCAGTTTAATAACATGAGCCAGTTCGCTAAAAAATGCTTTTTGATGTAAAATTTTTTTTTAGTACAATGCTGTTGTAGTAGATGGAGTCACTTCGATATAATCAAAAATGATTGCAAAAATAATTACATTTATAACCGATGCGCATTCATTTCGTGTATTTGAAGCTTGGTCTTGATGTGTTCTTGACTTTTCAGGCGTGATTGTAAGTAGGTAGAGCAATAGGAAAGAAAGTACGAACGCCAAAACTAGACAACCAACACAACAGCTCTCTGTACTCTGTGCTTTAGTTGCTCATTACCGCCCACTCCCCTCTGATTTGATCGCATTGTTCCCTCTTAACATTTTTCCAAATACCTTACTTACGACATTTCACAATCAATGTAACTTTTTTGTAACCTATACGATAATAAAAAAATCTAAATTCCAAAAAGACTGATTCACATCACTTAATATTAGTAAAAACTGAATTATTTGATTTTTCAAGTGTACGGGATTTTATTACACGGAAGTGTACCTATTATTTTAATAAAATGTATAATGAAATAAATCATTTACAAATATTTGTCATTTCTAGTATAAAATACAATTTTTAAAAACGCCTATAAGATAGTTTGGTTTTTATATTATTTTTTTCAAATTTCGATCATTTAAGGTAAGAGATACCTACTTTATTCAAGATACAAAAGATCCACCTCAAGATATATCTTCAGAACTATTTGATGAAGAAAAATAATACTTGATAAGACGCTATTGCCAGCGAGAAATTTACAGGGTGGATACTCCAAAAAAACTATGAAAAAATAATATTTGGAATGTAGCTAACAAAATTGTCAAGGACGAAACTTACAATACTTTTAATAGTCATCCTAAAAAAGTAGTTAATTAAGAAGATAAGAAGACGATGGAGGAAAACAATATTTAGAGTGCAGTTGAAAGTACTTCCAAGGAAGTAAACCATATGTACTGTTAATGAATAGAAAAATGTACTGCGTGATCACCACAAATAAAATACGAGGATGTACAAGATATCGAAACTGCAAACTAACTTTACGTAGATTAGGTCATCAGTTTGACCGTAAAACGTTGTTAGAAAGAATTTTTAGTAAGACTATTATGAAATAATTGAGAGTTCCAGTAAGGCGTTACTGCCTGCGAATACTTACTTGAACAATAAAAATAAAAAATATTGGCTCTGCATTTAATCTCACCACGTAAAAGTGTCGTATTCGAGCAAAACCTTAATCAAACAGATATTCTCAGTTGGCCCAACTGCAACTTCTACTCGTTAATAATTGATTGTCATCTGCTTTCGTGAATGAAAGAAATTGTTAAACTTTAGCAACTCTATAATTTTTAAACTATTAATCGTACAAAAAAAATAGTACGCAAAAGTTGTTAAGAGTTTTGTTCCATACAATTTCGAGGAAACTGATTTTATCCCCTTCCAGGACAAGAGGGCGACTAATGCTTAAGAAGGGCCCTCCTCCCAAAATTCTAAAAAAGTTTACACCTGTATTTAATGTTTTTCCTAATGCATATATTTATTGACTGGGGTACTATAGCGATTTAAACCGCTATAGTACGTTTAAAACTTAAAATTTTTCCAATTGATATCATCAATGTAACCGCCGCGCACGTCTTTGGATTTAACGGTTGTCTTTATGTAGTATTAATGCATATATTGTTGAGGCACTCAGCTAACAATATCGTCCTAGCTTATAAATAATTAGGCTTTTTGAGCTATTGCATGCTCATCAACTTTCGTAAAAAATATATTAAATTATAATAGTAAATTTACAGACTCATTAACCTTCGTCATTCATCAAAATAAAAAACATGTTAAATTGAATATAGTTCTTAATACAGCTTCAAAGTTCAAACTAAAAACAATTGAATAATAAAACTATGCATAATCGCTATGGTTACTTCGTATCCATCAGATTATAGTTTTTTACTTAATGTTCCCTACTGCATAAAATTAAAAATCTAAATTAAATATGTTTTGTATTTTATATAATATTCATTAGATATTCGTAATTTACCTAAACAGTTCTAGAAGAAAAAGGTCGACAGTGTAAGTCGGCATAGAAATCAATTACACGTTGCTTGCTTCAACTATTTTGTCTAGGAAAATATTATATTAAACTTTTTGTCATACAAGATGTTATGCTCTTTACTTTAATAATTTACCTTAGCTTTGAGAGGTGTAGGAAGCAGTAGAGATTATTAACGACAATCATTTTATGGCGGTAATTTAATTTACTAAATCTAATTTTTACTTCTTATAGGTGGTGTAATGAAACATGTAATATAATGAGGTGCGGTAATCATTATCTTAATCGAAGAATGTCTTTGACCTCCCCCCACCACGGTATTAAAAATGATATAAAACTATTTTGAAACGGGATATCGAAAATTCATAAAACCCAAAACGTTCCTAACTTATATTATGGCTGTATTGCATTTCATCCATAATACAATGTGTTTCATTTGAAATGGTAACAGCCCAATAACTTTTTTGTTTTTTTTCCGATTTGAATCAAACTTTACTTAAGTATGGAAAAAATTAGGATCTACTTATGACCAGAAAAACATTCGCTTCCTACAAATGCACCTGCGGTACCAAAATATGCGGAAAAAATAAAAAATCGTATTAGGCATATTTTTATCGGAAAATTTTGTTAATGAAACTTGTTCAGAATTGTCCAAAAATCTTAAGTTCAAAATTTAATCAAAATAAAAAAATATATAAATTTTGATTAAAATAATGTCCGAAAGTCCGAAAATATCATATAACGAGTTTTTTTTGTTTAGAAAACTGTACTATGACAATTAACCCAGACGACAGAGATCATTTTATAGTGAAACCCACAAAAAGTTGCAAACCGAATAATTTTTTTTAATGAGTTCGTGAAAGTGTATAGAATAATATCCTAAAAAGTTTACATTCCGCTCGGATGCAGAACATAAAAAAAGTGAAAAAAAAAATTTTATCAATTTTTTTAAAATTTTTAAATTAAGTAAGGCTATAAAAAAACAAAAAATGCAAGTGGATAAACCACGTGTTTCTGAACAAAAAATGTTCTAATAAAATTTATCGCTAAAGCCACGGTTTTCCCGGAAAAAAATAGTGAAGTAATTTTGTCACTCTGCTCGGCCAAGCGCACGGTTAAATGCATACTACGGAACCTCTAAAAATTCTTAGCAGTTCTAACAAGTAATATAAAGCTCTTTTTCTCTTTCTGATTACACATTTTTAACATTTTTCTTAGTGACTAAGAGGACAAATAGTGAGTCTGGAGGGAAAATATAGAATTATGAAAGCATACATAGACACCACACATAGCCGCTGAATCGCTCACATGAATTTTTACGTGACTTTACTGTATTGTATTTATTACAGATTCACCTATCCACATTTCAGCTATATCCATTGAATTCCTTACACATTTGTTAATGTATTGGAAAAGTTCCAGAATTTATATTCAAAACAATCAAAGATATTTTCATAGTTATAAGGATAAGATCGTGACACTCGCAATTTCTTATCATGATATGATTAATCATATTTTCGAAAAAATGCATAAAAGTAAACGAATTTATATTTTATTTTTTCCAATGGGTCAATTTCTCAGCAAGTTAAAGCCTCCAATATATATATTTATCAAGAAAATCATTAAGCAATTAAATTAAAATGATTTGAGATGTACTTTTTTTTTAATCCACGTCACTACAACTTAATAAACCAAAATAATCATGAAGTGTACATACTTTTTAACAGTTCCCGATGAACAAAGAATTTTTTTGAAGAGCTTTTATTTTTTTCTATATTTTTTATTGCGACGATTGAGTTCGGGAGTAATAATATATATATAAGCATATTTTTCCCATCCATCCTTCGCTTGTATTGTTTGAAACAAAAAAGTATCAGAAAGCTACAATTTCCATCTTTTAAATGAACTAACATTCATATAGATTGAACAGATTCTGATTTAGTGACATGTAATTCTGCACCCGAGCGAAATGTAAACTTCTCAGGATATTATTCTACACACTTTCACGAACTCATTAAAAAAAGTTTGCACAGTTTGCAACTTTTTATGGGTAAATACTTTCGTCGATTGGGCTAAATTTTGATTGAAATTAAACCCAAGCAGGTAGTTGTCAAGCAATTTACAGTTTTTTTTTTAAATGATTATTTTTTAAATTTTAATTTTTTAATTTTTATTAAATTTCGGGCACATGGTTTTTGTACAATTCTGAACAAGTTTCATTAACAAAATTTTCCGATAAGAAAATGCCTAATATGATTTTTTGTTTTTCTTCGCATATTTTGGTACCGCAGGTGGCTTTGCATTTGTAGGAGGCGAATGTTGAATACCACTAGTAGATTGGATTTACAAAATGTTGCATAGCTGAGGTATGTGACAAGAATTACAGAAGAAATAAAATGTTAACATCTATCCGGACAATGAGAGGATCGAAAAGCCAGTGTGAGAATTAAGAAAATACTAAATTGGAAGGGGACCGTACAGTTAGATACGGATAGGGATGAGTAATAGGATAGAAATAGAGTGAACATTTTCTATCTCATTCCATTTTCTTGGGCCTTAAGTTTTAATCTGCGATGTTGCGGGCATCTTATTGTGTTATTTTAAATTCTTGCGAATTTTAAATTTATGTGTGTAAATTACAATGAACCAAAAACTATGACTGTAAACCAAACAAATAAAAACCATCCAAACAAGTTAATGAGAAATGTGAAATGTACTACAAAGATTTGATTTGCAACGCCCTAATTTACTGCGTCTTTCTTTACGCCTCTGAGACATAAACTATTATGAAGGCAGATAGTTGGCTTAATGATACTTTATACCGGGTGGCTCAGCCGATAGGGACACTCTTGTAACTTTTGAATGGGTAAATAGATTTCTTTCAAATTTGGTGTACTGATATGGGATGAAATTTTCAATTATATAATGTAAAAATCCAAAATGGCCGACTTCCGGTTTTGATATTATATACACGAAAATCAAATTTTTAAATAGGACAACCTGCATATTATTGCATATTTGGATCCTGCTGACCAGAATACATATGATTTGACCCTCAAATATTATTTTGATTTTCAAAAAATATTTAAAAAATATCAGAACATTTCTTTCTTTTAATTATAAAGGGTATAGCCGGAAAAGTTAGGGAAATGTGCCCCCGCACTTACTTAGTTAAAATGGCTTCCAGATGATGCAGTTTATAGAGTATATTACACAGTAAAAATTTTAACCCGCTACTACCCCTACGAAGGTGGAGAAAAAAAATATGTCTTTAATTATTATGTTTTTTTTTCGGTTTTTATGCAACCGATCAATTTGAAATTTGGCACGAGTATTGCTTGCATGGAGTTAACTTACTCCAAAAGATAAGGTCATTTTATGACCATTTTAACCGTCGGAAAAAATTTTTATTTTTTTTTAGAGGACAAAAGGGACACATACCTTTTAGTTGTAACAGTTAATACTTATATAGATTTACAAGGTATTGTTGCATATCTACAACCGACCGCGGGTACCAGTGCGATGTTGCCAAGTCTATTTTTTCCACAGACGTACGGAAATTCGGCACAATCTGGCAATACCACTTCTGGAGGTTCCAGAGGTCACACCCAGGAGCGAAGTATTAACTCTCTAGGAGCTTGGGGAAATGTTTAGCAACGAATGATGTTCTTTGTAATTACTGTCGCATTACGACATCTGAAAAACGACGTACTGAACCAGATGAAGAAAGTGAGGGAACGATCGAAGAAAACCAGTCTTTTGTGCCTTCGACATCTTCTAGCACTACGATTAGTGACTCTGATGAAATAATGGAACTACCATTGCAAAGACTCGTTGCTACACATAAATACTGTTGCATATATGGTGATGGTAAAGAACTTAGTAATACCCACTACTGCGAGACTACAGTGATATCGAAACAAACAAATATACATCCCCCGAGGCAATCGTTGCTGTAAAATACATTTATTTTTTTCCCCTCATTTCTGGCCTTGGGTGGATTCCATCAGCCAGCTACGCAGATGGATAATTTTTTATCTCACTATGGTACAGTTGTTTAACATTAGTTGTCGTTTGTCAATACTTATCCTGACTTGTGATATTGATTCCTAATATGCCTTTGTTTTTATAACCTTTGTGGTTTAACCTACTATCCGTGGTCCAGTCTATGTGTAAACTTAAGTCGCCCTAATGAATCCCTGGGCGCGAAATGTGTCTACATTTGATTAAACATCGCTTTTATGAAGACGTTGCACATCTAGAACCATATGCCAATTGTAGCTCGATTCCTAGATCGGATTTATGCATTCTATTAAATGCCTTAACCCCAGTAACATAACAACTCTAAAAGGCTCTACAGACCACCGCGGTTTATCAGACTTATCTTATTATGATTATTAATTACAACCTTAATAATATACCAATGATACCATTCTGAGGATGGTCAATTTGTTCAGCTTCCTAGCAAGTGCGCTGCACGCTGGCACCATATCGAACAATTTAATAATGTAGGAGGTCATTCTGTTATCATTATTACAACCTGTTTTCAGTTTTAGTAGAGAAATAAGGACAGAAGAAGTTCTTGTACTGGAATTTTCCAACAGTGACTTTAATTCGTAAATGGCATCTACCGTTAAGCCTGTAAACGTTAATAATTGCTTCTCTGATACACCGCAGTGGTCTGTATAGCCTTTTAGCTTTGTTATTGGGGTTAAGGAATTTAATAGAATGCATAAATCCGATCTAAGAATCGAGCTACAATTGGCATATGGTTCCAGATGTGTAATATCGTCTTCATAAAAGCGATGTTTAATCAAGTGTATTTTACGACAACGATTGCCTCGGGGATGTATATTTGTTTGTTTCAGTAGCACTGTAGTCTCACATTAGTGGGTATTACGGTCAGTTCTTTATCATCACCACATATGCAACAGTATTTATGTGTAGCAACGAATCTTTGCAATGTAGTTCCATTATTTCGTCAGAGTCACTAGTCGTAGTGCTAGAAGATGTCGAAGGCACAAAAGGCTGGTCTTCTTCGATCGTTCCCTCACTTTCTTCATCTGGTTCATTACGTCGTTTTTTAGATGTTGTAATGCGACAGTAATTACAATGAACATCATTCGTTGCTAAACTTTTCCCCAAGGTCCTAGAGAGTTGATACTTCGCCCCTGGGACCTCCAGAAGTGGTATTGCCAGATTGTGCCGAATTTCCGTACGTCTGGAAAAAAAGTAGACTTGGCAACATCGCACTGGCACCCGCGGTCGGTTGTAGATATGCAACAATACCTTGTAAGACTATAAATATTAACTGTTACAACTAAGAGGCATGTTAAATATTTTATTTTACCCAATTTTATTTTTTTCCATATTGTTCCACCATAGCAAAAAATTTGACAATTTAGTGTGATGATCACGAAGTGTCAAGACATAATATATCATAGAATTGTACCACGAAGGGTAGCCACCTCTTTGCCCTCTAAAAAAAATTTATATTTTTTTTCCGATGGTTAAAATGGTCATAAAATGACCTTATTTTTTGGAGTAAGTTATCTCCACGCAAGCAATACTCGTGCCAAATTTCAAATCGATCGGTTGCATAGAAACCGAAAAAATATATATAATAATTAAAGACATATTATTTTTTTTCCACCGTCGTAGGGGTAGTAGCGTAAATTTTTACCGTGTAATATGCTCTATAAACTGCATCATCTGGAAGCTATTTTAACTAAGTGCGGGGGCACATTTCCCTAACTCTTCCAGCTATACCCTTTAGTACAAAAAAAGGTAGACATTATGCATATCATTTTCTTCATAATTTAAAGATCTAATTACATACCTAACATGTTGTCCAATAGGGGTTCTATTAGAAAAATAGTTTTCGTTGAAAAATAATTTCGTTGAACTTAATGAAGAATAAATCGTGTTTAATATTAGTATCTGAAGGGATAATATTTTAAAGGTGCTTGCAGTTCGATTTTTAACAGTTTTGGCAAAATCACGGCCTCCTATTATTAAAACTAAAAATTAAAAAAATCTATATTTTTTGAGAATGAAAACAATATTCGATGGTCAGGTCATATGTATTTTGGCCAGCAGAATCCAAATATGCAAAAACATACAGGTTTTCTCATTTAAAAATTTGAATTTCATGTCAATTACGTCGAAACCGATAGTCAGCCGTTTTGGTTCTTTGAATCATATAATTGAAAATTTCATCCCATATGTTCACCCCAAATTTGAAAAAATCCATTCGAACATTCAAAAGTTACAAGAGTGTAACCGGCTGAGCTACCCGGTATGTGGGTTACAAGATACCCAATTACCTATTACGTATTTCTTGAACACTGCATAATACCGACAGTTCGATTCTCTAGGATGTGTATGCCTTCCAAAGAAGCTTTTCAGCATAGTATTCTCAGAAGGCAATAAGAATGTTTAAGAGTTCAGAGAAACCAAATGCTTAGTGATGAAGAGGACGTTTCCCAAAACATTGAGCTGATATTAGCAAAGAGCTGACGAAAGAGCTTTGGTAGTGTGATGCTGTCAGATGTGTGGTACATAATTGGGAGGCCAACTAGAATGATGCCCAAAACGACTGTTAGGATAAAGTAGGGAATAAAGGGAAGAAGAAGAATTTTAAACGTAAATAATTCTTTTTTAGATATAGCTTACAACATCTAAATTATAGATGAACTCTAATCATCCATAACTTTTACTTAGAAACTTAACCGACAACTTCATATAATGTTGAATATATTAACATATAAAAAGTTTTGCGAAGATGAAAGTTGTAATAATAACAATAAATTAACCATTAACCCCATTTCTGGTTACTAGCTTTAGTATTTTTTTCTCAAACTTTGAACAAACATGTGGCTTAAGTTGCAGCTACGTTGTTTACAACTTTAAGATCTATGTAATCTCCCAGAGAAATAGGTAAAATCCAAACTCAAACAGCAACTGCCAGTAATGATTACAGTCTTATCAGTATCACATATTCAAAACATCAAGAAGATCACAGATCACCTATGCAGGAATCATATAGAAATGCGAATTAGACCTAATTGAGGCAAACATTTCAATTCAAATTTTTTACTGCTAATACCTTTGTCAATATCGCTTACGGAAGTACCAAAAGAAGTGCGAATCTTTGTACCGAAACTGGATAGTAGATATAACTGACATAAAAATCAAATATACCCATAAATACAATCAATGCAATGATTAAAACAAATAAACAAAGACAACAAGGCTATACACTCTCTTCAAACTTATTAAACCTCCAACATGACGATATTTTCAAGATCGCATTGACCGAAATTTAAATAAAAATCAACATAATGCTTATTCGTAACATAAGACATGCATATAACACGGTTATTTTCGGTGAAAACACGATAAACAAATGGACTTCAGCGTGAATACGTTGAAAGTTACTTTTATGGACAAAGAATTTGTTTACCAGCACTGTGGCTCAGTCGGCTAAGGCGTATTTTGTGGCAAATATGCTGGTCATACTGTCTACGTTTTCTAAATGTGTAACACTTTTCCGGACAGTCTTTGCTTTGGATTTGGGAGTTGTCTACTATATGTGGAATATTTATGTTCTCTAAGTTAACTCTTCTGGAATAGAAAGCCATGCTGATATTTAACTGATTTTTTTTTTTAATATAAGGCGTAACAATGAAGCTTATAGTTTTTTTAATTTGAACACCGTATAAGTGAGTAAAGTGATGGCCCCAAATGTTAGTCTCTAGTGAGTGAAAGTATATAAAAATAAAAAGGAACATTTATCACAAATACACAAGATAGCCATAAATACTCTTGAATGTTTATGATTTGATGGCTTCAGGACCAAATAACTAGTTGGAAACAAAATCGTATGTTATGGAATGTGATGTGTGTAAAGAAACTAAAACTAAAGATGTGTTTAGTTGTGACGGGTGTCATAAACAATTATGAAAAAACTGTGGAAAATTAACAACTTCGGAAGTAAAAGTTCTACAATTAAAGGAGGGAAGAACACTGAAATTTCATTGTTCAAATTGCATCAAAAGTGATACACTTATTCTACTACACAACAGTCTAGAAGACAAGCAACATATTGTAAACAGCAAAGAAGAAATAATCACTATGTTAAAAAAAGAAATAGAAGAATTTAAAAAAAAAAAGGTAGTAGCAATGATAGCCAAATAGTAAAGAAAATGAAAAAGGCAGAAGCGGTTTTAGCGAAACCAAAAGATATATCACAAACAAGTCGGCCACGAAACAAGCAATAGAAAGTAAGATAAATCCGAGTTCAATGGGAGAAGGAGTTTCAAGAGTAAAGTACGTAAGAAATGGTGGAGTGACAATAAGTAATTGCAATGAGATACCTATTGAGAATGTGTGTAGAGACGTGTGAAGGAAAAGTTAGGTCAAGAATATGAGGTAAAACCAGCCGACAGAAAAAATCCCAAAATTAAAGTATTTAGTGTTGATAAAAAATTTATAGATGATGAAGAAACGTTGCAGAAATAATACTAAAAAATAATATACACAGAATAGAAGAGGAAAGATGTGTTATAAAAGTATAAAAATATATACAAATATGAAACGAAAAACGGTAATAATAACATAGTTTTAGAATTAGGTCCAGATACATATAATCAGTTAAGCCAGAGCAACATTTTATACATAGATTGGAGAACATGCAGGTACGTTGATCATGTGAGTACAGTACAATGTTTTAAATGCTGGAAATCTGGCCATATGGCGAATAAATACAAAAATATTAAGGACACTTGTCCAAAATACTCAGGTGAACATAAAGCAAATGAATGCACATCAGACAAGGAGGAATGTACAGACTGTAAACGTGGACTCAAAATCTTCAAAATTCCTAACATAGACTATAACCACCCGGCATATAGCAAAATATGTGAAGCTTACATAAGAATTCTTACACAGTTACAACAAAGAGTTAACTACCCAGAGTTACATACAGAACAAAATCACAGAAGATAGCAATCAATAAATACATATATAACGTATTTAAACATACAAAGTTTAATTAAGCATAAAACTGAACTATGTTGGATAATTCACCAAAAGAAACCAGAAATTATTTGTCGATAAGAAACACATATTACCGAAGAAATTCAAGATAAAGAAATGTATATTGAAAGTTATAATGTTCTATGTTAATATTCAACTAGCAGCAAAAGATGGGAGCCAAAAAACAGAAATTTTGGAATTTTATACTCCTTTTATTATCTTTAATAGCAAAGTAGCAGTCTGCCTTAAACCATATTTTAATTTTGCTGATGGTAATTCCCACAGAGTGTATTGAATTTAAAAAAAAACAGCTTTATTGTTATGCCCTATATTTAAAGGCAAACTAATTTTTACTTTAACTTTTTTACTTTATTTTAAACTAACCTAAAAAACAAAAAAATACTAAAATCGAACAAACGATTTACAAAAAAATCATGGCCAATCTTGGGGATGATGCGAAAACTTTGCGTAAAGTGTATGTAAATCAGTTTTACAAATAAGTATACTACCAATGCTGAGCACACAGAAATTGCGGGCAAATACGTGAGTTTCGTGCTGTTCGTTTGCGAGAATATGCAAAAAATCAATTATTTCCATTTTTAACATTCCAGTAATCAAATCGAAGAAGTTTTGCACATGACTAAATACCAGTGAAAAAAAAAAGGTTTGGAAAATTATTTGTATTTCGAATACGCTTTTCCAGGAATATGTCAATATTTCTCTTTTCAAGAAAATTGTAGGTTGTACAAAAATAGGTAACTGAATATTGTGTTTAGATAATTTTTATTACGATTTTTATAAGAAAGTAAGAGATAAAATATATCCGTGATTCTTAAAAAAGTTGCAAAAAGAATTCAGTGTGTACATTTTTCTAAGACCCTAAAAATGTATTCGTAATATTTAATTACACTTTTTTTAAAATACATATATGGAGTTTAAATTAAAGCCAGATCTTAGATTACAGAGCCCCTCAAAAAAAAGTGGTCCGGCGAACCAGGGGGTCAAAGTACATAACTATACACTGGGTATACTTAATTCTGACTTCGGATTCGGATTCAGTAGATCAAAATACATAAGGATACTGGACAGACCACTTTTTTTGTGGGGCTGTGTTATTAATGGAAATCGCCAAAACCACAAAATGATCCTGCAAAAACTATTTTAAACTAGTTTTTATAAAAAAGGTTGGTTTTTCGGTATTAAATAAAGAGAACCTCTTTTACATAAATTTGAACAGGGAACCATATTCCGGTACCAAATTAAAAAAAAAAACAGACAAAAAAGGATCAGAGAGTAGGGACGTAAGGAAGATGAGGCCCCTTCCTTAGGCTCTTGGTTAAATTTTATTTTGGCTAATGTCATGAAATAATAGCCCGTATTGATGCTAAATAACGTAACGAATATCATCGCCTTAGCATGAAGGACTCCTGAAATATTAAATAATAATCTAATCTATGATACCACCTGCAAAAGAAATCAGCTACCGTAGAAAGTGTTTCCGAACACACGTATCTACAGGAACTATTTCACATATTTTTTCAGAAAGTTAACGACCTCGTTAACGACATTAATTTTCAGACACCCTGTATGTCCCGACGCATCGAAGGAAACCGGGTGCCTGAACAAATTCGTGTTTTTATAGCGCTTAACATTGAACAAATTGCCTGGTCGTAAAAGTGTCATAATTAAAATTTTAACGCTCTACAAAATTGTTTATATGCAGTTTCTGCATATACAATGCTATTTGGCAGCTATGAAAGCGTAAGCATTTTAAAAAGCGCCAAATATCAATGGAGAAATTTTGTGTGACATTGGCAGTCAATGGGTTTTGCTGTTTCTTAATTTACTTTGACAGCCTATAAATAGTAGGTGCAAAATAATTATTAAACCTAATTAAACTTTTACAATTAATTTTTTTTGTTTTTTGCTTTCATCATGATTAAAGAATATTATGTAGGTATTAAGCAAATCACAACATACAGACTTTTTATTTATTATGAAATTACCTACTTTCTGTTTACTGTTGCCCTAATCTGGACACGCTAATATATTAGTTAGGTAAGTACTTTAAAGCAGTTATTATTGCAGAACCGATCAAAACAACTACTCTTCTACCTAATACTGACGAAGTATTGAATTACCTGATAGAATTCTTAACATTTTAAAGGAAAAATTTATTAAAAATATTTAAATCATTTATTTAAATTCAGTCATTCACACTTTTTTTTTATTTAATATGAAATTATCTACATTCTGTATATTGGTATCTTAATCTGGTCACACTAATATTCTACTTAGCTAGAGTTGAAATAGAATGTAAGGTTCAATAATTGTTGTGAATGACTGAATTTCAATAAATGATTTAAGTATTTTCAACACTTCGTCAGTATCACCTAGAAGAGTAGTTGTTTTGATTGCTTCTTCAACGATGAGTGTTTAAAAGTGTTTTCCTAAGTAGTATTTTAGTATGACCATAATAAGGTACCAATATACAGAAAGTAGATAATTTAATATTAAATAAAAAAAGTATGAATGACTGAATTTAAATAAATGATTTAAATATTTTTAATATATTTTTTGCTTTAAAATGTTACGAATCCTATCATGTAATTCAATACTTTGTCAGTATTAGCTAGAAGAGTAGTTGCTTTGATTGGTTCTGCAATAATGAGTGTTTTAAAGTATTTACCTAAGTAGTATATCAGCGTGCCCAGATTAGGGCAACAATATACAAAAAAGTGTGTATGTTTTGATTTGCTTAATACCTAAATAATATTTTCTAATTAAATTTTATATGCGTGGATCACAAAACGTCAGCCAAGACGTTGTGAATAAAAAGAACGAAATACTATTTTGATACACTAAATTAATCATATTAATATGACTACCTGATGTTTTCCTTTAAGTTAGGTAAATATATTTCAAATTATGGGTACATATTTTTAACAAATATTTTATATTGATATTAACTGTGGATATGGCACTATAAAACCTCGGTCAAATATAGTCTCTTAATTTTTATTTTTCTCTCTCATGTAAATGATTCTTGATGATGTATGCTATTTTATATGGAGTGAAGTATAGTCACCGCTTTTACGCAGCGACAAATTAACATGGTTGTCATAACTTATATTAACCTATATTACAGTGTGTGGCTGCGTAAAAGGGCCAGCTACCTTACCCTGTATACAAAATAATACACCAAAATCCATTTTTTTTAAATTATATTTAGTTTGACGTGCCACAAACGGTAGAAAATTAAATTGATTCCGTAAAGAAATTCTTCATGTTTAAAAATATAACTACTAAAGTTTTAACATGCTTTTTTCTTAAAGAGAAATCGTATCAAGTGGCTTTTGTTTTTTGCTATTATTATTCCATATAACGTAAAAGCAAATCCAGATTAACTCTTCTTTTGAATTTTGTTTAAAGAATAAATTAATTTCTGCGGCTCACCTTGCTACAAACAATTGATAACTGTCAAATTTTTTGCAATATTTTTTAACTGTAGTAAAAATATTGTATGAACATTTTTCTATGATTTACATAGAAACATCGTTTAACTTTGAAGTACCCATTCAAATAATAGATAAAAAATGTTGCAAAACTGTCATGTATTAAGATTAATGTACCATAAAATTAAAACTGAGTTGTTTATAGAAAAATAAATATTTAATCTTCTAGTTTCTTCTAGAATAATTGCCAATCATTGTCTCATTAATTTCCATTAATAAGGACACATCGCATATTTGTTTTTACACCGTGTTTTTAGTACATTGTAATTCGCTATGCAATAAAAAACTTGACAATTTTGTAGATTAATATCAATCAGTTACTACTGAAATGCTTACCCTCCTCCACCAGCCTTGACACGGATGAAAGAACAAAGCGCCAAGATGCACCACAAAAACTGAAAAACACAAGTATTAGTACATGTCTCACGTAACATTTCTTTTCACTATCTTACCCAAGACGCGATATTCATTTTCATATTGGTATCCGAAATGTTGGATGGTTGTTTTAATTGTGATTGGTTAGTGATTGTTTGCTCTAGCTTTTATAGCGAAAAGGGGAATCAAACTATTTTAAATTACAATACGATTGGAGGGCGAAATACACATGCGATGCTGGAAGTTAGGCATAACCGGTGAAATTTACTCTCTCTTTCGCTAAATATGTATGGTATAATCAAATCATTAAATCTTCTGTTACATATGAGACCCCAGACAAAAAAAATGTTTCACTCCGAAAATTTTATAGTGGTAACAGTTCAATTGCTGTGGTAATTTTAATGTAAGAGAAGTAAATAATACATAAATAAGACGAAATTGTATCTAATAATAGGCTCGTTATATTCAAATATTAGAAAAGAATATTTTTAGAGCATGATATTACAAGCAAAGAAAAAATTTCATTTAATTTTAATATTTTGGTATTAAATAATAGCAAGATAAATATCTAATTGTTCACATACTGACATATATTTCCATAGTGTTTGTAATGTATATAATAAATAATATACTATATTGAATAATGCATAATGCATTATAATCTGTGCACACATTGTAATTCACAAAATTTGCCTTCGAATATTTTTAAAAATGTAGTTTAGAGTACTTAGACGAAATAAGTAAACAATTTGGAAATCGATTGGAATAGTAGGACAGCTTATCATGAAAATGTGGACACACCGGACAAAACCACCAAATTTTTTCAAGGTACTAGTTAAGTACGTAGCTTTCAATTTTTGACAGGAACCAACTCCTCCATCGGCCATCTTGGATTTTATAGCGGCCATTTTGAATTATGGATGTATTACCAATATCTCGGCTTCTAAATCAGTTAGGACCACAAACTTGGTGTCTAAGTATACATATTTGGGATCAGGGAATGCAACTATGCAATTTTTAAATGTATCACACTATATATTTATTCACTAATTACAAACTATTTACCGATGAACTGTTTTGTCCGGTGTGTCCACATTTTCTAATATGTTTTTTTATTTTGTTTCAGATTAAACTGTAATACAAGATGGATTGGAACAAGTGCATGATCTGTCAGAAAATAACTTCAAAAAATCTAAAATGTCCACTCAATGAACATAGAATCGAAAACAAGACAACACCATACCGGTCAACATTGTGTGCCAACGTCGTCCATATTGAATTACGTTTGACAGGTCCTTGGATTGCCTTATCGGTTAAGGCGTATAGAGTGTATCGCGTTTTGGGTTCGAGCCCTAGACCCGGTAATGACAATACTGGTGGGTATGGATGTATGTCTGAGTTTTTCCAAATGTGTAACTCCCTTCCGGACAGCCTTGGCTTTGGATTTGGGGTTGTCTACTATAATGTGGTGTGTTTATGTGTTTATGTTTTATTTATTTTTGGTTTCATTGAACAGAATAATTTAAATTAAAAGATAACATTATTGTGACAGTTGTAGTGTACATAATGTACATATTGTTTTTGTTTGAATAGAAGGATATATGTTTATACTTATCTGTGATAAGATTTTTGTAAAAGTTAAAAGAACTACTAGTATTTTCTGGTAATATATTTACTTATTCTATTTTTTTACAGAGTCCCAAAAAAACAATTTTGTTACGAAAAATTTTAAAAATGTTATAACGCGAAAAGTTTCGCTTAAATTTACCTGAAAATATTCAGCAAGTAGTCTTCGAGATCGCTGATTATGAATCTGGTGTTTATAAAATTAGTAAATAAAATGGCGGCTCTCAAATGGCCTTGTTTAAGACTAAAGTCATACATAATTCTATAAATATTAATGAATATTTCATTTCAAGTATTGTAGCATACGTGTTTGTGATTTTTCAATACTTTTAAAAACTAAATCTATGCCAAAAAATAAAAATACAAGATGGAGGATCTAAAATGGACGAATGTAATATCAAAATCATACAAAATTCGATCAATTATAAATGATATTGTTCAAAATTTGATAGATATAATTCCAAATATTCAGGTAATCCAAAAATTATAAATAAATATGGAGATTTATTGATACGTTTAAAAATGTGTTTTAAATGAAAAACATTTATTATTATAAAAACATAATTTCTAGAAAAGATTTTTAAAAAATTAAGCATAAATAAAATTCTAGAGTTATTTTCATTTTAATTTTCGCCTTCCTCTTCATCAGGGACGATTTCTTCTATAGATAACATAGAACCCTTAATTTTCATATAAATCGAATCTTATAAATGCTCGTGTAAGTTTGAATAAAGTCGAGATTTATCGTACCCGAAAGCGCTTTCAGTATTTTTCAGATTACTTCGGTAATGTTGGTAAAGTAAAAAAATAGAATAGGAAGGATTGGGAAAAAGGATAAATTTTGTACCTAACACTTCCAGTGACTTTTATTCTCGAGATTGAAAAGTATATGTATTAATAGTTAAAAATAAGCTATTTTTGGAAGAAAAAGTTGTTTTTTCCAACTTCAAATAGCTGCAATTTCGCTTAGAAACATGCGACCGAAATGTACTAAGCATTAAATTCAACATAATTCTGTCAGGTTTGTAAGGTTTAATGAGCTAAAATGCGCATTTTTCATGATATATGCAACAAAATTCAAATTTTGCAAAATCGTCAAGATTGTTTGAAATAGATGATTTTCAAGAAAATTATGGGATCAAAAAGAAAATCTCTCTTTGATTGTTTAACTTCAATAGTATACTTAACGAAACTACATTTTTTTTTTTTGTTCGCCTTAAAAATTGTTTTCTTACAATAATTATAAATTGTACTTTCGTTTCCATAATTTTTATCAGATTCAAAAGGTTATAGAAGACGCTGTAATTAAGACAAATGAACTCAGTTGTTCCAATTTGAGTTGAAGATAATTGAATACGCTTTAATTCACAACATAAATTTGTAATATTTTGTTTGCTTAAGGATGATTTTTTTTGTCAGAACGCAATTTAAAACAATAAATTTGCAATTTCAGTTTTCATAAAAACGTACTTTTTTATCGATAAATAGCCAATTAGTCCAGTCAATGAATGGTTTTAGAGGGAAATGCTGAGATCACAATTTTTGACTGGAGGACTTGTTTGGACTATTTAGGAGGTAAACATACCACAAGTCCTCGAGCGTAGGAGGTGGGGGGGATGCAAGGGGGCACGAAGGAGGGCCTGGTTTTTGGTTTTTCGCTCATATCTCGAAAACGGTTAGCCCTAATCAAAAAGTGGTTATATGCAAAATTAAAGCTGACTAAATTTTCTACAATAATGTTTCTATTAATTTTTTTCGTATCTGCTATGGTTCAGTAATGAATTGTATATCTTTTGACTGTATTCTAACTTTATTATAAATTTATTATAAATTGAAAATAAATTTTAATAATCATCGTAGAAAAAAATTTCTTGTACAGATATCCGTTTCAGACTGAACTGAAATATCGAATAAAAATTGTCTTTGCGTCTGTAACTGTGTGTGTGCGTGTATATCTATGTATGCGTGTATAGGTATCGCTTCTTGTAAACACGATAACTTCTGTTAGACTTAAAATATTTGATTACAATTTGGAACATATGTAAAACAGCATATTACACTAATCCCTATTGAAATTGGGCCATATCTGTAATACATGGTGATAACCAGAGGCCTACAATTCTCACTTCATAATAATGTTATTAAAATACCATGTTCCATATTTTAGGATAACACTGATATATCATCTAATTTAAATAAAGTTGGTTCGCCTAACACACACCCGATATATTTCGGTTTAGAAATCTTATATATCTTTTTATTTTTGGATGCTTAGTAATATTTTGCTATGAAATTAAAATAAAACGTATTTTACGTATGAGAGTTTGTAGGCTTCTGGCTATCATCATGTATTACAGATATGGCCCAATTTCAATAGGGATTATGGTAATATGCTGATTTTCATATGTTCCGAATTGAAATCAAATATTTTAAATCTAACAGAAGTTATCGTGTTAACAAGAAACAGTATACACGCACACATAGATATATATACGCGCACACACGCACACGCAAAGACATTTTTTATTCGATATTTCAGTTCAGTCTGCTGTGAAACGGGTTCGGGGACATTTGGTATGTTTACCTCCTAAATAGTCCAAACACAGCCCACAAGTCAAAAATTGTGATCTCGGTATTTCCTTCTAGACCCCCTTATTGATCGTTCATTGACTGGGGTAAATATCTTGTGCTATTTTTATCGTATGGAATTGTACTAAAAGCCAAATTGTAGGGAACTAAATTAGCTTGCATCATTAGGTATAACGAACTTTTTTAGTTAATCACGGTTAATGTTTGATCAAATTGGACATCTCAAATTTAAGGTAATTTCATAGTTATTAAGTTGTGTGTTTAAGGGCCGGTTTTATAGGTGCAGTTTAAACCTAAGTTTAACTAGAAGATTTTGTTGAGGTCCGAAATAAAAGTAAATAGCGTATTTAGCAAAGTGTATATTAGGCACATTCATCAAATAGGAAATTATTAATTAAATTTGAATAAAGATTCTGTGGTATTGATAGTTGTTATTGAGTTATTATCGATAGTTATCGAATGACTTTTGTAGTAAAAAATCTGCTGTGAGAAGCGTCTTTTTGAGTTCTTGTTAAAAGGTTCTTGTAAATTTCCTGTTTGATGAGTGTGCTTAATACACATTTTGCTGAACACGCTATTTACTTTTATTTCGGACCTCAACAGAATCTTCTAGTTAAACTTAGGTTTAAACTGTACCTATAAAACCGGCCCTAAGACTTTTTGATAAAATTCGCAGTTTTCAAGATATTTGCAAAAAAATATCTTTTAACCTCTCCCCCATCAACAAGAGTTTAGTCTTCCCCCGATTTTGATTGTTTTTTTTTGCATGTTTATGAAACCCTATATAACGCTGTTGCTGCAATAAAATTTCAGATTGCATCAATTTGCAAGTCAAAACCTAAATGCACTCCACTAGTAATAAAATAAATAAATATAATGTTTTATAGTTGAAACTCACAATGTTTCCAATTCCAATAATATAGGTCTTTTTCCAAAATAATCAATTAAAAAAAGGTCGGTATGAATAGCCATATAATTTTCAATACGAGTCCCAATAAACTTTTTGATTTGAATAATGACGATTAAGTCAACCTAAGATGAAAAGTGATATTTGTGAGACAGCGTTATCGTTGTAAAAAGCAATAACTATTGAATGGAACTGAATATTGAACAAAAATATATGCGTATATGTTTCATTGCGCTAACGAACGTTAAAAACACATAACGTCAAGTTGTCCATTCATTTGAGAATGCAGAGCTTTGATTGGTTTCCAATGCCATTAGCCCAGTCATTTTAGGTTTCGACCCAGAAAAAAATATTATAAATATAAATTGGTGGATACATTATATTTACTATAATAAACAGCTTACTAACAGTCTAAGACTTCCGATGCCGTTTCATGGGATTTCCTGTGCAAGAAAGGCGTAAGTGCTTATATCGTATCATATCATAAGGATTTATTTCAGCACTGGGACTTAGATGCAGATAGAAAATATACAATAAAATATATTTTTCAAAATTATAGAAAAAAAATCGAGAGCTACTGGAAGTGGCTGGAACCTCCCCACACGGTGGACCTTTATAAACTGTGTTGACACTCTAATATCAACAAGGTCCGATCGAGCTTCGACCGAGGCCTTTATTTTGTAATATTCGAACGTTTCAGATTTAGCTCGGTTAGCCACCACATTTTTTTGAAGTAACCTATCTCTTACCGGTGGTGTTTATATGAATTCTGTCTGATTTATTACAGTGTTACATTTCTCCCATAACAGCGGTCGTGGAGCAGTTTAGTTTTCATATTCAAAAAAGGTACCCATTTTTAACTTTCTTGTCTGACTGACAATGAAACATCGCTGGAACAGTGTTAGGTCACATTTCACACTGTTTATTTTGGACGTCCGACTTGGTTGTTCTTGATATGAAAACAAGTTCTTCATGGCTGATTGGTGAATTTCGTGAGCCAGTTTTTTATTTTTTTGACGAGGCGTTCATCGAGGAAGTCTTCATACATTCTTTTGCCTGTAATTTTAGCTGCATTCGGAATTGAAACTGAAGATTCATCTGCAATTAGCTTCGTGTCAATAGCTATTAGGTTAGGAGTCACTTCCTGAAATGGGTTTCCCAATTCTCTAAATGAGGACACCATAGCACGCACTTTTTTCACTAAGTTGTTCTGGAAAGCTGGGTATTGCTCATGATGGAAGTTATTATTGATAATGACATTCTCTTTCGTGAAACTATTAATAATTAAATTTTAGATTAAAGTGATGTGTCACATGACCTTCATTGTGTTTAAATTAAAAATTCGAATCCAATATGGTGGATCCAAGATGGAGGTAAAACATTCTAACATCATAAATCAAAAAATACATCGCACAATACAACAGACATTCGGTCTGAAATCAGTGCGGTGGAAATTAAGGTAAAATAGTTATGGAGGTAGTGACTTTACGTACACCATGTATATATAATGTTCTAAGTGAAATTTTTTTTGGATCCCCTTTAAATATCGTTCTATTTGGCTTGTAGAATACCCGTTTAAAAGGAATTGTTTCTATCATTAAATGTCGCATAGTTACGTTTGAGTGTTTGCCGACCCCACTATTTGAATATTTCAAAACGGCAGCTATTTGGCGCAGTAACTGTGACGTTTTCTGTTAATTCCCCAAAAAACGTCGCCGCGAGTGCCATCAACAATCAGTAAACGTCAAAAAATGCAATTTTTGATTCGCTCCTGCCGCGCCGAATTTTCGAATGTCGCCATGCAATTTACGATCCGGAGTAACTACAACTCTCCCTCTTCCCGTATTGACATCTTACGGCCATCCCGCTGATGTATTTCGAAAAATATCAATGTTTTAAGATTGCATGTTTTTGTGCGATTTTCGACTCCGAAATGCATGCTTTTTTACTATTTTTTGTCGATATCTCCAAAACAGTAAGAGCTAGCTCGAAATAAAAATACTGTAGAACGAGTTCGTTTCATTACGAATCTTTTGGTTTCATCAGAATTTTGATTTTTTTTTTCGTTCTGGAGATATTTACTGACATGTCGGCGATGTACGGCAAAAATCGGACAATTTTTTCTAAAGCCGAGGTAATTCCTTAACCTTGACTATTAGGCCAAGAAACTATTCTAACGAATTTAAATGGAAGTAAATTTGCTAAAACTCTTTTTTTATGTTTTGTCCTACGCCAAAAATGAGGGAATCAGAAGGGGCGGTAAAATTTCGCCATTTTGTAACCGTAATTCATCGATAATTAACTGAAGTCGACTTCAAATACGATGTCCACTTAATATAATTTATTATCTAGACGCTCCATTAATCTGGGCCCTTCGAAACGAACGTTTCTGAAAAAAATATTATTTTTAATCTTTACATGCATTTTCTTTCTTTCAAGCATTTTAAAATTCCATGCATCTTCCCCATTATATCTTGTTAATTTTATTCATGAAATCATTGGAAATACTTACTGAAAAACTAGATTGTGCATCCGGCAAATAAATGTGAGGCGGCATCAAGACATTTAAAATTCTCTAGAGATTATGTTACATGTATTATGGCAAGCAAATTTACTTGCATTTATCAGTAATATTAATTTCGATAGAGTATGTTTAGAAGAGGTTAAAAAAATATCGCCTAGAACTCGAATCAACCTATTACAGAATACCTACATCTGGCAGAACTATATAGTGTGCGACATTTCAGATAGGAGTTAGAACCTTTGGCATGGCACTGGCTATTAAACAGTTTTCACAAAAGACATTTGAACACTACTAACTAATAATATTATCCGGTGAACGCCTTTCGCCAACTTCATTGACATCACCTGGAGATGATTAAAACTGTTTAATTATCTCTGTTGAATGAAGGTATTCGAGTGTAGTATTCAAGTGTTTTGGTATTTGTGTGTGTGACATTGGGGCAAATTCACAAATAACACTATTAACTTGTCTTTTTAATTTAGCTTCAAATTATTTTGTTATATTTACTATATTCTAATCTGTGTAAAAAATATTACGATTTTAAATTTTTTTATCTTCGAAGATTAACAAGAATAATTCAACATTAAATATAATATATAATGTGTCGAGCAGTGTATATAAACTAAGTGATTATTATTTATAAGAAATGATTACCCAGATATTTTAATTATATAAACTCTAAAGAGTTTAATTAAGTAATTTAATCTAGGTAAGTAGTAGTCACGGCGAGATATATATTTTAAGTCTAGGAAGTACAAATGACCAAAGTAGATATGAAGAAAATAAACTTCCTTTCTTCCTATATTATAAGTAGTACAAGATATTACACAACCATCTTGATTCAGTCTTATATTACATAATTATTATTAATTATTTACAATCACTTTGTGGAACACTGAATGTTATTTCTGCGATATATATTAATGAATGTAAAAGTTTTTTTAAGTATAAATAGATGATGATATCTAGAAGATATTAATACTTTTTGGAAAGTTAAAAGAGTAAATGTTTTTCTTTTCAATGAAGTAACAACAGAAGTCAATTAATTATAAATATTTTAACATTTTTATCATTTAACTTCTAAAAGAAAGATAAATATTCTCAGATAACATCGTTAATTATGTTAATATGTGTATTACAGTCAAGTTGTTAATTTGTTTTTGGTCTGATATCTTTTATCGTCCACGTTCAATTCATTGAGTGTTTGAAGTTAAATTGGTGGATAATCTGCAAATATACCATCTCTATCTTAATATCTTTCCATATTAAATTGATAGTTTGATATAGTTAAATCTCACGGGAACAAAAAAATCAAACTTATGATTTAAGAAAAGTTTGATGCAAAATTGCAGTTATTTTTTACCGATTTTGCAAATTATATGACGAAATAAAGATAGTCCAGTCTCACATCTAACTTGAGTGCTAATGAATGGATTTTGATGAAACCTTATGCAATGTGTTTGTAATGACGTTAATAAAAAAGTTTAAAAAAATTAGAGTAAGAAATGATCGGAAGAGGTAGAAAACACCCCTTTTATCACGGGTTCCGTAACTTGCAGAATTAGGTCAAAAATAGAAAAAAAAAAACAATGTACTTACCTTTTTTGGCCTAAAATAATATGTTTTTACTCTCGTGAATTTTTTCGAAAAATGCATATTTTTTGAGATATAGCCACTCAAAAATTCCTGAAAATGGTGAAGGGGAAATGTAAAAGTTAAAAAAAAATCTGAAAAAATTCAGGTGAATCGAAAGACAAGACTTTTTTTATTTGCAACTTTTCTGTAAAGTGCGTTTTCGCCGGAAAATCATGAAAAATTACCCCTATTTTTGACATTGTAGCGCTTTAAAAATAGGTAATTTAACTTTCCTCTGAAATTCTCCATCCATAATCAGATGCCTTTGGTAAATTTGGATAAAGCATACCACATCATTCCCATTGAATCGTCTGAAAATTTGCCCTTCGAATAGCGATTAAGTGATCCCCTTGTTGGTGGCACACTTCCTACGGAGGCATTTTTTTTTTGTGTAAAGAACCACCATCTCAAATCTGCCAAATTCTCGTTGAGCCTAGTACACTTGGCAAATGAATCTTTCAATTGATTCAAATGGTTCTTACTGCATATTGTCTTCACCAAGTAAAGCTAAGCACATGTAGTCCTGGCAATGCACTTGCACGTAACGGACCAAGTGCATCATATGCATTCTTCAACAAAATCTCTCGTTTATTAGACCCAAGAGATACAGTCGATGAATTCCGAGGAAGATGAAGATATTTGTTTATACCAATAACTAAGACATCGGTATCGGCTGAGAATATCTACACATTTTTCGCTCTCCTTTTTGTGACACGAAAAACATGTAAAAACATTTCAGTATCGGCTTCCTCCTGGGTACTTTTCAATTTAGCTACGTCGAGATGAGTAGACTCAGTGTTGTTTCTATAAGCAACAGTATATTTGTGTTATTTTTAAATCCCAACTTTATCAGGTCTTTACAAAGATATTCTGTTAAAGAGTCTTTTGTTTGAATGTCTGATAAAAGCTTTTGTAGAAGAATTCACTTAATATTCATATTACTGCCAATCACGTAGTACACTGGAGTTGTACCATGTTGTCGACGCGAGCGTCCATCTGTCTTCAAAGAAATTTCAACGTACGTATCGAAAATTATATGAATTTCTTGAAAACTTTTATACTTATTAATAATTTTCTTGCATAATTGCTGTGACAAATCGGAAATTGTTAATGGGCTTTGTAATTTCAGATCCTGTAATGCAGCCCATTCCATCAGTTACAGCAAAATCTCATATGACGACTGTACTGGATTTAAAACACATTTTTGTTTGGACTATTTGAAACAAGTAAAACACTTTTTTCTTGCCCCACTTTCCCCAGATAGTCTAAGTTGTGCTAAAGATTTCATTAGGTATGCCTATTAACGTATCTGGAATAAGTGAATATATTTATATGCACATTCTCAAATGTCAGGAATAAAATAAAACACACCTTAAAGTAATTACGATAAAAATCAACACTGTCTCAAACAAAGAGATGCTACAAGTTACGTTCTGTAGTCAATGTTCTCATAGTGAACAGTATTAGTTGCCAGTGATAGTAAAATTTAAGTGAAATAATTTTCTTCTGAAAAAATTTTCATATGGTATTAACAATTTAATTAATGAATCCAAAATGCCTCATTTTGAGATATAATCCAAAATCTGTATTATCCTGGTCTTGAAAGAGTATTATAATATTTTTTATTACATGTACACTCACATAAAATTTTTAAAATATCGGTAAATAACTCGGAACTCGAATTTTTCTATTTATATTACACAAAACCCTCTGAAAAAAAATCCTGTCGCGGCTATGAGATAGTAACCATCGCGATTCATAATCTACATATTTTTTTGAAACGGATGGTGCCAATCTCTATACTCCTTCATCAAGGAGCACACGAACCTCAATTTTATTACTTTACGCCAAGGACCATATATTACATAGTTAAAATTTTATAGTCGGTCTTTTGAACAGGATATATAATGACTGTACCTCCATGGTTAATGTCTTTGGCGGAGGAATAAAAAAGTTAAAATAATTTTGTACAAGTATATGCTTTTTTTCTTTGATCAAAAGTTATACTTTTATTTTTGGTTCATTTTTCCATAATCACCATATACTTTCACTCTGATATCCTTCACCAAAACATATTTTCCTAAGTGAAAATGCAGTGTTTCTTCGAATTTTCACCTGGTTGTGCCTAATGTCTTAACGACTTCATAACGTTCTTTTTGGGCCAGTTTGTGGTTCTGAAGCCCTTCAGACTTGTATGATATGATCAAAAATGCCGAATCAAAGTCGAATTTATATTTTGGCCTCGACTTAGGTCAATTCTGGGAGGTTCTACAACATTATCAATAGTTACAAGATTCCAAAGAAAGGGCAAGAAAAAAACTCATGACTTGCACGTGTTTTAATCGTTAAAATGTAAAATTACATTTCATAAAGGATGCCCTCCCTCCCCAGAAATAAAGCGTAGAACCGCCCTTGTTAGTTATTGGAAACTGTTTATATACTGAGTGGCTTCTGGGTTAAATAAATTAATGAGGTTGGATTTGATTTATTACTTCAAATTTGGAAATGGTTTATCTATTGGCTTTCTATTAATGTTTATATTTATAGGCCATTTTCTAATTAAGCATTTTATAAATTTTGTATCAAATATGATTATGATTATTGCCTGCATGACAATATTCTCTTGCCTTCTCAATAAGATGTCACAGAGCTTACTTGTTCAGGGGGTAATTATTATTAGTAGTAATCTGTAGTTTTCACAAACATATATCATTCCCTTTTCACAAAGTGACTCGAAGATTGAGATTTTGCCGTCATTTCTATCTCCCACATTTTTTAACATATTCTGTCAGTAATTCTTATTACATCTTCACCAATTAATTTAAGTGCCTGAACCATAATATTGTCGACTTGAGCTGCTTTGCCGATTTTTGATTTTGTATGGATGCCTGTTCTTCACATTTCAGTTTTGCAGCTTCATGACCGTTGTTTTGCTGCCAGTCGTCTATTCACTTGAAATGTTTACTATATAAAAGCTTGGCATAATATTGATGGACATTATTGAATTAGGTTCTTATCTCTTCGACAAAGTGTCTAAATTTTCACTCCAATCTGCTATATTCTCCTGATTTTTAAGTTTCCAGGTTTTTCCTGGTTCACAGTTTGAGCTGCTACAGTTGTTTCATATTCCGACGTGTCTTGGCTTTATGTACCAGTTGCTTCTCACAAGATGTTCTCGTTTGAAGATGAAGACATTTGAATCTTCGTCATTTCTTAGGATGACTGATGTTATTTTGCAGAGTTAGATCATCAGTTATAATGAGCAGAGGCTTCCCAAGTAGCACAAGGAATTGTATTTTGGTCATCATCATGTTACAGTAGCTAAAAAGGATGGTTATTTGGTTACTAAAACTGAATTATTACGTTTCGGAAACGTACTGGTGACGAATCATATCTTGGCCACCAAAACGGAACTGGAGCCAAATGGCCATAACACATGGCTCTCTTTTTGATTTTTGTGGCTGCTTTATTACTCGTTATGAAATGGCTCTTATGGCGAAAGGGGGGATGTATCTATTTCACCGTGACTAAATCATGACTTTTAGGTATAAAATAAACCAAGAACACTATTATGGTCATCTTCTGGCTTTAAGCAGGTGTTGTTAGATAAAATAATGGACGTCAATCATACTTATAGTTTATTCATCTTTAAATTTATATGAGCATCATAATAGCATATATGGCCAATCAAGAGGGTTAAATTTTATCAATTCACGAATTTTTTCTGTAAACTTATATAAAATACTGACAAAATAGTCGTAAAGCTACACAAAAAAACGTTTCAAATCGTGATAGAAGCAAACCGCTTGGCAGAAAGTTTGCTTACATAAAATAGGTTGATTTGGCCCGCAGCACCTTATCAGGGGTGGCGTCAGATTCAAAATGGCGCTGCTTAGCTTTTTTATTATGGGACTAATGGGACTAAAATCAAATAAAATACCAAATTTGAACTTTTATAATTTAAAAGCAAAGCGTTTTCAAAAAAAATCCAAAATGGCGTCTTTTTTTAAAAAAGACAACATTTTAAGATTTTTAGTTTTAATATATTATGTAATACACGGAATTCAAAACTATTAACATAGGTTCTGTGCTATGAATTGAAATAACTGTATAGAATTTTAGGTGACTATTGAAAATGGTGGCGCACAGTGGGGGATTTTGCTATACTTGTTTTCAAAATTCTGTAAGTCGCTCAATTTTGAATGGATTTTGATGCGGTTGGGCTTAAAATACTTGAAAAGTTTCTCTTGGACGTGCAGGTGCCACTTTCTGATAAACTATCACGTACAACCCTTAAAAAATGTAATATAAATCCCTAAAATAGAGACAATTTTAAAAATAAAAATTCAAAATCATTTAGGAAAAAGGTCTCCTGGAAGTAAAATAGTCATATATGTAAATTAATTATACACACCATTTTTGGGGGGGGTGTATTTAGGTGGAGAATTTTGGACGTAATGGAAAAAAATTAATATTGGGGGCTCAGAATGATAAGATAAGGTATTTTGATCTCCTTTTTCCATTTCTGAAGTCCGTTTTTACGTACAACCCCTAAAAAAAATATAATATTAACCCCTAAAATGGGGTGAATTTTAAATAAAATCTCAATTTTATTTAAAGTTACTGCCTGTAAGAAAAATAGCACTGTGCTTTTAAAATGTCAGATAGGTCTTTTCTGAAGGTAAAGTAATGACACATTTGCAAATTAATTATACACACCCGTTTTGGTCTCCTCTTTCCATTTCTGGATTCCGTTTTTACGTACACCCCTAAAAAATAAAATATCAACTCCCAAATTGCCTATTTTGGGGTTGATATTACATTAATAGTTTATGATAAAGTGGCACTTGCACGTCAAACAGTGAAACTTTACAAGCATTTTAAGCCCAACCGCATCAAAATCCGTTTAAAATTGAGCGACTTACAAAATTTTGAAAAAAAGTATAGCAAAATCCCCCACTGCGAAAATAAAGAAAAAACAAAATAAAAATGAATAAGAATTTGTTATTGTTATAATTTAAAATGAAAATATTTAAAAGTACTAACATTTGAATTATGTTGTTGGTGCACATGTCTTTGCAGGAAGTGCATTGCAGATTACATGGAAGGCCACTTCTTTTGCATTTACAGCGGTTACTGCTGCATCCAGTTTGACAAGAGCATTTAGCTAGCTCTTGACAAGTCTGCCATACATTTGGAAGAACAGACTATAGACGAGTCCACATTGTACTCTTTTCAACCCAGCCCCATCCCCTTGGTCATAAAATATCACCCGACTCAAGCCCGCCTGGCAACGTGGGATTAGCGGATAGAAACTGACCAGGCTCCGTGCGATGTTGCCATTATCGTGGGAGGATGAACCAAGGTTAAAAATACGCGTTAAGTATTACTTCGATATATTTTCGGTATGCCAGTCGTAGTGTAGTGGGTAGTGGTGATCTTGATATATATACAGTATCGGAAAGTGTTTGTTTTGGTACGGCAATAAGAGCAAGCGATAGCGAAGCAAGCAATGATGTACATTATGGGGCGTGTCACACTTTGCCGCTGCTAGGGTACTGGTAGACGCCTTTATTGTGGGCGGTCCCTTAAGTCGTTGAAACTGTGCAATCCCAAAAGCAAAACTTTCCGATTCTGTATTTTTGATTCGAACAGAAACAAATTTTTCGCGCGTGGATAATAGGGAATTAGCCCGCAACTATTAATTAAAATAGGGTTAAATGCCGCCATCTTGAATCTTTATATACTATTATTATTTTTATTATTATTATTATTTGATTTCAAAGTATATTTATTAAGACATTGCAAACATATTGCAATTTCAAGAAGCACAATCGATGGTAAGATTATTAAAACTTATTAAATTATCGAATTGGTAAATCAAAATGTTATTTTATAGGTATAATTAATAAAGTATTGAAAATGAACGTAATGGCCGTGGTTCGAATTCTTCTTGATTGATAGAAAACATGGCGGAAATTTGTCATAATTTGGCATATGCTTTCGCTGATGATGCTAGAAATAAGCCAGAATATGATTGTAAAAGATCTAATAAACTTTCTTCGTCAAATGGCAAATTTAACAGATCATACTGGCCAAACTATTACTAGAAAAATGGTTGAAGTGGTTAGCAATATTTCTCATCAAAATATGGCAAAACTATGAAAGACGTAATATTTCTTTTTTACGTTTCTTTTAACTGCCCTTGTAGGAATGGATTGACGGGTTACTTTGCATTCTGACCTTTGTTTCTCCAACGTTTTTACATTTCCTTTCTCCAACCGAATTAAAATGTTTTACTAAAATTTCTAAAAATGTATTGCGTGGTTCAAACTATCCAGGAGCAAATTTGCCTTAGCGCAGTTCCTTCAAGGTAGTAAATAGCCATCTGTACTGGTCAAGTACAAAAACATACATAGATTTTTGACTAATCCGCAATCAAAACCAGACTCAAAATGATCCCAGCAACCATGTACAATAAAAAGGAATAATATTCAAATGTTAAAGTTAATGATGGCTAGCGCCATAGAAAATGAAATGTCAGCATTCTTGGACACTGATGCAGAAGATAGGTTGACACTTTCACTTTAACTATATTAATACATAAGCATTTGTAGACACAAAGGTCAACGAGAACACTCCGTGAAAAGTGTTATGCCGCTATACCTATAAGTACCTACCATTTGAACTTACTTTTCCAATAATATGTGGAACTATGCTTATACTTTCTTTTACATTTCATTCTTATTTTTCTGTTGATATAAAACTTATTTGCACATATATATATATAAAGTTTTCAACATTATGAATACTTGTTTTTAGGTTATATTTTTATCTTGCCGTTTGCCCTCAATTTAGATTTGAATGTGTACAAAATTACTTCTAAAATAGGCATTCAATAAGGATATTTTTTCATTATTTTTTTATTCATAATTCAGTAATAATAGCTAAGAAAACCGCCAGAATAGAGCCTAACTAATATAGTCATGTTTAGGCTATTTTCTTAGCATTAGTTTGGATATCAACACTATATTAATAACAAAAGCCATATCAACATATTCTAGCCATTTTTCTAACTAGTATGGCAGTATTAAAACTTAACATTGTTGCTATTTAACTGCTTGCTCATATATGATATCTTGAAAATGACTTTATAACCAAACCAGCCTGACGATATCATGGCAACTAGTAATGACCAGTGTATAGCTAAAAAGAGATCATCATGACTATTTCGTTTTTAAATTTTACGCTAAAACACGACTAAAATAAGATGACTAAAATATAACTAAACAAAAGCCGTTAAAACGTTTTAGTGGCTGCATTTTGATTATCTCAGATGAATAGCATACTTGTGCTACTTGGGTTTTATATTTGCCTTCGACATGTTTTCAGTTTAAACGAGGAGATGCACATGAACAATTGGTGATCTGAGCCACAGTCAGCATGAAGTAAAATTTTAGGATTTTTTAAATTGTTAATAATAAATAAGAGTGCATAGATATACCCCGTGTTCTTAAATGTTTCGCCTCATCTGGAAAAGAGGTGAGATAGTACTGAGTTGCTTTTAGCGACGAATATCTATTTTGTTTAAGAGAATACGAGATAATATAAAGTCAACATGCATTGTTTGACATATGCATTCATTGAGGCTAGTTTGACTCTGAACGATTTATATAATTCATCTGATACTTTTAATAGGGAAAATTACTTTTTCTTACAAAATCAGCACCAAATACTATCAGTAACTACAGTACAATTTCTAGAATGCATGGAACGGCAACATTCTCTTCCTTTGCTATTATTGCTAATATCTTGTAGCCTACGTGAAAATATATTATTTCAGGACTAAAATTATTCATATTTATTTACTATTTTTCTCAGTTTTTACCCATTATAACATCTGGTTTAGTCCAAATTAAGAAAGTTTGTTCAACTCGTTTCCCTTGCAAAAGCATTACATTTTCAAACTTTATAAACAAATAGTTTTCTTGTTTCATCTTTGTTTCATTATTTCCAATTATTCTGTGTTATGCTTAAATATAACTAAACGACAAAATACAACCTGCAACTTATTTATATTTTTTATCATTGCAATGTTCTTAGTTTCTAGCAGGTTTACTATTAGAAATTCCAATATTACGTACTTATTATGTGTAAGATGTTTAAATACAGTGTCAAAGAAGAAATTATAACCTTCAAATGTTCGCATTGTTACAGCTCACTAACCATTTTATGTAGCTTTTAATATAAAAGCTAGAAAACGAAACACTTAAACATCATTTTTAGTAAACACGAAATGAAAACATATATTCTAACAGTAATGCAGTTATGTTTTTGTTTCAAATGAATCCGGATTTAAGTAGGTACCTACTTGCATATTTTCAGTGAATTTATGTGAACCGTATAAATGTTTCGTGCGAAAAAAATATACGTTAGTGTTGGTTCCAGTGCAATACAATGCTTTTGAAGTTTTATAAATTTAAATGTGCATTAAGCTTGAATGTCATGATTTTAATAGTAAGGATAACACTTTGTAAAAGGTAAATAACATTTAACAATTAACATGTTGATGATAACTTTTGTCAGTTCAAGTTCTAAAACGTGTACTTAACGGAAAATGACGAGAACTAAAAATTAAGTTTAATTTTGAATACGGGAAATTCATTGAGATATTTACGGTAATTACACATTAATATGTGGATTGAAGAGTTTCATTGCAGGAATAATACTATTAGAGATTTAATATTGTATTTTATTGTAAACTAATTTACTATGAAAAGTTAATTAGATTTATGTAATAACATTTCAAATTTAAAAAAATTAATATTATTTATTGAGTCAAGGAGATGAATCATTGAATAATTTATAGGGATTTACAGTATTTACACGTTCGTTAAGTGAAATAGATAAATGATATTTATAAACTAATTTTATTTGTATTTCTTTGAGAAATATTTTTATAGGCTATAATATAATAATGAAATAAAAGACAAAAAGATCAGAAATACGAAATGGGAATTTTAGTCTGCAAGGTTCAGAGTTACCTAAACGTACCCTACTCTTACATCTAACCAAAAAAACATAGTATAAAGATAACAAAATCTTATTAATAACTTATACTCACAGAAAGAATGAAAAGGGCATGCAATATGAGAAACAATAAACCGATTATTTGTATATCTGCAATATTTTTCAAGTTAAATATGTTCATTTTATATAAAAAAAAATTATGAACACCACAACCTGTTCGTAATTAATTCAAAAACATGGATAAAATAAAAAAATATTTTGAGGTTTCTGGTTCTTGTACACACCCTAAATCACAATTTTTTTTCATCCCCTTTAATAATGGGGTGGGGTTGGTAATGCCAAAATTTTTTTGAGACCTTAGCTTCTCTTGTATATACTAAATACCAATTTTATGAACTCTTACCTGCTTGATTTACCTATTTACCTCAAATTTACCCCAATTTACCCCCTACCCTTCGACGGAACAAGATAAAAATATAATCTAATTCTAGATCTCGTTAAAGTACATATGTGTACCAAATTTCAAGTCAATATCTCAAACGGTTCCAGAGTAAACGTGCGCACAAAAAAAAAGTTACAGACCGACAGACAGACAGATCGACAGACAGACAGACAATTTTTTTTTCTGTCAAACTTAAAATCTCGACGTTTCATGACATTCTAAGCCTATCTGAACAATACATTTTTTTTATCGTTACTATATTTCCACTGGATGTGGAAGTAATAAAAACGGAGCGACAGCAGTTTCTTTAATTTTATTTATTAATAATTAACTTAAATGTAATTAAATATGTTGATAAGCCGATTTAGATGGTAATTAATAAACCGTTGAGTTTTTACAGAATGATAAAAATGTGCCACTTTTTAAATTAGAAATTTGCCAATTTGATATGTAATACTCGTATCAATTAAGAATTTCATTATTTAATGTTTATGTTATAATACACTCATACACTAAAATAACATATGAAAGCAATCAAAGAAAAATAGTTATATATAAGGCTACGTTGAAAATTACCTTTTTTAATTAACAGGCTAATATATATGAGACAAATTTATTGCAAGCAAATATTTAAATGTTTTTGCCTATCCTAATATCTCAATGTATAGACGTCTTTAATGTATTTTATTGTATTATCTTAGACAAAGCATTGATCTGGAACAACTAGAACAAACCACACAAAAACTGACCAATATATAATATATAATTAATTAGTTAGTATGTTATAGTAGTCGTATGTTACATAGTTTTATTACAAAATTATTTATAAATTCTGTTGTTTCTATTTGTTCTATGTTAAAATATTTCTTTGTATTATAATACCTACCTTATACTTCTACATCCAGTGGAAGTATAGTAACGACAAAAAAAATTTGAAAATTTGTATTGTTCAGATCGGCTTAGAATGTCATAAAACGTCGAGATTTTAAATTTGAGAAAAAAAATTATGTCTGTCGGGGTGTCTGCCTACCTGTAACTTTTTTTTGTTCACAAGTTTACTCTGGAACCGTTTAAGATATTGAAATTTGGTACATGTATGTATTTTAACGAGATCTGGAACTAGATTTTATTTTGATCTTATTTCGTTGAAGGATTGGGGGATAAATTGGGGTAAATTGGGGTAAATAGATAAATCAAGCACATCCATCAAATTGGTATTTATAAAAGAAGTCAAAGGTCTCAACAAATTTTTTGGCTTAGCCATTCCCATTACTACTCCCACCCCATTAATAAATGGAGTGAAAATGAAATTGTAAATTATAGTGTATACAAGAACCTAAGACCTCAAAAATTTTATTGTTACTTCATCCCCCTCTATCACCACCCTCACCCCCATTACCAATGTGGCATATCATTTTATAGGTTTTTGGGGTAGACGATTTCAAATGTTATGTTTTTAAAGTTCCATAAACAATAATTTTCACATAGTAAAGTGCAAATATAATACCAAAACTTTTTTCGTTGTGAGAGATTTGGATAGAAAATCTAGGTGTAGAATTTTAAGTTTTATAAACACCCTACAGGGTGTTTATAAATCTTGTAATGCATTGTAATTCGAGTCCTATGAACAAACGAACATCAGCGTGCCTGCCTTTCAAGATTATTTTAGCAGGTTCCTAAACTGACACCAATGTTTCAAGGGTAAATGAGGAAAAGCGTCAGAGATGCGTCATCGCGTATGTGTCTAGCTTCTACGAGTCTTCTTCCGCGTAGACTTGGTTGAGTGCTTGACGTTTCGACCATCTTGTCGTGGTCTTCTTCTGAAGCGAAGTGAGCTCTGCTGGACTGAGCTCTATTTATACAGGTTATCAGGAGGCGTGTTATGCTCATGCGGAACATTGACTTCCACGTTATTGGTAATTGTAGTTCGGTGTCAGGGTTATAGTTATTCGGATGTTTATTTATTTCAGCTGTTACCGTGTATTTCTTTTCTTCTTTTTCTTCTTCTGTTCTGTTTGTATCTTGTCTTTTTATTACGTTGTCTATGTCCTTCGGTTTGTATCCGGAGTGAGAGGAGCTCAGTCCAGCAGAGCTTACTTCACTTCAGAAGAAGACCACTACAAGATGGTCGAAACGTCAAGCACTCAACCAAGTCTACGCGGAAGAAGACCCGGAAACCAGTAGCCAGATCACCAGCTCCGCGAAAGCCTTAGCACCAAGATACCATGCAACATGTACGGTGTTTATAGATTTTCTATTATTTTCTTGATTCTATAAGTGGGTTACCTCGAGTAGCATGGATGCGCAGTAGGTTTCGCCGAGTATTATGGATGCGCAGTGGCTTTCCTCGAGTACGATGGAGGCACAGTAGGTTTCCCCGAGTACCATGGATGCGCAATTGGTTTCCCAGAGTATTATGGATGCTCAATGGCTTTCCTCGAGTACAATCGATGCGCTGTAGGTTACTTCAAATAGTATGGATGCGCAGTGGGTTTCTTCAAGTAAACTGAATGCGCAGTTCCATGGATGCACAGTAAGTTACCTCGATCAGTATGGATGGGCAGTAGGTTTCCTCGAGTAATTTGGATGCGCAGTGGGTTTCCTCGAGAATTATGGATGCGCAGTGGCTTTCCTCGAGTAAATTGAATGCACAGTGGGTTACCTCGAGTACTATGGACGCGTAGTAGGTTTCCTCGAAGAAAATGCTTGAAGTAGAAGCTTAACTTCTATCATGTAGTCTACGGCACACAATGATTTTTTATATCTTTGCCATGACATTTTCTGCTTATTACTCCCCATCCAGTGGAGGTATACTAACGCAAAAAAAATTTCATTCAAATAGGCTTATAATGTCATGAAACATCAAGATTTTAAGTTTGGGCAAACAAAAATCTGTCTGTCGCGTCGGTCTGTCTGTTGGTCTTGTCACTTTTTGGTGCTTACGAATACTCTGGGACCGTTTTCATCTATTTTTTGAGGTTATCTTGAATATATGAGCCAATCGAATATACTAGTGTAGTACCCGGGCCAATTTTTTTGTGGATGTGTTTTTACATATACAAAATTTTTTTCGTTGTGAGAGACTTGGATAGAAAATTTGAATGTGGAAGTAGTGATTCCTTGGGCAGCGGTTTTTGATTTAATAAAGTCGGTATATTATCAGTATCACCGGATATAATATTAACAAAATAGGTATATCCCATCTTAGATAAAGAAAATTTTTTAGCCGAATCCATTTCATAACACACTACATACTAAATTCAAATGTTTAAGAAACAGTAACATCTGTTAGTTTTTATTTCAAATTTGGTACATAGGTAAAATAGCATGATAGAATACTCCTTATTGAAATTGGGCCATATCTGTCGTACATGTGATCACCAGTGGAGTGTAAACTTTTTATAATCTTGAGGCAAACTGTTACCAAGGATTTTAATTAAGCACACAAAAATACGAGATATTGAAATGTAATATAAAGTCTGTCTCTCAGCCTCCCTTGAATAGATTAATTGATATATCACTTTTACGCTAAAATGTTATTAACGTGTTTTTAATAAGACTATTACGACAGGTGTGAAATTTACTCTCATATTTACATAATTACTTCCACATCCAGTGGAAGTATAGTAACGACAAAAAAATTTTAAAAAATTTTTATTGCTCAGATAGGCTTAGAATGTCATGAAACGTCGAGATTTTAAGTTTGAGAGAAAAAAAATTTCTGCCTGTCGGTCTGTCAGTCTGTCGGTCTGTCTGTAACCGGAACTCTGGAACCGTTTAAGATATTGACTTGAAATTTGATACACGTATGTATTTTAATGAGATCTGGAACTAGATTATATTTTCATCTTATTTCGTTGAAGGATTGGGGGGTAAATTGGGGTAAATGGGGGTAAATAGGTAAATCAAGTAGGTAAGAGTCCATAAAATTGATATTTAGTATATACAAAAAAAAATTAAGGTCTCAAAATTTTTTTGGCATTAGCCACCCCCATTACTACCCCCACCTCATTATTAAAGGGGGTGAAAAAAATTAAGTTTTAATTTAGTAATATTAGTGTCCTCAAGAAACTAAGGCCTCAATTTTTTTTTTACTTCATTTACCTCCACTACCAACCCTCTACCATCCTCACTACCGATGTGGCATATCGTTTTATAGGTTTTTGGGGTAGACGATTTCAAATATTATGTTGTTAAAGTTACTTCGAATAGTATGGATGCACAATGGCTTTGTTCGACTACTATGGAAGCACAGTAGGTTTCCCCGAGTATTACGGATGCGCAGTGGCTTTCCTTGAGTATTTTGGATGCGCAGTGACTTTTCTCGAGAATTACAGATCGCAGTAGGTTATCTCAAGTAGTATGGATGCGCAGTGGGTTACTTTAAGTAATATGGATGCGCAATGGCTTTCCTCGAGTAAATGGATGCGCAGTAGGTTACCACGAGTAGTACGGATGCGCAGTGGCTTTTCTCCAGTACTATAGATGCGCAGTGGGTTACCTCAAGTGGTATGGATGCGCAGTGGGTTTCCTCGAGTAAAATGGATGCGCAGTGGGTTGGTTTAAGAAGTACGAATTGCAGTGGCTTTCCTCTAGTAAATTGGATGCACAGTGGGTTACCTTGGGTAGTATGGACGCGTAGTAGGTTTCCTTCTTTTTTTTTAACTATTTAACGTCGGCCTATTTCCGCTACCAGGGCCTATCACCGACGCCAGGAGACGAGCTACCCCCAACCTGGAAATTTCGCCGAACCTCTTCCCTTAAGAAGAGTAGGGATCTTTTACTTGCCTAACATTTAATAGACAAGGGACCGCCTGCTTTACATCCTCTCCGAAGGATGGTATATCCACTACGTAATCGTCTGAAATTACGTAACTTCCGCGTATACACTGATATACAAACCGCTAGAAGGTGGGACGAGAACGCTGTATTTCCCGAGATGGGACCCCATCCAAGTACTAACCGCGCTCGATGGTAGTAGGTTTCCTCGAAGAAAATACTTAAAGTAGAGGCTTTACTCCTATCGTGTAGTTTACGGCACACAATGATTTTTTATATCTTTGTCATGCCATTTTCTGCGTATTACTTCCACATCCAGTTGAATTATATTAACGCAAAAAAAAAATTGGAAATTTTCATTGTTTAAATGTCATGAAACGTCAATATTTTAAGTTTGAACAAAAAAAAATTGTCTGTCACGTCGGTCTGTCTGTTTGTCTTGTATCTTTTTGGTGCTCACGATTACTCTGGAACTGTTTGACATATTGACTTAAAATATGGCATATAAGTATTTTAACGAGATCTGGGACTAAATTGTATTTTGATCTTATTCTTTTGCAGAGTTAAACGGTAAATTAGGGTAAATGGTCGTAAATAGGTAAATCAAGCAAGTAATAGTCCATGAAATTGGTATTTAGTAAATATAAGAGGAGCTAAGGTCTCAAAAAAAAATTGGCATTAGCCACACCTATTACCACCCCCACCTCATTATTAAAGGTGGTGAAAAAATAGTGTGATTTAGTGTGTATACAAGAGTCAAAGTCATTTAGAATTTTTTTTCACTTCATTCATCCCCACCACCGATGTGGCATATAATTTTATGGGTTTTTTGGGTACATGATTTCAATTATTATTACTATTAAAGTTCCATAAACAATTATTTTCATATAGTGGAATGCAAATATAGTATTTTTGTTGTAAGAGACTTAGATGTGGAAGTAGTGATTCCTTGGGCAGCGGTTTTTTACTTGCATATGCAGTGGAATTATAGTAACGACAAAAAATTTTTTTAAAATTTTTATTGTTCAAACTTAAAATGTCATGAAACGTCGAGATTTTAAGTTTGAGTGAAAAACAATTCTGTCTGTCTGTAGGTCTGTTGGTCTGTCGGTCTGTCTGTTACGTTTTTCTGCGCACGTTTACTCTGGAACCGTTTAAGATATTGACTTGAAATTTGGTACACATATGTACTTTAACGAGATCTGGAACTAAATTATATTTTCATCTTGTTCCGTCGAAGGGTTGGGGGGTAAATTGGGGTAAATTTGGTGTAAATGGTTAAATCAAGCAGGTAAGAGTCTATGAAATTGGTATTTAGTATATACAAGAGAAGCCAAGGTCTCAAAAAAATTTTTGGCATTAGCCACCCCCATTATTAAAGGAGATGAAAAAAATTGTGATTTAGTATATGTACAAGAACCAGAAACCTCAAAATATTTTTTTACTTCATCCACGCCCACTACCACTCCCCTGTCACCACCCCCACCCAACTACCGATAAGGGGTATCGTTTTATGGCTTTTTGGGGTAGAGGATTCCAAATATTATATTATTAAGTTCCATATTATATAAGTTCCATAAACAATTATTTCCACATACAAAGTTTTTTCGATGTGACTTGGATAGAGAATCTGGATGTGGAAGTAGTGATTCCTTGGGCAGCGGTTTTCCTGTAAGTTATGTCATTGATCTTAACTCCATAACTTTCAAGAAACAAGTTTGGAACAAAGTTTGAACAACTTGCATAGAAACGACCTCTATAAAATATGAGATTATATACACTGTTATACTATCTTAAAAAATATAGGCATAGAACATGTTTTCCTATTTTAATAATAATTTTTTATTTTTCACAGATATCATCATTAATTTTTCAATAAAGAAATTCCTGAATTTCCTAAAAGTAATGATCGCACAGAAGTATTCCATAACGAAGAAATGGACATTAGTCCACTACAAAATGATTTAGTAGAATCTCATAGGAAAATACAAAATACAATAAATGCGGCTGAAGATAGGAGCGGTTATTATCATAATACTTTAAACAGAAAAAGAAGAAAAATTAGATGGCTTAAAAGAGAACTTAAAAGATGTAGACATACACCACAACATAATTTTAAATTTATCAGAAAGTCTGATGACGACGAAGATGAATACGATACTATCAGAATTAAAATACCTAGTGACATTCCTTATGGCTTCCAGGGTGAATACTTTCCTCGGCCTTTAAGAAACGAAATAAACACAGGTAACCAATGATTTTAAGTATCGCTTTTTTAACTACAATCATGATTATGTTACTCAGCTCATGATTATGTTAAGTTGAAATTTTAAATTTGTGCCAAAAAAATTCTGTCCGTCGTTGTTGACCGTGACCGTTGTGTCTGTCGTTCTGTATGTAACTTTTTTTGTGCGCACGATTACTCTGGAACGTTTTATGATATTGACTTATATGTACTGTACTTTATAATGTGATCTGGATCCAGATTAAATTTTGATGTTATTTCATTGAAGGGGTGGGGATTAACAGATAAAGTAAGCAAGTAAGAGCCCATAAAATTAGAATTTAGTGTATGTACGAGAAACCATCCACACTGTCACTCCCACTGCCACCACTACACACCATTATTAAAGGAGATAGAAAAACAAAATTGTGATTTAGACTGTATACAGGAACCAAAAGACTCAAATGTTTTTTTGGCAATAGTCATTCTCTGTACCACCCCCACCTCATTATTAAAGGGGGTAAAAAAATAAAATTGTGATTTAGTGTGTATACAAGAACCAAAGTCCTCAAAAAATATTTTGGCATTAGCCCACTCTACCAACCCATTAGCAGCTCCACCATGTTATTAAAGGTTGTAAAGAAGTAAAATTGTGATTTAGTGTGTGTACGAGAGCCAAAGGTATCAAATCCACGCCCTAAAAATTAGAATTATCGAAAAATTTTACTATCCTTTTCATGGCGTATTTACAAAAAAGTTTTAACCTCATATGTCAGTTTTAAATACATCCTCCACCATCTAAATCTACTACCGAAACTTCCCTCGAATTTCTGAAATATTACGTGGAGTGGAAGTATGGTAATCGTAAAGAAATTATGTTTTATTTATTATTTTTTCAAATAGGCTTAGAATGTCATGAATCGCCGACCTTATGAGTTTAAGAGTTTCTTCGAAACTATTAAAGATAATTGAATGAACTCAACGTGAACTTTCCATACGCAATTAGATTTTTTTTACACATTTTAATTATATCATTAGAGATTTCAAATAATTATTTAAATTTTTGAGGATTTGTTTCTTATGCCTACCTCTTTAGTGACACTTACCAAAAAAATCAGTGGTATTCAGCAATCACATAATTAACATGTGTAAAAATGACAGCCGGGTCAGATTGGTGGAACATGGTTAAAATATATAAAAACTTAAGTACTTAATCAAAAATAACACAGGTCTACAAGAAAAAGGATCTTGTCGTGAGGTTCTCATCTAATTTTTCTGAAGTCGCGCTGAAGCCCATTTTGGACAAACAAAATTTTTTCTAACGTGTCAGTTCTTTAGGGGATAAAACGGGTGGTAGAGAGAAACTGACATGATTTTTATCCAAAATTGGCTTCAGCGCGATAAAATACTTCAGAAAAATTGGATCAGAACCTTAGGACAAGACCTTTTTTTGCCCTTTTTAGGGGATAACTGGGGTGGCAGAGAAAAACGACATGATTAGGCGTGCTCGACACTACCACGATTTAACCCGCTGCGTTACCGGGCCTGGTATTGTTTAAAGATTTCAGAGCGATATTATCGGTAGATCTTAAGCTAGACATTTTAGTCCCATCCATAGGAACTTCACGTTGTCATTTCTCCAGCATACATTACATCACCTATTCACGGTAGATGTTAAAGATAATTGGTGACAGAACACAACCCTGTCGGACGCTTTGTACTTTACATTTGTCATATTTAGTATTGTCTATTTTCACCAAAGCAGAGTTTTTTTTATATAGTTGACAAACAATGAAAACCAGATATCTGGGTGTTTCCATCTCCAATAGGTCAGTCAGTTTGTCCCATTTCTCATTTTCCATGTTTTACGATATTTTCTGAAATGAGGGTACATATTCCTTAACCTTCTCTTTAAGTTTCCGTAAACTCAGAATTAACTTTGTAGTTAAAGCCTGCTTGAATACGAGAATATTTGCTAAAATAGATGTTGCTAAAGTCTGGATTGAAGAATATGGATATTTTACTGACATATTATGACGTATGGTATTAGCGCCAACAGTCAGTAGTTCTCACGAATATCTCGTTCTGTTATCAATAAAATAATTTAATTTTTATGCACATGGCAATTTGTTCGTAAAAATATTGACAAACATTATATAAAGAGCGCCCTGACCATTTAATATCATATATTGACCAACTGTATTAATAGTCCAATCAGCGAAGGAAAAATAGGGGAAATAGTTCGTGTAGTGGCCAATTTTTGTATAGTTGTCGGCGGGAATGCCCTGAACAATATACTAAAAGTCCTGATCGATGGGAGGTGAGCGAGGGGATGGGGGGTAGTTTTAAGGTCCTCTTTTCACGTATTTCTTGATAACTCGAAAACTACTACCTCTAGCGAAAAAGTGTCTATATGCAAAATTAAACTGGATGAAATTTTCTTCAAATAAGTTCCTATTTATTTTTTCTTTAAGATCAATACTTTACCAGATACAGAGGATGAAAAATCGCTAATTAAAAAAAATCGAGTTTTAATGACAAATGAAATTTTATTATTAAATGAATTTAAAGCTAACAGAATATCTATATTATTATTATTTTAATTCACTTCCACTCTTGACAAATCGGAAAATGTAAAAATATATAGATTTAAGCACTGTTTTTCTTCAAACGTCAGAAAAGCATTTCTTAACTCATCTCATGACATTAAAGTTTGACTTTTTAAACGGCTGTGCGTTGCCATTAACAACGAAGGTAATAGTATATTATATTACTAGGAGTAGAACGCACTCTTTTTTTGTGTTGAGCCCAGGATTTGCGGCTGAGGCGAAGCCGAAGCCGCAAACTGGGCGAAACACAAAAAAAGGCGTTCTACTCCGTGTAATATATACTATTTTTTCTTCAAGCGTATTAAAATGCAAAAATTCATTTATTTATCATAAATGTACAAATATTCAAACTACAGTCTTACATGTTGATACAATATGACAAGTGGCTAGAGGATAGCGCGCCACCGGTGGCTTTCGGTATTAACATTATGTTACTAGTAAAACAATACCCACTACGGCGGCGCTTTCGGAACTAACATTATGTTACTAGTAAAACAATGTCCACTACGGTGGCGTTCGGTACTAACATTTTGTTACTAGTAAAACAATGTCCTACTTCTACTTCTGTTTTTGGTGACATAATTTAAACATTTTAATACGCTTGAAGAAAAAAGTACTTTTCTGAAGCAGTGAGCGGCAGAAAAAGTAATATCCATAGCAGCGCGTATTTTATTTAAGACGCCGCGCGCCGCCGCCGGCCATGCGATATTAACACAATGCGTTTTTGGAGGTGAAATTCGAGATTTTTTCTCTTTATTTTTTTATAGCTAATTTGAAGAAAAAGTAGCATGTTTCATTCGGAGTAAAAGCCATTTGTTGTGACTCGTCTGTAATCTACAGACTACTGATTACTTTATAGCAAACTCCATAAAAAATTAACTGAAGATATGTTTTGAAAAAATAAAACTGTTCAAATAAATTGAAAATTCTGACAATTCTATTTTTAATAATTTGTCAAATCATGACAATGATCTACAACGTTGCAGTGGATTCCATATTATTTATTCCAGGTGTTTGTGTATGGTCTCCTAAATAAACATACTTTGTCCAGCACTATTGCACTTAGATATTGTACAGATATTAATATTCGGCCTGAACCGACTTCATTTAAAATAAAACTTTCATTTTATACCATTAAATCATGATTTTTAAAAATTTGCGATTTTTCCACCCTCTATATCTCGTAAAGTATTTATCCTTAACTTATTTTTAAAATATTTCATCTAGTTTAATTTTGTATAAGGACCCTCGCCAGAGGTCGTAGTTTTTGAGTTATTCAAGAAAAACATGAAAAGAAGACCCCCCCCGCTCACCACCCATCAGTCAGGACTTTTAGTATGTTGTTCAGGGCACTCCCCCCCCCCCCCCCGACAACTGTACAAAAATTGGCTTCTACACGAATTATTTCCCCTCATCGGCCTTTTTTGATCTTCGTTGACTGGATTATAAAAGTTTTTGAAAATCATTATTTTATTAACGCATTAGTGTGTATTAGTGATTACTTTATAGCAAACTCCAAGAGTCATATTTGTTTTCATGATATTAGCTACTCTTATATCATCGTGTATATTGAAAACTACAGATGTCAGATGTACGTATCGTAAATGAAATCAAAGTTAGAATTCACAATAAATTTGAATTTAATACAAAAAAAACCACTTTCGCTTGTTACACTTTTCAATACTGCCAAAGCGTGAATCTTTCCTATTGTTCTGTGCGTGAGTACGTTGTAATATTATTATATTACTGGTTTGTTATATTAATTACTTATATAGATTATTGTGCACGATTTTTTATATTTACTCTATTAAAATTGTTTAAGGAAATACGAATAAGAAATGCGTTGTTAGGCAGCATGGATGATTTTCATTTCCTAATGGGCCAGTATTAATTCTTCCTCCACCGATTCAACTTAATAATAGCACACATGTTAGATTTACCGTTCCAAACGTCTATCACGTTAATTAACTTAACTTCTTTAAAGTCCCTATTTCCTAAATTATGTATACAATTGTAAAGTGGTATTAAAATCAAATATGATGCTTCTAAATAGCTATTAGCTTCAATTGTTTTTAGTATGAACTCGACAAATATGTATTATTAATCAATAACTACGAATTTGCCAATATAAAAATCTAAAAATGTCATCTTCATGCATCTTCATGCATAGGGGGGAGGGGGGGGGGGTGTGCAAACAGGGTTTCCGCGTCCCAAAAATCTGTAACTATTTATTTGCTGTTAAAGGTATATATATTTGGTGCGCATATAAAGAAAGATGGTTTCATAATTATATGATAACATTGTAACATTTTTATGACTTTTTTGTTTAACGAGCAAATTAAATATTTTAAAAAATCATTACCTGAGCCCATGAAGCCATAGCAAAATTAAAACCAATGAATGTGTTACCACTTTTTAATTTAGAGTTTCTAACAAATACATAAATGTTGATTTTTGGCACCATATTTTTTTGGGGTGAGAGATGCCATAAGGAAGTCATAATGAATACTTTTAAAGAATTTCTTTCTACATAATGGGGTCATTTCCGATAATTCTATATTGCGACTTTTTCAACATTATCATAATTTGTTTAATACAAAAACTAGTCATACAAAATTTCACGCCTTTGTCTATGATAGTTTTCAAAATATTAAGCCCCAAAGTTGCCGCGGACGGGAAAAGAAACTCGTGCCCGCGTGACGTCATTAGGCTTAAACCGACAACAGCAGCAGCTTGACGGTCCGCGCCGCGCCGTCTTATCAGTGAAATTGCATGTATGTATTATATGTAATGTAATGTGTAATTATATATGTAAAATTTATATGTGCATAAAGAGACGCGTAGATGGATTTTTTTTATATACTTTGTGCTTTTTAAAAACAAAAAATGTGCGAAAGGGGCTTTGTAAAAGCAGATTCTTTCAATCTTCCGGAGGCACACTTGCTAATGGTTATGGGGTATTTTAATTCCAATCACGAATATTTAAGTGCAGAAATGAGAGGAATAAAAATTACTTCATTGTACAGGATTTTCAAAATAAAACGAAATATGTCTAGCATGAAATTTAATACGTAGAAATAGAAAATTTGGCAAAAAAAGTTCTTATTTAACAGTTTGCCGACAACAAACACCTGGAGAGTAAACAACCATTTTAAGGGCGAGTGGGGCAAATATTTTTCTAAATTATTTTTGTGGAAAACATTATTACCTGCTTAATCCCTGCTGAATATTAGTGAGAATAATTATTGTATTAATTAAATATATTTTTGCGAATTCTTATAAATTATAATTATGTTTTACACGCTTTCTAACTAAATGTTTTAAAATTTTGTTTGCTTTTTGTTTGTCTGTTTTCTATTTTCCAAAATAATCCGGAGCATAAAGTAAATGCAAAATATTATAAAGTTTCATGTGGGATAAATGAAAAAGAACATAATATTGTAGAGGTAAAGTGCGAAGATTGTGCAGCTTCTGATGGTGGTTGTAACCATGCAATAGCTTTTGTAATGTGGTTATATCGCCGAAGTGAAAAACCCTTGCCAACCGATACAGTTTGCTATTGGAAAAATCAAGCATGCTTTATTTTTCTACAATACATTAAATAATAAAATATAATGTATTACTTAATAGATAAAACATGTCTATTTTCATGTAAACTCTATGTTCTGGCCAGGCCTGTAGCTAGGGTGGGCCAGGACGGGTGTAGCCTATCCTGGAATAATTTTCGCCCGACCTACCGGCGACCGCAAGGGGGGTAATTTCAACACTGCCTTTTTTTGGATTTCTCCCCCCCGCTCATCGAAAAATTTTCCTTTTTTTCATTTCTCACCCCCGCTCATCAAAAAATTTTTGGCCCACGCCCCCCCCCTGAAAAATTGTTTGCCCCCCGCCCTTAAAGCACTTTCTAGCTACAGGCCTGGTTCTGGCATAATTAATTAAGATTTCTAAATCTTGTGGTAAAGTTACGCGAGACGCTTGTCGCCCCTAGACGAAATAGGTAAGAAACCTTTGCGGTTTTTATGTCCCCTTCTAGTCGTGGACACAGAAACGAACTTCCAATTTATCGGTCAGTGTTTCGAACGCAAAGGACAGTTAGTGGTATTATTATTCTAGATTTAGATTAGGAATTTTCGTTAGTGTATCAATGTTGTGTACAGTTCGTGTTTTCCACGGTACATTACATTTTAGCGGATTAAATCTCTCATATTATTATTTTCATTGTAATACAAAAACATTTGAAGTACGGCTCTCGACAATGGTGACTAACTCTAGCCAGCATGTAAATGACTTCGACTGTGATATTTTCTTGGCTTTTTTTATTCCTACTAAACTTCTGACGTAATTTATACTTACTTATTTATTTAAAAAATATATCTCCTTCTAAATTTTATGTTTATTGGTATTTACCTTTATTTTTTATTAACCTAATTTACTTACATTAAAATGAGCAATAGGCTTATGTTTTTTCATTTAAGAGAACAGCCGGGCGCATTGCTTGTTGCCAAAGAACTGTTTTCTCTTTGTTTGTCGGCAAACGAATAAAATATTTGTCTGGTGTTGACGCCGTCGTGCGTCGTGCTTTTGCATTCAGAAACAATAGATACAATATTTATATTTATTTTTGATGCGGTATGATGACATTTTTATTCAAATCACAGAACAAAACAGTTTCGAAGTTTAACAATGTCTTTATCCGATGATTAACAACGTTGAACTATCCTAACGAGAGCAATATAGCGCGCGCCCTGTGTATTGTATGGGAGTCGCCTCACAGCTTTTCATCTTTTTAAAAGTAATTCTTCAAGAAAATAAGGTTTTTGGAATAGGTCGAAATGACCCTATTCGAATAGTGGGTACCAAGTACTAGTCAACCATCCTAAGTTGGCAAGTAACCGCCCAGAAAGAGACGAAATATCGTCAGAGTTGGACACAGACAAACAAGCTTCTTAAGCTAGCTAGCTAGCTTAAGAAGCTTAAAAATCTTGTTTGTATGTCCAACAGTGACGATATTTCTTCTCTCTCTGCGCGGCTACTTGCCAACTTAGGATGGTTGACTAGTATGTCTAACTAATATTTTCGAGCGTTCAATCCCCATTTATTTTTATTTAATATAAATAGAAAATATCCTTCTTGGTGAAAACGTTAAACCTTATTTCAATAATTTGTATGCATTTTCAATTTTTAATTAAAATATTGGTTAATTTTGAGGACTAAATATTTAACAATATTTTGGGCGAATTGAACTCCAAGAATAATTACTAGGAATTATATTTTATCACGAGTACTACCTAGTCCGGTGTTGAGCTAACTCCGTATTAAAATTTAACACTGGTTTAAAAATTTCGCAAATTTTTTTACCATCTGAATTAACCCTGGTATTATCCAACAGAGAAATAAGCACAGAATAAATACCAGAAGCGACACTCTCCGCACCGCTTTTGATGTTTCTTGATCAATTTTTGGCGACCTTCACCCATATACTTATTAGACCAATACTAGGCGTACTCAATAACTTATGCGCATGTACTGATCCTCCAGATGACAGATAATTAAATCAGCATGCCTATTATCATCTTCGTCGAGTATAAAATTGATAAAAACAATTTTAAAATTTTCATTATAACATAACCTATTTGTGACTATAATTAAATACTGTATCGGAAAGTCTACATCACGTCCACATCTTCAGAGGCGCATTACATGTTTATGAAGCCCGAGCTTGGGTTGAGACGGCGGACCAGATGAGTCCTAATTCAATGTTTTAAATAAAAACAAGATCTTGATTCTAACTAATAATATTATACTTAAATAATTATCGCAACAATGCAACTAGTTCTAAATGTTTTTTCCATAAATGAATTATTATCAGTAGATATTTAACTCTTTCAAAGCAACAACGAAATGGTGACCTAACCTAAAAAAACTCAACTGAAAGGGGCTCAAAATATTGTGGATTTCAGGCAATGCACCCTTGCATCTCATTCCAGTCCTCCGATTAAAGAACTTATATCTAGATACATAATGGCATGAATTTTATGATCCCGAAAGACTCCCAATCTAAGGCACTTCTTCCCATAAGTTGCTGATTGGCCCATCGGCGTATTCGCGGCCGCTCGTACACGGTCGGCTTTAGTTCGATTATCATAATCTCAGTTTGACAGTTTTGACAGTATCCGTAATTAATGTTAATAAGTGTTTTTCGTGTTTTTCGATCAAAATGTGGTGAAGAAGTCTTTTTATTTTAAGTTGTGATTTGCCTAATACCTAAATAATATTCTCTGTTCATATTTAGACAGTTTAGTGACAATTTAGTGCAACATGCAACAGTGCTGTGCCATTTGCAGAAATCGATGGTTTCATAAGTAAGTAGGTCATAGTCGTAACATGATGAGGTTCAGTTTACAGTTTTAATAATAATATTATAAATAATATCCTTCCAATGCATATTTCCCTTGAATAAAACATCTTTACCTATTGTATTTTTTCAATCTGCGTTAATATTCCTAGAAGTTAACCAATAATTATCACATAAAAGAGGTACAATATTTTACATTTTCCCTTCTACACATACCCGCATCTGTTGCCTATGGGATGTGATGTTCATCTATCCATTTTAATGGACATATAATGTGACTATGTTAGGAGCAAATAAGGTATATGAAGAAAAGGTAGCCATTATGTATCTAGATATAAGTTCTTTAATTGGAGTTCCAGCCAAATTGACCTTGTAGACTGCATACACATTCACTAGCCAATAAACAAATTTGTTTTATAATTATCATTTCTAGAACTATTTTGTTTTATTGCTATTTTATTACATCTAAATAAAATAAAATAGTTGTATTAAGTTTAAATTTTGCTTGTTGGGAAGTAAATCTCCAAATGACATTGTCTTGAGAAGTTGCAGTTAGTAATAATTGACAGCAATTATAAAATTAAGTAATTCTTGTATCTAAAGTTGAAAAGAATCCCACTGGGAGATTCTGCACATTAAACATTTTGAAGTTTGTCCCATTCATTTCGTTATTATACTCTTCGCAAAAACGAAGAGTATATTGTATTTGATCGGCACATTTCTAAAATCGTAAATATCGCTCGTAGAGAAAAAATTTTCATATCATTGTGTTAGTGAACGAATTCTGAACAACTTTCAAAATGTCCGTCTGTCCGTCCGTCCGTCCGTCCGTCCGTCCGTCTGTCTGTCCGTCTGTCCGTCCGTCACGTTTCTTGTAAGCACGATAACTTAAGAAAGAAAAGTCCGATTGTATTGAAATTTAGAAGGTAAGTTAGTGTTAGCTAGAGGAAGAACCCTATTGTTTTTGAAGAAAATCGATCGGTAAATAAAAAAGTTATTAATTATTTAATTTAAAAAAAAATATTCTCTTAATTTTTGTCGCTTTTACTAAAATGGAAATATTGCGAAATATTATTTCCATAATATGTTTTCTTTTGTTTATGAATTTTACTAGTATATATTTCATAGAAGTACGAGTTGAAATATGTATGATTGTCGAAAGATATATAAGTATCACACGCAGTCAATTTTCCTAGCAAGATGTGGTGGCGCAGCGGCTAAAGCTTTTCGTTGCAATATCATCAAACTTATTCACTCTTTCCTGACAGGCAGATCACTGCGGGTCAGGGTGAATAACAAACTCTCAACTCGACGGGACATTCGCGCGGGCGTCCCCCAGGGGTCGTGCCTGTCGCCAAAATTGTACAACCTGTACGTCTCCGACTTCCCGGAGTTTCCGAATACGAATCTTGCCAAGTACGCCGACAACACGGCCATGTACGCGCATTCACACAACGCACAAGCAGCGAACATGCTGCTGAAGGCGCACATGGCTCGTGCCACGGCGTATTACGACAAGTGGAAGATTCGGATCAACGCCGAGAAATCGGAGTCAATTCTTTTCACGCGCCGCTTCACCGAGAACCGAATTCTCACACCACTTTCGATAGGGGGCTGCCAAATTCCAATTAAGCGGTGCGTGAAATATTTGGGGGTCAACTTAGACAGACGGCTGACTTTCAATACACACATCAACGAGACAAGGCAAGGTCTACTCCATGTCCAGGAGTCTGTACCCGCTCCTGGCGCGGGGTAGCGGACTAAACAGGACGAATAAAAAGCTGTTGTACACGATGGTGATCAGGCCGGCCATCACATACGCGGCGCCGGTGTGGTGCAGCATCCCGGCCACGACAATGAATAAATTTAAAGTCTTGGAACACAAATTTATGCGCCTCATTTCAGACTCAGATAGGTACACCTCCCTCAGAGATCTCTATGCACGTTGCCACGACATAACCCCACTAGCGGACTTCGTCCGGGAAACCTCCCAAAAATTCTACCAATTTAAATTGGGCGACAGTCCGCTAACCCGAGACATCACACGAATCAGACAGCATAATGCCATACTTTTCGACCTAAAACACCCATTACCATACCAGGCGTTGCCTATCTTTCGGCAACTTCCCTAGCCAAACCTTTCCTATACCACAATTTCCCTTTCACCACCCTTTACTTCAATTTAACCACCTTTTACCTCAAACCCCTCTCTATTCCCTTTATCCATTTTTTGTTGTTTTGTTAATTTTAGTTCTTTTTGTCCCTTTTTTCCTTCCAAATCCCCTTTTGACCAATAACCTCTAGCAAATCCCAACTTTTAAAATCACACTCTCCCCTTCACCCTACCTTTCCGGAGGCGGGCAGACCACCGGATGAAGACTGTGACTTGTTCGAACGGGTTTTTTCCCTGTATCACCAACCAAAACTATAAAAACTAGTGCGCGTGTGTTGTGCGCGCGCCCTTTAACCCAAGTTTTTAAATCTAGCTTTAAGTGTTTTTAAACTTAGTTTTTGGTTATAGTCAACCGCAATTGTCAGGCTTAAGTTTTCACTCTTTTAAACAGGAGGCCTAACCCTCACCATGTGACCCATTGTTAAAGCCGAAAACCGACCCCTTTCCATCCGACCACCCATCTACCATGGCGCTGCGCGACGTGGTGGTGTGGTCGGCTCTGAATCGGGGCTCGGTCTAGGCGCATCTTTGTAAACAATAATGTTTAATAAAATTGTTTTGAATTTTTTTTTTTCGTTGCAAATGTGTTCAAATGTGTTCAAATCTCAAACAGGTTGGATATTTTTTTTTCATTTCTTTTTTCATATATTTTTTTTCACAACAAAAATGGTATCATAAAATTTAGGATGTCCAAAAACTAACATTATTTAATTTTAAGATAGATTGCAAATTAATTTCACAGTAATCTTGCCACAACGGAGTACGCTACGTCTCTAATTTGATAATACGCATACACTACTGAAATCTAACCGCCAAAAGTTTGGCGCATCAGTAGAAAGGTCGCAGTACGCGAAATGTTGGCCTAATTTTACTGCATGGAAGATATAGGAAGCTAGCAGTATTGGTACTAATAAATATATGCCTTCACCCTTTTGTAAATATTTCCATCAGTTCATTTATTGTTTTAACCTAACATTCTGTGATATAATATCCAACAATTCAACTATATTTTTCAATAAATGAACTGACGGAAATACCTACAAGAATATGGCGTCGATGGAATTTGGGCGGGAAGCTTAAGTGTTGCTTCTAGTAGTTATCTTTTCTGTGGTATAAGTGCAAGAGCGCAAGTTGCTAGCGATGCGAGGGTGTTGACAGTCGAGATACATAAAATATAAAGAACTTGTCAAGTTGTGTTATATGATTATAAATATTAATATCATACAGATCCTATAATGAAAATGGACAATTTTGAGTTGGAGGAAAAAAATGGGGGCTGATAAAACTATTATTAAAAGTAACTATTATGTACCTAGGGTAGCCCATCTTTTTCGAAATCGAATTTTTTTATTTCTCACCCCTGCAAATGGTTCCATTTGAAGAAAAAACAGTCCCCTCAAAATATTATTGAGGCAAATTGAAGGCAAGGGGTGCCGCAGAATGCATTATTATGCAATAATAAAAGTAAATGGAATTATTTACATTCTTTGGTTGATGCATTGTTTTTTTTTTAATCAGCAACATTTATCTTTAGAATGACTAATCAAGTCATACAAATATCAAAGACATTATCTGTTGTGACTATGACATGTGTCATACTACTGTAAATTCGTAGTCTAAGAAAACTAGACTAGAAGTTTTTGAAATAAAACTCTCGTTTTATCTTTGTGTATTTTATTATGAAACGTTTTTTTCATACATAGTACCAAATATTATCCTAAATCTACAAGACATATAGTAATAAAAGCAATAATTTTTGCACTAGGCCAAAGCATGCGGCAGGGTTTCTTTTTTTACATTTGGAAACTGTGATTTATAATCATTTACAACTTGGAGTAAAAACTGATTTTGGTCTTCATTTTTTGTTAAAATGTCATTATAGTCAGTAATAAGTTTGATTCCTCTTTCAGCGGCATCATTTACAACTTTAATTTTGTTTACAATATTGAAACATCGGGTATAACTTTCATTTTCCCTACATGTTGTTGGATCATTTTCCAAAAATTCCATAGACAAACCTAATTTTTGAAAAAACTGTTTAGTGTTCTCGCATATGAAGTCCTGAATTTCCTTGCTTTCAACGTCAGTAATGTTACTAACCATAAGTCGTTTAATACCCTCTTGATTTGGTGCTTTCCTATTCAAAGCTTTAACCATTTCTCTTTTAGTGGTAACTGAAATATTGTCATCAAAGAAAGATAAGCCAACATTTACTGAATTAAGGTACCACAAATGGTTCACTATTTTCCTACTTGCGGCTTGAGATATTTCTTTGTCAATATTTTGATAATTAATGAGTTCTTTACAAAAGTCTAAGTCATGAAGCGATGCTTTACTAGCAAATGACGATGTAAACCAGACCTTTACATAAACCTTTACAATAAAGAGACATATATCTTCAATACCTATTTTACTTCCACGTCCAGTGGAAGTATAGTAACGACAAAAAAAATTTTAAAAATTTTTATTGTCCAAATAGGCTTAAAATGTCATGAAACGTCGAGATTTTAAGTTTGAGCGAAAAAAAAATTTCTGTCTGTCTGTCGGTCTGTCTGTCTGTAACTTTTTTTTTGTGCGCACGTTTACTCTGGAACCGTTGAAGATATTGACTTGAAATTTGCTACACATATGTACTTTAACGAGATCTAGAACTAGATTATATTTTCATCTTGTTCCGTCGAAGGGTTGGGGGGTAAACTGGGGTAAATTTGGGGTAAATGGGTAAATCAAGCAGGTAAGAGTTCATGAAATTGGTATTTAGTATATACAAGAGAAGCTAAGGTCTCAAAAAGTTTTTGGCATTAGCCACCCCCATTACCAACCCCACCTCCTTATTAAAGGGGATGAAAAAAAATTGTGATTTAGTATATGTACAGGAACCAGACATCTCAAAATATTATTTTACTTCATCCACCTTCGCCTCACCTGTACCCCCATAAACTATTAAATAATCAACATTCAGTTGATATTTTTGCAGGTCATTGAAACACTTTAACATGACTGTTGCCGAGAACCGGCCTTAGAGGCATTTGCAGTTAATTTATCTTATTTAGCATTTCACATAGTAAGTTAGACCCATGATTTTAGCAAATGAATGTATCGAGTTACAATGATAAAATAAAGATATGAAATAAACTATTAAATTTATCAGTGGAGGTACTAAATTACTGTGTGAATTGACTGATTACGGACTTATATAATTATAATAATAATGCTTTATAAAACAGGCTTAAATCTAATATAACATGTATATTAGCTTAGTGAAATATATAACGGACTAATAGACAAACAGACAGATATTTATTATTACTTGTTCAGAATTTAATCACCAATAATACAATGATATAAAATTATTTTATCTACAAGCTATATTTACGGTTTTAGAAATCTGAAGATCAAATGCAGTATACTCTTCATTTTTGTATTTGCGAAAAGCATAATAACCATAATAAATGACGAAGATATTCGAGATAACACTTTAAGATATCCCAACTTTTATGTACTTATTTTGTTACAGCCATCAGACCTTGAATAACTAAAATAAAAAATATTAGCATGTAATGCAACTTCGTTAATTGCATAAATGAAAATGTCGACATTCAGAAATTGACATAAATATATTTAAGCAACAAAAATTTTTAACGAAATAAATTATTTTCGTATTAAGTTTCACATAATATGAAAATATGTAACGGTTCTCCTCAACTTATATTTTTAAGCGGTTTTTGCCTCAATTTAGATCTTACACATTATATGCTTGGCGTCTTATGTTGATATATAGTGATTAAACATGACATGAGACATGGCGTTAGCAGGCGGTAGTTCTAGCGCTCTTACTTGTAAACGGTGTAATAACAAGGTAGTAAATGGAATAAAGTGTAAATATTGTGTGAATCACTTCCATTTGAATTGTGCAAAGTTATGTGCAAATGTGAAATATTTTGATGACACTACAATAGTTTGTTGTGAAACTGAAAATGACACTTGTGACATCAACTCCGCATTTTATGATGCTGTGGAGGAAATAGAAAATACAGATAATAAGATCGACTCAAAATTTTTTACCTATATTATAAGACAAAAAGACATTATAATTAATGAACTTTATGATAAAATTAAATTATTAAACAAACAAATCGAACTCATGAATAAAATTCATCAAGGTAATCAGACAGAACAAAAAGATGATAAAGTAAATAGTCGAAAAAACGTTCCAGATAAAGTCGTGAACAACACGAGGACTGAAATAAAAAACCCGATTGTGAGTAATTTTACTAGACCAAATAAACAAGGGGAATCCAAAATAAACAACAAGCACATATCAGCTGAAATACTGAGGCTTGAAACTGAGCGAAAATGTAAAGATATTATCAACCTGACTAAGGATAAATCACAAATTGAGGACAACCAATTCTCATCATCCCAATATACTTCTAAAAATGGCAATGACCAATGGAAGGAGGTTAATTATAAAAAAAGACATAAACGGCAAATGATTGTTGGAAATAATACAGACGCAACAGTAAAAGGTGTTCCAAAATATGCCACTCTGCATGTATACAGGGTGGACCTGAAAACGACAATCGATGAATTTAAAAATTTGTTAGCACCCGTTTTCCCTGAAGTAATATGTGAATCAATATCTCCTAAATATCCCGATTTATATCTATCATATAAAGTCACAATTTATGAAGACAACTTTGAAAAAGCCATGAATCCCAAGATTTGGCCAGCCGGAGCTTGCGTAAGTAGGTTTTTTCAAATACGGAAGAAGATAAATCCAGTAATATAATGTTTGACCCGGATCTTCTGTTATTAAATGTACAAAGTTTAAACACAGAAAAAACTAACCTTTTAGAAGTTGACATTAAGGACTACATAAATTTAAATTTTTTGTGCTTGACCGAAACCTGGGCAACTGAATGCTCAATTAATTCGTTTCACTTTAGTGATTTTAAATTAAGTACCTACTTTTGTAGAACTTTCCATAAAGGAGGAGGAGTGGCTATATTTTCAAAGTCTAATTTAAATATAAGTAAAATTGATCTGGACCAATATTGTATAGAAAAACATATTGAAATGTGTGCATTGTCTTGCATCTTAGGGAACCCTACAAAGACATTTATAGTTTTAACATGTTACAGATCTCCAAGTGGGGATTTAAATATATTTCTAGAGAATATTTTTGACGTTTTAAATATGCTTTTTAAACTAAATGTAAACATTATTTTAACTGGTGATTTTAATATAGACTCTTGTAAGAATTTTACCGATTTTAACAGGTTATGTAATTTATTAATATGCTTTAATCTTAAACCGATGGTGGGGTGGCCTACCCGTGTAACAAATATCACTTCAACGATAATCGATCATATTTTTACTAATATAATAGATGAAAGTCTGGCAGTTGTAGTTGACAATAATATATCTGACCATAGAACTGTGCTACTTGGGTCTAATTTTGAACCATGTGCTAATCATGCATCGACTTCAAGTTTTAGAAGAAGTTTCAATGATAATGCCATTTTAAATTTCAAGTTTGCCCTCAAAAATGAAAATTGGTCTGCAATTTATAATGTATCTGATATAGATGACGCATATGAGTGCTTCCATAAAATATTTATGTATCATTTTAATACATATTTTCCCGAACGTAAATATTCTAAACCTAATAATGCTGATAAAAAATGGGTTAATAATGAGGTTAAGGTATCAAGCATTAAGCTAAAAGACCTTCATAACCTGAAAAATACTTATTCTAACTTGACTCCAGACTATGTAGCCGCAAAAGCTAAGCATAATGCATTGATAAAAAATAGAAAAAAAGAATACTACCAGAACAAAATAAATAATTCCGATAATCCTGGCAATGCTGCATGGAACGTTATAGCGGAAATGTCTAAGAAACATTAGAATGTGAAAAATATACGTATAAAAAATGAGGGGGTGGTGATAAATCCTTATAGCCTCAAATTTCAATGATTTTTTTATAAAAGCCCCTAACGATATTATTAAGCAAATTCCTGTTGAAAATATAATTAACGATAAACATGCAGATATTAAATTTAATCAATCCAGTTTATTTCTCGAACCTTTTCTATCTGAAGAATTAATAAATTTACTAAGTAACAAATTAAAAAATAGACAATCATCTGGGCCAGATCAAATTCCCACGTTTTTAATAAAAAAAAGTGCTGGATACAATTGTAGAACCTTTGACGTATTTAGTAAATTTATCGTTTCTATCTGGAACATTTCCAAAATGTTTAAAATTGGGGAAAGTAGTTCCCATACACAAAAAACATGATGTCGAGGACACGGCTAATTATAGACCTGTAACAGTACCTTCAGGTTTTTCGAAGGTGTTTGAATATTGTTATTTACATCGTATGTTAAAGTTTCTTGAAAAATATAAAATTTTCACCGAAAATCAACATGGATTTCGTAGCTCTAAGTCAACGGGAACTGCGCTGTATTCTTTATATAAAAAGGTTATTGACTATATTGAGGCTGGTGAATGTCCTGTTGGGATTTTTTGCGACCTAAGCAGGGCATTTGACTGTGTGAACCACAATAAACTTATTGATAAATTGTCAAGTTATGGTATCAGGGGCGTTGCTCTCGATTGGGTCCGTTCGTTTTTGAATGATAGGAGCCAATATGTTAGTGTGACATTCTGTCAGCAAGGGACAATAAGTAGAGTTAATTCAGAGTGTTGTGAAGTTAAAACCGGGGTTCCACAGGGCTCCATTTTGGGCCCTGTGCTGTTTTTATTGTATACTAATGAACTTGATATTTTAACCTCAGAGGCATCTTTTATCATGTACGCAGATGATAAATCGCTTATCTTGTCAGATAAATCTGATGTAACGTTGGAATCGATTAGTAATAATGTCTTGAAATCGCTAAACAGTTGGTATGCGTCTAACACACTACATTTAAACATCGAAAAAACGCATTTTATGAGGTTCCACAATAGACAGAAACCATGTGCAAATTTGAATTTAAATATTAACGAGACACGTCTCAAACAAATTGATAGCGTACGTTTTTTGGGTTTCAATTTAGATGAATGTCTAAACTGGAAAGAGCATTGCAACTATGTGATAAACAAATTAAATTCCATTTTTTATTTATTTAGAAATTTAAAAACAGTTCTGTGTAAGGAGCATCTAATAAATCTATACCACGCTCAAGTTGGATCCAGGTTGAGATATGGTATTTGTTTCTGGGGTAATTCCACCCTCTCACCGAGTGTATTTATAGGTCAAAAACGAATTATAAGATGTATAGAGGGAGTCCCAAATACTCATTCGTGCAGAGACTATTTTAAGAAATATAAAATACTGACAGTATTTGGTTTATATATATATGAGTAATGTGTATACGTTTTTATTAACAGAAATTGTTTTAATACTGCTGAAGAGGTTCACTCTTTTAACCTAAGGAACAAAAATGATTTTAATATACCATTCTGCAAGTATAAAATATCCTCTGATTGTCCAGACTATATTGGTCTTAAAGTTTTTAATCGTTTACCAGACTATTTAAAGGAGGCTAAACGGCTAGATCGTTTTAAATTTGACCTTATAGAATATCTCATAAATAGATGTCTGTATTCTGTTAGGGAATATTTTAATTAGTTTTAAGCAAGTTGTGACGATTCCTACACAATCTGTATTGTCTAAAAGGAAAATAAACGTATTATTATTATTATTATTATAAAAGAGGTTATATTTCTTAAATACATATCTTTTATAAAGGAAAAAATTCTTTAATCATTTTAAGATATTGGCATACAGATATTTAACCAACACTTCTAATCGAGGTAACAAAAATTATATCTATTTTCTGGGACACACGAGTTAATGCCATAGGACTCTGATCTATAGGTAACGTAAAAGGTAAAATTTTCACGACACGTAGTAATGATATTGAGGATTAAAATATAAGTTAGATAATTTCACCTGAAACTTCGTTGAAACGTGGCACAAGAGCTGCAGAAGTAAATGACTACATAATAAGGAAACATGCTTAAAAGCATAGTTTTTTTCTAAATTGAAATAAAATCTTTTATTTGTCTTCTTATTTTGGTACAAAAAAATATTCTTGTAAAAAAATAATATTTTTGTTGCTAGACTATGTAATTAGACATAGTTTGGGTTTAGAGAGAAATGAAAAATATAGGCTGCTCCGAGAGAAGTTGACTTTGCAGAATAGTGCAATATGAGCCAAAGTGCAGTTAGTACCTTTTTAATGATGAAGTGAACATGCGCAGGTAGTTTATTAATCACAGGCACATAAAAGAAAAAAAAGTCGAAACCCAGTATGTATTTTGGGACCCTAAAACCGAATATGATAAGAAAAAGGTTTTAATTATCCCCTAGCCACCCCCCTACTACCCTCTTGGGGGATTGAAATTCCACCTGTTCTAAAAATTTGTAAAGCAGGTTTTTTGGTGCGCTGAAACCGAATATGACGATAAAAATTGATTTGAATAACCCAGTCACCCCCTAGCACCCCCTACAAGCCCCAGGAGAGGTTTAAATTCCACTTGTTCTAAACATTTTAAAAGTATGTTTATTTTCAGGTTTTTTGGTGCGGTGAAACCGAATATGACGATAAAAAATGTAAAGAGGTGCTAGGCGGTGACGAGTGGTTAAAATCATTTTTCATCATCATATTCGGTTTCACTGCACCAAAATACTTAAAAATATACATACATTTTCAATTTTCATAAGAAGTGAAATTTTAACCCCCTGGGGGGGTTGTAGGAGGGTGCTAGGGGGTGATTGGGTGGTTGAAATCAGTTTTTATCATCATATTCGGTTTCAGCGTACCAAGAAATCTACTTTTCAAATGTTTAGTGGAAGTAACAAGTGGAATTTCAATCCCCTAGGAAGGTTGAAAGGTGGTGCTAGGGGAAAATTGGATAATTAAAACTTTTTATTGTCATATTCGGTTTCACCACACCAAAATACATAAAGGTAGGGGGGTAGACCCCCCTACCCTCTGGCTTTCGGATTTTTTTTTGTGTCCCTGTGTAACGGGCCGATTATACGTGTTTGCTGGAAATATTATACTTCGTTTTATCCAATGATCCAAAACGACAGCGTGAGATAATATGCTGCAATTGTAATTAGAAGTCTCCATTTTATAGATGTTAGTTAAAACGAATTATTGATTTTAGGATATTACAATGAACGGTATAAATTTAATTATGATGATGACATGGATGAAAATCGGAATTTTAAAAGTACAACTAATCCAGGTTTACATAGAGAGGATCATACTCATTCATTTATAACTCCAAAATCAAACAAAATATCAGAAAATAATACATATTACCCAGAATTTGTTAGGCTGAGACGCCAACCTATACATAATACAAGATGTCAAAGCACTGAACCAATACCCAGACAATTTTCAAGTTCTCGACAATCATCAATACTTTTGCCAAAACGACCTAGGATAAATTCCAGACGGAGAATTTCTATACAAAGAGTGTTACCAGTACCTTATCAGTTAAAAGAAGCAATACTACGAGTTAGTCCTTCCAGTATATTAACAAAGGAAAATGCAAAATACATCGATACGAAAAAAGTACAGCGGTTGAACACAAATATACTTCCAATTAGTGGTAAAGATAATTTTCAAATAGTGACTAAAACTTTAAATTATAATCCAAATAATACAAATAGTACCCTATCATCATTTAATGAGACATACATTCATCCACACTACTCCAATGACGTAATTAAAAGTAATACTTTGAAGATAGCAAACACTGAAACCAAAAAATATGGAAAAGGTAGCAGTACTGGATTTGTCAATATCATTCCAACCCAATGGATTGGAGAAGAGATTAATTATAATACTAAAGGCAAATTAAAGTTAAGTGGTAATGTGGACTACACGGATGAGCAGCATTTTGTTAAAGATTATGTTGGCTCTAAAAATAATTGGATGCCCGTTACAGTAAAGTATCCAGATGAAAACGAAAATGATAAATCGTCCATGAGAGAGCAGGCATTTCATTATGTAGCAACTCTACCCTCAGCAAATCAACAGGTAATATTTTAAATTCATAAATGCTTTTTAATGATCTCATCAGTCAAAATAAAACTAATGGGCAATTTATTACCAACTCAGAGCGTCTTAACAGAATTGATTAAAATATTATAGTTACTAGGGTAAAATGATGAACACTGTCATTAGAATTAGTACATAGAATATTAACTTCATCGTTGCAAATAATTTAGAGGACAATTTTTCCATATTTTTTCATCATTTGAATAATTAATTACATTTTTTCGTAGTAAAGTACACTATCTTTTTCTTTATGCATACGTGACATGATAATTTATTTAACAACTTACATAAGTGCTTGCAAGAAGAAAATATTCTTTGTATTTTTTGTTTTGCTAATGATGTCGTCTTTCATTGATGAAAATATGAGTGACCGATATTAAATAATTTTAAAATTATAGTGTCGATATTAATATATCAATGTATTCCAAAATTTTTGTTAAATAAGGTCCAAAAACGGTTACAATAATAGGAGTTTCAGAAAAATAGATAATTTAGTATATAAAGTTATGACATGATCACTGGCAATCTTGGAAATAAAAAAGTCCTTTTAAGCTAAAAGGAAAAGGTCATAAGGAAATACATTATAGTATTTTTTTACAACACGCCTAGTACAGTAAGAATAGAATTAAAACTTGAAATAAAAAAAGTGTCTGGGAACGAGAATTATTTTTGCTGAGTTTGAAGCATCTTGTGTAAAGTACATCTCTAAGCTTTGAACTTCAGGGGGGTCAGGAACAAATAACAAGGAATAAATAATTTAAATCGCAATGCATTCTTTTTCATCCGTTCTTTGCAAATGTCTCTGGTTGTATTAAAGAGGAATTGCTCAAAATAAAACTTGGAAAAATCTAGATATATAAGACCTCTCTACTTATATGTAATTAATAAAAAATATATATATGTATATAATTCAACGTAAAAATAGAAAAACACATTTTTTTAAACAACTTAATACTGCTTTCATAATAATGTATTGATTTAATACAATTCTGTAAATATACTCTTTATAGATGTTACCCACTACAGAAGATAAAAATATTTTAACCCCAGAGACGCAATAAGGCTAAAGTATGGACTAAATCAAATATAAATTTATGAAACTATGTGCTAAATGACTTACCCACAGTAGCCGGAGCTCAGAAAAAATGTGTCCTTATCGGGATTCTGTGTTTTAGGATGGTAGGGATAGGAATACACAGAATTACCCTGAATATAATTGCACATTATTTAAACGATGTGTAAAACTTATTTATATTAAATACAGAATGAATGAGAAACATGTACTTTACTATTTTTTTTTTTTTTTGAGTCAAAATGATGTACGACTTGTAATACCCAATAAACAGTAAGAAATCGTGAATATACGTAATTAATTATACGTTATTCTATCTATCTACATGCAACAACATGTGTATCGAGTACTACGTACTTTATCGACCTACCCTCTAGCGGACCGAAATTATAACTTTACACCGTTATCGTAACCAAAAATATTTTTTAAACTGCCAAAAACTCATAAATTGTTTAAATCTGTGGTCTCATAAAATTATGCTACGAAGTCGTGCATCAATATTTTTTTAACTCAAATTTTTTAAAAGTACCTAAAATTTTTTACTTATTTTAATCGTTTTTTTGGTAATTTTCTTTTTAGTTTAATTAAATGCTTGTATTGTTGAGTTTTTTTTGCGAAATAAAATAGAAAGTCTCCCTAGTCAATTAGAAGCCAAAATGCAGCACAGTTTGTGTTTGTATTATTTTTAAATAAAGAAGACCTGAAAATAGTGTTTAATTCGTTATCATTAAAAATTTTCGTTGATGAGTGTGGGGAAGAAATGTGAAAAAAATATTTTTGTCAACATCTCTGGTTCTCCCCTGCTACGGGTCCTTCGGAAGCCCAGACTCAGTACCGAATAGCCCCCCCTTCCCCGTACAGGGGGGAGGCTATTGAGTACCATATTAAATAAATATGTTCCCGATCTCACCAGAAATCCAAAACTTGCAGTCACACCTTTAAAAATTGCCCTCCAAAAACTTTTTAAAAAATTATTTTTTCTCCACTAACACACAGGGTGTTCCTTAATGACATGCTAATATTTCAAGGTGTGATTCCTTAGGTCATTTATAAAGAAAAGTACATATGAACATATATCCGCAACGGCTTAAATTTTTGCTACAGGGTGTTGAACTTTTTTTTTAATCGTTATTTTTTATTGTATCAGAAATTACTTTGGATATTATTTTCAATTTTGGTATGTGTTAATAGGATATAAAACCACATATTTTAGTTAGAAAAGTTATTTTAGCGCTTCACCAGTGGCGTCCTGCTGCTGCTCTGATATTTTTTAACAAAAAAGTGGTACGCCACTGACATTTTTCCATGTGGATATTTTTCTGATTAACATGGTCAATTCTACATGAAAACCGGCACGGTAGCTCAATCGGTTAAGGCGTATTGAGTGGCGAATACGCTGATCGACTCGCTACCGCGCTCTGGGTTCGACCCCCAGCCCCGGTATTGACAACATCGGGGGGTGTGGATGTATGTCTGCGTTTTTCCGAATGTGTAGCCCCCTTCCGGACAGCCTTGGCTTTGGATTTGGGGGTTGTCTACTATCTGTGGTGTGTTTATAAAAAAACGGTCTCTTTCGTTGTTCTCGTCAGCCGCACAGTTCTTGATTAAAACAATTAAATTCAAATTGCTTCATTTAGCAGTATTCACTAATAACACATAATGGTATGTTATTCAACTAGCATATATGATGGCTATTATTCACAAGGGTGAAGTTTAAGTGAGTAGTAGCCATTATATGCGAGTAGAATACTATACTTTGTCCACGACTATTAAATATTTTTGATTAAATTGTTTACTAAAGAAATTAATTAATGGATTAATTATATTATTCTTTTTGAGTAATATGTAAAATTTTTCTAAACAAAGTTGACGTTTAAATTTAATTTGACAAACCGTTCTTTTGACTCATAATAGTCTACTCAATAAAATTAAAAAACGCAATTGTATTTATGAATGATGTTTTTGAATTGATAAATAAAGTTATCTATTCATAAATTTTATAATAACAGTAAAATTGTTCACACAATTGTCGCTATGACAGTTATCGAGTGATTCCATTTATCGTTTCAGAAACTGGCCATAAATTCTACTTAAAAGTTTCGACATTGCACTCGAATTGAGGAATTCTGCCGGTGATTTTTTATTAACAACTGACTGTCCTCATTATTCACTAGTGAATAATGAAATGGAATAAATGACCTTTTTACAAACATCATTTTCAAAAAAATATTTGTTGACATTAAGTTGTTGCTATTCAAAACCATCTCATCGTATTATTTCTTCGATTTTCAGTGTTTCATTGAATTTATTTTATTTTTTCGCTGTTTTTATTCGAATATCTCAGTAAATATGAATTAGACGAATGCAGAAATGGCGACAATGCATTAGGTACATGGTCTCGCAGATGGTAATGCAAAAAATGTAAAAAAGCCAGAAGGAAAGATATTTTAATCGTGCCTTGATAGCCGATTCTATTCTGCTATTGATACCCGTCTTTGTGAAACGGCAGTTTACAAAAAAGTACTTCGGAAGGTAGACCTCGAACTGTCAGAGCATCTAAAATTGAGGAAGCGGTGCTACAGGAAATAGACGAACATCATGAGATGAGTACGAGGAAGATTGTTAGAGCTCTGAATATTTGTCATCAAATTGTTTTTGTTACATCCGTACTATATTCTAAGAGTACAGGCAATACTTCCCAGGAATTTTCCACAGCGTGTGAACTTCTTTCTGTTAGTGGTACCTTCAGAATATTACACTAAATCCGCAGTTTGAGGCACAAACGAAGCAAATTTTTCTATTCAAATATTCAAAATTTCCGTAATAATCAAGTGTGGGCGGACGAAAACCCCCATGACATAACCGAAACCCATTTCCAAGAGCAATTTTTGGTTAATGTATGGGTAGAAATTTCTGGTTTATCCTAATCATTGGATAGGTCGCGGAGGATCTCAGAAATGGCCAGCAAGATCCCCTGATCTCAATAGTTTGGATTCCTTTTTGTGGGGTCATCTTAAAACTCTAGTGTATAAAACTCCAATTAACGCTTTAGAAGATTTGAGAGAGCGAATAGTTGCCTCGTCTGAAACAATACGGAATATGCCGGGAATATTTGAACAAGTGCGCAATTCGATGCGAAGACGGGCAAAAGCATGCCTATTAAGTGAAGGTAGCAATTTCCATCAATTTTTATAAAACAAAATGTTTCATTATCAATGTTCTTCTTCTTCTTCATTTAGCGGGGCGACGAAGGGTCGCCGCACTCAGGCCTTGTGGCCCATTGTGCTACCGCTACGAATTTATTGAATTCCCCCATTCAGGCCGGATTCTAACCCAAAGGCCAAAATCCTTCCTTAGGGGCATTCCATTTCCTCCAGCACCGGAAAACCAATGCCGAAGTGTTTGTACCTCAAGTTCATAAGACTAGGGCAGGAAGTAAGGACGTGGATGGAAGTCTCCTCCTCGTCCTCTCAGAACCTGCAGTCGGGGTTATCAACCACCCTTATAGTGTGCAGGTGTTTTTTGAAAGAGCCGTGTCCAGTCAAGAGACTTACCACGATTCTGACTTGTGTCCTGCTTAGTCGCAGGATTTGTTCTGCTCGCTTCGGCAAGGGCCCTGAGATCAGGAGCTTGGCTTGCCGGAGTCCTGGGTAGGAAGCCCAGAAGTCAAAGAACTGGGACCGTGTCCAGTTCTCTACTGACTTATTGGCACTTGATCTAGGATAGCCGAGAGCAGGCTCCGGATCGAGTAAAGGCATCTGAGAGCCCCCTCTGGCCAGAGCGTCTGCCCGCTCGTTGCCCTCGATGTTGCTGTGTCCAGGCACCCAGAGAAGCTTGACCCAGTTGAATGAGCCAAGTTCACAGAGTGCCTGTTTACAGTTTTGAACCAGTTTTGACTTGGTCCGGACTGATGCAAGGGCCTTGAGGGCCGCTTGACTATCGCTACATATATATATGTGCTTGTTGGAATATTTCCTTCGAATATTCTCCTGTGCGCAGACCAAAATAGCAAAGATCTCGGTCTGGAATACCGTGGCGAATTTGCCCAGGGCATAAGAAAGTTCAGCTCTGGGCCTTTCACCGTATATCCCCGCTCCAGCACTTTCCTCAAACCTCGATCCGTCTGTAAACCAGACAATATCGGCAGGCCTGAGTATATATCCTCGAGTGGGTTCCAGTCTTCCCTTTTGAGGATGACAACCTCAAAGGGTTCTGAGAAGGAGAAGGAAGGCACCATAGCATCACTCCTGGCCTCCAGAAGTGAGTGAATCCCTATCACGTCGGAAAGGACCCTTATGTGCCCTAATTTTTCTCCTCCGATTTTCCACTGACCACCGCACCTCAGCCTGTAGGCCGCTTTCCGAACCTCGGCCTCAATCACCAAGTGAAGGGGCACGAGATCCAGAAGGACCTCCAGAGCTGCTGTGGGGGCCGTGCGTATTGCTCCTGTGACTCCCAAACAGGCGAGTCTTTGGAGTTGTATTAGTTTCTGTTGAATGTATAGCCTGGTTACGGCAGGCCACCACACAACAGAAGCATACGTGATCATTGGTCTAACTATCACAGTATAGTACCACATTGTTACCCTGGGGTTTAACCCCCATGTTTTACCAAAGGTCCTTCTACATACCCAGAGGGTTGTAGTGGCCCTTTGTATTTGTCTCTCTATGTGATCTTTCCAGGTCAGCTTAGAGTCCAGGATGACACCCAGATACTTCACTGTCCTGGAGATCCTTAAAGTTGTGTCATAAAGTACAGGTTCGACGAAACCGTCTAGCCTGCGTCTCCTAGTGAAAATTACCAGTTCTGCCTTAAAAGGGTTGACTCTAAGACCCCTGGTCATTACACCATCTCTGTACGATCTGCAGAGCCCTTTGCAGGAGCCCGCTAACCGTATTTGGGAATTTTCCCGAGATGATAATTGCTAGGTCATCTGCGTAACCTAGTATCAATGTTAATAATAATTAGTTTCAATTTGAATTTAATTGTTTTAATCAAGAACTGTGCACCTGATAGGAAAAACGCAGGAGACCATTTTCATATCTAATTGACCAGTCTAATTACAAAAAATGTCCACATGGAAGAATGTCAGTGGCGTACCACTTTTTTTGGTAAAAAATATCAGAGGACATGTTTGCAGGGACGCCACTGGTGGAGCGATAAAATAACTAAAATATGTGGTCTTATATCCTATTAATAAATACCAAAATTGAAAATAATATCTAAAGTACTTTCTGAAATATTAAAAAATAACGATTTAAAGAAAAAAAATTCAACACCCTGTAGCAAAAAATGTAAGCCGTTGTAGCACGTCATTAAGGAACATCCTGTATTTGATCATTATCCGAAATATTTTTAAATATTGTGTTGTTTTATAGCAAATACCTTCAGTAATCAGGAACACCCACTCTGAAGACGAGACGAGACAAATGCTGACACGAACTACTAAAGAACTGGAGATAATAACGGCTAAGTATCCCTTAGAAGATAAAAACAACATTCCAAATTCTACAAAACAGAATAAACCGACTTTGTTGATTACAAAAGAAAATATGAGAGAGTTTTATCCCAATGGAACTCTAATCTTCTTTAATATAGCGAACGATAAAAAAACTAACACTGAAAATGTCGAGTACAAGGGTCTTAATAAAATTCCAAATGTTAATTCCGATGGCATAAGGCCTTCTCGATTAAATAATATCTCAGTATTAGTGTCTGGTTCTATGTTGGTGAAGGAGAATTAACATTTTAAAATGCGTACTTTTATTTATTTTATAGCATTCTTTCACTATTATCACAAAATAATCATTAAACTGGTTTTATTTACTAGTGTAATAAAAAATATTGTCTGACCTTAGAAACCAATAATATTGTTTTGGAAGAACAAGAAAAGCATTTTGAAGGTATTACAAATTCATTTAATATTTTTTTTCATATGCAATATCATTAATATTCATTAATGATATTTTTGTTTCAGTTTTCCGTTTAATATTAAGTGAAAAAATAATCGTTTTTTATTTATTATTTGCCAAATTTTTTTCAATATTAAATAAAATGCAAAGAATTGAACCAAAGGATTGAGCAGATGCAGTCGTTAGAAAACTGAATTCTGACAATTTACAATACAGTACTGAGAAGTTAAAGTGCGAGAACTGAACAGATAAGACAATATATTAATTTCCTTAATATGCCTCTAAATAAAATTACACAGTCCCACAAAAAAAAAATGTTCAAAGCAGCAAACTAGACCCACGTACTCCTATGTATCTTCGGTCGCTGAATCCGAATCCGAGGTCAAAAAAAAATCGTACACCCCCAAAATCATTAGCTAGAGCCAAAAAACACCCCTGAAATGGGGTAAAAAGAAGATTAAGCTACGAGAATACTTGTTACATCTTAATCAATCGAATTATACAAATTAAGGTTGAACAGCAGCGTACATACAACAGATATGAAACTCACCCCCAGGGAGGGGTTAAAACTAGCCCCAATATATAAAAAAATCGATCCAAAACAACAATGACTACTGAAAAAGCACGAAATGTCCAAGTTTGTTAAGGTGATAAGAAACTGCATCAGGTCCGACGTAATCTTCATAAACTGCTCCTATAGGGTTGAGAACAACCACCTTCAAGTTTAAAGGACACGAGAAAAACAAAAAAACACGTAAAACCCAACAGGAAATTGCGTAGTACTCTAAAATAGAACTAGAAATTTACGCACCATCAAAGTCATACAATGTCAACCTTCAGAGGGTGTGAAAACTACCCCTATTCAAGATTCAACTTGAAAAAAGCTGTAGTGACCCTCGGAAAAGCTCTAAACTCCCTAGGTTTGTAAATTTGAGAAGTGTCAGCAGTAGTTTTGACTCAATTATTGAAAACTATCCCAACAACGCTGCCAAATATCACCCCTTGTCTTAAATGACACAGAAAAACAAGAAAATCTAAATATTTCCATTTTTATGCTATGATTGGTTATAGCCCAGTCATTGAACGTTCAATAAGGGGGTCTAGAGGGAAATGCCGAGATCACAATTTTTGACTTGAGGGCTGTGTTTGGACTATTTAGGAGGTAAACATATCAAAAGTCCCCGAACATAGGAAGTGGGGGGGGGGATGCAGGGGGGCACAAAGAAGGTCCCGGTTTTTGGTTTTTCGCTCATATCTCGAAAACGGTTAGCCCTAATCAAAAAGTGGCTATATGCTGACTAAATTTTCTACAATAATGTTTCTATTAAATTTTTTCGTATCTGTTATGGTTCAATATGAATTGTATATCTTTTGACTGTATTCTAACTTTATTATAAATTTATTATAAATTGAAAATAAATTTTAATAATCATCGTAGAAAAAAATTTCTTGTACAGATATGCGTTTCACAGCAGACTGAACTTAAATATCAAATAAAAAATGTATTTACGTCTGTAAGTGTGTGTGTGCGTATATATCTATGTGTGCGTGTATACCGTTTCTTGTAAAAACGATAACTTCTGTTAGACTTAAAGTATTTGATTCAATTTGGAACATATATAAAACAGCATATTACCATGATCCCTATTGAAATTGGGCCATATCTGTAATACATGGTGATAACCAGAAGCCTACAAACTCTCATACGTAAAATATATTTTATTTTAATTTCAGAGCAAAATATTACTAAGCATACAAAAATAAGAAGATGTATAAGATTTCTAAACCACAATATACCGGGTGTATGTTAGGCAAACCAACTTTATTTAAATTAGATGATATATCAGTGTTATCCTAAAATATGGAACATGGTATTTTTAATTACATTATTATGAAGTAAGAATTGTAGGCCTCTGGTTATCACCATGTATTATAGATATGGCCCAATTTCAATAGGGATTATTGTAATATGCTCTTTTACATATGTTCCAAATTGTAATCAAATATTTTAAGTCTAACAGACGTTATCGTGTTTACAAGAAGCGGTATACATGCACACAGAGATATATACACACACACACACTTACAGACGCAAAGACATTTTTTATTCGATATTTCAGTTCAGTCTGTTGTGAAACGGATATCAGTACAAGAAATTTTTTTCTACGATGATTATTAAAATTTATTTTCAATTTATAATAAATTTATAATAAAGTTAGAATACAGTCAAAAGATATACAATTCATTACTGAACCATGGCAGATACGAAAAAAAATAATAGAAACATTATTCTAGAAAATTTAGTCGGCTTTAATTTTGCATATAACCACTTTTTGATTAGGGCTAACCGTTTTCGAGATATAAGCGAAAAATCAAAAACCAGGACCTTCTTCGTGCCCCCCCTGCATCCTCCCACCTCCTACGTTCGGGGACTTTTGGTATGTTTACCTCCTAAATAGTTCAAACACAGCTTTCTAGTCAAAAATTGTGATCTTAGCATTTCACTATAGAAACCATTCATTGACTGGACTATTAAAATTGTGTAGTACTCAGAGTTAGACTTAGTCACGTACCACTGTTGTTATTATTCAATTCCACTCCCCTAGGTGGTGAAAACTACCCCTCGTGTGAGAAACAACTATAAGAAGTTACAGTGACTTCTGAAAAACTGGAAACGTCTGCGTTTTGTTTTTCCAGCATCCTACGGATCTAGAGGTGCCACCTCGCAACTCCGTGAGGGTGTTTTTCAAGCACAGCGTCAAACATAATCTAGTTTCTTCTCACTTCCTCACAACGCAGATGTTTCGAATTTTTATAGAAGTCACTGTAACTTTTTATAGTTAAATCTTACATAGGGGGTAGTTTTCCCACTGTAAGACTGTTGATGGTACGTAAGTTTCTAGTTCTATTTTAGAGTACTACGTAATTTCAGTCAACCATAGCATCCATTGAAATAGAAATCCTGTTGGATTTTACGTTTTTTTTTTTGTTTTTCTCGTGTCCTTTAAACTTGGGGGGTGGTTGTTCTCAACCCTATAGGGGCAGTTTATGAAGATTACGTCTGACCTGATGCAGTTTCTTATTGGTTTAATGAAACTTAGACATTTGCTGTTTTGGATCGATTTTTTATATATGGGGGCTAGTTTTTGCCCCTTTCTGGGGGCGTGTTTCATATCTATTGAATGTACGCTGCTGTTTAACCTTAATTTGTATAATTCGATTGATTAAGATGTAATAACTATTCTCGTAGTTTAATCCTCTTTTTACTCCAATACAGGGGTGTTTTTTTGGTTCTAGCTAATGATTTTGTACGATTTTTTTTGACCTCGGATTCGGATTCAGCGACCGAAAATACATAGGGATACATGGGTCTGGTTCGCTGCTCTGAACATTAATTTTTTTTTGCGGGGCTGTATTATAGGTGTAGATTTATAAAATATATTAATACATAAAGTTAATGAAAACCCCAAATACTTTCTGTATCTAATACGAAATCAAAATAGTGTTTTAAATAGTTTATATGCCCATTGTTGTCCTAATCTGGACACACTAAAATGCATGTCATGTTTAGAAGAAATATCGGCTGGGAAATGGATTGACGGGAGAGCTGCTCAAGACTGACCAGCTAGATCTCCCAATTTAACGCCAGTTGATTTTCTCTGGAACTTCTCTGGGGTTCTTTAAAGTGTGTCAAACTTCACCAAAAGTTATTTGTAATCTCAGAGACATGACAACTCGAGAATGTAGACAGACTACCTGAGACACATTTGGAAAAGTTGAGCAGCGATTCGAAAATAGACTTTAATAGTGTCTGCCAAACAATGAAGCACATTTTGAATATTTTTTTAGTCACCTTATTTATATTACTGTCCCGGAGGTTTATCCATAGCTGTTCTACCTTTCCAGCATATAAGGGACAATGGAGGTGCCTTTGCTATATTACAATAATGCTAATGTTTGTTCTGAACACTCGAGAGGAAGGAACGTGAGAGGTAGATTAGCTTGTTTACATCTCATTCTTCAACAGTGGCGTACCAATTGTTTTCATTTTATTATATTTTAATTATTATGCTCTTCGCAAATCCGAAAGGTAAGGAATAATGTATTTGACCGGCACATTTCTAAAACAGTGAATATCGCTCGCAGAGGAAAATTATTTCATATAATATTGTGATCATTAAATTCTAAACAACTTTCAAAATGCCCATGTGGCTGTCTGTCCGTCGCCATTTGTCACATTTCTTAGGAAAGAAGTCCGATTGCATTAATTTGGTGAGTTATTATTTTTAAACAATATCGATCAGTAATAGTAATTTATATAACAGGTGGCTAAAATTTTTTTTATTTAACAAGTAGGGCGTTTATAGTACAAGCCGAAAGCGAGTGCTATAAACCACACGAGTAAAAAAAACACATTTTAGTCTCGAGTTATATACAAAATTTTTTGTATCGCTATTCGAAATTAGAAAACAATATAATTTTGTAAAAATACAGGAAATTGACAAAGTTACCTTGACATAATGACTAAATTCTATTGCTGTTTCCATAGAAACCAATAGTAGTCGGTTGAATATTAAAGTTTTATTTCACACTGTGAAATAAAATTTCTTTATTTAACCCTTTTTTCTTTATTTTACGCTTGTCAATTATGACATTGTTTTGATACATTGAAACTGTCAAATAATTGTCATTTTAGGATATGGCGTTACAAAAATATAATTTGTGAAACAATTTAAATTAAAAAATATACAGAATGTAGTGTAACATTTGAGATTTTACAAGCACAAGTATGTTAAGCTAACCTTTCCCTAATTAAGACGACATCATTAAGAGGTGATTAAAAAATTACAGATATAGATAGCAATTATACCTAAAAAACAAACCGCCATTAAAGTTTTCATGGCTTTAATTAAAAAAAAAAACAGTAAAAGATTACACAGGTCTACAAAAAAAAAGATCTAGTCCTAAGGTTCTAATCTAACTTTTCTGAAGTATTTTGACGCGCTGAAGCCAATTTTGGACAAAAGAAAAATTTTCTATCGGCTCAGTTTTCCTCTACCACCGCCTTCATCCCCTAAAAAGGGCAAAAAAAAAAGTCTTGTCCTAAGGTTCTCATCTAACTCTTCTGAAGTAATTTGACGCGCTGAAACTAATTTTGGACAAAAAAAATTAGGGGATGAAGGGGGTGGTAGAGGGAAACTGAGCCGATAGACATTTTTTTTGTCCAAAATTGGCTTCAGCGCGTCAAAATACTTCAGAAAAGTTAGGTCAGAACCTTCGGACAAGACCTTTTTTTTGTTCTTTTTAGGGGGGCAAAACGGTTGTTAGAGGGAAACTGACTTAGTAGAAAAAAATATTTTGTTCAAAATTGGCTTCAGCGCGTTAAAATACTTTGCAAAAGTTAGATCAGAACCTTGGTATAAGCAAGACCTTATTTTTGCCTTTTTTAGGGGATAAAAGGGGGATGGTAGAGGGAAACTGACACGATGTAAATTTTATTTTTGTCTAAAATTGGCTTCAGCGCTTCAAAACACTTCAAAAAACTTAGATCAGAGCCTTAGGACAAGACTTTTTTTTTGTCCATTTTAGGGGATAAAAGGGGTGGTAGAGAAACAATGAGACGGTAGAAATTTTTTTCCCCCAAAATTGGCTTCAGCGTGTGAAGATACTTCTAAAAAGTTAGATGAGAACATTAGGATAAGACTTTTTTTGTAGACCTGTAGTGTGTTATCAAATTTTATTAACGTAAAGTAAAAATACCACTAAAAATGAACCAAAAATACTTAACATGGCAATGGTAACACATTAACTTTGTTCTTAATACTATACAATGTTGGGTCTATAAAATTTGCAACTTATTAATAAAATGTCCGATTTTCATATTGAATATGATACACTATTCACCTCTTGGTAATTTATTTTGTTAATAAAGTACGTAAACAGTAGTAAGCACTTACAAAACATGATGGAACACGAAAGTAAACAATAAACAAATGAAACTAAATGCCACATATTGGAAAACATTATCTACGGAACAAGTCATTATTTTGTACCGACCAATGAGATTCGGGGATTCATAATTTGTTTGTTTGCAGTTGTGGCACAGCAAAGAAAGAGTGCGGATCGAACAAACAAACAATTTTCCCTTATAGCCTCGAAGATTGTACTACGCACCTAGGACACGCACCCACAGACAACAACACAACACAACAATCAATCACTGCGACTTTGGCACCTGCCGCAGCTAAGACTCGAACACAGCGACCAGCTGTGTTGTCTCACTTAACTGCAGACTGTAGCCCACTCGGTAATACATTAAAAACACTGCGGAATATCCATACATAGCCAGGATTGGAACTCAGGATCCGTCGTCTCAAACCTAACACATAAGCTCTGAGTCACTGAGTCAATTAATAAAATAATTTTCTGTAAATAATGTAAGTGTGTTATTACATTTTTTATTAAATAATACATTTCTGGTTCCTTCTCAGAATTTTTGGGCAAAAGTATTTTTATAACCTTTAAAATGATTTGCCAGAAGATAGAGGGTACCATTTGAAATTTTAAGATTAAGATGGATGGTGCGGAAGGTGTGGGGCATAAACTTCAAACAACTGTGATTTCGAACTTTCCACTCGAAAATTAAAGTGACGCATTTTCTCTTAAAATTCTGTCTATTTCAGATCCAGAATTATTCTAGAATGCCAGTTTTGAAATGAATTAAATAATTATTAGTACAAAATTCGGAAATATAATAATTGTAACATATTAAATTCATTAATATTCATAAATTAATTTATAAAGTTAAAAATGATAAGAAACATTCATAGGCAATAATATTTTTCAATAACGAATAACATTTTTAAGAGATTAAAGGAACGTCTAGCGGAGATTTCAACGATCGGTAATAAAAGAAACCTATATATTTTTGGATGGAAAGTGAGAAATGGAATGAAGTTTTGAGCATTATGCATATATTCATTTTTGTTGATAATAATCATACCTATCAATCAAGTGATCATTTATGAAAAAACTCAAATTTGTAATTCTAAATAACTTTCAGCCCTTTGATCATGTTTTCTTAATATAATAGACGCATGTTTTGGATAAGATTCGTTTGCCAGTATGAGTAAATAAGAGTTAATGATGCCTTAGTGCCTAAAACAAATAGATCGATTATGTTTAAAAACAATACAATGATTGAAGTGCAGAAATTAAAAGTAGCACATACTGCATATTACAAGTTAATTCATTGATTCTTAAGGCCTGAAGATAGGCATGAAATTGTTATTATTATACACCACCAGTCAGCAACATCTTGTTACACAATTTTTCATAATTTTCTCATAATTTCTCTAGGAAAAACATATTTGAAACGACTTATGTTTTCGCATGCTGGCAGTTCATATTTAAATTAGGGTTTAACATTATGCGTCTACATTTTTGACACTTTTCATTAATTCGTGCACATATTATAATTAGTCACTTTACTTTCCTGGCTTACCGAAGGAAAGTATTCGTGAAAAAACCACTCTCCGAGATTTCTCCGGATTTTCACGTTTCAGAGTACGTAGATTACGAAAATCAAAGATGTTTAATTCCGTCTGCCTGTCTGTCTGTCGACCTGGCGTCTATTGGCGCTATATCTACAAAACCGCTTGACGGAGAAGCATAATATTTGGTAGGTAGTTGACGCTACTGCTACTGACGCTACATGGTGGTCACTCAAAAAAGAATTAAAAAGTGTGAAGGAGGATGATAATGTTTCGCATGTAGTCGAAGAAAAATTAGAAAAAAAATATACAGGGTGGTCACCCAATTTTTTTTTTAGTCTAACGGAGGTCGATAACATTTCGCATGTAGTTAATACAACTATCAAAGAAGAAAAATACGAAAAAAATATATACTGGTTGGTCACCCAAGAAAATAATTAAAAAATGTGCCGCGTGAAGATAATATTTAGCATGCAGTTAAGACAACTGTCAAAGAAGAAAAATAAGAAAAAAATCTACATGGTGGTAACGCAAAAAAAAATTTAATATGACGAAGGACGATAATATTTCGCCTACATCTAACGAAAAATTTAAAAACATGGCGGAGCGTGATAATATTTAGCGTGTAGTTAACACAACTGTCGAAGAAAAATATATATAAAAAAATGTATATACTCAATAAAAAATTTTGGAAATTAATTAAAACGATAATATTTCGCACATATTTAACACAACTGTCGAAGAGAAATATGAAATAAAAATTTACAGAACCAACAAAAAAAAAGGTACATATAGAAGAAATTAAAAAATGCGACGGAGGACCATAATATTTCGCATGCAGTTAACACATCTGTCAAAAATAAAAAATATGAGAAAATATACGGGAAGGTCACCCTAAAAACATAATGAAAAAAATGTGACGGAAGACGATAATATTTGGTATATAAATAAGGTCACCCTAAAAAAAAAAAATATGAAAAAATATCGGGAAAAAGGTTTCGCATTAGTTAACACAACTGTCCCCTGCGAGGAGTCGTTGGACCTTGTCGTGGTGGAGGGGCTTAAGTAACTGCAATGATTCTGAGAGCGATGCTGGCGGAAGTCTTATACTCCTGGCAGGGTCACCCATTCTGGTAAGGTCAAAGAGGAGCGGCGAAAAACTAAGGACGACTCAACCCAAGCCCAGGTGGAAGAGAACGTGCCGAGGGCTGAGTGGCCGCAGGGTTAAATGCGGTCGCGAACGTTTCCCTGGGGCACCAGGCAGCAACCCCTTGTAATCTATGCCTTACTCGGTCATGCGGGGCTCTGACCGAGCGGACTCACATTTCCCTAGCTGCTCGTGGGAACCACATGGAGAGTAAAAAAAGATCAAGGTCGTGCAGGTGAATCTTCATCATGCTAAGGCTGCTTCGGCCATTTTGTGTAGGAGATTCGAAGAAGAAGGCATATATATTGCCCTTCTGCAAGAACCCTGGCTTGTGAAGGGAAGGCCGGCATGCCTAAAGCCTTTACAAAGTAAGTTGCTGTACAATACACTCTCAAGTAAACCAAGGGCGTGTATAGTACACAGTAATAGGGTAAGTTATGCTCCATCTACTTTCCAGGCGAGGAAACATCCTGTCCTCCGCAATTACTAAGCGACATAGTTTCCTATTGCGGAAGATGATAACAGTATGTGATGCCAACGCACATCACATGGTGTGGGGAAGCACCAACATCAACGTAAGGGATGAATCTTTATTACAATTCATTCTAAGTGAAGAACCCTACTTTTGTTACTTCAGTGCGTAAAGAAGTCTTGGATATAACCTTATGCACGAGTAACATAATAAATTGTTATGTGTCAGAAGAGCCATCAGGCTCCGATCACAGACACATAAGATTTTATATGACGACCTCATCTCTGACGGAGACAAAGTTCAGAAATCCCCGAGAAACCAACTGAGAAGGCTATTCAGAGTCCCTCAAAAGGCACCTGGAGGGAGGAACAGCATCCGGAAGAGATGTAGAGAGCCTCGAGGTGGCAGTGGAACAGGTAAGCGAGACGATAATAGCCGCTTACCAGGAAAACTGCCCAGAGAAAACAAGGAAAAACGGGGGTAAAACAATCTGGTGGAACAAACATCTAGAAGGCCTCAGAACGGAAGTGAGAAAATTGTTCAATAAGGCCATATCCAACCAAGATTGGGATACCTACAAAATAAAACTCACGCAATACAACAACGAAATCCGCAAGGCCAAAAGAGACTCATGGAGGAGGTTTTGCGAAGAGGTCAATGATGACCCTGCAGCCTCCAGAATCCATAGAGTCTTGGCCAAGGATGGTTGTACTGCAAATGAAGTAGGCTTTCTCAAGAAACAGGATGAAACCTACACAGAAACACTAACGGAAAGCATAAAATTGCTCATGGAGGCACACTTTCCGGGCTCACTGATATTGGAGGGTTCGGAGGCCGTGCAATTCCCAGATCAAAGGCCGAAGCGGTTAGACCTGCGGATTGGAGGCTGGCCAATGAGGTAGTAAAACCTGACAAAATCAAATGGGCAATTAGCAAGTTCCAACCATTCAAGTCTCCTGGAATGAATGGAATTTTCCCAATTCTGCTTCAAAAAGGGCAACGTATACTAATACCACACTTGTGTAAAATATTCAGAGCCTGTCTGGCCTGGAAGTACATACCACACATATGGCGGAAGGTGAAGGTCACCTATCTACCAAAAATAGGTAGAATATCAGACCAAACGCTCAAGTCATATAGACCCATAAGCCTGTCCTCTTTCCTACTTAAACCGTTATAAAGACTACTGGACAGGTACATTAGAGACGAAATACTAAGGGAAACTCCCTTAGTGAACGTCAATATGCATACCAACCGGGAAAGTCAACAGACCTCGCGCTGGATGATTTAAATAGGCTACTGACAAAGTCATTAGATGACAAAGAAACGGCAGTGGCAACATTTCTAGATATAGAAGGAGCGTTCAATAACGCGACAACGGAATCTTTAACGAATGCGTTGTTAAATAGAGGAGTCCCAACAGTACTCTGCCAGTGGATTAAAGCCAGCCTATAAAAGAGGATAATAGTATCCAATCTAGGCGAGGCTACCATTGAGGCAAAAGTGAGTACAGGCTGCCCTCAAGGAGGGGTACTATCTGCACTGCTGTGGGCAACCCTTGTTGACGAACTCCTTCGAAAAATTTCCGCAGAAGGCATTTACCGCCTAGGATATTCTGACGATCTAGCGATAGTAGTCGAGGGGCGATTTGCGAACACGATATCAGAGCATTCACAAAGAGCCCTAAATATTGTCGACAGGTGGTGTAGTGAGGAAGGACTTTCCATAAATCCTCACAAAACTACAGTCGTCACCTTCACACTGAAAAGAGCCTTGGGAGGCCTAAACCCCCTGAGGCTTAATGGAGTGGAAATTCCATTTTCCAGTGACGTTAAATACCTAGGAGTCATTTTTGACCAAAAGCTGACATGGAATTCCCACATCCAAAAAGTCACACAGAAAGCAACAATTGCCCTAGGAAGGTGCAGACAGATGTATGGAGGTTAAACCCCAAGGTGACCCTATGGTTATACACTAGGGTTGTAAGACACATTATAACCTATAGATCGGTGGTATAGTGGACCAAGACACTGCAGCTTGGAGCAGTAAGACTATTAAGTGGCGTACAAAAGCTTGCTTGCCTGTGTCCCACGGCTTCATTGGAAATCCTTTTAGACCTGACACCACTTCACATATTTATCCAAGGAGAAGCTCGTTCAGTGGTTCATAGGCTAATGCAAGGCACAACGCCCATAAAGCAACAACACGGAATAGAGCACCAAAAGTTATACTCAGAGCTGAAAGCAGATCCCATTTTTGGAATGCCCAAAGACACCATGGTCCCAAAGTATAACTTCTACAAACATTTTCAAATCAAAATACCAGACAGAGAGGACTGGAAAAATAGTCCCCCAATGTCGGCGCAAACAATCTGGTATACGGATGGCTCCAAGACAGAACAAGGAGTCGGGGCTGGGATTTACGGGATAAGGTCGAAAACGAAAATCCCGATAAGTCTAGGAATACACGCCACAATATTTCATGCTAAAGTGGCCGCTATACAGTGGTGTGCAAATGAAATAATGAGGCAAGGAACTGCAAACCAGTCAATTGCCATTTTTTCCGATAGCCAAGCAGCGCTAAAGGCACTCGATTCCATGCAGGTCGATTCAGGACTAGTATGATTGTATAAATGCCCTTACAGACCTAGGAAGTCAGAACAAAGTGACCGTGGTACCAGGACACGAGGGACACAAGGGAAATGAGAAGGCCGATGAACTGGCCCAAGAAGGCGCATCTAAGACCCTAGTAGAACCCGAACTCTTTTTCGTATGCGGCTAAGCCACGTATGCGAACATCCATTAACGAATGGGTACAAAATAAATCTCTAGAATGGTGGAAGAATTTCCCAGAACAGAGACAGGCCAAAAAGTTCATTAAAGGACGATCGGCCAAATTCACGGAAAACCCACTACGCCAAAATAGAAAGACCATTAGGATAATAGTAGATCTTCTAACTGGACATTGTAGGCTTAATAGACATATGAGTCTAATGGGCCTGGCAGAGGATGCAACATCCAGATTCTGTCAAGAGGAAGAGGAAACCTCAGTACGTGTACTGTGCCATTGCGAAGGCCTAGCAAGACTTGGCGAAGAGAAACCAAGGGCAGATAGCTATACCAAGGAGCCCTTATCAAGGCTGTGGAGTTTGATACAAAAGATAAAGTTGGATAAGGAGCTCTAAGTAAAATTACACAAGGAGAGTCACAATAGATTCACAGGTAAAATTAGAAAAGGAGAGCCACAATAGAACCAAGGCCAATCAGCCAGCTCCTTTTTCAATCTAATCTAATCTAATCTAATCTAAACACAACTGTCAAAGAAGAAAAATATGAAAAATATAGAGTATTAAAATATAGAATAACTTTACCGATTTTTTTGTTATATTAAAAAAAATTAATAGAGAATAATTTCTTAATTATAGGCAGCGTCTAAAATTCTTAAGTGACTTAATAAGGAATTAAACACTTTCTAAACCCTGCGAGATGGGGATAGTTTTCGTTTATCGAACGCTTCATCGTTTAAATGCAACCTCAAAATTTATAATGTGCCTAAGTATAAATAAATTACATTGATTTGAATAAAGTGTCCATAAAATAAAAAATAAAGTCGCTTTACAACTATTACGCATTAAACATTCCTAGTAATCAGTGACAATTACTATATTTCCATGCTAGATATGCAGGAATTTGTAGGCATAATAGCGTATAACCAAACATTAACAACGTGAAATTGCCTTTTATGGATAAAAAAAACTTGTGATGGTTTTTTTACATTTTAATTTCACGTGTTTATTCATATTATACTCCCAATTACTTTATAACTAATCATAGAAAGTCGTAAACAATAAAATTTGAACAGTTTTCTGCACATTGTTATGCTCCAATAAAAATGCAGACAAAGCTAATTTGACAATAGCACATGCATGTATTAATCTCTTACATAAAAAATAATTATCCAATATGGCATGTTGTATGTCAAATATAATAGCAGTAATTAATAAATGCATTCGTGTGTGGGAAGTATATCGCTAAGAAGTAAATTGATCCCAAAAACTATGTACAGACTGAATATAAATGTTCAATATTTTGAAACTAATTTTGTATGCAAAAAATGAGGGAACATATCTCTGTTTGCTTGGTGAAGTTTAAAGTTTCTAAATGAATTTAGTTTATTATTTTTTTGTAGTTTATTATATTACTATTGGCAAACACGAAAACAATAAGTTGTTCGCATAGTTGTATATTCAGTTTCTTTCTTCAAGAACCATAAGAAATACAGGCTTGCGGTTTGCGCCAATCGAAAGAAAAGAAAATTTCACATCCGGCACATATTTTTCAGTTTCTTGAGAACCGTATTTTTTTCTTCCACTACAAAAACATGAAAGGGGCTACTTTATATCGACACATTTTTGCTTATTACACCTAAATGGCCTACTAAATCAAAATTGACCAAGAGTAGAAATCTAAATCTTATGACTTTTGCTATCAACTGATATAAAAACCAGAGATGGGTCGAGGAAACTTTTCATATTTGATAAAAGTCTGTAAAAGTCATGTAAATAATATAATTGTATTCACTTATTTGGTTTCATCATCACGAATCAGATTTCATCATAAAATAGGCTATCAATATACCCAATTGAAAGTTAGAAGGAAAACTTCCTGAAAACTTTCGGAGTTTTCAAAACGGAAAGTTTCCAAGAAGTTTTCCTTCTAACTTTCCATTGGGTATATTGATAGGCTATTTTATGGTGAAATGCAAGCTTCATTGTGATACCAAATCAGTGCATACAATTATATTATTTACATGACTTTTACAGACTTTTATCAAATGTGGAAAGTTTCCTCGACCCATCTCTGATAAAAACTGAATTATATTTCTTAAATAGATAGATAGACAGATAGATAGATAGACACATAGATAGATAGAAAGATAGATCGATGGATTTATTTCACCACTATATGTACATAAATGAACATTTGCAGTAAATCTGGGAAGGAGCTGGTAAACAGCAAATTATTTAATATACACAAAGTTTATATTTGCATATATTTGCATTCGGTGAAATTGCAGCACGTTTAATAAACGTTTTTTTTTTCACAAAAAAACGGTAAGAGATTCGGCTTACGTCAATCGAAAGGAAATAAAATGTTACATGCATATATATTTTGTAGTTGAACAAAAACATTAATTTTTTTCTCCTACTACAAAAAATATGGGATGGGCTACTGTATTGTCACAATTTTGCTTATTACTCCTAAACGGCCAAATAAATTAAAATTTACCAAGAGTAAAGAATTAAAGCTTGTAATTTTTCCTAACGATAGGTATATTCAATGTAGATCCTAATTTGTTCTACACTTGAATAAAATTTGATTCAAATCGAAAAGAAAATAAAAAAGTTAGAAGGGTATTTTCATCTTAGGTGAGTCACATTGTATCAATTCATAGGAAAGCTTATAAGCTTTAATTTTGTACTTTTATTTATTTATTTTTCAGTTTTCAGTTTGGGAGTAATAATCAAAAATGTGACATATTGCTTCTAGTGGGAGAAAAAAATTACGTTTATAAGCAACTGAAAAGGATCTGTATTAGAGAGATATTTTTATTTAAAAAAAAGTGTAAAATTTAATTTTTTTTATCATGTTTTTTTGTACATCTATTGTCATATCTCAAAAACGAATTGAGCTATCGATGTGAACTTTTTTTTGTTATAAAACACACACTTAAGCGCTTCTTTCTATACATAGGATTGCTAATAAAAAAAATGTGAACATGCCAAAAACGTAGATGACCCTGAAAGTTTAGAGAATACGCCATCAAATTTTCACTAAGCGAGGAACTTTTTTGTTTTTGAAAATTTTGTGTAACATGCTATGAAGAAAATGAAGTCAATAGACTAAAAAAGTTTTTAGAAAAAAATATTTTCGTTATTAGCAATAGTTTGCTAGTTACGAATTTTTTAGTATGGAGGAATTGTCGAAGCGTACGCGCGCGGCATTTAAGAACAATAATGATTATGTATTGTGTGTAACGGAACTTTTCATTATTATTTTTTTGTGTTTAGGACTGTTTTATCACGTTTTAGGATCTGAAAGGATAACTTATTTTTTCCAGTGGCGCATTAAGGACTAAGGTTGAGGGCAAAAAGGAATTAAAAATCTTAAATAGAGTATCTGGGATAAAAATGCATTACATTGGGATCTCGGAAACGGTAAAAAATAATATTATAGTAAATGGAAAAAAAAGTTGCGCAACTAGGAGGCTAATAAAATTCCATAAACAGAAGTATAGGAAAAGTAATAATTTTGGAGTGTTTTGATAAAAAGTAAACTATGGAGTTTTCCTTTTTTTTGCGTTATTATTGGAGCTAGTCCCTATCCGAAGAGTCCCTATCCGAAACTCTTATGCATTGCATTTTTACCCTAGATCCACACAATAATTGAGTAAACGTGTTATTTTCGCCGAAAAAAATATCCTAAATTAAGTCTCTATTAATTTCCGCAGCCCTAATTATGGAAACCCCGTTTCCATGGCTTGTGCACAAGTTTATCTTTCTCCTCTATTACTACGCCACATAAAACCCACTCCATTTTACAATGAAACTTAGATTGCTTTTTTATCTTATTTTTTTAGCAGATAATCCACGCACAATTCGCACAATGGCCATACGTTCTACAATATAATACAAGTGGTAATAAGGGAAAGAATATCGTTACACATTTTACTTCCACATTCAGTGTAAGTATAGTATCGACAAAAATATTTTTGAAAATTTTTATTGTCCAAATAGGCTTAGAATGTCATGAAACGTCGAGATTTTAAGTTTGAGCAAAAAAAATTCTGTCTGTCGGTCTGTCTGTAACACGATTACTCCGGAACCGTTTAAGATATTGACTTGAAATTGGTACACGTACCTATGTATTTTAACAAGATCTGGTAAAGGGTTGGGGAGTAAATGGGGGTAAATAGGCAAATCAAGCAAGTAAGAGACCATAAAATTGGTATTTAGTATATATAAGAGAAGTTAAGGTCTCAAAATTTTTTTCGCATTAACCACCCCCATTACCAACTCCCACCCCATTATTCAAGGGGGCGAAAAAATAAAATTATCATTTAGTGTGTGTACAAGAACCAAAGGCCTCAATTTTTTTTTACTGTATCCATCACTACTACCACCCCCCTTCCACCACCCTCAGCCCCACTACCGATGTGGCATATCGTTTTATAGGTTTTTGGGATAGACGATTTCAAATATTTTATTATTAAAGTTTCTTAAACAATTATTTCCACATTCAAATTTTTTTCGTTGTGAGAGACTTGGATAGAAGATCTGGATGTGGAAATAGTAATTCCTTGGGCAGCGGTTTTATAATTTGACCTTCGACGAAAACGAATAACGTTGATCGTACACCGCCCTGAGACTAGTTAGTTTTAATGGACGCGGGCGTATTAATACTCAATTTCTGCAATTCGCGCGCTCCAAAAAAATCACTGTACCTAAACTATCAAAGACACAATAAGAATTATGTTATCAAAAACTTTTTTGGTCTTTTGGCTTTATTTTCTTCGCAGCATGTTATACAAAATTTCCAAAAACAAAAAAGTTTGTAGCTTAGTGAAAATTTGACTGCGTATTTTCTGAACTTTCAAGGTTATCTAAGTTTTTAACATGCTTAAAAACGATTTAATTAACAATACTATACACAGATAGAAGCGCTTAAGTGTGTGTTTTATAACAAAAAAAAGTTCATGTGGATATCTGCATTCGTTTTTGAGATATTGCATTAGATGTTAAAAAAAACATGATTAAAAAAAAAAACAAAATTTCACATCTTTTTAAAAATAACAATGTCCGTGACCACTAAAAAATGTCGTATTTTATGATTTCTAATGGACATCGACCTACTTAACGAAATGGTATATGTCTCAGTTTGATTAAAAAAAAACTCGAGAAGGAAGCGACTTTTCCCCTGTTTTTTACCCACTATATCTAATCCGCATCTGATGTAAAATTTACAGTTTCCAAGAAAGAAAAAACAGAATATATGACTATGCGGACCACCCCTTTGAGCAGGGGTGGGAGTGCCTCTGTGGGTTTTCCAGGTGACTGCTCCTAAACCTCTTTATTTTGACTTACTCCATACGTGTTTAAAAGGATTTGCTTTTACTCAGAAAGGAAAGTATGTGACCATTTTTAGGTTCTAAGCTCGTAGCTTCTAAGCTATAAGGAGTATATTGCATTTGATCTGCAGATTTTAAAAACCACAGATAATGTAAAGAAAAAAAATATAATTGTGTTAGTCATCGAATTCAGAACAACTTTCTAAATGTCCAGCTGTCTGTCTGTCCGTCTATCTGTCCGCTCGTCACTCATCATATCAGTACGATAATTCAAGATAGAAAAGATCAATTGTATTGAAATTTGGACAGTAAGTTAGCATGGAAACTAAAACAGAGTAAGACACAGCATATCTTTTTACCTGCTTCCACTTACAAGAGAGAACGTTAATCCGCTTGTAACACGCCCCTAATTTATAAACGACTAACTGATGCTTGAGTTAAAATAAACAAGGAATATTTCCTGTCTGCTCATATTTTATTTCCCAGTTTGCCATCCTAAAACGACTGAAATTTAGACGTATTTCTGACAAAAATCGATCAATAAATATAAAAGGTATGAAACATTTTAAGAAAAGAAATGCATATGAAGAGAGTTGTAACATTTGATAAAATTATACAAACACAAACATAGTGACGAATGTTTCGCCAATCAAAATGACATCATCGGAAGTTGATTAAAATTGCAAATAGAGCAAATATATCTAAAAATTTACTTATTTTTGATAAACTGCGGAGAGTATATAATGTTCAATAACTATATAGAGAATTTAATTATCTGACGAATAGAATAATGTTTAATCTAATTTGACAATATATTTAATTTAGAAAATGATCAAATTGTTATCATTAACTTTTCTACAAAATACAAGTCGAATCAAATATTCGAAATGTTCACGTACATTATTCAAAATATGATGTTAACCGCCTTCTTTCTCGAATAATCTTCTGTAGATTGCCATGCAGATCGATTTCTTAAAATTTTCTCAGAGGAAAAAACCATTAGAGTTAGAACAGAGGCTTTGGCACACCACTCCAAAACCTATTCTCCATCGTTTTCTACTAAATAAATTGAAGAGTCATTTGGGAGAAGATCCATATAAGTTTTCACATTATCACAGCTTGATATTAAAAATGTATCAGCACTGAAAAGTCATTTTTCGCTTAATATGTGGATTAGAATTTCTTCAACATGTGCAACTTTGCTCTTTACTTCCCCATTCAAATAAAACTGACCCAGCTCATGTGTTAAGCTTAAGATCACGAAGTACCGGATCCAAATCCTGATTATGGACCATACACTAGGATATTTGGTGGCGTTTTCACTGTGTTACTGAGACGGCAGCAGTGGGTTACTGTGGTTAAGACAACACGGCTAGACGCTGTCATCTCTCTTGAGTCGAGTTGTTGTCTGTGTGGTCGTGTTCTGATCCAGTGATGGAATAGCTATAGCTAATGTTCATCAGGACATTCTTATGAGTAAGGCATTAAAAAACGTATTTTATAAGAACGACAAATCTACGTGGTGTTCTAAATTATGTGACCAAACTCACAATAAGTAGCCAAAACAAATCTAATATATTTGGTCAGTAACGCATATTAAAAATTCTCTCTTTCTGTGTGAAAATGGCACATGGTTGAAATGAGAAACATGACATATTATCTAAATTTTATGGAAGTACATTTTTTGGTTTCAAAAATTTAAACATTCTAACTGTCGATTATACAGGCCCACAAAAAAAAAAGTTGTCTGCGCCGGGGTACTGACTATACCTATCCCTTGTATTTTGAGCCGCTGAACACGAATCTGACCTTAGTTTTTCCCCTATACGTCAAGTTTTTTTTTAACAGCAAATAAATATATAAATATCACGATTCAACAGACTTTTTTTGCTGTTAAAAAAAAACAGACGTGTAGGGGAAAAACTAAGGCCAGATTCGTGTTCAGCGGCTCAAAATACAAGGGATAGGTGTGGTCAGTACCCCCGCGCAGACCACTTTTTTTGGTTGCCACTGTACCACACTCAGTGTGGCACAATCCCACAAAAATAAATCATCTGCGCGAGGGTACTGACCACATCTATTCCTTATATTTTAAGCCGCTGAACACGAATATGACCTTAGTTTTTCTCCAGCACGTCAGGTTTTTCTTTTAATAGCAAATAAATATATAAATATTAGACTTTTTTGCTTTAAAAAAAAACCTGACGTATAGGGGAAAAACCAAGGTCAGATTCGTGTTCAGCGGGTCAAAATACAAGGGATAGGTATGGTCAATACCCCGGCGCAGACAACTTTTTTTTTGTGGGCCTGTGTTATTATTATCTTGATTCAGATTCATCAACCAGTTTGATTTCATATGTTCATTTACACATGAAATCAAACAGGTTGATGGCTTTTAGTTTTGCATGATATTATGAATTTTTGTTTTGAATCTTAAGCACATACTTTATACTTATGCTAGCAACACATGGGTGATCGTCGTTCAAGGCAAAACCGAAATCAGATAGCAAAACAGCATCTTCATCTTCGCCGTCACTATTTACCCATATTTCAGATGATTCCATGTCTATATGGTAAATGCGACATGCCATTACGATTCAACAGACTAAAATGCGGACACGCATATATTATTACTTAACCGAGAAAGGAGGATAGTAATAAATGCATATGATTGTGTAACAAATCCAATTGGTGTTTAAATTTGGGGGGGGGTGTAATTAAAAAATGTTTGCAAGGTCTTATCAAATCAACGTAAATGACATGTACCATATGGCATTATTGACGGTTCCATTCATCCCTATCCTTTCAGCTAAGGTATAGTTTCATCACCAATCACCGCCCATTGTGGACCTGCGCGACGTACTTTATTGGTCAGTGATTGTCCTATGGATTACGCCCACAAGCACGATGGTAGAAGTTTATCGCGAGAAAAAAATTTTGTTTGCCGAATGGCGCATGTACAGGGTGTCTCACCAGGAACTGCATCGATCGATATAGGGAAAAGCACGCGCCAGAAAATTTTGAAAATTTAGGGAGCTACTAATGGCAGTGTGGCCAATCCAACTAAAATAATTACAAGCATCTGGTACTTCCGGTTATACCGGAAGTCGATACCAACTTGCTTATTTTAAATGGAATACCCTATATATTTTAGTGTTTTCGAAAATAGCATAAAATTCTAAGTCAAAAACATGTAGGATACCCTATGCCTAAACCTAGCCGTTTCAGAGATATTTGACATTTAAAGAAAAATTTGACAGGTGTCATGGTTTACAATATTCTTTATAACTTTCTTCGTATAAAAGATACTCACTTGCTTTTTGGCATGTAAAAAGTTCACGAAGAGAGCTGCACTCTACAATTCAATTACATTTAATAATAGTAAACCAAGTTTTCCACTTTTGACGTTACATTCTGTAAACTTCAAACCGCGAAAACTTGTTTAGGTTAAATGGAACACCCTATATTTTTTTACTTCAAGTTATGTAAAATTAAATTCCTTTTTTCTGGTATCAGCATTATGGGGGTTTAAGTTACAACTTTTTGAAATATTTGCGATTTTCTTAGAAATTCAAGAATTGTTAGTAAAAATTTTATCAAATTAGCCATGATTAGAAACAATCAGTAATGGCGTTCACTTATGTCAAAAAAATGCCACCGCGTTTAAATTACACCCACGAAGACTCTTTGAATTTGTTTTTTATTTATGGAGAATATGATAAAGTAATATCAAGAACTTGTAGTACATTTGCTACTCTATATCCACAAAAACGGAAACCGTCACCAAACACTGTAAAACTCATACTGGATAATTTTAAAAATTATGGCTGTCAAGGCAAGAATTCAAAAGCGGAAGCCTATTGTTGATGACAAAAATGTAGAAATAGCAATGCTGGGATATTTTCATGCATTTCCAATGATGCCATTAAAACAAGCTGCTCTGGAATAGGGACTATGCAAGGATTCAGTTCACCAGAATCTTAATTAAACATAAATTTCACCCGTTCCAAATGGTTCAACGATTAAAAGGAACAGATTTCCTAAGAAGAGAAAATTTTTGTCAATTTATTCTAATAAGGCGAAGATTCTTATTTGGGAAATATTATATGGTCAGATAAAGCTAAATTTACCAAAATTATTATTGTAGTGACTCGAATCCTCATGTGTTCAGGGAGTGAAATTTTCAAGAAAGTTGGCAGTTTAATGTTTACTGCGCCATAAGAAACGATAGAGTGGTGGCATTAGAATTTCATCAAGAAAATTTAAACAATAATTTAAAAAGATTTCTTCTGCTAATATGTACAGTTATTATTTTTTTTTGTTTTTTTTTTTTTTAGGTGAAAGATACTAAATATTTTACAAAATTTGAGTAACAACTATTTAGAAAATTTACCTCTCGCCGAACTTTTTTATCAGCACGACCGTGCTCCCACATAACGCGTATTTGATAAATATTTTTTTACAAGAAACTACCGATCAGTTTACGATCAATGGATCGTTTTATTTGGGGAATTGTTAAAAATAAAGTTTGTGAGAGCCCGTTAACAACTATTGAAGATTGTATGCAGAGAGTAAGAAATGCATTTCAAACCTTATCACAGAATTCAATTAGAAGAGCTACCCATGAAGAACTAATCCGAAGGTGCGAAAAATGTGTGGAGGTTCGAGGGCGTAAATTTGAACAATTATTAAATTAAAATTGAATTATGTTTTTAGTTGATTTCATCTTAGCTACTTTAGTTTATGCAAAGTATCTTCAATCCAATTAATAGGCATGTTACAGTGTTTAGTGTTATTTTCCGTTTTTGTGGATATCTAGTAACAATTGTACTACAAGTTCTTGATATTACTTTACCGCATTCTCCATAAATGATAAACAAATTCGTGGGTGTAATTTAAACGCGGTGGCATTTTTTGACATAAGAGAATGATGACATCACTGACTGTTTCTAATCATGGCTAATTTGATAAAATGTTTACTAACATTTCTTGAATTTCTAAGAAAGTCGCAAATATTTCAAAAAGTTGTAACTTAAACCCCCACAATACTTATATAACAAAAAAAGGAATTTAATTTTACATAACTTGATGTAAAAAATATAGGGAGTTCCATTTGACCTAAACAAGTTTTCGCGGTTTGAAGTTTACAAAATGTAACGTCGAAAATGGAACACTTGGTGTACAATTATGAATGTAATTGAATTGTAGAGTACATCTCCCCTTGTGTTCTTTTTACATGCCAAAAAGCAAATGAGTATCTTTTACACGAAGAAAGTTATAAAGGTTATTGTAAACCATGACACCTGTCAAATTTTTCTTTAAATGTCACATATCTCTGAAGCGGCTAGGTTTAGGCATAGAGTATCCTACATATTTTTGACTCAGAATTTTATGCTCTTTTCGAAAACTTTAAAATATATAGAATGTTCCATTTAGAATAAGCAAGATGGTATCGACTTCCGGTATAACCGGAAGCGCAAGATGCATGTAATTATTTTAGTTGGATTGGCCATACTGCCATTAGTAGCTCCCTGTATTTTCAAAATTTTCTGCTGCGTACTGTATACTCTGAAAGTACCTATGCGTCCATGGTAATTTGTCTAGTAACCACACTTAAACTCCTGTAGCAGCGAAAAAATGAAAAATGTATTAACTAGAACTCAATAAAACACGGTACCTCCGATTAAAGAACTTATATCTAGATACATAATGTGTATTGATTTGTTTGTTGCTGAGATAGTCACAGTATAAGGCACTTCAGTTGCAAACATCCCATAAGTTTTTGATTGGCTAGTCGATCTATTCACGACAGTTTGATGAAAATATATTTAGTGCAACATGGTGAAGTGCTGTGCCCTTTGCAGAAAGCAGTTTATAAAAGAAGAAAATCGATCGTTTCTTAAGTAAGTAGGTATAAGCTTCATAGTCGTAACACGATGGGGTTCAGTTTACAGTTGTAATAAAGTGAATAGCAATTAAATTTTAATATCCTTTCAATACATAATTCCCTTGAATAAAACCTATTATATTTTTTAAATCCACGGTTATGTTCTTAGAGGTTATGAAAATTTAACCAACAATTATTACATAAAATAGGTACAATATTGTCGTTATTTTAATAAATACATATTTATTTTCAAAAACGTACAAAAACAAAAATGTGTTTATCACACAACACATTATATGCGCGATATGTTAATTTCAATACTCTTAAATGTAATTTTTATGAATGTTGAGACATTTTACAGATTTGTAACAAAAGTTTAGGCTAAGTAAATTTGAAATATGTCAAGCAGTATCTTACTGTAATATTGCATGCCTACATCACGTTGTATAAAGAGCAGGTAATGCAGGAATTGCAATAATTCATTTTAATGAAAATATTTACCCTTCTACGCATACCCGCCACTGTTGCTTATGGGATGTTACGTTTATCTATCCTTTTTAACTCTTTCGGCCCCGATTTTTTTTCATTTGAAGTAAAATTCTGAAATTGTGCACATGATTTCTTTTATTTTTTTAATGATTTTTAGTTTTTGTTAAAAAGTCTTATCTTTACCCAGTTTTGACATTTGATGCGTACACTGTAGTATACATTGGGACTTAATGGTACGATAACCATTGAAGCAAAAACGATTAAAAAATATTAATTTTCACAGTTTATTAAAATATTGACAGTAAAAAATGTGTATTTATTGAGTATTTATTTTTTAGTATGATATAATATGATATAATAGTTTCGACATCCTTGTCAGTTTGCATAGCAGGCTCAGGAACTTCCTCTACATAAACCTGATCCTGATCAGGTTCTAACACAGTAACATCTGGCTCTTCCATTACGACCTTCATGCCTAAAAATTTAAATATGTCCTGTCAGCCTACATGCAATTTGAATAACTTTATTTTCAAACAAACCTTCTTGTTGATGGGAATCTTCCCATCCCTCATTATCGTCGCTCAAAATATCTAGATCTGAGTCATCATTTTCTAAATAGTAAATAAAATCTTTGTACGCTAGTGACTTTTGCTCATTTTAAACAAAAATTACTAAAAGAATCCCGCTTTTATATATATTCAAAAAAAAAAATAGGTTAGGCATACGTACTTCACCAAGACCCAATGTACACTATAGTGTACATGTATTTAATTGACCAAAGATCAAAAATATTTTCACCAATGCACTAAATAATATAATAAACGGTTAAGTATAACTCTTGTTTATAACTAAAAAAATATATACCGCTACACTTCAACTTTACACACAAACAAACAAACAGTAAACAAATCAGTTGCCTTCAATTGACGATTTGCACGAAAGAAAGTTTGGTAAAAAGTGTCTAGATTGGTATCACCGTAATTCACTGCACATGTTGACCAACTCGTCTAATTTACAAACTTTGCAACAATTAAATACCTATAATATAATAATCATAACATTGTTTTCATTATATTTAATGTTAAACCTACTTCCATTGAATATAAATCATCTTTATTAGGTTGTTTCGTAGTCTACAATATTTAAAAAATGTCGAATTATACATTTTATCAATCACTGCTGCCAACTCTTCTAAACTGAAAGTTGGAAACAGTGTTTGACAAATTGCATAATTCGACAATTTTTAAATATTGTAGACTACTAAACAACCTAATAAAGATGATTTATTTTCAATGGAAGTAGGTTTAACATTATAGATAATGAAAACAATGTTATGATTATTATAATATATAGGTATTTAATTGTTGCAAAGTTTGGAAATTAGACGAGTTGGTCAGCATGTGCCAGCGACATAGTAAGGAGAGACTGGAAAAGTAGGCGTGGCACATGGCCAGAACATATTCAAGCAACTAGTCCGTATGGGCGTCACTTGAACTTAACGTTATGGAATTTGAGAATATTTTAAAAATATATAGAGCAGCATTTACTCCGTTTTTAAATATAATATAATTTATTACTACTTCTACAGCAATTTGACTAATAGATTTGACTCAACTAATAATAGAACAGCAATAAAAAACAATATTCATTCATTAATTGTATCCCTCAAAGCAGTACTCCACTGCAAATCTTGGCAACTAGGGCCAACAAATGCACCCCCACTGCGTCCCTCGGGCGTTTATTGTATGTCCAAACAAACCGTACGTATACTGAATTGGGATTGCCCCTCTATACTTTAAACGTCGTTGGCATGTGCAGTGAATTACGGACATTACGGTGATACCAATCTAGACACTTTTTACCAAACTTTCTTTCGTGCAAATCGTCAATTCGGTTCGAAACACTCACCATAACAATAACAGATGTAGTTTTCATTTTTGAATCCATGGATGGCAGCAGGCGTATTGAAACTTTAATAAGGTATACACTGAAGTGTAGATACTGTGTTATGCAAGGGTCAAAATCGTATCAAATTTTGTTTTAAGATAAATTTGAATCGACGTACACTACAGTGTACGCCAGGACTGAAAGGGTTAATGGACATATAATGTGCATGACTATATTAGGAGCAAACAATGTATATGAAGAGGAGATACATAAGTACCTAGGTATAAGTTCTTTAATCGGAGGACGGACCATATGTCAAAACTATGTTACAAACAATTTTATGTGGGTTTTACATTGTATACTCACCTCACAAAAACTTATTACCCAATTCAGAGGTGTACAAATTTGACAGATTAATCACCCACTAAAGATATGATTATACAGTGTGTGTAGTGGCGGGCTAGGCATAGGGAGTAAGAATTATAACATCGTGTGTACCAGCTGGCTGAAATGAAATAACTGAGCGCTGGGATGCTTCGTCAACGGGCGAGTTTACTGCTGCTGGGTTGTCATATCTCTCGCGCTACGTGAATGTCCATGCCTAATCGGCAATTACACGCACTGTATATTTTAGATTTCTCTGTATATATTTTTCTAAATGTTTATGAAATTACCCCGAATTAAACACATTAATTTATTACGTAAATCACCAAAAGTTATTAATAAAAAAAATTATGCCCGTAACTTTAAGGGCCAGCAATGGAGGGCCGCAGAAACTCATTCTGTATAATACTCTGATTCTTTTGACCCCATTTACACCCTTCTGAATTATTGACAATATTGACATGATATTCTGTGACGCACTGTATAATTTAAGAATGAATTTGGCACTGAATTAAGAAACATATAAGTAACATTATTATTTATTTTAATTACAATTTACACTTTAATAAAATAATAGGTACATTTTTATAGTGAACAGTCTTCATGATTTAAATAAAAATATAAATAGCTATAATTAACACAAACATAAATATATAATAATTGTTATTTGTTTTTATTCAAATGTAAAAAGAACTTTACACTGTAACCCAAAAATCAACGCATGATATTGCATGAAATAACGTTAGCTAACTCTGAGTTTATTCTTTACTTATATATCATCAATAATATTCACAATTAAATGTTATTAATGTGTTCTTTATATTTATTTTCAGTTAAGATCATGTTTTTTTTCCTAAGCAGATGAATTGTATAATTTGCAGAAATAATCTGAACAAGTCAATATTATTATTATTGATAGATTTAATCATCGTCTTGATACTATCATACATCAATTTCTTAGCACAGTAAGTCCCCTTTTTGAAAGGAAGTTTTATAAACTTTCTTACATTTGAAAATGTCTCTGTTTGATATCATCCATTGAATGCGTTTATGAAATTTTTATGAAATCCCAGTATTTTTAGATTGGCTTAAATTTAATGTTAGGCGAAAATAGTATAATAGAAATCTATGTACAAAAGAAAAATGGAATTTGAATCAAATAGCTTATGCTCAAAATATCTTGAAAAACAAACACATGTGGTGATATTTGTATTTTAAATATGAGTCAATAAATCTTTATTATAGATATCCGAATTCTGTTTTGCTTTTATTTTCAATACATTTATGGTTTTTGTTGTTGTGGTTGTGGTATCTGCTGTGGAATCTGTTGTACTGGTACACCGTTGACATAAAAGTTTTCTTGTGGAATTGGTTGATTTTCATAAGGATAATCCTGCGACACGGGACACAAACAGGGGACTAATTGCACATTATGTACGTTGGATATAGGTGACAGTTGGGCTTGTAGTGGCACTTGAACTGGTACAGAAGGAATCTGCTGCCTCTGATTATTTTCTGATATTACGTAAGCAGGTGCAGGACCTTGAATTAGCCGTCTATGGTATATGTAGTGAGTAGGTGCAGGACTCCTAGAAATAAAAATTAAGAATTAAAAAAATATTAGCGATCTAATGAAAACATCTTCTTAAATTCTTTGACTATAGTTAAAGATTTTTTTCTACTGATTTTGAGATTAGTAAAAATGATATAAGGTTTTATTGGGATTGTACGCCTAACAGATAACCGTGCCAGATTCTATCTGACTGCTGAATTATCAAATTGTCTACTTGAAGTTCATTGCTTCCGACTGACAGAAAATAATATATATTACAAAATAAATGTATTCAAAGCCAGTAGATACATTTTGAAATGATAATAATCTATAATATCTAAGGAAGGTATATATTAAAGTGGTTCTAAAAATCGAACTTTTAAAATTATGTTGGGGCAGCCAGTAGTTCGTTTTGACGAAAAGCGATCGCATATAAAAGGTAGTGGGGGTGGAAGAAGTAAAAAAAATGAGGCCTTTGCTTCTTGTACACTTACTTTCAAAACTTTCGCGTACATATTCAAAATTAAACAACAACGATTTTGCAAAATTTTAGCTGTGTGAACGGATAATTTTGAGATTAGGTTAAAGATGACATTGGCATTTAATTTAATTAAAATGAACATAAAAATAAATAAAAATATATTAAAAAAGGCTTTAATATTTTATCATGGCCATTAGCCTCTAGCACCGCATCCAATCTCCTGCGCATAGATTCTATAAGGTTTCGCCAATAATTTTGGTCTTCGCTCAACTCTTCCCGCGCATTTTGAATAACTTCCCAGAATTCTTCAGCATTTGTAGGTCTAAAGTTCCTTTTATAAATTTTCTTGACAATTAAACCCCAAACATTTTCTATGAGGTTCATATCAGGACTACAGGACGGCCATGATAATATTTCAATATTGTTATTTTGATACCACTGTGTTATTATTTGAGCGGTGTGGATAGGGCAATTATCCTGTTGAAATATGAAATCATTAGGATATAATTGCTCCACAGAAGGAAGCATAACATTTTGCAAGATGTCAAGGAAAGCTACTGCATTAAACCGACCATCAATGCGCCAGGTTACCCCTGGACCGAGAATACTTATCCAAGCCCAAACGTTGACAAATAATCGTCCAGATTTGTTTCGTGGTGAAACATATCGTTCAGAAAATCTTGAATTTACCGGTCGATACACCCGTAAGCGACCATCATTGCACGATTTAAATACTTTTTCGTCAAAGAATATTACAGTGGTCCAAAAATTTCTAGGTCGGTATATATAATTCAGGCAAAATATTATCCGAGACTGCTTATTTTCTTCTGTTAATATATTTTTCTTTGCACTTGCGAAATTTATAATTTCTGATTTTTTCACACAACGGCAAGCTGTCACCCACGATCCTGGAAAGTTGGTCTCAAAAATCGCTTATTTGGCTGTATTGAAAGGGTTTTCCCTTACGCTTCGCGTTTGGAATTTTGGGTCTTCCCGAACACGGCCTTCTCGTCACGGTCCCTTTTTGTTCTCACCTCTTCTTTACTCGTAGAACAGTGCTTTTATCTAGTCCATAATGAGTAGCAACCCTTCTTATGGACCACCCATCTTCTAATTTAGAAAGCATCAAAACTTTGTCTTGCTCTGTCAGTCGAGGCATTTTGACTTTTCAAAAGTTCAAATGTCAGAGTTGATTAATTACAACCCTGATTTAATACAGCGAAAAATGGGTGCACGCGAAAGTTCTGAAAGCAAGTGTACACGCTAAATCACAATTTAATTTTTTTCACCTCCCTTTAATAATGGGTGGTAATGGAGGTGGCTAATGCTAAAACATTTTTTTGAGACTTCAGCTTTTCTTATATATACTAAATACCAATATTATGGACTCTTACTTGCCAAATTTACTCCAATTTACTCCCCAACCCTTCAACGGAATAAGATCAAAATATAATCTAGTTCCAGATTCCGTTAAAGTACATACGTGTACTTAGTTTCAAGTAAATATCTTAGTCGGTTCCAGAGTAATCGTGCGCACAAATTAAATATCGACGTTTCATGGCATTCTAAGCCTATTTGAATAATACAAATTTTCAAAAATTTTTTTTGCGTTACTACACTGGATGAGGAAGTAATAATAAATATAATTTTTTTTAACTATCTCGAATAAATCGTTTGCTAATTTACATTTAGATATAAACAAAACTTTAGAACATGTCTGCAGTTGGATCAGTCAGAATTATTTACATTTCAATGCAAATAAAACATAAATAATTAGATTTCACAATAGGCAAAAAAAGAGTGCCACTGCAGCGGTTAATATCAATAATTGTAAATTTGAAAACGATGGTACGGGTAGTATTAGTTTTTTAGGAATTCATATAGATGAATGTCTGAACTGGAAAGCTCATTGTAATTTTCTGGTTTCAATCAATTTCTTGCTTAGAAATATGAAGGAAATTTTAAATAAACAACAATTAATTAACTTATATTATGCAAAGGTAGAGTCACGACTACGTTATGGTTTCTGGAGTGTGTCCACAGCGTCTCAAACCGTTTTTATATCGGAAAAACGTATCTTACGTAACATAGCGAATGTGCCTAGCAAACATACCTGCAGAACCATTTTTGTTCAGTATAAAATTTTAACTTTAACGTCTTTGTTTATATTTGAAATATGTATACATATTTTTAAAAATAGACATAAGTTTAATATTAATAAAGATATACACGGGTTAAATACAAAGCATAAGATTGATATTTATGTACCCTTTTCCAAACTGTCAGTTACCAATAAATATCCTAATTATTCAGAACTAAAAATTTTTAATAAATTTCCAAATTATTTTAAACAAAATATTGAATTACACCAATATAAGAAAAAATTGAAATTATTTCTGGTAGATAAGTGTTTTTATTCTTTAGAGGAATTGTTTATTAATTAGGTTACGTTAGATTCGTTTTTATTATATTATATTATTTTCTCCTTTACCATTTCTATAATTACACAGCCATACAAAAAAAAAGTTCTGTGCAGCGGACCAAATTATATGGATATGGTGTATTTTTCGGCGCTGAATCCGAATCCGTGGTCAAAAAAAATCTATCGTGTCAGTTTTGTTTTTTAGTTAAACACATCACTTAAAATGGTGTAAAATCATAGAAATAATTTAATAACTCTTAATGAAGTGTGAAAATGGTATATGTTTTATAGTTGAGAGTAGAGAATATACATTCGAGCCACAGTAAGCTATTTCTATAAATTAAACCGCCCTTATGGGGGGGGGGGAGTGAAAACTACCGCTAAAACTCAAAAGACGCAAATGAGTGTAAATAACATGTACAAAGGCCAAATTTTTATATCTTTTAGTGCAAAATATTTGACTACTTTCAAAGAGTAGAGACTTAATCCTATGGAGGGTTAAAACTGCCGCCACCCCTCATAGGTTTCAAAACGGGAAAAAATATTCAGGTAGGGTGAACAAATATGGAGTAAATTCATTCCAACTACCAATACATGACTAGAGACTACCCTTAAAGGGTGGTAAGAGCTACCACATATGGGTGCTATTAAAATTCGGAAAGGGTCAAATACTTGTAGCTCATTGTGCCAAATATGTAAATCTGATACGACAACCACCCAATCTTTTTAATGAGGTTAAAAATCACCCCTATTGGAGTGGGGGGTAAAAACTACCCCCTACATACGGACGGAAATATATAGACGGAAATTTAGAAAATTTAGTTAATTTACATAGATAAAAAAAATGGTCACTGAAGAGATAACATCCTATATCTATGACTAAAAAAATAGGAAAGATAAGAGAAAAAAATCATAAAAAAAGAAAATATTTGGATTGATGGTCGAAAGTATGATATAAATAGAAAAAAGAATAGCTTTACACATATTAAAAGATAGATAAGTTGATAAATGTTAAGTTGAATAAGCAGGTATGGTGTAATAAATAAAACACAACTGATTAATGCTTAATGTATGAATTTACTCCATTTTTATCTACCCTGCCTAAAACTACAAATGCCTGAATTTTTGTTCCAGGATATTAGAAGTAATGAAATCCGTCCGTCTGTGGGGGTAGTTTTTACCTCTCCCCCCAATATTGCCTATTAAAATTGGGTGGTTGTCGTACCGGATTTGTATACTTGATACGATGAGCTACAAGCCTTTCTGAATTTCAATAGCACATATAGCATAGGGGTAGCTCTTACTAAAGGTAGACTCTAGTCATGTATCGGTGGTTGAAACGAATTCACTCCATATTTGTTCACCCTGCTTAAAACTACAAAAGCCTCAATTTCTTTTCTCGTTTTGAAACCTATGAGGGGTGAGGATAGTTTCAACCCTCCATGGGGTTGATTCTCTATCCTTTGAGAGTAATGTCTGGTTGTTGTACCAGAGTCAAATATTTTGCACTAAGATATTAAAAAATTTGGCCTTTGCACATGTTATTCACACTCAGCTGCGTCTTTTGAATTTTAGCGGTAGTTTTCACGCCCCATGAGGGCGGATTTCGGTTTAATTTATAGAAATAGCTTACTGTGGCTCGAATTTATATTCTCTACTCTTGACTACAAAACATCTACCATTTTTCACGCTTCATTAAGAGTTATTACATTATTTCCATGATTTTACACCATTTTAAGGGATGTTCTTGACTAAAAAATAAAACCGACACGATAGATTTTTTTCGGACCACGGATTCGAATTCAGCGTCGAAAAATACACCATATCCATATAATTTGGTCCGCTGCACAGAATTTTTTCTTTTGGTATTGATATACAATCTTGTAATGCCAAAACAAAATAAATTGATTTGATTTGATATACTGGGTGGTTTATAACTAGAGGACCTGGTAGCTTTAACTTTCTTCGATGATCAAGTAAGTCATCCTTGATACAAAGCGTGCAGAATGAAGGAGTAGGACACCCTCTAAAACGTGTCGTATTGGATTCTAGTTTGATGGACAACAAAGGGGATGGAAGATTTTGTGTCAAGTTTAGGTTTCTTATAAATGCAGGTGTTTCTAGTGATTTTTAGATACAGCTGCTGATCAATGAGAACAGACTGAAGGATACCAAAAAAGTAGGGACTTGGTTCGAACTATAAAAATTGTGAATGACAGTGTCGAATTGGCCCTTTCGATGAGAAGCAAAAATAGTACGTATTATTAGTTATAGAGAATTTATGTAAAAAATACTCGGATGCTATTTTACTGAGGTGAAATTTTGTAACTTTTCTGTTTAAATAAGTATGATTTAGCTTTATTTTGAGAAAAAACGTGTTAGAGTGCTTTCTAATAAAATATGTTTATGAAGTAAATTTGTCATTTTTTTCAAATTTACCCAAAATTCAAGTCTAGGTAGTAACCTCTAAAAGTTCTTCAAAAATTTTGGGAAAAATTCTTATACATTTTAACTTGATAAAAAATAAAATGATAGGATACCTCGTTAAGAAAGAAGAAAAAAATTAAGGACCATCCTAACAGGCATGTAGATATGGAATAATTAAGGGCCGGTACAGTCTTGTTAAATTTTATGGCATAAATGCACTATTAAATTGCATCTGAACCCGGAGAAAGTATATTGTTTAAGTAAATAAGAATGGAGGCCGAAAGTTATTACTAACACACCAAGCTATTGTTTATTTCTAAGTACGCAATCTGTTTTTAGATATTTGGTTTAATTTTATTGCTGACTAATTACTGTGATATAGATTATATATGTGAATGGCTTTTTGTGTCAATTAAATGTGAAAAAATTGCAATATTATTTAACAGCATGACATTTAATGACAAAATAAGTTTTTTAGAAGTAGCATATGCAAAGGCTGCCAAAAGTTTTTGTCATATTTCGTAATTATATATTTTACCATTAGTTTTGAGTGTTATAAGGTGAACAACGTTTGCAACATGTAAAATTTCTTATAGGTATTAAACGAAACATTCGGTTTTATGCATCATTGCATTTTGAATGCACTCACAATATTACTTTTATATACATCATTCATTTTTCACATATCTGCCCTATTTTGTAATACAAAACTTTTAAGAACATGAGTTCATTATTGTAACATCTCTAGTTCATTCTAGATACCTATATTTTTTGCAAAAGTAGATCTTAAATGTATTTATTGTCGTAGTCATCTACTGACATTAAAACCAACATTATTAGAGATGCCATGTACGTTTTTTTAACGTATCGGTTTAAAATGACAACTATAATAAATTATAGCTATAAACAATAAACTATAAACTATAAATAAACAAATATAATAATAAGAATACAAAGCTATATATTGTTAACAAATGTTAATTATTATTACATTAATAGTTCATTACGTACCAAGGGTCGTAAGTGCACTTTTTTTGGTCGAAAATAAAGTTTGCAATCCAAGGCCCGTAGGGCCGAGTTTTGCAAGTATTCGAGTCCAAAAATTCTCACTCTACGACCCGCGGTGCATATTATATTTTTCGTGATACCTATGAATAATTAAACTAGAAAAAATCTTGAGGAAAACTAGTGGAAAACTATAATTATTTGAGTAAGATTTCATATTTGTTAAGTAAATAGCAAAGGTAGCGATGCTTGGAATATCCATGGCAACCGTCAATAAAATATATTTTTTTTTATTTGTACCCTATTTTGCTTATTTAAAGTACGCCTCAGAGTGTTTAAATCCAAGTTTTAAAAACGCGCGTGTTTTAAAGTTACCATGGCAACATCAAAGGTAAGCAAGTACAACTCGTTCATCTGTATCTGTTACCTTTTGCTCTTCCATCCATTTAATGAACTTGTCGTATTCTTTTTTATAAGCGTCTTCCGCGATTCTGCTTTTCTATTTAAGTTAGAACTCATTTTAATGCAATATACAGTCAGTGACAACTATAGTGACAATAATTAATCCTATGTGACAGATTGAAAATTAATTTTTGTTTTATCATTTTCATGACACTGACAGGTATCCTGATATCACATCACGAATTCAACCATTTTACATTCTTAATTCTTATGTCCATTTTTTGTAGTAATAATACCAGTATTTATGATTTCAAAGTGTACCAATAAAAAAAAATAGCGTAAAGTATTCGTGGATAACTGGTCTTTAAAACACTTGTTCTATTTCGAGCACTCCGGCTGCGCCGTCGTGCTCGAAAAATCGCGCGTGTTTTAAAGACCTTAATATCCACTTATACTTTAATATACTATTTCGTCATACTCCCTCATAACTATACTCTAATTCCATTGTTTTGTCAATTGTAAGTGACGCTTTATGTATCAAATACTTGTTGCCATTGGCAACGGGACGTTATTTTTCATAGCGTCCCGAGGGGAATAAAGTAAAGGGAATATTTTCTCTTTTGTATAACAAATATTAAATTAACTTTTTGGAAGTAAATCTAGGTAAGCCTTACTTACTATATCTTCTATATACGACATTATTTTCAGAACTGTTCAGAACTGTTATAATAATATGATTTAATTTATCTTGGCAGTAGTTGTCATTTGAATAGAAGCCGCGTCCTTTTATTTTATTGGTGGTTGCCATGGATATTCCAAGCATCGCTACTGTTCATACTCAAATAATTATAGTTTTTCATTAGTGTTTCTCAAGTTTTTTCTAGTTTAATGGTTCATGGGTATGACGAAAAATATAATATGCACCGCGGGTCGTACAGTGCGATTTCTTGGTCGAAAATTTGCAAGGGCTTGGCTTTGCAAATATTCGAGACCATATTATATTTCTCGTCATAGCAATTAATCATTAAACAAGAAACAAACTTGAGAAAACTATAATTATCTGAGTCAGGTTTCATATTTGCTATAGGACGCGGCTTTTATGCAAATGGCAACTATTTTCAAGATAAATTAAATCATATTATTATAATAATAGCTCTGAACATTTTTGAAAATAATGTTGGATATAGAAGATATAGCAAATAAGGCTTGTCTGGATTTACTTCCAAAAAAGTTAAAATATTAAATTTATTACTTGTTATATAAAAGAGAAAATTTTTCCAAATTCACTTTATTTCCCTAGGAACGTTATGAAAAATAACAACCCGTTACAAATGGCAACAAGTATTTGGTACATATGGCGTCACTTATGATCGACAAAACAATGGAATTAGAGTATACTTACGAGGGAGGTATGACGAAAACTACGTTTTTCGGCTTTACTTACAATTATTTCAAATAATTATGATGTTAAAAAAGGGCTTTTTCGGCCCATCCGTGGTAAAGTGTGCAGGCCATCTTTTTTTTTTTACTAATTTTGGGGTACTGAAAACGAATCCGTCACCCGTTTTGGCGAAAAATCTCCGAGATTTAAAAAACCACTCTTATTTGGGGGTGACATTGGAATTTTGTAGAAAAAGAAGTAAAAAAATCAAATTCACCCACTTCAACCCTCCTCACCATTCTTTCACCACCTCCAAGAAGGTTGTAAACGACTATAACTACTATATAGTTATTTACATATTAAAAAAAAAAACAGAACACCTCATTGTGTGGTTGTTATCAGAGTATACTTACGAGGGAGGTCTCACCTTCTTAGAGATACTGATCGGTTTTAATTACAAAAAAAATCCTAATACACAGTTGGATGTTTTTTTATCATATTAAGGTGACTTGGCCAATTAAGATCACTCCTGAGTATTTCTTCCTCTGAGGAGGGGGGTAGGACTTTTTTGGCCCGTCCGTCGTAAAGTGAGGAAACCATATTTTTTTACTAATTTTGGGGAGCTGAATACAAATCTGTCATCCGAATTGACTAAAGACATCGGGAAGACAGTAAAAAAGAGCTCTTATTTGAGGCTGGAATTGAAATTGATATAAGAACTTGCAACAAAAAGTTATTCTTTAGTGCAGGAAACTCTTTCAAAATACTCAGTTTCGTTAGGTAAGTAGAAAAAGAAACAAAAATTCTAAATTCACCCACCAAAAAACCCCTTTTTTAAGATTACTATTTGGTATGTGTTCCTAATGCATAACATTTCCGATTTAAATACTTCAATGCGAAGTAATAGTTCTTAGAGATATGTCTTTCAACTTGATTTTTTTATGTCAAAACATCAAATATGAACTTTAACAACACAATTTTCAGCACCGTTTTGTGATTATACCTACATAATTAATACTCTTCGCAGAAACGAGGAGTTAATTGTATTTACCAGGCACTTTTCGCAATATTGCTTGTAGAGAAAACATGTTTATAGCATGATGTTAATCATCGAATTCAGAACAACTTTCGAACTGTCTCTCTGTCCGTCCGTCCATTCATCAGTTTGTCACGTTTCTTATAAGCATGATAACTAACTAATCCGACTGCCCTGAAAAGGTTTCCAGACTAATTTATTTTTGAACAAAAAGAACTGAAAAACATTTTTTTTATTATTTACTATCAATACCGAATCGATTCCACCCCAAACGAAACTTTTCCGCACTCACCTCCCCTATGTATACCCCCCTAAACTATTAAATAATGAGCATTCAGTTGATTTTCTTGCAGGTCATTAAAACATTTTAACATGACTTGCTGAATAAGGATATTTTTGATTTTGTACGTGTATTTTCGTTGTTTCGGAAGAGGTGGGAGGAGGAGGGGGTGACAAGGGGTAAAAAGGGAGGGTGGGGGAAAGTTTCGTTGGGGTGGGATCGATTATATATTGTTAGTAGATACTAAAAAAATCTTTTTCGAGTTTTTTCCTCAAGAAATAAATTAGGCCGAAAACCGGCCTTAGAGACCCTCATCCTTTGACATTAAGTTAGTAAGAGGAACAAATCTATTGTTTTTGAAAAAATTGATCAGTAAATAATACAACAGTTATGAAACATTAAAAAATATTAGTGTTGCAACCTTTGATAAGATTCCATAAAACAAGAATACTGATTAGAGTTTCGCCGAACACGCTTTCATCATCGGGAAATTAATTTTCTTACGTTTCGGCTTATTCATCATCCACAATAAACTACGATGTTTGCAAAAGACAAACATTGCGTGTTTTTTTATATTAATGTGTTACATTAAACAATTATAAAAAAACTTTAATGTATAAAAGTACAATGTCTACGTGTAATTATTTATTAAATTTTAATTTTTAATATTTTTCTACATATTGAGTTGGTAAGATTTTAACAAAGAATAATTTACCTCCTAATTAATTTAGTTGATTGAACTAAATTTTGCTTACATTCTCTATTTATGGGCTATGGGTGTTATTTACTATATATTGTTATCTTGTATGATCTATATATTATGTGTGCATGTTCTTTCTGTAACGTATGGAATAATATGTGCCATTACAGCTGTCATAATATATTTTGTAAACGGTGTTAGTTTCGTTTTCGTTTTAGCATGACGGTTTAGAAAAGAAAAAAATATTTACAACAGTTTATGTACTTCATAGCCCCGTACTTTTTTTTTGTTAATTTTTACTTTGAGTTTATGTTCTGGTTTTGTATTTTTTTAGTAGTTTAAGTAAAAATCAGTCTCAGGAGAATGTACCTCGACAGTCCTTTCTCATCATACTGAAGATATTTTTAAATTTCTAGAACTATTTTGGTAGTTCGTAAAACTAAGCTGAGTACAGTTTCTCTTGACAACATTTAATCTAATTAAAAATTTGCAATATGCCTTTTCAGTACAATTCCCCAACAATTTTATTTAAGACAATTTTGGATTCGACGAAGAATTGTTTTAGGTTCTCCCTGGATGTGTCCTTAATACTCTGGTACGAAATTTAGAAAAATGTTTTCAATTTTTCTTGGATCTCCCAATCTCAAAACGTTTTCTTTCTAATTTAGAATTTCTGTACGCACACAATACTTTAAAATAAATCTATAGCATTACTTTCATGCTCCTAACGCCGTGTTTTGCATTTGTCGATTACTTACTTCAATCGGCTTTAAATAAATCATTAACATAATTATCCAGGCCTATAGAGAATGTTTAAATCATTTGAACATCTAGTCCAGATTCTGGAGACGTTTATCTTTCAGTCCTAAGTACCTATCAGACATACGGGTGGAAAGTATCTTACTTGATGTAAAATTGTCTGCTGAATCTGAATCCGGGGGGCGCATAAAAATCGGGGATTGCCTTCAACCCTTAATCCGCGAATTTATTTCGGAAATTGTGAAAAATTGTATTTTTAAAATATAACTTGCGTTTTCTCCCACAAAACAAGCTAAAAATCTATTCTTTTTTTTATTGTAGCTTACAATGCAATTAATGTAACAGTGTAGTCAAAACACATCTAATATTTATAAAAATTCTAGAAAAGAATATAACGTGAACCTCTACGCAGTCGGCTCATTGAAAAATGTAGCATGCGAGATTTTTTTTATTTTGAGAAATTGACAAAAACTAGATCATACGAAATTACAAGAAAAGACCAAATTTATTTTTAGTGAATTATTCATACTGATATTTTGAGTGAAACGGAGGATATGATTTTTTTTATTTGGCCGTCCTGTGATCGAGCGCGCTACGAATCGAAGCGGACGGATGCGGGCACTCATTTGCGTTATACTGGTACTGTTTTAGCAGGTACAATATTCCTGTGTCAAGTTTTACCGGCTTTTTTGTTTAAAACATGTAGTTATTAATATAGTTATTTAAAATGCCTTACGTTTAATTTTCATCATAACTTTAGAAACACTTAAATTATTATGTATGCAGGTATCTAACCTGTATAAATGAAATTGTCTCTAAATATGATAGATATGAATGTATTTATATCAGTTTAGCAAAATACATAACAATTAATAATTAGAAATTACTATAATTAGAATCAGCTTATATCTTGAAAATGCGAAGATTCATAACCGTGAGGAAGCCGATATAGTTATATTCTCCATACTAAAATTTTGTGTTTTGGAAGAGCAGCAATAGTGGCAAGTAACAGATATTTTTTTGTTGTCATTATTTTTGTACAGCAAAATGAAAGTAAAGTTGTGGCTTCAAAAGTTCGATTCGTATTTGTTCTGCAATAAAATAATAATTGAAGATGCAACAACAGGCACTCATACCTCTCCTCATTACAACGACCCTTTTTATGTCTACCTACGTACTTAGTGGGTGGGTGGAATAACACAAGCTACACATTTGGAAAGGAAAAAAAGACAGAATTTATGACAGAAATTGATAATTAAGAAACACTCAATCCTCTGGCAAAATATATAAATGACGTGGGCGATTTGCAACGTCATGGAATTTATAAACACTGGCTCCATATTCTTTAAATGCCTGTAAGGTCACTCACATTTCCACGTAAGCCATAAAGAACTAAGGGCACATTTATTTTTGAACTGCCATAGCTTTATAGAGTTTTGCCACCTACTGAAGACGCATTTTATGAACATGCCTAGATAGGTATATGCCTGTATACACTTCTTATTTGGAAAAAAACAGTTAATATGTCTCCAAAACTTCCAGATGTTCTTCAGTATAATTAGACCTTGGCAAAAGGTGCTCTGATACTGATACCTACCATGTGTAAGAAACAATCGAAGTCACTTCTAAGTAGTCGTTTGCAAGTGTAAGAATAATATTTGCAACAAGAGGTGTTTCTGCAGGAAAACTGGAGAACTGGTCTTGCATTATTATTATGTTTCGGTAAAAAATGTACTGATGAAAACTTATGATTATAACAATTTCTAATTATTAATTGTAATGTATTTCGTTTAGGTGATATAAATACAAACCACTGCCTAATACAAGGAATCACTACTTCCACATCCAGATTTTCTATCCACATTTCAAGTCAATATCATGAATCGTTCCAGAGTAATCGTACGCCCAAAGAAAGTTACGACAGACTGACAGAATTTTTTAAATTTCGTTCCAACTTAAAATTTCGACGTTTCATGACATCCTAATCCTATTTGAACAAAATAAATTCCATTTTTTATTGTTACTCTACTTTTATGAAGTAGAAGTAATTAAACCTATGGAATTTTAAACAACTATATTAATAACTATACCTTTTAAACAAAATTAAGCGGGTAAAATCTGACACGGGAATATTGTACCTATTAATACAGTACCAAATAACTAAATATAATGCAAAAGAGTGCCTGCATATGTCAGTTTTGACTCGTAGCTCGCTCAATCGCAGGACGGTCAAATTAAAAAAAATCATATCTTCCGTGTCTCTCAAAATATCAGTATGAATTAATCACTAAAAATAATTTTGATCTTTTCTTATAATTTCTTATGATCCAGTTTTTGTCAATTTCCCAAAATAAAAAAAAAACCTCGCAGGCTACATTTTTCAATGCGCCGGCTGCGTAGAGGTTGACGACATGTTTTTTTCTAAAATTTCTATAAGTATTAGATGTGTTTCGACTACACTGTTACGTTAAATGTACTGTGAGCTACAATTTGAAAAAAGGAATAGATTTTTAGCTTATTTTACTTCCACGTCCAGTGGAAGTATAGTAACGACGAAAAAATTTTAAAAAACTTTTATTGTCCAAATAGGCTTAAAATGTCATGAAACGTCGAGATTTTAAGTTTGAGCGAAAAAAAAATTCTGTCTGTCGGTCTGTCTGTAACTTTTTCTTGTGCGCACGTTTACTCTGGAACCGTTTGAGATATTGACTTGAAATTTGGTACACATATGTACTTTAACGAGATCTAGAACTAGATTATATTTTCATCTTTTAAGCAGGTAAGAGTCCATGAAATTGCCCAAATACCATTTTTCCGTCTTCCGATCAAATTTGTACTAATTGCGACGTCGGATTAAGTTAAATCAAGGTCGGCCACTAACTTCTAACCCAAAGTTGTATCATGACGTCTAAGCGATGGTAACTTGACGTCGGAAACTTTCCATTTGCCGCCATGTGCCGTAGTTTGAATATCACACCACAACCGACGTTTATAGTACGTCACATTATGTGTAGGTATTGTAGTGCAACGTTGGTCCGACGTCGGTAACTTCTCACTAATCATAGTTGCGCTACCCGACCACATCCAACGTAGGTTCGCGGTAACAACCGTTTAATTTTATGGTGATCGCAAGGTCAGCTGAACGTTGCTAATACTGACCACAAATTAGACACAAAAAATCCTACTACCCGTACGTCAAATAAATTGAGGTTATGAATTGAGAGCTCAACTTCAACTATACCAAGAAAATATAAATTGAACGAAAAAACAATATAACTGCCACAAAAACTGTGAAACAACAAACGCGGGAAACACGCATCGTTATGTTAGGTTAGGTAAAAACCAGCATTGCCACATTTTTCGTGTGAATCTACTAATTTTTTTGTTTGAATCTACTAAAAATCTACTAAGCAACTTTTAAGAAGTTGTTAAATTTTTTATGTAATTATTTAGTCTAATTTAATTTTAAATAGATAAAAAAAACATAAAAAATTAAGGGGGAAAAACGACAGGAAAGGAAAGTACACTTCGCGCGTATCCGGGACAAAATCAGAAAACTGAGTTATTCATGTCAAAACTTAACATATTATGTCACAAAACATAATTATTGCCTCTTAAAACTAGCACAGAAAAAAAAAAACAGAACCGATTCTGATATTGAAAACTTAATCATTAATAAACATTTTTAACAAAACATATTTTAATGCTAAAAGCAATAATAATATACCTACCAAAAACCTATCAGAAATCTACCAGCTAATTATACCTACCAAACTTTACAAAAAAATCCTTAAAATTCTAACAAGGTAGCAATCTACCAAATGTGGCAACTTTGAGTCAAAACCATGAAGTTGGGTAGTATGGCTAGTCAAACGTTTGGTAAACGTTGCGTTCTGCATCTGGGGCGAGGTAATTCCGATGTTGTGACGTCGTACTACCGTGTTATAAATCCTTGTGAACATATTTAGGAGAGAAATCGCCACTAAAGGTCGGGAAAAGGTGTTATATTTTGAACTAACGTTACGTAAAGCCAATATTTTTAGCGTGGTAGTGCTAAAGTGTGGTTATCTAGTCACAATTGGGTTGATTGTATGGAAATTTCCCGACGACTCCATGTTCTAGAGGAAGATGCAAATAATTTCGTAGACTCATGTTTGATGAAATTTAGACATATCACTATTTTTTTGTAATTTTAGCCTAAAGTAGGTATATTATTTAAATATCGACTATATAATACGTTTTTATATTGAAATTTATATTCCTCAGAGAATTATGCATTTTAAAAATTTTAAACAAAATATAAATATTAAATAATTAAATATTAAATATGCTAAAATTTTGTGAGGATCGAATATTTTTCGAACTACCTCAGTCCTATTTATCAGTAAAGTTTAATGCGTTTGTCATTTTTAAGCATCTTTCGCTAGCTACGTGAATTTATTTTATATTTGTAAAACACAACAAAATAAAATGCCATATGCATCATTTAGTTGTTTTTATTGCCATCAGGAAACTAAAAGTATAAGTTTGGCCATAAGTCACAAAGAGGGAGCCAGTTTAGAAGTATTTATGGAAGTAATATTAAAAATACTACAACCGACTTCCTCGTCGCATAAAGTCAGTAACGATACACTACAGGCGACGTCCCGCTTAGTAGAAAAATGTTTACAACTAGGAAGTCAGTGACCAACGTCTGTCCGACTCGAATTTTTATTCCCCATTTTGGTGTAAAAACGGGTTGGAAAGTAGTCGGGTGGACGTTGGTTGCCGACGTCGGGTCGTTTATAACAACGTTGGCTCGACGTCCAAATGCTATTTGGGTGGTATTTAGTATATACAAGAGAAGCTGAGGTCTCAAAAAAATTTTTGGCATTAGCCACCCCCATTACCACCCCCACCTCCTTATTAAAGGGGATGAAAAAAAAATGTGATTTAGTGCATGTACAGGAACCACAAAATATTTTTTTACTTCATCCACCCCCCACTACTACCCCCCTATCACCACCCCCATCCCACTACCGATGTGGGGTATCGTTTTATGGGTTTTTGGGGTAGAGGATTTCAAATATTATATTATTAAAGTTCCATAAACAATTATTTTCACATACAAAATTTTTTCGTTGTGAGTGACTTGGATAGAGAATCTGGATGTGGAAGTAGTGATTCCTTGGGCAGCGGTTTTTTGTGGGAGAAAACGCAAGTTATATTTTAAAAATTCAATTTTTCACATTTTTCGAAATAAGAGAAATTCGTGGATTAAGGGTTGAAGGCAATCCAAGATTTTTATGCGCCCTCCGGATTCGGATTCATCAGACAATCTTACTTCGAGTACGACACTTTTCAGCCGTATGTCTGACAGGTACTTAGGCTTCAAAAACTAAGCCTTAAATTGGAGCTGAGATTCCCGACTAATCTGTGTATCTTTTTATTTTCCGAGATTATGTTTTAAATGAAAGAAAATTAGGTGTTCATGTCAAGTCGAAAATGTGCGAGCAGGCTGTACAACAGGTGTACAGAACAATACAGTATCGGCAAGCGTTTGATTAGGTACGGCAATAACAGCAAACGAGAACGAAGCAAGCGATGATATAAATTAAGGGGCGTGTCACACTTTGCTCTGCTAGGGTACTCTACTTTATTGTGGACGGTCGGTTAACTCGTTGAAACTATGCAATACCTAATTCAGAACTTGCCGATACTGTATACTAAGAGCGAGTGGTACTAAACTACCCTAACCCGATGTTAAGCTGGTTTAAAAATTTTGCGAGTTGTACCATCTGAATTAAGTACTAACAAACAGAAAAAATTAAGTATAAGCACAGAAGAGAGAACTACCAGAAGCAACACTCTGCACACCGCTTTTGATGTTTCTTGATCAATTTTTGTGACCTTCACTATCTTTTTGTAGGTATTTCCGTCAGTTCATTTATTGTTTTAACTTGTCATTCTTTGACATAATATCCAAAAATTCAATTATATTTTTCATTTTAAAATAGTGGTTGATAAAACTATTATTAAGTAATTACAATGTACACTGTATACTCAAAACGGAAATGTTAAAATTTGAAATGACATTTTTACTAACCCCGTCTTAAAGCACCCCAAGGCCTAGTTTAAGTTTTACGGGGGTTAAATGCGCCTGATCAACTTAAAATTCAAGGTTAGCGTTTTGGTAGAAAGTGACATTACTCTTTTAACACAGGAAATAATAACGCGTGTTGGTACAACTCGCCCTAAAAGTAAAATAAAAAATTCATTTCCAAAATAAGTTTAAGTACACTTCTGTGCAATAAAATCCCGTACACTTGAAAAATCAAGTAATCCAGTTTTCACTAATATTAAGTGGTGTGAATCAGTCTTTTTGGAATTAAAATTTTTTTTATTATCATATAGGTTATAAAAAACTGACATTGATTGTGAAACGTCATAAGTAATATATTTGAATAATGTTAATCCAGAAGAAAAACATACCTATGTATTTTTGCTTTTTTTACTTTTTTACACCATTCGATGGGAATGATTTCGATTTATAACAAATGTAAAAATTGACGTTGAAAAATTCGATACGACTTTACATACCTGCGATTGTATTTATTGTGTAAATAATGTAACCTAATTATTTGTACATATGTCCGTCATTACAAGACAGAAAAACTTTTTCATCGGTAAACACAACATTGTTCCAAAACTCCAACAGGCGATAGACACAATTTAAACAAAACATAATGCGTGCTTGCTTCTCTTCTTCTGATAATATGGTCTTCTTGGCACTTGTACATTTTTTTATTTCCGATTTTCCTATTCTTCGACTAGCTGTTGACCTCGATGCTGGAAAATTTGTCTCTTGTTGTTTGAAACGGATTTTTCCTCAAATAGCCAAGGAGTGCTTCATCTTGAATGAGATTTGAACTTCTCGATCGGCCTGAACCGTCTTTTCTCTTTACGTTACCTTCCTCCTCCGACTTTTCTTCACACTCATAACAGTACATTTATTCAGTTGATAGTGGTTAACAACTGCTCTGAGAGACCATCTCTCTTTAATTTTAGAGAGAATTAAAATTTTTTCATGTTTAGTTAATTTTGGCATTGCGAAAATATGACACTGACACTGACAAATAAATAAAGAATTATTTAATATAGTGAAAAATAGGTGTACGGGATTTTATTGCACAGAAGTGTACACTGCTGAACAAATTAAATGAGCCATGACTTGGAACTTACTTCCAGTCTCCAAGTGCTAATGTTGTGCTGTGTAACAGTGCCCGGCAGTAGATTATAAGTTAACCATTCCTGTTATCTAATTTTGATTGATCGCTGCCAAATAATAAAATGGTAGTTTAAAACTAGAGTCACTCTATGAAAATTTTAGTGGGCAGCAGTATACTTGCTGAGGGATCGTAAAAATAATTTCTGGGTCGGTATTTGACAGCGCGCCGTCATAGTTGTCAAAAATCGATTTTGTCTCGTTTAATGTAACAAAACTGATTTTTGGTAGATTGTTAATTTTTATCATGAGAACCAATAACACATCATTATCAAATACTTTTGGTGGGGAGCGGGGTGTCCTTAAAAACACCATTTACTAACATTATAACACCAAGATTTTCATGTTTTAATCTTTCATATAACTTTCTTATTAATTAATGGAAAAAAGTTATGAGGATAAGACGCTTAAGGCACCAATACAGACTTAAAATTAGCAGTGAATGAAATCTTAGTTTCTACAAGCACCAAATCATTTGAACTCTACTCTCGAATATATCCCATATCGCCAACCATACCGGCATCATCTGAAGATAATTAAAATTTTCAGTCATCTCCGGATGATGGCGAAACGCGCGTCAAATGATAGTATTGTGTAGTGTTCGAATGTTTTGGTGCTTGTGGAAACTGCTTCAGAGGCAACGTCACACCGAAGTTTCCAGCCCCCTCAAGGAGGAAATCTAATATTCTTTTTAAAATACGGCTGCGTTATTATTTTCTGTTATGTTCTTTAAAAGATATCTTTCCTATCAACAAAATGAAATGTCGGACGAAAATTTCGGAAATATGAATATAATACACGCAAATACTTGGCACTTAATAGATATATTCACTTACTGTAATAAAATAAAATCGTTTTAATTATAAGTTAGAAAAAATTATTTAAGAATATTTAAGAAAATAATATTTAAGCAGTTGAACATTTTACATTCCTTGATTATAGCCAAAAAATCGATAATTAATGGAGAAATTTGCAATTTTCAAAATTCTAGCAAGTACCTGAAAGGATGCGAATTTCACGTGCAATTAAAAAACAAATAGTGCGAATTATTAAATTATTTAAAAAAACTTCAAAAAACCTCTCTCATATAGAATTTCTCTGCCTTTGAACTTAATTTACTAATGATAATTCTTGGTTGTTAATTGCAAAGTTATTATAAACAAAATTGCAAAAAGGGACTTCGAAATTTGTTTTACACATTGACGGCAAATAAACAATGAGAACATTTATTGGAATATCCGTTATTATTTGTTATTTAATGCATTAATATAACATATAAATCTTCTAGATACAATGATACCTATGATACCTATGATATAAAACCATGTTGAAACCTTAATTTGCAATAAGCTGCAATTTCAAACTGTAAATTTTATGGAGTATAGCATCTAAACTATGGATTCGATTGCAATGACTATGGAGAAGAACTATGTTGGAAATTGTGTGGTCTACAAAAATTCATTTATAACTTCTTGTCGTATGTTGCAAGTTTTCAAATATTGAAATATCGAAAGCCCTTGTATCGAGATCCTTTCACCACTATTCTTTATTCCATTGAGCATATATAATTGCCTCATTTCCTTATGTGATTAAAACCGCACTACCTCTCAAATCTCACAATTATAATTAGAAAATGTTCAAATTAACGTATTTGAGCAAGAATGCCTTTTGAAGGAGTTTTATTATAACTATTTAAATATGTTAAAGCAAAGACTTACGTTTGGTCAGATGAACCCCAGCCGAGGAAAAACGCTGAGACGCATGATGATAAAGCTAAAATTACGCTTAATACCTGTAACAAAATTAAAAACCAACAATAGTAAACAAATAATAAAATCTCTATATAATTTTTTAAAAAATAGTAGGTTAGTATCTTCACCAAGGCACATTCAACAAATTATTCACGCATTTTTGTGTTCTTTACATAACTAATGCTTAATAAATGTACTAAATTTCAAAAACGCCGCCGCTTCTTTTTATGAATAATCTAAAGTAAATGCTGGGTGGGCCAAAAAACCAGCTGTGTATAAAACACTTATTTATTAATCTATTAATATCGGAACGATCAAGAGTGTGACATGATAGTTTTACGTTGTATTCCATTACCTTTTTGTTACTAATTTCCAGGTGAGTTTAACACATCGTCAAGGGGCATAATACAAAATATATTAAGAGTTCTGATTTTAAAAACTCAATCCATACTTGTTAACATTGTAGTAATGATAAATAATTTGCCTACTCTGCCAATCCTTCTAGCCGGAAAGTTTATATTTAATTGCAAAGGTTTTCAGTAATATACCCTACTCCATCGTGCTGAAAAACACATTTGCTACTTTAGAACAAGTGATAAACCATCTAGTAGTTCAGACAGTATTTCTTCTAAAAACCGCAGGTATAACCTTACATTTGAAACACAGAAAATGCCAGAAAATGTGATTCCAATAAGTACCATAGCATTTTAGTGATATTTATTAAAAGATAGATCAGAACCTTAGGACACAACCTTTTTTTTTATATAGACCTGAGTAATTATTACAGTATTGATTAACAGAGGCCACAGAAGCTGTATCTAATAAATATGATTTGGAAAATCTTCTGCAGAGTGAAGTATATTCGACACGAGGAAGAGATAACAATTTTTTTACATTTTAATAATATTTTCTATACCTGTTCTTAATTATTTATTTTAGTTCTGATGCCATATGGATTAGATGCGTATAACTCTTATCTATACATATTCTACTGCAAATCAGTACCGTGAATTGTACACCGTACACAAGGAGCAAAAATAAGATATAAATATGTACCAAAATATATCGTTACCCAGCTAGAGCTTGCTGAAATAAGCGATTTGATTTTATCTCATTGACGGTATCAACTAAAATTTTGTAGTATGATAATTTACTGATTGACAATAAATTCTTTAATTTGAAATTTGGCTATTGGGAACTGAAAGATTTTGGTTAAAATTACGATTGCACACTTTATTTATTATTTTAATAAGCCACTGGAATTCAGATTAAATTTTAGTTTAACAAAACAAATTGTCCAGAATTTAAACATGTGTTTTCCTCTTTTTTGTAAACTTTACGGTTTTCTCAAAAACAAAATTATAAAATTTTTTGACCCATGGCGTCAAATTGTTTTATTAAAAGAACGGAATATGCGTTTTTTCATTTTTAACAATTTTGTCTTGGTAAAAAAAATGAATCTAAATTCCATTGCAGCAATAAAACATAAATAAAGTGTTTATTTGTATTTTTCCAAAATTGTCCCATTCCCATTAACAAATTTTCAGGGAAATTTTTCTGATTAAAATTTCATTAATTAACAATAATTACCAAATTTCAATATTTTAATTTTTATTATCTATGAGGAAGAAAAATCGATACAAAATACTTCAAGCACGCGGCTGAAGGTTGGTAATGATACATTTTAACAGTATAGTAAATGAAGTTAATAAATCTTATATTTGCCCCTCGTACGTGTATGATGTTCAACTTACGTTACTCATTCCGACTCCTCCTGTATATATTGATTCCATAGATACTTTTCTAGATTTTTAATAGGTATAACTTTCAGAAACAGTTTGTATGTTAATAATTGCGTTAGTTCATAACGCTTATGTTTTGTTAACTCTAAATGAAAATAAATATTTTGATGTGTTCCCTATGAAATGAGTGTGACATATTTAGACTGCTCACTTCAGTCAATTCAAAACAACATTATGATAATAGAAATATGCTACAATAACAATAAAAGTAGCCTTTACAGAAGATTTATGGTAGCTATTACAAACAATTGAACAACTCGCCACACCCATCACAATAATCAATGATAGTGACAAGGCTAGTTCTTTTAGTGCCCCTTTGAATGAATCCATTAAATACAGCAAACAAAAACTTTGGTGGTCGACTAAGTAACTGAAGAATAAAGTCATTTCAAACAACACGTATAAAATTTATGAATGTATATCTAGGGGCGGCTTCAGTGCTTGTGTATAGTGTATAGTTTTATTTTATTTTTGTGATTAAATTTTATCGAAAAAATGTAATACGTTAACTTATGACTTACAAGGTTCCAAGTTGATACATAACTTAGGTACTCTGACAATATTTTATAATTGCTTTGCTATTAAATTTTCAATAATTTCTTTGAATAACGAAATTAAGACCTCAAGCTCTCTGCTCTTTTCTCAAAACATAAACACATAAATACCCCAGATATAGTAGACAAGCCCCAAATCCAAAGCCAAGGCTGTCCGAAAAGGGGATAAATATTTGATAAAACACAGACATACATCCACACCCACCGACATTATCAGTACCGGTAGCTGGGGCTGAAATCCAGTACCTATACGATAGAAAGTGCGACTAGCAGATTTGCAACAGAGCTATCGTGCCGCTAACAATTTCATACAAATTACTGAAAATGCAAAAGTTTCAAAAGCACAAGCTGACTCTTTTGCAGATTAATTAGTGGATTAAAGAGTTCTTTGATATTTTAACCTATAATTTTTTTGGAGGAATGTATCTCCTTAGATGCACAACTTGCTTAGAGGTAAATTAGATTAAATCATTATATTCAGTTTTTCCAAACTATAATTAAAAATTACTTGGAAACTTGGAAATGGAAAATTTGAAACTGCAATGAAAAATGAGAGAATTTTTTTTTATTAATATAACTTTATTTCATACTGTTATTATAATTCAACTCTTATTAACAAACATCAGATTTGAGATAACAAGGAAATCTTTTAAGTCTAATTTAATCGCAGATTTGAAAAAAAAATGGCCGAGATGGTTTTTTCTGAAGAGGATTTTCGTCCGGCGCGGCGTGAAGTACTTCGAGGAGAAGTACCTGTTGGCGGCTTGGCCAAGTTTGATCCATTCTAAATTGAAAATTTTTAATTTCTAGCAAACATTTTTTTGACATCAATCCCAATATTCTTAACCTCAATTCAAATTTCTCAGACATCATAAACTTTAAGTAATTAGAAACATTTTGTGATAGTCGATTGTTATGTATGTGTTGTGTATTATTAATTTTTAATTAATAAAAAATCGACAGCTACTGGAAGCGGCTAGAACCTCCCGACCCGGTGAATCTTTGAAGCCGAAAAGAGCACTAAAAAATATGAACGATCTCATTTAATATATTTATTAAGTTGAAATATTTTTTTCATATTAAAACAGAAAAAAAAGTCTTACTTTCGGTGAGATTTAGATTTAAGAACTACTTGGGTGTTAAATTTATTTTTTATTGTTTTCTAGCCAACAGAAAATTTGAAAGTATTTTTTTTTTCGGTACAGAAACAAATATTTCAGAATATATGAAGTTAAACTAAGTGCCTCATAACTGATGAAAAATGGAAATTTTTAAAAAGGTACGAAATCGGCATAATAAAAAAATCGTAGTATCTTTGATATAGGTATGTTTGGTCATATAGATGCCACTTGATCCCACGCACCTCCATGTTCAGGGTCGGTAACGCTTTACCAGACACCCTGTATACATATTTGATTAAATCAAATTTGTATAATAGCCCAGTCGTTGAAGGTATTTACGTCCAAAAACTTGCAAAATTGATAAAAAAATTTTACATTACTTCGTGAAAGTGTGTGGAATAATATTCTGAAAAGTCTACATCTCACTTGGATACATAATATTGAAAAAAAGTGAAAACATTTTTTTATCACTCATTTTTTCAAAATTTTGAAAATAAATCAAGGTAGGAAAAATAAAAAATACAGATGGATAGACTACGTGTTTATGAGCAAATATGGCCCAACAAAGTTTATCGCTAAAGCCACGGTATTCCCAGATAAAAATGGTCAAATAACGTTATTGCTCAGAGCGAGATCCATCCGTGCGTATGCTTGAATACACATGACTGCGACACCGACGCACTGAATTACATGCTCTCACTAAATTAGAATGTGTTCAATCTATATATGTGTTGGTTCATTTAAAATATGAAAATTGTAGCTTTTCGATGCTTTTCTGTTTTAAACAATACAAGCAAAGGATGGATAGGAAAAATATAGAAAGAAATAAAAACCCTTCAAAAAAATTCTTTGTTCATTGCGAACTGTTAAAAAGTATGTACACTTCATGATTATTATAGTTTATTAATTTCTCTCATATCATTTTAATTTCCCTGCTTGATGATTTTTTTATAAACATGTATATTGGAGCCTGTAACTTGCCAAGAACTTGACCCATTGGAAAAAATAAAATATCATTATTACGTAAAACATGTATATTTTTCAAATTGATTTACTTGTATGATCAATCCCGTCTTGATCAGAAATAGCGATTTTCACGATCTTATCCTTAGAATTCTCTATAATTTTGAATATATACCAATACGTTAACAAATGTATAAGGAATCTATTGTAAATAGTTGAATGATGGATATGTATACCTGTAATAAATATAATACAGCTGCATAATATTTCTATCAGGTTTACTTACAATGTGCAAAATTGAATGTCTAATGAAATGAGCCCGGAAGAGTGGGAGTGGGAAGAAAGTACCATATTGAAACCAATTCAAATGAAACCGAAACCTGTCCCGGCTCTATTTTGAAAATGATTTTTTCCAACTGCAAATCTTGATGTATGAGAGAAACTTGTACATGCAAGAAGAGTGGATTATTATGTTCCAGTATTTGTAAGACTTGTGCACCGGACACTTGTAAAAACGTCCCACAAATTCCTAATGGAAGTGAAGAAAATGACGAAGACGATGAAAATTATGCTAAAGACAATGGAGATGATTTTATACGAGGAAAATAATTAATAATTTTTGTACTATTATCAAACGCCTTTTTCTAAATTGTATAAAATAAATTTCTTCAAAATATATTCATAAATATATATTTTCTGTTCATACTCACTATTTATCTTCCTATTCACTAAGAAATACGATTAAAATGTATAATCACAAAGAGAAAGAAGCTTTATTTTACTCTTAGAACTGCTAAGAATTTTTATATAGTTTCAGTAATATGCATTTGACCGTGCGGTTGACTGCGCAGAGTGACAAAGTTACGTCACTATTTATTTACAGGAACACCGTGGCTTTAGCGATAAATTTTACCACGACATTTTTTTTTTCAGAAACACGTGGTTTAAACACCTATATTTTTTATTTTTTCCTTCTCTGACCTTCTCTTCTCTTTCAAAATTTTGAAAAAATAGGGGAAAAAGTTTTTGTCACTTTTTTTATGTTCCTCATTCGAGCGGAATGTAAACTTTTTAGGATATTATTCTATACACTTTCGCGAACTCATTAAACAAAATGTATTCATTTTGCGAGTTTTTGGACATTTCACTAAAGAATTTTCTCTGTCTTCTGGGCTATAATGACACCAATCTTCGCATTACGTTCTTCTACATCTACTAATTTTGCAACTGACAAATTATTGAGTGAAAATGAATAATACTATAGTCTAGTTATAGCTCTAATTTTATAGTATATTCGCAATATATTTATTACGGGAAAAGTTATAAATAATCAAAAATAATAAATTTTTCTCTATCGGATATATATCTGTCTCTTGGTTAATATGGTCAAATTAAATCATTATATTGTTGCCAAAAAAATATGACGTAGTGCAAATTGAGTAAACTGTATTTTTATATCTGTATAACTTGTTTTTTAAATTTTTACTTGTATTTTCTTGCTAATTAAAAATAACTAAAATTAAAAATACAAAAAAATTATTTGTTTTTTTAGATGTACAAAGAATCTAACGGAACAATTTAAATATTTTTAGAGTACTTTTACAGGACATTACTTAAAATCTGCAAGTGGTGGCTCATAGTCGCTAAAAATTCGTAGTTAACATTCATTTCACGTTGGCAAAATTATTCACTCCAAACCGTTACACTAACATATCAAAAAACTCCACACTCACCAAAAATGTGTTAGATGTCATAACGTAATCAAGCCTTATTAATAACAAAAAAAACACCTGTACACACTAGATGACCGGCGAAAGAATCTAGTGACCTGGCGCCGTAGGAGGATTTTATATAAGCTTTGATAGACCTTGCCCTTCCCTTGGCCCTTGACTAAAGCCGGCCGGTGACCAACACGTACAATTTAATCCATTCAGAACCGTTATTATTAGATACTATTTATCATAAATACCTAGATGTGTGCTTTGGATTCCTATGATCTGAAAAATCAGTTTCGCCTAAAGATGAAAACTATATATTTTAGAGTCATTACTTTAGAAACCTATTCTTCACTTCACAAGTGTAAGTGACATTTTAAAAAGTTAAATGTATTTTTTCTTTATTATTAAGTTTCTTGTCTATTTACAAACGTTTCCTAATGCAAAATAATATTAAACAAAAACTACCATTCATAATAATATGCAATTTTTTTATTATTATATTAGTTTCAGTTACTCCAGATGATGCCAACATCGTTGCCGCAACCCACGTCTAGTGAAAGTATTCAAGTGTAGGGTTCAAGTGTTTTGATGCTTGTAGAAACTACTTCACAGGTCTCATCACACCTTAGGTTCCAGCCCCCTTCAAACGTATTAGTTTATTAATATTTGATCATTATTATTATTCGCAAAATTGTATACTTGTTCATTATTGTATTGATATCTTCAGTAACGTGACAACCGAATAACTCCAGGATTTGTTGACTACTTACATATATTATAGCCTTTTCCTGAACAACCTGCTATTTCAAAAATAATACAAATTATGAAATATTGCAATATTAGAAAATATTTCTTTTTAGTTTCAACCTTGACGCGATTATTTTTATAATGATAAAATATTAGGTATGATAAAAAAATACTTTCATTTTCCTTACTAGTTTCTTCACTGCAACATTATACGACAATATATACCAACTACAAATAGGTGATTGTGAAATCATTTTCCCCACTGCTTCACTACTTATTATGCATTGAATATATTTATACCTACGAGATATTTTTAAAATATGTTTTTCATGTAGAAGGACACAAACATCTCAGGAAGTCTATGACCATAAGTTAATTGGATATATTTCCTAATCAGTACCGTTACGAGGACCCAGCGTGTTAATGAAGTTGAATTTTAGTAAAAATTTTATATTCACACATTATGTTATTTTTTAAACAAATTTTTGATTAGAAATTGTTTTAGCTTACACAGTAGGTGATAATGTATTTTTTAATAACTATGTGTTAAGGTATATTTTTTTCGTACCGTCATGTCAGGAACTATTAAAGGAATATTATATTGAGCGCTAGATAGATAGAGTGAAGTGGAAATGTTTTGATAAGCAGTGGCGTAGCCAGCTTTTTGGGACGGAGGGGGCAGTCGTTAAAAAGGCGGTATAAGAGAAGTGGCAAATAAAAATGAAATAAAGAGTTCCCCCTTAGCTACACCGCTGTTGATAAGTACCACTATCATAGGTGTAAAAAGACAATTTAAAAAAGCAATGCAATAGTCAACTGATGTGTTGAATACTATTGTGACAAGAAAATTATTACAAAATATTATATTGAACAAAAAGGGCAATATTGAATTAGGTCGATTCTAAAATTTGAATGATTCTTAATACCTATACGTTTATGTATGATAACCACCTTGGAAAGGGAACCAATTAATTCATTGTAGAAATGTGGTCCCAATGTAAACAGTAAATAGATCACATATGTTACACGCAGCCATCTAGAATAATTCATCTATATTTCTTTTTAATCTGAGGATGATTCACAGGGCCTGGCCGTGTTCCTTAAGGTGAAAGTGTCTTCGGAACAAAATGTACTAATTTTTTATTGTGCTGTACATCTCAACCTTAGTAACAATAAATAGTGCATTGTTTCAATTTTAGAAAAGGCCTAGTTTTCAAGTGAGAAAAGACTACTTCTCTTAGAAATTATTTTTTAATTATTAAACAACTTGACCAGTTCACTTGATATTACAGTATCTAGAGGTGAGAGATTTCTAAATATGAGAAATAATCTCATTTGTGATGATAACACAGGTCTACAAAAAGAGGCTTGTCCTTGTTTTCATTTACACCCCCTAAATGGGACAAAAAAAGTCTCTCTTGTCCTAAGGTTCTAATCTAACTTTTCTAAAGTATTTTCATTCGCTCAAGCCTTTGGACAAAAAAAAACATTTCCTATCGTGTCAGTTTTTCTCTACCATTCCTTTATCCCCTAAAAAGTGGAAAAAGGTGCATGTCCTAAGGTGCTGATCTAACTTTTCTGAAGTATTTTGATAAGCTAATGCCAATTTTGGACAAAAAAAAATTTATCATATCAGTGTCCCTGTGCCACTTCTAGGAGACAAAAGGGGGTGATAGAGGGAAACTGACACGATAGAAATTTCTTTTTTTGAAAAAAATTGGCTTCAGCGCGTTAAGATACTTCAGAAAAGTTAGATGAGAACCTTAGGACAAGACATTTTTTTTAGACCTCTGTAATTTTTCTTTATGGGTTATTATTATAGATCCTCTTCAATTTCTATATGGTCTGGACACTTGCTCTTATAGTATAGAAAATAGCGTGCAAATTCGACGCTCGCTAACCGGAAAAAGAAACTAAATATATTTTTTTCGGAATTTTCGTCTGGCAGCGTAACTGAGGTATGTGAAGTACATATATTAACTACCTATGCGGACAGATATCAATAATCATTCGATTTAAAAATTAATGCCCCCCCTCCCTATCCCCCCACCATACCAAAAAGTTCCAGAGAGAAAAAAAATTTATATTTATATGGTCTCTTCGATTACCGACTGGCAGACGTAACCACTCGTCGTCGAATTTGCATGCTATTTCCTAGACTATTACCGTCAAGGGGTGAAAACAAAATAAATTTTGATATTCAATATTTGGAAAGGTATTACTGATTTATTTTTGAAACATGAGATATTTATGTTTCTGGAATCGCTGATTACGAATCTGAAGTAAAAACTAAAAAATTCAAAATGGCGGCTCCAATATGGCGGATGGAATTTTTTTCTAAAGCAAGTGTTTTAATGACAAACCAAATTGAGCATCTAGGTGATGCTATATATCAGCGAAAAACTGCATTTTAAAAAAAAAGTTTAATAACTAGCTAATTACAATAAAAAAATGCCCACATTTTGTTAAAAAAAAAATTTGAAAACGCACATTATTTTGTCCCTAACTAATTTATTTTTTATGATATGGAAACAAACAGGAAATCATTTCAAAGGCCGATAAATTATCTTTAATTCTGTTCCTTAGAACTTTTTATGGATGTGTCCTACCTGGTTTCTAAGATATTCATCATTTAAACTAAATACTTTATTTTATAGACATTCAAATGCCATCTTCAAACTTAAACATCTCCGAAACTATTAATCCTACATAAATATCAAAATAAAACAAATTCATTCTCAGAGTATAAGCTTCATTTTTGATGTCAACCATTTTTTCACTAAAACTAATATTTATTGAAATATTTGCAAAGAACCAAAAATCCCTAAACAGTGTTAAAGTGCAATTCTTTTTTGATGCAAGTGTTGTAGACGGACGAAAATATTTGAGCATCATCATATCATCATGTCGCCATACTACATGTTAACGAAAAACAGTTTACGAGACTCCTAGAGATCATCTAAACGTCAAATGTCTCTCTAAATTTCCAGGCTGGTATCTTGTCAGGATAGCGATATATGAAAAAAATAACCTCTATAGAAGTTGTTGAGGTCATCGGGGGCACCACTTGGTGAACTTGGATGTATGTTTTCTTTTTAAAATCCATCAGCGACTATCAGTGGAGCGACTTTCTGTTTTTTTTTTTAAAGCTACACACCAGCAGATTTGTCATCGCCAACTTTTATTTTTTAAAATCATTATTTGTTTGCTTAAAAATAAAAGAAAACTAGTGGAAGCAGGATACTCTTCGCCGATTTACTGAGCTTTTTATATAATTTTTACACATTCTATAGGATACTCTTCGCATTTTTCTTGTAAATAATGTTAGTTTTTGGACATTCTAAATTTTGTGATACCAACTTTGTTGTGAAAAAAAAAATATGAAAAAAAATCGCCATGTGAGGTATCGAACACGAGACCTTTGGACCAATTCAATTCAATTCAAAAAGATTTATTAACATTTCAGTTACAAAAAAAAAAAAAAAAAAAAAATGCGCCTGAGTTGGAACCCGGTTCAGAGCCGGCCACACCACCATGGCGCGGAACGCCGTGGTAGATGGGTGGCCGGGTGGGGCAGGTCCAACCTCGGCTAGAACGGTAAGTAAAATGGGTGGAGGTTAGGGCTCCTGTTTTAATAAGAAATAAAACTTAAACCAAACAATTTATTGAAAAATAATCATGAACGATTTTAAAATACTTAGAACTACTTAGAAATAAATAGAAAATGGCGAATTTTGTTTAAGCGCGCACACGCGCACTGTTTTAAGAGGGCGGGTTACTAGCACGGGAAAAACTCAATGAAAAAACCCGTTCGAACAGATGACAACCTTCATCCGATGGTCTACCTGCCTTCGGAAAGGTAGGGTGAAGGGGAAGTTATGATTTAAAAGGTTTTGATTTGTAAGAAGTTATTGGTCGGGAGGGGATTTTAAAAAGAACAAAAAGAAACAAAAGAACAAAAAGAAACAAAAGAACAAAAATAAGGCTAATAGAGAGAATAGAGAAGGGGTTTGGGATTAAAAGGTGGTGAAAGGTAAAAGGTGGTGAAATGGAAATTTTGGTATAGGAAAGATTTGGCTAGGGAGGTTGCCGAAAGATAGGCAACGCCTGGTATGGTAATGGGTGTATTATATCGAAAACTATGGCATTATGCTGTCTGATTCGTGATATGTCTCGAGTTAGCGGACTGTCGCCCAATTTGAATTGGTAGAATTTTTGGGATGTTTCCCGGACGAAGTCCGCTAGTGGGGTTATGTCGTGGAAACGTGCGTAGAGGTCTCTGAGGGAGGTGTACCTACCGGAGTCTGAAATGAGGCGCATAAATTTATGTTCTAAAACTCTAAGTTTCCGCATTGTCGTGGCCGGGATGCTGCACCACACCGGCGCCGCGTATGTGATGGCCGGCCTGATCACCATCGTATACAGCAATTTTTTATTTGTCCTGTTTAGTCCGCTACCTCGCGCCAGGAGCGGATACAGACTCCTGGACATGGAGTAGACCTTTCGCACAGTCTCGTTAACGTGGATGTTAAACGTCAGTCTTCTGTCTAAGTTCACCCCCAGATACTTCACGCACCTTTTAATTGGAATTTGGCGACCCCCTATCGAAATTGGTGTTAAGATGCGGTTCTCAGTGAACCGGCGCGTAAAGAGTATGGACACCGACTTTTCGGCGTTGATCCGAATCTTCCACTTGTCGTAATACGCCGTGGCACGGGCCATGTGCGCTTTGAGCAGCATGTTCGCTGCTTGTGCATTATGCGAATGCGCGTACATGGCCGTGTCGTCGGCGTACTTGGCAAGGTTCGTGTTCAGAAACTCCGGAAAATCGGAGACGTATAGGTTGTATAACTTGGGTGACAGGCACGACCCCTGGGGGACGCCCGCGCGAATGTCCCGTCGAGTTGAAAGTTTGTTGTTCACCTTGACCTGCAGCGATCTGCCTGTCAGGAAAGAGTGAATCAGTTTGGTGATATGCGTGGGAAAGTTCAATGAGTTTAACTTGTAGAGTAAGCCCGGGATCCATACTGTATCGAAGGCTTTGTCAATATCAAGCAGCACCATCACTGTGCGGTTGCACTGTACTTTGACGTCATTCACGATCCTGACGACCTGGCGCACAGTGCCCCTGCCTTTTCTGAAACCAAAGTGGCATTCATCATCGATGTGAAGTTCATCCTGAGCAGCGTCTAGTCTGACCAGGATGACCTTCTCCACCAACTTGGAGATCGCCGACAGTAGCGAGATCGGTCGGTAACTGCCGGTTCTTGTTCGGTTTCAGAATTGGCACGACCATGGCGCACTTCCACTAGCTAGGTCAATGTTGTAGCCGCAGGATCGCGTTGACAATGTACGTCAATTGTACAATGCCTCTCCGCGGAAAATATTTGAGCAGCCTGTATTCGATACAGTCTGCCCCCGGGGACTTGTCGTTAGGTAAGGTCCGGACAATACCAGCCACTTCCGAGGGCTTGGTCATAACTTTTAGAAATTCTCGTCTCGTCAATTGGATGTCATGACCAATTAGTTCGTTAACGTCGTTTTCGATGCGGTCGTGTCCCGGATTGTTCGGTGTTTGTGCGTTATGTATGTCCGCAAAATGATTCGCTAAGTCTTCCGCTTTCTGGGCGTCTGTCATAGCTGTCTGTCCGTTGGGGTTAGTCAGCGCGGGAATGGCCTCCCGCGTATTTCTCATGGCCCTCGACAGCTTCCACAGCGAGTTGTCTCAAGGATTCAACGCCTCCAGCCTATCCCGCCATTTCCGATTTTTGGCGGTGTTGATGGCGGTCCTGATACGCCGTTGCAGTCTGCCCATCTCGGCCTTAGCGTCGACATCACGATTTCGCTGCCAAAGCCGTCTGAGTCTGTTCTTTTCTCGTATGTCCTGTATGACCGCCGCGTCGAGTCGATCTTTGTAAGGATTTATGGTTATCGTAGTTGCAACACTCTGCTTGGCGTCCTGCACTATCCTTGTGATCTCCTCCACCACATTTTCCAGTTTGGCGGGTGTGGCGATATCGTTTGTGAGTGTAAGGTATGTGTTTATATGTGTCTTATAGAGGCGCCAATCGGCGTCCCTATAAGAGGTGATTTTTCGTGTGATGTCTTCCCTCGACATGTTGTTCAATTCCAACAGAATTGGATTATGATCGGATGTGAGTTCCTCCAGCGCCACTGGTGGTGTGGTATTGACAACGATGTCGAGGGTAGTGGGCGTTGTGCCGTTTTCCGGAAAATGCGTGGGATCGTCCGGATGTTGCAGTACGACATTATGACTACTTACGTAATCATACAGAGTGTTGCCGTTGGCGTTGTTGCGATGGCAGTTCCATGCGTTATGCCAAGCGTTAAAGTCGCCTATAAGCAAGCAGCGCGGGCTCGCGTTCAGCAAGTTCTCAAGGCAACCCGCCGTGAACCCATTCGAGGGCCGGTTATACGCGGCGACAATACTCATGCCGGCTTCCAGCGTCACACACACGTTCTCCATGGAAGTGTTCCGTAGACAACGATGCGTGTGCGCGATGTCTGACTTTATGAGTACGGCCACTCCGCCGCCTCTGTTTATGTCGGCCCTATCTTTTCTGATTGTCGTATACCCTCGGACGCGTAGTTTGTCCCGTCTGTCGAGTTTCGTCTCATTCAGAAGCATAATGTCGATTTTATGCCTCATTAAATAATTTATTAGAAAGGGAATTTTGTTACCTATTCCATTGGCGTTCCATGAAGAGACCTTTAGCCTAAAAGGCATCGGCAGGCAGCTCACGGAAGAAGGCCGTAACCACCTGGAACTTGTCAAGAGCGCAGGTGCAGCTCTCGAGTTTTTCATTAAGTTTGTCCAAATGAGCAAGTAGCTGGTCAATATCGACTAGCGAGGCCATCCTCATTGTTGAATCGCGCAGCCGACGGAGCTTGTCCATCTCGGATCCTGCGGGAGTTGCTGGTGGCGGATTCACTTGTATTGTGGGGAGTGACCTCGGTGGTTGTTGTTGCCGTTGAGAGGGAGGCGGCCTAATTGGTTGGGGTTCAAGATGGGGCAGAGGCAGGGGCTGGGATTGTGTCCTCCTCTGTGTCCAAGCGTTAACTTTCGGCAACGGTGCCGCCACGTATTTCATTTCGGGTGGGGGTTGTGTTCTTATTGATCGAGAATTCATCGTCTCCAGTTTCCTCCTATATACGGCGCAGGTGACGCTGTTGGCCGTGTGACCTGTTGTGCCACAGTTGAAACAGACCGCCGGTTCGTCGCGCGGCTTGGTGCATACCTTCGTTAAGTGGGGGCCTGCACATTTCACGCAGTGGGAGCCCGCATGGCAGTTAGACGTTGCGTGTCCCCACTGTTGGCATCTATGGCACTGAATAATCCGCTTATTATTTGCCTGGCGTTCCCACTGAACGGAGGTATGATCCAGGCAGCGGACCCGGGCCTGAATCTCCTTCAGCGTCACATCATTGGTGGTCACCACCATATATAGGAGGTTCCTGGTGCCCCTCATGGTATATATTTCTCTTACGGCGATATGATGTATTTTCTCGAGTTCTTCCTGTAAGTCTTTTACCTCTACCTCGTGGTAGATTCCCCGAAGGACGAAGGCATGGGACTTCATCCTTCGGGGTGTATGTGTGGAAGTCAACTTTCCCCACTTCCAAATATTCTTTCATGATTTGCCAATCTGTCTTGTTGGTTAATTGCAGCATAGTGGATTGTGCGGAGTGTTTCCATAGATGTTCACCTCGCAGTCTGTCCTTGAGAAAATTGTTGACTTTTTTATGATCGTTCAAACGACCATGAATAACGATCGGGGGGGGTTTTTTAGGGGCAGACTGACGAGGTGTTATCTCTGCCGCTTCTTGGGCAATCTGGTTTGCAGAAGGTTGTAGCGGCACTACGTCCATATCTTCATCGATGTTGATGGGACCAGCGTGGCGGTTTTCGATGATAATAGGAGTTTTGGATTGTGGCAGCGCCGCTTTTCTGCCAGATCCGGGATGTGTAAACTGAGGGTGCTGCTCGTCACGTACGGCAATCCTTCGTCTTTTGCTTGAGGTTGCAACATCACGTAATTGAAATATATTCGCCTTATCATTCTGAGACTGGCTGGTGGCGATGGAGGCAGCAGCAGCGGTGGTGGTGGCAGCGGTGGTGGTGGGGGGGGGGGATGACGATACGGTGGCTGGACGAGCCTTTATCGAATCTTGAAAGTTGAATTCTGATTCTGGATTATCGGGTGCCCTCGACCTCGATACTGTATACGGCTTGGTCCTCTTCAAAGGACGCCTCAGGGTTGGCCTTCTGTCCAGCGAGACCGCGGATGAAATCGAGACGTCACTTTCATCGCCTGACATTCTGGTGGGAGGGAGGGGAGGCCAGTCTTTAGACTGAAAGGCAAATGCTTTAGCCATTGGGCTATCTCATCTTACCACAAAACTTGAATGAATATCGTTCAAGAATTATATTTCAACGGATTAGATACATTATTATGAAATATATATATATTGGTAAAATATAAAAACAAAAAAAAATTGTAGGGAATAACATTTCGCAAGATTTCTATTTAAATACAAATGACAGAAATTATGAAAAAAAATTTTTTTTATTTAAATGATTAATAACTTTTTTATTTACTGATTGATTTTTTTCAAAAACAATAGGGTTCTTCCTCTAGCTAACGCTAACTTACTTTCCAAATTTCAATACAATCGGACTTTTCTTTCTTCTTAAGTTATCGTGCTTACAAAAAACGTGACGGACGGACGGACGGACGGACAGACGGACATTTTGAAAGTTGTTCAGAATTCGTTCACTAACATAATGATATAAAAATTTTTTCTCTACGAGCGATATTTACTGATTTAGAAATGTGCCGATCAAATACAATATACTCTTCGTTTTTGCGAAGAGTATAATAACGAGAAACTTTCTTTCGTTTGTTCTCGATTCAATACTTGCAGTGACATTTGCTTTAAATCATCTGACATAAATCAGAATTAACAATACAGGTGCGCCCGGTGGCGGATCCAGAACATTTCTAAGGGGGCAATTAGCTAGGTGCTGATCTAGGGTTGAAGTGAAACATAAATTACAAGAAATATGTTTTTATTGCATATATTACTTAAGTACTCGGTACTTATAAAAATAAACACTGACAAGATAAAAAGGAACTAAAGCAAAATCTCCGGGCCAAGTCAGGCGTGTTTGCTCTGGAATACGTCTCAAGGGCGGGACAATTGCCCGCATTGCCCCCCCCCCGTTGGATCCGCCACTGGGTGCGCTAGCCGGAACCTGACCCAGAGCCAACCAGGTAAATAACTGTTATAAGATTTACCCACTAGGCTATCTTGTGTTCCTTATTTTGGATGCTAAAAGTGGTATGAAAACATTCATACATAGATTATTTCAGATATATTAATTTGAACTGCCTTTCGTCAATAAATATTAATAACAACAGTACAATAAATACGCATTTATTTTATTATATTGCCAAAATAAACTTCAATCTTTAATAAAGCCAAGTGGTATAAAAGTTTTTAAAATTTTTTAAAATAAATTCGACACATTTTGTTTGGTTCCTATAGTAACAATATACAGTACAATTTATCACCAAATTCTCTAGGAATCCACGGAAGCTGGAAGCCCAAAAATATGCTCTTTTTTTTTCGGAAATTTTCTCCTGTTAAGCACATTTTCTCATTCTCATTAATAAATTCGGCTAAATCGTAGTTTTTAAGTGGGTTCCAAATAAAAAGTATAGTGCAATTTGCAATTTTAGTACATATTTTGCGTTTTTAATGCCGAATTCGCTCCCTCCTCAGGAAAGGGTCAAAGCCGCCTCTGTATTATATTAGGTATATTATACACAAGTACCTAACACTAACTGACTACGTGAGGTCAATTCGATGTACTTATGTCCATTTCGACGCTGATTTATTGTTGAAAAAAGATTTTATGGAGATATGTAAAAAAGGTAAGCCCTTTGTCGGTTTCTCTATCTCCTTGACTAGTGTTATAGTAGGTATTAATATCCTCCAGTAATATAAGTAAACCTTACCGACCGAACATATATAATACGACAATTAATTTTATTTAAACAGTCCTTAGGCCTACCTATATAAATTTCAAGGATCTTCAATTTATTTCTCTGTATACAGAATGATAAACAGATGCTTAAGATGTAAGTTGGAATGAAATTCTGCTTTTAGTGATAATAAAAAACAAGATAAAAACGTACTCTTCGCCGGTTTACTAAATTTTTATATAACTGTTACACATTCTATAGGATACTCCTAGCAGTTTTTTGTAAATAATGTTAGTTTTAGACATTTTTAATTTTATAGTACGAACTTAGTTGGTGAAAGTCTCAGTGTAAAATAAAGTAAAAATTAAAAAAAACTATACCATACCACATGTGGGTTTCGAACCTGAGACCCTTGTATTCCGAGTCAAAAGCGTAAGAACTACCTAACACGTAAAAAAATGTAAAAAATATAAATTTTTACAAAAATATAAAAATCAAAAAAAAAAATTCTCAAATTTAAATTATTAATAACATTTTTATTTACTGATCGATTTTGTTCAAAAATATGGTTCTTCCCCTAGCTAACACTAACTTACTGTCCAAATTTCAGTACAATCGGATTTTTCTTTTTTGAGTTATCGTATTTACAAGAAACGTGATGGTCGGACGGACAGACGGACGGACAGACGGACGGACAGACGGACATTTTGAAAGTTGTTTAGAATTCGTTCACTAACACAATGATATGAAAATTTTTTCTCTACGAGCGATATTTACGATTTTAGAAATGTGCCGATCAAATAAAATATACTCTTCGTTTTTGCGAAGAGTATAATAATTTGAATATACACGGTTGGGCAGACAATTCAGAACTCTCGATTTCTAGCTAAAATATAAGCGGGACTAAAGTTTTTTCTTGAAATCGTTTGATGATCTTTATTTATTTTGAGAATACATCTCTGAACATGGTAGGAACAACATATCAAAAATTACCAACAATACTTCTTGAGCATAATTTGTTATTAAACAAATTAGTTGCAAAATACCAATCTTTGTCAAATATATCCCAAAATATTTTTTCCTTTCGAGAAGTAATTGCGCCATTCGAAAGTATGGGAAATTCCACATCAAAAATGTATATGAAGTTTTTTTGTACGATCAAAATTGTAGGCTCCAGACGAAACTTGCTGTAACTTTTGAACTAATTAATGAAATTGATCTCACAAAAGCTTAAGTGAAAGAAGAAACATGTAGTAGCTATTGGATTATTATATTTTCAAATATAAAGATGAATGTATGCAGGAATAATACATATATGAAGTCGGAACATAAAGAGATTTGCGATGAAGTAGGTAAAAGCTCTACCATTTCAAAAATTTAAAGATAAAAACTTGGGTCTTTCACATTTTACTCTTGAACTGATGTATAAAAAGATCCGATGAGTAAAAAAAATCAAAAAAATTATTTTTGAAGATGTACACTTCCAAAATTTCAAAATTTTGAGAAAATGATAAAGTTTGATATACATAATTAACTTTAACCATCTATTTTTCTGGTTTAAATCGCGTTATTAGATCTCTGTAGGTGCGATTTTTAAAGCTTGAAATGTGTACTTCAAGATGCTTCAAGGGAATTTACCTTTAAAATTAAATGAACCCCCTTTTTTATGAAATTTTTTTTTTTAATTTTTTACTCTAAAATTCGTGAAATTATGGGTAAAATAAAAGTTAATAACTTTTATAGAAAAAATTATTTAGCCTACCTATGCAGCATACGTTTATAGTAGGCAAAATAAGTAAATCTGATAGTGAAAAAATTTTGGAATATATATAAATCTACACTTTTCACGAAATATTGAAAAAATCAAGTTCTTCCGGTAAACCGACTCAATGTTGACTGTTTCTACATTTCTTATCTTCTTTAAAATATCGAAAATATATTAAAAATATTTACGTGGTACAGGGCCATGAGCCAAATTATAATCCTTAAATAACAGAAAGATATTGAAAGTAAAACGTCTTCGCGGCAAGCAGTCAGTACGCATCACCTGCACCGCACGCTGCGCTGAGTGTGTCTGTCCGCAGAGAATTGTAAAAGTAGTTTGGGCACTTTTTCACAGATCGTCTTGTAATGCTATGTACAATATCACGTTTTCTCAGCTTCTTTTTAAGTTTTTATGTGAATATTTAAATTGTATTCTTGATTGAACAGTGTTTTGAATGATTGCTTGATGGAAGTCGGCCATATTGGATCAGCCATTTGAATTACCTTTTTTTGACATCATCATATGTTTCAGCGACCTCGAAAACCCCCTTATATGTTAATTTGAATTAAATTGCTTTAAAATTTTCCAACTTATAACAATATTGTTAAAAAAAAGTTTCTTTTTGTTTAAATAATTAATAAAAAATTTTCTCACGATTATATGTCTATGACTTTTTATTTTAAGCTATGTAAAAGTGATATCAAAAGGTTTTAGGAAAATCGAAGCTTTCCATAATTATTCCGAAATAATGCATATTTTCACCCTCTATTGGCTCCCCCATTACACATATCACTAGTATTAGTTGGGGTGTGGTCAATATTAGAAGAGAAGCAATTTTTTAAAGTCAACGTTTCATCTTTATAGACTAAGCGCCAAATTAAATAAAATAGAGTCCCGTATGCTGTTGAAGAATACAAGTTTAAAAGTTTAAACATTGTAACCCATTCTATAATGAGTGTCCTATATCAAAACGATTATTGGCACTTTTGAAAACAGTGCAGACAACAAGATTTACGATGCAATGAGAGTGTGGGGTTACGCGAGCAAGCCCACCTAATATTCCCGCTGTTGTAATGTAACAAATTGATTACTTTTCGAATGTTTTCCATAGAGACCTAAAATAACTATCTTAAACCTTATCGAAATTAACTAATTTCGATAAGTTTGAGTCTTTAAATATTGAATAAATAAATTGTTAACTAATACTACATAAATAATGTTTATTTTCAAAATAATTATAAAATATAACATAACATTAGATACAAATACTAATATGTAAATATTCCTAAACATTATTGAGCGATAAAGATTTAGAATGTAAGACATTTACATATATGTTTAATTAGACATAGACATCGTGTGAATACTTCCATAACTTACTCATTTATTAAGAAAAATGTTGAAAACTATATGTTTGTTAGTTATTGTGTTAATACACAAATACATGAACCTCTATATCTTTTTCATTACTAAATCTCAAATATAAAAAAATATAATTAGAACACCACAGCGCAAACACATGAAAATATTTATTGTCAAAATAAGAAAACAATATCTATCACTTTTTGTCCGATAAAGCTTCTTTTCCCAGTTACAGGAATATGAATTTAAAACAATATATATTATTTTATTAATCAAACTTTGAAAAAATTAACAACAAGATGAAAATATAATCTAGTTCCAGATCTCGTTAAAGTACATATGCGTACCAAATTTCAAGTCAATATCTTAAACGGTTCCAGAGTAAACGTGCGCACAAAAAAGTTACAGACAGACCGACAGACAGAAATTTTTTTTTCGCTCAAACTTGAAATCTCGACGTTTCATGACATTTTGAGCCTATTTGAACAAAAAAAAAATTAAAAAATTTTTTTTGTCGTTACTATACTTCCATTGGATGTGGAAGTAAAAGACCACTTGGATATTTTTGATAAGATGGAATTATTTCACGTTTATTTATTCACCGCTGAGCGCTGGACTAGTACATACATAATACGTATGAAAATCACATTACGATGGCTTTGTTTACATGCATCATGACTAGAGAATGGTTTATCCAAAGCAAAGATGGAAGAGAGAAGAAAAACATCAATGGTGCATTTATTCGCGTACCAGTGTTGACTATTAGGTGTTATCCACAACTTGCTAAATATACGTCCACAGTTTCACAATACTTGGAAGTGGAAACGTTAGTAGATATCTTTTCATTCCAGATAAATTTTACCGACTTTTTACATTGAAATTTGCGACACTTTCTGGACTACCTTATTACCGTAGATATAACAAGTAATTTCTCAACTAAAGCTAAAAGTTCCTGTTGGAACATTTTTAATAAAACTGATGAAAATGCATGAATAGAGTTCTAGAAACTAGGAAAGATGAAGAATTGAATGTCAGTATGATGGAAGAATATAAGTTGTACATCGCAACACGATGACAACAGCTGATAAAAGCGAAATAAGGTGGTAGTTCGGTAGTTGCAGAAAGAACACCATTCACCTACCAGAAATACTTTGAAATTTGCTCTGCTTATTGGGACACATTTACAGTGTATGGAGTGGAGCCGACATATAGAATGGCTTTTGAAACGTCATATACTTGGAATTGTGGCTGAGAAAGTGGTTAAGGGGCTTGTTCTAGTTTGCTATGCTCAAAATAAACCAGAATTTGTGCATAGTTTATGTTCCATAGGTACGTGTAAATGCGAGAACAAAAATGAAAACATTGCCGATCAGATAGCATGAAAGAAGATTATAAGTTTAATAAATGTGTCGAAGGGCAAGCAAGTTTCTTGGAAATAAATGGAGAAAAAGTAAATAGTAAAAAAAATAACTAAAAACTTAATTGAAGGTATCGTAACTACAATAAATAGACCAAAACAAATAAATAATCTAAGATTCATTAAAACAAACAAAGAGCATCCTCAAAAAAGTGAAACAACTATTAATGTATTATCAGTGATTGATTCTTCTATTTCTTCAAACAGTGACTGTGAATTTTACCAAGGTACAAATATAGACTTATCACTCCACCAAGAGATTAATCACGATGTCTGTGATACAGTAGAAAATTCAATAACTAAAACTGCAACTGATTCTCCTACTTCTGCAAAAAATGACTGTGTACAAAAAGTAGACAAAAATGTGGAAAACCAGGAAAAGTCAAGGATAAATGAAAATCAGTGTTTTTTATATCCGAGACTTTCCCAGGAAATACTCGAAATGTAAATTGTGTGACTAAGTGCACTCTAAAAATATCACATGTTAATGTTCAAAGCATGTTAAATAAACTTCATGAAATTGAACTATTTACTCGACTGGAAAGTATTGACATTTTATGTTTAACAGAGCATTGGTTAAATAATATAAATATTGACCTAGTTAATCTATCAAACTTTAAAGTAGCGTCACATTTCTCTAGACAAAATCATGCTCATGGTGGATCCTTAATATTAACTAAAAGTAAGCTTACAAAATACAAAGCAGTTAATAAAATAAATAATCTCTCAGTTGAATGTCATATTGAATTGTGTAGTATAAATTTTGACAATACAACACTTATCTGTATATACCGCCCTCCAAATGGAGATATGAATATATTTACAAGTAGTTTGACCGAAACATTAAATTTTTCTTTGAAAAAATGGCCCCATGTAATAGTCTGTGGTGATCTAAATATAGATTTTGGCAAAGAATCTATTAATAAAAAAATGTTGTGTGACATTTTTAGTTCTTTTCAGTTGACAGTCACCACGAATATACCAACACGTTTTTTTAGAAATGCCAATGGTAATACAAGCTTTTCAACAATTGACTATGTTGTGACAAATATGCCCAAAGACTCCTATAATTGTATTATTGTTAATCCATGTTTAGCAGATCATTATGCTCATATCATTAATATATTTTCACACACTAAATTGGTAAATAATTTAAACGATAATTCAAGTAGTAAAAAAATTGTTAGAAGTCTTGATGAAATAAATGTAAATAAGTTTATACATAATGTAGGTAAAATTGATTGGTCTTTTATATATTACATGGAAAACATCGATGTGGCATTTTCTAGATTTTTGTCATTGCTAAGTGATAATTTAAATATAAGTTGTCCACTTATTGAAAAAAATGTGAAAACACTACATCACACAAAATCTAAATCTTGGTATACTGAAGAATTGCGCAATGAGAAAGATAGACTAAAAAATTTACATTGGCTGTCAGTAAACACAAACAGTGATGAAATTAAGCAATTATATATAACTAAAAAAAAAGATTACAAACATAAAATTAAATTAAGCCAGGCTAAATACTACAAAGATCAAATAAATTCTTCCTCTAACAAAGCTAAAGCAACCTGGAATATAGTAAATAAAAAGCTTGGGAGAAAAACTAATATAAATAACAAAATAAAGCTTAGTGAAAATGGTATGATCGAGTCAAATGTTGAGATCATAGCAGAAAAATTTGCCACATATTTTAGTACGACGTCTGATATTAAATTAACTGAACATTTTGGAGAAAACCTATCTTTACCATGTACACTCTCTAAAAACATTCAAAGCAGTATAGTTATCAATTATATTGAAGAAGAAAATATTATGAAATATTTAAATTGTATAAGAAATACAAATTCTTCTGGATTAGATGGTTTCACACTGAAACTGATAAGATCAATTATACATATAATAATCACCCCACTGACTTATTTAATTAATAAATCCATTGAACAAGGTATTTTTCCTGATGTGCTAAAAACTGCTAAGGTTTTACCTCTACATAAAAAGAATGATCCCACTAACATAGACAATTACCGTCAAATATCATCATTGAGCACCTTTTCAAAACTAATTGAGAGAATTGTCCACAACTTAATTTCATCTTTCTTAGACACTAACAAAGTTTTATCATCAGCTCAACATGGATTTAGAACAAATAAATCTATAGAATCGGCCTCTTATCGTTTATTAAACTTTGTGTATTCCGAGCTTGATCAGGGAAGATATGTAGTATCGCTAATGTTCGATTTATTCCGAGCATTTGACACAATAGATGTAAAATTATTGATACAAAAATTGTACAATATGGGTATACGTGGTAATTTATTGAATTGGATTGAATCATACATGATTCACAGAGAGATCAGAGTGAAATTATAAAGTCACCTTACACAGCCAAAAGACATAACACTTGGTGTTCCTCAGGGGTCAGTATTGGGTCCACTCTTATTTATGCTTTATGTCAACGATTTGCCGGACTTCATCAGTAGAGGTAGTGTTACTATGTTTGCTGATGATACTACCATTACGGTTTCTGGTAGTAGTTCTGAGATACTCTTAGAAAATATCAGAATTGTTTCTGAAGAATTCAATATCTGGTGCCAGCGAAATCGTCTGATCCTGAATAACACCAAAACAGATTACTTACACTTCCACAAACGTAGGACAGTTGGCAACATTGATAATATCCAGTTTTCTCAGAACTGTAAATTCTTGGGACTTTGGCTTGATGCAAAATTGTCTTGGAATAAACATATTGATTATGTTTGCTCTAAATTAAATAGTGCATTTTTTGCAATTTTACAACTAAAATCATGTTTGGATCAGGACGGTCTATTAAATGTTTATTATTCATTGGCATTTAGCCATATTGCAAATAATATAGTCTGTTGGGGAATTGCAACTGATATAGGTAGAGTGCTGCCTAGTTACTTAAAAGAAATCAACACAGTAAGAATTTTTAAAATAGAAGTAAGAAAATTTCTAGTCCAATCTACGTTTTACAGTGTAAGTGATTTTTTAAAATGAATAGTATGGTTTTTAAAAATATATGTTATAGTATTTGTTTTTAAAATATGTGTGTGTCTGTATATATATATATATATAT